>CM042840.1:13575277-14950277 GCA_023653725.1 Bungarus multicinctus | reverse complement strand
ATCAGCATACAGATGGCATTTCACCCCAAAACCACGGATGATCTCTCCCAGCGGCTTCACATAGATGTTGAACAGAAGAGGGGAGAGGACCGACCCCTGAGGCACCCCACACATGAGGGGCCTAGGGGTGGACCTCTCCCCCCCCGTCAACACCAATTGCGAGCGGTCCGAGAGGAAGGACGAGAACCACCGCAAGACGGTGCCCCCAATTCCCAACCCCTCCAACCGCCGCAATAGGATACTATGGTCGATAGTATCAAAAGCCGCCGACAGATCTAAGAGGACCAGGACAGAGGAATAACCTCTGTCACGGGCCCTCCAGAGATCATCTACCAACGCGACCAATGCTGTTTCAGTACTGTGCCCGGGCCTGAAGCCCGATTGGAACGGATCTAAATAGGATGCTTCCTCCAGATACTGAGGGAGCTGACGCGCCACCACACTCTCAACAACCTTCACCACAAAGGGAAGGTTGGAGACAGGACGATAGTTATTCAAAAGAGCCGGGTCCAGGGAAGGCTTCTTGAGGAGGGGCCGCACCACCGCCATTTTCAGGGCGGTCGGAAGCGCCCCCTCCGTCAACGAAGCGTTGACAATCCCCTGGAACCAGCCTCGTGTCACCTCTCTGGAGGTAGAAACCAACCAGGAAGGGCACGGGTCCAATAAACATGTGGTGGCATTCAGCCTCCCCAGAAGTCTGTCCACACCCTCGGCGGTCACAGGATCGAACTCTTCCAGGATAACCGTCTCAAGACCTGCCCCGGACACCTCCCCCGGGACCACCCAACTGGAGTCCAGCCCATCCCGAATCTGGGCGATTTTATCATGCAGAAATCGGGAAAACTCTTCTGCTTTACCCTGCAAGAGGTCCTCCCGCGCTCTCGGCTCAAGCAGGGAGCGGGTCACTCTAAACAGGGCAGCAGACCGATTTTCTGCAGACGCAATAAGGGCGGAGAAGTGTGAACGCCTCGCCGCCCTTATTGCCACTAGGTAGGTCCTAATATAGGACCTCACCTGTGTCCGATCAGACTCAGCACGACTGGCCCTCCAGATACCCTCCAGACGTCTTTTCCGGCATTTCATCCCCCTCAGCTCCCCCGTAAACCATGGAGCCAGGTGGGATCTATGCCGAGTCAGAGGTCGCAAAGGCACAACTCGGTCCAGAGCCTCCGCGGCCAACCTATCCCAGGTGGCCACCAAGTCTGTGGCCGAGTTATGAGCCAGAGTTTCAGGAAATGGCCCAAGCTCCATCTGGAACCATTCCGGATCCATCAGGCGCCTGGGGCGGAACCATCTCCTCGGCTCCGCCTCCCTGCGATGGGGGGTGGCGGCACCGAAGTCCAGTCTAAGAAGAGAATGATCGGACCATGACAAGGGTTTTATGACTAGATCTCCAACGCGATCATTCAACCACTGACCAGAGGCGAAAATCAGGTCCAGTGTGTGTCCCCCCGTGTGAGTGGGGTCAGAAACTAATTGGGTCAGATCCATGGCCGTCATGGAAGCCAGGAACTCCCGGGCCACCCCAGAGGTTTCCCCGAGCGAAGGCAGGTTGAAATCACCCATGACTAAAAGCCTGGGGGTTTCAACCGCCAGCCCGGCTATCACCTCGAGGAGCCCGGGCAGGGCCGATGACACGTGGCAGGGAGCCAGGTACGTTATCAACAGGCCCATCTGAACCCCCCGACCCCACTTCACAAAGAGAGACTCACAACCAGCCGTCTGAGGAACAGTGGCCTCCCTAGGACAAAGGTCTTCTCTAATAATCGCCGCCACCCCACCACCCCTTCCCTGAGATCTCGGTCGATGGAATGCTTGGAAACCTGGTGGGCAAATCTCTACCAGAGGGACACCGCCCTCTGGGCCCAACCAGGTTTCGGTGACCCCTGCCAGGTCCGCACCCTCCTCCTGAATGAGATCGCAAATCAGGGGGGCCTTGTTAACGACGGACCTGGCATTACATAACATCAGCCGGGTACTCAGGGCCTGAGACTCTGCACAACCAGGCCTGCCAGACGGGTCGGGAGGGTCGGAGCGCGCCACCGCTTGGAGACAGCGGGCATGCGATCCCCTAACTTGATATGGCCCTCTACCCCCGTCATATCTGCCCCTCCCACTTATGGTGCCAATGAAACCCACCCCCTGTGTTTGCCCCCACGACTCATGACCCTCTGGGTTCCCCCAGACGTGCACTCCAGCCTGGCTGACTCCAAATCCCCCCGGGCTATCCCCCAAACCCGGACCGGGTACCCTCCCTAACCCCAATAAATTTCCATCCCCCAACCCTCTCTTCGTCGCCCTCCCTAACCTCGATAAAACCCCGAATAAAAATCTAAAAAGTTTAAAACCCCCTCTAAAAATCCTTTTTTGATGGCCATAAGCAATTGTTTGAGAATTAAAAGTTTTCCTATTTTAGGAATACACCCCATCTCCCCTATACATTTCAAATATTTTTGCTCTAAAACTGTACAGTTAGCTATCCCAAATTGCATCCACAAATAACATATTAAGGTCAATTCACCTCTACTCTGGAGTAGGTCTGGTGCTCAGCTTTAGTGCAGGACAAAGGGCTTAATAAATAAACAAATGAAGACAGACTGGAGAAATGCTGACGGAATTATGCCTTTCATCTCTCTCATTTGGCTGCCTTCTTGTTATGGTGTTTTAGTGAAATGGATATTCTGAATAATTAAAAAAAAATCTTATTAAGCAATGCATTTATATTGCCGGAAGGAAGACTTCCTATCTTACACTCATAACCAGCTTCATTACAATGTGCCTTGTCAGGCTTTTCTGCAGTGAGCAGTTCATATGACTAATTAAAATGTGATTCTCCATTCTATTTGTTATTACTTCCATTATCTTTCTCATAGCACACAGGCCTAACAACATGTTTATGGGGTCTTCCAGCTCATCTAATTTAATATTTCTATCGGAAATGAAATATCCTCATTGGCCCAGTGCTAACCATGGCACTGTAGACTAATTTTAGCTTCCCTTCCAGAGTTTAATTTTTAACTGCTTCTCCCTTTCTTTCTGTGGAAATAAAAGTAATCCTGCAATGCACACACAGACAATGTTAATTCATAAACTGATAATGCTAATCTTTACTCATGGTCAATTGTAAAGTGAGTTAAAGATGAATAAATATATTCTTTTTTTATAGGAAAAAAAAGTATTCAGAAGGGTTGAAATCTTTTCTTCTGTTATCTTCTTTACCACTGGGGCATCCGTAAAAGGGTGCAAAAAGTGAAGATTGTGGCTATATTGTGAGATTGAAAATATGCTCCTTTTTGTCTGTATTGCATAATCTGCCACTGCAAAGAGGCACTTCATTTGTGTGCCCCACTGCAAGGGGGCATGAAAATGAAGTGCCCCTTGCAGTGGCAGATTAAGGCTCACTGGTGCCCCAAGCACTGACAAATCTTGTTGCCCCCCCCCCCCCCCCCCCCCATGTACATACTGTACAAACGAAGCTCGTATATTCTCAACTTTGTGGTGCCTATGCTGTAGAGTGGCGGAATGACTGAGGCAGACAACCAGAGCAAACTTCAGCTTTAACTTTATTGAAATAATAAAGGGTTGCCGCAGCTGCCGCGCTAATGTGGCAGCCAGCTGGAATGGCAACAGCTGATGCCATTTGACAGCTCCTTTTATAGCCGGCTGTCAAACAGCTTCAGCCAATAGGAGCGGTCCATGTTTCCCACTTGAAACACGGACCTGAGTGGAAACTGCAGTCCAGTTCACAACACTCCTTCCGCCCAGATGGAGCATGCATAATCTCTTAAGTATGTAGGCCGCCTGCACAGATGGCCAGATCTTCTTGGCTCTGTTGGAAATGGCGCCAGACAGATATCTCCTGCCTGTCATGTGGCTTCCAACGAAGGAGGGGTTGGAGGCTCGCCTGGAGTCAGTTCTGGTTGCTGGACTGCTGTTTCTTCAGGTAGGCTTTTGTTCGAGATGGGATTTCTCGGGCAACAGTGGTCTTTCCGCATCGGGAACGTCTAGATGGTCTCTGGGTGTAGTGTTCCAATGCCCTCTTAGTTGATCTATATGACGGTGCCAGATGCACCCATCTTGTAGCTGGACTCTGTTAGACTTAGGACCAGTTACTGCCACCACACGCCCAGACATCCACAATAGCTGTCCATCATAGTTCCTGGCATACACCAGGTCATTTTCTACAAAACTCCTATTTTGGCTGTTTGACCCAAGGGGAAGCACTGGGGCGTAATTTGGGTGAAGCCTATCTAGGGTGGTCCTTAAATGGCGCCCGATTAGGAGTCAGCCGGTGACCTCTTTGTGGAGGAACAAGAGGTTGTGTGCTGGCTTAGAAGGTACTTGGCAAGTCTAGAGTGCTAATCTATGGGCCCAAGTCTTTGCAGGACCTCCTTAGCTGATCTGACTGCCCATTCAGCTAGACCATTACTAGCAGGGTGAAAAGGAGCTATTAATACGTGTCTGATTCCTTGGTTGGCTAGGAAAATTTCAAACTCACAAGATGTAAACTGAGGGCCGTTATCAGACACAATGGTGTCAGGGAGGCCATAGGTGACAAACATTCTATTCAGGGCCTTAGTGACTGCCTCTGTGGTTGTGGAATGCATTAAAGTCAGCTCCACCCATTTAGAGAAGGAATCAACTAATATTAGAAATGTATGCCCATGGAAAGGGCCAGCCAGGTCAATATGTACCCTGGACCAGGGGCTTCCTGCATCTTCCCATGATCTGGTGCTGATGCTAGAGGGGAAGGCCTGGTGGCTTGGCATGGCTGTCAAGCATTAACCCAGCTGGCAATCTGAGCGTCCATGCCAGCCACCATACATAACTGCAAACGAGAGCCTTCATCCTGACAATGCCAGGATTACCTTCATGCAGCAGTTCTAAGACTGAGGTCTGCAGTTGGGGTGGGGGGGGAATCACTACCACGGTTCCCCAAAGTAAACAGCCTTGTAAGGAAGAAAGTTCTTGCTGGCGTAATTTGAAGGGTAAGAATTCAGATGAATAAGGGGTTGTAGGCCATCCCCTCCCCACCCAGTCAAAGACTTGGGAAATTACCTTGTCCTTGGCAGATTGAGCAGCAATGTCAGATGCAGTGATAGGCAGCTTGAGATCGTTGATTTGTAATACAGCATAGGTTGGAGTAGGATCCTCCACTGGAACTGGTAGGGGCAACGACTAAGGGCATCTGCATGACTGAGTGTTTTGCCAGAGCGATGAACCAGCGTATAGGAACATGCATCCAGAAATAATGTCCACCTGATCATCCTTGGAGACAAAATCTGAGGTGTTTGCTTGTTGTCTGATAAAAGTCCTAAAAGAGGTTTATGATCCGTAACCAGTTCAAAATGGTGTCCATAGAGAAACTCATGGAATTTCTTTACTGAAGTAACTGCAGCCAAAGCCTTTTTATCAATTTGACTGTAGTTACGTTCAGTGGAAGATAGCGTCCTAGAGAAAAATGCAATGCCTCTGAAAGGTGAAGCATCTGCAGCTAGTACTAATGGCAAATTTTTGTTAAATTGTATTAAAACAGCATCAGAAGTAAGTAGTGACTTGACTGCTTTGAAAGCAAAAGCTACCTTAGGACCCCAATGCCATGCTGCTTGTCTGTCTAGAAGCCTGTGTAGAGGCTCTGCAATGGAAGCCTTATGTGGCAAAAATGAAGCATAGAAATTTAGAAGTCCCAAAAAAGACTGAAGTTCAGTTTTATTAGTAGGCGTGGGTGCCCCATGAATAGCCTTTACTTTGGATTCGGTTGGGTGGATGCCAGAGGCGTCAATTCTGTATCCTAAAAATTCAACTTGTGAAGTGGCAATGGTGCATTTTTCCTTTTTTAATTTGAGCCCTGACTTCCTGAAACATTCAAGGACATTTCTGACTCTCTGTAGAAACTGAGGTTTGTCAGGGGCAGATATCAGAATGTCATCGAAATAGGGTACTATGCCAAGTAACCCTTGAAGTAATCTTTCCATGAGTGACTGGAAAATTCCAGGGGCCACACTAACACTAAATTGGAGGTGCGTACACTTAAAAGGACCTCTGTGTGTCACAATGGTTTGAAGTTCTGTAGTTGTGTCATCAACAGGGAACTGTTGATAGGCCTGTGACATATCCAGTTTAATGAAAACAGTACCAGGCTCCAAAGAATGCAGGAGGTGCTGGACAATGGGGACTGGATAAGCACTGATTTGTAAATATTTGTTTAATATGCACTTGTAGTCAGAGCAAATTCTCAACCTGCTGTCTTTCTTTAGGGGTGTCACTATTGGGATCTCCCATTTAGCGAAGTCTGTAGGTTGTGGTATGCCTTGTTTAATCTATTTGTCTAGTTCCTTGTCAAGTTGAGGGCAGATTGCAAAAGGTACCCTTTGGGGCTTTAAACAAATTGGAACTGCTTGTGGGTCCACGTTGAAAGATATTGGGGTTCCCACATAGCAGCCTAGGCCCTTGCTGAATACATCAGCATATTCCCTGAACAGGAAGTCAACTTCTGAATTTGCAATAGAACAGATTCCATCTATATGAAGACCTAGGGCAGGGAACCAGTCTAATCCCAATAGACTTGGGAGGGTGCCATCCACTATCACTAAAGGCAAATGACCCTTAAAGCCCTGAAATTGAATTAAAAACTTGCCTTTTCTGATGACAGGAATGGTTCTGCCTTGGTAATCACGTAGAGTCAAATTGCAGCCTGGAATCTTTTTCCTCGTCATTCTGGGAAGCAGTTGTTTCAGGGTGCCCCACAAAATGATGGACAGTGCAGATCCAGTGTCTACTTCCATCCTGCATGGTTTATCTTCTAACAAAACAGTGACACTAATTTTGTTAGAATTTCTTTTTGTCATTTTGGCTTGGTAGCATGTGCAACAGTCTTTGATTTGTCTTTGGAAGTGCATGGTTGTCTGAGGCCTTTGTGGCTGGTTAAAAGTCTTTCCCGCTTGACATATCCTTGGTAAATGGCCCTTCTTTTGTCATTTTAAACAAATGGCAGTTCTAAATTTGCAGGGTGTCCTGAAATGGTTTCCTCCACAGCTTAGACAGGTAGGCTGAGGTCGTGGAGGTTGACTGGGAACTGACTTGTATTCCTTCTGATTGGTTTTGAGCTGTCTGAGGCGGTTTACATCAGTAGCCCCTTCAGAGCCCTCCTCTGTGGAGGCTTCATCAAAATGAACAGCTGAGCTACTTTGACTAACTGGATTTCCCTGTATTTCAGCTGCTGAGAGTGCTGACAGCTCAGCAGCTTGAGATTTTTCTATAGCTTGTTTTAGAGTCAAGTCTCCCTTAGCTAATAGCCATCTTTGTAGTCTTAAATCCCTGACTCCACAAACTAGCTGGTCTAACAGCATGTCTTCTAAATAGTCTCTGAATTCACAATGCAAGGCAGCTATTCGAAAGGCTATCGTATACTCACTAATAGTCTCTCCCTTAACCTGGATAAGTCTCCTAAAAGCATGGCGCCTGGCAATTCTGGATGGCTTAGGGAAGTAATGATTGGAAAGAATTTCCTGCAATTCTTCCCACTGAACAGTCTTAATTGAGTGTGGAGCTAATAATGCTGTAGCGGTGTCAAATACCGTGGCTCGGCAAAAGCTTAAAAAGTAAGACGTTTTCCTATGGTCTGAAATGTCAGCAAGGTCAATGGCATCTAAAAAACAGTCAAACCGGTTTCTGTATGATTCCCATATGTCTGCCGTCGATCTGAAAGGTGGGAATGCAGGGTTCAAAGTCATCATCTTCTCAGCAGTGCCGCTTTTCCTGAAGCGATTTGAAAATCGCACTTAGCGAACATTGACAGCACCTCTTTAATGTCTTCAGCTCTTTTTGTAGTGACTTCGCTCTTATGTCTCTTTGCTCGGTTCGCCTCTTATATGTATCCCGCCCTCGTCGCCAGTGTTGTAGAGCGGTGGAATGACTGAGGCAGACAACCAGAGCAAACTTCAGCTTTAACTTTATTGAAATAATAAAGGGTTGCTGCGGCTGCTGCGCTAACATGGCAGCCAGCTGGAACGGCAACAGCTGATGCCATTTGACATCTCCTTTTATAGCCGGCTGTCAAATGGCTTCAGCCAATAGGAGTGGTCCATGTTTCCCACTTTAAACATGGACCTGAGTGGAAACTGCAGTCCAGTTCACAACAGCCTGGTGCCCTAGGCACATGTTTTTTTTTGTTTAATTTTTAATACACCACTGCCCCCTTGCCCACTGCTCACATAAATGGGGATGTGCACTTATACTCTCTCACCAGTTCTGCGGCCTGGTTCCAAATAGATCAGTAGTGGGCAGAGGCCCAGAGGTTGTTGATCCCTGTACCACAATGAGGGAATCTTTGGTAACAAAGGAACATGGGATGTTGTCATGCCCCTGTCAGAGTCTGAATCTGAGGAGGAAGATGAATAGCTGATAGGGAGTGGGATAGAGGTAGTATTCAGCAGGTTTCGACCAGTTCTGGAGAACTGGTAGTGGAAATTTTGAGTAGTTTGGAGAACTGGCAAATACCACTTCTGACTGGAGATTTTACAGTATCCTTCCCATGCCACACCCACCCAGCCACACCCACAGAACCGGTAGTAAAAAAATTTGAATTCCACCACTGGAGTGGGAGTGTAGTTGGTTGTGGAGGAAATTGGGGAAAGGCAAAGTCTGGCTGGGCAGAGCAGGGAAGAAGTAGAACAAGGGAGAGGGAATTCAGAGGAAGAACCATGCCCACCCCGTCTTCATCCTAGGGCATGCAGGGATGAACGGAGAAGAGAGCAACATAGGTTGCATGGGAGGAAAAGGCTCTGATACCCTTCATTAGCCACAGCTCGGAAGAAAATTTAAAAGAGATGCATGCTGAGTTTGCTGGGAACAAACATGAGTTAATCTTGTGTGTACGTTGGTTATCTGCATTCCTGTCATCCTCCCAACCATGTTGAGTTATTGCCGTGCCTTCACATCTGGAATTCCTTCTCCTGCCTTGCCGGTCTAATTATCTTATTTTGCCTTGTTTGGACTTATAGTTTTTGTTGACCACATTTTGGACTTGATTCTCTGCAGCCAAAGGCTGTTCCTGGGAAAGTTTTTCTCCAGCCAGAAGGTAACCAGAACATTGGAGACAAAGTTGGAGCTAAAAATGGGACTCCTGCTGATTATCTGACTGTGTTGCCTTTGTGCCATGCCCCGGGTCATCACAGCTGGTGTTTATTTTATAAAAAAAGCCTTTGTGGAATTCATTTCCCTGGAAAGAAGATTATGGTCTCTTAAATTTGATAAGTATTATGCTCTTATATTTTTCAGATGGCTTTAGCTTTATCCATCAAACCTACTTAACTTTGTTTTCAACTGTGAATTAAAGCTATCATGAAAATAATTTTGTCCTCGTCACAAATTTAAGCCTATTCCATAGTAAGTTTTGCCTTCTACCAAATACATGGGGAAGTCTTGGCAACATTGTGGGGGAAGTTGTTTGCTGTTGTCTTCTTCCTAGGGTGATGGAGTGATTCACCATTTGACTTTATTCCTAAACCCAGATTAGAACTCACTATCTCTTGGTTCTCTATGTTTGCCACTGTACTAAAATGGCTTGCTGCTGTGCTTTAAAGTTCATACAAAAATACAGCAGGCTCCAATCCATAGGAACTGCAAAAATAGGGAAGAACTTGTTTGCTCTACTTCTATTTTGACCTATTTGCATGCATCATTCATTTAAATCTATGTCTCTTTATATAAAGAGACATTATCTTTATATAATGAGTCTAATCTGTCTAATCTAAGAGTCTAATTTAAGATAAACACTATCTTTATATAAAGAGCCACTACCTGCATCTCTTTATATAAAGAGGAGCACTAAAGCAAATCTAATATGTAAGGAGAGAGAGAGAGAGACAGCTGTTATGGCTGGAATATTCAAGCAGCACCTGGTGGGACTCTTTGTAAAACATCTGGCTCATGCACACACCACCAAATGATAAAGTAGGAAACACCATCAACTCTGAAGGATAAGAGTTTTGCTCTTTTTTCTCTTTTTTCCTCTGTGCCTTGGTTCAACTGAATTTTGAAGCTTCTGTTCTCATAACAAGAATGCTTTAGCGATGACGATGAGACTTTTCAAAGCTGCATTAATCTGTAGTGCTGCAGGCTGATTTGTCTTGCCTACAGCATATTTCCTATGTTTCAGCTGATAACCACTTCCAACAAACAGTCTTTTGTGATCCTTGGCTACTGTTCATTATATATTCCAGTTGATTGTGAGGTTGTTGGGAAAAAGGAGTGAAAAATGACTGATAGAAAAGTCTTTTAAAGTGATCATGGGGGAAGGAAGGCAGGGAGGCAGGAAGCTGAAGAACTAGTCTAAGAAAAAGACCCAGGACCTTTTAATATTTGTCTTATAAAGAAAATTGCTGGAATTAATCAGCCCTAGTATGATCACTTGGCATGTTTAAAGCCTGGGAGCAAAGCCAATGGGAATTGTGTTCTTATTCAGCTAAGGGATATTTTGGTATTCTCTTACTCCAATCCATTGTGGCAAATTACCTGATTCTTCCAGGCGTGGGCTTCAAAAAATTTACCAAAACTGCCTGGTAGCTGGGTGGGTGTGGCTATGGTGGGCATGGCCTAGTCAGCCTCCTTGACCACGATGTAGGTGGGGCATTTTTGCTCTCCCTGGGCTCTGGGCGGGCAAAAACAACCTCCCTGGACTCAGGAGGCTCTTTGGAAGCCGGAAATGGGCCATTTCTGTCCTTCCTGTGTCAAAACGAAAACATTCAGTTTTGTAAATTAGAGGAAATGAATCGTGTTTTTCTGTTATCAGCATACTTTATTTACAAAATAACTAAGAAACCAAAAAAACAGCAGTACCATTGTAATAAGCAAGCGAAAGAAAACTATAATGAAAGATGAAGAAGAAGAAATAAAATTCCTCCCATGCACACATGTGCAGTAAAACAGAACATCACAAGACGCTCATATCTTGTTACTATGGAAACTTGATAACCAGTCCAGCTTATTCTGTAAACTTCTTTGGAAGCTCCTCAGACAAACCAAAATAAACGCTGTGACATCCTGAACTTCTGGGAGGCCCATTTTTCACCCTCCTCGAGTGTCTGTGTGCGCCCTAAACTTACCTGCATCCAAAATGGCCGTGTGAGGACTCCTAAGAGGGGCAGGATTTATTTATTTATTTATTTATTTATTTTTTATTTATTTATTTATTCCATTTATATACCGCCCTTCTCCCGAGGGACTCAGGGTGGTGAACAGCTCATCTAAAAACCCCACAAAGAATACAAAAGTTAAAAAATATTAAATTTCAATCGGCTGCTTGATAAAACTAACAAAACCCCACCCCACCCCCTTAAAACCCAATTTAGAATTAATAAAATGGAGACCAAATTAAAACCATCTCAGCCAAGGCCGGCCTGCTCAAAGAGCCAGGTCTTCAACGCGCGCCTGAAGGCCCTCAGGTCCGTGCCGGTACGGAGCTCCGGTGGCAGAGTATTCCAGAGGGCAGGGGCACCCACAGAGAAGGCCCTACTCCTTGGCGCCGCCAGACGGCACATAGTGGCCGACGGCACCCGGAGCAGACCCTCTCTATGGGAACGCACCGGCCTGTTGGAGAACGCTGGCAGAATGCGGTCCTGAAGGTAACCTGGTCCCATGCCATGGGTCGCCCTAAAGGTCAAAACTAGAACCTTAAAGCGAACCCGGAGAGCCACCGGCAACCAATGCAGCTCGCGCAGGAGAGGCATCACATGGGCGCTACGTGACGCCCCCATGATCACCCGCGCGGCTGCATTTTGCACCAGCTGGAGTCTCCGGATGCTCCCCACAGGGAGCCCCATGTAGAGGTCATTACAATAGTCCAGGCGAGAGGTGACAAGGGCCTGAGTGACCGTGCGCAAGGCGTCCCGATCCAGGAAGGGCCGCAACCGATAGATCCGACGGATCTGATGAAACGCCCCCCTGGAGATGGCCGCGATGTAATGTTCAAGCGACAGCCGTACATCCAGGAGGACTCCCAGGTTGCGAGCCCTCTCTGTGGGGGGCAGAACTTCCCCCCCGATAGCCAGCGAAGGTGTCAGCTGGCTATATCGGGGCGCACTCGGTCTTGGATGGGTTGAGCCGAAGCCTGTTCCCGCCCATCCAGTCCCGCACGGCCTCCAGGCACCTAGACATAGCCCCCACAGCATCGTTGGGGTGGTCCGGAGTGGAGATGTACAACTGGGTGTCATCTGCATACAGATGACACCTCACTCCAAGACCACGGATGATCTCACCCAGCGGCTTCATGTAAATGTTGAACAAGAGGGGAGAGAGGACCGACCCCTGAGGCACCCCACAAACCAGGGGCCTAGAGGTGGACCTCTCCCCCCCCCCGCCAACACGAATTGCGAACGGTCGGAGAGGAAGGAGGAGAACCATCGAAGGACGGTTCCACCAATCCCCAACCCCCCCAACCGTCGCAACAAGATACTATGGTCGATAGTATCGAAAGCCGCCGAGAGATCTAATAGGACCAGGACAGAGGAGAACCCTCTGTCACGAGCCCTCCGGAGATCATCAACCAACGCGACCAATGCCGTCTCAGTGCTATGTCCAGGCCTGAAGCCCGATTGGATGGGGTGGGCAGGGCCAGCCAGGAGTAGGATTTGGGGGTTCTCCAAAGTGCACAGAATCTTAGCAAGGGTCTCTCCTGAACCCTTGCAAACCCCAGCAGC
This sequence comes from Bungarus multicinctus, assembly GCA_023653725.1. NCBI lineage: Eukaryota > Metazoa > Chordata > Lepidosauria > Squamata > Elapidae > Bungarus > Bungarus multicinctus. Next base: position 14,937,579 of record CM042840.1, on the reverse strand, counting down.
CCACCCCTGGATTCTTCAGTTCTTTCCTTCCACTGAATATATTCCTTTATCAAATATAAAAATATATTTACTGGTTTATCACTTTCATGATCCTGTGAAAAGTTTGTCAACCACTACATAATCATCTATAGTAATGAACATCTCAGTGTTTATGAAACACATATAAATGTGCTTTTCACACGGGATAGTGATAAACATTTTATCATTAGAGATGTGATTTTAAAAAGTAATTATTCCTTAAAGGTTTTGTTTTTTAAATTTCCTAGTCTAGTAAAAATCCTCCGGGTCAATCATCTGAACTCTAAGCAGATCCAACTTTACTCAGCTTTTGAGATCAGATGCTAGGGTTAAAGGCTACTGCATGCTGTAGACAGAAGTGTAATCTTTTGCTTAAATAAGCTAATTGAATCTTCTTTGTACTGAATTGCAAATAGACATTATCACATAGCTGAATAACATAAATCTGTAATGCATAGAAAAAGGGAAAAAACATCAACTAAAATTAGAAACAGAAGAAAACGCATCTTCAAATTTGCTATATATCATAAATATTGATGATTGTATGTGTTAGAAAGAGACTGGTCAAATCAGTGGAGAAGTCAAATGTGGACTTAGTCTAGAATCTCTACATGGGTATAATAGCATGCCCCAGCTAGAACCTTATGTAGTTTTACCCATGTAAAAACAAACCTTATGTAGAATCTTATGTAGTTTACCCAGGTGCCAGTCTGAGAAGATTTCTGTATACAGGTATGCGCAATAAAACAGCTAACTGAACTCTTCTCATCTGGATTGTTCACATCTGAGATTTTTATAATAAAGATAATATATAAAGCCCATCCAATTTAGTAAAATTGTGGCTCCTGTTCTGATGTCATTATTTTAACTCTACAACTTTTCTAACAATTTGAATGCTTGCTTTATACCTTACCTCTGCAAATCTTTTCATTCATGCAGTTTCTTTTAACTTAGATAATTATCATTGCTGATCTTTATAATTTGTTAGGCTATCTGAGATTTTCCAATGTTGAGCAATTATTTAATTGTTAATTTTCCTACTATAACAACTAAACAATGAATTCCATTTTTTAAGCTTAAGGCTTGATTGCATAAATAACAATTAGTAATTTTAACTCTGGATAAAATTAGCTAATTGTATGAATTATGCAGTTGCTTGATATTTTCTTCCCCTTTTGTAACTATCCTCCTCTGAATCTATCAGCTCCATTTTCTTCTTTTATATATGACAAACATTACTCTTTCAGAGTGTTGTTTCTCAATTCAGAAACAGAAATAACACTTGAAAGGCTTTTAAAAATGAAGTCAACTTGGTTTCTGAAAAACAGCAACAACACAAAAATCCAGAAAACTGAGACCATGAAGCTATCTAGTCCAATGTCCTCTTTCCCAGAGGGTATTTTGGATACCTTGCTCCCTGACATCAACACATGCCTCCCACTAGTTTATCCAGCAACTGAGATTCAGAACCATAATATCTATGATAATAGTGTTAGTATTTCAGTGGAGTATTATAGTATTCCAATCAATGAAATGACTTGCCTCCAGAAGTTGTGGATGCTCCAATACTGGATGTCTTTAAGGAAAAAAAAGGGATAGGGTTTCCTGCCTGAGCAGGGGATTGGACTAAAAGACTTCCAAGGTCCCTTCCAACTCTATTATTCTGCTATTCTGTTATTTAGCTATCAAGAAGATATTCTTCTATCATCTTCCATGTCATGGTCCCATCTCCTACCATATTTGTGGCAGTGAAAACCAAAGCTAGATTAATAACCGGTTCTGTGTCTATAGAGCCGATAGCTGCTCTTCAGAGCTATCGGCTCTATAGAACCAGAAGAGAAAAAGATAATAGACTAAAGAGAGGAATGAAGAGAACCTCATCAATAAGGAGTGTGTAATACACACTTTGAAGCCCCTGTCTTAATTATCTCAGTTATTTGTTCTCCTAATGTTCATTAGATTGAGAAGTGCAAAAAAGGCTTCAAACTAGAAAAAGCTGAGGCAGAAAGAGATTGTCCCTTATAATGTGAGTTTCCACAGAAACTTGGATATATCCAACCATCATTCTACTTTTCTAGATTCAAGAACACACATGCTGAAATACTTGAAAGAAGAGTTGTTTGAGATCTTTGTGGCTGTGGTCAGTTTACTCCATAGTGAGTGAAAAGAAACACTAGCCATCTTCTGAGAAGCCAGTTGCTCTTTTAAGCAGCTATCAATGGGCTGAGGAAGAGAAGGGAAGGGAAGGGAAGGGAAAGGAAAGGAAAGGAAAGGAAAGGAAGAGAAGAGAAGAGAAGAGAAGAGAAGAGAAGAGAAGAGAAGAGAAGAGAAGAGAAGAGAAGAGAAGAGAAGAGAAGAGAAGAGATATGGCCTTCCCTTGATGAAAGAATGACAGCAATGGTTCTTATCCTTAAACTGTTTTTCTTTTCTACCCTTCTTGATAAAAAAATAAAATAAAAGTTTGTAATTAAGCTCCTGCCAATTTATTTTTCTCTCATGCTGTTTCTTTTAGATGCACATCTTCTTGCTGTCCTTTTAAGTCATTCTGTAAAACTTTTTGGAACAAATAAATGTTTTGAGAGAGAGGTGGAAGTTATTATTTCATTGCAGCATTGGATACGTAGGTTTTTTTTTTGAAGAATAAGGGTTAAATTTGAGCCTCTGAACTGCGGTTCCTTCTTTTATTTTGATTTTTATTTCCTTCTTTGTATCTTTCATTCAATTCATTAGAATATGCAATTTACCCACTCTCTATTCCTTCCAGCCTTGTTCTCCATGTGCACATACAGTATATGACTGTTGTTTATTACCTCATCCATTTCTTCCATTCTACAATGCTTTGCACTCACCTTGCAAGCATATTCTGGCTAGTCTGAACTTCCCCTTGTCCATTTCCTGTTACCAGTGCTCTGAAAGCCATCATTTAACATCTATCTGTCAATAAATTATGCAGTGCAGCATGTGCAGGGATTTATTTCAATAACTTTTAATGTCTGTTTAAATAATGCTGTTTGTCAGAAGTCCAAGAGAGGCCATATAGAACAATGAGGCAGAACAAGAAGCAAAGCACATTGTTGAGGTTGGCAGTTAAATGATTTAGTCCTTTAAAAAAACACTGTTTATATTGGGCGGTGTTTCTTGCCACTTCTAACAGAAGTTATCATTATTCAGTTACCCAAATTTTCAGTTCAAATTAAAATTAAAACTAGCTTGTGGAATTTTAGGGAAGTATTTTAATAGGGGTCTGGAAGAAAAAGAGAGATAATCATAGGTGAACTTTAGGATTCTTCATATTCTCCAAGGTTGATAGTTTTCCTACAGACATTTCACCAATAATATCATCCGTGCCTGGGATAGGAGACTTTGCTAAATATACAGATAATCCTTGATTTAACAACCATTTATTTAGTGATGGTTCAAAGTTATAAAGGAACTGAAATAAAGTGACATATGGCCTTTTCCCCCACATGAGTGCTGCAGTATCCCTTTAGTCACATGATCAAAATTCAGACACTTGGCAATCAACTCATACATGATGGTTTCCAGTGTCCCAAAGTCATGGGGTAGGGTAGGGTAGAATAGAATAGAATAGAATAGAATAGAATAGAATAGAATAGAATAGTTGGAAGGGATCTTGGAGGTCTAGTCCAACCCCTGCTTAGGCAGGAAACCCTATATCATTCCAGACAAATGGCTATCCAGGCTCTTCTTAAAAACTTCCAGTGTTGGAGCATTCACAAGCATAGTCAATAGGAAAGCTGTATTCACTTTATGACCATGTTACTAACTTAACAACTGCAGTGATTTACTTAACAACTGTGGCAAGAAAGGTTGTAAAATGAGGCAACATTTACTTAACAACTATTTTGCTTAGCAAATGTTGGGCTTGATTCTGATTGTAAGTTGAGGAATAGCTGTATACTAATTTGCTCTTCCAGTCATAGCTGGGATGTGGTTCTTGAAGGTTCTTGGATTATTGTTTCATCCCTGTTTGATTACTAGATGTTATGTTGACTTCTTTGTGTGATGCAGAATTCTGCTTGACAGAAGTTTAGGTGATTTTCAAGTAAAGTGAAATATACTTTGCGTTCTGATCTTATAATTACTCTGGAAAAATGATCGGATCGAGCACTTAGAAAATAAGGTTCCAAGACAAAAGTGAATTTGGCACATTTGATTGTTCACTCTGGTGATTTTTTAAATCATAATATTTATTTAAATATCTGGGGCACAGAACATTTGTCCAGATTACACATCAAGGTAGATATACTTTATACTTTTTCATCAAATTCCTCCTTTGTTTTTTTCAAAAGCCCAGCTGTTAAAAGAGTAGAAGCTTCTTTTACATCACGGGTATCAAATTCATGTTGTCCCGTTGCCATCCCATGATGTTTTGCGATGTTTTTCCCCTTTGCGGAGCAGGGGTAGCTGTGGCCTCCACGTGACACATCTGATCTGCGGGTTGCCACTTTGACACCCCTGTTTTACATCATTCTCTTGAATGGCCACATCTTGTGAAATCAAAAAGGGCTCAGGAATGATGCGGTCAACTTTTAAAAAATGAAAGGCAGATGGAACCATATTGGCCTCCTTGTACATTTTATCCAGTAAGTTCAACCCTTCTCCACTCCATTAGCTTTGTTCCTCCAGGGAAGAATGAATGTTAATTGAACTTTGTTCAATTGAGCATTTACTCCACCAAGGATCCACATTTGCTCACTATAGGAGCCATGGCAAGATTTCTTTTTAACAGTCAGTATGTGTACTCTCAATACAATTTAGCATTCATGTTTATTAAGAGCACCCAAAGAAAGATTGGTCCATCCGTAACCATCCACCTGCTTGCAAGTGATATGAAACACTCAGGTAGGCTGGCTGGTTGCATTTTGTAATTGGTAGCCTTCTTTGTAGCAGATGCAAAGTTTATTGTTTACATGGAGAGGGTGTGTGTAATTTTATGAGAAAGCTGTTAGCCTTTTTAAAGCCTGTGCTTTTGAAAAGTATGCTGTTTGAACATGCCGCAATCTAGACCACTGCCATAAAACTGTCTCTTCCTTACAAATTATACACTAGTTTTAAGTATTTAGGTCACACAGTCCCTTTTTAAGACTTGACAAGGAGAGGAGATGAATGTGTGCTATAAATATACTTGGAATCTTACTTTTCAGTTCATCATCATAAAGAGAAGAGGGGAGGGGTAACAGTAGTTTATCTTTTATCTCTTCCAATGCCCTCGGCTAACCAAAAGAGATGCTTACTTTAATCTGAATGCATGTACTTCCATGTTTCTAACATCATTATGAGCGGGTAGATCAGGCTTTCAAATCTGCTGTAATAGGCAAAGACTCTGTGGCAGATCAAGGCTACAAAAAATAAAAATCAAGTAAAAACCAATTAGGATAAAGTACTGATTAATGTGACCAGGAAAAATTGTTGCTCCCTTTCAGAAGTACCGTTTTCATCCCATCTGCAGGAGATTGAGAACTGTTATGGTGTCAGTAATTAACACGGAAAGATTTTTTTCCCTCCTTCGTGGGTTATATTGAGAGATATGTGGCCAATTTGTTAACCAGGCTGTCTGATCACAGATGGCAAGGTTTGTGTTTGTGAAAGAGAGGTACTTAGTTGGTGGTCTAGAAAAACAAAACTGTTTCCTGCACTTTATCGGGACTGAAACAAGGTTTGATTAAGACCAAATAAAAATGTGTGAATCCACTTTCTTGTCAATGTCCCTTTATAGTTCACCTTGGCATTTTTTTTTATTACAATCTGTAGACACCTGTGATGACCTGGGACTGGGCATGGAAGCAACACAGTGGAACAAAGGCTTAATTCCCCTTTATTGCTCCAACTTTTCCCTAAAAGTCTCATGTTCCCTGCAAGTCCAGGAGCCAATCTCTATACAAGTTTCTGGCCGCTATTAGTCCAGAGGAACAGCACAGTTCTGAGAGCAGACACAGTTCAGAGAATTTATTTCCAGGGAGTCCTCATCACAGGAAGAGTTCACTAGCACTGCAACACAACCCATAGTAGAACTGTGTCACTGTGAACTTAACAGATAACAGATAATCAGAGTTGGAAAAGACCTTGTAGGTCATCTATTCCAACCCCCTGCCCAAGCAGGAGACCCTACACCATTTCTGACAGATGGGAGTCCAATCTCTTTTGAAAGTCTCAAGTGATGGCACTCCCACAACTTCAGAAGGCAACTTCTGTTCCATTGGTTGATTGTTCTCACGGTCAGAAAGTTTCTCCTTATTTCCAGACTGAATCTCTCCTTGTTCAGTTTCCATCCATCATTCCTTGTCTGGATGCTTTGGATCATTCCTTGGGCTGGGTGCCCTTCCTCTCTGTGGCAGCCCTTCAAATATTGGAAGACCGCTATCATGTGTCCCCTCGTCCTTCTCTTCCCTAGACCAGCCAAGCCCAATTCTTGTAACTGTTGCACCTAGCTAGGCCAGGCAAGCAAGGCAAACAGAACAAACAGGGCAAGCAGGACAAGGCAAGCAAGAGCAAGCAGGGAAAGGCACAGCAAAGTATCCAGAAGTTGGTAACAGTATGTGACACTAGAAAAAGGCAGCACTTGTTCCTAACAAGTGCCCCGCCAATAGTGTCTCTTTAAATTTCATTCCTGGGGTGAGCCTTGTAAAAAGGGGTAGGACACCCTCTTCCTGAGTTGTTGGGTCACCCTGTGATGATCCTGCCTCCTCTCCATTCTTCATGCTCGGGGATTCCCCACAAAAGATGCCTGTAGTCTGAACTCATAAGTATGTAAAAGGTTATTTAAAAGAGTCTTTTACAGGTCCCTTATGGTGTTTATCTTTGATATTACAGTATTGGCTTCTCTTAAGAAGAGACTGGATAGCCCCTTGTGAAATGATATAGGGTCTCCTGCTCTAGCAGAAGGTTGGATTAGATGACCTTCAAGGTCACTTCCATCTTTCTTATTCTATGTTTTAAGAACAATGTTGATTTTTATACAAAATAAAATATTCCCAGTAGCCAAATTGGAAGAATTGCAAACATATCTCCAGGGCAAGGAAAATCAAAGCCTTGCCAGAAGCAACTCAGACTTCAAAAAAAAACCTCCGGTCCAATCTAAGTATAGTACATAAAATTATATATTGCAATGCCTTACCTGTCAATGAATACTTCAGCTTCAACCACAACAATACAAGAGCACACAATGGATACAAACTGAAGGTTAATTGCACCAAACTTAATTGCAGGAAATACAACTTCAGCAACAGAGTGGTCAATGTCTGGAATACTCTACCTGACTCTGTGGTTTTTTCCCCAAACCCCAAAAACTTTAACCTTAGACTTTCTACTATTGACCGCACCCCTTTCCTAAGAGATCTGTAGGGGGCGTGCATAAGCGCATCAATGTGCCTACGGTCCCTGTCCTATTGTTTCTTTTTTTCTTATTCGTATCTATTTTATGTATTCATAATCATGTTTATACTTATACCTGTTATCTAATAATTGCTTGACAAAATAAAATAAATAAAAACAATAGAGACAAACCAGAGAGAGATGACAGTAGAGAAAGTCAGTATATCTATTGAATCATTTACATTCCCACCAGGCAACATCTTCTCTACTTTCTCCCCAAAAGAACAACCCCCCCCAACTAAAAAAGAAGAGAAACTGAAATAATGAATAACTGACATCTAGAATAGCATCAAAACAACAAAATAAGGTTACTTGCTTTGAAACTTCTTCTAAAGAAACCACTAGCTCAAGTATTAAGAGAAGCCAATACTGTAATATCAAAGATAAATACCAACTCACTGCAAAAACAAACTAACGTACAGCATGTCTGCACTTATATCTAATCATTTTAGGTGCATAAAGAAAAGAAAAAGAAAAAAAGCTAAGCAGTGCACTACAAAAATAGAAGTTAGGTTGGAAGATCAGCTTCTTAAGTTCAGATGCAAGCTAGAATAGATAGAAGAAAAGAATTTTGAAGAACAAGAAGACCAAAGTACTTTAAGAACTATTATGTAGAAACAAGGAAGATTAAGGAAGCATTGGAAATAATAAATCAGGAAATAACAGCTATGGCTAAGAAAATAATGTGACATGAAGCTCAAATTGCAAACTATAGGAAGGATCTCCAATTTCATTAGAATCTGAAATGTTATACCAATCCATCAATTATGAGACTGCAATGAACTGCAATGCCTGTAAAGAAAAAAGAAAAAAAATGCAGCTATGAGTATCCAAGATTGCAGCTTTGATAAAGAAGATGGATAAATTGTAAAAAGAAGTTGAAATGAAAGAACATATAATATTAGCAAAACAGGTGGAGAAAAGAGCAAGGAAGATTAAAAATTAGTATCAAATGAAAATTAACCCCATGAGGGTTTTTTTTTTGGAAGCATGAGTACACCCACTCATTGCCAAGTTGTTTAGCAATGTCTTGGAGAAAGCAGAAGAGAAGAGGAAGAACTAGAGAAAAATGGGACCTGTAATAAAAGTAGAATAATTGTGACAAAAGAAAACAAGGATACTATTAAGGTGGCTTGGTGCCATTCCAAAACATCTGGTATACCACTTGAACATTTTTGGCTTTGACAAAAATCCTCCACACCTGATTACAAAAGGCAGCTTTATTTGGAATAGCTTAATCCTGTCACACCATCAAACAAGGAGCGACTACCTATCCCATATCCTTGGGAAATACTCAATAGGTGGATAAAAATGTCAAATATAGTCTAACCATCTGAGTGTAATAAACCATAATAATAATAATTAAATAATATAATTAAAATTATATATCATCCAACTCCCATCAATTCTTTAAGGAGTTTCAGCATACTTCTGGCATCCTAACAGTGGTGCCAATATTATAACATACGTGCTTCCTAAGGAGCATTTTAAACAAACTTAACTGAGACAAGATAGAGTTATTGTGAGAATCATAGCTCCGGGAAGATAGTGTCTCAGTCTTCAATCGCCACATTCTCTCAGAAGAAATGTATATCCTTTCAAGCTGCAGATTGAACCAGATCTCTCCTTCTCTTCTCTCTTCCCTCCCTCCCCCCTCTCTCTCCCACACACACGCATGCTTTTTATCAGTTTTATCACTTCCTGGGGAAAAGAAAAGTCTTAAAAGCTTTGCTGGAATCAATCCCCCAGTTTAACAGCCGCTTTTGTGTCTTTTCCAGCCGGATGGATTTCTAAAAAATAACTCAGGATAAACAAAATTTAAGAATGTTGGAATAAGGAAAAAGCAAATTTTTACTCTGACCAAAATTGTGATTCAACAAAGGGTGATATCTTTTTTATCAGAAGGTTAGATGCTTTCAATATCTATGATAAGAATGAGAGTGAAACAGGCATATAAAACTGCAATTGAATACCAATGGATATAGTAGAACACTGAATACAGATATACAAGAGTAGAAAGTCAGCACCTACCACTCCTAGAAGAATGAAATATGTTGGGAAATATTTAAAAAAAAGGCAGAATATTATATTTCCCAAAAGAGAGAAATGAAGAAACATGTTTGTTTTAGCGGCAGAAAGCAGCTCCCACTTTCCTTAATAGCCACAACAGATGTCAGCACTTAAAAGATAAAGAGCTTATTGAAAGAGAAAGACAAGTATCTAGATAGCTCTATTCAAAGGCAAAGCAAATAGTACAGACAGAAATCCATTCAAGGCAGGATATTTTGAAACTCCCTGCAGCAAAGACTGAACAAAGGCAGAATGGTAGAATTAAAAGCAGCCCCCTCACTCAAGATCCAAAACAGGACGAAAACCTTAAGCCACAATAAGAATTGTCCAGCACCCTTTCAGAATGCAAGCCCCTCAATTGCGCCATTCTAGAGCAGCTCAGATAAAGAATAAGCCAGAAGCTGACCAGATTAGGTCAGACAAGCACCTAGGATTTGCATTTCCTTTTTTACCTATAGAGCCAACTATGACCCCTACATAACCCCTACATGATCCCATAGGAATCTGACAACAGCCAATATAATACATGTTTTTGCACAGGAATAAGAAGCTCAATACAAAGTCCAAAAAAGGTATCATACACAAACACACACACACACACACACACAAACACACACACACATTCTCAACTCCATTTTGTCACTGCCCAGAACCACAAACACATGTGGTTTTGCTTCATCAGTAAACCATATTTCCAATCAGCCTCAGTGTTTCCACTGTCTTTCTCTCAGCTTGGAACTCAACAGATAGGTATTTCTTCCAACATAAGACTGTAGTATTGTAAACTGTTGAGGGACTGTACTAAAAATAAATAAAAGCCTATGACCATAGCAGGTACATATTTTAGATAATACTTTTCTGCGTGTTTTTTTTTTTTTGAGGGAGAGTTATTTAAACTTTAGAAAACAAAAAGAAAAGCATAACCAGGAAGGTAAAAATGTGCTGAGGGGAAAGGGAAAAATAATTAGATCATTAATATACCACTTAATTGGGCAAACCTTTTATTGCTGGGTTTTTCTAACGGGTGAGAAGAATAAATCCAGGTGCAGAAAAAAAAATTGCAATTAATATTAACCTGCATGTGATTATTTGGCTCTTCAGAATTTCATTGAATTATGTTGACTTCATAATTTGATTGCTGTGCAGATGTGAACTCTTCTGATTGCATTAAAATGTGCAATAGGAAGTTGTGGGAGGGGGGGAGAAAGGGAAAATTCAGCCAATACATGGAGCAACACTATCTTTCCTAGTCATTTATTTTCTTTAGGAGAAAGGAAAGCAGAAGGTCAGAGTTATCACACTGTAATTCTAATCATTTAACAGTTGGATTTTAATTAGGTGGCAATGGCAACATTTTGCATTGCATTTAAATTGTGGCTACAGCAAGCTTATGTAGTTTTAGTGGTTTTCCAGAAACACAGCCTCTGTCCGTCTCACTAGATTTGTTAGGTTTGGCATGCACTTATGAAACAGTACTGTTCTCTTATCTATCACAATGTCTGCCCTAAGAGATCAGCATCAGGGGTGGGATTCAAATTTTTTAACAACTAGTTTTGTGGGCGTGGCTTAGATGGTGGGCGTAGCTTGGTGGTCATGTGATTGGGTGGACGTGGCTTGGTGGTCATGTTATTGGCTGGGTGTGGCCAACTCAATATCACTCACATCGAGGCACGCATCTCCTTGCCTGGCCTCTCATGACTGTGGGGATGCTGCAACAGTCATAAGTGTGAAAAATGGTCATAAGTCACTTTTTTCAGTGCCATTGTAACTTTGAATGGTCACTCCACACAAGCAAAGTACCAGCAAAGGAGGGGAAAAAAACTCCAGAGACGTTCCTGAGACAGGAAGTCTAGTCCTGCCAAACATGTAATGAGGGTTAACGGAGAGACAGTTTATGTAAGCAACACCAGAAAGTTTCCTTTCTGCTTTCCTTACAGGATTAGGCCAGTAATTTCTTCTAACAACCAGTTCTCCGAACTGCTTAGAATGTTAACAACCGGTTCTAGCAAATAGGTGCGAACTGGTAGAATCCCACCCCTGATCAGTATCTTAGGGAATGGCATTCTCCTGAGATCCAAATGGGCCCAACCTTTTTAGCTTTCAGAAAGGTCTCTGAACGGTGGTAGGATGATCTAGGTGTAGGGGATGTTATCGTTGAACCCCTGTCATGGTCATTCGCTCCTTAGGCTGGACTTCCATACTGCACCCCCTTGTCACAGGGAGGCGGAGCCAATACTATGGTTCCGCCCCAGGTGCCTGATGGACCCGGATAGGTTCCTGACAGAGCTTGGGCCATTTCCCGGCATTCGAACACATGACCCGGCTGAGGACCTGGTCGCCACCTGGGATAGGATGGCGGCTGGTGCCCTTAATCGGATTGTGCCCTTGCAGCCTCTGACCCGATGCCGATCCCAATTAGCTCCTTGGTTTTCCAAGGAGGTAAGGGAGATGAAGCACCGGAAAAGATGCCTAGAGAATTGTTGGAGGACCACCCACTCCGGATCTGACTGAACATTATTACGATCCTATATTAGGACCTATTTAGTGGCGATAAGGACGGCAAAGCATTCTCACTTCTCCGCCCTTATTGCGTCCGTGGGGAATCGCCCAGCCTCCCTCTTTAGGGTGACCCACTCCATCTTAGAGGTGGGAGTGCAGGATGAATCTCTACAGGGGTGGGCTGAGGATTTTTCAAATTTCCTCCAGGACAAAATCACTCAGATCCAGGATGAGTTGGAGTCTGACTGGGCGACTCTGGACGGGGAGGTGGGGGCGGAATTCGGTGAAGTTATCTGGGGGGAGTTTGATCCTGTGACCCTCGAGGACATGGACAGGATGCTGGGTGGGCTCAATGCCACCACATAATTACTGGATCTGTGTCCCTCCTGGCTGGTATTAGCCACCCAGGAGACATGTGGTTGGTTCCAGAGCATTATTAACGCTTCCTTGAGTGAGGGGTTTTTACCTGCTGCCTTGAAAGAGGTGGTGGTGAGACCCCCTCCTCAAGAAACTGTCTCTGGACCCGACCCTTTTGTCTAATTATTGTCCAGTCTCCAACCTTCGCTTTTTGGCAAAGGCTGTTGAGAGTGTGGTGGCACGACAGCTCCCCCGGCACCTGGATGAAGCTGTCTGTTTGGATCCACGCCAATCAGGCTTCAGGTCTGGGTTCAGCATGGAAACGGTGTTGGTCGCGTTAGTGGATGATCTCTGGAGGGCCCGTGACAGGGGGTATTCCTCTGTCCTGGTCCTATTAGATTCTTGGCAGCTTTTGATACTGTCGATCACAGTATCTTATTGCAGCGGCTGGAGGGATTGGGAGTGGGAGGCACTGTGTTACAGTGGTTCTCTTCCTTCCTCTCCAACCGCTCGCAATTTGTGTTGGCAGGGAGGCAGAGATCTACCTTGAGGCCCCTGATTTTCGGGGTACCTCAGGGGTCGGTGCTCTAGCTCCTCCTGTTCACCATTTATGTGAAGCCGCTGGGTGAAATCATCCGTGGCTTCGGGGTAGAATTCCACGAGTACGCCGATGATACTCAGTTGTACTTTTCTACCCCGGGCCACCCTGATGAAGCCATGGAAGTGATGACCCGGTACCTGGAGGCTGTGCAGGGTTGGAAGGAGTGGAACAGGCTTCAGCTCAACCCAACCAAAACCGAGTGGCTGTGCTTTCTGGCGCCCCAATATAGCCAGCTAACTCCATCACTGGCTGTGGGGGGGGGGGACTTTAGCCCCCACGGAGAGGGCGTGCAATTTGGGTGTCCTCCTGGATGTACGGCTGTCGTTGAAAGACCATATAGCGGAAGACCTGTTGCCAGGGGGGCTTTCTATCAGGTGCGTAGGATCTACCAATTGCGGCCCTTTCTGGATCGGGACGCACTTCGCACAGTCACATCTGCCCTCGTCATCTCCCACCTAGATTACGCAAATGGTCTCTACATGGGGCTCCCCTTGAAGAGCACCCGGAATCTCCAGTTGGTGCAAAATGCAGCTGCGTGGGTGGTTTTGGGCTTCTTGGAACTCCCATTTTACACCACTTTTGCATGAGCTGCATTGGCTCCCGGTGGCTTTCCAGGTGCGATTCAAGGTGCTGGTGATCATCTTTAAAGTGCTCCATGGCTTGGGACCTAGGTACTTACGGGACCACCTACTGCCACCGTCGGCCTCCCATCGACCAGTGCGCTCCCACAGGGTGGGCCTCCTCGGGGTGCCGCCGGCTGGGTGGCTGGCGACCCCGAGGGTTTAGGCCTTCTCTCTGGGAGCACCCTCCCTCTGGAACGAATTACCCCCAGAGATGAAGATCGTCCCTGACCTATTGACTTGCCGGCGTGCACTAAAAACCCACTTATTCCATGAAGCTGGTCTGGCCTAAAGTTACGTGTAGGGTTTTGAATTTGATTTTAAATGGTTTTAGTTTTCTTAATCCCCTAATTTTTTAATCTTTTGATAATAGCCAATCTATTTAATTCTTTTAACTCATTTTAATTATTGTATGTGTATTTATATGTATATTTTTATCTGGCTGTACACCGCCCCAGTCCCTCTGGGAGAGGGGGCGGTATACAAATTTAAATAAAGTAAAAGTAAAGTAAGAAAGGGACTGAACCAGGTTATTAAATGAATCCCACCTATATAGGATTATAACAATAGCACTTGGATTTATATTTTGCTTCACAGTGCTTTACAGCCTTCTCTAAGCAGTTTACAAAGTCGGCATATTGACCCCAAACAATATGGATCCTCATTTTAGCGACCTTGGAAGGATGGAAGGCTGAGTCAACCTTGAGCATGGTGAGATTTGAACTGCCAAACTACTAGTAATTGGCAGTCAGAAGAAGTAGCCTGCAGTGCTGCATTCTAACCACTGCGCCACCACAGCTATTATGATTATGTAATAGTTTCTAGGGACCTTGATTATGTTATAACGTTGTTATTAAAAACAAAAAACAAAATATTATAGGCAGTCCTCATTTAGTGAGCACACAATTAGGACCAGCGCCTGGTCATTAAGTGAGATGGTTGCTAAGTGACACCAGGACTGTACTTAGGTTTAATTCAGCTTCCCTTTACTGACTTGCAAAAGTCATACAACAGTTGGCCATAAAATTACTTTTTCATCACCAGTGTTTTGGCTGCTAAGCAAAGCAGTTGCTAAACAAGGACAATTTGTACTAAGAGCCACTTAGAGTCATTAAATGAGAGTAGCAGCTATGGGAATTTTATAAACAAATAATCAATCATAACTGTCACTTCTCTAACTAAAGTTTCCAGTTAGGCTATCCTGGGTATTACGCCCTTCTTTATTCACAAAACTCATACTATAATAGTGTGCCGCTTAGCTGTTTATTTGCATTTGGTAATAAAAGCTGCAGAAATATGTGGAATTAAGCCAAATAAAAAAGATGTAAGACTGCTCAGAAATGGAATTGTTACCCTGAAATGGGAACAGTTTTATTAATCTGATTGGTAAAACAACAGTATCTCAGTAGGTGGGCTGGCACTAAATCAAAAATTCTTTTGAATTTTTCTCTTGCTCTTTCTGCAAGATATTTTGTGAAATGAAAAGGTAGCCTTTCTTAATCTTGCCATTCTACATCCCATCATTAAATAACTTTGGATAAAAAGAAACAGCACTCTGGGCATTCCTACTCCCACACCATTCAAAGAATGTTCATTCCAAATTGTGGTGTGGGAGTAGGAATGGATTTCCAGAGGAACATTGCAGACTATAGGAACCAGGAGCACTACTCAGGTGATCCTGAGGACAGAGATAAACCTCCAAGTGCTTCAACCACCCTCTAAAGGATGCAAATGACCAGCTGTCTGCAAGGAATATAAATCCTTCCATTCCCCGACTGTTCTGCAAGAGCTGAAGAAGCTTCTTGGATGAGAAGCGACATGTCTTCAAAGAAAAAACAAGAAAGTCCAGTTGCATCCAAAAAAAGCATCTTTGGGACTAACCTGGAATAAAGAAGAATTTTCTGACAGTAAGAACTATTAAGCAATGGAAATAGCCTTGGAGTTGAGAGTGCTCCATCTCTGGACAGTTTCAAGAAAACATTGAATAGCCACTTGTCCAAGATGGTATGAGGACTCTTCCCTTTGAACTGAAAGAACTCCAAGTTCCCTTAAAGCCCAATAATTCTAGGAATTATTTTATGGACAGACAATACTGGATGGAACATTCTAAATATAAATAACGTTCTTTCTTTGATTATGTGCCATCAGTCCACAAGGAATAAAATTGAATATGGGATTCAAAAAATTTTACTACCAAATTTTACTCTGTGGGGGTGCTTGGTGGGCATGGCAGGGAAAGGATATTGCAAAATCTCCATACCTTCCCCACTCCTGGGAGAAGGATACTGCAAAATCCCCAATCCCTCCCCACCTCACTAACCTGCTTTCCAGCTCCATTCTCTTGTGCAGGGCAACAAAAGAAGATTAAGCCAATCAGCTGGGACTCGGGAGGCAAAGAATAGATGTGGGTGGGGCCAGTCAGAGATGGTATTTGCCGGCTCTCTGAACTACTCAAATTTCCACTACAAGTTCGCCAGAATTGGTCAGACCTTGCTGAATACCACCTCTGCATCTAACCAGTAGCAACTCTTAATGATCATATAGACCTTCTACAGAATAATCTGCTCTCATTTTCCAATGGTGTGCCTATTGCCATTTTAAATTAATAAGCCTACCTTGCTTCTTGTTGTTCTCTTCTGTTTTCTTCCACCTTTCCAGACATTTCAGGTGTGTCCAGGGGACCAGTGCCTTGCATGATGTGCCTAAAAAGTAATAATCTGAACTGGTTATTTGTGCCTCAAGTAGGAACTTTAGATTGATTTATCATATGATTCATTTGTTTCTTGGCAATCCTTAGTTTTCTTAAGAGTCTGCTCCAAAGCCAAATTAAAATTCTACAATAATCACCAAGATTATATGTAGGCAAATCTTCTAAAACCTTCCCAAAGACCATGTAATTTATTGAGCCCAGTTCCTGGAGCATATCAGTATAAGAATAGAGCTAGAAGGGACTTTGGAGATCTTTTAGTCCACCCCTCTGCTCAAGCAGGAGATCCTATACCATTTCAGACAAGTAACTGTCCAGTCTCTTCTTAAAAACCTCCAGTGATGAAGCCTCTACAACCTCTAAAGGTAAGCTTCAACTTATATTATACAATGACTTACAAAAGGCTGGTTCTATTAAGTGCTTGTAGCATACTTTTTAAAGCTTATTAATTAGATACATAAAGTTTCTCAATTGTTTCTACCTGTTTTTGGTTCTCTAATATTATATTAAAAACTGCAGTGATAGAACTTTAGTTATTTTTGTTAAAAGAAAAAAGACAATTGATAGAAATATTTATCACGGCATTTGTTAAACTGAAAAACCAGTGAAGCAAGTAATGATGTTTAAAACAAATAGGAAAACACAAATGAAAAGAAGTGAATAATTATACAATATGCAGAATAGGTGACTGAAAAAAACCTTCTGCCCCCAATCAGCAATGCTTAAATGTGACAGAAAGTTCATGATGGCATGCAGCGTAAAGCATAATAATCAGAAAATAATAAAAATTAATACGGTGAAAACATGTTTGCAGAATGTGCAAGGCAATTGAATCTTTGCCACTGTTCCTTAATAAGAAAACAATTGTGTTTTTTTTTTTAAATGACTTGTTTCTTGGATTACTAACAATCCAAGAAATTATAAAACCTGGCAGGAGCACTGTTCCTCAATTCACTGTTTCAGCTTGTTTCATAACAAGAAGTAATATGTCCTTGGGGTGTAATAATTGTAGTTCAAAAGTATATGAAAACAATGGATATAGAATGCAGCTATAATTTTAGAGTGCTCACAATTCATTAAAAGCCTCATGGGGACTCTTAAGTACACCTAGAACTTCTGGACTGGCAGAAGGTTCAATTTTATATTTTGGAGATGGTGCTTGACTTATGTGGAAGGAGATACTGAGGGGAGATATAAATGTATGGGTATACCTCAGCCCTAAACCAAGATATTTGTTGTTCTTCAGTTCCCATTTTCTGCCAAACAGAGATGCCTAAAGCACACTATCCAATTTATTCATGCATCTATCTACTTATCTATCTATCTATCTATCTATCTATCTATCTATCCCTGTCTGTCTGTCTGTCTGTCTGTCTGTCTGTCTGTTTCTCTATCTATCTATCTATCTATCTATCTATCTATCTATCTATCTATCTATCTATCTATCTATCTATCTATCTATCTATCTATCTATCTATCTATCTATCTATCTATCTACTTATCTATCTATCTATCTATCTATCTATCTATCTATCTATCTATCTATCTATCTATCTATCTATCTATCTATCTACCTACCTACCTATCTATCTATCCACCTACCTACCTACCTACCTATCTATCTATCTATCTATCTATCTATCTATCTATCTATCTATCTATCTATCTATCTACCTACCTACCTACCTACCTACCTACCTACCTACCCACCTATCTATCTATCTACCTACCTACCTACCTACCTACCTACCTATCTATCTATCCACCTACCTACCCACACACACACACACACACAAACACACACATACACACACAACACACACATATAAATGTATACATGTAGCAATAGAAGTAGCACTTAGAATTACACAACACTTCACAGTGCTTTACACAATGCTAGGTCCTCATTTTACCAGCCTCAGAAGGATGGAAGACTGAGTCAACCTTGAGCCTGGTGAGATTTGAACTGGCAAATTGTAGGTAGCCGGCTATTAGCAAAAGTAGTCTGCAGTACTGCATTCTAATCACTGCACCATGCACATATACATACACACATATTTCCATTTATGCACAACAGATAAATATTTCTGCATTTCTCCACCATCTCATTCACAAAAGGTAAAAGGATGAAGGGATGAGAGGTAAACGGTTTGTGTGTGTGTGTGTGTGTGTGTGTATCCTATCTTCTGAAATAATTTCTCTTTCGTCCTTTTTCCCTGAAGGAATGCAAAGCAAGTATATATTTCTATTTCTCTCCACAATTTTGATCAGGATTTTTGAAAAGCCACTTTTGCCTTGGAGGGTGGGAGTGAGAGGGGGGTGGGAAGGGAGGAAGGAAGGAAGGGAGGAAGGTGGGAAGGAAGGAAGGAAGGAAGGAAGGAAGGAAGGAAGGAAGGAAGGAAGGAAGGAAGGTGGGAAGGAGAAATCTTAATGACTTGATTCATTGAAAATTGGAAAGTATATATAATATAAATCTTATCAAATTATTTTAGCACCGGTAAGTGTTCTGATGGATTGGAGAAACCCACAAAAAAGTGCTAAATAAAGATGGATTGCTTCTTCCCTGCCTTTTACTCAAATATTCAACTGATGGTTGTAGCAAATGCTTCCTTGAAGAGGATGGTAGCCATGAATGTTTTAACTGTATTATACATGATACATTTTTGAGGTGGTCTGAAGATTTCTTGTTTAGAAACATAGGCATCTTCAAAGAAGTCAATGAGGTGGAAGGAAGGAAGCATGCCTTTCAATGCAACTCTGCTTTTTTATATGGGGGTTGCAAGGTCACATGAAAATGAATAAACTTGCATCACAACATCATGATACATATTTAGTCCTCCTGACAAAATGCAGAATCCTGGTTAGAAAATGTTAAAACTTGCACAATAGGGCCATGGAAAGCCAGGGAGGTCACAAACGTCTGTGTTAATTTCCATACTGTAAAATACAGGAAGTTTACATTTATACCTTTGGTTGTCTTTTGAAAGACATTTCAAGAGTAAATTGAATAAGAAAATGCAGGAAACCTCTTCTGCAATTATTATATAAGTACTGTAATATGGTCTAATACAGTAGTTATATAATAATTGCAGAAAATATTTCCTGCATTTTCTTGTTAAATTTACTCTTGAAATGTCTTGCAACAGATGACCAATTTGACTAAAAGCTACTTTCTATCCTACAAAAACTAAATCCCTAGGTACCCTTGACAAATATTCATGAATATTCTGAAATACAAGCATCTCTGTTTTCTACCAAAGAACTTTTGTGGCAATTTATAAGTTAGACCAAGTGAACAGGACACACAGATAGCAACTGTGGTTTTATTGCATTCTTCATGTTCTCTCCATCATGCAGCCAGTTAGCTTGGATTCACCATTTTTATTCACCTGAACATTCCCAACAGATTGTTGTTTCTGGCATCATGATGAATCGAAATGACAGCTTCTACCTTTGCTTGCTGATAGCTGTGTTTTCCCAAGGGTTCCTGAAATTGCAAGTCAATTCTACTTGCAGGAGATGTTTCTTTTACTCTAATATCCATTTGTCGTACTAGTGTAAACACATTTATTCAACACCAAATCCCCCTGGATCCAAATGGACTATAACCCCAGATAAAGATGAACAGCTATGCAGCTTTAATATATATTGGATTGAAATATACTGGTAAATCTGATAGCTGTCTATATGTGCTTTTCCTAAATTCTTAAAACAAAAACACATCAAAGAAAGATACATTGCAAAATTAAAATAATTTTGAATATCCCAAATGTAATTCTATACTAGTTTGTGAAGTATGAATTACATATGATTGTATTTGAATGAAAACCAAATTAGTATTTATTTATTTCCAAACTGATAGGGAGATATGGGCCATAAATCTGCCATCTGATATGCTCACACCTCTGAAATACACACACACACAAACACACACAGAAGTACACAAACATAAGCAAATTCATGTCACCTAAAGTTTACAGATACAGTATCTCCTGTAATTCCTTTCCAATCTTAATTGCTTTCTTTTCCATTTAAAAATAAATAAATTGTTCAATATAATACCAAAGAAGGAGACAATGAGAAATTTTATCTCTGAAAAAGCAGTAACCAGCATGTACAAGGGATAAGAGATTTAGGGTTAGATACTATGAATTTAAGTTTAATTTAAGTGAGCATATATTAAAACAAACTTCCACGATATTTAGGTCTGCATAAATTCCAGGAAAAAGTAGGATGAAAAGTTACTAAATGTCAAATAGTGGTTTTTATATCTCTTGCAAATATCTGGAAGAGTAATTGCAGAGTTTTGGCTTCAAGATAACTCTTCCAAGTATTTAGTGGAGATTTAGACACAGAACAATCAAGCTTGGGGAGATGTGGCACATAAAAGGACAACATGTACAATCTGTGATTGTATGCTGTTATACAATCAAAGCTTTACCCCTTCGCATGTATGTCAAGTTGCATTCATGTACAAAGGAGCAAAACTTTCATTCTGCGTTCATGCTCATTAACTTGACCTTTTTCCACTTCCCCAAATCCCACTGAAGCAGATTGGTTCTGTTTGTCTAAATATAATAACAATAGCATGTAGACTTATCTACCACTTCACAGTGCTTTACAACTCTCTCTAAATATTGCCTTCAATACTATGGGTCCTCATTTAACACACCTTGGTAGGATAGAAGGCTGAGTCAACAATACAGATAGTGCTTGCTTAATGACCATTTGTTTAGTGATTGTTCAAAGTTATGATATCACTTACAACCAGTCTTCACACTTACAACTGTTGCAATCTTCCTGCATTCATGTGATTGTAATTTAGCCATTTGGCAACCTTCATGCCTTTACGATGGTTGCAGCATCTGCAGTTTAGTGATCACCATTTATGATCTTCCCACCAGCTGCCTTTTGGACAAGTAAAGACCATTGGGAAGTTGGCAGGTAGTTATATGGTATCTCATTTAATGACTGCAAATGATTCACTTAGTAACTGCAATGGAGATTGCTGGAACTACCACCGCTAAGTGGGATGGCCATATGATGTTTCTCCTTTTTACTGATCACAATTGAATGATGAGATTTGGGAATTTGTTAACAGGAAAAAGTGCAAGTGGATTTATTAGATTAAATTTATAATAAATATGTCATTTTTTTCTGGTAAATAATGGGCTTTTTGATGATTAGGATGATGAGGAGTTTTTAAAGATTTGTTTATACAGAAAGGGGTGGGATATGAGATGAAGACTTGTATTTTAAAAGATAATGAGTTGCTATTTCTACTAGCTGGGAGGAAGGGGAAAGTTATTTCTTTTTCTCCTCTTTTAAAAATCTTTTTTATACTTTTTATATTTTGCATTAGTTTTATCTGTACAATATAATCTTTAAAACATTATTAAAACAAAAAGGAACTGAATTGAAGTATATAAACCAAATTGCTTGAGACAGATTGGTACAAGGCAAGATAAAATGTTGGACTTGTCATGGAGGCAGGGGAAGAATCATTGCACTAGACTCATGAGAATGTCTTCTGAAATAATTTCTTTAAAATAATTTTTGTTGCGAGCAGACTGTGAGATGTGTTGGAAAAACACTATTAAGTGCTTACATATTATACTAGTTTACATATGTCATTTAGGTAAGTATGCTGGTTATGTGTGCACAATCATACATGCAAATCTGTGAAACTGAAAGCAAACCAAATAGCAAAGTGGGAATATGGTGACTAATTATACTCGTCCGTTTTGCCCTAATTAATTGTGAAGGGCATTTATTTAACAAGCTTCTTCTGAAGCTTTTGTACATGATTGCAGATGGCACCTGTGATGTCCAGCAGTCCTTCCTTTTGCATAATGGTCACAGATTACACTTAGGAACAGCAACATGGAAGCAAAGTGACAGCTCCAGTCACTTAATGAGAAGTTTATTAAGAAACTAGGGACGATTATCAGCTGCAAATTAACCATAATGTGTGTAATCAGCCAAGATGTCACATTGGAAGAATGATGATGATAAACAGCCTGAAATGTTCATTCTCCTCTTAATCAAAAGGTACCTATCACTCTCTTAAAGATCTTATCTGCAAAAAAGATTGGTGTGTGGAGGAGGAGGAGGAGAAGCAATCTTTAGATAAATACTTCCATTGAATACATATGTACAAGAAATACAAGCCTCATTCATGAACAGGTAGGACTCATATAACTCCAAATATAAACTTTGGAGCACTCTGAAAGATATTTTGATTTGATTCAATGTGTGGAGTTGGGATAGCATACTTGAAGGATGGCCCACTGTACTTCTTAAATTTTATGATCGTTTCCTGAATTTGGACACATAAATTAATAAAATATTGGAAGCAAGAATATTGGAATCTTATCAAGGGAGCTAATTGATGCATAACTATATGCAAACTGTGAGCACAGAAATATAAGGATCATACCTATATACATATACGTTCACATTCAATTTATCTTTGGCGTTATCAGGACACAAAGTACAGAAAAGAAACAATAAATAGCAACCTACAAAAAAAAGCAAAGGTCTGATATAAGAAGAGGAAAGAAAATATGGCTAAATATAAATATAGCAGTACCATTTTTCTGTCTCTCTCAAGCTTTCACTCTTGCAAACCATCCCTACCTCCATCATGCCCACACAGTAATGCATTCTTACTTGCTTTTATCTAAAAAAAAAAAAAAAAAACACTGTCCAGGTTTCTGCCTTTCCTTTCTTCATGAATTCATCACAATTTGATGTTCCTTCATTCCATCAAAAATAACAAAAATTGAAATAAATAAAAACCCACATATAGTGCATTTTTATCCGCTAAACAAAAGTACTTTGTTGTATATATTAATGCCCTGCTACAATATTTTTACCTTAATACTGTGCTATAACAGAATATAACATACACACAGAGATACACATCGGCATTAATACAATATTCAGTAAAAATGCAAATTTTGACAAAGTATCTATAGCTAACTAGCACTGATGGAAATACTACCAATAAACTGATTATCCAATTGCATGGGAATTAATATTGAAGTAATGTTGTAATGTTGAAGTAATATTGAAATTAAAAAATCTCATCTTGTTGGCTTGACAGCCAATTAATAAAGTGCATTTACCTTTAAATTACCTTGAGCTCTATCTTTGAACTAGTAAGGGTGTTGTGTAAATACAGTTGGCCTCATAAAAATTAGCAGATTGCTAATATGTGATACACCGATATTATTGCAATACACCATCAAGAATTTTGAAATATTTTTCCTCCCACTATATGAAAACGAGCCAAAGCAAAGGCTGACCTACTATAAATTAAACACAAGAATGAAAAGAAATGGCATCTACAATGTATTATATTGTATCTACAATGCCTAAGATATTATTTAGCCCTATCCTATTTAGGTTTGAACAGTGAAGCTTCTATGCTGAAGTTTAGTTTCAGCTGAAGATCTTCACATGGTTTTAAACCTCAAAGATTTTGGATACTTAAAAGATGTTTAATGCAAATTTCTTAGAATCATGTTTAGAATTTTATTGCGCCTATCTAATATCTATAAATAAAATTTGGATTTCTACCAATCAGGACCTAAACATTAGCTTAACTACTGAGTTAAGCAAGTTTTTATCTCTGAATCTTTGGCTTCATTGTTTCACTCACCTAAGGTATTTGGTAAAACAAGAAAAAGGGCCTTCTCTGTGATGATTCCCTCTCCCTATGGAACATCATCCCTGCAGAGATAAGATTGTTCCCCACTTTGACACTCTTTTGCAAAGCCTTGAAGATATAATTTTGCCAACAGGCTGGGGACTCCAGAATGATCTGGAGTCCATCAAATGCCTCAGTTTATTGTTGTGGCCAGGAAGAGGGAGTTTCTACTCTTTTTTCTTTTTCTTTTTTGTACTATCTTGTAATTGGGTTTTACCTTTGTAAGCCTCTTGAAGTGGCTGAGAGTGAATTCAGCAGTTTTATAAATTTTCATAAATAAAATTAATATTTGTTCCTTTTTTCCTGCTTCCCTATAGGAATCTTTCAAATCAGTAGAACACAGATGTTAGATATTTCACCTTATGTTGATAAAATGAGGGAAATGCTTTGAACACATTTTTGAAATTTTATTATCCTATAAATCTTTTTAGAAGGAAGGTGGTTGATCAAAATATCAATCCTTTAGAATCAGATAAGGTGAGCATTAGTGTCGCAGTGGTTAGAGTGCAGTGCTGCAGGCTACTTCTGCTGACTGCTGGCTGACTGCAATTGGCAAATAAAATCTCACCAGGCTGAAGGTTGACTCAGCCTTCCGTCCTTCCGAGGTGGGTAAAATGAGGACCCAAATTGTTGGGGGCAATAGACTGACTCTGTAAACTACCTAGAGAGGACTGTAAAGCACTGTAAAGTGGTATATACGTCTAAGTGCAATCAGTGAATGAGTCATAGCAACAGTGTTAGAACAAGAAAAGATGGAGGTAAGGAAGCATTGTATTATTTTGTTTTTTTAAGAAGAAGACTAACAAGGGATATTGAAACAAGATTAGTAAATTTGGTCATTCTTCTAGATGGACAAAATCAGTGATCAATTATGAAATCCATATATGATAATAATATCCACTAAGTCTTCCTTCCTAAGCTCCCTTATGACAAGATTAATAAGATTAATGACTGTTAAAATGGAGTCAAATATTTATTAGGA
This sequence comes from Bungarus multicinctus, assembly GCA_023653725.1. Classification (NCBI taxonomy): domain Eukaryota; kingdom Metazoa; phylum Chordata; class Lepidosauria; order Squamata; family Elapidae; genus Bungarus; species Bungarus multicinctus. The sequence goes on along the minus strand of CM042840.1, from coordinate 14,912,616 downwards.
TCCAAACTGAAAAAATAGCATTAGCTTTCAGGTAGATATGAATTTGATTCAGAGATTTGACACAAAGATAGTTCAATTGAATTTCTAAACTGACTTATGAATTGAAATAGGAAAGTGAATGGATTCATTGAATTTAGTATCTCCAAACTCAGATAGTTCATGTTTCTTCACTCTAATAGCACATTTTCCAGACTGATTTAGTTTTGATGACATTCAGTTATTGGATTTAAGTACTATTATTCTTGATTTTCCAAGATGAATTTTCCATTGAATTGCTGAATTGGAAGAGATCCATTTTCTGGGGTTTGGGGAATGCCATGGTTTGAAATTGCAAATTGAATATATTGAACTAGCTCCAGTAGTTAATCAATTTTACAAAAGTTAAGTTTATTAATTTCCAAGTTGTGTAACCAGGGTAAGCCCAAGACTTCTGCTGCAAAAATAGAACTAACCCACTTCCAGTTCCATGTACTGAAGCCAACTGGATTGCCAACTAATAGAACAAGGTCCTTCAGCTCACTGGAAAGCAGCTGTTTAAGTCAAGGAATGGAGAGTGAGCTGTCTGAAAATAATTTTTTTACCCCATCTGAATGAGGAAAGCCATGCGTCTCCTCTATATCAGTCAGTATTCATCTTGAGAACCAACTGCCTAAGAGCAGGCTGATCTTGTTCAATGTATTCAATGCTTTGTTAATAGAGAAATAAACAAGTGAAAACCCTTTGAGAACAGAACAATGTTAGAACTAGCCTTCTCTGTTGCTGCATTTATCTTCTGAAACAACATTCCTCTAGAATGCAGCCCTTACACTTTGCATTTTAAACCAGAATTAAAAATCTGTCTCTTTCTCCAAGTCTTAGATCAGGGGTGTCAAACTGAAGGCCCGGGGCTGGATCCAGCCTGCAGGATGCTTAGATCTGGCCCACAGTGTCCTCCTGGAAACAGAGAAGCACTGGCCCATGATGCCTCTGCCAGCAAAAACAGAGCTTGCAAGGGTCATGGGAAACCCCCTGAGCTCTGTTTTCACTGGCAGAGAGTTGCAGGAGGCCATCACAGGTGAAAATGGAGCTCGGGAGCCTGTTTTCACTGGCAGAGCACTTGGGCCACCATAGGCACCCCTGACATGAGTGGCATTGAGCTGGCCATGCCCACCCTGGCCACGCCCACACCAGCCCCCCACCCCCCACCCCAAGGTCAAACACAACCCTAATGCAGTCCTCAATGAAATTGAGTTTGATACCACTGTCTTAGATTATCAAATGGTCAGGCTCATTTAATTTAGAAGGTAGGATGAATCCTGTGATTTGCTTCCTTTAAGTAACTACTATTTTTTTCTGATATATTATTGCTTTCCTGTCTGTTTTTAATTGTGAAGCTATATAGTCATTCTGATATTGAGTAGCCTAGAAATTTAATGGATGGATGGATGGATGATATATGATGAGTGACAAATCAGAAGAAAGAAATATCTGAATGTCCCAAAGAACTGGCTTACTTAGATGTATCTTACAGGTGATCCTTGACTTGCAACCGTTAGTTTGGTGACCAAACATATGATCATTTTTTTTTATACAACCATTGCAGCATTGTCACAGTCACATGATCAAAATTCACTTGGAACTAGGATTATGTTGATCACCTTCTGTTGCCTTCTGATGCACAAAGTCAATGCAGAAGGTAGATTCACTGAACAACCTGCTAAGCACTTAACAACTGCAGTGATTCACTTAACAACTGTGGAAAGAAAGATCATAAAATAGGGTAAAACTCACTTAACAATTGTGTTGCTTATCAATGGAAATGTGGGATTCAATTGTAGTTATAAGCTGAGGACTACCTGTATTTCCCAAAGAATCACATACTCTTCCTAGACAATCACCTCCTTTTATTTTTATCAGTTCATTAAACCTTTCAAATAGTTTAAATGTCTTTGCCAAATCATCAGGCAATGATTTGGCAGTAATGTGTTGCCAACATTTATGACTATGATTTCAGGGAATTTGTGAGGCCACCAAAAATATAAGTCAGAAGTTACACCAGTCAATGAGTTGTCTAATCATAAAAACAATGTCTAATGAAAATATCATAGGTAGGGGAAAGACATATGATCGCTTGAATCAAAAACTCCCACAAGTACTTACTTGCACTCAAATTCCTGAGCCTTAATAGAGCTCAATGGAGGCATATTATAAGAACTCAAGAATAAAAGTTAATCATGGTATCTCTTCATTGACGCATGAATATGAAAGCTATAGTAAGTCTATTCCTCAGTATAAAAGCCAGAGAGATTCCCCAGTCTCTGTTCCTATCTACCATCCAAGCGTCATCATTGTCCTACTCTGTGACCTTAATTAGATGTCAGGAGGGTTAATAAGAAAATCAATTCATCTTTTTTTTTTAAAGTGCAAGAACTAATTAAAGTCTAAGGGAAATCCGTATCATAACTGAGAATGAATAATGAGCAAGCAGAGTGTGAAGGCAAAAAAGAAAAAGGGGGAAAAAGTTTGGTAATTAAGATAGGAAGTTCGGAAAAAGAGAAGGAATTATTTGTTTTGTTGACAATTACCCCCATAATGATTGTTAATATTAAGCTGAACAGTTGATGCAGGAGAACCACCAGCCCCAGATATAAAGTGATGTTTGATACTTGCCTTATTGTCTCACAGTTTTCGGTGAGAAGAAATATACAGTGTCCTGATAAGATCAGGGTATTCAGATTAATGAAACTGAAAAGGATTAAAAGGATTAAAGAGCAATTGTATCAGCAATTTATATTCACCCATCCAAAGTCAAAAGTCCTTTAGAATCTGAATAGCATTGCGATCCTGAAAAATCTCCTTGAGAGCAGACAGTTTTGTCAGTTTAAGAAACTGGGCCAAATGTAACTTCTGTGTCCTTCCAAGATAACAATAGAGCTACTGCAATACTTAATTCAACTATTCAGGTTGCATCAGGGAATTGCCCAAAAGCTACTTATCACCCCATTTCGAAATTACAACTGCTGCCACACCCCTATGATCATGTGAACAAAATTCAATAAATTCGCCCTTATGACCCATCACAAGGGTGATTCAGTACTCCACCCCCATCGTTCCTTATTAGGTTCCCCACAAGCTAGGACTGCTTTTCTGCTCCACTAGGTTTCTATAGGCCTTGGCCCTGCTTCCCAAATTTCTGAGCCCCACACTCTTATCTCCACTACCTGTCACCAATCACTCAATAATTCAGAAATGTGGGAAAGATGTAAATGATAGCAAATTGGATATCTTTTCCCATTGAGATCTTTATTTCTGGGAGATTGAGAATTCCTTTCAAATTTCTCTTAGTGGTATTGTTAGAGGCAGGGGTGGGATTCAAATTTTTTAACAACCAGTTTTGTGGGTGTGACTTAGTTGCTAGGCGTGGCTTGGTGGTCATGTGACTGGGTGGACATGGCTTGGTGGTCATATTACAGTCTGGGTGTGGCCAACTCAACAACACTCACATCAAGGCACGCATCTCCTCGCCTGGCCTCTTGTGACTGTGGGGATGCTGCAACAGTCATAAGTGTGAAAAAGGGTCATGTCATCTTTTTCAGTGCCATTGTAACTTTGAATGATCACTCCACACAAGCAAAGTATCAGCAAAGGAGGTAAAAAAACCTCCAGAGAAGTTCCAGAAACAGGAAGTCTAGTCTGCCAAGAATGTAATAAGGGTTAACAGAGAGACAGTTTCTGTAAGCAACACCAGAATGTTTCCTTCCTTCCTTCCTTACAGGATTAGGCCAGTAATTTCTTCTAACAACCGGTTCTCCTAACTGCTTAGAATGTTAACAAATGGTTCTGGCGAATAGGTGCGAACTGGTAGAATCCCACCTCTGGTTAGAGATAGTGCAAGAAAATACAGTTGTCGTTTTTCTTTAAAACCTCTCCACTGGGATTTTATTTTTTAAAAAATATTTTATTTAAAAGAAACAATCCATCTTCCATTTAAACAGTGTATCATCTGGGTACAAATATCTTGTGCAATAAAAAATACAGTTACACATATTCATTGTATTGGTATTGATTCTCTATTCTTACTTAACGCTGATATACATAATATGTCTAATTATAATAACAATCCCTATTGCAACATATTTAATTCTATTAGCATGTTTTCTATATTTCACTAATCATTTTTTAATTTCTGATTTCCATATTTATTCTCAAGCCATCTCTGCACTGGGATTTAATGGTGTAGAGCAGGTATGCCCAAACCCTGGGCTATGGACCGCTACCGGACTGAGCCATCAAAGCTGCAAGTGAGCACTCAAAGCTTCATTTGTGCATGCATAGGATTTAGGTTATGCATGCAAAACAATTCCACCTCCACCGTTGAAACTGATGAAGATGCCATCACTACTGCCAGTTCACAGAACCAAAAAGTTTGAAGGCCCTGGGGCAGAGGAAGCCAGAAAGGCTGCTGTCAGAAGGGGCACGTAGAATAATTCAACCAAATTATTCTTTATTTGCTTATATCCAACAGACAGAATCTTGTCAAACTAAATCTTTACTACAACGGATATATTGTGAGTCATTCTAGTCCATGGCTATCCTAAATCTCTTCATCTGTCTCTAATCCAGATCTGGATTGTGTTGCCCTTTGTCAGTGCCATATCCTTAGAATGTGCTCCCTCTTTCCTGTGTCCTCAGTGTAGTCCCAAACTCCCCCTCTGTAAACACCATCCCTCTTAGCTGCTTACTATTGGAGAATTGAATTGAATTATAATTAAATCTACAGATATTAGCTAATTAACAACTTACTACAAAAACATTTACAAATAAAATAGGTACAGTGTAAATAATACATGTGGAAATATGGAATTTTCACAGATCTTGCTTATTTCTTTTGTAGCTAAAATACATGCAAAACATGCTGCGCAGCCCATGAACCACCCCCTTCTCTTTGCAATGAGTTAAATAGAATAGAGTACAGTAGAATAGAGTAGAATAGGAGTACAGTAGAATAGAGTACAATAGAGTAGAGAAGAGTAGAATAGAATAGGAGTAGAGTAGAATAGAATAGGAGTAGAGTAGAGTAGATTAGGAGAGGAGAGGAACGGAACGGAATGGAAGAGAACGGAATAGAACAGAATAGAATAGAAAAGAAAAGAAAAGAAAAAAGAAAAGAAAAGAAAAGAAAAGAAAAAAGAAAAGAATAGGAGTAGAGTAGAGTAGAGTAGAGTAGAATGGAACAGAATGGAAAGGAAAGGAAAGAACAGAATAGGACAGAGTAGAGTAGAGTAGAATAGGAGTAGAGTAGAGTAGAATAGAATAGAAGTAGGGTAGGGTAGGGTAGAGTAGAGTAGAATGGAAGAGAACAAAATAGAACAGAGTAAAGTAGAATAGAATAGAATAGGAGTAGAGCAGAGGAGAACAGAACAGAACAGAACAGAACAGAACAGAATAGAATAGAATAGAATAGAATAGAATAGAATAGAACAGAATAGAAGTAGAATAGAATGGAATGGAATGGAAGAGAACAGAATAGAGTAGAATAAAATAGAATAGGAGTATAGTATAGTATAGTAGAATAGAATAGAATAGAATAAGAACAGAATAGAAGTAGAGTAGAGTAGAACGGAAGAGAACAAAATAGAACAGAGTAGAGTAGAGTAGAATAGAATAGAATAGAAGAGAAGCAGAGCAGAACAGAACAGAATAGAATAGAACAGAATAGGAGTAGAATAGAGTAGAATAGAGTAGAATGGAATAGAACGGAATGGAAGAGAACAGAATAGAGTAGAGTAGAGTAGAGTAGAGTAGAGTAGAGTAGAGTAGAGTAGAATAGAGTAGAATAGGAGTGGAGTAGAATAGAATGGAATGGAATGGAATGGAATGGAATGGAATGGGATGGAATGGAATGGAATGGAACAGAACGGAATGGAAAAGAACAGAACAGAATAGAATAGAGTAGAATAGAATAGGAGTATATTATAGTAGAATAGAGTAGAGTAGAGTAGAGTAGAATAGAATAGAATAGAGTAGGGTAGGGTAGAATAGAATAGAACAGAACAGAACAGAACAGAACAGAACAGAACAGAACAGAATAGAATAGAATAGAAGCTGGAAGGGACCTTGGAGATCTTCTAGTCCAGTCCCCTGCTCCAACAGGAAAACCTATATTATTTCAGAAAAGAAGCTGTCCAGTCTCTTTTTAAAAATCTCAAGTGATGGAGCGCCCATGATTTCTGAAGTCAAGCAATTCCACTGGTTAATTGTCCTCATTGTTAGGACAATTTCAAAAATAAATAAGATGATGATGATGATGATGTCAAAAATAAATTCTATTTTAATCTAAGTGAATCTGAGATGGCAGAAGAAAATTTATTTATTTATTTATTTATTTATTTATTTATTTATTTATGAGATTTATATTGCCACTTATTTGCACGTGGTGACTCAAGGCAGCTTACAAGAATATAAAAACATCATATAAAAAGTAATAAAACTAATAAAAAAGAATCATATAAAATAAAATAATAAAATAAAATGTTCTCATTCTAAGCAAAAAACTCCACTAACCATCACTAATCCATTAGCCATCACTAAGCCATTTTCAAAAATGTTGCTTTTATTTCTCAAATTCATAATTAGCATTTATTCCCAAATTAATTTGAGAAATTTCAGCCAATTGAATATAAGCTTATTTGTTACTAAAGTAATACAGAATTATTATATATGTACTATTTCTATTCTTTCAATTATCTAAAGAATTTTCTTTTTACTAAAATTTTATATATTTTCAGTCTTCTGTGATAAAGATGATAGTACTGAAAACAAAATAATTTCAAATGTATTATATGCCTAGTATATAGCACATTTTATCCAACAACTGCATTCCACTACAGTGGTACCTCTACTTACGAAATTAATTCGTTCGGGAAGCCGTTTCGTAACCTGAAAATTTCGTAAGTAGAGACGCATTTTACCTGTAAATGCCCTAATCCGTTCCAAGCCCCCGAAATTCAGACAGTAGTTCTTCGTTATTACTTCGTGCTTTGCTGGATTGCTAGCGTGAGACTGAGAACGCGGCGCGGTGCATACACAAAGATCCCTCCTAGCCAATGGGATGCCAGGAAGATAACCAATGGCAGAGCAGCTCGGACGCGCCATTTTCCAACAAAGCCTTTCGTATCTTGAAACATATTCGTAAGTAGAGACGATATTTTCTCGAAGACGCGTTTCGTAACCTGAAACTTTCATAACTAGAGCCTTTCGTAAGTAGAGGTACCACAGTACCATTTTTTTTTTTTTGTTATAAAACAATTCAAGCACTAAAGATAAAGCTTGATTTTGGCCTCTAAAAAGTAGAATTTGCTGGCCAAGGTTGCGGTAAATATACAGATGTTTATCATGTGTTCATCTCATACTTTTGCACTATGTCTATCAGCAGACCAAATGAAAACAAAAAGGTAACTCTGTTGTTGGTCAAAATAAGAAAACAAAATGGAAGAGCAAAGCACTGCCAACGATGCCTGATCTTAGAAATGGATGGAAACAAAAGCCGCATTTTGAACTTAATAACCTGCCTGAATTAATGCAATATATTCTTGCATCCAACAAAAGCAAAGGTACGAATGCCTCCAGCATTCTCAGTGTGAAATTTATGGTTTGCTGAATTCTTAAATTACCTGGCACCCAGCTAATTCTAGAACTCAAGTCCATCTGTGCAATTCTCTGTCACTGAAAAGACAATTATTGGATTTCTTTAATTTAAGATAAAGTGTCAAGGGAAACAAGGGGAAAGGAAACAAATTAGAAATGTATTTGAAATCTTGTTCTGAAACAGTCCTGAACCAGAATTATAACTGAATGGTGCAATAAACCTATTTAAATAAGCTCTGCTTTTTACTAAGATGGACAGGATCTTGTCTTAAAGGATTATTTTTAATTCATCGGTATGCTTACTGTTTTAGTAGGGCATTTCCAATAAATCCTAATTACACTATCACAGTTATATTTTTATATAATTTTCACATCATAAAAATGAGCAAATAGGGAGAATCGTATGGAATTTGGTGACATAATTGGAATAAAGAAAGGGAAGAGAGCAAAAACCAAGGAAGAAGAATAGAGTTATTATTCTTACTTTTATTGCGTGGTTTTTGGTTGGGTGGAACAAAGAAGCCTCTTTAAGGTTCAAACTAAAGTTCATATGATAAGTAAGTTGGAAAATATTGACCACAAGTAGGAGTGCGAAACATAAATCAGTGTGGACAACTGTTTTGGTAGAAAATGGCAAAACATCATATGAGCTACAGTGGTGCAGTGGTTAGAGTGCAGTACTGCAGGCTACTTCTGCTGACTGCCGGCAATTTGGCAGATCGAATCTCACCAGGCTCAATGTTGACTCAGCCTTCCATCCTTCTGAGGTGGGTAAAATGTGGACCCAGATTGCTGGAGGAAATATGCTGATTCTGTAAACTACTTAGGGCTGTAAAGCAGTATATAAGTCTAAGTGCTATTGCTATTGTTCTCATACAAAATCTAACTCTGAATGTACAATGTTCAATGTGGCTGACTGGAATAGGGAGCCCTATGCAGATCACACCTATTACTCTCCATGATTCATGTAAACATTGAGGGAGCTGAAATGGGGCACTTCTGGAAGAAAACGAACTTGAACGAACACGAGCTAAAGCTGCTATATAGTTTACCTCATGGCAATATGAGCATCAAAACATCAATACGTCTCTGCTCTTGTTGCATCCTCATTGTGGTCCTGTTTAGGGTCCCACTAGACCCTCTTAGGGAAGGTTGATATCCATCTCCAGGGCCACATGGAGGCATTTTTGAGGCATTTAAAGAATAAATTTGCTCAGAATAATTCACACCTGGATTTCAAGCATGATTCAAGTCCTATAGAAATAGCATTTAGCATTTACTTACATGCCATTTCACAATGCTTTACAGCCCTCCCTAAGTGGTTTACAGAGTCAGCCTATTGCCTCCAATAATCTGGGTCCTCATTTTACCCACCTCAGAAGGATGGAAGGCTGAGTCAACTTTGACTCTGGTGAGATTCGAACTGCCAAATTGCAGGCAGCTGGCAATCAGCAGAAGTAGCCTGCAATATTGCATTTTTCTCCAGATTTTTGGAACAGTTTGATTCTATTGGACCTGAGGAAGTGGATAGGATCCTGCAAAATGCAGGCACCATCAGCTGGATCCATGCTCCTCTTGGCTGCTTAAGACCAATAGGGAAGCATCATGTGGTAGGCCCACATATTAGTGAATTCATCCTTGTCAAAGGGAATGTTTCTGGCTCCTTTTAAAGAGGCACTTCTTATTCAAGAAACCATTGCTAGATCCCTACCTGTTGAATAATTTTTTTATCCAGTCTCCTTCCAATACTTTTTAGGAAACGTGGTCAAGAAAGTAATGGCATTACAACTCAGGAGGATCCTGGAGAAAAATCTGAACTCTTGGGTATGGGCATTAATCTGTATTAATTAATTAAACTGCATTAATCATACTCATTGATGATTTCTGGCAGATCTGGGATACAGGTGGTTATCCATCTTTATTGTCTTTGACCTTTTATCACTTTTGATACCATCAACCATGGTATCCTTTTGGGCCAACTTGAGGAATTGTGGCTGGGTGTCACAATGTATGCTGGTTCAAGACTATCTTTGGTCTTAGATGTGGTAGCACTACTTCAGACAGACCCAACATATAACTTGGGGACCTTCTTGGACTCATGGCTCCTACTCAAAGAGCAAATGGTCCTCTGCCCATATCTGGGTTGTGCACCAATTATGCCTCTTCCTACACAGGATGGCTCTTTGCTTAGTCACTTATGCTCTGGTCATCTTCTGAATGGATTATTACAATATGCTCTAATTTGGGATATCCTTGAAAAGTATCTGGAAATCTAGGTGATGCAGAATATGGCTGTGTGAGCCATACTGGGTATCTGAAGAATAGCACACATAACATCCTTGCTCTGTGAACTACATTGTTATTGGTTTGCTTTCAGGTGTAGTTGGAGGTGTTGGTCATCATGAATAAAGCCTTATATGACATAGGGCCAGGTTACCTGCAGAATGAGCTTCACCCAATCACATCATCCCATTTCACTTCAGACAGGGAAGGTATGTTGTACATTCTGTCAGTCAAAGTATTCCACCTGGCAGGTCTAGGAACAGAGCTTCTCTGCCACTGTCCCCACATTATGGAACATCCTGCTGCAGAGGTGAGGAAGAACCCCAGTTTCTTGGCCTTCTGCAGAAGGGTCAAAACTTGGCCATGCAGCCTTGTGTGGGGAGCACAGAAGACCAGGCAACCATGAAGATATTTAGCCTCAAGAGAGCCTCCCACCTGTAATAACCAACTTTAACTGATCATCTTGGGATTTTTATCCTTTTGAAATCAATAATGACATTGTTCTGTAATTTTATTTTTTTAATAAAAAAATAATTTTACTGTTAATTTTTATTCTTTGTTTTATTTATCATTTATATTGTATGAAGCCCAGAGCACCTCATTGAGGGATATATGAAATGCAAATAAATAAATCTCTAGCATCAGTACTAGACAACAAATTCAGTATTTTAATTTTTCTTCTGTACCCTAGAATATGTAGAATATTGAGGTTTGAGAATTAGTTTTCCAATAACATAAAAATTCAAGGACTGTTTGGGGAGGGGAAGAAAAGAAAAGACAATGTGAAAAGGTACCTTTAAACACCTAACTGAATGAATTATTTTGTTCTTGAAAAATGAGCAAAGCAGCTGTACATAAAAGAGCAATATATAAACTAGAAGTATAATGGTATTTACACTCCAAATGTGGCCTTCCTAAATTTATTGACTTCTGAAAGGAAAAGAAAAGAAAAAGGGAGGAAAAACATAGATGACAGCATGAAGCTGGCGAGAAGCCGATAATAGAGTGTCTTCAAAGTGAATCCTTTTATTCCACACACAGCAGTAGGTGATAAATAGTTCCACTGCCAGCACTTATGACTGCTTTCATTTTTCCCCTCCTTCCTCACAACATATCTCAGATCAGAGACTAATAGCCCCCTAGGATAAGTTATCTTGACACAACCTCTTCCCATCAGTGATGGCGGCTGTTATCAAGCATCTGTCAATAAATGAGAAATGCTGAGAAAAGATGCTCAAATTCCCCCAGTTGACTAAAATCATCATGCCTGTTATTCTAAACTGAAAGACACCATTGAAAGTGGGGAAGAAATAGATGAAGGATGCAATCATTTTTAAGATTCTTACTCCAAAGATTATTGTTTCATTGATTACGTCTATAGAACATTTAGTACTAGGTAAGGAATTGAAAAGGCAAACTAATGAACTTAAAGGTTTGGTTAATAGTGCCACAGCTGGAAGAATTAGATTTCATTCCAACTCCAGGGATATTAGTAGACATCTAGGTTGTCCCTTCATTGCTTCCTTGGGATCAGTAATTGCTCTTTATTCAAGAAAAGAGCTCCTTTACCAAAAGAGATAGTAGCTATCACACACCAAGTAGCTATGTATAGAATGAGTTGGCAGACAATTAGGGCACTACTTTTGTTGTTTTGCAAGCAGAGAGATAAATTTGCTTGCATGATACAAAAATTACATTAATGTTGGTTGGATATAATTAAGATGCAATTGAAATAAAACGAGGATGGGAATGTCACTGCCATTTAAAATTATCTGGTGTTTATTTTATGTACTTGTCTTCATTAGTATAGTGCTGGATTGGGATGAGAGAGACTTACATATGAAAACCACTTGATTGTGAAATCAATAGATAGATGATAGATAGATAGATGATAATTAGACAGACGGACAGACAGACAGATAGACAGACAGACAGATAGATGCAGCATTTGTATCTTTTCCTGAGCTTTAATGTTTTCTTGCAATCCTTGGAGAAAATATTATTACCAATTAGTACACACATATGTATACTCAGTCTTTAAACTGTCTACATCCATCTGGCCAAGTAGTTGGGCAATGGAAGTGTAATAATTAGCATCACACTCAAGCTTGTGATCTATTCCCATATCTAGATCCTTTCAAGAAGCTTTCATCTCCTTAAGAACCAGGTAAGTGGGAATGTCTTACAGTCTGGCATATAAAATAAATATGCTTTTTCCCAACCTAGCTAAAAAGTCTTAATTTCCAGTTCCATTCTATATATTTATCAACTGCTTCTTACCATCTCTCTCCCTTTCTCGAATAATAAACATATTAGTATTGTAACTTTTGAAGATATTTAGTGGAGTTTCCCAAACAAGATAAGTCCTTACTTTTTATTCTTCAACAGTTGCTTAAACTAAAAGAGTTCTTAAGCCATTATAAATTACACTTCCCAATAGTGAAGGTCGAATATGCCTCAGTAACACAGGTTGTGAATGATATGTCCTTACAGCTTTTATTAATTTATTACATTTATATCCCACCTGTCCTCCAGGAGTTCAAGGTAATGCTCTGTCCTCAATTTTTCCTCAACAAGAGCTTTATGATATAATTGGCAAGAAAGCTGGTAGCTAATTCAAAAAAAATCAGTATGCTTTGGTCAATAGGATAGACTTGAATCTTTGTTTCCTCATCCAAAACTTTAGATGCTATATACCTACAGCAATTATTTTTGCAATAATTGTTTGCTTTTTCCCAACCAAGCATTACCTATTGGCAATTAAAGCAACTATCAATCTTCTTAACATGAGATGTGGTGGGATTGGGCTAATGTAAGTGGAATGCAGAATTCAGCCACTTTTCATGTGTAATTCACTAGTATAAAAAGGCTACACACCAAGCAAGACACTTCAGCTGGCTATTTCTAACACCTGATGTTCTTCTGAAAAAGCACTAGAACACTAAACGTATATTTAGTGTTCTTCTGGAAAAGCATTAAACCTGTGTCTTAGAATGGTCCAATTGCCTGGCAGTGGATGGGCACATGCTAAAGAAGGATAGAGCTGGCATATCAAGAGAGCGCCTTCTTTTCATTCACTCTGTATTCCTCAGCCCTGGGTGCAGAGTAAAACAAGAAAGAATGTTCTTCTTCAAGGACACAATAGTGCTAGCACTACCCCAAATTTGCTTTTTCAAATTTGTACTTTCTTTGTTTTTCCTTGAAGATGTTTCACTTCTCAACCAAAAAGCTTCTTCAGTTCTGATTGAATGGTGAAGAATGGAAAGATTTATATTCCTTGCAGTCACCTGGTGGTTAGCACTCTTTTTGAAAACACATGGAGGTATGTTCTTACTCTTAGGTAATTCAGCTGTACCTGAGGGCACTGATAAACCTTTAAGTAATCTCAGTGACTCTCAGAGACAGTGCTAATGACAAGATGACTGCAAGCAATTTTGCTTTCCATTCTCCACTATTGAATTAGAACCAAAGAACCTTCCCATATGAGAAGCAAAATGTCTTCAAGGAAAAACAAGGAAAGTCCCATTGCCTCTTGAAAAAGCACCTTTGGGAGAACCATGACTTGAATAACTGAGATTCTCCATAAACAATTGTGCTAGCAGTAAATGGCTATGGTCAACAGTTCCCAGAAAACCCAAGTAAGGAAAATGACAAATCCCTTCAGTAATCAAAATAATAGAAAAATCATTGCTTACCAGAACACGTTTGAAACCTGAACACATTTGGGACAGGAGCAATTGGTGCAATCCGGTGTTCTTTTACAGTTTCACTCAACTAAGGCTGGTCTAGCAGTCTTCCAAAAAGTTATTAAATATGTGTTTAATTATAGGTCTAATTCTTGGCTGAGGAGGGGAGATAGAGAACATTTTGTCTTTTTTCAGGATCTTTCTTGAGCAAAGGCAATAATACACAGTACATAGGTTATTGAAACAAAGCTTTAATACAGTTCCCAGTTCCAACACAACTAATTAGAAGTGCACATCATTGATCCACATGATTTTTCCAACTAATGTAAGCAGAGAGGTTATCTAAATTAGTAATCAGATAGTTACCAGAAACTGTCTTGTACCTCTTTAATTCCAGAAAGATTTACCAGTGTGGAAAAGATAGCATGAGAAGTTACAGGTGAAAAGCAGAGAATGAAAGCTAGCATATGCATTACATACATTCTTAAGAGCTGCTTTTAATCTTTTAATCATGTATCAAAGGAAGCTGAATAATGCCTCATAAGGTATTTCCAAAGCATTGTTCAGGCATTATATTGGCAGCTATTTCTGAAGGAATTTTCATTTTCTTCAATAGCCAAAGCCAAAAGGGCAATCAAGGGCAGTAATTGGTAACAAGATAGGAACATATAACTGAAAGCTGCCAAAAGAATTTGAGGAGATTCCAGACTCTGGTCATAACATTATCAGGTTCATCATCAAGATAATCAACAAAAGATTGTCATTCATATAATAACACTAATTTTGAGGGAGGGAAATAGGAAACCCTATCCGTCAAATGGATAAGAAACATTTAAGGCAACTTATCCATCAGACTGATAGGGTATCCTATTTTTTTTTAATTTTAGGCAATCTCTACAGAAGACTGCAAATGAGATTTATTTGTTTAAAAAATGTATATGGCCACCCAATTCAAATATTGTGACTCCATTATGATTTTATACAATAACACTCCATACATGATAATTTCAATCAAAATTCAAAAGATTAGTAAGTATACTATCCAGCCAGTGTATGGGAATTGGATAGTTAGGTAGCAATTGTGAGCTGTCCCCTTAAGGGAATACATCAGGATAAATGTAGTTAAAGGTATCCTGGGAAATGTAGTTCATGTCACGTGGCCACATCTGTAATCCTGATTGGTCACTAAATTGACCCTCGATGGGTTGGGGGAGTTTTCTTCAATTTTGCCTGAATTCCCTAACTCATGGCAACTGCTTTCTATCATTAAGAGATGGGTTAGGAGATAACCATCTTTTACTTACAAGCAGATATACAAAGAATTGGTCATTAAAGAAGAACTTCATCACAAATATGAGTTATGAGGATACCTGATGGACTAATAAATGTACTTTGTTATGGACGTCTTGTTAAGTTTATCTATCTGTATCTGTACAGCTTACAAATTCACACTGTACAGAATACAGAAAACTGACTAATCTAATCAACATGTAGGATGAATTATGTTCCAGGTGATGATCACTATAGAAATTAAATAATTAAACTTTGAAGATTGCTACCATAAGGTGTAGATCAATTTTTGGAAATAATGAGGAATGTAAGGTTATTAGTTATAATAGCAGCAGTAATGCTTCTGAAGGCCATCTGCTAAAAAACTAAAGCTTCCTTGTGCAGTTGGTTGGCCATTGGGAGAACAAACTGCTGAACTGTATAAGCCAGAATCTGATCCAGCAAGACACTGCTTTGATTATATTTATATTGGACATTTTTTTTTTAATTTGTTACCCTATTTATGCAAAAAAAAATTGATTCATCAAACTCATTGATGGAAATTTTAGTGACAGCTTGCAATGGAATGCTTTATGCTCTAACACAGGGGTGTCAAATTCAATGTCATTGAGGGTTGTGGTTGACCTTGTGGGGCCAGGCAGGCATAGCCAACTAGGTGGTTTGGCCAACTGGGTAGGTGTGGCCAACTTGATGCCACTCCCTAAACTACTGGCATATTTCCTGTTCACATTGGGTAGACTAGGATGGCCCCATGGGCCTGATCCAATCATATCGTGAGCCCGATGGAGCCTACAGGCCTTGAGTTTGACAGCCCTCCTCTAACATGACTAACATTTTATGTGCTCAAACAACAGATTTACTTGATCAATGTATACATGTATTAAATGCTTATGCTGTGATGATAGTTAATGTGAAATGCTTAATTTCTCTCATGTTCTTCTTTATTCCCACATGTGGGTCAATAACTAGACTCCAGTTTATATGCATGCATGAATTGGCCTTTGTGCTTTATTGGGGTATATTTTCACTATGCCATCCTTTGATATATGATGCATAAATATTCATTGACTACATAGACTTCCTCGGTTTTTGTTTATCTGTATTTATGCTTCCTGCATATTAGGGCCCTTTGTATCATTTTACCTTCATATGGCCCATGTATCTCATGGAATACAATCTCCTGCTGTTTTCAGTCAGCTGTAGACCTAACTGTGATCTTCTCCTCACCGCAGCCCCTTTCTCTGCAGAGGGTAACTCAAGCATATTCTCCACATGAATCATGATGGCCTCATTGCTTTAGCAGTTTACACTGTGACAGAGTACATATATCAAGTACAATTTGTATGGCACGCTTTGATATTTCCCTAGTATAAAATCGAAAGCTCTATGAATCCTCTGTAATGGAAAAGGAACTTTTGTAACAGCCTCACACTGTGGTCAGCTTTTGCAACATTTACAAAGGAAGAAGGGAAAACCAATAAGTTAGAAGCCTCAAGGAATTCAGGGGATTTTCTTTCCAGATAGGTGGCAGCAGATTCAGAAGTATAGTTAATTAGCAGGTTAACACACACAGACACACACACACACACACACACACACGCACACACACACGGCCACCCAATTTGAAAAATAACAACAGCTTACAAAAACAACAGTACAAATCTAAATATTGGAGAGGGGGAGTTTTTAAGGCAGTATCTTGATTCTAGATCTTAAACCTTTTTTAAAAAAAAAAATGAAAATGCCTGCCTAGTTCAAATTTCATTTATAAATACAATTTTACGCTCTTTCCTAGTTCCACAGTTTTTAATGCATGCTGTGATAGGAAAAGAGAATTTCAGAAACAAACCTGTCCCCCTCAAGTTATAATCTAGTTTCTCCCCTCCCCACCAGCCTTCTAAGAAACCTGGAAAACATTGATGGGGAAATCTTCACCCTTTTCTGGGCATGTCTAAAGGCAAAAAAGTGAAAATAAGACTGGGAAAGTTCATAGTTTGAGCCAACTGAGTGGTGGGGGCAGAAAGTCACTGACTAGCTCCAGGATATAAACCAGGGGTATCCATACTTGGCAATTTTAAGACTTATAAACGTCAACTCCCAGAATTCCCCAGCCAACATGGTTGGCTGAGGAATTCTGGAAGGTGAAGTCCACAAGTCTTAAAGTTGTCAAGTCTGGAAACCACTGATTTAAACAAAAATAATCTTCATGATAGATAGCTAAAGAAAAGTTTCCACAGGCACAACAACATCCTTAAAAAGGTATTAAGTTAAAAAAAAAGAAAAGAAAAACCCAATACAGTTCTAACTACAGCTAAGGAGCATTTGCCTGAGACCCCTCTCCTGGAGTCCAGGGAAACTCCTTCATAAAAGCCGCCAAAACCTTTCCTGCCCAAACTTGACAAAACCCTCCCCTTTCCCTTGAATGGTGACTAGGCATCAGGTGACTCCCTTCAGGCATGAAAAGCAGACTTGTGATTTAAAGGGCCAGCTAATCCCCAAGGCAACATATATTTGATGTTCTCCTTATTTCCCCAAGAATGGCAAGATGGGAAGGAGAAAATATTATATAACCCTATTATTTTGATTCCAAGCTTTGAATTAAAAAATAGACGAGAAATTAATTTAATTCTATAGGTTATATGCAACATATTTTATCCCCAAGAACAATTACATCTTCAAATTATCTATTTAGATATTACTAAAATGAAAAAATACCTATGCAGGAGGAAATTATTACGAAAATCATGAACTGTGCTGAAATGAGTAAATTGACATTTGAAATCAGAGAACAAGAAGACAAACAATTTTATATGATATGGGATTTATTTTATCAATGGTTAGATAAAAAGACATGGTAAAGAAATAGGAGGCTTTACAATAAAAAGTTAATAGATTGATATAGAATACAATATAAAATATATAACCATTGGATGAATGTACAAGATTAAATTAATTGGAAATTTAGAATATCTCATATAGAATGATGGAAAAATAGTTTACTCAAATGAATGATTAATGATTGATATTACATAAGCACATGTTAGATTGATAAGGTGAGAATTTATACAACTTGTGAGTAATGGTTAAAAAGAAGGATATACAAAAAGATTGTAACCAACTGACACGCTGTATGTATATAATTGAAAGACAGTTTTATGTTTTTATGTTTTGTTTGTATGTTTGTTGTAAAAAATAAAAGCTTTATTAAAAAAAAGAAATTACTAAGTTAAATGATGCTTCTAGCCCTCCCTTTGCAATCCTTTATCAAGTTAAGAGAGGAAATATAGAATTTGTCACAGAGATACCTAACTTCTATTTTGTTGAAGGGGACTCTGGATTTGCCATCTTTTTGTTAATAATGTTAATTATTTTAAGTTCAATTAAAGTAAATCTATTAATGTGTACAAAATCCTGTCTTACACAATATAAAAATAGGCTACTCAATTTACTTTTAATCAATAACCCTTGGATTGAAGCAATCTGATTCCCTTGCTCAAAAAAAGGATATTATTTTTTCTTTTTCAAATCAAACTTGAAGCAAATTTTTAACAGAAAATTTTGAATATAAAATGGCTTCAGGATCTGAATTTTGTGATAAAAGTGGGATAGCAGAATCATTTCCAAGCTTACAGGCGTTTAATCTCATACATTTTCGAGGAAGACATTTTTGCTTTACCACACTAGACAAGTCAAATTCCCTTCATATTTTCTTCTATCATCATCTTCATTTAACAACCCAATTATTCCTTGTGGAGTGGCGTCTGGACAATTGAATGGAACTAGCAGAGTGTTTTAATGGCCGGATGCTCTTCCTGTCACCAATGTGGAGTTTTGTTCAGCAGATATATTCTCAGTGTACAACTTCAAACAGTCACTAAATGAATGCTTGTAAGTTTAAAGCTATCTGTATTCCATAGGTGACAAATAGGCAGTAAATATACTTTCAGCTTCCTGCTTTATTTAAAGTAATTAGAATTTTTATTTATTTATTTATTTTAAAGTTGGAATTACATCCATTCAGAGTATCAGTGACTGTTGGACACCAAACTTCATGCTTCACATAAGATATAATATTTGGAACAAGTTTCACATTCATCATTTTGCCTCCAACCACAGATGCATTTATTGAATTTTTTTTATTCACATGTAATTTTTCAACTAAACCTCATTAAAATACTGCATAACAGATCAAAAGAAATAGGACTCATCAATGGAAAATAATAAAGGCATGAGAGCTATTGCTGGCACTTGAAGAATGTATGGAAGAGAAGACAAGATATTCTAGTTCAACACCAATTAGGACAATTATGTATGTTTCTCCAGCTATTCATCTGTCAGCATCAAACAGTGTGGCAGTTACCACCATTGTTACTCTTTCAGAATAAAAAGAATGGTAAAGAATGGTTTCAGGAAGTATTCAAATAAAGTAGCACACTGAATGACTATCCAAATCAAATGTACTCCCTAAATATTGTTTTTATGATTTGATAAAGATAAGGAAAAAAAGTTTAGTTAAGTACCAAAATCACTGGATCATATAATGGTGATCATATAAATGTGGCAGATTGAATTTCCTAAATTCAGCCTTCTTAATTCAAGTCCATTTCTTACATTACCAGCAAACCACATGGTAAACAGCTTCCATCTGTTCTACAGGAAGGGACCTAGAGCACAAATAAACAGTTTTGCATAAGCAGTTTTGCAATACATCCATTCTCAGTTCTTGGAAAAATAAAATAGCTTTTCTATATCCATCATGCCTGCAATACATTCATTAGTGAAAACGTATTTCATTAATAACAAAGCAATCTGATGATCCCAAACAGATCCAAATCAAAGGAAATTAGAAAATAACTGGATTTCATGGGATAATTATATAAATAAAAGCCAACAAAAATGATGTTAAAGAAAGAGTAGTTGCAACAAAAGTAGTTGCAATCCTTTTTATAAGTTCTATTTAAAAATCAGCGAAAGTTTTTTTTAATGGGGGAGGAGGGAACTTTCCTGAAATTCAGGAGCTATTTTACATATTTTTTTTCACAAGTTTTAATACAGTAGTATAAAGCATATATTTTACAAAGAGCTATCCACTTACAATCCTATTGATTTAGTTGTATTATTCTTCAATCCATATCCATAAAGCAAAAAATAAGTACTTTTCTAAAGATCTGTTGCATTCACATACTGTATCTATATATATTCATATTTCACATGGCAAAAAAATCAAAAAATAAAATACAAGCTGAATAGTCAAGATCTTGTTGATGACACAAACTTTGTCAAGGACCTTGAAGTACTCATCTCAAATGATCTAAGCGCTAGAGCCCATTTTAACTACATAGCCAAAAAGGCATTAAGAGTTATTAACCTAATTCTGCGTAGCTTTTTCTCTGGTAATATTACTCTACTAACTAGAACATATAAAATATTTGCTAGACCAATAATTGAATACAGCTCATTACATATCTGATATTAATACAATTGAGAAAGTCCAGAAATATTTTACGAAAATATTTTCCTCTATCCTCTACTCGTAGCAGATTTGCAATTTTAGACCTAGACAACCTAGAACTATGCCGTCTTCGGTTCGATCTAAGTATAGTACATAAAATTATATATTGCAATGTCCTACCTATCAATGAATACTTCAGCTTCAACCAAAACAATACAAGAGCACAAAATAGATACAAACTAAAGATAAACGGCACCAAACTTGATTGCAGAATACGACTTCAGCAACAGAGTAGTCAATGTCTGGAATACTCTACCTGACTCTGTGGTTTCTTCCCAAAACCCCAAAATCTTCAACATTAGACTATCTATTATTGACCTCACCCCTTTCCTAAGAGGTCTGTAGGGGGTGTGCATAAGCGCACCAAAACGTGCCTACGGTCCCTGTCCTATTGTTTCTTTTTTTCTTATTCGTATCTATTTCATGTATTTACAACCACGTTTATACTTATACCTGTTATCTAATAATTGTTTGACAAAATGAAATAAATAAATAAATAAATAAATAAAATAAAATCTGCAGCATGCAATTAATTACAGTTAAAGTCTTGCCCTTGTCTTGCAGCTAAAATTAATGTTTATACCAATACAGATTGTAAAATAGTTCAGTGTAAAAGTCACAAAATGATTCTCAACTTGATGCTCAAAATAGCATCAACTTTAAAAAAACACAGCCACAGCTGAACTTGAGCAGTTAGGGAATATGGAGAATTAGAGGTGTTTTTGTGAGACCACAAATTTAGGTGAACAACTAAAAAGGGATGAGATGTAAAGAATGATCAATCATCTTACCAAATATTTCATTCAGAAATTGCTTCCAGGCCTGTAGGGAGAAAATGGGGATCCAATATAGATTGTAAGCCATACAGAACGTCTGGTTTAGTGCCAGATCTATTATTGAACATAATTTCTTCCCATAATTATTCCATGCAAAACATTACCTTTTTATCCCAATTACTGGCTTCTCACATTCCACGATGGGTATAGAAATACCCTCTATGTGCACCAAAGGTTGTGCATGAGATAAATCATTGCCAACTTGTGATTTAAAAAAATAAAATAAAATACAGGCCATCTGGATAGAAGTGGGAATGAGGTAAATCTGCCAAGGTAGTTTTGCCAGTCAGAGCTCTTTAGAAATTGAGTCTGAAGCAGGATAAATATTCTGATTGGTTTTAGGAAGAAGGTAAGTTACTATCAATTTACTCTTTTGAAGAATTTGTGCTAGAGACACTGGATACAATGCTGACATATCATTGATGTTTGCTTCTCAAAGTAACTCATTCAACGTGGCAGGTAAAGGCAGAGTCATTCTCAAAAGAGCTGGAGATATTTTTTTGTCCAATCCTCTACATTCTCTGCTAGGTATTTCATTATCTGCTTGCATTTAAGTTAGGGGCATCAAACTCAAGGTCTGCGGGCTGGATTTAGCCCATAGGATTCTTAGATCTGGCCAGTGGGCCTTCTCTGGAAACAGTGAAGGACCAGCCGCTGGTGCCTCTGCCAGCAAAAAATGGCAGCTTGGGAAGGCTGCGTATGGCCCTCCCAGGCTCCATTTTTGATAGCTTCCTGCAACTCTCTGTCAGTGAAAACGGAGGTTGTGGAGGTCACGTGCAGGCTCCATTTTCTTTGGCAGAGAGCTCCATTTTCAGGCTTCCCTGAACTCCTTTTTAACTGGCAGAGGGCTTCAGGAGGCCATCGTGGCTGAAAACAGAGCCTCAGTGAGTGACATAGAGCTGGCTACATCCACCCTGCCTCACTCCCCAAGATCAAATACAACCCTAATGCATCCCTTAATGAAATCAAGTTTGACACCCCTGGTTTAAGTGGTAGAGCAATCAAAGGCTCAGATTTGAAATTAAACATCCGGATTCAAATCCCTATTCAGTCAGGAGGTTCATAGTCACCCCCTCAATCAACCTTATTACCTCACATGTTTGCAGAACGAAAAAATGAGTGGAGTGAGTGAAAAGAAATATCTAATTGTTGCAAGAAAAATAGAGAACAAAGGTAGGATATAAATGAATAAATGAAGAACTAGTCTAATGGCCTAATTTGGTCACACTACCATTTTAATATAATTAAACCGGCTAAGAAAGAGCATCTGGCTGACTTTGGTTGATCCTTGAAAAGTTAAGCAGAGACACAGCTGATATTAAACAGCTGTTTAATATCTGGATGAAAGACCAGCAAAAAATATCAAGATTATTAATTAGACTGAATGACAATTTTTTTTAAAAAAAATCCCAGAATAAGCAAGTCAAAATAAGCAAGCAAAGATACAGATAAAGGTAAAGGTAAAGGTAAAGATAAAGATATATATATATATATAATATATGGTGTAGTGGCAATTACAACTGCCTCACATGTAATACTTCCCTGGTTCGAATCCCAGTAAGGGTATGGCTAGCTGAAGAGAGCTAACTAGCTCGAAATAGATCTATCCTAGTCTCCCTTATTTATTATTTAAAAAAATTATCAGCTTAAAAACCTTACACACATGTAAACAAAAGGCAACGAAACAAATAGCTTTCTGTCGGTATGGTCTCTGGTGATGAACCGAAAGACAGAAAAGAAAGCAGTATGCTTTCTCCCTTAATTGGGGCTTAACAGGGTGTTGTAACACAAAGTATATATATGTGTGTGTGTGTGTGTGTGTGTGTGTGTGTGTGTGTGTGTATACTTCTGTGAATGACATCAAACATCTGATTATTCCTTATTAACTCTTCCATACAGTTGCTAGAAAAAATGTGCTTGAAATCACCAAAACTTAAGCTCAAATTGTAAAATATTTTATTTAACTCTGAAGCACCAAGGGTTTTGTTTGTAATATCAGAACTCATACTGTGACACTGTCCACCACAAGACCCAAATGTAATGTAGTGATTAGAGTTTGGGGCAGGTAATGGAGAAACCCAATTTCTAGTCCATGCTCAGCCCTGACAGCTCATTGCATAACTTTGGACCAATCACTCTGTCACAACTCAACCTATCATAGAGGCTTGTTCTTAGAAAAATAAGAAAAAGAAATGCTGTGTATGCCACTCTGAGTTCCTGTATGAAAGGCAGGTTATAAATCCAACAAGCAACCACATCAATCACCCAAGTCACCTCAAGCAATAGCTTTAGTATTTGTCAGGTAAGGAAATGTGAAAACAAAACAAAAAAACAAGCAATATTGCATCAAAGGATCCAGGGTTTCTTTCTTTTTTCCCCAATAAGCAATGGCATCCTTTTGTTTGACTTGAAGAAGCTGAAATGCAGATATGTACTTTCACTAGGCTTCAGTTATCAACAATCCATGACTAACAATATAACAAAGTTGGAGGGATCCTTGAAAGACCAAGTCCAATCCCTTCCTCCAAGCAGGAAATCCTATACCATTTCAGAAAAATGGTTGTCCAATCTCTTCTTCAAAAACTCCAGTATTGGAGCACCCACAATTTCTAGAGGCAAATTGTTCCACTCATTGTTCCAATTGTTAGGAAATATCTTCTTATTTTTAGGTTGCTTCTCTTCTTGATTAATTTCCATCCATTGCTTCTTGCCCTTCCTTCAGGTGCTTTGGAAAATAGACTGACCCTCCCCTCTTCTTTGTGGCAGCTCATTAGATATTCAAATGCTGCTATTTATTCATGAGGTTATTCTCTTATGACTTGCCCGGTCATCAAACAAATATGTTTCCCATATGTCAACTATGGGTCTTTGGTGCTGTCTTCCCCATGTCTTCTCAAATGTCAGCTGGCAACTCTCACATTTCCGATTCACCCACTTGCTTCCTTATATCACCCTGTTTCGCCTGCTTACCCCAAATGTGCAAACTTTTGTTTCATCTTTTAGCAGTAGTAACAACTTCCCTCAGTTGTTATTGTAGCTCAGTGCAACGATATTATAAAGGAGGAGTGTGTGAGGTACACAATCAAACCAATGAAGTATGACTTTTGGGAGTGTACAACTAATGAGAGTTTCTGTCAGATGGCAAAGCTCATTGACTATGTATGAAAAATAGAGCATTTGATTGGTTCGACTCCTTGCTGCTTTTATTTCCAGGATTACCTTTTCTTTATAGATGATGCTTTGTTACTTAATTTTTGGTAGGCTACTGCAAGAATGTGGCTTTGATATTGTAGGATAGGAGTGTCAAACTGAGGGTCTGGTGGCCAGATGCATCACACTCAGGCCACATCCACTCCAGCTCCATGAAGGGAAAAAAATGTCACAATATGTCACATGATAGCAGTGTGATGCAGCAAGTTTGACATCCGTGCTGTAGGAGGATGGAACAAATATGCCTCGCTCCCCCAATCTGGCCCTAAATAAGAATGAAGACTGCATTATAATGATTAACATTTTAATATGAACTTTACTTCCTGCATGAATATTTGTTATAATAATAATCAATTGAGCAGCATGGTGGCTTGGAGGCAAAAATAGTTACATCTCATTTAGAAGGTTGAGAGTTCAATCCTAGACAATGGCAGATGTTTCTCTATCAGGGGGCAAAGAGAAAATATCTACTGTGAACTCTGGGTTGGCATCAGGAAAAGCATCTGGCCAGAAAACGCTCAGATCCATTCGGTCACCCTGACCCCATCTCAACAAAAAGGGATTACAGGCTCATAAAAAGAAAAAAAGTAATAATCAATGATCATATTAATAAATAATAAAAGCAATTTCTTCACATTGTTTGATTCAATCCTTTTGGCCAGAGATATATCTGGCCAAGGCATATTTTAAGAATTAATGCTTATACAACATTTGTTTTTGATAGTTGCGAAGTCGTGTCTGACCCATCACGACCCCATGGACAACATTTCTCCAGGTCTTCCTGTCTTCTATCATCCCCCGAAGTCCATTTAAGCTCACACCTATTGCTTCAGTGACTCTGTCCAACCACCTCATTATCTGTCATTCCCTTCTTCTATTGCACTCAATCTAGACAACATTACACAACATTAGTGAAAAATAAGAAAGGTACATATCAGAGGACGTGGTTGCAAAATTTAATCTGCTTTGGAAAATTGCTACATCTGTTCCCACACATTTGCTCACGGATCAATGCTAGGACATTGCACACACATCTGTATATGTATTTTTGTTCATAAGTTACAAAAAAAAAAAAAAAACCAGTCCAGTGAACCGATAAGAAACTGAGTGGGACTGAATGGACATTTGGCCGGTCACATATAAAACTTAGGGAATGACAGGTTCATCCATCTCCATTCAATAGTGTCAAAAGTCATCCCAAATGGGCAGCCCTGTACATATTCCAACATTCACAACAAGACACATAAAACAAGCAAAGCAGTTTTTACTTGCCAGTCTTCTCAATCATTCTCTGACAAGTCAATCACCAAGAGAAAAGCAGCACTTGGCCAGCAGGAAAGGTTCAAAGTGCCTGCATTTTGGCAAACTGGGAGTCCTGGGGGTACCTGTTGCTCATAAATGACCTCCCCCCAAATAGATTTTGCCTCCCTTCTAATAGAACACGCAGCTGCCAGAACAGTGTTATAATTTAAAGGATGTTGGGGAGCAATGGTGGATAATGATTATTTAATTCTAAACCACTGCTGTCCAATTTTTATCTGATTTTGTATATTGGATGTGATTATAGCTGATTATAAATGATCGGCTTTCACCTCAATCTACTTAATGCCTTTAACCTCTAAGACACCTACACAGCTTGTAAATTTAAAGAAGGCCTGCTTTTTCCAAAGGTTTGTGGTTTTGAAATCTTGTTTTCTGGGCAACTGTTTTGGTAGGAAATGATACAAATGGATGAACTTTGAATTGGTACAGGATTTCCAGCTTCTTCTTAAAAGCACCCACAATTTCTGAAGGCAACCCATTCCACTTGCTTCACTGTTAGGGAATTTAGTTCTAAGCTGTTTCTCTCTTTGATTAGTTTCTATCCATTGTTTTTTGTCTTGCTTTCTGGTTCTTTGGAAAATAGGTTGATCCCATCTTCTTGTGGCAGCCCCTAAATATTGGAACACTTGCTATCATATTACCCCTAGTCCTTTTTTTCACTAGTCTAGACAAACCCAATTCCTGCAAGCATTCTTTGTATGTTTTAGCCTCCAGCTCCCAAACATCTTTGTTGCTCTTTTCTGCACTTTTATCAGCATCTCTACATCTTTTTTGTAATGTGGTGAGCAAAACTGGATGTGGAATTCTAAATGTGGTGCTACTAAGCTTTTTATAAAGTGGTACTAATTCTTAATATGATCTTGATTCCACCCTTCTGTTAATGCAACCTAAGATTGTGTTGTTGTTGGTTTTTTGCTGCTGTTGCTGCTGCTTCTGCACAAGGCAAATTGATATTTATGTAATTTTCCACTAGGACTCCAAGGTTTCTCTCACAGTTTTGGATATGGAAATTCATATTTCCAAGAGTGGGATTCAACCAGCGTTACTACCAGTTCAGTGATTAAGTTTTGTGCATGCCTGCATGCTTTGCACACACACATGCCTGACGCACGCTGTGCATGTGTGTAAAATAACCTTAGACTGTGCCTCCCAGACAGCTAAAAGTACTGGGTGCAGGTGCACAGCATTCGAAAAGCCTCTTTTCCCCTGCATTTTCAACCTCAGCTGTGCCACGCAAAGCAGCTAAAATTGAAAAAGCAGCAAATAAAGGACAGGTAAGAACCAGGGCGGGCAGGTAGGCCATCAGCAGCAAACACGGAAGCAGTTCTGTATCTGTTGCTCTTCAGAGCTACCGGTTCTATAGAACCCGGCAGAACCGGTAGCATCCCACCCCTGCATATTTCCATATCCAAACTGTGTGAGAGCCCTTAGAGTTTCATATTTCCATATCAGTTGATTTCCATATTTTGTATGTTTATATCATAAATTCAATTTGGGATATGGAAATTTTGGTTTTAAATATGAAAATTCATCCATAGGAAAAAGGCTTGTGTTAGTTGAGTTAATTGTAATGAATTTATTTCCTTGTTTGGATTTTTGGAACTTAAGCTAAGATGAAAATATGATAGGAACCAGTAGTGAAGAGGTTAGCATGTTGAATCTAGTCTAATGAGACTCAATTTAAAACTCTGCTTTTAAAACTCAATTTGCTGCCTGGATTTGGGTCAATTGTTTTCTTCTAAAAGATATTTTATAATGTTTTAACTGGGAGAAAATGAAAGGAAAACTAACATATTCCTTACAAAAAAATGTAATACATGAATGAAGAAACAAATAAACAATATAATGCTATTAATAATTAAATTTATGCTGCAAGCACAAGTTACTTTGATGTCCAGTGTAGTAAGTAGAGTTTAAAGACAAGTCCTCAATTTTTCTCTTACTAATTTCTTTGAAATCACATCAGGATAAAGATTTTCTTAACCATTTCAAATGTAGATGATTTTTCAATGACCCAATACAAATGAGGCCTTTGGGTTCTTTTCCATCAGAGTGCAATCCAAAATGCCCCAGCTAGGTTCCAAGTTCTACCATTTAACAAAAAGTCTGGAGATCAATGGCTAAGCCTTGATGGCAGTGTGGCTGCCTCTGGAGGCTATCTGCTGGAAGACTAGTGGTCTTTCTTATGCATTTGGTTGACTTCTGTGCAAACAGATGGCTAGAGTTAATGAACTAGGTGCCTGATCCAGTATACCACAACTAAAATGATTATGTTCTTATGACTCTTGAATCTATAATGCAAATAGTTCATGGCCTTCAAAAGCACTTCAATTGATTATTAGTCTACAGCATTGCCTGTCATCTTGCTATTTGAAGATGGATACACTTCAACATGCAGCATTCCCCATACTGGCTGGGAAATGCTGGGAGTTGGAGTTCGATCATATTATTCTACCGATTCAAAGTTTTTTGGAAAAACACAATTACACTATACTACTACAGCATAAACCCTCTGAGTTTGCCTCTGTTTAATCATACCCATCCTCTGTCTTCTAGTGCTGTGCCTATTAGCATAACCATTTCTCTGAATCTCTTAGTTTATTGTTTATAGCAGCATACCAAAGAGATGAAACATCAGTTAGAGTTTCATATCTGATGTTGAAAAAAAGGCTTAATTTTCTTTATTGAAAGAAGAACATTTGCAAAGTAAGTATTAATCTTATGTGAACATTCCTTCCCATATTGGATATTGAAGACATGAAGAGCAAGGAGAACTGCATTTATTGAATGTTGTTCCAAATTTCATATATTTTCTGTATGTGTGAAAAGGGCATATGTATATGAAACCAAGCACAAAGAATGCATTTTCATTCAGTTACATAGACATAGGTGCATCTTTTGTCATGCAGATGTTGGGAACAGGCACTCTAGAAATATAAATATTGGAGAGGAATCAGTGAGCAAAATCTTTTATCTTCTGCAGAAAAAGTGCCTCTTTTTGTATTAATGAAAATATATTTAGCTGATTTGTTTGGATGAGATAGTCATAATTTTGGGTGGGCCATACTGCATATACAGTCAGGAATATCTCCAATTCCACCATTTATTTTTTTTTCCATTCATATTTTTGAAAAATAGTGAGATCATCCTAACAGTAGGACATCAGCATTCCTTCAGACTCTATTAATACATGTGAAAAGATTATGTATCTAGAGATGCAGGTTATCAGGGAAAGTGTGGAAAACAGGAATATATATGAATATGATAGCAGTGCCAGCTCACTATAGTGGAGTAAAATTAGTGTCCTTCCTTATTTAGAATGCAACATTTTATCATCAAAAACTGCTTAAATGCCTTTCTTCTCTGGAACAGTATTTTATTTTTCAAAACTTTTGAATCCTCAGGTCAAGGGTATTACATATCCAAAACAATTCTTTGTTTCTAAAATTTGTTTCAAACTTTAAATCAAGCCCATAACAATATAATATTTTCAAAATCTTATTGTTCCATTATGCCCAACCAGAAATCTAAATAAAACCATCTTAAAATGATATTTGGCTTCTCATTTTCTGCAAGACCCAAAGGATTTATAAAAGCTACCCAGAAAAGGAAACTCACATCCTATTGTATATTTGGATGCTCTTTTTAGCATCCCATATTTATGATAAAAGGAGCCATATATATATAAGTTCAATCACAGAACAAATTGTGAGAAAGACTTCTTGATCCTGAGAGTAGTTCCAAGGAGCTGATCTTTTTACTGGCTCTTCTTTTCACTGTGATCAATTCCATGAAATGTAGTCATCTTCAGTTCACTATTGCTGTTCTTGGTAGTCCTGACAAAGTCTGAAAAAGTATCAGAATATAAATAAAACTCTACTTATTCTATAATTCTCAGTGTACTTTACCTAGGCTTCTTGGTCCAATCTATAGAATAAACAAAAATAATTGTTTTTGGATGTGTGATTCATTTAATTTTGTTTTTTATAATATGTAAATATGATTTTGTCACCTGGATAATTGCCTGTGGAGATTCTCAATCATCCAAGTCATGATTGTCCGAAAGGTGCGTTTTTCAAAAAGCAACTGGACTTGCTTTGCTTCTCAAAGAAGTGAAAGGTCTTCAAGGAAAAACAAAAAAAAAGTCCAATTGCCTCTTGAAAAAAGCATTTTTGGAGGCAACGAAATATCCTAATGTCTTAGACTTAAATAAAATAGTTAGATATAAATAATTATTAGACTAGCAAGGAGAATTAAAATCAAACAAAAAATTGAAGGTACAAGGAATAGAGATAGATTGATGGCCATATCTACAAATCCAAATAAGAAAGATATAGAGCAATATGGAATACATAAAGATTAACAGGAATTAGATAAAATATTACAGGGGACAGAGGAAAAAATGTTTACTAAAATGTATAACTATCTCTTAAGATTTCGAATGGAAGAAGAAACAGTAAAGGAAACCATGATAACCTGGGCAAAATTTTTTGGATATAGCATTGATTTGGGAAATTGGGAAAATTATGGGAAATAAATTACAAATTAATATTATCAGCAGCCTATAAAGAAAATTTGTATAAAATTTCTATCATTGGCACTTACTTCTGGTAAGGCTGGCTAAAATTTTCTCTAATAGATCTGCAAATTGTTGGAAATGTGACCATGAACAGGGAACTTTTTTCTGTATGTGGTAGACCTGCTCTAAAGCTAAGAAATATTGGCTCAAAATCAAGAATTGGCTAGAAGAAATTACAAAACAAAAAATTGAACTGAAACCAGATATATATTTTATTGGGTAAATTAAAATATAAAATTGGCAAAAAAATCAACATACCATACTTCATATAATAACTGTGGCAAGAATTGCCTTCTGCCCAGAATTGGAAATGTGACAATATTCCTTCCAACACCATGATAATAAAAAGGGTTTTAGAATGTGCAGAGATGGACAGGATATCAATAGAATTGAAAGAGAGAGAAGAAACAGAGTACTGTTAGATTTGGAACCTATGGTATAATTGGTTAGAAGGTAGACATAAAGCAGATGGATGAAAGATAGGTAGGAGTTATGGTAACTATGGAAATACTATGTATAACCATGTAAATAATTATGTAAATAACTATGTGAATATATGCCTTAATTTGAATGTAGGAATAACTGTAATAATTGTAACCTACACATTTAGAAATATGTCAGTGTGGGTGAACACCATTATGAATATGCTGTAATGAGTGGAAATGTGTTTTGAAGTGTGGAAATATGTTCAATAAATATTATTTTAAAATGGAAAAAAAGAAAAAAGCATTTTTGGGCCATGGTGGTGCAGTGGTTAGAATGTGGTACTGCAGGCTATTTCTGCTGATTGCCTGCAATTTCGCAGTTCAAATCTCACCAGCTCAAGGTTGACTCAGCCTTCCATCCTTCCGAAGTCAGTAAAATGAGGACCTAGATAGTTGGGACAGTGATGGGATTCAATTTTTTTTACCACCGGTTCTGTGGGCGTGGCTTGGTGGGCATGGCAGGGGAAGGATACTGTAAAATCTCCAATCAGAAGTGGTATTTGCTAGCCCTCTGAACCACTCAAAATTTCCGCTACTGGTTCTCCAGAACTGGTCAGAACTTGCTGAATACCACCTCTGGTTGGGGGCAATATGCTGATTATGTAAACTGCTTAGAGAGGGCTGTAAAAGAACCAGGGAGCGGTATATGAGTCTAAGTGCTATTGCTATCTGAATGATTGTTTCTTCAATCACTGTGGGCTGTTAGTTGGCATGGCAGGCAGTTAGCATTCACCATTTCTGGTGTAAGTTTAGGTAAGGCTGTTCAAAGACTTTTTTTTACTGTAGTTAAAGTGCATTTGTATTGATTCTATCCATTTAGAGTCTGAAAGATATTGCAGGGGAACAAAGGAGCAAAAATAAATATTAAGTCCTCTGTCCAGTGCATTCAATAATTTCTGATTATGACATATGTTATCATATAGTGCTTGGTTCCGCCCTCCCCCTTTTTGGCCCTTTTTAATGTCAGAGTGAAATTAGGCCAATTGGTATGACCTGACTAGTTCTGGTTCCTGAATTTTTCTAAAAATTTCCTACAAGTTCTCATATGGAGTACACTATACAGACCTAATAACTGTTTTATAACTGAGGAGAAACAGTACTCTTCTTTCAGTTTTTCACCCTGCTACACTTTTTAATTCATAAAATTAATTTGGATTGAATTTATATTTATATACTTAAATATGCATGGAAATGCAAGGAAACACATTGTGTCTGCAACTTCAGCCCTGTAACAAACAGATCAAGGATCTCACTGGGCATGTTTATAAGCAGACCTTTCTGGTGTGTTGGAGATTTTTATTTTTAATCTTAGATAATTGCTTTGAGTTTTCCTTGGAGATATAATTATTGCTACATTTTTTGTTTGTTTGTTTGTTCCTAGAGAGATTCATATGTTCTTAGTGCTTAGAAGCCAGTCAACTTCTGTAGCTTAGTACCTCCCAAGTACATTAAATATCTCTCTGTTTCCAAGGCCTGATAATGGGTAGCTGATATCTTGTGGTGCATCTGTTTAGAGGCAAATGAATCAATAATGCAGAGCCTCTAGGGCAGGAAAGTAATCTGACCCCCTAGAAATGAAGGTCACCAGGAAGAATGCCTCTAAGGCACATTAACATTCAATCAACCCCTTCATCTGCTTCTAATGCTGATAACTGGGAAAACCTGGATTGAAGATATCTACAGGGAGACAGTAGTTGGTCACCATTCAGCAGGGACAAAGTTATTATCCGGGTCATTTTATTTGAACATTTTCTCCATTTAAAGGCTGGAATGGTTAACATGGACATACATAAGAAATGTACTTTGATTATTCTGTTAAGTCACTTGTGGGCTTTTTACATTTAAATTGGAGACAGACAAGTACTTAACATGAATAGGAAAAGAGAAGTGTAGCATTTAATTTGCTAACATTCTGCTTGTTTCTGAATGGAATTCAGATATGAAAAGATCTGATTTAGAATACAGACACTACTCACAACTCTTCATTAACCATGTATTTATACATATAGTCTTCATTAGCCATACATTTATTTATGTAGCCTCATCACTAGATGGCACTTCATAGACTAAGGATGAAAAAGAGAGATTCCCTACTGTGAATTTTGACCCAAAGGTTCTCATATGCTTCTTCAACTCATTCAATTAAAACATTAAAAGGCATCTAGGCAATCTGTCAGAATTTTATGGCTCGAGATCACAATAACTAAGATAAACTTGTTGCAACTTTGCCCTCTCTTCAGCAATGGAAGGGGAGCTGTCTGGTTTAAGGGAACTCTCCTAGATCAAGAAGTAGAAACCAAGGGGTGAAGCTGGAACCACATAATGCATCTAACTGCTGACCACCTCTTATGGGATCAGAGGACAAATCCTTGGAACCATGAGCAAGAATAGAAAGTAGGGAAGAAAATGAATTTCATTTGTTTGAAGTTTTTATGAATGAGAATAAGGGCAAATAGGAAGTTTTTGAGATGAAGGGGGAGAAAATGTGAGAGAAAAGTTAGATGTCATGAATAAAGGAAAATATACATGTCCCAGAATGATGTTATAGGATCCAATATGGTCAGTCATGGGGACCAGAGCAGAATGGTATTCAGAAGGTTCTGACCAGTTCTGGAGAACCGATAGTGAAAGTTTTGAGTAGTTCAGAGAACCAGCAAATACCACCTCTGACTGGCTCCATCCCCATGCATTCTCTCCCTCATGAGTCCCAGATGATTGGCTGGGTCTTCTTTGCACAGGAGAACGGAGCTGGAAAGCAGGTTAGTGGGGTGGGGAGGGAATGGGGATTTTGCAGTAACCTTCTCCTGGAGCGGGGTGGGAAAGGAGATTTTACAATATCCTTCCCCTGCCACACCCACAAAGCCATGCCCACCAAGCCACACCCACAGAACTGGTAGTAAAAAAATTTGAATCCCACCATTGGACCAGAGGTTTAGTATTCTAAGCTTTTGGATTCATGTTAGGACCCATTCTCAGGGAACTTCTCTCTCTTCCCATTCTGGTAAGGAGATGTTCCCTGGGCATGTCCCTCTTGACTTATGAAAGTTTTCTGGGAAGTGACATATGGGTCAATTCTGGCAATAGTTAATGCTGTACTGACCAAGGTTTCCTGAGACCGTAATTAAGCACATGCTTAGTCCAAACAACTCTCTTTTTATTTCAACCCTGGGAAATATGTTCATTCCCAGCCCGTAATGAGTCACAAACAGTCTTCCGTGATAAGCACTGACCTTTATCTCCTTTGAATAGCTGCCAACAACTAAAGTGCCAAATTAACTGTAAAAAGCCAAATGAAATACACAGAGCTTCAAGGTTTAATCTGAACAAAGCGAATGACGTTGCTTCCAGCAAAGGTTCCTGTCCCTTTGCACTTCCTTTATATCTCATGGGAGGAGCAATCACCTCCAAGCTTTACTTCTGAGTTGCCCCTTTTTTCTTAACTGTTCTTGCCTTCTGGCAGCTCTGCGCACATGCACACTGGGAACAGGTCCCCCTTGTTCCTCTGCCTTGCTGCTGTCAGATTCTGGTGGCTCAAGAGTCAGCACATACTGTAGCTCCCTGATGCTCTGGCTCCATCTCTGTATTGGACACAGGACCCTTGTCTGAGTCCTCCCCAGACTCCCGGACAGGCCCATGTTCTTCCCCGCTGTCCGATTTTGCTGCCGTCTCCACAGGCTGCTGGTGGACCACAACAAATGCTTCCTTGCTGGAGGGTGTGGTGCCCTAGCATTTTAAGAAACTGTGAGCTGCCCTCTTCTTAAAAAGCCATTGCTGGATTCTGTCCTGTTGGATAATTTCTGATCTGTCTCCAATCTTCTCTTTATGGGGAAGGTTATTAAGAAGGTGGTAGCATAGCAGCTCCAGAGGTTGCTGGATGAAATGGATTATCTAAAGCAGGAATGTCAAACTGGTGGCCCATGGACCAGATGTGTCACATGCAGGCCATGCCCACCCCAGCTCCATGAATGGGAAAAACATCATGAAATGTCACATGATGGCAACATGATGCAGTGAGTTGGACACCCATGATCTAGACCCTTATCAGTCAGGATTCAGGCCTGGATATGGGACAGAAACAGCATTGATCATGCTTTTTGATGATCTTTTATGGCAGTGGGATGGGAGTAATGTATCTATCCTTGCTCTACATGACCTCTCAGTGCCCTTTGATACGATTGCCCTAGGTATACTTCTAGAATGGTTACAGGGTCTATCAAATGGCTTATTTGATTGTGTGTTGTTGACACAAGGGTGGACGTTATTGTTTTTTATTGTTTTTTTATTGGGATTTTATTCTTTGTAAATTGCTCAGAGTCACTGAGAATAAGTGGGAAGCCGTATAAATCTTTTAAATAAGTAAATAAATAAATTTATTAAAGGTTAACTCAAAGGAAAGTATTCTCCTTCCTCATTTCACCAAGGTCAAAGGTGAAAATCTACCACTAGGCATTTTTGAGTTCCAGCAACATTTACAGCAGGGATGTCAAACTTGAGGCCTGCAAGCTGGATGCATCGTGCACTGGCCATGCCCACACTTGGTTTAGTGAGGGGAGAAAAGCATGGTACCTCACGTGATAATAACATGACATTGCAAGTTTAGCACCCATGATTTAGAGGATCAAAATTGTTTATCTCTGATATTTATTTATTTTTAGTTATATATTAAATTTGTTTGCTACCCATCTTGTTGCAAGATAGTACTACCAAGAATGAAAATTCAACTCTAATTAAAATTCTAATGATGATTTTGAGTGTTGTTAGATTGAGGCTGCTAAAGAGCTTGGCCTTAAGAATTGTGGTCTTTGCATGCAATAGTTTTTTGACCTCAGCTACAAAAAAAAAGAATAAAAAACCCTCTGCCTTCTGTGCCATTCTGCATGACTGGATTAATGAATACAAGAATAATAAGCCTCTGAGGTGATTTACATGCATTGATTAAATGTCAGCACCAAAATGCAGTAGGTTCAATTACCGTAGACACAACGAACAAAGGCAGAAAGATTGTTGCCATTGTTTGAACAAGTTATTTTCCAATTCTCTTTAGCACAGGATTATGTTCCTTCCTTTAACCAAAAAAGGGACTCTAAATAATTTAAATACGGAATGAACTGATGGGAAAGGAGACCACATTTAACAAGTTGCAGGGCACATGACTATTATTTAATTGCATTTGAATTTACTCAGGTCCAGCTACTTTGCAAGATCTATGTGCTCACACATTATTATATTTTTCAATCCCAGGACCCAAGTTGTTTACTCATTCATTATATTATGTGGAATCTAGATAATCTTTCTCATCAAACCAACACCTTATGTGGCATTCCAGATTTATTTTTGTATCCTGCATTGTTTTAATTGTTTGGTTTTCAAACTTCCATAGCTGTATAAAAGAAGAGGGGCACTTCACAAAGATGAAAAGTTACAGCTGCATGTCAATATTGTGCATTCTTCTGAAGCAGAAGCACTGTGCACTTGCCTCTTTGTCTATATTGTAAATTCCAGATCCTCTTTAAATCATGCTCAAAACTGCAAGTTGAACAGCCACCTGTAAACTACTGTTCAACAATGTGCTAATTGTTGATGTTGGGTTCAGTCATAAACAAGTCTTCATGATATGATGGAAATAATTTTCCCAAGAATGGCTGACTGTGACTGTTTACATCTTCTAACTTCATGCTTAATATTCAGAAATCTGTCTAGCTACTTGGCCTTTGGTCAGCATCATTCTTGATTGACTTCAATTTTTTTCAAGCATATGGATCTTCTCCATGATTCTTGGCTTCATATTACTTTCCTATCACTAGTTGCCACAGATCTTGCAACAACAGCTATCTCTTCTATCCTCCATTCAGAAAGAAAGAAAGAAAAAAAGAAGGAAGGAAGAATGGAGGGAGGGAGGGAGGGAGGGAGAGAGGAAAGAAGGAAACTTAGCACTTTGTGGGCGATTCACTCAAACAAAAGAGCAAGTAGAAAGAAGTAGAATTTTGTCAATTTGACATCTTTTCTCTTTATCTAGAGTATAAAATGACCAGCTTTCAAACTGGCATTTCCTGATAAAACTGGATAGCCTTTCCTCATTCCACAATTAAATTGAAATGAATGGCTTAATTTCTGAACAGAGATGATAATATAGGATTATATAGGTGTTGAGTTTAAGTCTGGGAGTGATGCAAATATATTGTGTGTATGTAGCCAGGCAGACAGTTTGGGGACAAAGTTAAGATAAGAGATAGGCTGTTTATAAAGTCATTAAATGGTTAATTCCTCTCTCTTTGAGGAAAAGAAGAAAGATAAGAAAGGTAAGCTTCTGAAGGGCTTAGGATTCATCTTAGTATTTATTGAACTTTAAGCTACAACCATCAGGCTGGTTAACAGCAATTCCTGAAACTGCCAATCTTTTCAGCCAATGCCATCAATATTTCACACTTCTAGATAGCAACAATTAAGAGAGAGCACCAAAAGAAACATCCAGTGCAAAAAAAATTCTAATGATCAAGTGAATACAAAACCAATTTTTCTACTGAGCACTGTAAAAAATAAAATACAAGAATACATTTAGTCTTTGTTTTTTTCTGTGTGATTCTTTTTCCTCTAACAATATGGAAGTTCATTTTTTATGCTTGTCTGCTTTACAAAGCTATTTTGCCAATATATCACTTTTGTGTGTTTTAATTGTGTATTACACAATTGGATGTTATCCTCTTAATATGTTTACTCCCAATAGAAGGGGTGCACGTTGTTGTTTTTTTATTGCATGACTGAGAGTAAATGTGGCATTTTGGACTAATTACCAGTTAAAATGTTTTTGCAGACTGCCTGTGAACCTTTTCAAATCTCTTTATTTAGCTTTATTTTGGAGGCTATTATTTCATATTTGTACATTTTAATTTTTTTCAGCAAAATTTCAGAGAAGTTCAAAAATGAAAAGATAATTTTCTAATCTAGTCCACTAATCTAGTCACACTTTTTTTTAAAAAAAAAGCAATCAGATTTGTCTGGCTCCCTTGGTATTGGTGTGAAGGTGATTGGTTTGTAGGTTCTTGGATCCACTATTGTTCCTTTTTAAGGTATTTGCTTTCTCAAATTCTAAAAGGCCACTTCTGAGAATAAGAAGGAAATGTGGCTTGATATAAACTGGATCTTCATCAAATGTATTTCTAATTATTTTCCAGGCATTTTCTCCAACTCTCCTCCAAAGTCACATTTATACAAATTTTATGTGCATCCTTCCTCATTATACTACCCAGAAATTAAGCTCTTTACAGTTTTCATCCTTAATATGCTTGTCTCTGCACAATATTTCTTATCACATAGTCATAAAAATGCAACCAGACCTTACATACCCATTTTGTTGCCACTTTCTTAAATACAAACATATTTTGTAGAAAAATTAACCAATCTACCTTAGACAGCAAAATTGACCAAGGAGTGAAATTGATTAGGCAGGAAAACAAAATATTTAGGATTTATATTTCCCCTTTGCCTTTAGGGCCAGTTATGACCCCCACATGCCACAAAATAAAAACTTGCAATGTTAATTAAAATACTATATCCCATCTAAAGAACATAGAAGGAACACATTTTCATACAAATACCAATACTCCAATTAATAAAGAACTCAGAAATATAAAAGTTCACTAACTCACAACCCCAATTTGCCAACAACCCCCAAGAATGTATGATGATGTCACTGTTGTTACTGGGCCAATAAACAGAAACCTCTTTACAACTGCAGTCTGCCTCAAACTTATTTTTCCTTTGCCTATGTGTGTGTCTCTCTCTCCTGGCTTAGAATAAGACATGGATCAGATTTAACTTCCAACAAGACAAATAGTACATGACATTATGAGCAAATTCTACATTGGATGGAGCGGAGTGGGTAAGATAGATGGTAGCCCCTGGTACCACAACAAAAATACAAGGCCTAATGGAAATAGGTAGCCATTGCCACTGAAATAATTCAGAAAGGAATCTTTGGTCCCACTTCCATATTAATAAAATTACTTTAGCCACAAATACAAATATCCTTCAAAAAAACAAACAAAACATTTTTTCCAGGTATGTCACATATCACGTTTTAATGCAATGAAAGTTGCAACCTAGTCCCCATATTAACAATATTAAGGATTTTTCTTCATTCAGCATATTGTGAGTATGCACAGTAGATCTGTTCTGAAATACTAAACAAAATTCAACAGCAAATAAATACAAACATTAATTGCAGGTAGTCCTACAATCATTCTGTCAGAACCAATATGATCAATGGTGGGATTCAAAGTTTTTTTATTACTGGTTCTGTGAGTGTGGCTTGGTGGGCATGGCTTGGGATACTGCAAAATCCCCATTCCCTCCCCACACCATTAACCTGCTTTCAGATCCATACTCCTGTGCAGGTGAAGAACAAGCCAATCAAATAGGACTCGGGAAACAAAGAATAGATGGGGGCAGGCACAGTCAGAGGTGGTATTTGTCAGTTCTCTGAACTACTCAAAATTTCTGCTTCCAGTTTTCTAGAACTGGTCAGAACCTGCTGAATACCACCTCTGAATCTGATTCAAGATGGATCTGAGACTGCCACATTCATTTAGTAACTACTATGCTGTTGCACCTCTTGAAAAAGAAAATACCAAAGAAATTTTGAGCAGAGCATCAAGCACATGGTGAATCAGTAATAAAGCTTAACCAACTTATATGGGAGTGAGCTTTCTTGCTCTCTGGCACTCCCTTTTGCGTACTGAATATCTGTTTATGATTATCCTATTTAACAATTCATTTTCTTTTCCCAGCTTACTAAGTAACAAACTATTTATCAGAAAATATATGCACCCTCAAACATTTTAATACAGCAATTTCTAGTACCATGTAAGTCTTTTTTGCTATTCAGCTAATGGTTCTAATAACACCAAGTGTCTCTTCTCTTCAAAGGAAAATTAGCATTATAAACCAATTCTGGTTAATTTATATTTATTTAAAAGCACCCATTTGGATGACCCTTTGGCTGGTAGTTAAGTCGGTACATGCTGTTAAAACTATTGGTCTATTTTTGCTATTAACAATCATTCTGCAATGTATTGCTCAGCATGAAAACGAAATGATAAAGATAAGACAGTTAATAACTGGAAGAGATGCTACTGTATCACATATTATTAAAATGAGTACCAAGCAATGATTCCGAATTCATATGCCTAATTATTATTATTCTACTGGGCCAACAAGGAAATAGAGAATCAGTGTCAAAATGTTCACAAGAGATATAATTTACATTATAATTCTATTCTTTGGGCTCCAAAGACACACTTTTCCAGGTCTGTCTATTGAGTTTTCACCATTCCCATCCAATAGTTGGCAAGTTTGTATATTCTGCTTCGCAGTATAATTGTCATTACCATTC
Source organism: Bungarus multicinctus (assembly GCA_023653725.1). Lineage (NCBI taxonomy): Eukaryota > Metazoa > Chordata > Lepidosauria > Squamata > Elapidae > Bungarus > Bungarus multicinctus. Next base: position 14,872,395 of record CM042840.1, on the reverse strand, counting down.
CTAATGAAACAAATGAAATAGGAAAGAAACTATCCAGCTTTTATATTCAAGCAGAAGTTTTGGGTTTTCATTCAATTCATTCCACTTCATATTTAGGTATAAAGCTCTCATGATGATATATACCTTGTTTTGAGTGTCATATAGGTAGTTAAAAACTTACTCACCACCACAAACTCTCTGGAGGTAAGATACAATGCTGTAAATAACAACTGCAACTGTAAAAATCTTTTGAAATCTGTAGAGATTCTCTGTCGTTCAGGTCATGTTTATTCCAAACAGGACTGAAGAGAGGGAGATTCAGCTGGTACATTGTTCTGAGGCCCATGGAGCTCAAAGGGGGCCCATGAAGAGGATTTTTTTTAAAAAAAATTGTACAAAACCCAATTTTAAAAAAGAAAAACCGTGGGACCCGCCGCCCTGTTTAGAGTGACCTGCTCCCGGCTTGGGCCGGGAGCGCGGAAGGATCTCTTGCAGGGAAGGGCAGAGGAGTTTTCTTGATTTCTGCACAATAAAATTGCTCAGATTCGGGCTGGGTTGGACTCTAGTTGGGAGGTCCTGGGGGAGGTGACTGCGGCGAGTCTTGAGATGGTTATCTGGGACGAGTTTGACCCTGTGACCTCCAAGAATATAGACAGGTTGCTGGGGTGGCTGAATGCCACCACATGTTTATTGGACCCTTGCCCCTCCTGGCTGGTCTCTACCACCAGAGAGGTGATGCAGAGTTGGCTCCAGGGAATTGTTAACGCCTCTTTGATGGAGGGCTCGCTGCCCACTGCCTTGAAAACAGCAGTGGTGCGACCCCTTAAGAAGCCCTCCCTGGACCCAACTCTTTTGAACAACTATCGTCCTGTCTCCAACCTTCTCTTCGTGATGAAGGTTGTTGAGAGTGTGGTGGCAGGTCAGCTTCCCCAGTACCTGGATGAAGATATGTACCTGGATCCCTTCCAATCGGGCTTCAGGCCCGGACATAGTACTGAAACAGCATTGGTCGCGTTGGTTGATGATCTCTGGAGATCCCTGACAGGGGTTATTCCTCTGTCCTGGTCCTATTAGACCTATCAGCGGCTTTTGATACTATTGACTATAGTATCCTATTGCGACGGTTGGGGGGGCTGGGGGTTGGGAGCACCATGTTGCGGTAGTTCGCCTCCTTCCTCTCCGACCGTCTGCAATTTGTGTTGGTGGGTGGGGAGAGATCCACCTCTAGGCCCCTCGATTGTAGGGTGCCTCAGGGGTTGGTCCTCTCTCCTCTCCTGTTCAACATTTATGTGAAGCTGCTGGGGGAGATTATCCGTGGCTTTGGGGTGAAGTGTCATCTGTACGCTGATGATACTCAGCTGTACATTTCCACCCCAAGCCACCCCAGCGATGCCATGGAGGTCATGTCCCGTTGTCTGGAGGCCATGCGGAACTGGATGGGCGGGAACAGGTTCCGACTCAACCCTTCCAAGACTGAGTGGCTGTGGTTTCCGGCGTTCTGATATAGCCAGGTAGTTCCATCGCTGGCTATTGGGGGTGAGATTTTGCCCCCTTCAGGGAGGACTCGCAATCTGGGTGTCCTCCTGGATGTACGGCTATCTTTGGAAGACCACATTACGGCTGTTTCCAGGAGGGCATTTCATCAGGTTCACCTGATCCGCCAGATGCGGCCCTTTCTGGATCGGGATGCCTTACGCACGGTCACTCATACCCTGGTCACCTCCTGACTGGACTACTGTAATGCCCTCTACATAGGGCTCCTGAATGGGAACATCCGGAGGCTTCAACTGGTACAGAATGCGGCCGCGCGGGTGGTAATGGGGGCGTCAAGGTTCTCTCATGTGATGCCCCTCCTGCGCGAGCTGCATTGGTTGCCAGTAGCCTATAATTTAGTACCCAATAATTTAGGCAGTTTTTAAAGGAGGCCAAATAGATCAATGATGCATTGGGCTATTAATGGGCGTGTCTAAATTGTGATAAGTCCCTTTATCAATTAGATGCTGCTGCAACTAGTGCCTTGCATTTGGGCTTCATTAACATTTCTTTTGTAGTTTGAGAAACCATGATAATAAAGATAGCAAAAGCCATTTCCTACATACAGTAGTTGAACTTCAATCACTGATCCTCCATGGCATGAAATTCTTTGTTGATTCAAATCTAAATTGTCACATGTCAAACTCATTATCTTTTTTTCTTTGTATGAATTAAAAATGACAATTTGAAAGCATGTGAAGCTTTCTGAGACTTTATGGGACTCCAAAATCAGAGAAGGGCATTTCTTTTGCAAAATAATAGAAGACTTCATAATTCATCATTTTGTTCTTTTCCATCTGAGAGCAAGATATGGCTACATTTCCATCAATATTTCTCATCCAATAAAGGTATGGTATGTATTAGTACCCCTTTATAAAGCCTTAGTAAGATCACCTTTAAAATATTATATCTCAATTTTGGTTCCATATTATAAAAAAGATTTTGAGATTCTGGAAAGAGAAGAGCAACAAAGATGATTAAGGGAGTGGAGGCTAAAAGATAGAAGAATGGTTGTAGGAATTGGGTATATCTAGTTTAATGAAAAGAAGTAGAGGTGACATGAAAGCAATGTTCCAAAATTTGCCATAAAGAAGAGGAAGTCAACTATTTTCCAAAGCACCAGAAGGCAAGATAAGAAACAATGGATGGAAACTAAGGAGAGTCTAACCTAGAACTAAGGAGAAATTTCCTGTCAGTGATAACAATAAACCAGTGGAATCTTCAGGAGTTGTAAGTACTCCATCACTGGAGGCTTTTAAAAAAGACTGGATAGCTTCTTGTCTGGAATGGTTTAAGGTAACTTGCTTGAGCAGGGGTTGGACTAGAAGACCTCCAAGGTCCCTTCCAACTCCTATTCTGTTAAATTTCCCTTTGCCAGATTCCGAATGTAACATGCAGCCCTGGATCTCATGTTGTCCATCTTTGTTCTAAGGAGAGAGAATAGAGTCACTATACCAGGACTGCAAAAACTTAGCTGGAGGTTTGTTTGATAATGTTGTTGCTGTTTTCATCTCTTTGCTACCATGATGTTATTATTTTTGTATCCCAGATATAGCAGTCTACTTGAGGAAGCCAATTCCAGAAGTTTAGAGCAGATTCTCAAACATTTTAGAACCCCTTTTGCAGCCTTAAAAAGCATCAATGATCCCAAATAGCTTTGGTTTATATAGATTGTGCATCTGTCTGTCTGTCTATCAGTATCTACCATTATAAGAAACGAAAACTGGGAAATGCTAAAATAAGAAAGGATTCTAGAGACAACACATTAATAATCCCTGGTTTAGAAGATAATCATCTTTCCTGTTTAAAGGCTAGCTGAACCTAACTACAGCATAAGGTTTACAAATGGTTCATCTCTCTTCAGTATGTTCTAGCCAAAGAAGATCTTTCATATAGTAGATCTTCATTAATGGCTTTGGAAGAAAAATAATATTCCAGAAAAGTAATCCCCCCCACTTTGGTTGCTGGGAAAAATGAATTGCTTGGCTGACAAGTAGACTGTTCCTTGGGGAATTCTCAGAAAGCTGATCAACCAAAGCATGTGTGATATTATTCTCACAATGAATAATTCTGTGAATCTGTTGTCATTATTAAAGAAATAGCAATTGCAAGAACTTCCAATAACAGTTTGATAAAATGAAGTGCATATTGGAAGGAAAATATATAATTTATAAGCTTATTGTTCATTTCAACATCTAAAACACATTCATTTGAACACATTTCCTACAACATAATTTATTTTGAACACACCTCCTGTTTGTTTCACTATAATAAATGTACCAAGACCATCTTTTTACTGGAGTGAATGGATGTTATTCAAAGAATCTCTATATCAGATATGCACAGTGGGTTATTATATATCAGAATGTCTTGTTTATAGTGTGGTGGAAATGTAATGGATTTTTTCACCCATACCAAATGCATCTCTCCCATTTTATCATTTTGTAACAATTACCTATATTCAATTTTCTCTTCTATTGCTTGAGTTTTTCCTTCTCCACATACTAATATTACTTTTCCAATTATTATATTATTTCTTGGTGTAAAAAATGATCTTGGTTAAATTGCAAAAATAATTGTGATAACTTAGACAATCATTTCTGCCCAGAATCATTGGGAATGTCATCAGAGTTAAACTTTATATTTAAATATCGTATTTGATATTACAGTATTGGCACCTTTTAATGCTTGTGCTAGCTGTTTCTTTGTAACATGCTTCAATGCAAGTGACCTTAAGCTCTTGTTTTTATGCTGTCCTAGATGCTGAGTTATTCATTGTTTCAATTCTTCTTGGTTTTTTATTTTTTGTTTAGTTAGGGGGCTTTGTTTTTTCTGAAAAAAAGACTGAGGAGAGGTTGCCTGGTTTGGGAATGAAAACAATTCAATAGCTATGCTCACTTCCTGTAATACTGATTCCCCCTGGTTTGCCTCTAGAGTCTGAACTACTACTGGCAAGGCTTTGATTTCTTTGCCTTGGGAAGACTTTTGCAGTTCTTCCAATTCTACTTCTGTGAATAGTTCATTTTTGTATTATAAATGGACATTCATTTTGTTGTGGAGCGACGGAATAACTCAGGCAGAGACCAGGTCAAGACTTCAGCTTAACTCTTTATTAACAGGCAAAGAGGGTTACCGCTACTGCCGCGCTAACACGGCAGCCAGCTGGAGCGGCAACAGCTGATGCCGTTTGACAGCCGCCTTTTATAGCCGGCTGTCAAACGGCTCCAGCCAATGGGAGAGGTCCGTGCTTCCCGCTGGAAGCACGGACCTGAGTGAAGACTCAGTCCATACACAACACATTTGCTAGCCCCTGTTCTGTTATTTCTGATTATAGAAAACCCCTAAAACCAGGACTTTCTTTTCAGATATCTTTTTCTCATTGGGTTTGATTTATAATAATAGATTGTAATTTCTTTGTTTTCAATTTTCCCATACTTGTGTTGGGTAAACAACTTTTTTTCCAGTAGTCTTGCAGCTGCTTGCACTGATTGCTCACCCAGCAGTTCTGAGCTCTATAGCCTATTTGTAACCAGATGTCAAGGAACTCCAACACCTAAAACAGCTTTTGTTGACCTGGGCTTGGCCAATTCAGTATAAGCTTCTGTGAAATACATCTCACCATATAGTTTATGCGAGAGACATTCTCCATCTGGCTCTTCTGATGAGACTGTTCAGTATAATATAGTTCTCATTCTCCTCAAGGCACACAAAACCCACAACCATGGCAAGATAATGTCATACATGGGTGGAATTTACACTCTGCCAGCGTAAACAGAGCTTAGGAGGGCCCTCCCAAGCTCCATTTTTACTAGCAAAGGCACCATGGGCTAGTCCTTCACTGTTTCCAGGGAAGGCCCATGGGCCAAATCTAAGAACTTCATGGGTCGGATTCAGCTCCCAGGCCTTCAGTTTGACACCTTATAGCACCTTATATAGCAACAGAAATTTTGGGCTCCACTATGGTGGTAACTCAAGAACTACCTGTATATAAATCAGTTTTCATCCAAACTTCTGATATATTATCTGAAAACAAGTCCTGAATACATCTGAAATATTTAAAAATAGAATCTAATAACCGGTTAGGAATTAGAGTGACATTTGCAGATTAGTAAAAGACAAAAAAAAAAAAAGGATAAAATGCATAGTCACTCAAGAGGGCATACATTTAGAATTACTATATTTTAAAGCTGTCTTGGAGAAAATTGAATAAAACCAGGTAGGAGCAGCTGAGGGGACGATAGACCACAGGAAGAAATCAGCATCAACAAAAGATGTGGAAGAAATAAGCAGCATTGAGGAAGAGTAAACAAATTCTGAGGCAAAACAGACTTAAAGTCACAGTCACTGCTGGAAAAACAATGGGAAGCAATATGGTTTGAAAAACAGGCTAGTAGTTCCTATTGTAATGAGCTCAGCCTAAATCCTGGGAAGGAAAATGAGGAAATGAGAATGTGGGGAAACTTTGGGAGATGTACTTGTATGTGTGGAAGGAAATAATAGAGACCTACATTTAAGGAGGGGCCCCAGCACAAGTCCAAAAGTTCAGAAGACTAAACCTGATGACCCACCCAGATTGTATCCTGCACCTATATATATATATATATATTTATATATGCTTTATCAAGATATAATTTCAAGCTTTACCCAATGCATATCATCATCATCATCATCATCATCATCATCATCATTATACACAAAAATGACAGTATTCACAGCAAACGATGTTGGGTTTTGTATCACAAATCACTAGTCGAACACTTCCCAAGTGTTTAGGACTGCGTGATGTATTGGCGGATTATGCAAGCAGATCCCAGTAAGGTGGCCTTCTGCAGCTGACCAATGGTGATCTTGTCAGCGCCAATTGTTTTTAAGTGCTTGCCTAGGTCTTTAGGCACAGCACCCAGTGGGCCGATTACCACTGGAACCACCTGCACTGATTTATGCCAGAGTCTCTGTAGTTTGATTCTCAAGTCCTGATATCTGGTGTTTTTTTCAAGTTGTTTCTCGTGGATTCTGCTGTCACCAGGTATGGCATTATTATTATTTTTATTATTATTGTTGTTGTTGTCATCATCGTTGTTGTTGTTGTTGTCATTGTTGTTGTCATTGTTAAAAAGGGCTGTCCTATCTTTATACAGAATGGAGTATGGGCAGCTCCCTATGCTGGTGATGTATACTATTGCTGTAGACACATTAAAACAAATTTATTCCCACATTTTTTTAAAAAAATATCAGCCTAGTTGATTTGGTAATGATGAACTTTTATTTGTAAATATCTTCAAATATTTCAATTATTCTCACTCCTCTCTCTCAAATCAATTACCAAAAAAAGTCATTTTGGGGGAAATTATTTGTATTTGGTTATTACATTTAATATCCTCCCATCTCCCCCCAAAAGCGACTAAATTAAAATGTATATATAATTATTTGGTCCTCTGTTATATTTAAACTCTTATTTTTTTTATTCTGCCAGTAATATAGCAGAGATCCAGGCAAGAGTTAATGTGGCTGGCTACCCAAACAGAAATCAGCAACTTTTTACTACTCAATAACAAAGAATTACAACTGTTTTAATGTAGTCTGATAATTTATGGTGCACTTTTATTCAGCCTCATTTTAAATACTTTTTTTTGCAGATGAGTAGGTTAATTAGTTTTGTGATCAACATTCTATAACTGCCAGCTAAGGTTCTTGCATGGAACAAAAACATATTCATTACAATGAACAGATGTTATTTTAAAGTAATTTTCCATAACTGCAGCCATTGTGTGTGCTTATGTGGTGTCATCATTTCATCGATAAAGATTCCATTTTCCATACATGTTCACTGGTAATATCTCATTCAGAATGAGAGAACTTGACACTCTTCGATTAACTGGATTTTTGTTTTTTTTTTATTTTAAAAAGGGAATTGTTTTGCCCTGCTGAGAAGCCAATGCTTAACAGATTTCTGGGAAAAGAAGCCTTGCATTGCAAAAGTTTGTGTGAAGGATGTATAATTATGAATATCTACCTGTTATAGAAGGATAAGATCATCCATCTCTTAGTAACTTTGGGCTCAGCAACAGCGAATCAAGGAAAGGATAACTTACTAATGGGATAAAATGAATGATTTCCCTAATAGAAAAGAGTATTTGTAGTTCAGGATTAAGCAATGGAGTCTTTGGTGCTCTCTGAGCTTGGATGTTTTTTTTTATTTTTTATTTGGCAAACATTTCAGATAACATCATTAGAACTGACTTGTACTTGTATCTTTGGTTTTTCATGCCTAAAACCTGGGCTTTATCCACATTATATTTCATCTTGTTGGATAGGGACCATTGTTCAAGTCTGTCAAGATCTGTTTGGATCCTTGGATCTTGGTCCATAGTAGTTATGAATGCTGAAACAAAACTAATCCTGGGCCCAGGAAAGGCAAATTGAAATTCTTCAGAACTTTTTTCAGAACACTTCCTGATGCCTATGTGCAGTTCACAGCAGATATTTTCTCTTTGCACCCTGAGAAAAAAAACATCTGTCACTACCTAGCATTGAACTCATTGTAGACAATTGGTTTACTTATTGACTGTGGGGCAAAAAATATTGTAAAATTGGTGTTCTGGATTGGTTAATATTTGAAATACTTACTGTTCATTGGTCTACATTCCGGCGGGAGATCCTCGCCCCGTCATTGGCTGGCTTAGGCGCGGGAGCCCTTTAAAAGAAGGGCTGCCGCGCCGCCGAGTCAGTCGGTGTCCTGAAAATAAACAAAAAGACTGAATCACTATACGTGTGTGCCTCTTCTTTGTCGCTCCAAAACACTGGCGACGAGGATGGGATCGAGGCAACACGTTTAGAGAGTGCATAGCGGCGGAGAGCGAGCGGCATCATGTCCGGAAGCAACGCACCGCCTGAAAAATTCAATCCGGCAAAGGAGGAATGGCAGACGTATGTGGACCGATTCCTCATGTTTTGGAGAGTAGCGATCTGAGCGGAGTGTCGGATCACCGAAAGAGAGCGGTGTTTTTGACCCACTGCGGCCAAGCCGTTTTTCGGATGGCAAAGGCGCTAGCGTCTCCAATCGATGTCAAAACGCTAACTTGGCGTTGAGAGACCGGATCGTTTTAGGCTTAAAAGATCCAATATTGCAGAGTAAGTTACTAAACCGACCCAAGATAACAGCCACAGAGGCCATCGAAGAAGCCACCGCAGCCGAAGCTGCTCACAAATCGGCGGCAAGAATGAAACAGATTAATCAAGCTGCACACCACAAATCCAAAGAAGCCACCAAAGCTGAAGATGAACAAGGAAAAACCTCAACACACTACGAGGATCTTGAAACTGAGACCAGTAGTGAAGAAGACGAGGTTTGCCACCTAAAAGCCGTGAGAGGGAAAAAAGAGCGGGCAACCAGGCGGTTTGATTTTGAATGCAACCGTTGTGGTGGAAACCACCCCAGATCAGAGTGCCGTTTCATAGACGCAATATGCCGAAAGTGTGAAAAGAAAGGGCACATCGCAAGGGTATGCAGAGCCCGATCAAGCTACAGCCCCAGGCGAAGAGAAAGCCCTCCCCCAAGAGAGAGAGAAAAGAAAACAAACAACCGTTGGAGCCAGGAAGGAAGGAATAGAAAGTTTAAAGAGTCATCTTACAAGAAGGAAGAAACACACCAAACAATAATAATTGGTCACTCTAATACAAAAAACGTTAAAAAAGTCCACGTGCAAGTAAGAATTGAAGAAAAAAATTGTGAAATGGAAGTGGATTCGGGATCATTCCTTTCCATGGTTTCCTGGGACACTATTAAGAAATTGATCCCAGACATACGGCGAAGCGAACTAGACAAACAGAAATTAACGCTCAAAGACTACCAGGGAAACAGAATTCCGGTAGTAGGGATTGGACATTTCCAGGTAACCTTCAACAACCATACTGAGATTCTTCCCCTAACAATCGTGGACCAGAACAGACCCAGCCTTTTAGGACTGGAATGGTTCGAACCGCTGGGAATAGGGATGACCGGTATCAACCATATCACAGACGCTGACTGGGAGGCAGATCTCATTCAAGAATTCCAGGACCTGTTCAGCGAAGAATTAGGCAAGTACCGGGGTAACCCGATTTCTTTTAACATAGACCCCAAGGTAGCCCCAATTAGACTAAAGGCTAGACGGGTACCTTTTGCCTTAAAGCCAAAAATAGAAGAACAACTGGATAAACTAGTAAAGCAAGGGGTCCTCGAGCCAGTTGACCACGCTAAATGGGAGACCCCTATAGTGACCCCTATAAAAGCAGACGGGTCGGTTCGTATTTGTGGGGACTATAAGGCGACCCTCAACCATGCACTACAACAGAGCGCATACCCCGTGCCTGTCGTACAACACTTGCTACATTCTATCAAAGGCGGAAAGATTTTCGCTAAACTCGATTTGGCTCAGGCTTACCAGCAACTGCCCGTTGACAAAAAAACAGCTGAAGCCCAAACTATTGTAACACACCGGGGTGCATTTAAGTGTAATCGCCTCCAATTTGGCGTTAGCGTGGCACCAGGCATTTTTCAATCTCTTATGGAACGCCTCCTTCAAGGAATTCCAGGAGTCATTCCGTATTTCGATGACGTCCTAATTGCAGCTAAACACAAATTGCAACTGCGAGACCGCCTAAGAAAAGTGCTGACCAAATTTACTGAGGCTGGGTTTAAAGTCAAAAAAGACAAATGCACCCTTATCACAGACAAAATAGAGTTTTTGGGATACCTAATCGATGGCAATGGCATCCACCCAACAGCAGGAAAAACCCGTGCTATCAAAAATGCCCCCACACCAACTAACAAGGCTGACCTACAAGCTTTCCTAGGGTTGATAAATTTTTACCATGTCTTTTTGCCCCAGAAAGCCACGGTGGCGGAACCCTTGCATAGACTTTTGGACAAAGACACATCGTGGAAGTGGGGACATCGGGAAGAAACAGCATTTAACAAAATTAAAGACATGATCACTTCAGCACAAGTGTTAATTCAATATAACGAGACTTTGCCATTGTTACTAACTTGTGATGCCTCCCCCTTTGGAATCGGAGCTGTCCTGAGCCACCTTCTACCTAACAGCAGAGAGGCTCCGATTGCCTTCTATTCAAAAACTTTGTCCCAAAGCCAAAGGAATTACAGTCAACTGGACAGGGAGGCACTAGCCATAATTTCGGGTATTAAACGTTTCCATGAATACCTGTATGGCCGATCATTTTCTATCATCACCGATCACAAACCCCTACTAGGTATCCTGGCGGATGACAAACCCACTCCCCATATTCTATCACCCAGAATGACAAGATGGTCAGAATTCCTGGCCGCTTACAATTACACCCTGTCTTACCGCCCGGGTCCGACCATCACGCACGCCGATGCTTTAAGTCGTTGCCCGTTACCAGACTCTGATCCTGAACCAAACCCCAGCACCTCAACCTTTTTGATTGAGACCCTGCCCGACCTCCCGATGACAGCAGCAGACATCGCGCACGAAACCTCTAACGACCACCTACTGCATACCGTGAGTAGGTGGATCATAAAGGGTTGGCCTGACTCTGAGTTACAAGAACAGTACAGACCGTTTAAACAGAGACAAATGGAACTGTCAGTACTAAAAGGCTGTGTACTATGGGGGGATCGAGTGGTCATTCCACTAAAACTGCGAAATTCCATATTGAAACTATTGCATGAGGGGCACCCCGGGGTGGTAAAGATGAAAAGTTTAGCCAGAAGTTATGTATGGTGGCCTGGGTTAGACAAGGATGTTACCGACTGGGTCGCGGGTTGCCAGCCCTGCCAGACTTCCCGGCCCTCACCCCCAAAGGCACCAGCCACTGAGTGGGATCTACCTAGGGGCCCTTGGTCTAGAGTCCACATAGATTTTGCGGGTCCGACTAAGGGACATACCTTCTTGATTCTGGTAGACGCTTATTCCAACTGGTTAGAAGTGAGCCTCATGAAATCAACCTCTTCTGAGGCTGTCATCCGACAGCTCAGTCACTGGTTTGCCACCCACGGCTTACCAGACGTCCTGGTATCTGACAACGGCCCTCAATTCACGGCTACAGAATTTGAGGGCTACTTAGCAAGTTTGGGCATACGCCATGCCTTAACCGCGCCGGCACATCCGGCAGCGAATGGACGGGCCGAGCGCATGGTCCGGTTTACCAAGGAGACCCTTCTTAAATTAGACCAGGGCCCTATACAAGCACGCATCGACAAATTATTGTTCCTCCAACACACTACACCTAGTAGCACTACTAACAAAACTCCTGCTGAATTACTTATGGGGAGAAAACTACGTTCCCCTCTCGATAGACTACACCCCACCTACTCTACAGAGAAACCCCTAGATTCTTCAACCAAAGTCCGAACATTCCGAATTGGGGATTTAGTTTACGCTAAAAACCTGGTAGGGCACCCCTTATGGGTGCCAGCCACCATCACACATCTAACCGGACCCCGTTCTTACCGGCTTACCACCGCTGATGGCAAAAGCTGGAAGCGACACATAGACCAACTTCGAACTCGCACCCGTCCCAGACCTGGCGATTTTCCTGGGGGGGAAGGGGAACAACCACCAAGCAGTCTGGATAAGGGAAGCCCACTAACAAACAATGACGCCCTAACTCACACACACACACCCTCAACTCTAGCTCCGGTCGGGTCGCACTGCTACGCACCTGATCCTGAAGAACGTCCCGCTGAAACATCTGACAGGGTCGTCAATAATCCAGGCCGAGCAGGGAGCGGCATGGCCACATCAACTAGCCCAGCTAGGCCCGTTGGTAGTGACGCAGCCGGCTCGACCTGCTCGAAGTTTCCAGGGCCGGAGGCGAGAGGAGCAACAGGTCCTTCCGCACCAGCCGAGGGTAACGACGCAACTGAGCCGCGCAGGTCCAGTCGGACTCACAGGAGCCCCGCCTATCTACGTGATTACGTAACATAGGCGCGGCTCCTGATTGGTCAGACTGGACCAAGGAGGGAGGGGTGTTCTGGATTGGTTAATATTTGAAATACTTACTGTTCATTGGTCTACATTCCGGCGGGAGATCCTCGCCCCGTCATTGGCTGGCTTAGGCGCGGGAGCCCTTTAAAAGAAGGGCTGCCGCGCCGCCGAGTCAGTCGGTGTCCTGAAAATAAACAAAAAGACTGAATCACTATACGTGTGTGCCTCTTCTTTGCCGCTCCAAAACAATTGGGTTTGGACTTATGATTTTATTTAATTTATATGCCACCCATCTTACTGTCACACAACTCTGGAGTCATGACCTACTGAATGACCAGTGCAACTTATAACTATAATTCTGGCCTCAATTACAGCTGTAAGTTGAGAATTACCTGTATATCCTAGCCTCAGCTCCATTTTACTGCCAAAATGTTCCCCCACAAATAACTTGTTTTCCTTCCTCCTTTCCCTTTAATTCTTGTTTCTTTTTCCTTCCATCTAGTGTTTCTTCAGCACTTTCCTTTTGTTTCTATGCATTCCATGGACAGGAAATGGATGAAGCGTGCTAGAGAGAGTGAGATACATTATCTTCCATCAGTTATTGCTCTGAATGCACATATACAATTTCATCAATGCTTAACTGGAACCCACTCCACTAACTTACACCAACTCTCATTATAAACCCTTAGATAATTAACTTCCAATACAGATGTACAGATGGTATGCCATTGCTATCAAGAGGTATTTGTCACCATCATCCATATTTAGAACAGGATCACAGACTATTAAATATAATCTTTGGTGTTGTATTAATCTTTATGACTTGTTCTTGGCTATCAGAGTTAGGCACCACTATGTTCAGTTTTCTATGCATATTTAAGACAGCCAATTTGGCGTGATAGTTTAAGACACTGGACTAGAAACTTAGTTCTAGCCACAAATCCAACTGGGTGATCTTTGTCCAGGCAGTCTCTCTCAGCCCTAGGAAGCAGGCAAGGGCAAACCACTTCTGAAAAAACTTTGCTAAGAAAACAACAGGAATTTATCCAGGCAGTTACCAGAAGTTCAGACTGACTGACCCACTTCACCCAATAAAAAAAAGCAGATTTATTAGAAGCTGAGATTTTAAAGTGCTTTTGTCAGAACATTTCAGAAGCACATACTTTTCTAAGTTCCAAATTGCACATTAGTTTGGGAGATGAGAAACACTCACCTGCCTTTTAAGCAAATTATGCTGGGTTTTGTTATGTACAAAAACTTCATGAGTTTAATTTTCTACTCAGAAAAAGCTGGGAAATAATAAAAATGTGGATTTTTTTTTCTTTTGTGAATACTTTTTATTACTATTTTTATAATATGTGTTTTTCCCTGTATCTTCATTTGCATATCATGCTATTTCTCTCCCCTCCCCCTTTTCTGTAACCATTATAAATTACTGACAATTTTCATGGTAGACTGAGGGACGTTAGAGGGAAAAATGCTAACATATCATAGTCAGAGGTGGTATTCAGCCGGTTCTCACCTATTTGCGCAAACCGGTAGCAAGAATTTGGCGTGGGTCGCCGAACCGGTAGCAACATCTAGCTGGCCATGCCCCAACCTGGTCACCTGGTTTCCACTCACTTGCTTGCCCCACCCGCCTGATACTTGCTGCTGCAGTTTAAAGGAGGACTGCTCCTCTGCCCTAGCCATGCATTTTCAATCAGCCATTTGAAAACACATGACTGTGGGTGGAGCAGTGGTCCGTTAATCTGCAAAACTGCTCCAAGGCTGGATTCTTCATGGACACTAGAAATATTGCTTCCCCTTGTGAGTAAAGTGTCTGGAGTGAGAGGGAATGAAGGCTGGAAGGGGTGGGGGAGAAAATCCAACCACAAAGAAATTTGAATGAGCTGTGCAAATGCATGTTGGTTAACTTGCAAAACTTTCCCAATGCTGGATTCCTTTCCCCTCATGAGTAAAGTGGCTGGAGTGAGAGAGAATGGAGAGGGGGGAGGAAATCCAGCCACAGAAAAGTTTGAATGAGCTGTGCAAATGTGTGTTGGTTAATTTGCAAAACTTTCCCAATGCTGGATTCCTTTTCCCTCATGAGTAAAGTGGCTGGAGTGAGAGAGAATGAAGGCTGACAGAGGTGAGAGAGAGAGAGAGAAAAGAAAGAAAGAAAGAAAGAAAGAAAGAAAGAAAGAAAGAAAGAAAGAAAGAAAGAAAGAAAGAAAGAAAGAAAGAAAGAAAGAAAGAAAGAAAGAAAGAAAGAAAGAAAGAAAGAAAGAAAGAAAGAAAGAAAGAAAGAATAAGAAAGAAAGAGGAAGGGGGAGAAAGAAAGAAAAAGAAATAGGGAGAGAGTGTGGTGTGTGTGAGTGAGAGAGAGAGAGAAAGAAAGGAAGGGAGAGAAATACAGAAAGAGACAAAGAAAGAGAAAGAAAAAAAAAGTAATAGGAAGGAAGGGAGAGAGTTTGACAGAGAAATCTCTGTGCTATTATTTTTAATTGTTCCATTATTTATTATGTGTTAATATTTTACACAGTCCCTACAACTAGAGTGATTCTATTGCCTTTCTTTTGTCCAGGGCTACCACATGTTTTTCAGGGTTTACATGCATTCAATGTCTATAGTCCAGAGCCTAAATACATGTGTGTTTAAAGGGACTTTGGAGGTCTTTAGCTCAGGCAGGAAAACTGAGGATGCCAAACGCTGAGTAGAGGTCCTGGGAAAAGTGTCAGAATAACAGAATAACACTTAAAAGGGACTTTAGGGGGAACTCTATACCATTTCAGAGAAATGGCTGTCCAGTCTTTTAAAAATTTCCAGTGATTGAGCACCCAGAACTTCTGGGGACAAGCAGGTCCACTAGTTAATTGTTCTTACTGTCAGGAAGTTTCTCCTTAGTTCTAGGTTGCTTCTCTCATTGTTTAGTTTCCATCCATTGCTTCTTGTTTGCCTTCTGGTGCTTTGGAAAATACATCCCCCCCTTTCTTTCTGGCAGCCCCTTAAAAGCCTGTTGCCTATCACACTCTTGGGCAAAGCATGTGAGCCATTTCCTCCTGTCCGTGGTCCATGAAAATACATCTATAGTATGTAGATAATAAAGTCAAAAAAAGGTGAACAAAATTTTTACAGAACTATAGATAAGTTGAGACTGGATGTGACAAGGAATGACTGGGAAGGGAGGGGCCAGGAAAGGCAGCCCTTGACATGAGTGACATTAAGTTGGCCACACCCACTCAGTCACATGACCACCAAGCCATGCCCACCCAAGCACATGACCACCAAGTAATGTCTACCCAGTCACATGGCCAACAAGCCACACCCACCCAATCACATGACCACCAAGCCACACCCACAGTCACATGACCACCAAGCCACACCCACCAAATAAGCCATGCCCATAGAACCGGTAGTAAAAAGAATTGAATTCCACCACTGATCATAGTGCATTTTTCCATCAGGCAGTTCAGATTTCACAAATCTATATTTACTTTCTGCTCTGTTGGTGTTTATTTTGAAAAATTTTAATTTGGAAAAAGTTGAGGTTCTATTTCCATTTAACTAAGATAATTGGAATGCTATTATTATTGTTCTTTGTTGCACAATCAGCCAGATATTCAAATTGAATTTGGCATTTTTGTCTAATGATTTATTTCTACAATATATTGTTGTTATCATATGTCATCATTATTAGTGTATGCCATTGTTACATTAGTCAGGAAATCTCAATGCAAGGATAATAATTTGGTTGCAATACCATGCTGTACTTAGGAAATGCTCATGTGCTTCCCATGGGACATCACAGGAGGGTGAGATAGCTTTTCACCAGAAAGAAAGATAAGTGCTCTTGTATAGCACTATCTAAAGCCCCTTCCTTCCACAGAACCATCTTGCAATCTGGTGCCACAACCGGGATGGTTCAGAGGGCAGGAATTCGACTGCCTGAATGGAGCACTAGCTCGTTCCCCACTGGAGTGGTACCTAGTTTATCTACTTTCAAACTGGTAGGTGGACAGAACCCCAGGTGAGTGGTAAGAGCTCACCCTGACATGCAGTGCTGGGATTCGAACTGCTAGAGCAGAAACTATCTCCAGTATTATTAAGGCACTGAACTACATTGGGTCTATTGGAATGCTGAAATTTTGACTGAAATAATATTTCCTAAGATATCTTGAATATTAGACTTCTCTGGTAGCCCTTCTGGGGCAACTTAAACTTTCATTTTTCAGCTTTTCTTTAGATCTGTAATATCTGATCTAAAGGTAACACTTTTATAAATGCTAACCCCAAAAAATGATATTTATAACTGTTTTATACTACCTTCATTTGTTATCATTCTTGTCCTCTTCAACCATATTTATGTTACACTACAAATCAATCAGCAATTTTCACGCTCCTACTAAGGAGCCCAACATTCATAGCAGAAAGCACAGATTGTCTTAAGCACCCCAACCTACATAAATTTAGAGATGAAATTATATCACAATCATTCAGAAAGCTAATTTTTATTGAAACAGCCCATTGGTGCATATAATTCAGTTCTGTCTAGACTAGGGTGAGCAGTGGAAACGGCCAAAAGATTGAATTGGACCAGGATATCCAGGAGAATATTTCACTTCTCTAAGGTGAGGTGAGCAATATTTGCTCTATTTTCTGTCTAGCTTATGAAGGGCCTGTGCTTCACTACAAAACTATGTGATCGGGTTTAGTTTTGGGGGAAGAAAGTAAGGAAGGGGGGAAATGTGCCTCTGCCTACCAGCATCCATCGGTATTCATCTGGCTAGCGTCCTATCAGTGTGTGAGAGAGTTGAGGGCTGAACTTGAAAACTGAAACAGTATTTGCTGTGTGAGCAAGAAGGAGATAGCAAGGAGCCTGGGCGTGGCTTAGCTCAACTGTTCTATACTAAAGCTGCTTGGTGCTGTGAAACTAAAATTGAAACTCCTCTCCTCTGCTTGTGTTTTGCATTTGGAACAGATTTCTTTTCAGGTGGGGAGGCGGAGTAGAATTCCTTAGCATTAGAGCATGTTAATAATAATATAGGAAATACTAATGCTCTGATGATCATTTCAAACAATCCTTTCTTAGTGAGCTCCTAGAAGCCAAGAGGAACATACATGACAAATTTCTAGCTTTACGGTTCTGGAGATTTTGTGATAGGAAAATATGAAAGTTAGCAATATGCCCATCAGTATAAGATAATATTTATAACTTAAGTTCCTCGGAGCTTTCTGCAGATGTTTCATTGCCCAGCTAGGTAACATTATCAATAATTTGCTCTTTTTTATATATTAGTGGGTTGCCCTGTCAGTGTTAGTGGCTACATGATTAGGATATTGTTTACTATTAACTTCTTTATCTGTGCTGGGGGTTCATCTTGTTTATCACCTAACCCTGGGTGTTATTTACAGCTTGGCTGCGATATTGTGTTAAACTTAGTGGTAATCTCTGCTCATCTGGATGTTGATTGCTGGTGAGGAGGTACTTTGCTCTTTTTGTTTCCTTTTTATCTTTTCATTGTTTATTTATTTGGTTTGTCAATTGCTTACAAGATAATAGGTATAAGTAAAAACATAGTTATGAATACATGGATACATATAAGAAAAATAAAAGAAACAATAAGACAGGGATGGTAGGCACGTTGATGCGCTTATGCACGCCCCCTACAGACCTCTTAGGAAAGGGATGAGGTCAATAGTAGAAAGTCTAAGGTTAAAGTTTTTAGGGTTTGGGGAAGAAACCACAGAGTCAGGTAGAGTATTTCTGATGATGTTATTTGAAATGGCTGCAAGAAAACAACCAAACTTGGAAGGCACTAAGGACAACACGTTGTTTGAATGAATGAATCAATTCTTTATTGGCCAGTTGTGATTAGACACACAAGGAATTGGTCTTGGTGCATATGCTCTCAGTGTACATAAAAAGAAAAGATACATTCATCAAGAATCATAAGGTACAACAACACTTAATGTTTTTGCTACTGATGAGTAGAAGGGGAAAGAGAAGAAAGTAGATCTAAAAAATAATATATTTGGCCATTGTTGAAATTCTACTCTGTTATTTTCTCTTTATTCAGAATTTTTAGTCTCAAAAGCAAGACATTCCCAGCCCAAAATGAAACCTTTCTGCATTTTTTTGTCTGAACTCTGGATTAGAAAATTCTACCTAAGCTGCAGAGGTTGTTCAATGAGAACAAAGCCACCAAAGCTAAACTTGATAGCAAAGTTTTGACTTGTTTTCTGTTCTTTCCTGATTATTGTTTGATGCTGCCCTCCTTGATCTTTCTCTAGTATATGATTCTTCACCAAGAAACCAGTTTACAAATCTTGTAAAGACTTTTCCTTGTTCTTCCTCAATTGTCAAATGTCCCATGACCATCAGTTGAATAGACAATACTTTTAGTTTGATAGACTTGACTCCTTATTTATTTTTCCACAGGACACTCAATCTATCTTCTGAAGAGTTGTTGGGGCAAAAAAAAAAAAATGAAGATGGAGGCTATGAATATATGCAAGTGGTCCTTGACTTACAACAGTTCATTTAGTGACCATTCAAAGTTACAACAGCCCTTAAAAAAGGGACATGTGCTCGTTTTTCACACTTGCAACTGTTGTGGCATCCTGATAATCACATGGAAATTTAGATGCTTGGCAATTGATTCATATTTATGACAATTGCAGTGTCCCAGGGTCATGTGATCCCTTTTTGTGACTTTTTTAAAAGGAAAAATCAGTGGGGAAGCCAGATTCACCTAACAAATGTGTTATTAACTTAACCACTGCAGTGATTCACTTAACAACTGTAGCAAGGAAGATTGTAAAATGGGGAAAATTCACTTAGCAACAGAAATTTTGGGCTCAATTGTTGTCTTAAGTGGAGGATCTTTCACTTATCAAAGATCTAACCCTTTTTTATATATTTGTTCTAACCCAAACCCTTGTTCAATAAAACAAACACGAACCAAAGAGAACAGAAACCTTTTAATGATTCTTACGAATCCCCGGTTAAAAGGCTGCTGCAAACTAATGAACTTTGATAAGCATGAGCCTGGCCAAAACTGTGCAAGGTTGCCAAGAATAACAGATAAGATTACCTAGAAATATTTTACAACACAAGAGTCTTCAAATACTAACTAAGATACTGCAATGTCCACGAGGCTCGAGTTTCAAAACGTCTTTGTTTCCTACAAAGAATGTCTGATTCACAGGTGGCTTTTATCTTCTTGAAGGAGGAGCCATTACCTTGCAGCCTTACTCCCGAGTCGCCTGTGCTGCTGCAGCTGCTCTTTCCAGCCCTGTGCACACACGCACTTGGCGCAGGCTCCTTGGGAACCTCCTCATTGCTGCTGCCAGCCCCCACAATCTCTGAAGACAGCAGTCCACTCCCTAATGATGCTGGCCCCTCATCTGAGTTCTCGCTCTCCTCAGCCGTCCGTACCTGCTGCCAGCTAACCACAACAATATTGCAGATATGATACAGAAAAACGAACCGGGGCTTATATTGTACTGTTGCAACTGCCATCTTGAATTCTTTTTTATGCCTCTCTGAGTGAAGATCACTTTTTTAAAGATATTCATCACTTAATGGGGCTCCCTGCGGGGAGCATCCGGAGACTCCAGCTGGTGCAAAATGCAGCCGCGCGGGTGATCATGGGGGCGTCACGTAGCGCCCATGTGACGCCTCTCCTGCGCGAGCTGCATTGGTTGCCGGTGGCTCTCCGGGTTCGCTTTAAGGTTCTAGTTTTGACCTTTAGGGCGACCCATGGCATGGGACCAGGTTACCTTCAGGACCGCATTCTGCCAGCGTTCTCCAACAGGCCGGTGCGTTCCCACAGAGAGGGTCTGCTCCGGGTGCCATCGGCCGCTATGTGCCATCTGGCGGCGCCGAGGAGTAGGGCCTTCTCTGTGGGTGCCCCCGCCCTCTGGAATACTCTGCCACCGGAGCTCCGTACCGGCACGGACCTGGGGGCCTTCAGGCACGCATTGAAGACCTGGCTCTTTGAGCAGGCCGGCCTTGGCTGAGATGGTTTTAATTTGGTCTCCATTTTATTTAATTCTAAATTGGGTTTTAAGGGGGGGGGAGTTTTGTTAGTTTTATCAAGCAGCCGATTGAAATTTAATATTTTTTAACTTTTGTATTCTTTGTGGGGTTTTTAGATGAGCTGTTCACCGCCCTGAGTCCCTCGGGAGAAGGGCGGTATATAAATGGAATAAATAAATAAATTAATTAATTAAATAAATTAATAAATAATCATATCAAAAGGTCTGTGTGCAAAAATCCCAGTGGAGTTTTCTAAATGGTGATTCTTAATACAATATGAAGCTGTTCCCTTCCTAAAGCTGTTCCCTTGCTGCTAGTTTGATTTATATAATTTCCTTTTCCTTTTAAGTCATGGAATTATTTTGTGCCCTAAGCTGCTAGCTGCTTTGATTATTTTAAAAGGAACATACAAACATACAACAAATGCATAATATTTCAGTATTTGAAAAATGGAAGCATTCAGTGTTTAAGCACCAGCAGTATCTAGCAGCCAATAAAAAATACTGAATAGACTGTATATTGCGGTATTTAGTATTTGACAATTTTGGAAAGATTCCATGGCATCTTTTCTTATCCTTGTCACAAGCCTATTAATCAAAAATGTCATTTCAAGTACTAGAAATTCCAATTTTAATACAAAATTCATATTTTCATATGAATGAAATGTTTGTTCACCTTTTATCCTCAGGTCAGCTGTTGTAGTCAAAAAGAGTTCACAAAATTTATCTGCTTATTTAACATAGTATGAATTATTCCATGACTTTCCTGCTTTTTTTTTTGTAATATTTTTAGTTTTAATTTTGGTTTTAATTAGCAGTTTGATTTCAGAACTTATTGTGTTTTTATTGTTTTCTTGAATTTTGTTTATTACTTTTGCTGTTTGACTGCTTTAACTATGTGAGCTTCCAAGACTCACAAATGTAAGACTGGCAACTGTACAAATTTGTTCAAAGACATAAATAAATAGTTTGCTTTTTTTTAAAAAAGTGTAACTTCAGAGCCAGGCAAAGGCATATCCTTTTCCTTCTTTCTTCCAATGTTATTGTTTTTTATAGCAAGAATACAAAAACTAAATAAACAAAGGAAGAGGAGGAGGAAATAGTAGCAAAATAATAAAGTCTGCATCCTTCAATATATATTTGTTCCACATGTTTAAAAGAGGTGCGGCTTCTGTTGCACAATTGTGAGTACCATCTTGACCTTCTTGGTTAGTAAATATTCCCGTGTATATGTTTTACTGATTTATTTTAATTGTCCCTTTATTATTTTTATAAATGTTTAAGGCATTTATTAATACTCCTTCCTTCACCTATTTTTTCTACAACAACCTTGTGGGTTGAGAGAGAGTAACTGGCCCAAAGTCACCTAGTTGGCTTTCTTGCTTAAGGCAGGATTAGAACTTACAGTTTTCTGGTTTCTAACCTAATGTCTTCATTACTAGACCAAAATGCTAGCTCTCTTTAACTGTTCATTGAAATAATGCATAAAGGGGATGGAAATCTGTGAGAAGTTGGTATAACTCTTAGGATCCAAAGATTAATGGGCTTTGAAGCAGACACAGACAAATATGTAGATAACCTCTGTTGCAGAGGTGGTATTCAGCAGGTTCTGACCAGTTCTGGAGAACCGGTGGTGGAAATTTTGATTAGTTTGGAGAACCAGCAAATGCCACCTCTGACTGGCCTCACCCCCATCTATTCTCTGCCTCCTGAGTCCCAGCTGATCATCTGGATCTTCTTTGGTTGCCCTGCACAGGAGAACAGAGCTGGAAAGCAGGTTAGTGGGGTGGGGAGGGAGATTTTTCAGTAACCTTCCGCTGCCACACCCATCAAGCCATGCCCACCAAGCCATGACATGTCCACCAAGCCATGCCCACAGAACCGATAGTAAACATTTTTGAATCCCACCACTGCTCTGTTGATAATTTTTAAAATTCAAAGTGTTTTTCATGGGATCAGATCTGTACCTCTGTGGGGCCATTAACAGAGAATTAACAACTCTAGACAAATTATTGATAGGGATTGATGATAAATTGATTAAGGTAATATATAAATATTTATTAGATTATAAAATAGAGGAAGAGCAAGTTAAAGAGACAATGGTGGTATGGGCCAAACATTTTGAATACAATATTGAATTGGATAGATAGCAGAAACTTTGGGAAAAGAATAGGAAATTAACATATAAAGAGAATTTATATAAAATGTTCTATAAGTGACATCTTCCTCCGGCAAGACTGGCCAAAATGTTTAGAATTTTATCACCGAACTGTTGGAAATGCAAGCAACTACCAGGCACATACTATCATATGTGGTGGACATGCAAACATGCAAGGAAATATTGGCGACAGATTCAGAAATGGTTAGAGCAAATGGTGGGACATCACACAGAACTTAAGCCAGAATTATTTTTATTAGGAATAATAACAGAAGCAAAGGATCAACATATCTAATACTCCACATCCTGACAGCAGAGAGAATGGTTTACGCCCAGCAATGGAAGAACAAAAATATTCTGTCAGAAAGAGAGATAATAAAGAAAAATACTGGTTTGTGTAGAATTAGATAAACTCAAATCTGAAAAACAAAGGGGGAAACAGAATACCATGATACTTGGAATAAATTTTACCAATGGCTGGAAGCGAGAGGTGAAAGTCAGAACATAACATAATTAAGATAAACTGATCTAGAATGTGACACTATAGAGGATCTAAAAGAGCAGGGTAGTCAAAAGAATTGTAACAAAATCAATATATATATATAAGGTTTGGACCTCTGAAGGAATTGTTGAAAAGCTTTATAGTAGGGATGTCAAACACAAGGCCCATGGGCCAGATTCACCTCACTATTTGGTCAGATCTCGCTTGCGATGTAGTCAGATATGGCCTGTGAGGCCATCCTGGAAAAATGTAAGGGGCTGGCCTGCATTACTTCGGCCTGGTCTACCAAATGCAAAGAAGAAACATGGCAGTAGTTTGGGAGTGGCATCAAGCTGACCACACCCACCCAGTCAGCCACATCTACCCAGTCGGCCATGCTCGCCTAGACTTCTGAAGTCAATCACAACCCTGATGCACCCCTGCTCTATAGCTTCACTCCTGGATGCTCTGAGTTATACTGACCAATTTATATTGACAAGAAGGCAGTGTAGGCAATCTTTAGTAGACAAGGGCCTCATTTAACATTTTTGGAAGATAGAAATATGCCAAATATGCATGGCTATATCACACTTGTTGGCAAGAATTCTGGTTTTTATTTATATGGAGATGAATATTTGGCATGTCTTCAGAAACTGAGTCTTGTGTCATTTATTGTTTATTTGTATTCAACATTTATTGTTTTTATAAATAACTCTAAGGTATGAAACTCAGTTGAATACAGTGGGAATGTGAGAGATAAACTAGTGGGAGTATGAAAAGAAGAAGGAGGAAGATCAAGAGATAATAAATCTTGAAGATATGTTGATTGAATTTCAAAGTAAGTAACTAATAGAAAATAAATATGTTGCTTTGGCCATATAGGCAACAGGGGATTGGATTAAATTTCATTGTAAATCTATGAAAAAGAATGAATGGGTTGAGAATAAGGGGAAGAAGAGTTGATATGTTCTGAATTCTGTTGATTAGGCAATACCTTCTGGTGTGACCCAAGGGACATCTTCTCCCTACCCTTTAGAAGAGCATCTCACTGAGATACTTTCCCTGCCTGATTTTTAAAAGATATTAAACAGATGCTGGGTCAGGGAATTGTACTTAATGGAATGAGCTTTCCATGCTTGTTATATCCCTATGTTTTTGTGTTTTGCTTTTATTATTTGCTTGCAGTGCTAGTTCGCAAGGCTTTATTGCTGGTTACTGATGATATATGTTACCCAAGTGGTGTGCTGAGTGGACAGCAAAATAAAACAAAATACCCTGAATGTAATAGTTCACATGAGATGATGAGACCTGCAGAAAGAGAAAGGTGAGAAGCTTAAAGGTCAAGAAGGAATGTGTATAACAGTATACAAATGTGGTAGAAACAAGGATGAGTTGCAAAAAATAGAAAGCTATGAAAAGGAATGGTAATGGTTTAAATTACATATACAGTAGATACATTTTCTTCTCTTTTTACTTAGAATAGAATAATAGAGTTGAAAGGAACCTTGGAGGTCTTCAAGTCCAACCCCCTGCTCAGGCAGAAAAACCTATACCTTTTGAGATAAATGGTTATCCAATCTCTTCTTAAAAACTTCCAATGTTGGAGAATTCACAACTTCTGGAGACAAGTTGTTCCATTGATTAATTGTACTAATTGTCAGGAAGTTTCTCGTTAATTCTAGGTTGCTTCTCTCCCTGATTAGTTTCCACCCACTGATTCTTGTCCTGCGTTCAAATGCTTTGGAAAATAGCTTGATTCCCACCTCTTTGTGGCAATCCCTGAGATATTGGGACACTGCTCATGTCACCCTCTAGTCCTTCTTTTCATTAAACTAGACATACCCAATTCCAGCAACTGTTCTTTATATGTTTTAGCCTCCAGTCCCCTAATCATCTTTGTTGGTCTTCTCTGCACTCTTTCTAGAACCTCAAGACTTTTTTTACATTGTGGTGAAGAAAACTGGATGCAGAATTCCAATGTGGCCTTATCAAGGCATTATAAAGTGGTATTAACACTTCACTTCACTTCACTTGACTCTATCCCTCTGTTAATGCAGCCTAGAATATCTCATGCATTTAATATCGTTGGCTTACTATTTATTATATTACCCTCCACTTTGAATAATGTTATTGATTGGTTGATGGATTGATTGATTATGTGCCATCACGTCAGTGTCAATTCATTTTTCCAGGACAATCAGTCCCTAACCTGGTCCTTCAAATTTTTCAATGGTTAACTTATAGTTACTTTGCTGCTGGTCATCTACTTCTTCTCTTTTCTCACACCTTTATCTCACTCATTCACTTCTTCTCTTTTCTCACATCAAGATAATCTGTCTCCAACATAGACCTTCAGGTCTTCCAAAAGTGCACCTAATGACAATGCAACTGAGACCAACCACCTTGGTGTTGGGCACCCTCTTATTTTATTTTCTTCCACCCTTCCCAGCATTATGGATTTGCTAAAGAAGGTAGGTTAATGATTAATTTGTGCCACCCAGAGTGTCAGCTCTTAGTAACCACTTAGATAAGCATTATTTAAGAATATTCCTAGTCTACACCTTTAGATTTTCCAAAAGAGCACCCATTAACACTGTTATTGAGATTATCTACCTTGAAGCTGGTCATTCTTTGCTTCCATTTTTCTCAACGTTAGAATTTTCTCACAAAAGCCAGGTCATTGCATGATGTGTGCCTGACAAAAGTAAATTCGAGCCTAGATATTTATGCCTCCCAAGTGAAACTCTGGTTTCATTTGTTTGATGATTCACTTATTTGTTTTCTTGGCTACTGAATAATTTGCTTATCCCTAAAGGGAATAGTGTGGTGGATGTGTCGATATAACAGAATAACAGAGTTGGAAGGGACCTTGGAGGTTTTCTAGTAGGGCTTAGGGTCCAACCACCTGCTCAGGCACAAAACTTTATATCATTTCAGACAAATGGTTATCCAATCTCTTTTTAAAAACTTCCAGGATTGGAGTACCCACAACTTCTGGAGGCAAGTTGTTCCACTGATTAATTGTTGCAACTATCAGAAAAATTATCCTTAGCTCTAAATAGCTTATCTTCTTGATTAAGAGAGAAAAAATTCTTTATTGTCCAAGTGTGATTGACACACAAGGAATTTATGTTCATGTATTGAAACTGCTATCGTGTCAATAATATATAATAATAATCTTTCCCCCTCCCTCCCTCCCTCTCTCTCTCCCTCTCTCCCTCTCTCTCTGTGTTTCACTTTAGTTTCCATTTGTTCCAACATCAAAATGTAATTGAAACATTGAAAATGTGTAATTGAAAATGTTGGTTTTGTAGCAGCTGTGGTCAGAAAACTCTCTGAGGCTTCAGAAAGATGATTTAGAGTCCTGGGATAGTCAGTCTCCTTCTAAAAGCACATTCCTTCTCAGAGGTTCCTTTTGGGGGTCTCTGGAACTGCTTTTGTGTCAAAGAAAAAAAATATTAGCATGTTTTTTTTTCCATCAGAAGTGAAAACTGCCTTAAAACTGGCTTATTAC
This sequence comes from Bungarus multicinctus, assembly GCA_023653725.1. Lineage (NCBI taxonomy): Eukaryota > Metazoa > Chordata > Lepidosauria > Squamata > Elapidae > Bungarus > Bungarus multicinctus. The sequence continues at coordinate 14,845,756 of CM042840.1, read as the reverse complement.
TTTAAAAAAAAAAAGCCTCATGGAGAAAAAAAGAAAAATCTAAATTCCTTAAAAAAAAATTGTTATCAACTTATCCCCTGCAATTCTTACGCCCCATATAGGCAGTATTTTGAACTCCTGGAACTGTCCAAAAATTACCTCACCCTCCCTTTTGAAGAAATTTCAGCTAGACCCAATTGACGTCTGTGCAACATTCTCAATCACCCAATTATGTTACATTCTCATTGCCATGCCTTGCATTTCATTTGCTGGTGACCCTGAAATTAAATTGAGCTTTGCACAATACCGAACTGCCAGCTGCCAGGAAAGAATTAGGCAGCTCTTGCTTTTAATGCAAACTTCTTTTTTAAATGTAAGGGGAGAGGACATCAACATGTGCATAACAATTTTTAAAAGAAATGACCTTCTCTAATAGAAATTGCTGTAAGGCAAAGAAATGTGCTTAGGGCCAATTGGCCTTCATGCTGCCACTTCTTCTATAATCTCTTTTCTTTGTGCCTCAAATGGAATAACCAGAAGCAGTGCATGGTGTCCTCAGAATTGCTTGCCAGAGTTGCTGTCTCTACAGAATTGTCTCTAATCACACCTTAGAAATTCACCGCATCAAAGTCCGTTCTTGTCCTACTGTATTAAATGTCCCTTGCTGTAATAGGAAATGGATTTTCTACCCTGCAATGAAAAACCTTTTCTGCATCCTTATGAACCAGCCATCTTAATGACTGCAAATCATGCTTCTTTGAGTTTTGGGTTTACAGTGCATACTAAATTCTAAATGAAAGTTAACAAAATCAAGTTACCATATTCACACATGCAGGCAAATACAGTATATTTGCCTGGATATGTGAATTTACAGTATATGTGCAAACCAGCGTTTGCATTTCCCACATTGGATGAGGAGAGCACACCTTTCTCCTTCTGTCCTGGCTACTTTTTACAAAGGCAGAATTGAGAGCATTTTGACAAACTGCATCACTGTTTGATTTGGGTGCAGTGGTGCCTCAGATAGAAAGTCCATACAGAGAATGGAAAGAACAGCCGAGAAGATCATAGGAAATTTGCTTCCCGTCATTCAGGATGCTGCTTATGTATACTTAGAGACCCATACACCCATTTCATGATCTATTTCTTTTGCTCCCCTCTGGGAGGAGGTTTCAAAGTATTTCTAGCAGGACTACCATATTCTGTAACAACTTTGTTTCTTATGCCATACATCTGGTAAACTCACAAGATTCATTTTTCTCACCATGTACAGTACATGTATACTTCTGAATTAGATTGTGTTGTTTCTCTGTGTCGTATAATATATGTGGGTATATGCATAATTTTTATTAATTAATTAATTAATATTTTTGTCATGCTTATGTGGTATACATTGGAAGCGGTGACCCTTTGAGTGCTGTATGGAACTAAATTTCAATATATGCAGATTAGTGTACATTGAAAGTACATTAATTTAAGTCTAAGTTCTAAGCCATATACTGATAAGACATGATAGCATGGTTAACACAACAGGCTAAAATAATCTCTTATTTCCCAAGAGCCTCTGAAGAACAAGCTACCCACCTGTAGCCTCATATAGTATGCTATATGAAACGAATCATTGTTACTCACTCACAGCCCAGTTTTAGAGTCAAGAAGAAAACTTGCTTACCCTTGAATTGTCATTCTAGCCACTTCATTGGCCTTTTGTGTATGAGCCTTTGAATCAATGTTGACGTCTGGCAGCTGCATGAATGAATTCCTTGCAGTTTTCTTGCCAAGATTTTGAAAGTGATTTCCAATTGACTCTTCTTAAAATCAAGGTCACCCAGCTGGTATTTATGCCTAAGGTCAAACTAGAACTCACAATATCCTGGTGCCTAAATCACTGCACTTAAAGTGATTTGTTCATTGACCTTAACTCCTTGGAATACCAAGGATTCAATATGTGTTTTAATGTACAACCAATCTCTGGCATGCCCCAGGATTATTGGTTAACTAATTCATTTTGGGAAAGTGCATAATCATAAACTAACTGAATATCTCTGTTTATTTAAGCCAGCTGGTTGACTTTGGATCTGTCATTGTCTCTCAGCCCATCTCACTTTACAGGGTGTTTGTTGTGAAGACACAGGTCTTTTCCCGTGTAAGAATAAGACTATCTTGGAAACATTTTGACAAGATCTCACTCACTCGATGTTTGCAGATTGGCTGGCTCTTTTTAAGAACATGTGTGGCTGAGGTATTGGCTGTGTGTCTATCAGCCTCCTGTGTTGTAACAACTTGGGTAATGGGCTGTGTGATGATCTTCTAAGTTCTATTGTTTTGACATCCTGGGTCTTGTGCTGTAATCTCCTGGGTTGTAATGACCCGGGTAATGGGCTGTGTGATGACCTTCTGAGTTCTAATGTTTTGGTCAAAACAATAGAACTCAGAAGGTCATCACACAGCCCATTACCCAAGTCGTTACAACACAGGACGCTGATAGATACTACAGCATAAGTCCTACGCTTACAACAATTCATTTAGTGAGTATTCAAAGTTACAACAGCACTGAAAGAAGATACATAGATATTAACAATATCTATAGACTCTGCAAAAAAGATAATCAACCAGCTCCAAAAAGAAAAAGAGCACCTCTACACCAGCAATCACTAGCCAAATCAGAATAGATTAACTCCAAGGTTAATATCAGACCAACAATCAAATACACAATACTCCAATCAAGAAACTGCCAAGGAAGCAACAGCAAACGACCCAAGCAAAGGATCTCTAAGACCAATTCTGACAGCTCAAGACACTAAAATATAAACTGAGAGAAAACCCCACTCTGTACTTCAGAGAACACCAAGGACCCCTCAATTATGTTGATTATAAGCTTTTGTGAAAGCAATTTTTCATTAGTATCTCAAATTTGTTCGATGAAGCCAAACATCTTCATCAGGCATTACAGTTTAAGCTTTCTATTGTGTTCCCTTTGGAAACAGATACGTGTTTTAGCCTTTTCTAATGAGGGAGATGTCCTTCTATTTTTCTGTGAATTGGAATAAAGGGTAGAGATTAAACTCTGTATCTATCAAAAGAATGGCAATATCAGGATGGAATACTAAGTGATACATCATCTGGCTTAGCCTAGTTATGATTAGGTAGTCAGCATTATCTTCTAACCTTGCAGAGGCTGGACTTGTGACTCTGAACTCGTTTTTGCCTGCATGGACTTATTGGGAATTCTCTTAATGTCCTTAGACAGATACTGCTGTTGTGGAAGATTGTTTTCTGCAATCAATCATAACCCCTTTTGTAACCCATCCACCCACCTCTTTTCCATATATTTAGTACTAAACAAATGGTCTATGGCAGGTAAATGGCTGCCTCAGGAGCTGGGGCAAGTAATTCAAAGCCTGATAACAAATTAGTGGTGTGTCTTCCTATTTTGTGTACATTAGAATCAGGATAATAACTGCTCTGAGAAGAAGTTGGGTTAGCAGAGATGCTGCTAAAGGCCAAAGGGGTAAATGCATCGGAATGCATGCTAAACCCACCCCTTTAATAGCAATCAAGCTAAGCTTTTTTGTCTTTAAGGGGATTAATAGGACACAGTGCTTCTCCCCCATGTATATTGACACTGATGGAGCTTTTTGGAAGATTAAAAAGCAAATTAAATTAAAGAGTGCCCTTTGGAGGAAAGAATTTGATTATTTCCACTTTTTTTAACCTCTGGGAATGTATTTTGATCTTTCCCTCCTCACATATGGTGTTTTGAAATGAGGTTTTCCATTGTTGTCAATTTCATCTGTGTTGTTGCTGCTCCCCAGTACACTGACACAGAATATCTACTCCCACACATCCATATTTTCCTCAGACTCAGCATAGTACTTCTCCTGGTAGAAATTCAGATATTATTCCTAAGAGGATATCATACAGACTTTGACCAATGATGCCCAAATGGAAGTCTCCACATCACTTGAAATGAGCACTTCTCAAATTGCATTCAGTTTTGGTCACTATATTATAAAAAGAGAAGATGACGTCTAAAAGTACAGAGTAGAGTAAGAAATATGATTAGGGAACTGGTAGTATGAAGAATGGTGAAAGGAATGGGGTTTGTCTAGTCTAATGAAAAGAACTAGGACTAGGAGAGACTGTCTGGGTTCCAAGTAATACACCCATAGCAAACAAAACTCTAGGCAGGTAGATTCCTCAATTGAGTTATTGGATATATCATATTGGCAGAGTTCTGGTGAAAACTGACTCCAAAAGTACTGTGATTTTCACCTAATTAAAAGTTAAAAGTTTTTTTCCCTTTCCCCAAACAATCAGTCACATGGTCCAATCAAAGTGCTATCCGGTTTCCAGGTAACATCATTCCTCCTCTCTCTGACCAGGTGTGAGAATGTCCTTGGTGCCCAAGAAAAAGTATTTTGTTTTGGTTACAAAACCCTAGCTATTCCACCTCCCTATCCCTCAGCTCCAGGGTGACAACACTGAAGCTTCAAAATGGCTTCCGTCATGTCAGCTTCAAGTTTGACAGAGTCGTGATATCAATGTCCCCAAAGGCAAGCAATGGATGGAAACTAACCAAGGAGAGAAGCAACCTAGAACTGAGGAGAAATTTCCTAACAATCAGAACAATTAACCAATGGAAAGATTTGCCTTCAGAAGTTGTGAGTGTTCCATCACTGGAGCTTTTAAAATATGAGCTGACAGCCACTTGTCTGGAATAGTACAGGGTTTCCTGCTTAAGCAGGAAGTTGGACTGTAAGACCTCCAAGGTCTATTCCAAGAGGGTAAATGGTCTGTGTGATTGATCCTATCATCTCCCAGAAGATTAGCTGTGGATAAGACAATAAAGAAGAGCTCACCCAGGATGTTTTACTGCAGGGTCCCCAATCTTTTTAGTTTTCCTGACCAGCGGTGACAGCAGCTTCAATAGATTCAGTAGCAGCAAGAAATGGTTTTACATGAACAACCTAAATCCTAAAGGTAAAGGTTCCCCTCACACATATGTGCTAATCATTTCTAGCTCTAGGGGGCAGTACTCATCTCTGTTACAAACCCAAAGAACCAGCGCTCTCCAAAGATGTTGCTGTGGTCATATGATGGGCATGACTAAACGCCTGAAGGTGCACAGAACACTGTTACCTTCCCACCAAAGTGGTCCCTATTTTTCTACTTGCATTGTTACATGCTTTCGGACTGCTAGGTTGGCAGAAGCTGTGACAAGTAACGGGAGCTCATTCCATAACGCGGCGCTGGGGATTTGAACTGCTGATCTGCCAACCTTTCTGATTGACAAGCTCAGCATCTTAACCACTGTGCCACCGTGTCCCCTCAAATCTACCCCACCTAAATCCTACACTGGGCCCTTTCAGTGGCCCAGTTCCCAATGGGCTGCAGTCCAGTAGTGGTCTTCAGCCCAGGGGTTGGAGATAATTGCTTTACTCAATAAATCCATTTTCTGGATTTGTGCAATTCATTAAATCATGAAATACCATACAAACTAAGCTCCTCTCATCCTCCACTCATGGAAACTCTCTTTAAAATAACCAAGTTTAGCCCACATCTCTTCTGACATCAAATGGAAAACCAAAACTTTGCATTAAGATTTTGGATTGGCATTATATGAGTCAAATACTAAAGAAATTAATAATATATTCCTAAATAATGATAAACCCTGAATAAGTAGTCCAGGCTAGGTCAGACAAAGGAGGAAACAATAACGAGAGATATAAATGAAGTCAAAACTAAGAAGGATTTTAAAACAGCAAGCTGAGTTTCGTCCTTCCTTTTCTCTTCCCTCTCTATTTCCATGACACTAGATACTGTATTTCTAAGAGCAACACCAACATTCTGCCTAAAAGACTAGGTCTATCTCATCAAGTGCCTCATTATCACAACTAATGAGGCTGTATGTTTTAGTAGTTAATTTAATTCCAAAAGTTAACATAATTTATTTGTTGGCTGTGTCGTGCTCAAGTTCTGCATTTGCAAAAAATCATTTTTTAGTTTGTAAATCTCTCCACTCCCACCTTCTAAGCAGTCTATAAACAAAGATTCCAAGACGATGCCTCAATAATAACCTCATCTAATTTGCTGTAAATCCACCATGTCCTATCTGTCAAATAACCTCCATATGATTCACAGCTTACTTTCTACATGCAAAAGACTTCCTGGCTTACTGTAGCTAATAAATAAGGCTTGGATTTCTGCTATTAAGCAGAGCCAGAAAGTTCAGTGAATCTGTGGAGGATTAGAGCATGCTTTCAGGAGCATCTAAGGGTGGTAAAAGGTACTACACACAAAAAAGAGGAAGGATCTTGAGTCTATGTTGCAACCACCATCTTGATCTTTTCACCCATTTAGTGGACACTCCTGCTTGCTTTCTTCTGATAGGAAATAGAATTATAGTAATAGCACTTAGACTTATATATTGCTTCACGGTGCTTTACAGTCCTCTCTAAGTGGTTTTACAGAGTCAGCCTACCATTTTACCAACTGCAGAAGAATGGAAGTCTGAGTCAACCTTGAGCTGGTGGGACTTGAACTGCCAAATTGCTGGCAGTCAGCAGTCAGCAGAAGTAGCCTGCAGTACCGCACTCTAACCACTGTGCCACCACAGCTCTTGTGAAAGGAATAGAGGTGGAAGGAATCTTGAAGGACTTCTAGACCAGGAATCTTTAAATCATTTCTGACAAATGGATGTCCAATATTTGTTTTAAAGCTCCAGTGATGGAACATCCCTGATTCCAAGAGGAAGCATGTTTAATAACTATCACAATCAGGGAATTACTTCTTGTGGATTCTTGGTATCCACTCATCTTGGTTGTTTTTGTGTTGTCCAGAGATACCATAAGATTTTAGTTTTAATAGTAGTTTGAATCAAAGGCTTTACAGAAGTCTATGTAGATTGCGTCTATTGTTTTGCCCTGATTGAGTTGCATAGTCCATATGTTTTTGCAGTGTAAGAGTTGCAGATTACAGGAAGTTTTTTTCTGAAACCAAATTGTTTATTAGAGAGTAGGTTGTTTGTCTCTAAGTGGAGGATAATGGATTGGTTAATAATGGATTCCATGATTTTACAGGTGACGCAGCATAGAGAGATTGGTCTGTAATTTTCAATTAGGCTGGGGTCTCCCTTTTTGAAGATGGGCATGATTGTGGCTACTGAACATAGGTTTGGCAATAAACTGGAAATCTATCTGATAGAGGACTTTCCATCCCACATTATTCCATTTTATCAAGAAGGAAACTGTGGTTCATCTTATCAAGTGCCTCATTCTAGTTATACTTGTAGCCCCAGAATTCCCTTGCTCTCCAAATTTATGGCTACTGTCAAATAAAGCAATAAAATGTGTTTGGCTTGGCCTATTTTTAACATGGTGGCTTCTACCAATCATCTGGTTCCTTTCTAAATATTTGCAAACCCACTGCTTGATTATCTTTTCTTGGATTCCCCCCCTCCCCACAATATTGATATCAAGCTGATTGGCAGGTAGGCAATTTTCTAGATCTACACCCCCACCCTAGATTTTAAAGGATTGGAACAATGTTAGTTCTTTTCCATGTTGCTGTCACTTCCCTTGATCTCCAAACATTTTCAAAGATTATATTTAATGGTTGTGAGATCACATCTGCCTATTTATTTAGCACAGTGGTGGGATTCAAAAATTTTTACTACCAGTTCTGTGGGTATGGTTTGATGGACGTGATGTGGTTTGGTGGGCATGGTTTGGTAGGCGTGGCAGTGGAAGGATACTGCAAAATCTCCATTCCCTCCCCACTCCTGGGAGAAGATTACTGCAAAAACCCATTCCCTTCGCACTGCAAGCTGCTTAGAAAGCCACATCCAGACACCTTCCAATTATTTTATTCTGATTTTCTGATCATCTTTAATGCAGCCATCAGAACCTAGATACTCAAAGTCTCCTTTAGAAATCAGTTGATTAATGAACAGCCTCAAAGTCAGTTGATTTCTGAGCCTGATTTGTCTTCTAGAGAAAAGAAGTTTAAGTTTGCATGCTAATTTTGACATGGTAGCTTTGGCTTGATAATTCTTAGGAGTGGTTTTTCCAGTAGTTAATTTCCCCCACCTCCCAAAATCCCCTCTCCTTCAAATTTAGTTTTTGATTGTGTACTTTCAAATTGCTAGATTTGCAATCTTTTGACCAGGAGCCCAGGAACCACTGCAGTTGTATGCGGCAATAAAAATACTTTGTTTCATCTATTTTCAATCATTTTGATTCCTTATTTAGATGAGCATTTTCCCCACTAGAATACTCTAAAAGTGTTTAGACTACAACTACAGTGGCTAGGACAGGACTGATTTGAGTTGGAGTTCAGCATTGTCTGGGGAATTATCATTTGGGCCATCTCTATTCTAATTGCAGTCCATAAATCCATGTCTATCTTGAAAATAGAGAACGAATAGCAAGTTCGTGAAGGGTATCAATAATATTCTATAGTAGGCAGAAAAGATTAACAATCATCCATCTCCAAAAAAGTTTAGAAAGGTTGAGGAGTAGAAATAAGGCTGTGTGTAACTGCCCTTATCTTGCTATTTTTAGAGTTAATTTCAGATTAATGCTGGTTGGATCGTGCTCATTATGTCAAGTGAGATAATTAACAAATTACTTGATCCACTTCTGAAAAGATTATTGGCAAAATTATCTTTAAAGAGAATTGCAGGTTTGGGATTTTTGTCTTCTTTTAACCAGAAATGAATGTTGATTCTGAAAGTTTATTTCACCAATTGAAAATGGCCACAGCTGCACAAAATTATAGGTTTCCAGCATTTTTCAGATTTTTTTTTATGAATTTGCATCTTCGGGGTTGCAGTCTGTTTAGAAGGGCTGAAGAGGAATACATCATTAATAAATGTGAGATGAGCTGTTCTGCTTTGGAGTATGTATTTATTATTTTTTACTAAACAAGCTAAAGGGAAAATCATTATAGGGAGTCATGAAAAAATAAGACCTAAAATATAGTCACAGATCAAATTTTGTTGCTGAATCCCAGTGAGGGGGAGTTCTTCAAAAAGCTTTTGGATTATGACATTTGTACTTTATGCATTATCCCATATTTATGTGGCTTATAAAGTACACTATTTTAATTCTTTATCAGTTTAGTTATGATATACAAATGCTCTCTAAAGAATTCAAAATAGTTATTTAACATGATGCTGTACTTTAGCTTCATGTGATCCCAGTGAGATAACTTAAAGGTTGGTGACTATCCCAAAGAAATAACATTAGCGCAGGATATGGTGGAAAATCAAAATGACAGGTCTCAGTTATCCAAAGTTGCTACTGTTTAATCTTGAAACTGTTGATGTTGGGAAGGCAAGGAGGATGGATCAATCAGGGAATTAGTTTTGAGTTGCTGCACAGCCAGAAGATACCTAAGACTGACCAGTCTCTCCTAAATTCCATGGAACCTTATCAAATGTAGGACTGACCAATCCCAAGAGAAAGCAAGCAGTCTGGAGAGATTCTTCTAATATAGGTAGAACATAATAAAGTAGTCAACTTGAACCTTTTACATGTTGTTTGGACCTGACAGTTAATAATGAGTTCTAATGAAACCAGAAAGCTCACCTTATAAAGATCATCAAAAACTGCTAAGAGAGCACAATTTAGTAAGTCATAATTTAGTTGTGAGTAACTCACAATTTAGTAGTGAATCACAGAAACTCATTGTTTTCATAACAACAAAAGTAGCATTGTAGTGTTAGGTCATAAGTACAATGTTGTAATGCCAGAGGAATGGGGTAGGATTTGTGCAGTGCTAAGGCTTTTATTGGTTTGACCACCCTTTGTACATCCACCCCAATATTGAGTGTGTTTGTATATCTGTAGGGTGTGTAACAGAAAAAATAAAGGAGAAGAGAGAAATTGAAAAGAGTTGAGATCATTATAGAGAGTATTATCATCAGGCTCAAATAACCAAGAATGTTAGTTGAGTTCAAAGCACATCATTGCTATCTCTAATACAAGAATCTAGTTGACTAACAGTTGAAAAGCTAAATTGGCATTAGATAAGGGTCAACAGAATTTATGGGGGGGGGAGATGGACTTAGATTTCTTGTGGCAACACAGTGATTCCAAACGATGATGCGTTTAAAACTGCCCTCCAGTTTGTTCTTCTATAACTACTGACTTCTTGATATATCAGTTAACTAAGACTTTTGAGAGGTTGCTGGTGTTCATCTTAAATACTCTTCCACTTTTAACTAGTGGCCTCTGAATATTACTTTATTCCATCCACTCTATAATGGAATAAATAAAAAAGAACAATGTATGCATTGCCACCTTAAGGATTTCTTCCTCATTTTTGACTAAAATAGGAAAAGAGATAATTTGAGCCCTGAGATGTAAGCTCTTCCTTAATTTGAAAGCCTGTTGACCTCAAAGTCAATAGAGATAGAATCTGCCTAATTTTGGTATTATAGAACTCTTCCTCTCCTTGTTATCTCACCTCTCCATTTCTTCATGCCATCTTTTCCTCTCCTATACATTCAGCACATATATTCACAACACATCATCAGAATTTTTAGCAATACAATGGAGAAGGGGTATTCCTTATTACTGAGTGGCCATTAAATTATAAATTAGATCTTTCCCTGTAATTTACATTGGTTACAACAATAAAATCATTGTACCAAGACAAATTCCTTGTGCGTCCAATCACACTTGGCCAATAAAGAATTCTATTCTATTCTATTCTATTCTATTCTATTCTATTCTATTCAAATGCTGGAAATGATTGCATTTCCAGTTCTTTGCATTGTGTGTATAATGATGACACAGATAATTGCCTCATGCAGACTTCTTTGGATCCAGTGGGTTTGTCCATTACTTTAAGTTTGATGACTGGACAGAAATTTGATCTGTTACATCCGAAACCTAAAGGAAATTAAATTAATTGTATTTACTTTTATGAGCACAGAACCACATTGTAAGGCTGTTTTATGTAGGTTAATAGAGGAAACTAAACATGCTGAAAATCATTAATTTGCATTGCATTGCATCATTGCCCCTTCACCTATTAATGGATGGAGAATCAAATTGATTTTGTTTTAACACTTTTTTCTTCTCTTCTTCCGATATAACTGTGTGCTTATCATTTTTTTTGTTTTCCAGCCTTAAATCCTTCAGATCTATTAGATGACAGATGCCTTCATATGTACCATGCATAGTCCTTAGCATCATATTTAGGTTGTTATGTGATAGAAGCATCACAGGACCTTCTTAATATATTAAATACCAAAGCAGAGGTGAATAAAAAAAGCTTTTCTAGTACTAAAATATTAATGGCTTGCAAATCTTTTTTATTTAAATTAAATTGGTGGTACTTTGTTCTTTCAGATGAATATTCTTGCTTCAAATTCATTTTAGGATGTTTCGTAAATAATAGCTATGATATTTGCACCAAGTTTAACTTTTCCAAGCATTTATTTTGCAGAGGAATTGTTTGACACAAACTAAACTAAATCTTCTAGAAATTACAACCAGTGCCAGAGAACAACTAATAAAATAAGAAGACTGATGATTACAACAGAACAAATCAAGAACAATCATTTTGCTAGGATAAAGAATAAGGTGTCATTGGTTTTACTCATCATGTCATTTATCTAAGCAATTCAAACAATTAATTAAAACAATTCCTCCAAGAAAAGCTTACAAAGCTCATGTTTTATTTGTGATTTACATTGGACCTGAAAACCTTTTTGGGATTCAATACATTGAGAAGCAATATAAAAATATATCTAAGGAACAGAGAATAAAATATAGGTCCACTGATATCCCCAGGAACTTTTTTCCCAAACAAATCTGCCAGATTTTTGTCTTTGCTTTGAGATTCTTTTAATGAGAAGTCACATAATAATATATATATATTTTAAATATGTAATAAATATAGTTTAGTTACTATCTAGTATGTGGGAAACTGTCCTGTCCTCTAAAACAAATGTGCTATTCACAAATATTATGGAAAATTCACTATGTCATTTGCACTCTGCCATTAATCAGGGTAGTCTTGACTTATAACTTAAGCTGAAGATTGTATATATAGCAGCAATCATTAATGTACATGAGACCTACACTCAGAAAGCAAGAAGGTACCTCTTTCTACATACAAATCTGATTTTTTTTTTCTTCAGGCATTAGGATCAGGATGATTGAAGTCCCCATCTAAAGGAAGATAGAATAAGGATTCTTGGTCATCTATTAATGTCTACTTGGATTTTAATGGAAAATGCTCATTTTGTTTTGTTTTGTTTTGGCATGCATGTCAACCAGAATTATATATGTTAGATTGAATAGTGATGAATTCTATAGAGAAACAGGCAAATCAACAAATCCATTTACTGTCTTGTTTGAAACTGATATATCTATTCCAGTACTCCAGATCTAAACTGTAATAATGTAGATGAATACCAGATGGCAGCAGAGACATAAATTCTTATTCTTTGCTGCCAACTATTGCCCATCTGGTTATTTACTGCCTGTATCTGATAATCTGAATATATTCCTTAGTGACTCTGACGGCTAACTACTGTAATTTGCATTGTTCTACTGTTGTTGGAGATGCAGGATGATGTTCCATTCCTACATAGATTCCTGCAGTATCCTAAAATCATAATAAAGTCAGTATGTATAACTTTGAGACTTCATTCATGCATTCATTCATTCATTCATTCATTCATTTTGAGGATGATGTATTCTTTTCAATTACATACCCACAATGTGGAAATTGACTGCTGAACAATACAATACAATCAGTGGTGGGATTCAATTTTTTTTACTACCAATTCTGTGGGTGTGCCTTGGTGGGCTTGGCAAGGGAAAGATATTGTAAAATCTCCAGTCAGAGGTGGTATTTGCCGGTTCTCTGAACTACTCAAAATTTCTACTACCGGTTCTCCAGAACTGGTCAGAACCTGCTGAATACCACCTCTGAATACAATGCAACGCAATGCAATGCAATACAATACCATATAATACTAACGAATTTTCCATGCCTTTGTATTATTAACAGGCATGTTGTTGGAATGATAAATGTGTGATCCCAGTTACTATAGGATTGAAGACAAGTTGCTTTCAGGCACAGAATATATATTATAAAAAAAGTGGCTATATTTTATTGAAATATTTATGTAAAACTTCACATGGCACATATGCATTCATTAGGTACTCTTATTCATATTTGATTTAGTCTTTTTCTTTTTTATTTCCTGCATTTTCTGTTTATTCTATTTATGAAATAAAGGCGTACTCCATTTTGCTATAATTTTATTTCATTCCTACATTAATAGTCTAAAAAGAAAGGCATCCCAAGAACTTTCCCTGCATGTTTTTTTTCTCTGTCCCTCCTTGAACATTTGCATCTAATTCCTCTATTTGTTCAAAACTAGCCTATCCAAATATAATACAGATTTAAACGACATCTATCATTTATATTAGTGGCGTGGGATGGAGAACAGCAGGGTGGGAGTGGAGGTTTGAAATGTGGTAAATTAATCTTTGTGCAGCAAAAGAGCCCCTTAAAATAGATTTTCAGCATGCATAGTAATGAACTATTGCTATCTCTCCTGAACAGACCTCTTTATATAACTATGTCCAAAGTTGCTTCAAATATTTTCCCTTGGATTTCTGTCTCAGAATGGGAGGCACAGAATCTCACTTTGTGGTGGAGATTGTCCTTTCCCCCCCGCCCCTGCTCTCCCCCCACTTTATCATTTCCTTAATATAAGGAACTTATGAATCAATGGTGATTTCTATAGGCTTCCCCTTTGACCTTTTAGGAGATAATCGTTAGAGAACCAGCCTGCTGAAAATCATTCAGTTTTCATAAAGGTGTTAGACTTAAGATTAATCTCTTCTTATGAACTCAGCAAGCCAACAAATAGACAGATGCACAGACAATTCTTTTCCCTTCCTTGGAAAAAAAATGTCCAGTGAACAACAAGCGAACATTTTTCCCCTAATCGAGCAAGGCTGTACGTTTGCAGCTTTGCATTGAAATTAATTCCAATGTGATAGTGAAGTTGGGTTTGTTAAGATTACAGAGAGTCCAGTATTTATAATTGCGTCCTCATTTCATCTGCTGCATTAACAGCTCCAATCATCGTCTAATTCTCAGATCAAATTCCCATCTTCAATATAGTTTTTAATAAAGCTTCCATTCCACAACTTTTATCCTTAATTATTGCATCCTGTCTCCCCTGACAACCAAATTAAAAGTTGCACATGGCAGCTATAGACAAATGATATGTTTGTGTGAGTTTATATTTGATTGTGCATATGTTGTGTTTTTGAGTGACCCAGAGACTACATATTTAATGTGCTTTCCATTAATCTGGGCATTGAATAGGAATAAGAAATGTACTTTTTTAAAAAAAGCATGTATTCATTGTTTTCTCTTGCTCACTGGGGTTTTACCAGTTAAGAATAATAATAAAATAAAACTGGCTTGACTAAGATAATGACAAGAAATCTTACTAGCTTGTAGTAAGTGCTTTTCACACTAAAGTTTATCACCTAGTGAACCATATTGTAAATACCACATTCTTTATTGACTGATTTTCTTTGCCAACAGAAAGACCAATAGATTAGAGAATTTATAGTCTCTTGAGTTAAAGTTTGTTTCTACTTCTCAGCTCACTACATAAGTTTACATATTTAGCAATGCTACTTATGGGAAAAAATAAGTTAATAATGCATATATTCAACTCTACTGAATTTATCCATTTCTTTTAAATTTTTAGTTACTTTTAAATCAGTTGAATTGACATAGGTACCCTTAGGTCAGTTTTGATTCCTAGTATCTTTAAGAGCAAATCTAAAAGGTTGAATTATGGCAACTGGAATGAAAATAGAGACATTTCACTTCCTATTCAGAGAGCTTCATCAGATAATAATAATAATAATAATAATAATAATAATAATAATAATAATAATAATAATAATAATAAAAATTAGACAGAGAATCAGAGAGTCCCTGGAATAACTCTTACCACAGCATATTCAGGTGTTTCTCCTCAAAATGTATTGCAGTATGTCAATGAAGATTCAATCATCCAGGCTAAAGGTATTTAAAAGGGTGAATCATGACAACCAGAAGTAAAATCTCTCAATTTAACTAATTTTGATCCAGTTGCCATGATTCAACTTTTAGATACCTTTGGCCTAGATGATTAAGTCTTTACAGACATAAAAGAGTAAACATTCATTACTTCTATTTGTAGTTGTTCCAAAAACAATTCAACCATTTCCTTGATCTTGTCAATCTACCTGATTATCGTATTACCTTTCCTCTCTGAAAGTACTTCTCAAAATCTTACCAAATATAGTACAGATAGTCCTCGCTTAACACCTCCATGTTTTAGCAGCTATTCAAAGTTATGACACCTCTGAAAAAAATAATTTTACAACTGGTCTTTGTATTTAGAACCACCAAAGCATCGCTGCAGTTATGTGATCAAGATTTGCCTACAACTATCAGGTGTTTATTTTATACAGTAAGATACAATAAGCCTTTATTGCCATTGTATTTATTGTGAGCCCCCTGGCCTATATTAAAAATGAAATTCTGTTGCCTGCTCTCAAAAGAAAGTATATTCAGTATCTACCCATACCCATACATAACATACATATGAAGAGGCATGGTGGCACGGTGGTTAGAATGCAGTTCTGCATGCAGGCTACTTCTGCTAACTCCCTGCTGCCTACATTTTGGCAGTTCAAATCCCACCAGGCTCAAGGATGAGTCAGCCTTCCATCCTTCTGAGGTGGGTAAAATGAAGACCCAGATTCTTGGGGGCAATATTTTGACTCTGTAAACCACTTAGAGAAGGCTGTAAAAACCACTGCAAAGCGGTATATAAGTCTAAGTGCTATTGCTAAATACACGTCTTATATATACATACATACATACATACACACACACACACACACACACACACATATACATATCCAAAACCTCCGAAAACATATATACACATCTATATATATATATATATATATATATATATATATATATATATCTACACCCATACATACACACACACACACACACACACACACACACACACACACACAAACACATACACATACACATACACATACATATATATATATATATGGATCTTTGGTTCTTCGGGTTTTCTCCCGCGTAGAATTGGAAGTATCTAGGCGATGTTTCGATGAAGTCTCATTCATCATCTTCAGGCTTGTGTCTTCGGCCTTGTGCTTCTCGGAGTAATGTGAGCTTGCAGCTGCTTCTTCCTTTTAACTGCTAGTGGGGGTGTGACTTGATTGGGTGGGGGTTGGCTGTGTTCTGATTGGGTGGGGGTGTGTTTTCATTGGTTGTGGGTTTGGCTGTGTTCTGATTGGTTGGGGGGTTGGCTGTGTTCTGATTGGCTGGGGGTGTGTTCTGTTCCAGTGGGGGTTTGGTTGTACTCAGGTTAGTCTTAGTTGCTGGGGGATTTGAGCTGGTGAGCGGTGATCCTTGCATCACTACTTGCTTCAAACCCCCCTATCCCATACATGAACTGACACCCACCATGAAGATGTGGCACAACCACGAACGTGAAGCCAAACAACAGGATCACAGCTCACCAGCTCAAATCCCCCAGCGACTAAGACTAACCTGAGTACAACCAAACCCCCACTGAAACAGAACACACCCCCAGCCAATCAGGACACAGCCAAACCCCCAACCAATGAGAACACCCCCCCACCCAATCAGAACACAGCCAAACCCCCACCCAATCAAGTCACACCCCCACTAGCAGTTAAAAGGAAGAAGCAGCTGCAAGCTCACATTACTCCGAGAAGCACAAGGCCGAAGACACAAGCCTAGATACTTCCAATTCTATGCGGAAGAAAACCCGAAGAACCAAAGATCCACATACAAATACCCACGAAAACCTTCGAAAACACACACACAGACACACAGACACACAGACACACAGACACAGACACAGACACAGACACAGACACAGACACACACACACACACTCACATATATATATATATATATATATATATATATATATATATATATATATATGTTAGGTTTTTGAGATGATAAATAATTAAACAAGGGAGACTAGGATAGATCTATTTCAAGCTACTTAGCTCTCGTCAGCTAGCCATACCCTTACTGGGATTCGAACCGGGGAAGTATTATATGTGAGGCAGTTGTAATCGCCATTAGGCCTCTGGTTCTCCTCCAGATTCACTGATATATATATATATACAGAAAATATATACACACACATACATATTAATATTCATCACTGTCCATTTTGAATACATAGCAGAAAGAGGAAACTTGAGAATTCACAAGGTTGATGCTGTATGGGACAAAACTGTGACTGAATCTTTTTCGGGTACCACAAAGCCCCCTTCCAGAAGGTAACAAGGAAAACAGGTCATGAAGGGGCGGTATAGCATTTCAGATAATCTTGGGGACCATGCTCAAGCATCATTTATAAGCTATATCTAAGTGTCCTGCAATTATGTAATTGCCATTTAGTAGAATTCATAGCCAGCTTCCAACAAATAAAGTTAATGGAGAAACCAGCATTAAAAGTGCAAGTCACAGCCACCTGATATCTCAGTTAAGTGAGTGACGTGCTTAATAATGGTGGAGGAGACGAGGTGGGAAGTGTGTCATAATCATGTGATGTCTTGATTAACAATGTCATCACTTAGTAACATTGTTTGCCAGTCCCAATTATGATTGTTAAGTGAGGATTACCTGTAATTTTTTTCCTCTTCCTTCTTTCATTATATTGTTCAAATATGTAAATTGTAAGAATCTCTTTCTATCTCCCCCACCCCACTCCAGACTGGGAATGGTGCTTCTGAAAACTCTTAGGGATTTAGCTGGAGTCTCTAACATATCCCAAATAATTATTTCATGGGTAGCCCAATTCAAATATGTCATGCAGATATGACATAAAACAATTTAGCTTTGAGGAAGATCATACTTACTGATATGTATATTATCCAGGACAGGTCATATTATTTCAGCACTTGAAACAGGAAAGTGCAACTCTGATTTTCTAGCTGTAAAAATATGCAATTATAATAAATGAAATAATTAGCCATTTGCTATTCCTGCATACCACCGTAAATTAGCTATCTATGGAAGCCATGATGTTTTGCCTAATAATAGGGACATTCACTCAGATAGCTTTATAAAGCTCTTGTAATATAAAGCTCCTATCACAGCAAATGTAATTTAATTTAATACATTTAGGTACCATCCGACAGAGACTTCCAATTTCGGGTGCTTAGGCAAGTTAAGATTTTTTTAGGAAACATTAAGTATTTGAATCATAAACTAATCATAAACTGCAAAATAAACTAAGAGGAAGGAAGGAAGGAAGGAAGGAAGGAAGGAAGGAAGGAAGGAAGGAAGGAAGGAAGGAAGGAAGGAAGGAAGGAAGGAAGGAAGGAAGGAAGGGACAGGAGGGTGGGAAGAAAAGAGGGAGGAAAAATCATAACTGTTTAATAAACTTTGCAAATACCATAACTAACTTCTGAAATAAGCTGTTTAAGATTCTAATGAGAAGAATTTATTTATTTGCTTGCTTGTGTGTTTGTTTGTTTGCTTGTCAAATTTAGAACCACTGATTTCCCTCACACAGAACATGGTTATTGTATTTTGTTTATTGAACACAACTGGAGACCATGCATGTTTCCTGTACAGAAACAATTCATGGAAGAACCCAAAGGTGCTTTTTTTAAAAAAAGGGCAACTGGACTTCCCTTTTCCTTGAAGACATTTCGTTTCTCATACAAGAAGCTTCTTCAGTTCTGATCGAATGATGGAGCATGGAAGGATTTATATTCCTTTCAGTCATCTGCTTTTTAGCATTCTATCTGAGAGTTATTGAGGCCACTCATAGGTTTATCTGTGCCCTCAGGATCAGCCGAATATAAATCCTTCCATTTTTTTTTCACCTTCAAAGAAAGTCCAGTTGCCTTTTGAAAACAACAAGATCCCTGGATGGCTAAGAATCTCCATAGACATTCATGGAGGAACAGAGATTATTCTTATGTGATTTCTGTTGTCATTTTTAATGAGAAGGTTCTTTTGCTTTTATCTGCATTCCCTTCATTTCATTGCCATAATTAAACACATACACACATCAATTGATTTTGGTTGACCATTACATTGCTTAAATCCTAGGAATCCATGCAAAAACAGTAAGAAAAAACAAAAATCAATCCATGCTTCATTTATTTATTTATTTATTTATTTATTTATTTAATTAAACTTTTATACCGCTCCCTCTCCCAAAAAGGGACTCGGGGCGGTGTACAGCCTACTAAAAACACATAATAAATACTCAATAAATACAATTAAAATAAATTAAACCAAATTGATCCGGCTGTCTAACCCAAAAATAGAGTTAAAAATTAAAAACTAATAAAACCCCGATTAAAATTAAGTTAAAAAACTAAAAATACAGTTACTGGGCCAGGCCAGCCTGTTGAAAAAATAGGGTTTTCACTGCGCGCCGGAAGGTCAGAATATCCGTCATAGCCCGTATCTCCGGGGGGAGATCATTCCAAAGGGAGGGGGCTCCCACAGAGAAAGCCCGAACCCTCGGGGCCGTCAACCGACAACGGCCGGGCGGCGGTACCCCGAGGAGGGCAACCCTGTGGGAGCGTACATCAATTGATTTTGGTTGACCATAGACTCATTTACTAAGAGCAAATGTGTAATGCATCTCCTGTGCATGCACATGATCTTCAAGGTGTTTTGCAAACACTGAAATCAATCCATAGTAGCCTGCCATGGAAATAAGAATAAAAATGTGAAAACAAAAACTTATAAGTAGAACTTTAAAGCCACCACATACTCATACTCAATAATACTTTATATTATTCAAAATTTGATCAACAGGATTATTTTTCTTTGTTTTCTAAAATTTACAAAATAAGATGTTGAAGCCAAACTATTCAGTCAACCTCTTAGTTTGTAATTTTTGTAAAAAAAAAAAAAAATCAGCAACAGACATTTTACAATTAGGCTCACCCCAAGGTAAAATGGGACAACTCACCATGGCCAGCTCACCATCTGACAACTTGATGCAGGAAATTCAACAATTCAATTTAATAAATTTATAAAAATTTCAAAAATTATTTTACTTTTTATCATTCACATTTCCTTTTGTTCCTCCTTTGGCATTTTTCCTTGAATGGTTCTATTCCACATTTTTTTTCAACATAAATGTAACTCTTGTCTCTGGCAAAATGTCCCACAGTGAGTTGGCCATGGATCCCCCCTCAAAGAAAGCAAAAAGTCCTATTGTACTTTCTTCCAGATGCTGATCATTCATAGGAAGACCATCAATTGTTGAAGCATTTAGCAATAGCTGTGGGATTACATATGAAGCAACCAAATTATTTATAAATAATAAACAAATGTGTCATTAAATTCTCCTTCCCAGTAGTTACAATGTCCTTTCCCCTCTTTTATTGACATGTTTTTCTCATTAGAGGCAAAAAGGCATTTTCATTACTTATCTATGTTTGTAGAATCTGGAACCTCAGGCACTTATAATATTGATTAGTTTACCAAGTAGCTGGAATTATGGATAGAACTTGCTTTATAGATAAAGCAGTAAAGTAGTGCAATTCTGTCAGTCTTGTAACTCTTGCATTCTGAAGCTCCTTACTTTTGATGTTAAGAGATTTTCATATTTCGTAACATGAATATGAAGCAATTCATCATTTGACCATACATTTTAAAGGGGTGGGCATTAACTACTTTTTTATTAGACTTTCATAATTCAAATCTGCTGATTGCTTCTAGAAAGAGTCAGCCTATTTACCCATCCACAATGAAAGCTGCATTTTCTTCCTTTGTTCTGAGTTTATCTGATTATATTGTCTTTGTATTTATCTGTAAAGATGGGCTGTCTTTACCATGAAATCAAGTTAGATTTAAGATAAAAGTTTTATTCTTCATCTTAATTGGCTTAATCCTATTTTCATTGTACTTGTGTTAACAGTCTAGTCCAGCCATTCTTCAAAGGAAAAAATAAATGAAAGAAAAAGACAGTGTGGAAAGGAAGGAAGGAAGGAAGGAAGGAAGGAAGGAAGAAAGAAAGAAAGAAAGAAAGAAAGAAAGAAAGAAAGAAAGAAAGAAAGAAAGAAAGAAAGAAAGAAAGAAAGAAAGAAAGAAAGAAAGAAAGAAAGAAAGAAAGAAAGAAAGAAAGAAAGAAAGAAGGAGGAGGAGGATGGAAGGAGGAAGGAAGAAAAGAAGGAAAGGAGGGAGGGAGGGAGGGAGAGAATGATGGACAAAGGCAAAACTTAAACAGAGGAAAGAAACTGCAAAGGTCTTCTAAAGGTCACACATCCAATAAGTAATGGGAATTCTGCCCTCTTATAACACTCTGCATTTACAAAATGTAAATGCCAGTTTATGAGTTCCTTGAGTATGAGAAGCCTTGGGTAAAGTAACTATGGAGAGAATATTTCATATTTTGCAAGAGTACCCATCTTTATTTTCCTTTTCTCATCAAGTTGAGCAAACGGGATTGCATCCTGAATACCTGGTTAAATTACAAGAATACTTTCTTGTACTCTTGAAAGTTGCGATGGTGCAATGGTTAGAGTGTAGGGCTGCAAGCTACTTCTGCTGGTTGCTGGCTCTGGTAATTTGGCAGTTCGAATCTCACCAGGCTCAAGGTTGATTCAGCCTTCCATCCTTCAGAGGTGAATAAAATGGGGATCCAGATTGTTGGGGGGCAATATGCTGACTCCAGAGGTGGGTTCCCATAATTTAACCACCAGTTTGCCTAGTGAAGAACTGAAAATGTGAGTGTGTACAGGGCTCCAAACACACGGAGATTTGATGTGTGCAGTTTCCTTCTTGGCAGCCACAGTGAGTAGAACAGGGAGGCGTGGAAGTCAGCTGGGCTCTGTGGGTGGGACAAGTAAGCCAGAGAGTGAGATATATAGGACGGGATAGCACCGGGGCGGGTGGTCGAAACTACCGGTATGGATGAACCAGTCCAAACCACCAGCAGCTCACCTCTGGATGACTCTGTAAACTGCTTAGAGAGGGCTGTAAAGCACTGTGAAGCGGTATATAAGTCTAAGTGTTATTGCTATTGCTATGAAGATTAAAAATGCTTTACTGTGTCACAATTGATAATGCTGGCTAGGAATTCTGGGAGTTGTAGTTCAGGTGGACGACACTAGGATGGGAAAAATAATCAAGATGACCTACACGGACTGCATAGGCTGTATAGGCTCATCATGTCCTTTTAGATTAATATAGTTCGACATAGACATTGCTAAATGAAAACAAACATTCATGTGTCTATTACTGTCTTTGTTACACTGTTAAACAGGTATTTGCAATAGCAATCCATGTTTCTAAGGAATTGTATACCTTGATTTCTGAGTTCGCCTTGGGTAGATAT
This sequence comes from Bungarus multicinctus, assembly GCA_023653725.1. Taxonomy (NCBI): domain Eukaryota; kingdom Metazoa; phylum Chordata; class Lepidosauria; order Squamata; family Elapidae; genus Bungarus; species Bungarus multicinctus. The sequence goes on along the minus strand of CM042840.1, from coordinate 14,823,324 downwards.
CATGTTATGATGGATGGGGTAGAAGAAATGTTGTATTTTAATAACGCACATCTATTTATATCATTCATTTCTGAAAACGGGGAACTATTGTCCCTGTTCATAATGATACAGAACAGCTTTAATTATCTGAATGGCTTTGGGAGAATTCCAAATGCTAAAATAATGAGAGGTTTGATGAAGAGACATCCTGTTTATCTAGAATTTGATTGACATGAGATTATAAGCAAAGGGATGATAAACAATTAATCTCTCAAAGCACAATGATTTTTGCTCTGCTTTCTGTGTTTCTTATAAAAAAAAGGTATATGCGAGAAACTAAAACTGACCCATCGTTAAGGAAATCAGTGCAAAAGTTCAACTGGATATTCAGAATATCCCTGTCAGGTAAGCTTGAAGAAGAGATGCTGCAGGAATTAAGGATGAGTTGAGGCCTTAATCCTTGCTCTCCTTGCAAAGTCGACTGTTTTAGTTGTTAAACCTGGGATAGCAGATGGTAAATCCAACTCTACAGTTTGACCTTCTGCAAAATTATAGTGAACTAGCAGTAGATTAATAGTATCTACTAACTGCACATGAAAAAGGACTCTCGGCTGTCCTAAATTATATTTCTAAGCTAATTAAAACTTATGCTACCTAACAGAGCTGTGCAATGCTTTGGATGAGATTGCAAAAGGCTGCCTTGAACCTAGAAAAAAATGTGGCTGTTTTAAGATTTTTCAACAAGTGCTCTCCTTGTGCTGCTACATATACACTCTGAAGGATTTTCCGGAGTTAAATATAAATATATAAATATACTGACTAGGTTTCCTAGACATGCCATACATAAATATGGAAACTAGGCTAACTAGGTCCTTCTGTGGCTAAAATCCAGACTGAGCATTATGGGCCTTCTTGATTAACCCCACTGCAATCTGGGCGGTTATTGTTTACAGTTGGTTTGAAGAACAGCTGGATTCAGCTCAGGAGAGAAGATCAGTTTCAAAGTCCAGAACAGTTTTACTATTCAGCCGTGGTCTTTGTATGGAAAGACTGTGAGCCCCAAGATACTGTGGGACACAGAATCAGGATTTCAAATCCATTAACTCATTATCCTCCATGTAGTAATATTGGTGACATATAAATTACATAAATAAATCTATATATCCAGTTGTCCAAAGGGTGAGTTGGGTTTTAAATAAACAAGCAAAGAAAATTCTGCAACCTTGAAGATTTCTTCCTCCTATATTACATTTTGCTTATTTTTCAGGAACAAAGCCATAAAATTCTAATCCTATATTGCCCAGAATGTCTTCTTTTCATCCATGTCCGCACAATCAGGTACCTATATGAAACTCACATGTAATTGGATAGTAAATTATGTGTTCAGCAAATCTTAGAACTAGTTGGTTTCAGAGTTCCAGATCCTCAATTTCCATCTAGTTATATGACTTTGGCCTAGTCAATCCTAGACTGGGGAAATTGAAAGGTATCTATCTACAATCCCCAATGAACCGGAATCATGGTCCATAGTCTTCAATGAAGAGGCTTCATCCTGCAATGAATTGATTGGGGCTAAAGAAGATGAATAAGTAGGATAGATGGATGGGGATACTACATATATGTACCAAAAATTCTAATCACAGAGCTCTCACATGATGTATCTTTTTACCAACATGGTGAGACAGTGTGTCATTTATAAATAGAGATGGTTGAGAAGAAATTCTTCAGCTATAGGGAAATTGAATTTAAATGATCATATCTAAGCAATGTTGCAGCGGTTGTAAGTGTGAAAAATGGTCACAAGTCACTTTTTTCAATGCTGTTGTAACTTTGAATGGTCACTAAGCAAACTGTTGTAAGTCAAGGACTACTGCATACCAACTATTTTCTTCTAGGCAGTTGTAAGGTTCTCAGCCTTGTAGCAAGCAATCAGATTGCTGCTTTTAAGGAAAGAAACATAATTTTGTCAGCAAGCTTGGGGGCCACAAATACAAACAGAATTGATCAAGTGGCTGTGTTATTGCTGCCAGGAAGGGTGGAGAAAGTTTTTTTTTTTTTAATTTACTATATGGTAGCTTTATTTAATTTTTGTAATCCATCCTGAGTTACTTATATATTAGTTGGGTGGCTATACAACTTTATTAAACAAGCAAATATACAAATATCACATTATTTCTGACATTACAAGCTATGACCAATTGCTTTAATAGTATTTTCTAAATAGATCTATACTCTGGGTTGACAGCAGATCCTCAGTATGTCTCACTCTCTTTCCCCTTTAGTAGCAATACAATTCTACATTTGCTACTAACTTCGTAAAGTTACGTTAGGAATCAACTATGCAACATTAGCATAAATGGTGCCTCCATAGTTTTACAGATATTTGTAAACTTTAATATATTCACTTTAACTCAGTTTTCAGATGGAAAACATGAAAACTCAATTCCCCAAGCTGTACAAACATGAATGAAAGGAGAAACATAATTTGTGCTTGATCCTGCTGAGATATATCTAGAACTGAAAAAAGCAAGTGATGGGTGCCTTGAGAAATCACTGAATTTTAAGCAACTTCCAAGATGTCCTACTTAGCATCATTACCATGATTGTGGGAAAGAGTAGAAATATACTGTAGACTGCTCTACAGAAACTTTCCTTAATCATTTAGCACCATCTGGGTGAGAGAAATTATTGTTAACAAAATTTGCAGAAAGGGTGAAAAGTAGTAACACTGTATTTAAAATCTGAAACTGGAGAAGCAGAATGCAAGTATCTCTTTCTTTACATTGCAGCATCTTCTCTGAGACAGAAATTAGTTTTAAGTATATGTTAGAAGGTACTGGGAAAATTTGGATCAAATGGTATAAAAAATGCCAATGGCCAAAATTTGGGAAGCACGGAGTAGCTTTATCCAGCAGGGCGTGCGTAGACCAGATTTTTGTTCTTGTGAAAAAATAAGTGTATTCTACATTTGTTAATTAAGACATAATCAATGGTAGGATGAATGAGCTTGAATTAGGTATTCTTTTTATTTGAAATGTTTCTTAATATTTGTTTTTTATGGTTCATTTTGTTTGTATTGTACACCATCCCAGGTCATGCTTATGAGATGCACCTGTGGGAAGACTTGCCTCTTCTAGAAGAATGAAATATTTTGAAAAATATTAAAAAGGCAGAATATTATATTTTCCTAAAGGAGAAATAGAGAAACATGCTCTTGGAGACAGAAAGCAGCCCCCACCTTCCTTAATAGTCCACAGCAGATGTCAGCATTTAAGAGATAAAGAGATAGCTAGCTCTATTCATGAGCAAATTACCTGCAGCAAGGTCTGAAGAAAGGTAGGATTAGCCCTCAGCCACAATAGGAATTGGCCAACACCCTTTCAAAACACAAGCCTCTTCATTGCATCAGACAAAATTCAGCCAAGCTTAGCTCAGAGAAACTGAGCTAAGAGAATACACGTTCTTGTACAGGAATAGGATGTTCATGTGCAAAGCCCAAGAGAAGATTTATATAATAAAATAACCCCTACACTCAACTCCATGTGTTAACTGCCCAGAACCCATTGTGGTTATTTATTTATTTATTTATTTATTTCTGAGTTTTATATACCGCCCCTCTCCCGAAGGACTCAGGGCGGTGAACAGCCAACTAAAATACAAGTAGACAAAGTATAAATTATTTAAAAGAGAATTAAACACTAGACTGTCCCAAATCTAAAAACCTCAATTAAAATCAATAAAACTTCATACCCCGTCCCAAGTAATCTAAAAACCCCATTTAAAATCCCATTAGTCAGCTCAGGCCAGCCTGCTCGAAGAGTCAGGTCTTCAGGTCACGTCTGAAGGCCCTCAGGTCACTGGTCGTTCGTAATCCAGGGGGCATCCCATTCCAAAGGGCGGGTGCCCCCACAGAGAAGGCCCTATTCCTCGGGGTCACCAGACGACACATAGAAGGTGTCGGGACCCGGAGGAGACCCTCTCTGTGGGAGCGCACCGGTCGGTGGGAGACTACTGGCAGAATACGGTCTTGTAAGTATCCTGGTCCGATGCCATGGAGCGCTTTAAAGACCAAAACCAGTACTTTAAAGCGAACCCGGAAGGCTACTGGCAACCAATGCAGCTCGTGCAGGAGGGGCGTCACGTGGGAGTATCTCGACGCCCCCGTAACCACCCGCGCGGCTGCATTTTGTACCAGTTGAAGCCTCCGGGTGCTCCCCGCAGGGAGCCCCATGTAGAGGGCATTACAGTAGTCCAGACGGGAGGTGACCAGGGCATGAGTGACTGTGCGTAAGGCGTCCCGATCAAGAAAGGGCCGCATCTGGCGTATCAGGCGAACCTGATAAAAAGCCCCCCTGGAGACGGCCGTAATATGATCTTCCAAAGACAGCCGTACATCCAGGAGGACACCAAGATTGTGGGCCCCTTCTCTGGGGGTCAAGATCTCATCCCCAATAGCCAGCAACGGAGTCAGCTGACTATATCGGGCCGCCGGAAACCACAGCCACTCGGTCTTGGAAGGGTTGAGTCGAAGCCTGTTCTCGCCCATCCAGTTCCGCACAGCCTCCAGGCAACAGTGGGTTAAGGGCATCGGGCAACAAATTGGGAAATCATGAGCTCAAATCCTGCTTTGGACAAAAAGCCAGCTGATCATTTGGGGCCAGTCATTCTCTCTCAGCCCTAGGAACAAGCCAAAGACTAATCACTTCTGAAAAATCCTGCCAAGAAAATTGCAGAATCTACTCCAAATAATCACCAGGAATCAAGACTGGCTTGAAAGCACCACCAAAAAGCATACATAATCCTCAACTTTCAGCCATTTGTTTAGTGACCATTCAAAGTTACAATGGCACTGAAAAAAAGGGACTTATGACTGGTTTTCATACTTATAACCATTGCATAGTGACATGATCAAAATTCAGGCAACTGGCATGTATTTATGACATTGCAGTGTCCTATCTCACATTCATTGGTAAGCTGCCCAGCTGATTTCCAACAAGCAAAGTCAATGAGGGATGCCAGATTTGCTTAATGCATATATGAGTTGCTTAGCAATTGATTCACTTAACAATCTTGGCAAAAAAGGTTGTAAAATGGGGCAAATTTTTTGCTTTGAATGAAGACAAATATACGTGTCCCCAGATAATATTGCAGGATTCAATCTGAGTTGGTCAGCTATTTAGCTTTAGAGCTTTTAGACTTATTCTAGAGAGCTGCGGTGGTACAGTGGTTAGAGTGCAGTACTGCAGGCTACTTCTGCTGCCTGCTGGCTGCCTGCAATTTGGCAGTTCGAATCTCACCAGGCTCAAGGTTGACTCAGCCTTCCGTCCTTCCAAGGAGGGTAAAATGAGGACCCAGATTGTTGGGGACAATACGCTGATTCTGTAAACTGCTTAGGGAGGATGTAAAGCACTGTAAGTAGTATATAAATCTAAATGCTATTGCTATTCTGGAGCCCATTCTCAGGGAACTTCTCAAGGTGTGTAGTGGGCTGTTCTATGCATAGTATTCATGTGGGGCCTGGTTGTATGAAGCTTTTAGTTCTTAGCTGGAATGTTGGTGGCCAGCTATTAAAGTCAATGGTTGTTGTTTCCCTGTGCAGCTGCATCTTCAGCTCCTAAATATCTGGTAAACTCGGGGTAAGTCAGCACTCTTGTTGACTACCAGTTGCCTGTTTCCCAGACTTCAACCATTTCCCTGATACTTTTGTCTCTGCTTGGCCAATAATTTTGGTAGCTGTGCAGTTGAATGTATGTCCTTATTTGTGGCAATATGAGGATGCCAATGAGTTCAAGTCTACCAGAGACTAACATAAGAGGACAAATCATGCATTACAAAGATCTCCTGGAAATGGGAGAAACTTGTAATGTAATTTACTGGATCCTGCATGAATTGCTCCTGTGTCTATGTCAGACAGATGGGGAGGGAGCTAACCACCAGATTGCAAAAACATGAGCAAGTGATTAGAAGAGGAAGCCAGAACTTTGTCCCTGAGCAGGGAGAAAAGTAGCCAGGGAAATGATTGAAGCTTAGGGTACAGCCTCTTGTCAGTCAACAGGAATGCTGATTTACCTGTGGCTTACCAGGTACTTGGGAACATGGTGGCTCAGTGGCTAAGATGCTGAACTTGTTGACCAGAAAGGTTGGCAGTTTGGTGGTTTGAATCCCTAGTGCCCCGTAATGGAGTGAGCTTCCATTACTTATCCCAGCTCCTGCCAACCTAGCAGTTCAAAAGCATGTAAAAATGCAAGTAGAAAAATAAGGACCACTTTGGTGGGAAGGTAACAGTGTTCCATACACTTCGGCATTTAGTCATGCTGGCTACATAACCACGGAGACGTCATTGGACAGAGCTGGCTCTTTGGCTTTGTAATGGAGATGAGCACCGCCCCCTAAAGCCAGAAACAACTAGCACATATGTGCAAGGAGAATCTTTACTTTTACCTTTACCAGGTATTTAAGAGCTAAGGATACAACAACACAAGGAAATAACAATCAACAATTTAATAGCCAATTATCAACATTTCAATTAGCTAAAATCTGCATACAACCGTGCATCACATAAAAGCTAGGCAAAGAACAGCCCAGTGAGCCCATAGAGGCAGAAGTTCCCTGAGGATGGGCTCCAGCACAAATCCGAAAGCTTGAAAGACTAAATCTATGCACCCAGTGATCGACTCAGATTTGATCCTGAAGCTCTGCCTTGTTTAACAACATAAAAATTGGTTGTAAGTTGAGAACTACCTGTCTGTACAAATGAATTGATGGATTTGGCTTCGATTTGGAATCTGAATGACTCTATCAAAGTAGTATTGTGTCATTTCTATCTCTGTGAAAGCAAACATTAGAGTTTTGTGATGCCGAATGATTTGATCTTTGCATTTGGGAATTCATGGGCTGCTGATCAGGTTTTTTTTGGTCCCTAAGCAAACAGCAACAGTCACTGCTTCTTCCCAGTTGTTGGTATGGATAATGATGATGATATTGAGGTTATTTCCAGTTCTTATGGTTCAACTGGCTGATGCAGCTCTGAGACCGAAAGGTCGAAGCAAAGTGAAATCCCAGGCTTGTAGTTCAGCGTAGTGGCCTCCGTGGTGTTAGTTTAAATTGACAGCCCAATCTCAAGCCATAAAGAATTCTGACTGACAATGCTTCATGTCACATTTTATTCAATTTTGTAATTATTACACAGCACTTAAGATTTGTCTACTGATAGCAAGCAGCTCCTCTGATAAACAAATTATGCAGGAACAGATGAAAGGAAAGTGTAATGGTTTGGATCTCATTAGGATATTTGCTATTAGTGGGGAGAGTAATTAAAAAAGTAATTGCATCACCCTGAATCCACTAGCCTCAGTCAGAAGGGGTTCATTCCCAATACCCATCAGGCTTTGTGTTTAGTACCATCATTACTCATATTCTGCTGTGTGCCATGTGTTAGTCTTTGCTGCCCCTGGGACATTTAGCAAGCTTCCAAGTTTGCAAATGGGAAAAAAGAACAAACAAAACAAAGAAAAAAGAAACCCAAACCCATCTGAGATTGGGTAAGAACTGAAGGGAATTTTTCAAAGGTCAGGATTAGTTATCTGAGGTGAAATTTCAAGAACGAATAATTCACATAGTTTAGTTTCCTGTAACATTATTACATAATATGATTTAATATACCATATGAATCCAGATATTTAATATTTTTTAGTATTTATTTGATTTGTAAATCACTTACAAGATACTGGTATAAGAATAAATATAGTTTTGAATACATGAGGTAGATACTTATAAGAAAAATAAAGAAACAATAGGACAGGGATGGTAGGCACGATTGGTGCACTTATGCACGCCCCCTATAGGCCTCTTAGGAAAGGGGTGAGGTCAATAGTAGACAATCTAAGGTTAAAGTTTTTGGAGTTTGGGGAAGAAACCACAGAATCAGGTAGAGTATTCCAGACATTGACCACTCTGTTGTTGAAGTCATATTTTCTGCAGTCAAGTCCTATCTTGTCCTATCTTGTGGTTTGTAAATCAAGGCTTATTGTTCAACACATTTTGTTCAAAACCAACCAGTAGCATGCTATATGAATGCTATTGTTTGACCATGGAACCAATTCAGACCAGCCAGCAGATTTCTGTTTATGGAGAAGCAGTTGTCAAACATAGATTGATTGCTTGGGGACATGGTGGAAAAAGAAATTTAAACGCTACGCTTCCTGACTGAATTAATATCTGTGGCTATTTCATGGGCCTCTGTAAGAACATTTAAGATCTAAATTATAAACCTGCATCAATGGCTGGACATCTTCTATAGCTCGATTTCCTAACTGAGAAAGCAGAAATATTTGATGGTCTTCAACACCTACTCCAGCCTTAGGATTCAGTATGCCCTAATGAGATCTACATTATAATGAGGAATTTATGGCACCTAGATGTTGCTGAAGCTCAGTTTCCATGACCTCTAGTCAAAATGGACAATGGTTATAAATGTTGGGAGATGTTGTTTCAGCAACATCTTTAAGTGCTTTAAAATCTTTGTGCCTGCTTCTGTTTCAGATAGGCTCCATGGCAGAGTATAATGGGAGGAAATTATGAAATAGACAGCACCATCAGAGATTTTATTTATTTATTTATTTATTTTATTTATTTAAATTTATATATCACCCCTTCTCCCAAGTTGGGACTTAGGGCGGTGCACAGCCCAGCTAAAAACAATGCAATTACAATATAAAATTTAAAAATAGATTAAAATGAATTAAATAGAGGCTGAAAAATTTAAAACTATGACAAAGTGATAAAACAGGGTAAAAAGTTACAAAAGTTAAAACCATTTCAATAATACTAGGCCAGACCGGCTTGCTGAAAAAGATGGGTTTCAGTGTGTGCCGGAAGGTTCGCAGGTCAGGGATAATCCGCATCTCCGAGGGTAACTCATTCCAAAGGGAGGGTGCTCCCGCAGAGAAGGCCCACACCCTTGGGGCCACCAGCCGGCATCACCCAGCTGGCAGCACCCTGAGGAGGCCCACCCTGTGAGAGCGCACTGGCCGGCTGGAGGCTGCTGATGGCAGAAGGCAGTCCCATAAGTACCCGGGTCCCAAGCCATGGAGCGCTTTGAAAATGACCACCAACACCTTGAATCACACCCGAAAGGCCACCAGAAGCCAATGCAGCTTGCGCAGGAGCAGTGTAACATGGGAGCTCCGAGAAGCCCCCAAGATCACACGCATGGCCGCATTCTGCACCAGCTGAAGCCTCTGGATGCTCTTCAAGGAAAGCCCCATGTAGAGAGCATTGCAATAGTCTAGACAGGAAATGACGAGGGCAGAAGTGACTGTGCGAAGTGTATCCAGATCCAGAAAGGGCTGCAACTGGCAGATCCGACGGACCTGACAAAAAGCCCCCCTGGCGACAACCATTATATGATCTTCTAATGACAGCCGTACATCCAGGAGGATGCCAAGATTGCACGCCCTCTCCATGGGAGTCAAAATTTCTCCCCCCACGGCCAGCGACGAAAAAAGCTGGCTGTATCTGGGCGCAGGAAACCACAGCCACTTGGTTTTGGTCGGGTTGAGTCGAAGCCTGTTTAGACCCATCCAGCTCCGCATGGCTTCCAGGCACCGGGTCATCACTTCAACGGTTTCATTGGGGTGGCCGTCTGCAAAGTCTCTAATACATTCTTTTATTTTGGAGAAGTTATGAATGTTTGTTGTTGCTTTTGCTGCATAATGACAGGTTGAATTGCAATAATCTTATTAATAATCCTCCTTAATTTTATTTTGGGTGATATGGTTGATCTGGTGTACATAACTAAGACCTGGATATAGCCATAGGAATAACACTTAAGATTACATCATTTCAAAGTGGTTTACAGCCCTCTCTAAGCAATTTACAGAGTAAGCCTATTGCCCCCAACAATCTGGCTCCTCATTTTACCAAACATGGAAGGATGGAAGGCTGAGTCAACCTTGAGCCGGTCAGGATCAAACTCTTGGCAGTTCCTGCAATACTGCATTTAACCACTATACCACCACAGTTCCGTGCATGCATGGAGAGGGTGCTTCCTGATTTGGAAACGTGCCCTATGCATTTCAAGCTGTGACTTCAAATTAAGAGCAGTGGTATAGCTTTCAGGAGACAAAGGACAACTATCCAGAACTGACTTACAAAGGTCAACTTGCCATGGGTAACTTGCTACAGGACAACTCATAATGGGACAATTCAACAAATACAACAGTTAAATTAATTTTGTTGGAATCATGGCAAATAACAATAAAATAAAGTCAACCTAGAATACAAGTGTTACAATGATTTTGATGAAAATATAGTCACCAATAATAAAAGTTCCTCAATGAAACAATTAATTAAGTATTAAATTGTCTTGCGATGAGTTGGCTGAAGCAAGTTATTCTAAATCCTTCTGAGGAAAGCCATTTTTTTTTTTTAAAAAAGGCTCATTATTTTATCTCAAAATAATGTTTATAGTAGACTAAATTTTTTTTGAAAGCTTGCCCAGACCTATCTAATGCTTATAATCCAATAATGAGATAAGATTATTTTGAGTTGCTTTCCTGTTTTTCAGAACAAGGTAATCTTTTGTTAAAATTCCATCTTAACAGCTCATTTATTCATTCACTATTCCTAAATTAATTCTTTCATGATTGTCATCCAGTAGACTCTTAACAACTTTCCTAGATGCTCCTCCATAAATAATAAGATCTTGTCTGTGACATTGGGCTCTAAGGAATAGAGGGAATTATTGCTATTGTACTGGCTCTACCGGAGATGCTCATTGCTGTAACTGAGTTGGCAGCAGTATTTTCCCCAAATTTATACTTATGGAGGATTTCAACTTGCCTTTCCATGGCATCAAGACCTAAGCAGTTCAAAAGTCCATTGCTATTTTGGCAATCATGGGTCTTCCCATTAAGGGTCCAACATTCAGTAGAGGTCATAAATTAGATTTTTAAGTGTCTTGGGGTTATACAATGTAATCTAGAATTGATGGATATTATTTATACCCTATGTTGGGCAGGTCACTGTTTGTTCATACTTTGGTTCTCTATATCCACTTCCATTGCAGAGGAAAAGAACTCATTTAATAGATACTATATTTCCCCAAAAATAAGACTGGGTCTTATAATATTTTTTGCTCCAAGAGATACATTAGGGATTATTTTCCCATTAGGTCTTATTTTGGGGGAAATACGGTAGTAAATGTGTCCATCTGGCTGACAATCTTAACTGGGGCTTATTTTTGGGGAAAGGCTGATATTACGAGCATCTTGAAAAATCACGCTAGGACTCATTTTCCAGTTGGGTCTTATTTTCAGGAAAACACAGTAGATGCCAAATAGCTCATGATTTTTACTGGACTTCAGAGAGAACTTAAGAAAGTCTTTAAATACCTAGTGCAAGGTTCAACTGAGGCCTTAGTCATTTTGAGAGTGTGAAAACAGCCTAGATTGCATTGTAACTGTGCAACTTCTCTTTGCATGTGGATCATATGTAGGGTTGATTTTTGAAGGAACTTCATGAGATATAGCAGAAGAAAACTTTAGGGTTCTGTTGAGAGCTGAAGAATTAACAAAACTAAGTGGACTCTATCCTCTCGGCTTCTGTTTGAAGAGCACATATTGGCTGTGGATTGAAGGGCCTTTGTGCCAATTTATTTGTGTGCCAGTTGCATTTATTCCTGGGTCTTGGCATTTACACATGGTTGAGTCCTACAGCACCCTGCCAGCCAAAAAGGGTGAAGGGGATCCATGCGTGGCCTCCCTGTGCCTCATTTTTACCATCTATGCCCTACTGCAGCACTCTGCTGGGCATTTTCCGGTTGTTTTTCAGCCCTTTTCAGACCTGTTTTTGGCTGGTTTTACAGCCTGTTTTTGGGCTGTTTTTAACCTGTTTTCAGCCCATTTTCAGCCTTTTTTGTGCCCTTTTCAGGGCTGTTTTGGCCTTCATTTGACCCATTTTCAGTCAGCAGAGTGCTCCAGGGGGCCATGGGGGGTGAAAATAAAGCACGGGAGGACTGCATGCAGCCCATTTTAGCCACCAGAGGCACCACGGGCCAGTCCTTTATAAGTTATCAGGCCAGCCCCTTGAGCTGGATTTAAGCACCCCACAAGCCAGATCCAGCCTGCAGGGGCTTGAGTTTCACATCCCTGACCTATAACTATTATACCATCTCCTGCTTAGATTACTGCAATTCTCTGTACATGGGGCTCCCCTTGAAGAGTATCCGGAGGCTACAGTTGGTCCAGAATGCGGCCGCGCGGGTGATCTTGGGAGCTCCTTGGAGCTCCCATGTTACACCGCTCCTGCGCAAGCTGCATTGCTTCCCTGTGGCCTTCTGGATCTGATTCAAGGTGATAGTGATCATCTTTAAAGCGCTCCATGGTTTGGGACTTGGGTACTTACGGGACCGCCTGCTGCCACCAACGGCCTCCCGCTGCCCAGTGCGCTCCCACAGGGTCGGCCCTCCTCGGGGTTCCGCCAGCTGGGCGATGCCGGTTGGTGGCCCCGAGGGTATGGGCCTTCTCTGCAGGGGCTCCCTCCCTTTGGAACAACTTGCCCCCAGAGATACGGGTCATCACCGACATTCAGACCTTCCGGCGCGCAGTAAAGACCCACTTTTTTCAACAGGCCAGCCTGGCCCAGTAATTAATTGTGGGGTTTTAAATTTGGTATTTTAAATTTTTACCTGTTTTTATACATTTTGATAATTTTATAACTTGGCCATTAATTTAATTATTTTAAATTGCTTTTAACTGTACAATTTTTATATCTTGTTTCTATTTTTATCTGGCTGTACACCGCTCCGAGTCCCTTTTTTGGGAGAGGGGGCGGTATAAAAATCTAATAAATAAATAAACAAACAAACAAACAAACAAATAAATAAATAAATATATCAGACTAGTTCTCCTATGGAAGATTTCCCTCAGTCCCCAAGCATCAAGATACCTAACTTCTTTTGGTAAAACCCTGGCTTTATTCTCACACACGAGGATTGAAAGTATTGTGACTGTCGTGATTCTTCTTTAATGTTTGACTGCCTGCTAACTTCTTTCTATTTTAATTATCCTTTCTATTTTAATGTATTGTATTTATAATTGTACACTATCCTGAGTCAGACATCAGCTGGGCAGCTATATAAATTAAATGAAAAAAAAAGATGCATAAAGCTCCTATCCTCTTTTCTTTTCTTTTATATTTGATTTCTTAACCCCAAGTGCTTTTTATCAAGCATAAGCTGATTGTTGCCTCTTTGAAAATCTTTTCTGTTTTGGTGGAGAGAAGAAAAGCTTGTAAGAAAAATAAAATAATAAAATCAGCCTGTGAGTTTTGCTTTCTGAATGGATTTTGGCTGCAACTAAAAATGTAGAAAATCACCTAAAGAGGGTGGGGTTTTTTTCTAATGGAAATCTCCAGAAATGACTAATCAGTTAATGCAAAGAAGATACTGTTTAAAGTCAATGACACAGAGATAAACGGGAAGGTTTTTTTTTGAAAAATGATCCCACAGAATTTAATACTCAGCAGTTTAGGTCAATACTGCTAAGCCATACAGTGACATTAAAACAGCTTAGTCGGTAGAAAGTAAAGTGTATTGTAACATTTTATTGAGTACTTCTATTTTAAAAAATAATGATGAATTCCACATTTCTTCATGCAGAAATGTCTGTTTTATACACTCCTAAAATGCAGTTCTGTTATATTTAATATATAGGTAATCCTCAACTTATAACCATTCATTTAGCCATCATTTGAGGTTTCAATGGCCATGAAGAAAGTGACTTAACAACCAACCCTTGCACTTACAACTGTTGCAGCATCCCTATAATGACAGGATCAAAATTTGGGTGCTTGTTCACCAATCTGCATTTATAATGGTTTGCAACATCCCAGTGTCATGTGATTGCCATTTGTGACTTTCCCGACTGGTTTCTGAGAAGCAAAGCCAACGGGGGAAGCTGGATTTACTTAATGATTGTATGGTTCATTTAACAACTGCAGTGATTCTATTAACAATCATGGCAAAAAAAAAGTCATAAAATTTGGTGCAATTCACTTAATAACCACCCTGCATAGCAATAAAACTACCAGTAATGTCAAAATCAGAAACAGAATTCATGGTGATGGAGAACAAAATGAGTTCAATCAGTCAGTGTTCTCTGTTTAAATAGAAAATCATCAGTTGCATAAATATCAGGGTCAGTCACTCCTGGCTTATAAAAATTTTTTGGGAAGAAATACATAACAGTTTTATCAAACCATAAATTAAATTGGATCAATATTATAAAAGGCAGTGCTAACGTGAGTGTTGAGATGGTGAGAATTAGCCATACCTTTCTATTCTTCTATAGAATTACCCAGGAAGGATTTTATTCAATTATGGGCACTGCAGTCTTAGGAAGACCTCAATGAACTGATCTTGTATAGTAAGAGAGAATGAAGTTGCGGAGAAGTCAGGTGGTTAAGCCCTATGGCAACAAAATGAAAGATTTAGATACCTTGAAGAAATAATGATGCTTACCTTGAAGATGAAACAATGATAAAGGTTTCATATTTAAAACTACCATATTTAAAATACTAGAGATGAATAATTACTGAACCTGAGTTACCAGGTTTCTTGTGATCCAGAATAATCTTATTCAACCTACCATCCTTTAATTATAGCTTGGTGTAAATTCTGAAAATTGCCATCTCAACACACTTCGTATGAGACAGCATGGTGGCTCAATGGTTAAGATGTTCGGCTTGTTGACCAGAAAGCTGGCAGTGGGGTTCAAGATCCCAGTGTCAGGTGACAGGGTGAGCACCTGTTCTTTCCCCAGCTCCTGCCAACCTAGCAGTTTGACAGCATGCAAGTAGATAAATACTGTAGGTTCCACTTCAGTGGGAAGGTAACAGTGCTCCATGATGTCGTGCTGGCTACATGATCACAGAAATGATTTTGGCCGTCACTGGCTTGATGGCCTTGGAAACAGAGATGAGTGTCACCTCCTATAGCTGGCAACCACTAATGGAGTAAAATCCACAGGGATTCTTTTACTATTACTTTTTATACAACTGTTAGGGTGCCAAGCTAGATAACTCTACTCCTCTCAGTGAAGATCTTTATAAACTCATTAGAAAGACTTTCCTGAAGACAGTAAAATGGACAGCTACAATACTGATAGACATACAGAAGCGGAGTGGCCATTGTTAGGCCATCATCAATGGGTAGACAATGATTTTTCATCTCTATAGTTTTATCTCTCTACAGATAATTCTAATATGCCAGGTGTTGTTCATTGCTCAGAAACAATTCCTAAGTAATGACTAATTGAAGGGAGCTATGCGTGTCACTCATATACTTTATGGCTGCTTTTAATTGTCCAACCTCTCTTGTGGTTATATATTTGTCAGAAGAAAATTGCAGGAAGAATTCCCTGCAGAGAATAATTTTGCCATTCCCTAGAGGTGCTAAATAAAGAACAAATGCAAATGGCAGCCTAAATAAGATCCTATTTTGATTAGATTTCTTTAATGAAATAAACTTTTTCAGCAGGGGTCTTTCATATGCATTATGTAATATTTTTTATACAGCCCATAGCCTAATGCAGTGATAGTGAATCTTTTGGGCTTGGCATGCCAAAAAGTAGGAACATGCCTAACCTGATTTTACTAGTGTGTCACTCCCCCACCGCAAACAAAAGAGAAACAATTATCTATCTCCCCTCCCACATCTAGGCTACCCTGAACATTGGCATTCAGCAGCAGTATAAGGGCTGGAACTGAAGTGAATCTCTCCTCTTCCCCTTTCCAATATTTTCAGTTTATATAAGAGCACCTTATTTTCCAATCATTAGATACCACCGATGGCAAGTTACCTCAGAACCAAAGCCTTTTTAAAAAGGGTTGCTTCCACCTTCAGGGCATCTTTTCCTTATAAGATGGGTTTCAGTACCAATGGGAATGTGATGGTTAGGTGGTTAAAGATGCGGAACTTGTCAGCTGAAAACTGACAGCCACAGTTCAAGACCCAAGCTCTGCATGATGCAGTGAGCTCCCATGGCTTGCCTCAACTCCTGTACACCTACCACGTTTCACTGAAAACAAGACCATATTATATCTTATATAATCTTATATCTTATATTTTTTACCCACCAAAAAAAGGCACCAGGTCTTATGTTCGGGGGAAGTCATCCACTGATTAATCTCACTTGCATGCATTGCCTCCTTTTTGCTGTCCTCCTTTTTGCTGTCAGAGGCCTTCAGGAACTTCTTCTGCTGCTATTAGCAAGGCTTTCCTGAAAGCCTCTGCAGCTGATTAAGAGCTCCAGATTGATCCAGAGCTTTGTTATCAGCTACAGACGCCTTCAGAAAAGCCTTGCTAGCCTTGCTCGCTGCAGAAGAAATGGGCTGCCAAGGAAGGTGTTGGGGTCTGTGAGGCCTGGTTACAACTGTCCAAAGATAAGGGTTAGGGAGTGGGTGGGATATTAATTAGGGCTTATTTTGTGGGCAGGGTTTAGATTGGGTGCACATGTAAAAATCAAGCTAGGATTTACTTTCAGGATAGGTCATATTTTCGTGAAAACAGGGTAGCCATTCGAAAATGTCAAATGCGAGTAGATAAACCGGTACCATGCTTTCTGTGCTCAGCATAGCCATGGAAATGTCAATGCTTAGTTCCTCAGCTAAGAAGTGGAGGTGAGCACTGCCCCTCCTAGAGTCAGACATGACTGGACAGGGGGAACATTTACCTTTTTAATACCAACAGAAGTAAAAAACAAAAGGTGCACAGTCTGTAAGACTTCACATGTGTTTATTATGCTCCCCTTTTCTCTATGGTGCACAGTCTGTAAGACTTCATGTGTGTTTATTATGCTCCCCTTTTCTCTATGTGTAAAGAGGCAGTTTAGCTTTTCTTACATTTTATCTACAGTATTTAGCTGAACAAAATTGAAGTGTCCATTTTCGGCCATCTGGAGAGAAAGGATCTGTTTACTCAAATTCAGTTTAGTACATTAGTTCTCAGTCTACTCTCCCTATTTCCTCAATTACATCCTTAACCAAATCACATTATTTCAAATGTCTTAACCGTGCCTCATTTAAGTGATGATCCATTCCATCACCTAGCTAGTATATAATGTAAAAGCAGAAAACCTCAAATCCTCATTTTTGCAGCCCTGGAACTTTCTGTAAGCGTGTCTCTGAGTTTCAACAATGTAATTGTCAAAATTTTACACAGCAATTTCCTACCCTTTGGAGAGAGGAGAGGAAAGGAAAGGAAAGGAAAGGAAAGGAAAGGAAAGGAAAGGAAAGGAAAGGAAAGGAACTGGGACAAGGAAACTGGAAAAGAAAACTGGGAAGAGTAACCAGACTTGAGTCCAAATATATAATGGAAGCCATCCCTACATACATTTTTCCCCAGCCCAACTCCAATGTATTCATCTGTTTACTTTTGCTGTTCTATAGTAATCTTTTTTACTGTATTGCACATCAGTATTTGAATAATGATTCTCATAACTCCTAAGCAAGAGATTCATTGTCCAGACTAATTGAGCATTATGCAAGGTGTGTACTAATGAACATAATGGCACCAGGCACCAGGAGCCTGTTTTTCTCTCTTTCTATTTCTAACATATTTGGCTTCTTTAAATTCAGCTGCAGAGTTTTTGTTTGTTAACAGCTTTCCTTCATTGCTGTCCTCCTCCCACCATCACATATTCTATTTGCCTTAATTAAGATGCTTTGCAATGTATCCATATAAATCTAGCCCAAATTATTACCTGTGAAATGTTCACAAGTGTAATGGGAACCTTGGGGCTGTACTTTGTATTTAGTTTGCATATATATACCTGACAAACAAATGTGCCATAATTTAATAGTTGTAAAAACTAAAAGAAAACCTTACATTTGCTTTTTATTCTTGTTGACTAGATAATGGTACAGATAAAACTGCAATCCAAACAAAAATGTCTTCTGTTAACATCTAATAAAGTGCTGGAAACTTTTTATTTTCCTGTTTAAGGAATTGCTCCAGATGCCAGGGGAAAAAATCTGGGATTCATCAAAACATCCAGAGGTTTGTTTGGTCTATGGAATCATTGGTCAAAACCTATGATTGGTCAGTTGTTGTTGTTTTTTCTTGCTCCCGTGGTCTTTTCTGAAGGAAGGATATTTCTATAAGAGAGAATGGATAGCTGTTTTATTTTAATTTTTTTATTCTTCTTAATGCAGGGACTGCGAGTACTGTATTTCTCCAGTGGCTTTAGGCCTGCTGCAAGTCAGGTTGATTGTTTCTTAATAATCAAACAGGGATTGAGCTGTGGTGGCACAGTGATTAGAATGCAGTACTGCAAGATAATTCTGCTCACTGCCAGGAGTTTGATCCTAACTGGCTCAAGGTTGACTCAGCCTTCCATACTTCCAAGGTCAGTAAAATTAACAGATTAACAGGGTTGGAAGAGACCTTGTATATCTTCTAGTCCAACCCTCTCATATACAAGGTGGAGACCTTACAGCATTTCTGTCAAATGGCAATCCAGTCTCTTCTTGAAAGCTTCCAGTGATGAAGCTACCACAATTTCTGAAGTTCAGCTGTTTCATTGCTTGATTGTTCCCACTGTCAGAAATTATCTTCTTATTTCTAGTATCAATCTCTCCTTGGTCAGTTTCCATCCATTATTCCTTGTCTGGCCTTCAGGTGCTTTGGAAAATAGCTTGACTCCTTCCCCTCTGTGGCAGCCCCTCAAATATTGGAACACTGCTATCATATTTCCTTTGGTCCTTCTCTTTACTAGACTAACCATGCTGAGTACTTGCAACCGTTCATCATATGTTAGCTTTCAGTTCCCTAATCATCTTTGTTGCTCTTCTCTGCATTTTTTCTAGAGTCTCAACATCTATTTTTTAGGGTGGTGATCAAAACTGGATGCAATATTCTAGGTGTGGTCTTACTAAGTTCTTATAGAGTTGTATTAGAACTTCACTTGATCTTGATTGTATCCCTCTGTTAATGCAATTTAGGATTGTATTGGCTTTTTTTGGCTGCCACTGGATGCTGTTAGATTATATTCAATTGAGTCCAAGATCCCTTTCACAGTTATTGCTACTGGTATTAAGCCTGGTTTCACCCAATCTATATGTATAATTTTGTTTTTTCTTGCCTAGGTGTAAGACTTTTCTTTACATTGAATTTCATTTTATTATAGAGCCCAGTGTTCAAGTCTGTCAAGAGATTGTTGTCTCTGTTGAGTGCTGCAGTGGACTAGAGGTGGAGCTCTCATCTCACAATCAGGAGGCTGTGAGTTCGATCCTAGGTAGAGAAAGGTATTTCTCTTTCTGGGCACACTGAGAATATATCTGCTGAACAAAACTCCACATTGGTGACAGGAAGGGCATCCAGCCATTAAACACTTGCTAGCTCCATTCAGTTGCCCAGATTCTACCCCTCAAGGAATTATGGGGTTGTTAAATGAAGATGATGAATATGCTGACTTTGTAAAACGCTAAGAGAGGGCTGTAAAGCAGTAATATATAAGTCTAGGTGCTATTGCCATTGCTATTGGGAAAGCAATTTCCCAAGTCAATGACAACATCATTGAACTTTTGCTTGCTTTCGCAAGCACAGGGCCTTTTAAATCCTCCTTTGCAGATGCCCTTTTGAAAGTTACAATTGCTACAATTGAAGCATTTTTTTAAAAATATGCCTAATAGTGCCAGGGTTTTCCTTCTCCCAGGGTCCAGTTTGAAAGCATTCTAAAACCAAGGATATCCATTTGCTCAAGACTGTCAAAGTCAAGGGAATAGCAAAGAGATCTTTATACAAATCTGCTCCAGAATGTGCATTGTATTTGCAACCAGATCTGGTCCCACATATTTTGCTGCCAGAAATAAAGGACTATCTGTTCCTACAGGCTGCCATTTTATTGGTCACCAAATTTTTAGGGGTGATGGAATGAAAAACCGGCATTTGTTTTTAATGAAATAATATAGCGCAGCCAGAGTATAAAATTTTTGTTTTGCTTCCCATCCAACTGTCTTGCTTGCTTGCTTTACATCATTTTTGCTACTAGTGATCTATCATAAAATTGCAATTGGATCCATTACCTTGTTGCATCTGAAATTCCTGCTACTGTCTATAAAGGAAAAATAAAAAGCCTAACTTCCTTGGACTAAAAACTTATCTGAATTTTTCTAAGCCAACTTCAAATACCTAAGGTGTCTTTCCATTCTTGATACTGAAGACTGAGCTTTTCTCAGCTGCTTTTAAAGAAACAATAGAAATAAAATCTCTCTCTCTCTCTCTCTCTCTCTGTATAAGAGAGAGTGAGAGGAAGGAAGGAAGGAGAGTGAGAGGGGGAGAGAGAAAAAGATCCAATGTTAACTAACTGAGATGTCAACTCTACTGGCATTATTTGCTTGTGTATATTCATCTATCCACTTCTCCATTACTTATACAGAGTAGATGAGAAAGTGAGAAATTTGTAGAAATACATCAATTAGCACTTTTCTTCTGGGTGTCAGATTCTATGTTTCAAGAAATTAGCATATAAGAGCTCTGTTGGCTATCAGAATAAGATTTAAGAATTGAAATTATTTGCCCAAATTCATAAGTATTCCTATGCTTTATCCACTGATGATACTTTGAAGTGGGAATATTTTTCAATAATACAAAAGATTGAACTTCTCCTACTCCTTGTGTTCCCAGATTTTCTTTAAAAAAACAACAACACTCCACTTCCTAAATTATTTGGTCCTCTTTCAAAAAAGAAATTTATTTTTATTATTTTATTTATTTATTTGATTTGTCAATTGCTTACAAGATAATAGATATAAGTATAAACATGAGTAAGAATACAGGAAATAGGTACAAATAAATGGGAACAATAGGATAGGGACGGTGGGCACAATGGTGCACTTATGCACGCCCCTTATAGACCTCTTAGGAATGGGGTGAGGTTAATAGTGGATAATTTGAGATTAAAGGAGTGGGGGTTAGAGGATGTAACAACAGAGTCAGGTAGTGCATTCCAGGCGTTGACCACTCTGTTGCTGAAGTTGTACTTTCTGCAATCAAGTTTGAAGTGGTTTACATTGAGTTTGTATCTGTTGTGTGCTCTTGTATTGTTGTGGTTGAAGCTGAAGTAGTCATTGACTGGTAGGACATTGTAGCAGATAATTGATTAAAATTATCTTAATTAAAAATAATTTGTTATCCTTATGTTACTCACAGTAATCATGGTAATCATGATAATTTTTGAATTTTCAGAATTCATGGCACTATCTTTTCTCTCAATCTACATTGCCAGATGTACATGTAAAAGAGCAGCCTGATGATGCCCCCATAGAACATAGAATAACAAAGTTGGGACCTTGGAGGTCCTCTAGTCCAGTCCTCTGCCTGAGCAGGAGCCCCTTTATCATTTCAGACAAACATCTATCCAGTCTCTTTTTGAAAATCTTCAGTGATGGAGTACTCACAGCTTCTGAATGTAAGCTTTCCATTGGTTGATTGATCACAAGGTTAGGAAATTTCTCCTTAGTTTTAGGCTGCTTCTCTCCTTGATTAGCTTCCATCCATTGTTTCTTTGTCTTGCCTTTTGGTGCTTTAGTTTGAACCCCTCATCTTTGTAGGACCCCTCAAATATTGGACTCCTCATCTCATAGGAACCCACAAATATTGCTATCATGTCACCCCAGTCCTTCTTTTCACTAGACTAGACATAGTCAATTCCTGTAACCATTTTTCATGTTTTAATCTCCAGCCTGCTAATCATCCTTGTTGCTTTTCCCTGCCCTCTTTTCAGAGTCTTAACATTTTTTTTGTATTGTGGTGACCAGAATTAGATGCAGTATTGTGATCTTACTTAGGCTTTGTAAAGCAGTACTAGAACTTCATGTGATCTTGATTCTACTTCTCTGATAATTTTCTTGGCTACCACCGCACACTGTTGGCTCATATTTAAGTGTTTGTCCACTAGGACTCCAAGATCTCTCTCACAATGTGTTTTAGACATGTTGCTGGATGTGTGTGTTTGTTAGTGTGTGTTGGTGGAAAGAATGAAGAAACCTTTATTATGTTACATTAAGATTTAAAGGTAGTTGAGATTTGTAAGATTTCCAGAGTATGACCCAGGATTTCTAGAGTATGACCCTTGAACATTTAACAATGAGCCTGGCACATATAAGCCTATGCTATTTGTGAATTAAAGAGACTAACCTGAAGAATTTAAAAGAGGCAGAGAATTGGAGACTTTCAAACTTACAAAGGCAGATCTTTCATTATTATGAGAAATTAAAATATCAGGAAAGAAAGTATCATTCAAAAAAAAAACCCAATGATTACTTAGGACCAGAACAAACAGTTTGTGACACTGTCCCAAGGGTGTTTTTTTCAAAAGGCAACCGGACTTTCATTGTTTTTCCTTGAAGATATGTCACTTCTCATCCAAGAAAGCACTCCAGAGGGTTAATGTCATTGCCCATTGCTCCCCACTTTGGAAGAGCTTTATAGCTCCCACTGCCTTAAGAAAGCTCAAAATATTCTCAAAGATCCATCTCATCCTGGGAACCCTTTTTTTGAACTATTACCATCCGGCAGTTGGTACAGAATAATAAAAACAAGGACAAATAGGCTGAAAAACAGCTTCTATTCCAGGGCAGTAGTTCTATTGAAGTCTACTGTATAGTGCAATTTTGGTGTGGTGTCGGGGATTTCCAGTTCAATGTGTGAAGGGTGAAGGATGTGTGTTTGTGTTTATTTTCATGGTCATGGTCATCGTCATGGTCATGATGTGCACTGAAGATGGTGTTTGATTTTGTTGTATGAGGTACAGTAACAATAAAATAAACTGAAATAAGCTAAAGAAGCTTCTTCAGTTCTGACTGAATAGTGGTGAATCAGTCAGAACTGAAGAAACTTCTTGGATGAGAAACAAAACATCTTCAAGGAAGAACAAAGAAAGTTTAATTGCTTTTTGAAAAAGCATCTTTGGGACAACCATGATCTAGAGAACTTAGAATCTCTATAAACAATCTGGGACACTCTAGTTATTGCTAAACCATTGTTCTTAGCATCCACAATGTTGGACAAGCTTCCTAGGAATGTTAGAAATTTGAGTTCAGAAAAATCTGAAATATTGCATATCTCCTACTACAGTTTTAGGATATACCTATTTCTTAGAGGTAATCTTTTAATGCTGAGGATAATTATCTGGAGGGAATTGTGAACTAAAACATATGGGGTGTGGTATTTTATTTCATGGATTTTAAAGTAAGGATATCACATCTTATTTGAGACAATGGAGTGCTCGCTACTTCAATAATGCCTAGCCTAAAGTCCCCACACTCATCTTTTTGTATTTTGCTACGCTTCTTCAACACTCTTTGTATTTGCATTCAAATCAACTACCAAACAATAGGGCAGATTACAGCATTTTAAAAACCCTCTGATTTGTGAAAAATGCAAATATAACTAATCGTGAATCAAATAAATCTACCCAATTGAGAAACTTGGGTTCAATTGGGTTGCAGGCTTTTATTCCTTGACAGTAACTATGATACAAATGGATTACATATAAAGATTTTTATTTAAAAACGGGAATTATTGCAACCCTTGTCTACTTTTTTTAGAGCAAATGACAACTTTGGAAATATATGCAGATTTTTATTTAGTGCAATGGTAAAAGCTTCATTATTTTGCCACTCCTTCGAACACCAATACCAAAATTTCTATTATAAAACAAAAGTCAACAGATATTTACTATGATTTGACACATACTCCTTTCTTCTTTGTCATTTCCACTTATCACATCTTCCACTTCCTGATTTGTAGTCATTCTGCATTTTCTTTACAGGAATAGTATTAACATTTATTGGACAAGAGAAATGTCCATCACAACGATGAGTCTTAAGTGCACGCGTATAATGATGGCAAGAGATGAATAAGGTATTAAGCTTCAGCTCACTACATCAATTTGCATAATTTGTGAGCTCCACTAGCTGGATCTACAATAATTAGAAATCTGTACCAAAAAAGCAAAATTAGTACATGAAATTTCAGGTACTAACAATCTGTCCAGTTTTCAGGAGACAATTCTCTCTTTCAGTAACACAATCTAGAAAGTCAGGCTCTGAGTTTTCAGGTGGGCCTCCTATGGGTAAAGTACAATCAGCAGCTAAGTTAACTAACAATCAAAATTATGTCAAGCTCAGCACAAATGCTAGCAATTTTATTTACAAGAAAGCATGCAAACTGCTCACGGTGGAGTGTAGGTAGTGCATCCCTTTTGGGGAACAGCTAGCTTTCTAGCACTGTTGAAGCATCAACATCAGGTTTCAATGAATAGCAGAACTGGGAGTTTCTCAAGCAATCATGCAAAAACATAGACTTCTTATATGGCTAGGACTAGGAAAGTCATTAAAGAATATTTCCAGCAGCAACCAGATACAAAATGCAAGCAATTACCTTCCTTTTTTTTATCCATTAGTAGGACTAGAGCACTTGTGCTTTTGGGTGGAAATAGCAATAGCACTTACTCCACTTCACAGTGCTTTACAGCCCTCTTTAAGTGATTTATAGAGTCAGCATTTTGCCTCCAGAAATCTGGGCCCTCATTTTACCACCTTTGGAAGGATGGAAGGCTGAGTCAACCTTGAGCTGATGAAAATTGAACTACTGGCAGTCAGTAGAATAAACCTACAATATTGCATTCTACCACTGTACCATCAAGGCTCTAGAACCATTGCTGCCCCATCATTTGTTATTTTATTGGATTAATGTTGTATCAAGCTATTTGCCTCTGAACCTAGCAGAGCTAGTTGTCATGCATTACTGTATCCAAAGCTGGAGTATATATTGTGGTCTTTGGGAGCAGCCCCAGAGGAGATTCTGAAATTGCAAATTCACCTGATCCAGAAGCAATAATGATAAGTGACATTTTTGGAGGTTCCATGTCACCTGCCCACCTTGTAAGGTTTGCATTGGTTATTGTTTGCAACCTAAGTCTCATTCACAATGAGGGCATTATGATATTTAATGCCTTGTGTGGCTTGGGTCCACATTATTAGCAGGACTACTTACTTTTGTATAGTCCTTTGCCCATTCTGTAACAAACACAGAAAAAGCCCCAGCTGGACTGCTAAGAAAAAAAGAAGAAGCAAGTTAAAGAGGGAAATTCATTTTGCTGCTATCAGTACAAAGTGCTTGAAAGCAAGGCAAAAAAGGGATGTATCATGTGGTGATCTGGAAGCTTTTCCAAGCTAGTTTCTTTCTTCTTTTTCTGCATTCTGCTGCAGTGATGTTAGGATGTAGTGTGAGTGCAATTCTTGTGAGTAAACTCTCTCTGTCTTTCTTCTTCTAGCCCAAAATTGTCACAATCTGTTGTCCTGGGCTGAGCAAGTTATGTTTACTATCTACACAATGTGCAAATGAGGAATGTTTCAGGAGGGAGTCAAAAAAGCAATAGCACTTAGACTTATATACCACTTCACAGTGCTTTACACCCTCTCTAAGTGGATTACTGAGTCAGCCTATTTCCCTCAACAATCTGGGTCCTCATTTTACTGATCTTGGAAGGATGGAAGGCTGAGTAACCCTTGAGCCTGGTAAGATTTGATCTGCCAAATTGCAGTCAGTCGGCAGACAGCAGAAGTAACCTGCAGTACTTCATTCTAACCACTATCCCAATAATAATAATAATAATAATAATAATAATAATAATAATAATAATAATAATAATAATAATAATAATAATAATAATAATAATAATAATAATAATAATAATAATAATATATAATCTGCTGATGACCCGGATGCATTGCACCTGTGTAGTGACGTCGACAGGCTATATTTGCCCAGAAAAGCAGGTGGCAGAGGACTTTTGCAAGAGAAGCAGACAGTCGAAGAAGAGAAGTATGCTCTGGCAGATTATGTAAAAAACAGTGTTGAACCAGCTTTGATGGAGGTCAACAAGAGGAAGCTGCTCAAAGTGCAGCAAACCAAGAATCAATAGAGGAAAACAACGATGCAAACTCAGGCTGACAGCTGGTGTAATAAAGCACTGCATGGACAATTCCTTGAAAAGATCTAAGGAATAGTAGATAAGGAAAAGACCTGGTTATGGCTGACCAATGGAACACTGAAGAAAGAAAGAAAGAAAGAAAGAAAGAAAGAAAGAAAGAAAGAAAGAAAGAAAGAAAGAAAGAAAGAAAGAAAGAAAGAAAGAAAGAAAGAAAGAAAGAAAGAAAGAAAGAAAGAAAGAAAGAAAGAAAGAAAGAAAGAAGACCTGATTCTTGCAGTCCAAGAACAAGCCATCAGAACGAATGTAATCAAAGCCAAAACAGAAAAATCTGTTGATGACCCCAAATGCAGACTCTGCAAAGAAGCGGATGAAACCATTGATCACATACTGAACTGTTGCAAGACAATCGCTCAGACTGACTACAAACAATGTCACAACATAGTTGCTAAGATGGTCCATTGGAACTTGTGTCACAACTACCATCTTCCTGTAGCAAAGAACTGGTGGGATCATAAGCCTGAAAAAGAGGTCGAAAATGAGCATGCAAAACTACTGTGGGACTTCCGAATACAGACTGACAAAGTTCTGGAACACAATACCCCGGATATCACAATTGTGGAGAAGAAAAAAATGTGGATCGTCGACACTGCCATACCTGGTGACAGCAGAATCGATGAGAAACAACTTGAAAAAGTCACCAGATATCAGAACTTGAGAATTGAACTGCAGAGACTCTGGCATAAACCAGTGCAGGTGGTTCCAGTGGTAATTGGCACACTGGATGCTGTGCCTAAAGACTTAGGCAAGGACTTAAAAACAATTGGCGCTGACAAGATCACCATTGGTTAGCTGCAGAAGGTTACTTTATTGGGATCTGCTTGCATAATCTGCCGATACATCATGCAATCCTAAACACTTGGGAAGCGTTCTACTAGTGATTTGTGATATGAAACCCAGCATGGTTATCTCGTCTGCTGTGTATACTGTCATTTTTGTGTATAATAGATATAATGATAGATATAATGATAGATACGGCCATAGGGCTCTGGTGATATAGCGGTTAAAGTGCAATACTGCAGCCAAACTCTGCCCACAGCCAGGAGTTCAATCCTGATGGGGTTCAGAGTTGACTAAGTCTTTCATCCTTCCAAGATTGGTAAAATGAGGACCCAGATTGTTGGGGGAAATATGCAAAGAATGCTTACATTATAAACTGCCCACAGAGTGCTGTAAAGCACTATGGGGAAGTATGTAAGCCTAAATTCTATTGCTATAATTACAGTACAATTGAGCTCCACTTGTGTATGTAATGACCCTGAGCTACACTATGTTGCAGACATTCACCGCAATTAGCTCTGTAAATCTTAGAATATACTTGGGTGAGGGGAGAAACTAAGACAATGCTTGGCGCTGTGAAGTTGTACTTTGGAGGAATCACTTCAAAAAGTACTTGGAGCCATGGCAAAAATCTAATTATTTGAAGTTCAGCGGATCATAAAAAAATCAGATTAATAACTGAATAGGAGGCCAACAGAAAATGCAAAAATGTAGACAAGGCTGGAAAAGTTTTTTTAAAAAAGCTCCTGAAAATTGCAAATGCGAACTACTTTCTGCATATTTTAGAATTTTACTTTCTGTGATATTAATACTTTTAAGGAGTTTTAGGCCTGCACCAAACCTATTGGCTCTGTATGAGCTCCCAGCTACTAGTTATGCAATCCTCCTTTAAGGTTTTAAGAACAGACATGCTATCTTGCAAAATAAGTGTTTCGGATTGCACCTCACAATGGTTGTCGTAAGTCCTTTTTAAATCCCCACTTTCAACTCACAGTATCTTTTGAAGCCCTCCAAACTGCCACTTATGGAATTCAATTAGCTCCAGTGAAACAAAGTAGTTTCTAAATAATTGAAAAATACCAAATGCGTTGTGAATAAGCTCACAAGATTGTTTAGAGGTTTTTTTTTTTTTGCCTTTGATTATCCTTGCCATGAAGCGATGCCTTTACCAATTAATAGCAATAGCCAGGACTGTCTTAACAGCATTATGGGCCTCAGGCAAAGTAGTGTACTGGGGTCCTACGACAGCTATTCACAGGAATAAAAATGTAAATGGTAAATAAAATTAAACATATATTTGCATGTTAGTATTAATTTAAAAATGCAGTGAAATGTAATGAATATGTTGCTGTATTTATATGATACAAGGTGCATTGAAGGGTTAACGTACAGAGATTAGTAAGGGGCCCCTATGCTCATGGGGCCCATGGGCAAGTGCCCATCAGGCCCATGCATTAAGATAGTCCTGGCAATAGCAATTAGACTTATATACCACTTTATAGTGCTTTACAGTATTTGCTAAGTGGTTTACAGAGTCAGCATATTGGCCCCAACAATCTGGGTCCTCATTAAGGTTAAAAAGTTAATGTTCTGCAAACAGCAACCACAAAATATCACATTAATCAGGAATTTCAAAAGTCTTTAGAATTCTGTCTGTTCACACCCATCAAGCTCCACATGAAACGCCAGTTGAGGTGAAAAGAAGGCTGTGGTAAATCTTCTGAAATACCAATTATCTTTCAGAAACAATTATGTCTCATTGTCCTCTTGACAATGCATGCTGCTTGTCAAGTCATCTACTTGAAAGGAGAGATAAAAATCTAAAAGAAGACTCAAACGGAAGTGATACTTTCCACCAATGCTTGCATGCATACCTTTGGCAACATAAGCAACTACAAATGTGAGGACTTATACTTTGAATTGTAGTGAAAGGTAAGTGGCATCAAATAAATTCTCAACAAGGAAGAAGTTCAGATGGTGTTGGAAGAATTTATTTGGATCATTATCTAAATGGTGGAAAGTTCCAGTGGTGGGATTCAAATTTTTTTACTACCAGTTCTGTGGGCATGGCTTGGTGGGTGTGGCACGGCAAGGATACTGTAAAATCTCCAGTCAGAGGTGGTATTTGCCGGTTCTCCAAACTACTCAAAATTTCCGTTACCAGTTCTCTGGAACTGGTCAGAACCTGCTGAATACCACCTCTGGTGCAAACATACTGTATGATTACATTTTAGCAATATACAAGGACATGGAAGTTGGCATCCCAAACACTCTCTCCCTCTCTCTCTCTTCCGCTCCTGCTCCTGCTCCCTCTCCCTCTCCCCCCTCTCTCTCACCCCCCCCACCCCTCCACAGTGTATATACAGTATACAGTATATATACACTATACATGGTGGTGCAGGTGCAGTGGTTAGAATGCAGTACTGTAGGCTACTTCTGCTTTACTGCCAGCTGCCTACAATTTGGCAGTTCGAATCTCACCAGGCTCAAGATTGACTCAGTCTTCTGAGGTGGATAAAATGAGGACCCAAATTATTGGGGGCAATATGCTGACTCTGTAAACCACTTAGAGAGGGCTGTAAAACACTGTAAAGCAGTATATGTCTAAGTGCTATTACTAAGTGCTATTGCTATATTCTCTCACCATCTTATCCCTAGTTGCCACTTGTCTATAAAGTAGTGTCTAAAAGATATCTAGTGGAGAAGTGAAATACAGAAGGAAAAGGTTCAATTGTTCCTTGTTCACTGGTTTTACTGCAGTTCTCAATTGCCTAGGGCTTTGATCCCACGCAGGATTCTAGAGCAAATATTCCAATCAAATGGCTTAGAACAGGGCTGTCAAACTCAAGTCCCGCAGGCTGGATGCATCACGCACTGGCCATGCTTACCCCCATTTTAGTAGAAGGGAAAAAGTCGCATTACGTCACTTGACGACAACATGACCCTCTGAGTATGACATCCCTGGCTTAGATTGTCCAAGGAGATTTTATACACAAACACGGATCATAGACAGCTTGCTCAGATGGTCACCTGTAACCTAGGTTTTCAATCAGGTGGTTTTTTTAGCCAAATACAAAATGGATTAGGGGAAAAAACCTCCAAAATAATATCTCCAAAATAAAGTGAATGCGAAATAAAATGAGCACTTTAGTTAAATTTGAATAAGTGCAAAACAATGATGATTGAAGCAAGGGCATAATGATGGAATCTGGTTGATAATAACTTATTAGGATCTAGGATTATGATATGTACCAGCTAAGATGAAGTTAGATTCCATGCTTAAAAGTAATTAAGAAAGAGATCAGAAATTATGATATTTGTGTAATGCTTTTATTTTAAAGAAATATAGTGACACAGCTAGAACACTGTTAATTACTTCACTCAAGAATAACAGAGTTGGAAGGGACCTTGGAGGTCTTCTAGT
Source organism: Bungarus multicinctus (assembly GCA_023653725.1). Lineage (NCBI taxonomy): Eukaryota > Metazoa > Chordata > Lepidosauria > Squamata > Elapidae > Bungarus > Bungarus multicinctus. Next base: position 14,793,084 of record CM042840.1, on the reverse strand, counting down.
CCAGCCCTCTGATCAAGCAGGAAGCCCTATACTATTTCAGAGAAATGGTTGTCCAATCTCTTCTTAAAAAAACTTTAGTGTTGGAGCACCCACAACTTCTGGAAACAATTTGTTCTACTGATTAATTATTCCAACTGCTGGGAAATTTCTCCTTACTTCTAGGTTTCTTCTCTCCTTGATTAGTTTCTGTCCATTGCTTCTTGTCCAGTCTTCAAGTGCTCTGGAGAATAAGTTAACAATCTCTTCTTTGTGGTAACCTTTAGATATTGGAACAAAATGAGACACAGCTATTGTCAAGCCCAAAATTGATATCTGTGTAGCCATTTTAGTTAGGCTTGGTATATATTCTTTTTCTTACTTTCTCTATGGCAGTCATGAGGGGGAGGGTTTCAGGCTTGCCACATTTCTAAGGGGGGAGGAGTGGAGATAAAGAGAGTTGTTTAGGCTAGGTCATCTTTCTTCCCGTGGGAAACGAGCTGTCCATGCTGGGGCCCCTTGAGGTGGAGATTTATGAAATCAAGCAACGTTGAATTACTTCTATTGGAGAATGTGACCTTTGGGGGTTGTTTCTAACTTGTAATATTGTGGGGTAATTCCGGGTTGTTTCAGATCCAGAATTACCATGGACTTTGCCAATTTGATGCTTTCCTAAATAAACTAAATTGTTTTGGAAGATGTACCTCGTTCTTTTCTTTTTAAGTGGATTTCATCACTTGGAAACCTGATAGCTATCACATGATCCCTATTTGTTCTTTTCATTAAACTATACATATCCAATTCCTGCAACCATTCTTCATGTTTTAGCCTCCAGCTCCTTAGTCATCTTTGTTGCTTTTCTCTGTGCTTTTTTCAGAATCTCAACTCATTTCATACCATGATGAGCAAAGTTGGATGAACTATATGTAGTGTTACTAAGGCATTATAAAATGATACTAACACTTGATTCTATCCCTCTGCAGACTGCTTTGGGTTTTTTTGATAGCTGCAGAACACTCCTGGTTCGAATTTAAGTTATTGTCCACTAGAACTTGATATTCCTCTTGCAGTTACTACTGTTAAAGCAGGTACCACCTATTCTATACATGTACATTTGGTTTTTCTTGTTTTCACACCATTGAATTTCATTTTGTTAGACAGGGCCCAGTGTTCAAATCTGTCAAGATACTTCTATATCTTTACCCTAGCTTCTGGAGTATTGGCTATTCCTGCCAAGTTGGTGCATCCTGAAAATTTGATGAGTTCCTCTTCTATCCCCTCATCTAAATCATTGATGAAGATGTTGAAAAGTACTGGGCCTAAGACAGCCTTGAGGTACCACACTGCATAGTTCTCTCCATGTAGATGCATTCCAAGGACAACATGTTGAGTGCAGTTGATCAGCCAGGTATGAATCCATCTGGTGGGGATGCTGTCTAATCCACATTTTTTAAATCTTATCAAGTGATAAGAATAATGTGGTGCTGAGAAAAGTTTTTTAAAAATGACAGTGAAATTATCAATGAGCCTAAAAAAAATCTTATAATAGTTTGGACTTTGTAATTTAAAAGTTAGTCAAGGAATTTTTGGTTTCGGGAATTGTTTTCGATTTTGTTTGTTTATCATATTTCTAAAGAGCTCATTTTCTATCCCTTATCAGCATGAAAAGTTTTAAAAAGGGGATTAGAGAAATCATAAATGGCTCATAAATGACTCTAATTGCAATCTTTCTTCCTGTTTCTCTTGTTGACCATTCAATGAAAGTTGAAAATACTCCAGCTTTTAACCCAGAGTTGTCCAATCTTGGCAACTTTAAGAACTGTGGATTCCAACTCAAGTCCAGAGGTCTTAAAGTCTTCAATTTGTAGTCCACAAGTCTTAAAAATTGGATACCCCTTTTTTAACCAGTATGTATTTATGTGTTATAAACCCTTGTGTAAATGAAAAAAAGAAAGCAATAATAATCAGCTATTATTGCTTTCTTCTTTTATTTGCAAAAGGGTTTATAACATATACTAGTTATAACAGGGGTATCCAATCTTTAAGACCTGTGGACTTCAAGTCAGCACCATGGTCACAAATCTTTGGCACAGTAAAGAGAAGTTATAGCTCCTTTCTAATTTTACTCATAGGATTGGCTTTCTGGCCAACACAAGCCAACTCAGCAGTTATATAACAGGTTACTTTCAATTGACAGTTATACAGATTGAGAATTCAGAAAGCAAAAATGCAGAAATTAGAAGGCTTTCTAACTCATACACATATGCATGTATTCACATACTCTAATGGCCTTAAAATATTTAAACAAATAAATATTGTTAGCTAAATGGGTGATATTTCACTATGTTGGGGTATGCATAATATGTCTTATTGTGTAGGGAATTCTCTTCTGGAAGGGCACCAATTACACCCTTTCTAATTCCTGCAGAGGGGAGGATAAGAATAGCAATGAATATTTGCTTATTATAATTGCTGCATATTAAGTTCAGGATGAGGAAGCCTTGTGTAGTCTAGTAATGATAGAAGAAAAAAATTTCCTTTATTCCACTCTGGAATAAAAGCCCTGTATATTTCCCATAAATATATAGTCTCTTTTAATCGTTAAATTCTAAGTGGATTGTGAACAGGTTCTCTGAAAGTATGTTCCATCCCATATTGATTTTTTAAACCCTAAGTATCATCCTACCACCACCACAAATGGATTACCACTAGAGGCAAGTTGGATAGCAGCTGCAACAAAGACCAGCCTCAAAGATCCTCTGAGTCTTTGTTAAAACCTATAGGACATTAGGTGAGGGTTTTTTTATGATTCTCCAATGAGTTTTAAGAGTTGTGTTTAGTGCTTTTAGATGTTGGGCTGTTTTATTTTACTGGTGTTTTATGTGCTAGAATGGATTTCTGATTGCACACCACTAGTTTTATTTTAGTTTTAATAGACACTTTTCATCAATCTTTATAGTTATGGATTTTACTGGATCCCTGTAGTTACAGGGAAGCATAAAAACTAAAAGGATGAATGGATGGGTGGATGGATGGATGGATGGTGAAGAAAAATGTCAAAAGACAGATGAAATAAAAGGGCTGGATATAGATGATATATAGGTAGACATAAGATAAATGCTTTTTGCAGTCACTAAAGCTCTTCTTTAGGAATCCTAAAATCCCAGAAAAGTTATCAGGAAGAAAAGTATTCTTTGGTTTAGGGGAACCTCTAGTGAACTTGTTAATGTTCAGTCCAAGTTTTGTTTTACAGATCACCTACATATACCTTCATCCAACAGCTTAGCTTCATTGAAAACTAATATAAGTTAATTCTTGGAATCAAGCTATCTTCTGGTTCCCAATTCATAAACCAAGGAGCTGCACATGTGTGTGAGAATATGTCCATGTGCTTGAGATAAGGAAAGTGTTTGTCTATTTTCCAATAGAATTAAATGGGTGGGGGGAGCCAGTACCTTTGAACAATAGTGGAAGCAATTAAACTTGCCAGTAACCCCTCAACCATCACCACACCTGCTTTCCATCCATCCTGATTAACAAGTCTAATACACAAGATTAAAAACCAGAGATGCTCAGAATCCAAATCTTTATTACCAGCTGGTATTCACAGATGTCAAATTAGGGATTTCAGGTGGGTTACCTGAACCGGAAACAGCCTGCGAAGGAAAAAAAAAAAACCTAGGCATTACGAGTCCTACATTTAAAATCCCATGAGTATCTGATCTGGCTGGGCTCAAGGAAAGTGGTATCTTATCAGTATGCAATACCAAGCCAGAGGGAGGGAAGGGATAGCTGATAAATAGAAAAAATAGGTCTGGCAGAATTTGGTATGCAGAAAACCTGTCTCTCTCTTGTCCTAAGCAAGACAATTATTCTATCGGCATTCATGCCACGGACCTTCAAAGCAAACAGGTGTCAAATTTGGTATTTGACAGCTCCAGCAATGACATGCATTGTCTTCACAGCTGTGGGAACTGGCACCCATTGTTGTCCTAAGAATCTCTGGCATGGAAGAGAGTCATTTGCATTATTTTCTAATTGCATGGAAATTAATATGTGGAATAGCTAGTACTGCCGGTTACGGCTATGGACAGAAATTATCACTTTGTAATTTGTTTTGTTTTATTTTTAGAACCAGCAATGGGTTTCCTTCCATTTTTACAGGTAGTCCTCAACTTATGATTACAATAGGTACTGACATATCTTTTATTAAGCAAGATGGTCATTAAATGAGTGGAACTTAACTTAATGAACTTTTTTTGTTATGATTATTAAGTAAATCCAGCTTTTCTCATTTGCTTGTCAAAGTTCCCTAAAAAGGTCACAAATGCTGATCATATGACCTATTTTGATTATGTGGCTGCTGGGACCATGGCCATAAGGACATTGTAATAGTTCTTTAACACTAGCTAACTTGAACAAAAGAGGCTATTACTTGGTATGTTTAAATAAAATTCCTAATGTCTACAGACACTTCCAGAGAAAGGATTTTTAGTACCCTGCCCTTAAAATACTTCCTAGAGAAGATAATGCAGATGAAACTTGCTAAGCAGACTTCAAATAATTTGGGATATTGTCTATCTTCCAGTAGAAGAAATAGATGAGTGATTCCACGTAATTAAGAACAAGTTCACAGCTCTGAAGTAGAAGATAAACATATTTATAAAGTTCCAAGATGTAATCTTGATATTCTGATTTAAAGGGGCAGATGGAGGTGGTAGGAAAAGACCTCTCTTTTCCTGAGATCACAAGACAAGTGTTATCAACAGAGGGAATACTAAGCTAATCAGGATTGGGGCAAGGCAGCATTTTGTTCTCCAGTTTCCTGGCTAGGAGAGAGGTCTGGATAAGAACAAAGTCTGATCTCAAAGGAATCAGGAGATAGATGTCCAGGGTGCTCTATAGAAAATGGAGACCAAGAGCCCATTTAAATACAGGCACAGGAAGGTACCCACAGAGCCTTTTTTCAACACTTTAGCCCTTCCTGGAATAAATATGCAACCATGCAACAATTCATTCGTTCGTTTGTTCATTCAGTCAACCAGCAGACCACCTATCTAAATGACTTAACAATGATAAAAATGAGCAAAAAAAGACATTTAGAACAATAAATCATAATATTAAAATTGGTTTAAAATTAATAAGATGGGAAGAAAGGGAGCAAGAAGCAATCTTTCCTATTCTGTGGGAAGGCGAAATGACAGGTTTCTGCGACCCCCCCTGCTTTAATCTAGTTTTGCAGTTTGTTATTTTTAGGAGGATCTGATGTCCATGCCCAGTCACAGTTTGGAATTTAAGAAGGTTCAGAGATCATGAAACTAAAGGATTAACTCCTTTCTTTAGCAATTTACTATAGGTTAAACTTTGTCCCTACCAGTTCAAGGTGGATTGTAGATCTCCACCTTGTAGCATATACAAAATAAAAAAATCAGATTTCCCCTCCCTGATTTGTCACCTTGGTGTGTTCTTATGAGAATGTACATTATGAAAGTGATACTATGGTTGATACATATATTATCCCACTTTTCTCTGCTGTTGCAGACAAGTAAGTCATCAATTTTTCAATGGGTTATTGTGAAATTAAGATTACAAACTGTTTCAAGTTTGTGTTTGTGTGTACATAGACATATACATATAGCTATATATATGCATGTCCATATGCACATATAGTACACACACACACATTGATTTTTTTTCAAAGCAGGCAGCATTTATAAATCAAACTGTTTGTACAATTTTAGGCTTAAATATAAATTCTAATAATGAAAGCATTTACATGGTACATTGACAGTTAATAGTTTCACAAAATATTTACATTTTAAGAATAATTATACCACCCTCATATCCATAAATATTATGTTTCGATAGATTTATTTTAGTATTTATACGCAATAAGTTCTTCAGGCTTCTGGGCTTCTAATTAATCTGGATTTGGGGCATAAATTCTTTATGCCTTGATTAATATCAAGCAGGTTTTATTTAATTAAAGAGACAGACTGGTGAGAGACATTTTAATCAAAAATTTCATATGCATACAGTACATCTGTATTTTTTTAATGTAGGCTCAGTGCATTAAAAAAAGATTTATTTATTCTCAGCTGTTTCCCTATTTGAATGATGACATCTCTGTAGTTTGCATGAAGAGTTACCTTGAAGATTTTGTTTCATCTTTTACTCCCTTCTAACCAGGATGTAAAAACAAGACAGCAAAATGAAGCAGCAAAGCTAGAAAGAAAAAGGGAAATCAAATGCCTTCATATAGCAAGGTTTACTTTAAAGGAAACTAATTCTGCTGATGATAAAAGATCTATATGGAATCTAATTAAGAACTCACATCTCACAATGAAGCCACAAGCAACCAGCAACATGCAGAAGCTCTCTGATACTACAGAATGCCTATAACCATTCTTTTGAAAGTAAAACAAACACACACCATGTTCAAAAAAATAGTCAGTTTCTTTGAGGAGTCTCAAGCCTCTACTTGAATAGCAATAGCAATAGCGCTTAGACTTATATATTGCTTCATAGTGCTTTACAGCCCTCTCTAAGCTGTTTACAGAGTCAGCACGTTGCCTCCAACAATCTGGGTCCTCATTTTACCCATCTCAGAAGGATGGAAGGCTGAGTCAACCTTGAGCGAGCCCAGAGGTATTTCACAAGAAGCGTACTCCATTCCTCCGCTCGCAATAGAATATCTTATGCCACCAGGCTTGAAAGATTGGACCTAGGCAACTTAGAATAATGCCCCCTACGGTCTGATCTAAACTTAGTACATAAAATTGTCTGCTACAACATCCTACTTGTCAATGACTACTTCAGCTTCAAACAATAGATACAAACTCAAAGTAAACCGCTCCAAACTTGATTGCAGAAAATACGACTTCAGTAACAGAGTGGTCAGTGCCTGGAATTCACTACCTGAATCTGTTGTTACATCCTCAAAATCCCCAAAATGTTAACCTTAAACAGCCTACCATGAACCTTACTCCATTCCTAGGAGGTCTGTAAGTTCTACTTTCTTGTAACAAAGAATAAATTGTGACTTCTTTGTATATAATTCTCTAAGGCCCTCTTTTAAAACCATGTCAATACTTATTACTACAATAAGTCTATATATTGATTATGATGATAATGCACCAAAGGCAAAAAAATGCAACTATTTCAAAACTGGGAAAAAAAGATACAGAATATCAAAGAAGCTTAATGAGCAAGACCTGAGTGAGCATGAAGCTGTAATACACTCAGAATTAAAACTTTAAAAGTTAATAAAATAAAATTTCAAAAACAATTTTAGAAACAATCATCAAGAACTAAATGTGAAATAAAAAGAGCCTCAGTGGTGTAGTGGTTAGAGTGCAGTACTGCAAGCTACTTCTGCTGATTGCCAGTTGACTGCAATTTCACTAGGCTCAAGCTTGACTGAGCCTTTCATCCTTCCAAGGTGGGTAAAAAGAGGACCCAGATTGTTGGAGGAAATAGGCTGGCTCTGTAAACCGCTTGGAGAGGGCTGTAAAGCACTATAAAGAAGTATATAAGTTTAAGTGCTATTGCTATTGCTAAATGCTGAAATACTCTGCCATAGATTTTAACAATCGTTTATTTATTTTTTGAAATCTGTTTAGAGTATATACAGACAGAAGTTTCCTGAAGATGGGCTCCAGCACAAGTCCAAAAGGTTGAAAGACAAAACCTCTGGTCCCAGTTATCAACCCAGATTGTATCCTGCAACATTATCCTGGAACATGTATATTCGCTTTCATTCATGAGGGTATATATATACCTGCTTATCTCACATACAGGATTCTGCAACATAGCCAGTACAAAATAGTTTGTGTAGTTTTTTGGGCAGAGGTTGACTGCACATTCATTGGCAATGGGTTTGCTGGTCGTGAGTGTGCATGCACCACTTTGGGGCTGAAACACAACTTCAAATAGGCATGCAATTCCGGGGAGTATAGTTAGTTAGTTAGTTTATTGTCACTGCACCATGTACAACGAAATTGAACACAATCTTCAATGCACATCATGATCATGAAAATAAACATAAACACACATCCTTCACACTCCACATATTGAATTGAAAACCCCTGACACCACACCAACACTGCACTATACAGTAGAATTCCAAAGAGCTACTGCCCTGGGATAGAAGCTGTTTTTCACCCTATTTGTCCTTGTTTTTATTATCCTGTACCGTCTGCCAGATGATAACAGTTCAAAAAAAAGGGTTCCCAGTATGAGATAGATCTTTGAGAATGTTTTGAACTTTCTTAAGGCAGCAGGAGCTATAAAGCTCTTCCAAAGAGGGGAGAGGGCAACCAATGATCTTCTGGGCAATGATGTTAACCCTCTGCCACTGTGCAATTGGCAAACCATACAGAGGTGCAGTAAGTTAAGATACTCTCTATGGTGCAGCGGTAGAAGGTCACCAGCTGTTTTTCGTTCAGTTGTTGATTTCTGAGATGTCTCAGATAGTATAATCTCTGTTGGGCCCTTTTGACCAGTGCTGCAATGTGAGCACCCTAGGTCAGGTCCTCTTTTAGGGTAATACCCAGAAACTTAAAACTGGCCACTTGCTCTACTCGGTCTCCATTGATAAGCAAGGGCTGGATATCTGATCTGTTCCTTCTATAGTCCACTATAAGCTCCTTGGTCTTATTGGTGTCCACACCACGAAAGCAACCGGTCCACCTCGTCTCGGTAGGCAGACTCATCCCCCCTGGAGATGAGTCCCACCATTCCTGTATCATCTGAAAATTTAGTAATAGTATTACGAGCGTGAATGGGAATGCAATGACAGGGTGGCCTTTCTTTTTCAGGTTTCTGCACTAAGATAGACATCAGTTACACACAGAGATGATGAGAGAGAGAAAATGACAAGCTCTACATCACAATATCATGAACCAAACCCCAGCCTTCTTTCCTTAGATCTTAACACTGATCAGTAGTACAGGGATAAAACTTCATGGTCATAACACGTTTCATTATTCACAGTTCATCTCCCCTGCAAAGGTTTGTATTTGCCAGCCTCAAAGAAAAATACAGCTGTTTTAAAGGCTGCATAACATCAGGGTCGTTTTGGCAAAGCACTCATGCAGCCAAATTCATTTACTTTGCTGGTGTCCAGGGTCTCAGATCCCAACCTAATTTTCATATGGCTATTTTTATTACAAACACTCAATGGGAATTCTGAACTCCAGCTTCATTTTTATTTCCAACAGTGTCCCCAAGCTGTACATAGGACCCATTAATTTAAAAAAAATGTAGAGTAGAGTAGGTCTATTTGGAAATATATCAATATGTTCAGCAAATAGAAATGTCAGCATTCCAACAACCCTCCATTCCAATCAGCAACTCTGAGACAAGGATAATCTCAAAATAGCACCTGGCACATCTGTGGAATCTCAAAATTAAAAGTTTCCTGGACTTCCCACAATGTCCCAAACTATAATCCATCCCCTTTTTACCATCATCACATCACATGGACCAATCATGATCCATCCCAGTATAAGAGTCAGGATTCCGACAGTTACTCCAATTAAATCATGAGCCTCGAGCCACACTCCAAAAACTAAAAAAGATTTATTTGAAAGTAACATTCTACATCCGGCATTTACCTGGGCGTAGCCAACTCTGAGATACATAATTCACTGTCATCCTTCATCCTGCTTTCCCCCCATTCCACCCCTCTGATAGATAGATAGATAGATAGATAGATAGATAGATAGATAGATAGATAGATAGATAGATAGATAGATAGATAGATAGATAGATAGATAGATAGATAGATAGATAGATAGGCAGGGAGGCAGGCAGGCAGGCAGCTGGCTGGGTGTATCATCCATTGAAAAAACGTCTATAGCCAAGAGTCATCAATCATTCCCTCCAATTAGATTTTTGTGGGGTAGAAGCTTCAGTCATCTAATCAGTGTTTGAAGAAAATATGAATAGAATGTACTTTCGATTCCACACTGCTGCCTGCTCTTTGAAACTCCCCCCTTCTTTCTGTTGTCAACTATAAAACGTGTATAAAAATGTTTATGAGGTGACAGTAAGATGATTTTTCCATCCTGAGCCACACTTAATAATCTTGAATGACCAAAAGAATTTTATGTTGTCTATTTAGAGCTTCACAATTGAAATCACCCACTTCCACTTTCTCAGGCTATGAGGCAGTGTGGAATATGGTTTCCAAAGCTGACAGAAAAATAAGCTTGGTAGAGACCAATTTAGTCTCTAAGTAATGCAGAATAGCAATAGCAATAGCACTTAGACTTATATAACACTTCACAGTGCTTTTACAGCCCTCTCTAAGTAGCTTATAGGGTCAGCATATTGCCCCCAACAATCTGGGTCCTCATTTTACCAACTTTGAAAGGATGGAAGGCTGAATCAACTTTGAGCCTGATGAGATTTGATCTGCCAATTTACAGGCAGCTGGCTGGTCAGCAGAAGTAGCCTGCAGTGCTGCACTCTAACCACTGCACCACTGAGGCTCGTAGAAGCCTTCTTTTTCATCAATACAGGTAGTCTTCAACTTACAACCATTCATTTAGTGACCATTCAAAGTTATGATGGCACTGAAAAAAGTGACTTACGAACATTTTCTATATTTACAACCATTGCAGCATCCTGGTGGTCGCGTGATCAAAAATCTTGGCAAGTGGAGTATATTTAGGATGGTTTCACTATCTTGGGACTATGTGATCCAGCTTTTGAGATCTTCTAACAAGCAACACCAATCGGAAAGCCAGATTCATTTAACAACTTTTTTACTAATTTAACAATTGTAGTGATTCACTTAACAACTATGGCAAGAAACATTGCAAGTTGGGGCAAAACTCACTTAACAACTGTCTGAGCAATAGAAATCTTGGGCTCATAATTCAAGGACTACCCATAGGTGTTATGCAGAAGATACATCCCCCAAAGCATATGCTTATGAGGCTGTCCACAGCATGGTTGTGTAATTTCAAACCAGCTCACTCCTGATAAAAAAAAAGGGGAAGAGAACTAGAAGTAGAATAGGATTGTTAAAGCTTTTCCCAATGAATCTATCTCAAGCCAAAAGATTATTGGCATCATCATGAAAATCTTCCAATGCACAAATTAAATCGTTGTCTTGGAAAAGTAATTTGTGAATCAGCCAATAAATTTGAAAGAAAGGATGCAATATTAGATGCTGTTAATTACTTTATTACTGCTAATTATTTGAAGAAACAGGTGGGTTTGGGAAGTTAATTAATAGGTCATTATTACAATAAAAATTAACTTGGCAGGAGAGTGCATGTGTCATATATTTGCTGAATAATGAGCAGTAAAAGGAAGCCAACCCAGCAAGGGGGGAAAAACTCCACCTTTTCCCACCTATTTTCAACAGAATATGGACTTATAGATCCTTACTAAAACTGCAAAGCCAAACTCTACTCAGATTAAAGATCTGAGTAGAAGATTTATTGGCATTCCCAGTTTACTCTCTCCATGAAGAATAACATCCATGCAGCTTCATATCTCCTTTTTTAGAAAGGACATCATATTTTTAAGTGAACCTATAATTGGCACTGTTCCCAGGTTGAGGAAGACAGAGAGGAAAATATGTAGATTTTACACTTTCTTCAACAAACTTGATCATATCGTGTACTGGTTCTTCCCTTCCTGGTTTCAGTTTGATTCAACTATTTATACTCTAAAGATTGTAAGGTAGAAGAGTTACCTATCCCAATGCCCCCATTTTAAAAAATAACAGTGAAGCTGGAAGTTTTAAAATAGTTTTAAAACTTAGTCAGAGCATGTTTAAGATTTCATCTGTGCATGTAACTCAATGAGTTACATAGGATTTCTTGGTGATAGCAACCTAATTATGGAAATTCTACCCGAGGATGTGATATTGCAATTCCACCCATTGTGTTTAGTTTTGGATGAACATTAAAATTATATCTGTTCACCTGGGTGTTTTGGAGGCAATAATGCCAAATTTTCCTTAACATGATCTCCATTGCATTATAACTGATGTACCCAGGGAATATCCAGAACTCATAGCAATTGGCAATAATTAATCAGAATTGCACTTTAGGAGCAAGCAGCCACACAAATATTTTAAATAAATTAACAAATAAAATCAATATTGCCTGATCTTGGAAAAAGTTCAGAAATATTGGACCCAGTTAATATTTGGAAGAGTGACTACAAGGAAACTAAACGGCTGTAAGCTTTCTAGGAAAGTCCAAAACAAAAAGGTAAATTATTTCTAAATTCTTGTCACTAAAATATCTGGATAGGTCCATGAAGTCACCACCAATTGAACTTAACCAGGTGACTGGGGGGGGGGGGGGGTAGCAATCAGAACATCAGAATTGGATTGAGATGAAGAAACACTATGAGATGAAAACATAATTAAGAAGATACTAGACTCTACAAAAATCAAACAGAAAGAAGTCACATAATATTTAAAAAATGGAACTTATTTTATCAATGATTGAAAAAAATGAGGTGGAGAGATGGAATCTGTATTGTTAAGCAGATTAAATACCCAGATAACACAATGTTTACTAAGCACTAAGAAACTTAATTAACAGAAATTTAATTAAAAAAAATTAGAACCAGGTTGTGAGTACCTTGGGGGGAGAATCCATCATAACTTTGTTGGTTATAAGTTGAACAAAATAGATGATAGATGGATAGATGGATGGATGGATGGATGGGTGGATGGATGGATGGATAGATAGATAGATAGATAGATAGATAGATAGATAGATAGATAGATAGATAGATAGATAGATAGATAGATAGATAGATAGATAGATGGTAGACAGACAGACAATATATAGACGATAACCAATAAATAGATGATGGGTAGAGAAATAGCCTGATTTTTATAAGATTCTGTTCAAGTTTAATAAGCAAAAGGGGAAGCTCTATATCTTACAGAAAGATTCATAATCAATTGCTATATTAAGATTGTAACATATAATACTACTCCTATTTCAACTGTGTAAGTTGTTAATTTGCTTCTTAGCAGAATTGAAAGTGTTGGTTATGATTTTGAAAACTGTAAAATGGCTTGAGATCAGAATATGTAAAACTTACAAGAACTTCCAAAGGACTTTCTTCTGAACCCTCATCTCCATACATACAATAAAGTTAGTTGAAAATCTACAAAATATTGGCATTTTGATGGTTTCTCCTATTTAGTGAGATTTCTTATCCTTAGTATGTTCATTTGTCAGGTATATGTATAAGTTCATTTATTGAATTTACTAGATCTAAATTGGGTTAGGCTGAGAAAGCATGACTGATCTATATTGCCATGACTTAGGATGCACCAGAATCTGGATCTAGTTGAGCACTCCAATCATTGTAATATAATGTAGTTATTATTGTTGTTGTTCTGTTGTCTGTAAACACACATCAAAACTTCCAATCTCACTCCTCTAGATAGTATAAGATTATGCAGATGTGGCTGGTATTAGGAAGATTAAGAGAGCGCAAATGTCAGTCTTAAAGCAGAGTGTGAAATGCAGAAAAAACAGTCCAATTATCTCATCATTCCAAAGACAGGGATTTGCACAGGCCTGATTTTTATCAGTTATGAGAGTTGATAGCATTTTCACTTTTCAAATGAAAGACAGTTACTTTGATGTCAATTTAACATAGAACTTTCATCTATATATCCAAAGAAATGCCTGACTCAGACAGTCCATCACAATTACTTGGCAATTATAATGAACAAGTGGGATTGGCAACAAAATTCTCACAGTCTGGAATGCTGTGAGCTTGAACCGCCTTGCCTATTATGAGGCATGGGTTAGATTGCAGAATTGATTCTCCCAGTTCCATAACTTTGAAGTCATATATAACGAAGCGGGAAAACACCATATGGATATAGCCATCAAGCTATAAAAAGATCACCTAAATAAAATAAACTTTTCTTAAAGTATTGCTATAAAAATATAGGCTCACTGATGAACTTCTAGGAAAAGAGAGAACACTTTTCTGACAGGAAAGTAAAAGTTGTTGGTTTGAGGAAATATTTATTAGATGAATTGTGTTACTATGATGTCAGAATCTGTCTTCCAATTACACAACATTATATTTCCCCCTCTTTAAAAATATTATTTCTTTCTCTCTTGGAGTGCTTTAGAAATTTTTAGAAGTCAAGCTCTTTCAAAATTACTCTATATTTAAGTTCATAGTTTTATTTGTCTCATCCTCTTGGCTACCTGTTTTTATATTTAGATCTGACAAAGGTCAGATGGGGTTGTTGTTTTTCATTTTTGATGTGAAAAATCCTTAATGACATAAGTTTCCTTATAACACCTTCTCATAAAGCTTAACTGAAACATGAGATCAATAAAGATCAAAGTCATGTAAAGAATTGTCCAATGAAAGGCAGTGTGCTCGTTCCCTTGTACACACATACACACACACTTTTAGTCATCTTTTAAGATAGTTAAAGCAAACATAGAGCTGACATTTGATGTTTTACCCAATCTCTTCTATAAAAACTTCCACAACTTCTGAAGGCACGTTATTCCATTGGTTAATTGTTCTCACTGTCAGGAAATTTCTCCTTAGTTTTAGATCGCTTCTCTCCTTGATTAATTTCCATCCTTTGCTTCTGTCTTTCTTATTGGTATTTTGGAGAATAGGTTGAACCCCCTCTTCTTTGTGGTAGCACCAGGCCATCAATGAACATTAACACTGACATTATCTAATTTAGGTAATGACATGTTTACAAGAGTACAATAATTAATCCAAGCCCACATCTTTTTGAAATAAGTAATCAAAACCCATTTATTCTTATTGCATAAAGAATATGAAAAAGGAAAAAAGAAAGAATTGGAGAAGGAAAAAAAATGTTCAGAACAGCACCGCAGTATTTGTCCAAATCAAACTGTGCATGGTAACGGGGTTCATTCTATCATATCAATAAAAGCAACATAAGCATCCAGTAGAATTTGCAGTAACTTTATGCATGATGTCATTGGACCAGTAACACAAATTATGAAGCTTGCTTTGTTTGCATGATAACATCATATTGCAAGTAACATTCACACTCTCCACCCGTAAATAATAAGGAAACCATGTCCTTCACCAGAAAAGCAATTTATATCTTATGGATATAAGATATAAGCATCTTCTTAGATGCTTGGTGTAGAAACAAGTGATCCTTAAGGTCAATCACCACACTGAAAACTATGGATTTATCTTTATATAGATACAACTGTCTCAACAGTTTACTGATCAGATATCAAACAGGGGTTTGACTCAGAACGCTGTGGTTTCTGCTGTGTAAAGACAACATGAATCCTAGTGGCACAATGGTTAGAATGCAGTATGGCTGCAGACTAATTCTGCTGACTGCCATCTATCTAGAAGTTTAGCAGTTCATGTCTCACTGCTTCAAGGTTGACTCAGCCTTCCATCCTTTCAAGATCATGAGGAGCCAGATAGTTGGGGGCAATATGCTGTAAACCGCTTAGAGAGGGCTGTATAGCATAGGAAGCAATGGTGGGATTCAAATTTTTTTACTACCGGTTCTGTGAGCGTGGCTTGGCATGCGTGGCAGGGGAAGGATACTGTAAAATCTCTAGTCAGAGGTGGTATTTGCTGGTTTTCCAAACTATTCAAAATTTCCACTACTGGTTCTCCAGAACTGGTCAGAATCTGCTGAAAACCACCTGTGCTATGAAGCGATATATAAGTCTAAGTGCTATTGCTATTGTTATTGCTATCTTTCCTTTGGGATGGATTAGAAGCAGACTTTAATTTGTATCCAACACATAAAACCAATCTCCTCAAACTAATCCTGGCTATTGTTTCCAGGTCTCAGAAAAGGAGAATGTTCTTCTATGGTTTTATAAGGCATGTTCTCTGAGAGCTGGAAAGACTCATTTTAGAGATTAGATTTAAGATTTAGCTTTAGGATGATCTAGATGAAATTTCTGGTTAAGAGTTCTGTGTGCTTTCCTTAAATTTTAAGTCTATCCCATCTCCTTTCCATGAAGCAAAAAGGGAATGTTTTCTTAGTACAATAGGCACTCAAACTTAAAACGAAGCTGCAGCAAAATATTCTGTTGGCTGGTTTTCCCAGTGACTGCAAAAATTACAAAATTCATTTGGCTTGCTTCTTAGAATGCAATGCTGTAGTTATGGAATCTAACTATATAATAAAAAGGGGATCTATTAGCACGGCAAAAATAGGGAGCAACAGTGGATGTCAGGTACAGAAATTGTTATATTGACATAATCTACCTTATTTGGTAGTTAGCTGCAGGGATTCCAATAAGTCTTTTCCCCAACCATTCATGAAGGTATGAACAATTAAATCTGAGACTTTCTGCATGTAAGACATTTGCTTTCCTGGCTTTCCCTAAAAATGTACCCATGAGTGACTCAAGGAACATACTTAAATAAGAAAGGAAGCAAAAAGAAAGAAGATACGATGGATTTAATGTTATCAGGTGTTATATCTTTCCACCACTGGAAAGAAACCCCTTCAGAATCATAGACTAACAGACAGACCTTGGGAGTTTCTAAGCCAACTTCCTGCTCAGAAAGAAACCCTCTACCATTTTATACAAATGGTTGTCCAATCTCTTCTTTAAAAACTTCCAGTGTTAGACCATCCACAACTTCTGGAGGAAAGTTACCCCATTGATCAATTATTCTAACTCAGCTTTTGAGGCGCTATAATAATTTTTTTCAAATGCTTGAGGGATTTTCTTCCAGTATTCTTAAATTCTTGGGGGAGGGGTAGAGTCTAAAGTCATAGAAGCCTTTCCTTTCTTTGGTGCTTCTTGGAATGACCAGGTGACCATAGACTGAGTTTCTTCTTCTCAAGAAACAAATAAATAATGGTAGACCTGCTTTGCAAAAATACTGCCTATGCTGAGCTACCAATAAGTGTAATTCATTGAGACAATTCTGTAATTCCAAAATATATTTTAAAGTTCTCACAAGCCCGTGAAATTAGTTCCCCTCCCAAATAACAAATTGTCAAAGGTGTCTTTCATAATACTTAAACATAATACACAGATCAGCCTTGACAGAAAAATAGAAAGCCTTAACTTGGAAACATTATTGGAAATGTATGACAATAAAAAATATTTATTTAATAAAAGCCTATCTCTTTCTGCAGACCTTTAAGAAAATAAATCTCTTTGAACCAGACTATGTTCTGTTTATGTAACCAAAGCTTCTTTGCAGTATTGACAGAAGAGTTATATAGTCCACAGATTTTATGGAGCATTTCTCATATATTTTGAGACACATAGAAATCATCAGCCAACTGAACATCACAGCATGTAAGCATTATTGATTCTGATATTTTGTGACAGAAATAAAAAAGTAGGGTGAAATTGAATACAGAGCCCTTTTGACATGGAATAATTTATCATAGGAAGGTCATATGAAATGCCTGTCTATTGCACTCTTTAGTTGAGCCCTTTCAATTTCTGGGTGCTTCTTAGAGTTCTTTCTTAATCTTAATTCTTAAGAAAATTTAATTATAAAATCTGGAACTCTTTTAGTACTCTGGTCATGATCTACATGTAACCTTCTGTTTGCTAATAACTAACGTGAAGAATATATATAAATGACCAGTTGACACATTTAGTAATTTTAAGTTTTCAAATGTTTTGCCCTGGTAGTAAGTCAGACGTCCTACAAAAAATTTGTGGTATCACTACTATATGCATGAAGGGATCATCTATGATATTCTGTAGCAGCTATCATGTAGTAAATATAACTTTACAATATGTTATTAACTTCCTGGAAAGGTTTATTCAAGCAGTTATAATTATAAAAGAGAAGGTACAGATAATCCTCAATTTACAACAGTTCATTTAGTGACTGTTTAAAGTTACAACCACATTGGAAAAAAACCTACTTATGACCATTTTTCAATTACAAACTTTGTAGCATCCCCAGGATCATGTGATCAAAATTCAGATGCTTGGCAATTGGTTCATACTTATGACCGATACTGTGTCTCAAGGTCATATGATCCCTTTCGACAAGCAAAATCAATTGGGAAGCCAGATTCACTTAACAACTAAGTTACTAACTTATCAACTGCTATGATTCATTTAACAACTGTGGCAAGAAAGATCATAAAATGGGGCAAAACTCACTTAACAAATGTCTTACTTAACAAAAAAATATAAATGGGCTAAATTGTAGTCATAAGTCTACCTTATTAGTTTATTAGTTTGTTTGTTTAGTGAAAACTATATATAGCTTCCCAACTGACACACAGGTAATTCCAGGGGGTCTACAACATTAAAAATCTCAACATAAAAACCGTACCAGCCTATGGTAGCAGTAACACAATCAAAGCAACCACTTGATTGATTCCATCTCCAATCAGTGTCCCCAGGCCCATTGATAAATGTTCATTAATTAATACGGGTTTGGACAGAGAGAGGAACAAAATCTTATCTTGGCAGAATTTATATACTTTAGCTAATTGAAAATGCTTCTTCCATTGAGCACCAAGAGTTCTGACCTAAGATTTTGTTGCTGATGGTGCCACTGCTTAGGGAAATTGTCCAAAGATTGAAAAAAGAAACCCTATTGGACAGGTAATGGGCTATAGATAGCAAAAATATTGTAAATTCTCTACCATCTATTCATTCTTGTTTCTAATCTAATTGTAATCATTTTTTAAAAAAAACTAACTGCAACACCATTTTTCAGATTTAAATTTTTATGAGGGCTAAACTATTCCATTATTTCTCAATAACAGTGCTATTTTTATTAGTTCCATAATACGTCTCTAGTCATGTGGAAAACCTCCAGTTCTGTACACTTTCAAAAATTAATTTTTATTTTTTGCTTTGTTATCCAGATATCTTCCTCCCGTATCTTCAAATATAATTTTCCCCTATTCCATTCTGAGAGCTTTTTTTTTTCTTTGTTTCAGTGGGCAGTAAGTTATTAGGAAGTTTAAATTTAATAAAAGTCTTATGATTGCTTTCATTGCAATCACCTGTCATATAAATTCTCTTCTCTTCTTCCTTGTCACAGGAAAAGTAACTAAGAATACTACGGCGCTTCTCCATATTAAGTGGAATTCTAGTAAATTGTATCCCATGTGTACAAAGTTAGATTGTACAAGCTTTGCTGTGTACGCACAAAATCTCGAGAACTTTATTCATCCTTTCTTCCTAATACTATGAAAAATGTCTGGGCATGATAGGCATTTATACAGCCAGTTTGTCTAGTCATTAAGGCATCAGGCTAGAAAGCAGAAGAAAATGAGTTTTAGTTCATCTTGGCCATGACAGCCAGCTGGGTGACTTTTAGCCAATCACTAGGAGATATTGTGTTCTAGTCCTATCTTAGGCATGAAAGCCAACTGGTGACTTTGCATCAATCGCAAGGAGACCATGAGTTCTAGACCCACTTTAGGTATAAAAGTCAGCTGGATGACTTTCACCCAATCACCAGGAGATTGTATGTTCTGCCTTAGGCATAAAAACCAGCTGGGGGACTTTGGACCAATCACCAGGAGACAGTGTGTTCTAGTCCCACCTTGGGCACAATTGCCAGATCATTTTCCTCAGCCCAATCCACCTCACAGAGTTTCCATTGTGGGGAAAATAAATGGAAAAAGGAATATTAAGTATGTTTACCACCTTGAAATATTTACAAAAAATAATAAAGGTAGAATTAAAAACATCTTTAAAATGTAATTCCTCTTCTATCTCAGATGGTGGTGGCAGAACCTGCATGTCCAGACATGAAAGCTTAGATCAAGCTTGTTAGTACAGATTGCTTGTTAGGCAGATCACTCTACCTAATTCTGGAATACCAGAATTTCAGGGCATATTAATAATTTATATTAAAAAAATAGAAGAAAAGAATAGCAAACTGTCTCTATTGCTGCTAAAACATATCATTCATCAACATTGGGATGGGGCACAAATTGGCTCAAGGCCCTTGCAATTGAAACTTGGATCTCTTTCTCTGGTTTCAGAATAATGTAGTTTTCATTGGGTGTATTGTGAGTTTGCACAGTTCTTTCACACCCACATCTAAGGTAAGAGTTCTATTCTACCAAGGAATAATTGTGCTAACAAATTGATTCATGAAGGAATTTGAAAATGGATTAAAGCTACCCTGAAATAATTCCTGATCATTTGCCTCTTTCACTTTTTCTCTCCCAAGATACGTATGTCATTTTATTAGTGAGCACAAGAATGAATCAAAAAAGTCATTCAGTCATTAGCATGATATTTAGAAATGAGCTAAAATGCCCAGATTTTGTTTGTTCCACTTGTAATTCTTCAGTGTTTGCATTCAAAGATAACACATCAAAGTCTTTTTTCAGGTAAAGTTCACATTTTTAATATTCATGGTGGAAGAAAAAGGGGACAAGGAAGGAAAGCCTTAATATTAAAATAATAGTAATCAAGTTCGTAGGTAATTTTAAATGGTTTAGAATTTGAAGATAGGTTTCATAGGACGTTATATGCCTTTTCTGCAAACAATTGTAAGACATCAAAAAATGCATTATTTGTTATCTGTCAAATGCAGGAAACCAGAAGTTCAGGCAATTCAAAAGAATATATAGGTTTATTGAATGCTAAAGCTTTCTGCAAGATTCTGGACTATAATGGTCAAAATGAGTTGGTGGTAGATGAGAGTCAATGGAATTCAAGATAGCCTGGACTTAGATCTATTGTGGGCATTAAGGGACTTGAGACTTATGATATGCTTGATCCCTCTTTCAGGCTCAGCCTGGTCATCTCTTACATTATCTTAAATGAGGAATATTTTTAATTATGAAAAATACTGATTTGACAATGATTTCAAGTAGCTGTAAAACAAGGGAAATCTAAAGAAAAAAATGGTCTTTCAATTTGCTCGTATTGTAGCATTATTGTCTTTCAAGTATAGGAATGAATGCAATAGGCCAAGTAGATGAATTTGTGTTGGTTGATTGTAAATGTTGGGAGAATTTAATTGGATTCTCCCAACATATACTGCATGGATTCTCCCAACATATACTGCATGGATTCTTCCAACATATACTGCATGGATTCTCCCAACATATACTGCATGGTATCATCCTGCAGTATAGGTTATGAAACATTCCAAAGCTTACCTAAAATTTCAAACATTTCTTTCTTTCCTTCATTCCTTCATTCCTTTGTTCCTTTGTTCCTTTCTTCTTCTTCTTCTTCTTCTTCTTCTTCTTCTTCTTCTTCTTCTTCTTCTTCTTCTTCTTCTTCTTCTTCTTCTTCTTCTTCTTCTTCTTCAACTTCAGGTTATATCTAGCTAGGATGGAATTCTATCCATGCTAAAAGTTTATATCCATTAATTGGGGCTATACCCTAATGGAAACTCCTATTGAATATGGAGTACATACACAGACACACACACACACACACACACACACACACGGTAACTCAGATTTATATCATGCATAATATAACTTGCAATATATATAATTCGGATATATAAATCCGATAATAGGGTAGACACTTATAAAGATGAAGTTGTTCTTGAAAACCACTTGCAACTTATTGCAAATAATCACTTATACTAACTGATTTAGACAAAAAAAAAAGGTTCCTGGCTGGTTATGTGGGAGTAGCAGGAGATGGGGCTGGTGAACCAGAGAAAGATTTTTGCAGAGGGTGGCAGGGTTGTTTGGACCCTTCCTGTTCTTCCCTGTACTTAATCTTCATCACCAGAAGCTTTCAGTGTTGTGGGATTATTGCCCATTCAAAAATGAGCAGCCAATTTCCATGAATTGGATTCATTAACTAGATAACAGGGAATCACACGGGGTTTGATATAACATGGGTGGCTATATAAATGTTATAAATAAATAAACAAACAGCCCTGTATATGCTATGATCTGGATATTAATTGGTCCCTAAGAGGTCTTTTTGATGGCACTACAGAAGAGCAAAGAAAATGGCCTTGCACTGGCCAAATAGCCAAAGCTACCTAAGGATTTTTGAAACAGTAGAAATCATTCCTAGAAATTCTTCATTATCAATTAAATACATAGCTCTTTCTTTCCTCTTCTGTTTAATCATATTCCAATTCTCAGAGACTGCCTGGATAGATCTCTGAAATTTTCTTGGTAAGGTTTGCCAGGACTCTCTTCCTGGGACTTAGCGAAAATGACTGGCTTATGGTCACCCAACTGGCTTTGTGCCTTAGGCAAGACTAGAACTCATATTCTCCTGGTTTCTAGTCTGATGCTTTAAACCAGGGTGTTAAAGTCAATTTCATTGAAGGCTACATCCATGTTGGGTTGGTGGTTTTGGGTAGCCAGGGTGGGCAATGGCAGCTCAATGTC
Source organism: Bungarus multicinctus (assembly GCA_023653725.1). Taxonomy (NCBI): domain Eukaryota; kingdom Metazoa; phylum Chordata; class Lepidosauria; order Squamata; family Elapidae; genus Bungarus; species Bungarus multicinctus. The sequence goes on along the minus strand of CM042840.1, from coordinate 14,770,787 downwards.
ACTCATGTCAGGGGCACCTGTAGTGGCCCAAGTACTCTGCCAGCAAAAACGGAGCTAGGGAGGGCTCTGTTTTCATGGGCAGTGGGTTGCAAGATGCCCTCACAGCCGAAAAAGGAGCCGGCAGCCCTCCTGAGCTCCATTTTCATTGGTAGAGGCATTGTGGGTCGGTCCTTCATTTCCAGGGTGGCCCTGCAGGCCAAATCTAAGCACCCTGTGGGCCAGACTTGATACCCTTGCCTCAAACACTATATCAAACTGGCTTTTATCAGAGTTCAGGGTTAGGACTACAGCAATATCACATATGGCTATTGAGCTTTTCCCCCAGGTCTTAAACCATGGATAACAGTTTCATCTCTTTTTCCCATTTCAGACAAATGGTAACATCAGGATTATAATAAGTCATTTATACTATTTATATAAAAGTAGAGACTTGATATTATTGTCTTATTTTACTGCACCAAAGGGAGTTGGAAGTCAATGCTGTTTCTTTCTCTTCCCCCTTTTTTCTTATACTTTTCCCTCCCCTATCCTTCCTACTAGTTTCTTCTGCATTTTTATAATCTTATATAGTGTTAATAAATAAATAAATTGAAAAGCAAAAATAATAAAAAATTAAAAAGCGAAGTGGAAGAACCAGACTTCTTTTTCAAATGCCATCAAAAAGTCCACATTTTCCCTCAACCTGGAAAAGAAAAATCTAACAAGTTGTTTCTTTGAGGGCATGGTTACAGATATAAACATGATATGAGGACATTGGGGTACTTAGCGCATTTTAATTTATTTCCATCAGCTTAATTAAAAAGTACTCTACGTTTGTCTGCAAATGTAGCAAGCTTGTTATTCATAACAGGAGAAAAAGAGAAGTGAACAAAAATCATACAGCACAAGAGATTTGTTCTCCATCACAGATGGGGGAAATTTGTCTTTGTTCTTCTTTGTGAAAAGTCACATTTTTCTTAAAAGAATTAAACTAATGAACCGCCATTTGAAATTACACCAATTTATCAGATTATTTATTTATTTGTCGCAGTTAAAAATGGTTTTTAATTTCAAGAAAAGCAAGTAAAAAAGCAAAATTCCATTTACTCCTTGCTCTGGAGATAAAAATGACAGTTCCAGAATATGCACTGACTGAAGGCTCAAAGAAATGCAGATAGAAGTGCAACCTGGTTTTAAACAGCATGTTAAATACTAATTTATGTCAAAGATATTTTATCTCCCCTCATCGTAATCTTTTTTCTTCTTCACAGCATGCTCAAGCAGAAAAAGATAATAATTATGCTGAAAGACATTGTCTTCTCCTGTCAGAAACTAGAAAATTATGAAATAATACAGCAAAGCAGCCAAAAACATCTTTTTAAAGATGGGCGTTTTTTCCTAATGAACACATCACCCCTCTTTTAATGGTAAAATCTGTTGCGAAGTCTACTGGGAATAGGATAGAAATTGAGCCATTAGAAAAATGGATGTGTTAGCATGCTTGAGAGAGATTAGAAGCCGCATTAAAGAAAAGCATATATGTAAAATCTGTTAGTTTGTTCAATAACAGCTGATTGGAGTTTGGGATAAAGTTGTTCCAGTCTTGACAGAAGGACCTTTTAAACTCAAAATCTATTCATTCATTCATTTCAAACTTGGAATAAACTTGCAGCACAGACAGAAAATAGCTCTGAGAATTTCTGATGTGATTGTTTTGAAATGAATGGAGAGGGTATTTCAATCTGAAACCATTTTGATTTTAAAACTTTTCGAACCTCATTGCTATATAAGTCAATGGGTATGTAGTTGTGCGAGTCTAGCATCGGTTTATATTCTGCTACACTTTTTCAACTTTCTGAAATGTTGAAGACAAATCTCAAGGAACAAACTCACATTTGTTTTTGTGCTTGTGTTTTCCAACTTGTACATTATGTATAAATAGCTTTTTTATTTATTTATTTATTTATGTTGTCAAGTGATTATAAGATAACAGGCATAAGTATAAACATAGATATAATACATGAAATGGATACATATAAGAAAAATGAAAAAGAAACAATAGGACAGAGACGTTAGGCACGTTGGTGTACTTATGCACGCCACCGCTTCTCAGTGCACCCAGTGCTTATGCAAAAACATAAGCATAAGCATCTTAGTATGAAATATATGCAATTTAGTATAAAATATATGAGCAATTTAAAATGGAATATTTGGAAAAAGTCAACAGGATAATTGTTCTGATCCAGACACAAGACCAAGAAGTGTGAATGAGGCTGCTTCTTTTAAAAACTAGTCCTAAATGTTTGACATGAATGGGATATATTGCAATTCCTTGTTGCTTCCTTACTTGGATGATAAAGCAATCTCCTAGAAGCTTTGTTTTGTTCTGTTTTTGATTCATTCCTATTGATTAATCATAAGTATTAAATAGCCTGGGCCAACTGGGAAAAAACTTCTTTTCGCCTCCAATTCTTCCCATTATTTATGCTGAATTTTCATTTTGAGACTCAGATTGGCTCATTTGTTATTCAAATATGTGCTACAGGATCCTCCATCAAATCCTGCATTTGACTTCAAGGAAAGGAAGCAGAGAGGCCATATGTCTTCGAACTGAATTAAATTCACAAAGAAAATTTTCCCCATCCTGAATGAGCAAAAACAATGGCCACAAACTTCAGAAAAGACAACTTCAAGCCAAAACAACAACCATTTGTATCCAATTCTATACTTCTCTGAGCTCATCTCTTGGGGATGTTCATTCTTTCACTCTCACCCATAGACTCTGGAAACACTTGTAGTGTGCATCTTGGTTCAAATACAGCTCAAATTAGTCTTGCAGGTTTTATTTATATATTCTGTTCATTCAGTTCCTTCTCACAAATATTATTGATCTTACTCAATTGAATTTTGTACATCCATTTCAGTGTGTTTCTGTAATGTTCCCATTACAGAATTCTGCTGCATCTGGAGTCTTCGACGCTACTCACTAGGAGTGATGGAAAGGAAAGTGAATTTTTTTCTGATGAGTTAACTGCCCATGACTTGCAGGTCATAATTCAGCTCTAATTGTCACTGGACAGAAATCTACACTTGGTCCAGGGAAACTAGAATGCCATTTCAGATTTAATAATGAATGTCTTCAAAGGACACATCATAATATCTGATTCATTTCTCTTGCAGGATTGCTGTGTGAATCAAATCAAACAAACTTTTGTGAGCTTCTCATTTCCTGAAGAAAGGGGCAAGATAAAAATTAAGTTTTCAACAATTGTAAAAGCAGCATATAATAAATAGTGCTAGAAAGAGACATTGGCTTTTTTATTAATCCTATTTATTTAACAGGTGTTTACTTAATTTGCATTTTCCCAGTTTGTATGTGAATTAAAAAAGATCACATCATAATATTTGCTCTTTGAATTTTGCAAGGCATTTCCCAACTAAGATAATACACCAAAAGGACTGAGTTAAAGAAAAACACTTGTTTACCAAAAGAAAGGTCATAACAGACAGAGGGGAAAAAACTCTTTGCAACATATTATGTATCAGTAAAAGTTCATATACAAAATGTGCGTAAAACATAAGCACATAGAGAATTTGATTTCAGTGAATTTGCATTTAAACATGAGTTGCTATATATCATTGCTGAAGGTACATCTTCAATTTCATATAATACATGTCAGGAGAGCTTCCTTCCTTTCTTGCAGCCTTCCATCCTTTGAGTAGCATGTTACTGGAAATTTTCCATCAGACATTTTGCCTAGAAAGTTTGACCATACTTAGAAGGTCTTGCTGAAAAAGGCATCATCAGATGTATAAATGACAGGAACCAGTTACTGGTATGCAACCCATATTCCTTTGCTGCTGTACCTGCAGTTTAAGCACTATGCCGCGATGCCCTTGAAAGATGTCTGTCATCAGCAAATGGTAAATCAGATACGCTCCCAAAATAAATCTGTTGCAGATTAACTTAATTACCCCAAAGCTCTCAGGAGCTTCGAGGGATTTCACAGCATAGCACTCATCCTGAAAAGCAAAATTAAATGCTGCAGTGACAACACATACATCTCCCCATTATGAGGAAATGAAATTTAGCAAGAAGAAATCTATGCCTATTTAAATGTTCAGGAGGGTTTACTAGGAACAAACTGCAAACTTTATAAATTTCCTCCCAAAACATAGTTAACAAGCAAAGTTAATCATCATTAGACCAACTAATTGAATACCTTAAATACAATTGAAATAAAAAATGATCTTAGTCAACAATGCATTTCAGTCTTGTTTGTTTCACTGAATCCTTTCTAACCAGGGATGGGATTCTACCAGTTTGCACCTATTCGCTAGAACCGGTTGTTAACATTCTAAGCAGTTCGGAGAACCGGTTGTTAGAAGAAATTACTGGCCTAATCCTGTAAGGAAGGTAGGAAGGAAACATTCTGGTCTTGCTTACAGAAACTGCCTCTCTGTTAACCCTTATTACATTCTTGGCAGGACTAGACTTCCTTTGGAGTTTTTTCCCCCTCCTTTGCTGGTACTTTGCTTGTGTGGAGTGACCATTCAAAGTTACAATGGCACTGAAAAAAGTGACTTATGACCATTTTTCACAGTTGCAGCATCCCCACAGTCATGAGAGGCCAGGTGAGGAGATGTGTGCATTGATGTGAGTAATATTGAGTTGGCCACGCCCAGCCAATAACATGACCACCAAGCCATGTCCACCGCCTAAGCCACACCAACCGAACTGGTTGTTAAAAATTTGAATCCCACCTCTGTTTCTAACTATGAATACGCACACAATTAATTACTAATATTTATAAAATGGTAACATAGTGCTCTTCTTTTGATAGGAGTTGATCGTCATTTAACCAAAGATATTGTTTTTAGTAAAGTTGCCAGACTTATCACCTTCCCCAACATTCAGATATCTCAAAGGATCAACTCAAAGCATTGCTTCTTTTTTCCATTAAAATAAGATAAATACTGGATAACAGTTTATGAGAATATAACCAAATAGGAGACATAAAATTCCACTGGCCAATTCAACTTTACAAGAAAATAAGTTAATTTTTCCTCAAAATTTTCACAGTCTGAAAATCTTTGTCCATTCTTCCAATCAGATCAAAGTCTTATTATTTATGCTGCACTAATTGATTTTGAAAAGTCTGGCCATAAAAAAATTGTTTGTCCTTACCTAACAGGAAATGTAGTGTCTAGCGATTAATATATTAGTTTGCCAAATGTAAAATTGACAATTGAAGACCCAAGTACTGCATGATAGGGTGAGCTCTCATTTCTGCCTCAGCTCCTGCCACTCTAGGAGTTCAAAAATGCAAATAGATAAATAGGTACCACCCCATAGAGAAGATGACAGTGTTCTATGGAACACAGCATGTAGTTGTTCGGACCCAAACCTGGTTCCAAGAGAGCAAACACAAGACAAAGGCAGCAGCACAACCTTTTAATGTTTCATCTATGAATTCTGTTTCTTCACAGATAAAAGGCTGCTTCTAACAAATTACTCCAACAAGAAAGAGCCTAGCCAGGTTTTTTCAAGGCTGTCAAAAAACAACAGATAAGAAATAGTTTACAATACAAGAGTCTTCAAATACCAACTGTAATGTCCACGAGGCTGTTTCAAAACATCTTTGCTTCCTACAAAGAATGTTCGCTGCACAGCTGCCTTTTATCTTCTTGAAGGAGGGGCCATTACCTTGCAGCCTTACTCCCAAGTTGCCCGTGCTGTTGCAGCTGCTCTTTCCTGCAAGCAATCCTGCATGCATATGCACTTGGCACAGGCTCCTCCAGAACCTCCTCATTGCTGCTGCCAGCCCCCACAATCTCTGAAGGCAGCAGTCCACTTCCTAATGGTTCTGGCCCCTCAGCTGAGTCCCTGTTCTCCTTAGCTGTCTTCATCTGCTGCCAGCTAACCACAACACTAGTCATGCCAGCCATATGACCATGGAAGTGTCTTTGGATAAAGCTGTCTCCCTCAGTTTGGAAACAGAGATAAGCCCCTCCCCACCAGAGTCAGACACAACTGGACAGAGGAAGCTAAATCCTTTCATCCCAATAAGGATAAATAATTTTAGTAGTTTATCACCTTCTCTTAAAATATAAGAAATGATCTGTATAAATAATCCTTAAACTTTGTCATTTCAGTGCTGATGTCAGCAAAAGTAACCAGAGACAACACCATATCTAGTTTAATATTGATCAGATAAACCAATGTTATATTCCTTCCTTTTATTTTTAACAATCTTGATATTTAATCCTTTCACATTGATGTCTCACAACATAATTTCTTTTATTTTTCCTTCTCCTTTCCCCCCAGAACTCCCCAGTATAGACAAGGTTTTTCTTTTTCTATCTTTTTAAATACAAGTTTCCTCAATCTTTTTTCCTTTAATTCCTCTTAAGCTGCTTAGTTCTACAACTAGAACTTTTTGTGATAAACAGCAGTAGTAATGGTTCCATGATGATGATGGTGTTGCCCGACTGAGAGGGGCTGACTTTTCCAGCCTCGGTGGCCCCAGCTGGGGCCGACAACAATTTGCTGGTGGTGTGGAGGCCCGGCCCTCCCCCCAACCGGTCCCGCAGCCTGGGCCTTGTTGGCCTGGGCGGCAGTGGCGACGGTGGGAGCAGTCGGGGCCAGTGATGGCAGCACAGCCTGGCCTGTCAGGTCTGTCGGCTTTGGGGTAGATACCCCTAGCCTGGATGGCCCCGTTGATGGTCCTGGCACTGTGGGCGGAGTTGAGAATGAGTTGGAGACTCCTCCGGCCTGGATGTCACTTCGAGGCCCCTGGTTTGACAGGGACATCTCCGGTAGTGGTAGCAGGGCCTCCAACGGTGGTGGGGGCAGCGGCCTTGACCTCGGTGCTTCCGTTGGGGATGATGGTGGTGGTGGTGGCCCAGAGGCCTCACCGACGGTGGCGGTGGCGGTGGTGGCCTGTCCCTGCATCACCTGGTCCGGCGGTGGGGGCGCCTGGCTCAATGGTGGCAGCGGTCCCGACAGCAGGGGCTTGGGCTCCAATGGCTCTGGTGGTGATGCTGAATACAGGGGCTCTGGTGGCTCCGGCACCGAAGACGGGCCTACTTTGACCTTCTGACCTCGATTTCGTCCACAGCGTCGACAGCGGCAGTGGGGACAGAGATCGTGGCCGGATGTTTGTGATGCCAGAGTGGGTTGGTTCCAATCTTATCGACCCTCCCCTTCTTGACTTCGACTTTGAACATTAGAGACTCGAACATTAGAGACACGACTGACCAGCCACCCTTTAACCGGGCTGTTAACCTATTCATCGACAGAGCTATGGGCCCTCAGAAATGTCCCCCTTTCTTTGAGGTGGCCCTCCAACCTTTCTAAGGCATACCTTGATGATGGATTTTGGAATCCTGAGAGGTGGCACAGCCAAGGGAAACGTACCCAATTATATTCTTTTATTTCTAAATTTTTAGTGGGGTTAGGGAGGGTGACCAGGCTCGGTCTGGGGGACAACCCGTCTGAGACAAGGGCCAGACCGGGGGTTACGCGTGACTGGGAGGTTTTGGGAGTGGGGGTGGTTAAATCGAGGATGGGGGTTTCTCTCCGGAATGAGGAGGGGATGGTTATCCACATGATCAATGGGAGAGGCAGGTATGGCATGGACAGGGGGCCTTATTATGTTTCAGGAGCTCGCCCCCGCTGTTTACGAGCGGTGGCATGCTCCGACCACCGTGTCACTTTCCGTTCCCTGGATTGTCTGAACGATCCAGCCCCAGGTCTTCTGTTGATGTTGTGCAATGCCAGGTCCGTAGTTAATAAGGCCCCCCTCATTTATGATCTGATTAGGGAGGGGAAAGCGGACCTGGTGGGTGTTACTGAGACCTGGCTGGGCCAGGAGGGGGGTGTTCCCATGGTGAAGATGTGCCCAGCTGGGTTTCAGGTTTTCCATCGTCCGAGGGCCCAGGGGAGAGGTGGGGGGGTTACGGTGATTATTCGAGAAGATCTAGGGCCTAGGGAATCCACTGTCCCTCAGACGACCGGATGTGAATTCCTTTTTGTGAAATGTGGTTCCAGGGTTTAGATGGGCCTATTGATCACATACCTGGCTCCTTGCTATGTGACATCGGCCCTGCCTGAGCTCCTGGAGGTCATAACCGGCTTGGTGGTTGAGACCCCCCAGGCTCATGGTCATAGGGGATTTCAACCTGCCTTCGGCCGGCAAGGCCTCGGGGATTGCTCAGGAGTTCTTGGCTTCCATGACAGCCTTGGGCCTGACCCAATTAATTTGGGACCCCACTCACACTGGGGGTCACATCTTGGATCTGGTTTTTGTTTCTGGACAGTGGCAAGATGATCTAGGTATTGGAGATGTTGTTGTAGAGCCTCTGTCATGGTCTGATCATTCACTCCTTAGGCTGGACTTCCATGCCGCATCTCCTTGTCGCAGGGAGGCGGAGCCGATGTGATGGTTCCGCCCCAGGCGCCTGATGGACCCGGATAGGTTCCTGATGAAGCTTGGGCCATTTCCCGGTGTTCACACACACGACTCAGTTGAGGACCTGGTGGCCACCTGGGATAGGGTGGCAGCTGGGGCCTTTGACTGGGTCGTGCCCTTGAGGCCTCTGATCCATGCCGATCCCAATTGGCTCTTTGGTTTTCTGAGGAGCTGAGAGAGATGAAGCACCAGAAAAGATGCCTAGAGGATCTGACCGAACACTATTGCGGTCCCATATTAGGGCCTATTTAGTGGCGATAAGGACGGCGAAGCACTCTGACTTTTCCGCCCTTATTGCATCCGCAGGAAATTGCCCAGCCGCCCTTTTTAGAGGTGGGAGTGTGGGAAATTGCCCAGCCACTCCCTTCTAGAGGTGGGAGTGTGGGAGGATCCTCTACAGGGTGGGCTGAGGATTTTTCAAATTTTCTGCAGGACAAAATCAGTCAGATCCGGGATGGGTTAGACTCTGACTGGGCAACTCTGGATGGGGGAGCGGGGGTGGTGTTCAGTGAGGTTATTTGGGGGGAGTTTGATCATGTGACCCTCAAGGATGTGGACAGGATACTGGGTGGAATGAATGCCACCACGTGTTTACTGGATCCATGTCCCTCCTGGCTGGTATTGGCCACTTGGGAGGTGACACGAGGTTGGTTCCAGAGCAGTATTAATGCTTCCTTGAGTGAGGGGTTTTTACCTGCTGCCTTGAAGGAGGCGGTAGTGAGACCCCTCCTCAAGAAACCATCTCTGGACCCAATTTTATTATCTAATTATCGTCTGGTCTCCAACCTTCGCTTTATGGCAAAGGCTGTTGAGAGTGTGGTGGCATGACAGCTCCCCCAGCACCTGGATGAAGCTGTCTATTTAGATCTATGCCAATCAGGCTTCAGGCCCGGGTACAGCACGGAAATGGCATTGGTCACATTGCTGGATGATCTCTGGAGGGCCCGTGACAGGGGTTATTCCTCTGTCCTGGTCCTGTTAGATCTCTCAGCAGCTTTTGATACTGTCAGCCACAGTATCCTATTGCAGCAGCTGGAGGGGTTGGGAGTGGGAGGCACCGTGTTATGGTGGTTCTCCTCCTTCCTCTCCGACCGTTCGGAATTTGTGTTGGCAGGGGGGCAAAGATTGACCCCGAAGCCCCTGACTTATGGGGTACCTCAGGGGTTGGTGCTCTCGCCCCTCCTGTTCAACATTTATGTGAAGCCACTGGGTGAGGTCATCCATGGCTTTGGGGTAGAATTTCATCAGTACACTGATGATACTCAGTTGTACATCTCTACCCCGGGCCACCTCGACGAAGCTGTGGAAGTGATGACCCAGTGCCTGGAGGCTGTGCGGGGTTGGATGGGGCGGAACAGGCTTCAGCTCAATCCGGCCAAGACCAAGTGGCTGTGCTTTCCGGTGCCCCGATACAGCCAGCTAACTCCATCGCTGGCCATGGGGGGGGGGGAATTCTTGCCCCCACGGAGAGGGCGCACAATCTGGGTGTCCTCCTGGATGTATGGCTGTCTTTAGAAGACCACATAGCAGTCATCGCCAGTCATTGTCAGATCCGTAGGATCTACCAGTTGCGGCCCTTTCTGGATCGGGATGCAGTTTGCACGGTCACATCCACCCTCGCCATCTCCCGCCTAGACTATGCCAATGCTCTTTACATGGGGCTCCCCTTGAAGAGCACCCGGAGGCTCCAGTTGGTGCAAAATGCAGCTGTGTGAGTGGTTTTGGGGGCTCCTCGGAGCTCCCATGTTACACCACTTTTGTGTGAGCTGCATTGGCTCCTGGTGGCCTTCCGGTGCGATTCAAGGTATTAGTGACCATCTTTAAAGCACTCCATGGCTTGTGACCTGGGTACTTACGGGACCGCCTACTGCCACCATTGGTCTCCCATCGGCCAGTGTGCTCCCATAGGGTGCGCGTCCTCGGGGTGCCGCCGGCTGGATGGCTGGTGACCCTGAGGTTCCGGGCCTTCTCTCTGGGAGCACCTTCCCTCTGGAATGAATTATCCCTGGAGATGAGGACCATCCCTGACCTTTTGACCTTCTGGCGTGCTTTGAAAACCCATTTATTTCACCAAGCCGGTCTGGCCTAGAGTTCGGTGCAGGTTTTTAATTGGTTTTAATAGGTTTTTAATTTTATAACTTTTAAACTTGATTGTTTTTATCTATCAGTTATTTATCAGCCACCTTATTTAATCTTTTTAAATTGCTTTTAAATATTGTATTGTATTTTTTATTCCATTTTATTTGGCTTATACCACCCCGAGTCCCATCGGGAGAGGGGGCGGTATAAAAGACTAAATAAATAAAATAAATAAATGAGGAACAATTTTTTTCAAGTGTAAATTCCTTTAGATGATTGGGGAATATTTCCTGAGATTGCTTAAATATGGAATTTATTTTTAAAAAAACTTGTCCCTGGTCTCCATATTGGTAGTCCTTGACTTGAGTCCACTATTGAGACAAAAATTTCTGTTGCTAAGCAAAATAATTGTTAAGTGAGTTTTACCCCATTTTATGTCTTTTTGCCACAATTGGTATGCTTCAACAGTCATAAGAAATAGTTTTCACTATTCATAAATTACTTTTTTCAGTGATATTGTAACTTCAAATGATCACTAAACAAATAATTGTAGGTTGAGGACTAACTAGATGAAAATAACAAAACAAGGTATATTGCCGGAGCGCCCCAATGTCACTGCTTCCCACTGTTAGCATTTTACAGTGTTATGTTTCTTTGGGTGGAAAGCACAAGATATTAATAACATGCATTATATATATATATATATATATTCTGAAAAAGTTTCAGTAGAGATAAAACTGCAAAATGCCTTTATAGTAGCAGCATCTGTTTTTAAACTTCCACCCTACCTAAAAACACCTACCTGAATGAATTGATTTCTTAAAGCATCCTCATATATTTTCAGGCAGTGTGAAAGGCTGAAAAAAGAGTAGCTGCTTTAAAGGAATATTATTTTTATACTCCTATACTTTGTATTTCATAAGTATCTCTTCTGATTTATTTTCACATATGATTGATGTTGGATAGATAGATAGATAGATAGATAGATAGATAGATAGATAGATAGATAGATAGATAGATAGATAGATAGATAGATAGATAGATAGATAGGCAGGCAGGCAGGCAGGCAGGCAGGCAGGCAGGCAGGCAGGCAGGCAGGCAGGCAGGCAGGCAGATTTTATTTAAATGTATCTCAAACAAAGCTTATGCATCAAAAACAAATTCCTTCTGTATCCAATCACACTTGGCCAATAAAGAATTCTATATTCTATTAAAAATATCCCCCTACTTTCTTAAGCAAATGCAGTTTTTCTCACCCATCAGAGGTATATCAACCTTTCAAGTACTGAGAACAGCTCTAAGGCATTAAAAGGTCACCTATGCCTGGTTTACTGAATTTGCTGAAGGGGATATTAACCACTCTCCCATCTATTCCAAAACCTTTAAAACTCTTTCACTTTCTATGTTCCGATAAACACGATTTTATTCCCTTTTTTCCAGTGTCTTTGTATGGTATTGCCCTCTTCATTTGGAAAGCATCTATTAAAGTATTTCACATTAATAAAGTGCTGTCCATCTGGCAAATTTTATAAATGTTAATTATGTCTCATGCATTTCTGAAGAAAAATAATGATACTAAATATATCTTTTTCCTAAATCCATTTATAGCTCAGGATCAGATGTAGCTGCCTCCAGCTGCATGAAATTACTTTAAAATGTATACATACAGTATACATGTATGTATATGCATGTATTATTGTCATATGGGGGATTATTCTGTGTGCGATTAAGATAGCCTTCCTTCCTTCTTTTTCTTCCTGCCCACCATGAGTTTATGGGGGAAATTTAATTAAGAGAGTTTTATAAATCCCAAATCACACTTCTTTCAGGTTCAAAAATGGGGAAAAAATAAAAATAGATATGGGAAGGACATTTGCAAAGAAGATCCTAGAACAAAGAATAAATATTCTTTCTTATAACTTTTAAATAGATAACAGGCAGACAGACAGACGGAACTCTTGCTAAAATAGATGCATGAATCAATTCTACCTTGGCTTACTTGTGGATAAGGTTATCCGGTGTGGGGATCAAAAAAAAAAAAATCAAGGAGACTCCCCTGCTTGTGGGTCAGATTCTAATTTCAGTGGAATAATTTGGACACCAAGAAGAAAGTTTGCAGTCAACAAGAATGATTTTGGATACAAATATAATTGTATATAGAATTGGATAGTTGTTGCAGGATTTGGTGTCATAACATCTTGTAACTTCATTGATTAAAAAGAGCTCGTTCTCTTATATTTAAGGAATATGAAACTCTACTGAGCATTCTTGCATCTTTCTGTCTCTCTCCTTCTCAAAGGACAAGCAATTCTGAGTCCTTATAAAAGGGGAAAACTCAGCAAACTGGAAATTTGAGATACACAGAATATCCTTCTCTTCAAAATAACATTAATGTTTGGTTTTGACAGTTGGTATTAATTCATGATTTTAGCAAGCTCCAATGATCTTTTTTGGTAGCTTTATCCTGCCTAATTCTAAACAAACTGCAAAACATTACAGTTGTTCAATGTTTAAATACTAAATATGTGAGGCTGAGCTTTAAACTGACTGATAGAGATCATGCAAGCTTAGTTCAGGGATGCTCATCAGATGTCAAAGTCAAAAGTGAACTCATTCACTCATTTATGCCCTTTAGAGACCAATTTTTTTTTAATGTTCACTTTTCTGATTACAATAGCAAAATCAAGTATTATGAAGGACATATCAAGGTTTAGGCCAGCAGCAGGACAGTAGATCAACCACCATGATATCTGTGATAAGTGGAAAAAGTAATAACTTGCCTTAGTTTTGAAGTATTGCAATACTTTCTATAACTTATTGTCCATTGCACAATCAATCAGATTGGAGGTGGCATTTTTGTCTGCTTATAAAGCCCTTCCCAAGGACCTGGAATAGGATTTGATGGTGTTAGAGGTGTCATCATAGGATGTCATCATAGGACGCCCCTAACTACCTCAATTCCAACTACAGCTGGCCTTAAATGCAAGCTACTCAAAGCAAGAAGCCTTGTGAACAAAATACCTGAATTTCTCCTCTTACTAAATATGGCTAAATTCGACATCAGATTTGTCTGTGAAACATGGCTCAACGCATCTCACCCTGACTCCATTACCTCAGTAAGAGACTATCATGTTTACCAATCAGATCATGAAATTCATACAAGAGATGATGTTGCTATCTTCTATAAAAACTCCTTACATCTAAAAAATATCCAAGTTACCCAGGAGCTTGCTCTTTCTGAGATCATCATCTGTGAACTATCCTTAAATATCACATTTCAATTTTTACTATGTTACAGAGCACCTGATTATGACATCGAACATGTAAACAAGCTAAATTCACTAATAACATGGGCAACATCCTGCCCTCATGCTTTTATCTTTCTTGGTGACTTCAATCTACCTCATATTAACTGACCCTTAGCAAATGTACAACTGAACCCATACATGCAACCTTCTACAATGCTGTTACAAATCTGGGACTGGAACAACTAGTAACCAACAGTACTACACTTAACAACTGCCTCGATCTCATCTTCTGCAATAGTTTGAATTTAATTTATGGAATACAAACTAAAGAACCTTTTTCCAACAGTGACCACAATATGGTTGACTTTTATCTCAACATGCGCCTACACAAAAATCATCACAATGATGTAATCCCAAATAATAACTTCAAAAAGGGCAACTATGATCTTATAGACAACGATCTCTCATCCCTTGATTGGCAATCTCTATTCACTGGATGCAATACTGTTGAAGATCTTTACAACATATTTTTACTTGAAGTCAAAAGAGTTATCAAACTATATGTACCAATAACAACTCCCAAAACAAAACAAAAAACAGATTACCGATAACAATAAGGAAACTTCAATACAAAAAGAGATCACTCTGGCGGAAAAACAAATCTGGTCACATTGCCAACTTCAAAAGCTGATACAGAAATTTATGTCACCATATAAAGACTGAATGCACCAATTAAACAAGAGGAAGACCTTCTACGCACCAATTCCATCTGCACTTTTTACAATTTTGTAAACAACAAACTAAAAGACACAAGGTCCATCCCACTCCTGCTAGGACCTAATGGTAAAGACTGCAACGACGACACCATTAAAGCCAACATCTTTAACACATTCTTTGGCTCAGTATTTGTAAACAGCAATGGATCATGCCCAGTATTTCCTAGTTGAACCACAGATAACTACAATGATCTAATACATATCAATTTTACAGAAGACAATGTTGAAAAATCACTATGCAATCTAAAACCATCTCTATCTATTGGACCGGACGGAATATGTGCCTACTTCTTAAAAAAGCTATCCACTGCCATAGCAGAACCTCTAAGCATAATCATTGAAAAATCTTTCAGGACCAGCTCCTTGCCTAATCTATGGTCACAAGCCACGGTCATCCCCATCTTCAAAAAGGGAGACCCCAGCCTAGCTGAAAATTACAGACCAATCTCCTTATGCTGCATCACCTGTAAAGTCATGGAATCAATTATTAACCAATCCATTATCCTCCACTTAGAAACAAACAACCTACTCTCTAATAAACAATTTTGTTTCAGAAAAAAAACTATCCTGTAATCTGCAACTCTTACACTACAAAAACATATGGACTACACAACTCAATTAGGGAAAAACAATAGACGCAATCTACATAGACTTCTGTAAAGCCTTTGATTCAGTAGTATTATGACAAACTACTCCTAAAACTAAAATCTTATGGTATCTCTGGAAAACTGCATAACTGGATAGGAGCATTCCTGTCAAACAGACAACAAATGGTCAAAATTGGGAGCGTCCTATCAAATTCTGTACCTGTCAACAGTGGTGTCCCCCCAAGGCAGTGTTCTAGGACCAACTCTCTTCATACTCTGCATAAATGACCTCTGTGATCATATTAAGAGCAACTGCATTCTCTTTGCTGGTGATTTAAAGCAGTTCAATACCACAGACAATACTGCTACCCTTCAAAAAGATCTTGACTATGTATCAGAATGGTCAAACAAAGGCAACTTCAAATCTCAACAAATGAATGCTCTGTCTTACATATTGGCAAAAATAATCAGAAAATAAAATACAAGCTGAATAGGCAAGACCTTGTTGATGATCCAAGCTATGTAAAAGATCTTGGAATACTCATTTCTAATGATCTAAGTACTACAGCCCACTGTAACTACATAGCCAAAAAGGCATTAAGAGTTGTTAACCTAATCCTATGTAGCTTTTTCTCTGGTAATATCACATTACTAACTAGAGCATACAAAACATTTGCTAGACCAATACTCACATACAGCTCATTAGTCTGGAACCCACATTACATATCTGATATTAGCACAGTTGAGAAAGTCCAGAAATATTTCACAAGAAGATTTCTCCACTCCTCTACTCATTGTAGAATATCTTATGCCACCAGACTTGAAATTCTAGACCTAGAAAACCTTGAATTACGCCATCTTCAGTCTGATCTAAGTATGGTATATAAAATCATACATTGCAATGACTTACCTGTCAATGAATACTTCAGCTTCAACCATAACAACACAAGAGCACACAATAGATACAAACTCAAGGTTAACCGCACCAAACTTGATTGCAGGAAATACGACTTCAGCAACAGAGTGGTCAATGTCTGGAATACTCTACCTGACTCTGTGGTTTCTTCCCCAAACCCCAAAAACTTTAACCTTAGATTGTCTACTATTGACCTCACTCCTTTCCTAAGAGGTCTGTAGGGGGCGTGCATAAGCGCACCAACGTGCCTACCGTCCCTGTCCTATTGTTTCTTTTATTTTTCTTATATGTACCCATTTCATGTGTTCATAACTATGTATATACTTATACCTATTATCTTGTAAGTGATTGACAAATCAAATAAATTCTAAATAAATTCTAAATGTAAGATGTTCCAAGTAATGCTGCCTTTTGCAATTGGCTGATGGGAAATTTGTCAATTCCAATGGTGAACAAATGGTGCTCTGATTCTTTTGGGATTGCACCCAAGGAGCTTATTACTGTTGGTACTTTCTTTGCTTTCTTTTGTGATAGTTCTTCTGTTTCTAGTTCTTTATTATTATGATTATGATTCATTGCTCAGTCAGCCAAAAGTTTCAATGGGATCTGGCATTTTTATCCACCAACAGAGTTCTTCCCAATAACCTGAGATAGGCAGATATTGTTTTGTAGTGTTAAAGTATGATCACAGAATATGAACTGTTTCAAGCTTAACTTCAGGGGTGGAATTCTACCGGTTCTGTCCACTTCTGTAGAACCAGTTTCTTTGAAGAGCAGCAAACAGAGAGCATACATAGAACTGGTTCTATGTTTGTTGCTGTTTTGGACCACCCGCCTACCCGGGCTCTTACTTGATCTTTATTTCCTGCATTTTCAACCGCAGCTGCTTTGCGCGGCACAGCTGCAGTTGAAAAAGCAAGAAAAAAGGGCTTTTCCAACTGCTGC
Organism: Bungarus multicinctus; assembly: GCA_023653725.1. Taxonomy (NCBI): domain Eukaryota; kingdom Metazoa; phylum Chordata; class Lepidosauria; order Squamata; family Elapidae; genus Bungarus; species Bungarus multicinctus. The sequence continues at coordinate 14,753,783 of CM042840.1, read as the reverse complement.
GAACTTGCACGCAGTGTTGCTCAGCAAATTGCATGCACGCACGAAGCAGAGCGACAGAACTGGTAGTTATGCCAGTCGGATCCCATCCCTGCTTAAGTTGGCATGCTTTTCCTGACTGATATTTGTTTCATTTAGTTGTTCTGATAATACTGATTTTCACTTGTATGGTATACTCACATTGAATGGTATTTAGTCTACTTTTATCGCTCCCTTCCTATTTTTTTAAAGTGCTTGTATATCATTCTATAAACTGCCCTGGGAACTTTTAACAGTGACACAACAGTTTTAATAAAACAGTGATGAGATGGAAGCAAATAGAAAAAATTGAAATTTACCTTAATGTAACTTTTTTCTTTCTTTTTAAAAATACATTCTTTTTTTTCCTTTTCACATTTTTCTTTTTTTCACTTTTTATAATTTATATTACTTTTATCTGTTTAATATAATAGTTAATAATTATTATTAGAATTAAATTAGCTTTAATGTTGGAAAATCACATCATGCATTTTATATAACCCAGGCAACTGAGGCCAACTATTATTATCCATATGATGTTATTGAATTTTTCTTTTTTTATTCTTTTTATTCTTTCTGAGAACTCTTTTATGGTATATGTATCTTTTTCCTATTTTTCCTTTTCAATGTTTCACTGTCTGGAACCATGATCCAAAGACAATAAAATAGACATCTTCACTAGTAAATATTATAGGAACTAAGTCCAATATATTGAGAAGGTACTAGATTAAGAAAAGTACCTTTTCTTCTGAAGCATAAAATGAATATTATTTCATTCCATCAATTTTTTTTCTTTGTTGGCTACAGGATTGGTTTAGGAATTCGATCTTGGCATACTTTTTTATACAGGTAGTCTTCCACTTATGAACACAATTGAACTCTGAATTTCTGTTCATAAGACAATTGTTAAGTGAGTTTTGCCCCAATTTATGATCTTTCCTGTCACTGTTGTTAAGTGAATCACTGAAGTTGTTACTAACATAGTTGTTAAGTGAATCTGACTTCCCCATTGACTTTGTTTGACCGAAGGTCACAAATTGTGATCACATGACCTCAAGACACTGCCACCATCATAAATACATTAAAGACAAACAATGTAGAATCCAGAAAGGAATTTCCAAATATTCTCTTTTCACCAAATAGTTCCTATTCTGTCCCTTTCCTATTTCTGGAAAGTGGGAGATATGGTTGAATAATGCCTAGTATAAAGCATATTTCTTGATCATTGACTTTATTCCTTATAAATCATATTATAAATATTATTGATTTGTTTCTTTGTGTTGTTATAGTCTTATACAAATTAGTTTACAATCAAGCAAACAATACTCCAATCAAGAAACTGCCAATGAAGGCAAAAGCAAACAGGCCAACCAAAGAATTTCTGAGATCAGCCCCACTAACTATGACAGGGCAAGGCACCAGAATATAAACTGACAGCAAACTGCATTCCTTACCAGAACCAATGATGTTACCCAGTTTGAAGAATGAAATATGTGCCAGAAAACAAACAAGCTCAGAGAGCACCAATGACTTCTCATAGTCTTTTTGTGATGACCTGGAACATGGCACAAAGGCAACACAGTCAGATAATCAGTAGGACTCCCTTTATTAGCTCCAACTTTGCCACCAATGTCCTGGTTACCTTCTGGCTGGAGAAATACTCTCCCGGGAACAGCTTATGGCTGCAGAGAATCAAGCCCAAAACATGGTTAACAAAAACTGTAACTATAAGTCCAATCAAGGCAAAATGAGGTAATTAATCCAGCAGGAAAAGAGCAAGAATTCCAGACATGAAGGCATGGCAATAACTCAAGACACCAGGAACACAGATAACCAAAGTCACAAGATAAACTCATGTTTGTTCACAGCAGCTGCTGCATTCAGCATGCATTTCTTTAAAATTCTCTTCCCATCTGTGGTTAATGAAGGGAATCAGGGCCATTTCCTCCCCCGTAAGCCACACAACCCACATTGCTCTTTTCTTTGTTCCTTCCCATGTGCCCTAGGATGAAGAGGGGGTGGGCCTGGGTCTTCCTCTGAATTCCCTCTCCCCTGTTTTACCACTGTCCTTCTCTGCCCAGCCAGATATTGCCCTTCCCCAGTTTCTTCCACAGCCAATGGAGTCACATTCCCACTCCGTCAGTTCTTCATCTTCCTCCTTGAATTCAGACTCGGACAGGGGCATGACACTTTTATTTCATAGTTTCCAATTATATTATTTTAAAAGGTTGATTTTATTTAATTGCATTTCAAAAATTTTAGTTTACTTTTCAGCCTGAGTGGTGAGGAGCAGGAAAATAAAAGAGAAGGAGGAGAGGGGAAGGGGAAGGGGGCAGGAAGATAGGATGGAGAAGGGGAAGCAGAGTTGGGGAAGGAGGAGGAGAATACTGATGCCTGAAAAGATCTGAAAAGAGAATGATAGAAGAAACCGTTGTCTCACATAAAATTATGAATTAATTGATGCCTATGCAACTTTTATTTAAAAATCATTCAATTAACTCTCTTTTTGAAGAAATCATCACCCTCTTTATCATCATCAATTTTACACCACTTCAGAATACATTATAAAATGCTTTTCAATAATTGCAAAGCCAGTGAAGGGAACAGGAATACATAAATCAGGCTGTACAATTTTCCTATATTTCTGACAACAATAGCAAGAACATAAATTTCACAAAGCGTGTGAATTTAATAAATAAATACAGGTAGTCCTCAACCTAAAACCATTTGTTTAGTGACTGTTCAAAGATACAGTAGCACTTATGACACTTGCAATTTCTCATGGTCATGTGATCAAAATTTGGTTGCTTGGCAACTGGGATGTATTTGTGACAGTTGTAGTGTCCTAGAGTCATGTGATTACCTTTCGTGACCTTCTGACAAGCAAAGTCAATGGGGAAGCCAGATTGCCCACAGAAGTTGTTGGATACTCCCATACTGGAGACTTTTCAAAACAGATTGGGCAACAATTTGTCTGAAATGTTACAGGGTCTCCTGACTGAGCAGGGGGTTGGACTAAGGGACTAAGGTCCCTTCTGACTCTGTTATTCTGTTATTCACTTAACAACTGTGTTACAGTTCTCAGGTGTTGTTAATCACTGCAGTAATTCAGTTAGCAGACAATGGCAAGAAAGTTTGTCTATAGGAGCAAAACTCACTTAATAACTGTCTTGTTCAGCAGCAGAAATTTTGGGCTCAATATTGATCGTAAATCAAGGACTAGCTCAGGGCCAGTCAGATGTGGTATTCAGCAGGTTCTACTGAAGAACCAGTAGTAGAAATTTTGAGTAGTTCAGAGAACTGGCAAATCCTACTTCTGACTGGCCTCGCCCCCATCTGTTCTCTGCCTCCCGAGTCCCAGCTGATCAGCCGGGTATTCTTTTGTTGCCCAGCACAGGAGAACAGAGCTGGAAAGGAGGTTAGTGGGGTGAGGAGGGAATGAGGATTTTGCAGTAACCTTCCCCTGCCACGCCCACAAAGCCACACCCACAGAACCGGTAGTAAAAAAATTTGCATTCCACCAGTGGACTATCCATAGTCATTTCCTCATGTGATATCAGCGTAAATGAAAATTGACATTCTTGGGAAAATTTAAAAAGTACTGAAGTTACAAAATGCCCCTGCATTGGGGTTAAAACCTCTCATATTCAGCCCTGAGCATTTTTCATCTAGGAACTTATGTTAGGTTAGAACTTCCTATACATTGGATGCATCCCATCCATCATAATGATTGGCATTTCACAAGTGTTGAAAACAGTGAACTCTGTGAACTCCTGGTTTTCTTCTTCACCCGCCTCTTTTTTGCTTTTCAGTTACTTAGAAGGATAATCATTTATTTACTGAACGAAGCTGGCATTTAGTCATTGTCTCTTACAGATAATTTGGTGGCTTTATCAGGCTGAGAGACGGAAAATCCAGCCAGATACTGTATGTCTTATGCTCTCCAAGCAGCAAGGAAATGCCATTTTTCTTATCTTTAGCTCCAATGTTGTTTTCAATGAAAAGTTGACTAAACCTATTTGCATGTGCCTACAAATGTCCATCAATCTCCATAAAGTAAAAACCTTTTTAAACTTGCAACTTTTTTTGAATCTAATATAATTTTTTCTCTGCCTCCTCACTTGATTGTTTTAAAGGAAACAGCAAGAAATTGAGATAGAATAGAGATACTATCCTACTATATGAAGACTTAGATAGAAATGAAAGACTAAAATACCAGAGCTTGGGAATAGAATAGAAAGTTGAAAAAATATCCTAGAAGGCATTAATGGAAATTCACTTTTATAATGTTGATAAGAAAATAACAAGAATTTTTCAGGACTTGAGCTCAATCCAATTAAGATTCCCCTTCCCCCCCCCTTTTTTTTTTTCTCCTACAGTGGTACCTTGGTATTCATTATTAATTAACTCCAGAAGTTTTACTCTACCAAGTATTAAAAATTAGGAGTGTTAAACAAACCACATGATTTATTACATGGCCTTTTGTTTCAGCTGGGCGGAACTTCCTATCTGTTCCTTTTCCTAAGTTAGTGACCTTCCTAGCTGACTTCCTGTCCACTCTCTATGGCTGTCCCCCTCTTCCTTTTGCAGTGACCTCCCTGGCATGGCCAATACCCTATCTGTTCTCTCAGCTGCCCTCTTTTCCTATTGCAGCATGTTGAGTACCAAACAAACAATGAGTACCGGGACAATATTTTGCATCAAAATTTGTTGAATACCAAATTTGATGAGTTTTGAAGCAGTTGAATACTGAGGTACCACTGTATCTGGCAGTTGATTAAGTATTTGTTCTACAACAGCAGAGTACAAGACTTTTAGAGTTAAAGGCAAATTTTCAAATTTTTTGGAGAGCTGACAGGCCATATTTCAAGTATGGTGGAGCCAGTTTAAAGAAATGGGCAAGGTGAGGGTTTAAAAACAAGCCTGATATAATTGAAAGTGTATATTTTTCATTTTCCGAAAAAATAACATATTATGACTACTTTCCCTTTTCTGCCAGATTGAAAATAATAATGCAGTAATTGTTGGATGTCGTTTGGGGCCACAACTAACTCATTCATGATTTGCACAGTGCCCTTTATATTTTTGTTTTATAATATAAGGATAGATAAAATAGAAGAAAGCTCTTAGCTGAGATCTTATTGCAAAAAAAAGTCTCCTAAAAATATTCCAGAGGCTTGAGCTTGAATTGCAAGTCTCTTGAAGGCAGCTGAATTCCAGCAATGATTAGATACCAAAAGCATGAAAGCACAAAGTTAGATTCCTTCCTTCCTAAACAAGCCATTAAAGGGAAAAACCCCGAGTCCACAAATTAATGTTGAATATCATCCAATTAAAAGCAGAGCACAGTCATTTGACAAAAGTTACAGAAATTATTATAGGTTTCTTCATTGATACATAGAAGGTCCAAGTTCACGACACAGGCACATTAGCTGAAGTGCATTTATTATAGCTTTTTACCCAACCTTTGCAACTTTGATTTAAAGTCATGCATTCTAATATGTTTTGACAAGTAAATTGCTTGCCTTTTTTCTTTGATAGCCAACCGTATAAATAATGCATGCATAGTAATAGTGCAAGCAATAATGTAAAAGTCAAGTAATGCTGCACACACAGAATGTTAATGATAAAGGTGCCCTATCTGTTTCAAAGGAAGAGGCATACTAGAAAAAAAAGAGAGAGGGATGGTTTAGACCTTGCCATCTGGAATGGGCATAAAGAACAATGTAATACACTGACTCTGCATTTTAAATAGCTAGCCTGGCCGTATCCTAGAAAAGCGGACCTGCTTCTTGGCAAAGAAAAGACTACCTGTCGCTGGAGTGTAACATCAGCATATTTGTGATCTTGCAGGAGTGGCTAGGAAAAATGGTTTCCAGCCCATACTATGGATTGGATATGGAGTCATTCCACTCTTACTTAGAAACACTGGAAAGCAGTTAAGGAAAGACAGTCAATGTCCCACCAGCACTATGCAAACATGTATTCCTGATTGACTTGCTGTGTTGTGCTAAGTTGGATAAGAGACCCAGTGTAGGAGATGATCAGGCTGATGGAGAGGTCAAACATGTCATCAGTCTTAAATCTCTTCACACCCACAAGGGGCAAAGATGATGTCATATCCCTCTCCCTCTCTTAAGAGAGGGCTGTTTATTTTTGACATAGATTCTGCTGTCTAAATTGAACAGCCCTCTCAACAGAGTGGAAGGGATATGGCAACATCTATCTCCAGTCTTCAAACACAATCCTTTCAACAGTTCCAAGAAGACACCTCACCCATTTTCACTAGTCAGATGACCTGATGACACAGATAAACCTCCAAGTGGCCTCAATGACTCTCTAAAAGAATACAAATGACCAGCTGTCTGCAAGGAGTATAAATCCTTCCATTTCCCACCATCCAGTCAGGACTTAAGAAGCTTCTTGGATGAGAAGTGAAATGCCTTCAGAGAAATACAGAAAGTCCAGTTGCCTCTTGAAAAAGTACCTTTGGGACAACCATTATGTGGATGACTGAGCATCTTCATAGACATTTAGATTTTAGAGATTTTTAATTGTACCACTAGAACTGGTTATATTATCTAGTTGGGTAATTAAATGTCTGCAAGAAAATAACCAAGTTCGGAGTACATGAAGGACCCCGTGATTTTTAATTATTTCAATTAAAATTAAATTAAATATCCTTTTGTACATAGTGAGAGATTCATGATTAATACTGCATGTTTTTGAGATCAACTCTGTACACAATCTGCTTAATAATACCAGAAAAGAGATAAAAGTAGTTTAAAGTGTAATTAGTTGTCCAATAAATGTTGCAGATGCAATGATACATGATCCTTTTGTATTTTATTTTTAGTGCAATATCTAGACTGCCAGCAGGTTTTCTTCCTAATGAATTTATCACCATATAATTTAAATGTTCATATCTTCCCAGAGAAAATGTATGATTAGCCACTTTTAAAAACCCTCCATTTTATTCTTTTAAACAATTGCAGTAAAGAGCATCACTCTCCTGAATCAATGATGATTCTGAATGAGAATTAGAGAGCTTGGGGACAGTAATTCTAAATAATCAGATGGAACAGATAAGAATAAAAATATATAATTTTATTGAAATGATGTTGAGATAGAGATGGGGGGGGGGGTTTCAAAATATTCCCACATATTATATGCAAATCAAATCTGACACAAAAATCAGATTCCATGCATAGGGGATAAAATAAAGTCTACATCAAAAAGGACTATACTGCAAATTCTACCTTCCCATAGACATGTATTCATCAAAGAGAAACTATCTACTGTATGTCATGCAGCAGAAATCTCTAATAAATGAAAGGAGTTTCTCAAGCATTTTATTACATACTAATTCAAAGAAAAACATTAAATAAATAATTGCACAGCCTTTAGATATGCAAATACAGATTTTTTTCCAGTGTGTGCTAAGATAGGTTCTGCTTGTATAGCTTTTGATTTCTTCATGTTTGACTACCATATACTCGGTAATTGGTAATGGCTTAACCAATTTGCCAGTGATGTACCATTCTGATTTGAATTCAGAGCTCCAGCTCTGATATTAACATTCATAGAGGAATATACACAGTTGGAGATATAAATCTTTAAGATGGCAGAGGCAGGAAATCAAAGCCCACTCTCTTGATATATGCCCACAACATATAAATGTATAAAAACAGGTGGAGCTTCTTGCAGATTTTAACAAATGACCTCTTCATGGGGATGCTTCTTTTTCCACATTCACATAGAAAACCCATTTTGTTACCAAAATCAAGTAATAACACGTGTGAATGAACATGCTCCCTTCTGCCTTCGATAAGTGGCAGAATGAGAAGACAGTTTTGGGGAACAGAATCTATAGAAGCACATTCTCCAGTAAATCATTTTGGTATAGTAATTAAGGCACAAAGTTCAAAACCAGGAGACTGGGAGTTCTAATCCCACCACTCACTCTCCCTCAGGAAGAAAGTAATGGTAAATCTTGTCAGGAAAATGCCAATCAAAAATCCAGATAGTCAACATTGACTTGAAGGCACCAAAACCTATTGACTGACTGACTGACTAACCGACTGTCTAGCTAGTTAGCTAGCTAGCTCGAGAAAGCTGTTGGAAAGAACATTCTCAGAAGAAAAGCTATTAATTTATAATGGCAGATAATAGTCAAAAAGAGCTAAGAACTAAAGATGCTGGAAGGATGTATATATGGCTTTTATTGATAAAATATAGTTATCAATAGAACTAATGACCTGGAAAAAGAGGGACATTTTATCAAGTATTTTCAAGGATAAATTTACTTTAAAATCTGCTTATATAAATAATATATTTGTCACATGTATATATTCACTGAGTAAATGAAAGAGAAAGAAAAAAAACACAGTGTAATTAATTATTAGAGATTGAAATATATTCAGGTTGTCCTCGATTTACAGCAATTCATTTAGTGAATGTTTAAAGTGATAAAGGCACTGAAAAAAGTGACAGGACCATTTTTCATACTTACGATTATTGCAGCATCCCCATGGTCACCGGATCAAAATTCAGATGCTTGGCATCTGGCTCATATTTATGATAATTGCAGTGACCTTCTGACAAGAACGATTCACCGAACAACTAACTTAATTGTTTCTAACTTAACAACTGCAGTAAGTTACTTAACAATTGTGGCAAGAAAGATTAAAAAATCATGCAAAATTCACTTAACAACTTAACATAAATTTTGAACTTAATTGTGGTTGAACATCAAGGACTACCTGTATCTATATAACCTAGTCATCAAAGTATAAATTCAAGCTGCAATTAGAATAATAAATAATTAGATTTTTAATATAAGAAGTTCACCAATAGCTCAGAAAATGTCCAGAAAAGAACATTCTTTTGGGAGAAATTTCATCCCAGTTCTTATCAAATGTATGGTCCTTTCCTAGATAGTTTATTCTGCTGGATTATTATTATCTGAGGAAGAGAATTAATAAATTCCAGTGCATACATATTATTTTGTTTATAACTCTCCTTTTTATATCTCACCTTTCTGTTCGCAAATGCTCAATCATATTTGCAACAATTAACAAATACAAAATATGAAAGACAACAGTAAAATCATTGTTTAAACCAAGGTCAGGAATTAAACTTGGGGTCTTTAAAGTATCATTAAATTTTTTGCCATTATTTGTCCAATGAAAGTGTCATCTTTGATAGCCTAGTAAAAACTAAGAGACAGGAAAACAGATAAAATTAACCCACAGGGAAATAATATTATTCAGTAATAGACTAGACCAGGTAGATGAACACCTGTCATAGACATAAGGTACCAATTCACATTAGAATCTTGTACTTTCAATTATAAGATTATAATAATTATATTATTTTCACTATTTTCACAGTTGAGATTGATGAATCTGCATATAGATAGGAGATTGAAGCATCCTGAAGCCTTATAAAGCATTAAGAATGTTATTAGACATATTTTTTAATGGAACCAAACACAGAATTTCCAGAAGAATGTGCCTTTCCTTCATCCTCAATAAACAAGGCTAACCTTCTAGAAGCATCACAAATTTGTATCCTTCAGCCATCCAGGTAATCTAAGAAGGGGGTCCTTGTATTGGCCTATCATACACCAGTAGTTAGAGCACTTGCCTCCCCACCATCATATGCATTATCAGTACATTCCTTTCTGCTTACTGCTTCTGACTTACCACCTCTTTTCTTTCTGAGGCACCTGAATAGACTTTCCAGTTGGGGACATTTCTCACAACCTTCTTCAATTTGAACTTTCTGACACAAACTCTTATTCTTTCATTAGGTCCCCATCTTCCATGTCTTGGGCACTCACCTTTTCCTTTTCAGCATTTGGGGAAACTCAGCATTTTTAAAAAATAACACTTCTAAGTAATCACACTTCCATTTTTCAGGTTTCCTATTCTACTTAATCATTTTTCTACTATAAAATATCAATTTACCAGATCTGACTGACTTTCTCTCCAGGTTCATTGAAATCTAGTCTTCTGGGACTCAGTGTATAAGTTTGAATCTTCTTCATTTCTCCTCCCCTTGATGAGGACTTCTCAGTTGAGAAGACTTCTCATAGGTAACATTCTGTGTAATTCTTCAAACAAGGTGGCCGTATTCTTTATTTTTTCACTTCTGAATTTTACAGAAATCTACCGAATATCATATACTGATACATATATAATGACTGCATCTCTGGGGATCCCTGTATACAAGTACTGAGGTTTGCAGATTATACAACAGTCATCAGTCTCATTTGAGACAATGATGAAGTCTGCATGTAGATGAGAGGTTGAGCAACTGGCCCTGTAGGGCAGCCAGAACAACCTGGAACTGAACACTCTTAAAACTAGAGAGATGAGAGTGGATTTTAAGTGAAACCTTCTATTGTACCACCTCTTACTATATTCAGCAGCAGACTATCAACAGTAAAATCTTTCAGGTTTTGGTGTTTTATAATCTCCGAGGATTTGAAATGGATACCTAACATTAGAACCATCACTAAAAAGCACAACAAAGAATATTCTTCCTGCGTCAATTTAGGAAGTTCAGACTGCCCCAGGAGCTGTTGATACAGGTCTACACAGGAATTATTGAATCTGTCATCTGTATTTCAATAACTGTTTGGTGCAGCAACCAGTCCAGGTACAGACTTCAACAGATAATTGCAGGGGGGAAAAAAAACAATTGCAACCAGAGTGTCTTCTATAAAACATCTGTATATTGCGTTGGTAAAAAGGAGGGCTGAGAAGATATCCACAGATCCCTCACATCCTAGACATAAACTGTTTCAACTCTGCCTCTTGAGATGCCATTTATTTTGCATGCCTAAATAACCAGACAGGGGGACAGTTGTTTTTCCTCACACCACTAATCTGCAGAACACCTAATTCTCACAGTGCTGTCTAATGTCTATGTATATTTATCCATGTAGTATGGCTGTAATATTATCGGTTACCCTTCTTATCTTCTTTACTCCCCTTTCTATACTAATAAATATGTATTATTATGATAATGATGATTATTCTCTTGCTTTGCAGGTACACTAAAAACTTCTGCACCAGAGACAAATTCCTTTTGTGTGTAATCACACCTGGCCACATAAAGTATTCTACCCTACTCTATTGGGTGAGTTTGTTCATGGAGATTCTCTCTCTCTCTCTCTGCCCCCTCCCCGAGAGAGAGAGAGAGAGAGAGAGAGAGAGAGATGCACTTTCTAGGCTAGAAAGGAGTCCCTTGTGTTTAATTTAATCTTTTGTTTACTTGTACAGGTACTTTAGCCTGTGCTGACATCTCTTTCATTTTGACATCTTAATGTAATCTTCCCAGACATGTTTTGACAGTGCTTATTGGTGCTGTGACAGTTTGGATGTCTCTTCCCACCCCCTCTGAAACTTGCACACATCCCACCGTGGCTCCGCATTCAAATGAAAACGCTGCTGCAGTTACTCCAAGGGTTAAACCTGGAGTATTCAACAATTAAATCAGTCTGAAAGACTTGCAAGACTAATCCCAAAGAGACACATGGCATTGAGGAAAGCTTCTGAAAGTAAGATGGCTGGGTGCAAAGATCAACAAGGAACCTTGTTTATTGAGTAATGCTTAAAAAAACAAGACTTTCTACATTTGTGATCACAGAAAAAGAAGTGCAAGATCCATTACACAGACAAAAGCCAGGAAAAGCACCAGGGCCAGACAACATAACTCCTTCTTGCTTAAAAGTCTGTGCTGACCAATTGGCCCCCATCTTCATCCGAATCTTCAATAGATCACTAGAGATGGGCTATGTTCCTTCCTGCTTCAAATGTTCTACCATCATCCCAGTGCCAAAGAAGCCCTCCATCAAGGAACTGAATGATTACAGACCAGTTGCTCTAACATCTGTAGTTATGAAAATCTCTGAAAGGCTTGTGCTGTCCCACCTGAAAACCATCACAGATCCACTGTTAGATCCCATGCAGTTTGCATACCAAGCAAATAGATCGATAGATGATGCTGTTAACATGGCTCTGCACTACATCCTACAACACCTTGAATCTCCAAATACCTACGCAAGGGTCCTCTTTGTAGACTTCAGTTCAGCATTCAATACCATCATTCCAGACACTCTTCTAAGTAAATTAAACTAACTAGTGGTACCTGAACACACTTGTAAGTGGATCATAAGCTTCCTAAGAAATAGGAAGCAGCAGATGAAGCTAGGCAGAATCACATCCAATACCTGTACAATCAGCACAGGGGGGCCCCAAGGCTGTGTGCTATCCTCACTTCTCTTCTCCCTATATACCAATGACTGCATCTCAAACGATCCATCTGTTAAAATACTGAAGTTTGCTGATGACACAACAGTGATTGGTCTCATTCGAGACAACAATGAATCTGCATACAGACAGGAAGTTATACAACTTGCCTCGTGGTGTAACCAAAACAATCTGGAACTGAATACACTCAAAGTCATAGAAATGGTAGTAGACTTTAAAAGAAACCCTCCCATACTACCACCTCTTACAATACTAGATAACACAGTATCAACAGTAGAGACCTTCAAATTTCTAGGTTCTCCTATATCACATAACCTAAAATGGACACCTAACATCAAAAACGTCATCAAAAAAGCACAACAAAGAATGTTCTTTCTGTGCCAACTCAGAAAGCTCAAACTGCCCAAGGAGCTGCTGATACAGTTCTACAGAAGAATTATTGAGTGTATCATCTGCACCTCTATAACTGTCTGGTTTGGTTCTGTAACCCAACAGGAAGACACAGACTTCAGAGGATAATTAGGACTGCAGAAAAAACAATTACTACCCACCTGCCTTCAATCAAGGACCTGTATACTGCATAAGTCAAAAAGAGGGCTGTGAAAATATTTACAGAGCCCTCACATCCTGGACATAAACTGTTTCAATTCTTTCTCTCAAAACGACCCTATGTGTTCTATAACACTGCACACCAGAACAACTAGACACAAGAACATTTTTTTCCCAAAAGCCATCACTCCGCTAAACAAATAATTCCTTCAACACTGTTCAACTATTTACAAAGTGTGCGCTACTATTACTGTTAATCTTCTCATCACTCCTTATCACCCATCCCCTCCCACTTGTGATTGTAGAACTGTAACTTTGTCGCTTGTATCCTTATGATTTATATTGACTGTTGCCTAGTATGAGTCCTGTCAGGGAAATAGGGCGGTATATAAGTTCAATAAAATAAATAAATAAATAAATAAATAAATAAATAAATAAATAAATAAATTTGATTGTTGATTGTACCCTATGACTATCATTAAGTGTTGTACGTTATGATTCTTGATTCTTAACGAATGTATCTTTTCTTTATGTATACTGAGAGTATTTACACCAAGACAAATTCCTTGTGTGTCCAATCACACTTGGCCAATAAAAGTATTCTATCTCTATTCTATTCTATCATTGTTTAATTCCAAACAGTGAGTGAGAACCAGGCTGACTTTCTCCATAATGATCTATTCTTTTTTTTTAATATAAATTTTATCTGGGTTTTCACAAAGACAAACAAATAAAACATCTTTTTTTTTTGAGAATAGCATGATCCCGGGTTATCACTTCTTCATACAGACACAAACTCAATTTCATATTCATCTTTGTGTTCTATTCTATATCTCATTACTATTTTAACATTTTCTCCATAATTTTTCCCTTCCCATGGTTTTCTCAACTTTATTTTTAATTATCTCATATCTAAATTCAATTATATATCTTTTTCTAAGTTTCAATGTTTTTCTAATCATGATATTTATACTTTTGTCTGTCCTGTTTCAATTTCATATTATCTTTTATCATTAAACAAATTTTCCCCTGTAGTTACTAATTGGAGTATGACACCTTTATATCTTTTAATTTTATCCATTCAACTCTAATTTAAGTTTCAATTTATGGCTTTAGAATTATAACATTCAATATAGTACATAACTTCCAATCAAATTCTGCTTGGTACATTCTTAAAATACACACTATGTTCTTTAGAATATGTGTGTGTGTGTGTGTGTGTGTGTATAACACACACACACACACTCATATATATATATATATATATATATATATATATATATATATATATATATATATATATATATATATAACAATAGTAAATAAAACACTCATTTCATTCCAATCCAATTCTATCATTAATAGTAATTACAATCTTAATTTGTTTAACATTTCTTTTCAATTGAGTATCATACTTCCTTGGGAACAGCTATAAACTTTCCATAATTAATTCTTTTTTTCCATATTTCTCTTCACTTATATTTTTATAAATCATTAATAATAAATAACATGTTCCCATCCTTTCCTAATTTCATTCTCTCATTTTCTTTACTTCATTTACTTATTAACAAACATTCCATTGCATTACAATAAGTCTTTTATCCATCATTTTAATCATACATTATTTCATATTTTCTAAAATTATTTCTATTTCTAACATAACAATACTATCTTATGTACCTTTGCAGAAATCCCTTTTTCAATTAAATTTTCACCCATTGTTTCTAAATAGGCTTATACTTTAAATCCTTCTACATTTTCCCTGTTTCTCTATATCTTGTTTCTGTCTTTTATAACTTCTTTTCCTTTCCTTCTTCCCCCTCTTCTTCTCCCTCCCCCTTTTGCCCCCTTGTCTCTCTATTTCTAATTCTCTCTTCTGTAATCCTCTCTTCTGTTGCTTCCTAATATTGTAATTATTTTCCAAACTATTCTCTTTTTTTTTGGTTGTCTTTTCAAATCTTAAACTTTCCACTCTCTTTCCCCCCTTTCCTTTCTTTTTCCCACATAAAATTACTTGATCATTAAAGATGGCTTCTTCTTTGTCCCGACCTTCTTGTGCTACAAGTGTTTCTTGTTGTTTCTCATAGTTCCAGATCTCCATTTCTAAAAATTGAAATACAAAGCTAAAAGAACCTTCTTGTGCATCTTCTTTGTATTTTTTAAGTTCCGTTTTCAGTTCTTCCAAAAGTGATATCATTTTAAACACTTTTAAATAACCACCCGATCGATTTTAGTCATTTAAATCCAATAGCCAAAAATCCAAAAATCACCATGTAATCCAAATAATCCAAAGCTGTTTCTTCTTGCTTCTTTTTTCCACTTTCTCTTCCAAGGGTTCTGCTATTTTGTTACAAAGTTTCAGTTAGAATGTATCTTTAGGAATCTTGTTAAAATTTCACTGTAAGTTCCTTTTAGTTCCAGGCAGTCTCCTCCATTTTTCCAGATCCCGCCCTTTTATTCTTTATTTATTCTTTCCTTTCCTTTCCTTCTTTTAAAGATTTTTGAGTATCCAAAAGTCTTTATTATCACTTTGACATTTTATTTTCAGCTTAAATGCCTATTGATGTCAAAGTGGATTTTTGTAAATTTCTTAGCTGTCAGTATAAGGAAGGGAAGAAAAAAAAAAAGCCAAATCCTTTCCTTCCCTCTCTCCTTCGCTGCTTCAAAATCTTCTTTGGGAACAATGTTATTTTTTATAATTCAAATTCCAGGGTACCTTACGTTGTTGCTTTTTCAGTTCAACCTGGTCAACCAAAACTTTCTCTTCTTATCTTCCTCCTGCACATTCTTTTTCAGTCGAGTTCTTCTTTGAAGTGGCCATTTCTGACCACTGCTGCAACTGCCTTCAGGAAAAGGAGTAAGGCCAGCTGGGGAGGAAAAATGTGGCTCTCCTTGACCAGCTGGCTCGGGGCGCTCCAGCAGCAAGCACAGATTGAAACCGTGCATGATTGTGGATTTCTGTCTGTTGCTGAAGAGCTCAAACTGGAAGCTCCATGATGATCTATTCTTAATCTGGTCTTTCAGGCCTACTAATGATGCATTTATTACCTCTGTAACTGACTCTGTTCCTCTCCCTGCTGATCATCTCTCTTCTGTCCTTCTACCATTCCCAGCATCTTTTTCCAGAGTATTGGGTCTTCACATAATGTGTCCAAACTAGGATAATTTGAGTGGCTGTTTATATTTGACTAAAATCTCTGGTTTACTCAATGTCTATGGAGATTCTCAGTCATGCAGGTCATGGTTGTCCCAATGGCAGAGATGGTATTCAGCAGGAGGACCCATTCTGGAGAACCGGTAGTAGAGATTTTGAGTAGTTCAGAGAACCGGCAAATACCACCTCTGACTGGCCCCACCTCCATCTATTCTCTCCCTCCCGAGTCCCAGCTGATTGACTGGGTCTTCTTTTGTTGCCCTGCACAAGAAAACAGAGCTGGAAAGCAGGCTAGTGGGATGGGGGAGAATGGGATTTTGCAGTAACCTTCCCCCATGAGTGAGAAGGGAATGGGGATTTTGCAGTATCCTTTCCCTGCTATGCCCACCAAGGCATGCCTACTAAGCCAAGCTATGCCCACCAAGCCACCCTTGCCAAGCCAAGCCATGCCCACAGAACCAGTAGTAAAAAATTTTGAATCCCACCACTATCCCAAAAGTGCTTTTTCAAGATGCAACTGGACTTTCTGGGGGGTTTTTTTGAAGACATTTTGCTTCTCCAGGAAGCTGATTTGACTGAAGATAAATTATTTTATCCCTCCCCCTTTGTTGACAGAGGGCCATTCAGTTTTGATATAGATGGCCTCTTTGACCCCTCTTTAAAACCAGTGGTTCTCTCCATCCAAAATGTAGACTTTGTTGTCATCAACAGAGTGGCTTTTGTCTTTTAAATGCAGATGGGTTCCTGAATCTTGTCTTGGTGGATTTGTTCTCCTATCTTGTGCCATGCATTTTCCCAGTGATCCATTTGTTTGTTTTTTGGCAGCTCTGTTCTCTCACAAGTCTTCTCCAACATCAAAGTTCAAAAGTATCAATACTCTTTTAAGTATATTTCTTGTCTTGAACATCACTATGCAATTTCTATATTGAACATATAGACACTAAATAGCTAAAGTAAACAAAATAATGAAGGCTAACCCCAAAGTGGTTAACCCAGATAGTGGAATGGTTAGCAATCTCATATGATCCCAGAGCTAAGAAATGTGGGATAAATGAAACATCATGACCACTATAAGCCATGCAGCCACAACTTAAGAGGAAAATTTTTATTAAAATGAAAAGGATCCAATGGCCAGCCTTGGTGGGTGGAATCAGTTCAAAGCCTAAGGAAGAGGCCACATAATCTGATGATTTTCTACAAAAGTAATTAGATGAGAGAACTAGCACTTTTAAAGAGCAGTAGAAACTTACACATATAAAAATGAGAGTAATATTTATAGTATAAACATAAATATAAAAGAGACTGGAAATAAGTAATATATAGATTATACAGAAAGACTATGAAATGAGAATAATATTTACAGTATTTATAGTATAATCATAAATAGGTAGCGTAGTGATGAAGACGGTCACCTCCCACTCAAAAGTTGAGAATTAATCCTAGGTATCGGCAAATGTTTCTGTCCTATGGTGCAAAGAAAAAATATCTGCTGTGAACCCCATGTAGGTGTCAGGAAAAGTATTCGGCTAGTAAATGCTCAGATCCATCCAGTCACCTCCAACTCTACCCTGAATTAAGGAATTTCAGGGCTGTAAAAAAGTTTTTCTGGTATAACCATAAATATAATTGAGAATTGAAATAAGTAATTTATAGAATGCACAAATATGCCTATGTTGACTCATACAAAAACTTGGTTACTGAATTCAGCTATCTTTTGGGTGCAAAAACCATCAGTTATTGAAATGAGTTGTACAATACCCTGATCTACAAAAAAAAGCTTACTTAGCAAGTTAGAACCTACTCTGTTTGGTCCTTCAAGCAATGCCAAGAGTTGTCTTCTGCTAAGACTCTTACCTAATGAATTTTATGGCTGAAGATGGATTTGAACCCAAACCTTTTGCATTACGTGCTTTATATTCTACTTGCCGAGTCCTCTTGTCCCATGTATCTTCCTACATAGTCACTCTGCTATAATTCCATCATTTGTTGCTCTCCTTCTCCCCAGGAGTCATTCCCCAGCCTTGAAATATTGCCTTGAAAATAATAAAAAAGTTGAAAAAATAAAATAACCTCTAAGGTTATTCAGAAATGACAGTGCAATTATCTCAGGAGAAAAATCCAACCAGAGTCCATTATTATCCCCAATTTCTTTTTGAAGCACTTAGGGGAACTTGACAGATGAAAGGAATGGTGAGGAGTGAGCTGCTAATTCTTCAACATTATGCATTTTGGCGCTGCCTTTCACCTGACAACAATCACTGTTCGAACTGTGGAAAGCATTGCTGTTGTATAATTAGAAGATGTAAGAGTTAGCAAAGGCTATTTGCTTCTCCACACTACCAACACCACCTTTCCAATTTTATCTGATCAGAATTCTTTCAAACCAACATGTACTTTTTCCCCAACTGTGTTATGTATAAATCAAAATCTATTAGACTTGTTCATGATTAGCATTGCAACAACAAGCAGATTGGTTATAAGTATCACTGAAAAGCTAACAAGCAAGTCATTTTCCACCAACAGTGAAATCCAGCTCTTGCTGCTGGCAAAAAAAAATAGAGACATGATTGAAATAACTGGAAAATTGTTCATGTATGTGTGTTTGTATGTGTGTTTGTATGTGTGTGTGTGTGCATTCCTATATATATATATAAAAACATAAGAAGCTGCTTTCCAATATCTAACTAATTTCATTACTCTTTTGTATCTTTCATCTTGGTTTAAAACTGAATGTTCACAAATGTTTAGAAGTTTTTTAAATGTTCAAAATAAAAGCCACTTGCCACATCATTTTTTTCCAGGATAATCTAATATTTTTATTTCTACCTTGTATCCTATGTTTTCCATTTTGCATCTACAGGGGTAATTTTCCTATTTCTTAAGAAGCCCCAGGGGAAATAAGGAAATGAGAATGGGGCAGAATCATTGGGAGAGGAAAACGGATTTTCCCACACTCACAACCTTGTGTGTCCACATCCTTAGCAGCATGTAAATAGGGAGGAAATGGGATGAAAAGGGTCTAAATATCTCCCTTTCTCTTCCAGCATGTCTGTCCCAGTTTCCCATTGTTAATAGTTATGGGGAAAGGGAGTACATTTCCAGTTATCCTGTGTAGGTGCATGTAAACATATACCCATATATCTGTGTAATTACAGATATTCAGTTCATAATGAGTCACTTAGCAACCATTTGAAGTTATAACAGACCTCCCAAAATATACTTATGACCCAGATTTGAAATTCCAAAATTGTCCTCCATTGTCATATGATCAAACCTGGGGCACTCAACAACTGTCTTACATATACAACTGTTTACAGTGCCCCATAATCATGTCACCATAATTTATCATAGTTTTGCTAGTTTTTGCCAAAAGCTGAAATTTACTTCTAGCCCTTAGTAAACAATGGGTTTGCTTGATGACCACCGTGTTCACTTAACAATTGTTATATAATAATAATAATAATAATAATAATAGGTCAGCTACAGAAGGACACCTTACAGGGATCTGCTTGCATAATCCGCCGATACATCACGCAGTCCTAAACACTTGGAAAGTGTTCGACTAGTGATTTGTGATACGAAACCCAGCATGGTTATTTCGTTTGCTGTGTATACTGTCGTTTTTGTGTATAATCATCATCATCATCATCAAACTGAAAACTGATGACCATGCACTATGCACTGCACCCACTATGCACTGCACACATTGCAGTATATTTGCCCAGAAAAGCAGGCGGCAGAGGACTTTTGCAAGTGAAGCAGACAGTCGAAGAAGAGAAGTATGCTCTGGCAGATTATGTGAAAGACAGTGTTGAACCAGCTTTGATGGAGGTCAACAATAGAAGCTGCTCAAAGTGTAGCAAACCAAGGATCAATATAGAAAAACAGTGATGCAAACTCGGGCTGACAGCTGGTGTAACAAAACACTACATGGACAGTTCTTGAAAAGATCCAAGGAATAGCAGATAAGGAAAAGACCTGGTTATGGCTGAACAATGGAACACTGAAGAAAGAGACAGAAGGCCTGATTCTTGCAACCCAAGAACAAGCCATCAGAACAAATGCAATCAAAGCCAGAATAGAAAAATCTGCTGATGACCCCAAATGCAGACTCTGCAAAGAAGCAGATGAAACCATCGATCACATACTGAGCTGTTGTAAGATAATTGTTCAGACTGACTATAAACAATATCACAACACAGTCGCTCAGATGATCCACTGGAACTTGTATCACAACTGAGACTGGCTCACAACTTGCCTGGAGACCTGGTAGCCACCTGGGATGGGTTGGCTGCCGGGGCTCTGGACCGAGTTGCGCCTCTGCGACCTCTGACTCGGCACAGATCCCATTTGGTTCCGTGGTTTACGGAGGAGCTACGGGAGATGAAGTGCCGAAAAAGACATCTAGAGAGTGTTTGGAGGGCTAGCTGCACTGAGTCTGACCGGACACAGGTGAGGTCTTATATTAAGACCTACCTTGTGGCGATAGAGGCAGCGAAACGTTCACATTTCTCCGCCCTTATTGCGTCGGCAGAAAATCAGCCTGCCGCCCTGTTTAGAGTGACCCGCTCTCTGCTCGAGCCGAGAGCGTGGGATGACCTCTTGCAGGGTAGGGTGGAAGAGTTTTCCCGATTCCTGCATGACAAAATCATCAGATCCGGGACGGGCTGGACTCCAATTGGGTGGTCCCGGGGGAGGTGTCTGGGGCAGGTCTTGAGAATATTATCTGGGAAGAATTCGACCCTGTGACCGCTGAGGGTGTGGACAGGTTGCTGGGGGGGCTGAATGCCACCACATGTTTGTTGGACCCGTGTCCCTCCTGGTTGGTTTTGGCCACCAGAGAGACGACACGAGGCTGGCTCCAGGGGATTATCAACGCTTCTTTGAGGGAGGGGTCGCTCCCTACTGCCCTGAAAATGGCGGTGGTGCGGCCCCTCCTCAAGAAGCCTTCCCTGGACCCGGCTGTTTTAAACAACTATCGTCCAGTCTCCAATCTTCCTTTTTTAGCGAAGGTTGTTGAGAGTGTGGTGGCACGTCAGCTCCCTCAGTACCTGGAGGAAGCAACTTACCTCGATCCATTCCAATCGGGCTTCAGGCCTGGCCATAGTACCGAAACAGCATTGGTCGCGTTGGTCGATGATCTCTGGAGGGCCCGGGACAGGGGTTTTTCCTCTGTCCTGGTCCTATTAGATCTCTCAGCGGCTTTTGATACTATCGACCATAGTATCTTATTGCGGCGGTTGGAGGGGTTGGGGATTGGGGGAACTGTCTTACGATGATTCTCCTCCTTCCTCTCCAGCCGCTCGCAATTTGTGTTGGCGGGGGGGGGGAGAGGTCCACCTCTAGGCCCCTTATTTGTGGGGTGCCTCAGGGGTAGGTCCTCTCCCCTCTCTTGTTCAACATTTATGTAAAGCCGTTGGGCGAGATCATCCGTGGTCTTGGGGTGCGGTGCCATCTGTACGCAGATGACAACCAGCTGTACATCTCCACCCCAGACCACCCCAACGATGCTGTGGAGGCTATGTCCCGGTGCCTGGAGGCCGTGCGGAATTGGATGGGCGGGAACAGGCTCCAACTCAACCCATCCAAGACTGAGTGGCTGTGGTTCCCGGCGCCCCGATATAGCCAGCTGACACCTTCGCTGGCTATTGGGGGAGAGATTCTGCCCCCTACAGGGAGGGCTTGCAATCTGGGTGTCCTCCTGGATGCACGGCTGTCTTTAGAACACCACATTGCGGCTGTCTCCAGGGGGGCGTTTTATCAGGTTCACCTGATTTACCAGTTGCGGCCCTTCCTGGATCGGGACACCCTGCACACGGTCACTCATGCCCTTGTCACCTCTCGCCTGGATTACTGTAACGCTCTCTACATGGGGCTCCCTGTGGGGAATACCCGGAGACTCCAACTGGTGCAAAATGCGGCCGCGCGGGTGATCATGGGGGCGTCGCATAGCTCCCATGTGACGCCTCTCCTGCGCTAGCTGCATTGGTTACCGGTGGCTTTCTGGGTTCGCTTTAAGGTTCTAGTTTTGACCTTTAAAGCGATCCATGGCATTGGGCCAGGCTACCTGCAGGACCGCGTTCAGCCGGTGATCTCCAGCAGACCAGTGCGTTCCCACAGGGAGGGCCTTCTCCGGGTGCCATCGGCCTCTATGTGTCGTCTGGCGGCCCCCAGGAGTAGGGCCTTCTCTGTGGGGCCCCTGCCCTCTGGAATAGTCTGCCACCAGAGATACGTACCAGCACGGACCTGAGAACCTTCAGGCGTGTATTAAAAACCTGGCTCTTCGAGCAGGCTGGCCTGGGCTGACATGAGATTTTAATCTTGTCTCCTTTAATTTGGTTTTTAAATTTAGGGTTTTTAATTATATTAAGGGAGAGGGTTGATTTGTTAATTTTAACAGCCTAAACTATTTAATCTTATTTTAACTTTTGTATATGTATTGGGGTAGATCTGGCTGTGCACCGCCCTGAGTCCTTCGGGAGAAGGGCGGTATATAAATGTTAAATAAATAAATAAATAAAAATAAATAAACTACCATCTGCCTGTAGCAAAGAACCAGTGGGATCATAAGCCTGAAAAAGTGTTCGAAAATGAGCATGCAAAACTACTGTGAGACTTCCGAATACAGACTGACAAAGTTCTGGAACACAGTACCCCAGATATCATGACTGTGGAGAAGAAAAAGGTGTGGATCATCGACATTGCCATACCTGGTGACAGGTATGTTCCAGTGGTACTTGGCACACTGGGTGCTGTGCCTAAAGACCTAGGCGAGCACTTAAAACAATTGGCGCTGACAAAATTACCATTGGTCAGCTGCAGAAGGCCACCTTACTGGGATCTGCTCACATAATCCGCTGATACATCACACAATCCTAAATGCTTAGGAAGTGTTCAACTAGTGATTTGTGATACGAAACCCAGCATAGTTATCTCGTTTGCTGTGCACATTATCATTTTTTGTGTGTAATAATAATAATAATTGTAAAATTAAATCTGGTCACATGGTGACCTGCTTTACAACTGTCCCAAATGTAATTCAGGGACTACTTATAATAGTTATGTCCCATTCCAAGTTTAAAAGTAAGGGGCAAAACTGGGTGATTGAGCATCCCTCTGTTTATCCCTGAGATCAGACAAAACATGAATCCAAGTCCATTCTTGAAATTTTTAGATAATTGCTACTGATCAGAGGAGAAACATTCAGATGCTCATGGACAAAGAATCTGGGCTTGGAAAAAATAGCTTTTCATGTTTGTGAGCATAATGCACACATGAATGTTCCCCATTTAAAAAAAACAATCCCATTAGTTTCTAGCTCTATATGTACCATGAGCAACACATAAGGCTTTGAGAAGAGGAAAATATTCTTATTTATACCATCAAAGATTTAATATCAAATCCATCATCTAATATCCTTTCACTTTTTACATATATTAAAATAAAAATGTGCTGCCTTCATATATTCACCTATGAGCATATTCTTTTTCATGTAGGGAAAGCTTTTTCTTATTGAAATAATGGCATGCAAATTGCACCTCTGCCTCTGAATAATCACCTGAATGCAAAGGGGGATTCAACCTCTTAATTGCATTAAAATTTATTCAAGTAATTAAAGCCAAGGCATTGTAACTAAGAACTTGCAAACAAAATAACTATTAAACAAATAAGGACAAAAGCAAAACGAAGTATATTTGCTGCACTCGATGGGTAGCTCAGTACAATAATTAAGAATTACTGTTTACTGTCTGGAAAATAATCCTGATTCTCCATTAAGAAGACTCTGCAAATTATTTCATTCTATTTTTGCTGTTGCCCAACTCCAATCAATGCTAGTTGGGTCACAGAGAGAAGAATATGAAAACAATGAAATGTAATGAATTGCACCAAAAGAAATGACAACATTATTGCAAGATGGCAATCCAGACAATGCCTCAAAAAATAAAACCTGATAAGCAAGGCCTTCCAGAATCTCACAGTTTACAGGAGCTACATGGGTCTCAGGGGTAATCTCATTTCAGATTGCAGTTACCATGTTAGAGAAGGCCCACTTCCAAGATCTCAAAGTAGCAAAAATGTTCGACTTATTTGTTAATTGATTGACTAAACAATTTTTATGGCCAACCAACTCATACACAGGTGACTATGATCGGCTTATAACATTAAAATCCACAACATAAATGCCCATCTCCCATTTCATCCATGGCAGTAATGGCACAATCAAACTCACCACTTCATTGGCACCATTCATGGTCACTAAACCCACTAATGAAACCAAATCATCAGTATTTTGGAAAGGCAAGAAGGTCAAAGAGAATCGTACCTCAAAGGGCAACATGTTCCATGAACCAAGGAGATTCATTTTGTGGTTCCATCAGATAGTAATCCAGTAGTGGGATTCAATTTTTTTTACTACCAGTTCTGTGGGCATGGCTTGGTGGGCATGGCAGGGGAAGGATATTTCAAAAACCCCTTTCCCTCCCCACCCCACTAACTTGATTTCTAGCTCCGTTCACCTGTGCAGGGCAACAAAAGAAGACCCAGCCGACCAGCTGGGGCTCAAGTGGCGGAGAATAGATGGGGGCGCGGCCAGTCAGAGGTGATATTTGCCAGTTCTCCGAACTGCTCAAAATTTCCGCTATCGGTTCTCCAGAACTGGTCAGAACCTGCTGGATATCACCCCTGTAGTAATCCCTAAGATTATTTGCCAATTGAGAAAACAGTGAGTGCAATCGTGCTAACTAGGCAAACAAGGCAGCCCCTCAAATAATCAATCCTCATTCCATGTAGGATTTTATAGATAAAACAATGGATGGAAACTAATCAAGGAGAGAAGCAACCTGGAATTAAGTGAAAATGATTAACCAGTGAGAACAGCTTGCTTTCAGAACTTGTGGGTGCTCCATCACTGGAGGATTTTGAGAATAGACTGGACAGCCACTTGGTATAGAATTTCCAACTTGAGCAGAAGTTTGGACTAGAAGACCTTCAGGGTCTTTTCCAACTCTATTCTGATTGATTGATAATAACCAACACCTTCTGAAATAGCCAGGAACAAATCTCTATAGACAAATGAAATTATATAGAAACAATTTGCTTTTCTAAAGGTGTTAGTCACATGCTATTTTAGCAGGGATTCGCTTATTTTATGTCTCCCTCTAGTTTCCTTATATTTTCCTAATTTAAAACAAAAGTTTTACTTGTTAAATATGCATTTCTAAATATATTTTCTGTGTTGTGACCTTCCAAAAGGCATTCATGGGGAATTATGCTAGATTAGATTATCTTTGACTTTGATCAGGCAAGATCCTTTTAATGCTTAAATCCTGGTATTTGCAGGTAGGGCTGAATAGCATCCCTGCTGGCTGATCTGCTAAGCAACTAAACCTGTGACCAAATGGAACATATTTTTCTGTGTTTCTCATCCTAGCAGCTAGTTCTTTTGGTCTGTTGCAATCTGCTGCCATGGGCCTTGTTTTAATTCAGTGGTTCTCTGCTGGGATGATCCATTGGAGCATATCAATGGAGAAAGCTAGCTCTGTCCATATACTTTCTTCCCTCCTCCTCAGGGATGTCCATAGAGTATAATCAAATAAGTCAAGGCAACCAATTGAAGCTCTACCCATTGTTAGGTGCATCATGGCCACTAGCTTCCCTTTTTAAAACTTTGATTGTAGATTCCCCTATTTAAAATATCCCCTTCTTTAAAATTTCACACATTCCATTGGTATTGTTAAATGTTGTGATATACATTGTGTGAAGGGTGGGTATATACATGAGGTCTATGTGGCACTCTAGCTTTCACACAGAAGTGTCTGCATATGTGTGATTGTATATATACCATCTGCTGGCAACTTCTTAAACCAAATGGTTCTTTTCCTGGGATTGCACTGTAACTGCAGATCGCAACTATGTCATTCTATGAAATAAGGTAGCTGCTTTAATAGGTTGTGCCACCCACACCAACTTTCTATATTTCTCTTTAAATAAAAGTGTTGCTCAGTCTCTAGATGTATTTTCCATTTACCCCTCATCTGTCTCTATATATGTATGTATGTGTCTATCTGTCTGTCTGTCTGTCTGTCTGTCTGTCTGTCTGTCTATCCATCTTCTTCATCATCATCATCTATCTATATGGCATGTAGATGTTGTTTATCTCTATGTGCCTACTGATTTGTCTGGGTGCCAAGCTTCCAGGAATTCTCTAGCATTTCAGGACTTGGCTTGATCTGGGAAGTCCACAACTTCCCAGTTGAAACCATGGTTAAGCCTCTCCGTGTGTTGTACAATGAAGAAGTTCAGGTAATAACATGTCTGAAAGAAAACAACAAAACTCCAACAACAAGGAACCCACAGTTCCCCAGAACTACACGCATTCTCTTGTAGTGATACATCAATAGTCTTTGGAATATCTCATGCGTTTTGTGTGCAACTCAAAATATTTCCAAAAGGATTTTAGGTTGTTGGGAAAAAAAGACACACATACACCCTCATAAAATGGGAACGTGTTGTGTAAATTTCTGGAGGAGAAAATTGGCCATAATTCTAACTAACAAAATATTCCACCCAAATGCTGCAGAGAAAATATTTTCTGTGCCCTGACCCACTTGGCTGTTTTTCTTTATAGTGCTATCAAGGTTCAGTTATTCCTGCCTAATTAATTTGGATCCCACCTGCTTTTCATCCCCTCAAGTCTGATTTTATTATTATTGTAACTCGCACTGTTCTTAGTTTCTGGTCATCCTGACCTTAATATCCTTTATTCAAAACAGAAGGAAATTATTCAACAAGGAAATGAACATTTTGTTTTTATTCCTCCCAATATAAAATGATAATGCAGTAATTTATGTCTGCCCTGTAGTAAAGTGATTCAGAGAGACTCATGATTTTGAGCAACAGCAAACTGGGAAGAATTCACTGCATGACCAAAAGTTCTCATTTTTATTGTTTGTTAAGGCTATGCAACATTTTGAGAGGATCCCATAGTGGGTTTATGCCTCATAATGTTTCTCAATAAAAAAAGAATTTCTGAATGATCCCAGCAGGTGGATATTTGTATGTACGGAACAGTTTGGTTTTTGAAGATCTCTTTTATTTGAAAAAAAATGGAAGCCAAGAAAGAGCAGCAGAAATCTTAGATCTACTTATCAGGACTTAAGGCCCAGTAGGACACTGGCCCCAATGAGGAGTGGGAAGGAAGGAAGATGTTAATGGATCCCAGCATCACTCTTAAACAACATACAGTAAATTAGTGAAATGGGAAATCTGTCACTGCCATATCCGATCCCAAATAGTGAGATCAAAATCATATCTTATTTACCCAGGTAACATCTTTGAATGTAGAAGTGAGGACGGCAAAGTTAGAATCAGAATTTAACCATGTCTCTTTTTAAATAAAACCTTAGTTCAAATTAAACTGACGTACATTGAGGTTAATTCTCAGTTTGTTGCTAGTTTGAAACAAGTATGCCTATTCAAACATGGTAGAAACTTATCCCTTAAAGAAAGCTATCTACATGCCTACTCCATTGCTCCTTCTGAAGCAAATATATTTTCCTTTTACAAACAAATACTCTCTGAATGCAATTAAATCTCATTGATAAGCATCCTGTACTGGATAATAATAATAATAATAATAATAATAATAATAATAATAATAATAATAATAATAATAATAATAATAATAATGCTTGAAATTATATCTTGATAAAGCATATATATATAAATATATATATATATAAATATATATATATATATAAATATATATATATACTTTGTATTACAACACCCTGTTAAGCCCCAATTAAGGGAGAAAGCATACTGCTTTCTTTTCTGTCTTTCGGCTCATCACCAGAGACCATACCGACAGAAAGCTATTTGTTTCGTTGCCTTTTGTTTACATGTGTGTAAGGTTTTTAAGCTGATAATTTTAAATAATAAATAAGGGAGACTAGTATAGATCTATTTCGAGCTAGTTAGCTCTCTTCAGCTAGCTTTCTCCCTTAATTGGGGCTTAACAGGGTGTTGTAATACAAAGTATATACTTATTCCCCTGCCTGAGCTGATAAGGAGAGAGCCAGTGGTGTAGAGGCAATTACAACTGCCTCACATGTAATACTTCCCTGGTTCGAATCCCAGTAAGGGTATGGCTAGCTGAAGAGAGCTAACTAGCTCGAAATAGATCTATACTAGTCTCCCTTATTTATTATTTAAAATTATCAGCTTAAAAACCTTACACAAATATATATATATATATATATATATATATATATATATATATATATATATATATATATATATATATATATATATAGGTGCAGGATACAATCTGAGTGGGTCATCAGGTTTAGTCTTCTGAACTTTTGGACTTGTGCTGGGGCCCCTCCTTAAATGTAGGTCTCTATTATTTCCTTCCAGACATACAAGTACATCTCCCAAAGTTTCCCCACATTCTCATTTCCTCATTTTCCTTCCCAGGATTTAGGCTGAGCTCATTACAATAGGAACTACTAGCCTGTTATTCAAATCATATTGCTTCCCATTGTTTTTCCAGCAGTGACTGTGACTTTAAGTCTGTTTTGCCTCAGAATTTGTTTACTCTTCCTCAATGCTGCTTATTTCTTCCACATCTTCTGTTGATGCTGGTTTCTTCCTGTGGTCTATCATCCCCTCAGCTGCCTCTACCTGGTTTTATTCAATTTTCTCCAAGACAGCTTTAAAATATAATAATTCTAAATGTGTGCCCTCTTTGGTGACTATGCATTTTATCCTCTTTTTTTATCTTTTACTAATCTGCAAGTGTCACTCTAATTCCTAACCTGTTACTAGATTCTATTTTTAAATATTTCAGATGTATTCAGGACTTGTTTTCAGATAATTTATCAGAAGTTTGGATGAAAACTGATTTATATACAAGTAGTTCTTGAGTTACCACCATAGTGAAGCCCAAAATTTCTGTTGCTATATAAGGTGCTATAAAGTGTCAAACTGAAGGTCTGGGAGCTGAATCCGACCCATGGGGTTCTTAGATTTGGCTCACGGGCCTTCCCTGGAAACAGTGAAGGACTGGCCCGTGGTGCCTTTGCTAATAAAAATGGAGTTTGGGAGGCAGTGGGCAGCCCTCCTAAGCTCTGTTTACGCTGGCAGAGGGTTGCAGGAGGCCGTCGCAGCCAAAAATGGAGCTCAGGAGCCTGTTTTCACTGGTAGAGTGCTCAACCACCAGAGGCGCCCCCAACATGAGTGACATCGAGTTGGCCATGCCCACCCTGATCACATCCACCCTGGCCCACCAAGGTTAAACACAACCCTGATGTGGCCTCAATGAAATCGAATTTGACACTCTTGCAAAACAGTTATTAAGAGAGTTTTGCCTCATTTTATAACCTTTCTTGTCACAGTTAATAACTTGCTTGTTAAATAAATCTGGTTTCTTCATTGTCTTTGCTTGTCAGAGGTTCACAAAAGATGATTGCATGACACTGTAACCATCATAAATATGAACCTGTTGCCAACTATCCAAATTTTGATCATGTGACCATGAGGATGCTGCAACAGGTGTGTGAAAATGGTCATAAGTTACTTTTTTGAGTGCTGCCTTGAGATTCTACCCACCATTGAAAAGTCACTAAACAAATGTTTATAAATCAAGGACTACCTGTAATTTCAGTTAGATCAATGAAAAATCTGAATGTCATTTGGACACATTCCTACACTGGCATGAAGTTCATTGTTGTGTCCTTGATTTTGTTAGCCATTAGAAATTTAATACATTGAAAGATACTGGAGTATTTATTTTCCTTTTAAATTACCTTTTCTGTGTTGTTTTGCTTTACCTTCTG
This sequence comes from Bungarus multicinctus, assembly GCA_023653725.1. Classification (NCBI taxonomy): domain Eukaryota; kingdom Metazoa; phylum Chordata; class Lepidosauria; order Squamata; family Elapidae; genus Bungarus; species Bungarus multicinctus. Next base: position 14,723,946 of record CM042840.1, on the reverse strand, counting down.
AAACACTGCCTCTGGGAATGATCAACCTTATTGTGAATTGCTCCAAGTTAGCTTGATAAAAAGCTGCTTGATGACTGCCAAAATCATTTCTTTTTCATGCCTCTAAGGCCAAATGGAATAGAAGAGAGGAACCCAATACGGAATTAGCAGATTGGTAAGATTTTCATCAAGAGGTGGCAAGGAAAGACATTGATTGAGATCTGTCGGTGTTTCATTAGCATTGTTTGTCTTTGAGAAAGTTCTTGTCAGGATGACAGATGAAGAGATGTTGCACAGAGAAGAGAAAATAAAGACAACTATTGCAAAAAATAGAAAAATAATGAAGGGCCATACTGTCAGGAACTAATTATATTAAGACTGATATATAGTAGAGGAATGTTGTTTCATCATCTCCAAATGCTTGATTATTTAGACAGCTCACTAACAGGCATTAAAGTCTGAGACATCATTAAATATTTCACAATTATAACTTTCTGAGGGCTTGGGTGCACTCAAAATAGATGTGGAGACTTAGCATTTGGAAAAGTAGATCTTATTTAATTCCACTGGTGGCAGTATCAAAACAACCTAGCAAGATCAGAAGACAAAGTCTTGGTTTATGAGTGTATCTGTGTATCTGTATTCAGAGAAGAGGCTTCAGACACCTAAGGAAGTGTTTTCTTTATTGGGTTGAAGAAAAGCTATATTTCTCCTACAGTTCAGAAGTGCAAATGGCTTTGTGAATTGAGAAAAAAAGTGGGAAAGCAGGGACCTCTGTCACACTTGTTCCTCCGGACAACTCACCAAACCAAACTTCTTAGTAATTCTCAAGCAATAAGATAAAAGACTGGTTAAGCTTTTCTGCCCATATGGCCATTAGGCTGAAATTGAAGCAATAGCATTTAGACTTATATACCACTTCATAGGGCTTAATAGGCCCCTCTAAGTGGTTTACAGAATCAGCATATTGACCCAATAATCTGGATCCTCATTTTACTAACATCAGAAGGCTGAAGGTCAACCCTGAGCCAGTGAGAATCAAACATCTGCAGAATTAGTCTGCAATATTGTATTCTAACCACTGTGCCACCACTAAATACATGTCTCACTAGAAAATGAGCAAATATCAACAATGTAATCAAAATTGTAGGATACCCTCTGAAGGTATGGAAATCACTTGCATTCACAATAAGATTCTAGAGACCAAAAGGTCATTACAATGAGAGAGAAATTACTACACCTTTCAGGAAAAGAGAATGCATTTTTCCTTTACCAGACTCAACTAAACCCCCTGAAGCAAATTTCATCAATGCACTTTCTTTAACAAAGACCAAGCCTTCCTAGAAATATTTCTAGATGTGCCTTTCAGCATGTGGCCACTTTCTATTGCTAAGCTGTCCATTTCTTTATCAAATAAATTCTACGTCCACTTCAAGCAGATGTTCTGTGCTCATTGACCCACCCAGAATGGACCAGGATTTTCTTCTAAGAGCCAATTCACTAAGTTTCTGCAGGAAATAGGAAATTCATTAGATTTCAAAGCATCTAGGTTGAGAGCTGGATAATTCAGTACTGCTTATAATAAAGAATATGAGAGAAAGGGGAACATGGAAGACTGAGTAGAAGGGTTTTCTTTCAAATACCCTGGAAACTAAGTCAGAAAGTTCAGGTTTTCAAGAAATAGAGTGTGTAAATTTCTCTTTTGTATCTTAAGTAACTCATGGGAAAATAGAATTCTTACGGACAGATTTCAACTGTCATAGTTTGGGCATAGCAAGCAGAAAGTAGTTGCCTTGAGAAAACCACAGAAAAGTTGAAGGAAAAAGAGGAAAAGAATGGCAAAAAAGTGAGATGGATGGACTCAATTGTAACAGCCACAAGGAGACATTATTCTGGAGAGAGTCTGCCTATCTGATCACTAAAAATCAGCACCAATTAGATTGTATGATAGATGATAAATAGGGGAAAAAGAGAATGAGAAAGAATCTATCTCTCTGACTCTACTTTTAATTGAAAACACACATGAATTAAAATTCTTTGAACCAATTTTTAGAATTAACTTGTATCATGTTTACATTTTTGTTTACCTACTCAAGAACAATTATGTTAGCTTTCATGTAGGATCACATGTAGTTGAACATTAAAAGCACCCAGATAGATTTAGGATATTCCTCTTCAGAGAAGAAAGCAATTCTCATCCCATTGAAGTTTCTTCTCTTATGGAACCAGTTTGTAATAATTGATTAATGTTATGTGATAATGTGATATAAGATTGCCTGATCTTTTGCCCTCACTGTTCCAGGAATCAAGAAAAATAGTTGTGGAAATGTAGAGTTAGGCTGTGAATCTGGCCCATTAAGTTAAGCTAAGTCCATTAAACTCAATGGGAGTTTTGCCATTTATTTCAATGAGAAGTGGAATGAAACCATTACTACCTAATTTATGTGCGGACTTTATCTCCTTTGTAGGATATTTGAGATGCACATGCTGTTCCAAACGGCCTTGGGATACATCGCTTCAAAGGCATTCTGAAAGAACAGTTGTTGTCCTTATTAGAAGACATCAAAACAAGGCAGATTAAACATTCAATTAAACAGGAAATTTGCCCATGTAAAAAGCTCACAGGAAGAGGCTTAACAATGTTCATGTTTATGAGCTGCTAAAGCTTTTCAAATTAATCATCCAAAAATGTCCCTACTTTTGCTGGCTGGAGAAAGAATCATTTGCTTCAACTCAACTATTAAAAAAGAATAAAATAACCTACATAAATAACATAAAATAACAAATAAAATAATGTCAACTCAAGTGATTTAACAATTGAGGGTTTAATGAATGTAATTTTAACCAGTTCTAAAACTATTTTAAAAATCAGATAGCGGGAGCATAATATGCATATGCAAAACCACAGTTCTGACTCACTCAAATATTAATTGTGTGCTTGTAGCTTAACAAAACTTTGAAAGATTTATTCAATATTATGCAAATATGACAGAGATCAAAATCTTTATATCTATGAAAGGATCTGCAATGAGAATCAGTGTTACAAACTCACATGGCAAAGCATTTATTTGATGTTTAAAGATGCTGTATCCAAAACTGGCCAACTATCAATACCTTTGCAGACCCATTAATCTCCTGTGAAAATGGAATGGTGAATCCTTTCTAAGTGGCAATCCATTTTTAGTTGCCTGTCTATTGAATCTCAGATATACAAATCAAAAATGGAAGCCATTCCTGCCTTTTAAACAAAGTAAAATTTCTAAGTATTACTTAGGAGAACAAAGGCTGTGTTGATCTGTACATCATTGGACTATAATTCCCCATCTCTCATCTTTATCCAGGCTACCAAAGGATGAAGGGAACTGCTATAATCTGTGGTGCACAAATTGTCCATCCTTGTTGAACATAAAAATGAGAGGAAGAGAGAGAGAACAGAAAACAGGAAGAGAAGAAAGTTGAAAGATTACTATCTACCAACAGTTCTGTTATCTATGCACTAGATGGCCATGAATAGCCATGAATGGGCTAGCTTACAATAGTTCGAAATCACATCAAAGTGTACCATAAAAACATTCTATTAAGCTTCATAGATTTTTATACTGAGCAAAAACAAAACTAACAAAGAGAAAAGGAGCATTTAAAAAAAAAAAAAAGGCTGCAAAAACATCTGCCCAAGAAGGGAAAAGGTCAAGTGCCAACATGCATTCTAAGATTGTGATGCAGCTTACATGTTGTGTTGTATTTTACTGAGTTTGTGACAAAGTGCAATTATTAAAATCGGGGGAGGGAGAGACACACATTTTGCCATTTTTTTCCTCCTTGTGGTTTATAGTAGATACTTATTTCTTTCATGCTGGTATACATGAGCAACATCTGTTTTCTTTATTGCTTTATTGCTTTTATTATTGGTTGAAATATATTTAGAATTTTTTTATTCATTTGAAAATATATTTCATCTAATTCCCAACTGGACTGACCGATTAATGTTTTCTATCTGCATGTGTATTCTTATTTGTCCAAGTATAAAAATATTTGGGAAAAGACAAACATGGCCAATATTGATTAATGTAACTATCTACACATTATTCTCTACACAGGGAAAATGAAATAAATAAATCAGAGCACAGACAAGGAACTTTGAGTGAATGGGGAACTTCAAGTAGAGTTCTAATTCATGAGTATACAAACAATTCTACCATGTGATCTGCGCAGCCTTGAGGTTCTGCCCATCATTTTCAAATAAAATGACTCATCCTGGGACTTAAATCATGAATTGTATCTTATGACAACTTTTAAGGGCTGATGGCTATAGCAATAGCACTTAGACTTCTGTACTACTTCACAGTGCTTTATAGCCCTTTCTAAGCAGTTTACAGACTCAGGACCTTGCCCCTAGCAATCTAGTTTCTCATTTTATTGATTTTGGAAGGATAGAGGCTGAGTCAATCTTGAACCAGTCAGGATTGACCTCCAGACTATGGGCAGAGTTAGCCTGCAATACTGCACCATCATGGCTCATATCTGAAATGTTGGGCATACTCACAAAATGGTGCCACCGATAAACTTAATCAACAATGGCTACCAGGTTAGATTATTATCCTTAATGTTATCTAGTTCCCTTGAGATGCTCTCTATTGCCTCAATCTAGCTTTTTTAACCAGCAAATAAACACATTCTTAAACTGAATAATGGCTTGCTGTTACCTAATGTTAGGCAATGCTTTAATGCTCTTAAAATGACATGAAGCCTACTAAGGATTTATAGGTGTTCCCAGAAATATAAACAATGGTAAAGATTGAAATTTCACTTTGAAGCTTCATTTATTTATTTATTTATTTATTTATTTATTTATTTATTTATTTACTTACTTACTTACTTACTTACTTACTTACTTACTTACTTACTTACTTATTTATTTATTTATTATGCAATTGTTTAGTAAATTAAAGCCAAAAAGAGGCCCCTCTAGATAGTCTTTTTGTGATATTGTACATATTCAAGGGAGACTATTTATAGATGTGGAATAATCTATAAAGAATTTTGCAGGGTGCTGTATATAGGAATATATACATTTAACTAAGGAAAAATATGTAATTTTTAAGAATCTTTTTTTTTTGCCCTTTATTAAAGCTTTGCACTTTCTTAACACCAAAATTACAATTGGCCATCATAGCTGGAGGGATTACAAGGCAAAGTGACAATTAGTAATTGAGATAAGAAGGGGAAACACTTTAAAGAGAAGTGTAAATGTATCACTTGGGGGTGAAAAAGGTCTAACTCAGCGTATATAATTGGCTGTTCTTATTCATAAAATTGTGTAAATATGAAAAGTATGAGTTTTTGGCAGGCTTTTTCACATTTTATTCTTGAACAATTATTATTTATTTGGGTGACATTGTAGTTAACTCTCCTGCTGGAATGAAAATTGTATTTCAATTTTTTGTTTTGATAAATAAGACCGAAAGCCCCTAGGCCAAAAGGTCAGTTATTTGGTATGTTTTCAGATATAATGAATTAATTATTTACTGACTCTGTAAAAAAAGAAATCTCAGCCTCCGTATATCTTGTTCCATCTTGTCCTTAGGATTAGAATAAACAATATGCAGTCCTGTGTTAAAAACATGGGTGTTGATGCACTCATATAAATGAATGGGGCTTCAATTGCATGGCTATAGCTGGCCTTTTCTGACCATCATCCTGGTAAGAAGGCCACTTAGGAAATTAAGTATAACCTTATACCCAAAATATTTAAGTTACTAAGAAGGGGCCAATCATTAGGCTATCTAAAAGACAATCGTGAATATTCTTGCACTAAGCAGTTCTGCATGATTTCTGGATATAAGTTAGGATTCTCTTTGCAGGTATATCTGGAAATGTCTTATTTCTGGAGTAGACATGAACCAAGCATTCAACTTTTTCATTTTTACTGGGGAGGGGATGAAGGACTTTTGAGCAAGCAAAGATTGATCTGTGACAGATCAATGATTTAGACACAAAGTAGATATTTCCTATAAGCACCATGGTGAGTGGATGCCTTGCTGGCTTTTCATAATTAGACAGCTTTGCAAGAGGAATCTCTGCTGGAAGCTGGATCCAAATCAGCATAATCTCTCTGGAACAAAGAGAGATCACTAAGATCATTTTACATGATTCAGACAGTCACTCTGAACAGACCACAGAAACTGTCACATTTACGATCGGCTTATAAGTGGAATGACTAAATGTCAGGATTTACATCAAGCTCAAAATTGCAAAGCAGCCTTTATGGACACTAAGCTGGACCAAGCCTTATATCTTAATCATTTTGGGGGATTTTTTTTAATTCTGTGCATATTAGAGAGATTAAGACCCTTCAAACTGGCAAGGTTTTACTGTATTCGACAGGTGAGTTTCCCTTTCCATAAAAGATGATGGCATAAATTTGATCTTAAAAGTTTTTAAAATACATTGGGATTGTTGTTTTTTTGGACTATGCAGCAAAAAGATATACAAAAGACTCTGGTAAAATACCAAAGTATTGTTTTTGAGAAGTGATAAACAAAAAGATAACATTTACTTCTCATTATAAGAAAAATCTCTTAATGTTCTGAAGGATTTTCATTTTGAAACACAGATAAACAGCAAATTATTTCTGTGACTATTTTTGAAGAAGTTAAAGTATATTTTTTAAAAAAGTCCAGGAAAGATTTATAAGATTGACTTGTTCGGTCAAGGCTAAAAGAAGAAAATAGTTACATCTGGTTGCCCTTACTGGACTTTTGCTCACCAAGATTGATTGACGGAGTATTTGAACTTTGTTGTTCTTATCTAAGAGATGAGCCATGGTGAGAGGGGAGATTATGAAGAAAATAGTTCTGTCTGGTTGACTTTACTGGACTTTTGCGGACAAAAATTGATTGACATAGCATTTTGACTTTACTTTCCTCACCTAAGAGGTTAGCTATGGGAAGTAGAGAGATTATGTTTTATTTAGATATCTTATTAAATTGTTAAAATTGTTTTTACCTGTTGGCATGAAAGAGAAAGTTCTTTCATCTTTTTCTTTCCTCTTTTCTTTTGCTTTTTTCACACTTTTTTCATTTTTCCATTTGTATTTTCAACTTTTATTCTTTTCACACATAATTCTTAACCATTTGGGAAAAATGATTCAGATGCAATTTGGTCAAAGTTTCAACCAATATGCTATTTAATGTAGGCAAGTTGTTATTGCAAAAATAATATTTACTGGATCATAAGCAGCAGCCACACAGCCTTTCTAGCTATGAATAAAGAGACCAAAATTATTCATTGGAATAGAGTTCCCCTTAATTTGAACCATTTTTTTTGCATGTCAAGACTGTAATACAGTCTGCAGAAAACACCTAGCACTTATATGGAATGAACTTTATTAAGGGGTAGAAGGTACCTTTAGAGGAAAACCTGGCATTTGTTATCATTTTGTGAAATTTTAAGATGAATGCAAGAATCTCTAATTTTCCCTAAAATTTCTTTTCTGGAAAGTGAGAAAATGATGTTTACAAAATATGTCACAGATATGATTTTAGTCTGCATAAAACACAGAAAGCCAAAACTAAATGGATCAAAATCTGACTTGGTATCTATCAACTTTATATTCCACTCATAACATTATAAAATACACTCCACATCCACACCCATTCCCCCTATATATTGCCCTGTGCTCTATGCTGATAAAATGTTGTCCCATCTAAACTGAATGCTGACTATATTAGTTTCCCTCTATGCAATTTTTTTCTTCCTTCAGATATTTGGGACTAAAGTTCCCATTATCCTTTCCATAAATTATAACAGGTTGAAACTGAGCAGTCATGGGATAAAAAATCATATGAATTTTTATGAATGCCAATACCTGGTTGGGAAAAGCTGATCAACCAACCTACAACAGATCTGTTGGCTTGAATTATACTCACTGGTTCTTCTTTTTTAACTCCACTCAAATATTCAATGAAAAGAAGAGTCTTTTGCATAGCAAATTTGTATTCTTCAACTGAACTATAAATCATATTTCTTCTTATTTAGCTTCATGTGACTTTTTTTAACACAAAGTTTGGGGGTTATTTTTCTTTACAAGGGTACAGTTCAATTACAAATACTATGAAAGCAGAGCAGCGGATTGTTAAAACTTCCACAATAATGGACAGGTTTGGAATCATTTTAGATCCTGGCTGAGACATCAACTTTTTGCTTTGCAGCCAAATTGTAGGATGTGGCAGTTGGCAGACATCTTGGATTCCAGCGATCTCATTACTGCCACACGGATCTAGGACAACTCGCCATGGCCAACTCAACTTTAAACAGCTCCCCACAGGACAAGAGTTGCACTAATGTCAAAGAAATGGTGGAATAGAATCATTAAAGGAAGGATGCCAAGGAAGGGATAAAATGAAATGAGAATGACAAAAATAAAATATTTTTATTTTAAATAATTAACTTCAGTTGTTGAATTATCTCATGGCTACATAAATACTACATAAGCATTGAGGATTTGAGGATTTCTACATGAATAGCAAGTAAAGAGCTTGAATATAGGGTAAAGTTATATTGAGAGATTCTTCCATACTTCCTTAAAGGCACATGCAGTAAAGGCTAAAGGTAAAAGGTAAAGGTTCCCCTCACACATACACACTAGTCGTTTCTGGCTCTAGGGGGCAGTGCTCATCTCCATTACAAAGCCAAAGAGCCAGAGCTGTCTGAAGATGTCACCGTAGTCACAAGGCCAGCATGATTTAACACCAAAGGCGCATGGAACACTGTTACCTTCCCACCAAAGTGATCTCTATTTTTCTACTTGCATTTTTACATGCTTTCAAACTGCTAGGTTGGCAGAAGCTGGGACAAGTAACGGGAGCACTCCAGGATTCCAATCACCGAACTGCCGACCTTTCTGATTAACAAGCTCAGCGTCTTAGCCACTGAGCCCCTGTCCCTTAGTACAGGCTAGCTACAGGCTAGGTAACCTTAGTACAGAATAGTACAGGCTAGAGAGGCTAAAAAGGGAACAAAAAGACCAGAACTCATCCTGCAACCAGCATTCAGCACCCAGATGAGCATAGATTAACTCTAAGATTAACATCAGACCAACAATCAAGAAGTAAACAATAATACAATCAAGGATCTGCCAAACAAGATAACAGTAAAAAGCCCAGTCAAGGAACTCCTACCAATACTGAAAGGACAAGCCACTAGTATATAAACCTCACTCCTTACTAACGGTGATGGTTTGTGTTATGAAACATCTGCAAAAAAAAAAAAAAAAGCAACTGAGCTCAGAGAACACCAAGAACTACACACGTGTCTGAAGACATCTCTGGCAATTGCACTCTGAAGATGACAATGACAAGGAAAGGTTCTGTTGGTCACATTGGTCATAAAGTATCTATATCCTCTCTTTCTTTTTGCAATCTGATTTGAAGCATTTGTCAGTGAAGATGTTTTGCTTCTGCAGAGCAGAATCCAATTTACAACCTGTGTCCTTATGGGTTCCCACAGTCACATCTAGCATCTCTCTCTTTCTTATAGGGATGGAGATGCTGTAGAGAGTGCAGAATGGAACTGTCATATCTTCTTCTATGGGAAAGAACAGTTGTGTCAGCTCTGCATAATGTGGTTTTTGCAGAAAATCTCTTCCCATGCATCATATTTCAGAAGAAAAAAATCCAGCTGTTTGCAGGTCTGTTCACAGCAGTGTTTTGCTAACTATGGAATTCCATTATTCAGAAGCTACCAACTTCTTAGAATTAACTGGCATGAAACACTTTTTTTTAACACAAAGTATTGTTAAACTATGAAACTTACTATTTTTGAAGGAAATGGGGGCCACTAACTTAGATGGATATAAATGATGACTGGACAGATTCATGGAGGGCTGGACAATCAGCAACTAACCATCTGGACATCTAATATATGAACTTTCTGAAAGCATCTGATTTGCCATTGTGTGTAGACTTATGTCCCTTAGTCTAGTTCTCTTTATTTTATTGCACATTAAACCATAGAAATAGACAACAAATGGCATATAACAGTTCATTTAGTGACCATACAAAGCTACAACAACACTGAAAAAAAGTGACTGATGGCCATTTTTTACACTTATGACATCCCCATGGTCAGGTGATCAAAATTCACACAATTGGCAACTGACATACAATCAATAAAGATCTTAAATATTAAAAAGTGGAATTAAAATAACATAAGCAGAAGGAGGGTGCAAACTGGAAACAGAAAGGGGGTGGAATGTTCTCCATTCCATTAGCCATCTCCAACATACCACATTCCATTGGGGCCCCAAATTAGTTGGCAAAGCTATGTCTTCAAGCTATGTCTTCAAGGCATTTTGGAATGTCATTACATTTTTTTGATTTGTCTGCTAAGCTTCCAGAATCCATTAGAATTGTTATCATGTTACTATAGCAACTAAGATATGAGTGTCTTGTGATGTCTGATTTATTGAGCATGCTTGCAAGGGCAGGAGTTTTACTTTCTTTTGTTTCTTTTTCTGTACTTCTTAGATTGTACTTCCTAGAGTTGTGTTTAATAAAAGTATACTGCAAAGAAAAGCATGGTTCACCATCTCTAATTTATTAAGCTGAATTTTTTCGCTTTGACATTGATAGCAGAGGATGGTTGTGATCTTTGACATGGAAGGCCCAAGGAATAGGATCAGAACTGATCTTGGGGGCAAGAAGTTCCAAAAGTTGGGAACCACGGCAGAAAAGTCCCTTCTTCTGGACCCTGCCAAACAAAATATATTATATTATGTTATATTACATAATATATACATAACAAAATATATACATAACAAAATATGTTATATTAATTTACTGGAATGTGGAAAAAAACAAGAGATCAAAGGTTTCCAAAATGATGTAAAGTAAAGGATTCCCATAATATTTAACTGAATATTATCAGCCTAGGAGTAGAAGTTTTTGAAATACTGTAGAACCCGGAAGAGATGTGGATTCCTTCTTTCTTATCAGGCAAATGTATAGCAACATTTCCCCAGGGCCAAGTGGCAGTTAGGAAGAGGATCAAAGCAGAGATGGGATTCAACATTGTTTACTACCAGTTCTTTGGGCGTGGCTTGGTGAGCGTGGCTTGATGGGCATGGTAGGGAAAGGATACTGCAAAATCCCCATTCCCTCCCCCCCCCCCAACCTGCTTTACAACTCTGTTCTCCTCTGCAGGGCAACAGAAGAAGACCAGCTGGGACTCAGGAGGCAGAGAATAGATGGGGGCAGGGCCAGTCAGAGGTCGTATTTCCCAGTTCTCCCAACTACTCAAAATTTCCTCTACTAGTTCTCTGGAAGTGGTCAGAACCTGCTGAATACCACCTCTGGATCAAAGGTATTGAGAAGTGTCTACTTAACACTGTCTACTGATAAATGGGAGATACAGTATACACATTCACTGTTCAATATTCTGTAATCTAAGATAATATATTAATAAAAAATATTAAATCTTTTTCCCTTGCAATAAATCTGACTTACTGGATTCAATTAGAAGCTAACATATTCGTTTGTAATCGGCCAGTAGAAGGTTATCGTGGACCTTACACTGACCTTCTCTGTTGGTCATTAAAGCTTCTGTACTTTTTTCCAGGCTTCCATACAAAGTCTATAGAGTGAGGATGGTGCTTTAAGGAACCCATGCCTTAAATGTCTTTTAAAGCAGTAGCTTTTTTTTTTTCCAGGCTCACCGTGAAAAGGGCCAGGTATATTTAAAGAATAGAAAGGAATGCAGCACTCAAGTCAGGTCTGAAGCACTTCGTCCAAATCATTTTGGAAGCACAGCTCTAGTAGTTAGATGTCTGTTTCAGCAAATGCATAAATGAAAAAAACCATGGCCTGTGTGTGCCGCTCAAAGCTATCAGATGATGCACTAATGCACATAGACAACTATAAAGTCAACTCCATGTTTTTTTCTCATGAGATGTCACAGAGGCCTCTTTATTTAAAGCCTATGGAGAAAAATAGAGAAGCTCCTTCTTAGAAGGATTTTTATGCTTAGGACTTCAAACAGCAGATTTATTATCACTGTTATCACTCTGAAGTCTGGGCAAAAATACTATCTTTTGTCTGCAGACAGCAGAATCTGTAAAATGTCATATACTTCTGAAAAACGAATGCGGACTATTTTCAAGCATAATAGACAAAGTTAGCTTGTTTCTAAGTCCTCCACTGATTAATAAAAGCTGTTTTAATTTGTTCTTATCATAGCCATCTTTTTAGATAGTGGGTATTAAAGGCATTTGCCTCACTTCCAATTCCCAGCTAACTGTTTTGTTGCCTTTATATTTCTCTATATGATGAGGTCTAAATCTGAAACATATTGGATAACCTTGGGTTGATCACTATCACTTTATCTGACCTACATCAAGGAGCTGTACTATGAATTAATGGAATAAAAAAAACCAAGGCAACAATTCTGAAAATCTTGGTGAAGACCTAGATATAGTAAATACAGTAGATACATAAATATAAAATGTACAAATTCACATTGAAAAGCATTTGCTTCCCACAAGTAATATTGTGCAGGTCAGTATAATGTATCACACTTGAAATCAATGGGATAAAGAATTTATTACCAGCTTAAATTCTACTGATTTAAATAGCTTTAGGGCAGGGCTGTCAAACTTGTGGCCCATGGACCAGACAAATCTCTCTCTGGCTATGCCTACACATGGTTTTGTGAAGGGAAAAAAAGTTGTGATATGTCATGTGACACCGCTGTGATGATGCAAGTTTGAAATTCCTGTTTTAAGGCAACAATAGCTAAGCCAGGATGTATTTCATATTTAAACCAAGGAAAAGATTCAATTCTGCATGCAAGAAATTAATAAATATGATACCTCTTAAACAAAAATCTCTCACCACAGAAAACAGGGGGGGGGGGGGAGGGGTCTGATACCTGAAACTTACAAGTGACTCTAAGTGTTCCAAAACCTGAATTATCATACCAACTGAGTTGCTGTGAGTTGATGTGGAGGATGGCTGTAAAAGTCAAACAAACAAACAAAAAAATAAATGGAAGAAAGTATCCAAAATTCCCAAATGACTAATAGAATATTGTTGATGATATCATAATGGAAAAGGCACAAATTATATAATTTGCTTCATTTTTACATCTCCATAAATAACCTTATATCTGAAGCTGTTCAACAACAGTAAAAAATAAGAAATAAGAACTATTTGGATTTTATTGAAGATAGAAGATTATACAGTCCTTGACTTATGAGTACAATGAATTCCAGAATCTGTATTGCTAAGTGAAACATTTGTTAAGTAAACTTTGCCCCATTTTTTTTTCACAGTTGCTAAGTGAATTACTGCAGTTGTTAAGTTAGTAACACTGTTGTTAAGTAAATCCAGCTTCTCCATTGAATTTGCTTGTCAGAAGGTGATCACATGACCTTGGAAGACTGCAACTGTCATAAATCTGAACCAGCTGCCAAGAGTCCAAATTTTGGTCACATGGCCATGGGGATAGTGCAATAGTCATAAGTGTAAAAAATAGTCATAAATCACTTTTTTCAGTGCCATTGTAGCTTCAGTCACTGAATGAACTGTTGTAAGTCAAAGTACATGTATCTGAACCAGGATTTTGACCATTTGCAAAATAATTTTCCAGTTAAACTTGTACTTAGCATACTGAAGGTGTCTTTTTCATTTTTCCTGTCTCTTCTGGACTAAAGGAATCTTCTTTGCAGTGGTCAAAAGTCCTCTTCCCATGGTTTATGCCGCATCATCACAAAAATTATACCCTTATTCAAAGAATACATTTTTGAAGAAATCTGGCTAGCTACTGTGCATCTAGTTTACAGAATCCTGGTAAATCACACCTTGGTTGTATTCTGCTATGAAAGATGGTTTTCTTTCATGAAGAGATAGAGAAGCAAGATTGAAATGAAAGATTTCTTTATCTCTTAGGGATGCTTGCAAAAATCCCAGTAGCACATTTTCCTGATTGGACTCAGCACAAATGTTTCTCAATTCCTGGAAGAATTGAAACTAGTAATGTAAGACTGGGATTAAAAATATAAACAGGTGAGTCAGGAATAGTTCTTTGCTAATTTTGTTTTTGCTCCCATTCTCCATTTTTCTGTTTCTTTGTTTGCTCAGTCTGTTTATAGGTTAAAGATGTCTAATTTTGGCATTGTATAATTATGCCTCATGTAACTTATGTACCTAATCTGTTTTCTGAAGCTCTCATTGTGTTGTCTTTATGAAAATGGAAACAAAACTTTATTACATCAATGTACCATTTATTCCAAAATTCCTTGGTTCTGGAAAGAGTTATTGCAAAACTTGATTCTGTTCTCCCCCACCCAGATGATAGTGCAGGACTAGGCTATGCCCACCATGGCCATGCCTACCCAACCAAGAAGAACCCTGTGCTAAAATTTTTGAAGCCCAGCCCTGAATATATCTGCATAAAAACAACCTTGACACAGACAGATCTGTCTGAAATTATTGTCTATTTAATATAAAATATCCTGTGGTAATTGGCTTTGCTTCTATCCAGAGATGCCTGAGACTGGGCCTAGGAAATGTTTTAGGGACTGAGCTATGGACTTTCTGGTTTCTGGTGTCAAGATATAAAATTATTATACTATTGGTAGGCCACGTCTGGATAGAGAAGAAGGGATTCTACTAAAATCAAGATGACTTAAAAACAGTCATTGAACTGACTCTATTTTTCTGCTTTAACTAACAGAAAGACAAAAAGCTTAGGATACATAATTTATTTAAATGAAATGCAGCATAAAAATTTGTAGCTAGGCTGCATTTAATCTTTAAAAAAAGAGAGGGAAAGAAGCAATGGAAGGGGGAGGGACTCACCTGCACAATTTTGCTCTGCTTTTTTTTAATCTCATACGTTTTTTGAAGATTTGGAAAAGTTGAAGAATCAAGTTGTACTGAGGAGAAAAAAAAGGTTGATGCCATAGTCTCTTTCTAAGCGAAAGAAGAAAGCAAGTTACTTCAAAACACAATCTCTCCGGAAGTTAGACAATATTTTACTCAATTTATAGAATAAAAAAAAATACTATAATGTTTTTGTGGGTTACCTGAGAATTGTATTAATCTAAAACCCAGGAAATTTTCTGCCTGAGATTTGCTAGGCTAATGATTCCAAAAGGAGAAAGAAGATCACATTCTGAATATATAGGGATCAGATATATATTTAGGGACATGTGGCTTTGAAAGAATAGATTTTGTGACCTTAAGAAGATAGAAAAAAAGTTTTGATCTCAGTCTTTTTTCTTAGAAAGCTGGTTGCCTTGGATGCTAGCAATACCTGTTACCAAACGAACACTAATTGTGAACAAGCTCTGGATAAAACAGAAGAAAAGCAGAGAAATAAAACAAACTCAATGTGAAATCAATTGTACATACAAAAATGTGTTCAAGTTCTGAGCACATTTCAGTTATGATGTTCAATATATAGCAATTACAGAGAAAAGAAACCAAATAGAGAATAAGAAGAAATAGAAAGATAAGAGCATCTCCTCTTCAGCACCCAGATAAGTATGTATCTTATCTGTATCCAGACAAACAATCCAGCAGAAAGCAATACCCTAATTAAGAACTACCAAGGGGAAAAAAATTACAGCTCCACCAACACCACATCTACATTAAGACATAGACAAGCTCCTTTATATAAATAGGAGGACAATCCATACTCAATGCCCCTGATTATGTTGTTTAGTTAGGTAATGAAATGTCTACCTATTTAGAGGTAACTTCAGAAGGAAGGAAGTGATCTGGGTGATGCAACTAAGATAGGTAATTTGTAGCCATCAGATCTATGGTTGCACATTGATAATAAAAATGCATGTGTCTGAGATAATCAAAATAGGCCATTTGAATAATCTTTTTGGTTTTTAAAGGATAGCAATTTCAAGAGCCACTGTCTAAAGGAGATGGATGATTTAAAAATATGAAATATAAATAAACACATTGTAAAATTAATCAAATCAAGATCCTTTATGAAAACCCAGTGATTCTTGGTTGAGACCTGGAATACTGATAGAACAGTCAATTTTTCTCATATTGATAGCTTTACACACTAGCAAGAAGGGAAGGACATAGATTGTCTGCAAGAATGTTACACTACATTCTTACCTGCACCCTTCATGGTCAAACACATTAAACATGACAAGAACAGTTGTCTTATCAGCCTTAAGTCATTTGTAATGGCCTTGCATGGAAGGAATGTCTGTGATATATTGTGTATTTATGACAGGAACCCAGGAGATGTTTTGTACCTGTGCAAAATAGTCACTGTGCCTTCAAAATAAATGGAATGCTTGAAAAGCAGTAAGATCAGGAGGAAAAACAACCATGTGCAGAGAAAGAGGAAAAATAAAGATTTGGCCCGGGCAGGTCATGTTATGAACGTATGTCCAATTCCCTCATTAATGAGGATCATTGGCAATTTATGTATGAGAAGGAGATCTTGCAGAACAATCCATATGTGAAGAATTTGGTTCCATTTCATAACTATGAATATTAAACCCTCTGAGTTTACATCCCAACTCAATCGAGTGGAGATTGTCCTCCAATATAGAATAGTGTTTTCCATAGCAAGACCTCTTTGCTGGAAAGATTGATCACTGCAGTTCCCATAACTTTGAAAACATCACCTTTAAATTTCTAGTTCTATCATATCACAAGACTTAAAATAGACACCTAACATCAAAAACGTCATCAAAAAAGCACAACAAAGAATGTTCTTTCTGCACCAACTCAGAAAGCTCAAACTGCCCCAGGAGTTACTTATACAGTTCTAAAGAAGAATTATTGAATCTGTCATCTGCACCTCTATAACTGTCTGGTTTGGTTCTGCAACCCAACAAGACAGACACAGACTTCAATTAGGACTGCAAAAAAACAATTACTATCAACCTGCCTTCCATTGGGGATCTGTATACTGCATGAGTCAAGAGGGCTGTGAAAATATTTACAGACCCCTCACATCCCAGACATAAACTGTTTCAACTCCTACCCTCAAAATGACACTATAGAGCACTGCACACCAGAACAACCAGACACAAAATCAGTTTTTCCCCGAATGCCATCACTCTGCTAAACAAATAATCCCCTCAATACTGTCAAACAACTTACTAATTACTATTACTATTACTATTAATCCTCCCATCCTTCCTTTCATCCATCTCTTCCCACTTGTGACTGTATGACTGTAACTTCGTCGCTTGTATCCTTACGATTTATATTGACTATTTCCCAGTATGATTTGATTGCTTATTGTACCCTAAGACTATTATATAAGTATTGTATCTTCTGATTCTTGATTAAAGTATCTTTTCTTTTATGTACACTGAGAGCATTTGCACCAAGGCAAATTCCTTGTGTATTCAATCACACTTGGCCAGTAAAGAATTCTATTCTATACCCAAATCAAAATCTATATTCATCTTCATACACCTGCTGTGGGTTCCCTATTATAAAATGTAATTCCAAAGCATTAAGAACTAGTGATTTCCTCATATCTTTCCAATGTCCTACTACCCAACTCAAATTACACTGCATATTTTAGCATCCTTAATTTTCAGCAGTAAGAAATAACAAAATGTATGCTTTGCATCTATTATAATTAACAAGTGACTTAAATGCAAAGGAAGGTGTGTGGATAAGTTTATGAAAATTAATTAATTTCAGAATTTAAAGAAGTGCTGTAGAATGATAACTTTAACTATCTGCTGTGTATAAGAAGCCAGTTCCAAGCTTTCCTAACAAATTTCTACCTTGCCTCCTTTTTTGAAAAAGTTTATATTGTTTCTGGCTGAACTCTGTAATCTGTCATGAGCGTTTCCAACTTTTTTTTTCTAAAATAATCACTTGTTAGAAGCCAGCTAGGAAGGTCACAAATTGTGATTATATATCCCTAGTATGCTGCAACTATCATAAATATATGTCAGTTGCCAATCACCCGAATGTTGATCATGTGGTCTGGGGGGGGCGTGCCCTATGAGTAGGTGACTGGTTGTAAGCAAAGTTTTTTGGTGCTGTTGTAACTGTCATTAAACAAATGAATTTAAGTTGAGAACTGCTTGTACATGCAATGTACCAGTAACTCCACATAAAAATTGTGCTGGTGGTAATTTTGATGGCTTCTGTAAATTAAGTTCAAATACATTTCATCAAATACATTGGGACTGCAATTTTAGGCAAATGTAGATATAAAGACATTTGAACACGGGTTATCCTTTGTTTTTCTCTGCATTTGTGTTAAAAGCAGTTATTCAGGATGAAATGATTTGTTATTCTGCTACATTTCTGCTGATGAGACAGTTGGGTGGTCTCCTGCCAAGTCTCTTGGCCACGATCAATGGCCATTTTTACACGAGTGATTTATTGTGACTTAATAGCGTCATCCAGCCATTGCTGTGGCAATATAGAGCCTGCCTTCATCACGGTTACATCGCCACAGCAAGGGATGAATGACACAGTAAGGTGCTATAAATCATGAGAGCAGAAATAGCCAAAGGGAGCTATTTCTTCTCTCATCTGAAGCAATTGCTAATCCATGCCAAGATTGTTCCTACCCGCCTGCCACCCAATAGAATGTATTTATATGAAATTAGCAAAATGTGAGGCTCCATCCAATCCTTTAATGTCATCAGATTTTGGTGTATGTTCAGTATCTTCATTCACCTAACCTGAATCTAGAGGAGGGGTAGAAGAAAAGTGTTATTATCCTAACATTCCTATAATTCAATCAATCAGAATGGAGCTGGCCCACCAGCTGCCAGCGGAGATGGTGGCAGACTTGGACAATAAGGAGTTGGGAAGGAATTTGGGCCAGTGCTGGAGTCTGGGGAAGGTTCTGATAGATGCTCTGCACCAGAAGCAGACATAGGGCCAGTACCATCCGACATTTCTCAGCTGCATTCAGAATTGGGGAGAAGTAGGGAAGAAGAACAGCTGGAGCCTGTTCCAGATGTGCATATGTGCAGAGCTGTCACAAGAGGAGAACAACTGAGGAACAGGGGCTGACTCAGAGAGAGGGGCACATGTAGACATTGAATGGCCCTTCCCTGGGGAATAAATAGAGGCAAAAAGGGAGTGGTGGTTGCAGGAGACAATAGTTTGCATTTCTTTTGGAAGATTTGCTTATTGTGGTTCATGCCTCAGAAATTCCTTGCCAGGAATTAATTTACAGTTTTGCAACTGGAAGCTCTCAGCCTGGCAGTTATCCAAGGACTGATAAGGTCTGTTCTTGCAATTAACCCTTGGAAGGATTATTGCCAGAACTTTTCTGTGTGTGAATGCCATGAATTCACAGTAACTAAATAAAAAGGGGCTTTTCAGGACAAGGAGTTTCTTGTTTCTGCTAAGCCTTGATCAGAGCAGGGGAAGCCAGATTTACTTAACAACTGTGTTACTATCTTAAGAATCGCAATGATTCATTTAACAACTGTGGCAAGGAATGTTGTAAAATTCACTTAATAAATATTTCACCTAGCAACAGAAATGTTGGGTTTAATTTTTATCATAAATTGAGGATTACCTGTATGTGATTCCAGTCTTATCCTTGATTGTCCTTGTCCACATTCCTTGTCAAGTGTGTGAACTTCCTTAAAACTGTTTAGCTATGTGATAGCAGAATCACATTTTCTAGATTCTTACAAAACTAATAAAATCTGACCAGGGGTGGGATTCAATTGTTTTAACAACAAGTTCTGTGGGCATGGTTTAGTTGAAGGGTGTAGCTTGGTGGTCATGTGACTGGGTGGATATGGCCAATTCGACATCACTCATGTCAAGGAGCGCTTCTCCTCGCCTTGCCTCTCATGACAGTAGGGATGCAGCAATGGTCATAAGCATGAAAAATGTTCATAAGTCACTTTTTTCAGTGCTATTGTAGCTTCAGTCACTGAATGAACTGTTGTAAGTCAAGGTTTTCTTGTACAAAAGTACAAAAAGCTTCTTGGCTTTTCTATTGCCCTAAATACCAATCATTAGATTAAAAATACCTGCAAGCCGGAGTTATAAATCAGGCAGGGTGCCACAGCACCTTGAGGAATTAAAATAGTTAAAATGAGTGATAACCCTCAGCAGCCAACTCTTGCTCATAAAGTGAAATCCTTTAGCAGAGAGGCCATTTAAGCGTTCCAGAAAGAGCACAACCAGGACAAGCAATCCTTAGATCCATTTGTACCACTTAAAAATACCAGCTGGACTCACCTCACAAGATATCCTAAGAAAATCATCCAAATTTAAGGAAAGGTCACATGCCCCCCAGAAAGGCAATAAAATATCATTGCCAAGCTTGCATCCTGCCTCTTGGAAGTACACCCAAAAAGGACAGTGCCAGATACCACTAAAGCAGTGAAGGAAGACCCCCTCCCCAAATAGAAAAAGAAACCATGAGGCAGGAAAAAATTCAAACACAATACAAATAATTAAATCACAACAGTAGCTGTTGCTTGTTGAAGCTGAATAGAGAAAATTATCCCATCAATAAACACAGGATTAAACATCACCAAGCACAGAATTAACCTTCACCAAAAACCAGTTTTAGACCAAAACTCAGTAAAGGTATGTAAACTCATGTTTGAATGTCAATCTTTCTAGCTAGCCAAGGAGCCTTGCTGAATGTCACTCATCTTGGTTCCCTGTCATTAAAAGCTTCTTTCTGACAGCTCTGCTTCATTATTCAATTATTTCTTCAAAGTGCTGATTGTCCAGGGAAGTATTTCAACAGCAGTGTAAAAATCTTAAAACAACCCTTCTCCTTTAAGAAAGCCAAGCCTCAGAAGCTCCAGAGACAGAAAGTCTAGGCATACTGACAAGAATGTAATAAAGGTGGAAAAAAACAAAAGATTACTTCTAAGTACTGATTCTCTGAACTGCTTAGAAAGTTAACAAGGGGTTCTATAGAACCGGTCATAACTGGTAGAATCCCACCCTGAATCTAACTACTCATGCTCTGGGAATTTATTTGCTAACTGTGCTTTGTCAGAAGAAATACAAATGTAAGTTGGTTGCAGTGGAAATAGGATACTGCCAATCAATTAGAATAAAGCTGGAAGGGACCTTAGAGGTCTTCTAGTCCAACACCCTTCTGAAGCAGGAGATACTTAAGAAGAGTGTGTAATAAACAATATATAGGGTCAAGAATAAATTAATGTGGATTCAATACAAAAGCAAATAATCACAACAAAGGAAGCATTTTGAACTGCTTTGGCTATGTAGAAAATGAATTAAGGTTAAATCAGAAAACAAATTTATTTATTTATTTATTTTTATTTGTCAATTGCATACAAGATAATAGGTATAAGTAAAAACATAGTTATGAATACATGGATACATATAAGAAAAATAAAAAATATATATAAAAGAAACAATAGGACAGGGACAGTAGGCATGTTGGTGCCCTTATATGCACGCCCCCTACAGACCTGTTAGGAAAGGGGTGAGATCAATAGTAGACAGTCTAAGGTTAAAGTTTTTGGGGAAGAAACCACAGAATCAGGTAGAGTATTCCAGATATTGACTACTCTGTTGCTGAAGTCGTATTTCCTGCAATCAAGTTTGGTGTGGTTTATCTTTAGTTTGTATCTATTTTGTGCTCTTGTATTGTTTTTGTTGAAGCTGAAGTATTCATTGACAGGTAGGATATTGCAATGTATGATTTTATGTACTATATTTAGATTTGACTGAAGGTTCTAGTTCTAGGTTTCTAGGTCTAGAATTTCAAATCTGGTGGCATAAGGTATTCTGCAATGAGTAGAGGAGTGGAGAACTCTTCTTGTGAAATATTTCTGGATTTTCTCAACTGTGTTAATATCAGATATGTAATGTGGGTTCCAGACTGATTAGCTGTATTTGAGTATAGGTCTAGCAAATGTTTTGTATGCTCTAGTTATTAGTGTAATATTACCAGAGAAAAAGCTACGTAAGATTAGGTTAACAACTCTTAACGCCTTTTTAGCTATGTAGTTACAGTGGGCTCTAGAACTTAGGTCATTTGAGGTGAGTACTGAAGATCCTTGACAAGGTTTGGATCATCAACAAGGTCTTGACTATTCAGCCTGTATTTTATTTTCTGATTTTTTTTGCCAATAAGTAAGACAGAGCATTTATTTGTTGAGATTTGAAGTTGCCATTTGTTTGACCATTCTGATAACAGTCAAAGTCATTTTGAAGGGTAGCAGTATTGTCGGTGGTGTTGAATAGCTTTACATCATCAGCAAAGAGAATGCAATTGCTCTTGATATGATCACAGAGGTCATTTATGTAGAGTATGAAAAGAGTTGGTCCTAGAACACTGCCTTGGAGGACACCACTGTTGACAGGTACAGAATTTGATAGGATGCTCCCAATTTTGACCATTTGTTGTCCGTTTGACAGGAATGCTTCTATCCAATTATGCAGGTGTCCAGAAATACCGTAAGATTTTAGTTTTAGGAGTAGTTTGTCATGTACCACTGAATCAAAGGCTTTACAGAAGTCTATGTAGATTGTGTCTATTGCTTTGCCCTGATTGAGTTGTGTAGTGCATATGTTTTTGCAGTGTAAGAGTTGCAGATTACATGATAGTTTTTTCCTGAAACCAAATTGTTTATTAGAGAGTAGGTTGTTTGTTTCTAAGTGGAGGATGGTTAATAATTGATTCCATGACTTTACAGGTGATGCAGCATAAAGAGATTGGTCTGTAATTTTCAACTAGACTGGGGTCTCCCTTTTTAAAGATGGGGATGACCATGGCTTGTGACCATAATTTTTGCAAGGAGCTGGTCCTGAAAGATTTTTCAAGGATTATGTTTAGAAGTTTGGCTATGGCAGTGGATAGCTTTTTTAAGAGGTAGGCATATATTCCGTCTGGTCCAATAGATAGAGATGGTTTTAGATTGCATAGTGCTTTTTCAATGTTGTCTTCTGTAAAATTGATGTGTATTATATCATTGTAGTTGTCTGTGGTTCGACTAGGAAATACTGGGCATGATCCATTGCTGTTTACAAATACTGAGCCAAAGAATGTGTTAAAGAAGTTGGCTTTAATGGTGTCATCATTGCAGTCTTTACCATTAGGTCCTTTCATGGGTAGGATGGACCATGAGTCTATTAGTTTGTTGTTTACAAAATTGTAGAAAGTGCGGGTGGATTATATATGATTATATGAAGAAAGATTGAATGGCTGAGAAGAAGGGAGAAATTAAGAAAATTGTGGCTTACTTTATTTATTTATTAAATTTATACATTGTCCATCTCACTTTAGTCATTGGTTGGATGTAAGATCCCACCAATAGAATCCCTCAAAAAAGAATGGATGAAGCAGTATATGGACCTGGTGGAAATAGAAATGATACTTAACAACAAAACAACCTCTGTGGTACCTTACTGCTTTCACCAATATGGCTCCCCATTCTCCCACCTTTCCAGTTCTCACCACAAGTATAGAAGAGCCTGGAGAAATAAAGAGAATTATAGGTTTATACTCTATCTTATATTATCTCCTTTCTTAATGTACTTGGCTGACAAATTCTTATTCTTTTTCCCCACCTTGCTTAACTTTGCTTCCTCTGACGGGAACAGATGGGTAAATAGGAATGTATTTGTGTCTTAAGAAAGATCTAGATCTAGAAAGGATATAGAAGAGAACAATGAAAAACCCATATGACTCTTCTATCATGATAAAAAGTTGCAATTGTTCAGTGGTTCAATTACTAAGTAGGCATTAGTAAGGCAATTATTTAGTAGGCATTACTAAGTTTGACTCCAATTCATGTCTTTTAATTTTTAATATTGTAATATTGTATATGTCTTTCGTATGTGTATTTTTTACCCTGGCTGTTCACCGCCCCGAGTCCCTTTGGGAGAGGGGGCGGTATATAAGTTTAACTAATAAATAAATAACTAATAAATAAATGTTGCCAACAAAAGTTTATGTTGGGTCTTAAGTACTCCTACCACATAACATCACATAACAAATTGACTTAGGGTATAGTACAAAATCAAAAAGAAACATTTAAGAAAGGAATTACTTGTGATATCATTAATAAATCAACGAATAAACTGAAATGAAAATATAATCTAAGAAAGGTCTTTGTCTCTTTCTCCATAAACACTTAACAAACATTTGCGTATTAAGATTTGGAGAGAACATTTATCCACCTGTCATCCTTTCATAGATTTTGTCTGTTATATTATACAGGTAACATAATTAACAGAACAATCCAGCATGTTTCAATAGGCCTATTTTCTTCCAGGAATGAATAAAAGAATGATTGGAGATCAAAAGGAGAGGCTTTTTTTTAAATAGTGAGAACTGAACCAGGGGCACATAGGGTTCTTAATTCCTGCTATTAGGCAAATCATTCAGGTGGAAGGGAAAATGTTTTTGTTGGATCATTCTTTGTAGCACATTAACAACTCCCATCTCTGAAATGTGATAATTGCTGGTGAAGCTATCAGTCTTTTCAGATAAACAGTTGGGCTTGGTCCAATTTTCATGAGATCTTCTATACTGGATTCTGAAGAGGTCATTGGAAGGAGTATTATGGAGGAAGGAAGGTTGTAGGTTCTTTTGTCTTCCCCATTTCTCCTCGTTCCTCCATGGTGTGTGGAGTCTCCAGCTGGACTGGAGGAAAGGATCAAGAGTCTAGACTTTAGAGTCACATTAAGTGGCGCAGACTGGGCCTCTCCCACAATCCTTGAAGCCTTATCTTGCCATTCCCAAGAGAACACAGTCATCTGGTCAAGCTTCTTGTAACATAGTTGAGGAGCAATGAACTACCATTGGGACTCTTCGTGGGTGGTTCTGGTTGCTTTCACCTAACAGTTGGGCATCTAAAATTGCAACATGTTGATAGAGCTCTTGCAAGGTATTTATGGCACCTTGCCCCATTACCTCTTCTCAGGTCATCAGTCAGCTTTTCTCTAAAGGAATTAATCAGAGCTACAGTAAGTTATTCCATCCTACATGGGCAGCAAGTAAATTAAAATCTAAAATACCTGTCCTTACCCTCATCTGTTCCTGCTTGAAGTTCCAAATCTCTCAACTAGCTGTGATATTCTATATGGAGTCCCCAAATTGTCCTTTGAGTTTATGCATGATGTCTTGATAGTTGTCCACCACTGGATTGTTTTCCTCGATGGAATAGTATTGCTTACTGTGCTTAGCAAGCTCAGCACAAAAGTCACTTTCTGTGAATCAGTGAGAAACTCCACAAGTTTGGCTGCCATCAACATCTCACACTGAACAACAAAAATACAGAACTGAACCAAATTTCTCTGGCAAATTCCCATGGGAATAGAGAAACATTGGTTGAGAAACATTGGATCCATTGTGCTGAAAGTTCAGGTAAATTCTGCCCGGTTACTGCATTGCTTGCATCATGGCATTCTATACACTGAAGAAAATAATTGTGTTTGAAGAGTTAGCGGTAAAAGGAAACCAAACTGCCAAAGAACAAAGTGGCTAGACACTATCAACATTGACACCAGTTAGAGCATAGAAAAACCTCAAAGAAATAATGCAAGATCAGAAGAAATAAGGAGACTTGGCCCATAGATTCACCAAGAGTCAAACACAACTGAATGGATAACTTCATCATTCTGTAAGTTGATCATCTGTACATCTACTTGCTATTGATGTTGTAACATAGCTGCCAGATATTCAGTAGTTAACAAGATATTCAGTTAACTACTGAATTCTGTAGTTAACAAAGTCCCCTGAGAATCAGAGGCCATTCTCGAAATTCCTTTCTTTGGAAGAGAGTAGGAGACTTGCAAGATTGATGAAAGCTCTTCCACATAAACCAGACAGGAAACACAACAAATTAAACTAATTCTAATTTATTAAAAGGTACATTAACAGATGTAAATTTTGAATACAAACCTTCCACCTCCATTTTCAATAGATTGATTTATTAGGGTGGACACTTCCAAAGTTTTTCTCTGACCAATAAGCCACTGAAGGCTCCTTCCTCCCTTGGTGACTTTTTCCTAAGCAGAATCTCTTCCCCTCTTTCTCCATTTTTCATCCATCCCTTTGATTACAGAAGCTGAGAGTATCGTTATTTTATTATCTTGTTTGTGAATTATTCCCTAGATTAAATAAATATGATGGTGCAGAGCCTAAAGGTGGATCTCTTGCCTCACAGTCAGAAGGCTGTGAGTTCAATCCTAGGTAGAGACAGATATTTGATCCGACTCCACCCCGATGCAAGGGATTGCGGAGTCATTAAAAGATGGAAAAATAAATAAATATGATGGAAAAGGTTACTTTAAGACAATCATCTCAGAAGTAATGAGGGATTTGGGGAGATTTAATTGCATCTAGATTTCAGTCTCCCAACTTGTCATTCATAAATGCAAACTATGTATCCTTGCATGATACAATCTGAAAAAGTTCAGAGAGAACAGCTTCATAAAATTCATTTGACGGATGTTTTTGCCTCATGTTTTTATTCAGTTTTCCAAACACAATGTTTTTCATCCTTGGCAATTCTAACATGAGTGGACTTCAATTACCAGTGTTTCTGAACCAGTATGCAATCTTGGGAATTCTAGTAGTTGAAGTCCAGACATCTTAAATTGGCCAAAGTTTAGAAACATTGTCCTAACATATGCTTCTTTGGATAATGAGCCTGGTGTCTACTTTTTACCTGTATATTGCAAAGCCCTTAAGAAACTGGTCATTAAATGTGAAAAATATATGCAATTTCCGCAACATATTCCCTTTATGAAATTAGCCCACCAATTCATCATTTTTGTCAGTAGAAAGAAGAACAAATTCTTCAGTTTTTAAAACGAATAGTATCTTCAGTTCTATCTCAAAATTTGATGGACTGATTCTGAAAAAAGACCTAGTATTCAACCATTGTTCTTCCTCCTGCCTACTTCTGAGACCTTCAAAGAAAAAAAAAGCAAGCTTGGATTAATTCCTCTCATATAAGAATATCTGGACCATTTTCATTCTTTTAATAAAAATAGCTATACCCATAGCTCACATCCAGGTTGGATGAGATGATTTTGCTTGATGAGGATGGAGGAATCTGTAACTTCTTGGAATGTGTGACCATTAATAACCTTCAGTATATTTTAACTTGCAGCAAACAGATAGTTTTCATTTAGAGACACCCTTGTTTATTAACCGTGTACCATTATAATATTATTTATTTATTTATTCGTACTTCTATACCGCTCCCTCTCCCAAAAAGGGTCTCGAGGCGGTGTACATCCAACAAATAAGATAATACAGATAACAGAAGTGAAAATCAGGTAAATAATCTAAGATGGCTAAGAATCACCCTTATTAAAATTTTAAAATATAAACCCCAATGATTTTATTTGGCTAGACCGGCTTGTTTGAACAGCAAGGTCTTTACTGCGCGCCGGAAGGTTAGGATGTCTGACATGGCTCGTATCTCCGGGGGGAGACAATTCCAGAGGGATAGGGCTCCCACAGAGAAAGCACGTAGTCTCGGGGCCGCTAGTCGACAGCGATCCAGTGGTGGTACCCCGAGCATGGCGATTCTGTGGAAGCGTACTGGGCGGCGGGAGGTTGTTGGTGGCAGCAGGCGATCCTGTAAGTATCCATGGAGCACTTTGAAAACTGTAAGTACCACCTTGAAACGAATCCGGAAGGCCACAGGAAGCCAGTGCAGCCAGCGGAGAAGAGGTGTTATGTGGGCGTCCCGAGGGGCGCCCATGATCATCCGCGCGGCTGCATTCTGAACTAACTGTAACCTTCGGAGAGTTTTCAAGGGGAGCCCCATGTAGAGAGCATTACAGTAGTCCAAGCGGGAGATGACGAGGGCAGAGGTGACTGTGCGAAGTGCGTCCAGATCCAGAAAGGGTCGCAATTGGTAGATAAGACGAATCTGATAAAAAGCACTCCTGGTGGCGGCCGCAATATGATCTTCCAAAGACAGCCGCACATCCAGGAGGACACCCAAGTTGCGTGCCCTTTCCACAGGGGATAATGTCTCTCCTCCCACGGTCAGCGATGGAATAAGCTGACTGAATCTGGGGGCAGGAAACCACAGCCACTCGGTTTTGGTCGGGTTGAGACGAAGTCTGTTATGACCCATCCAACTCCGCACGGCCTCCAGGCACCGGGTCATCACTACGACGGCTTCGTTGGGGTGGTCAGGGGTGGAGATGTACAGCTGAGTATCATCAGCGTACTGGTGGAATTCCACCCCAAAGCCACGGATGATCTCACCTAGCGGCTTCATATAAATGTTAAACAGCAGGGGAAAGAGCACCGACCCCTGAGGTACTCCACAAAGTAGGGGCCTTGGGGTCGATCTCTGTCCCCCCGTCAACACAAATTGCGAACGGTCAGAGAGGAAGGAGGAGAACCATCGAAGAACGGTGCCTCCAATCCCCAGCCCCTCCAACCGATGCAATAGGATACTGTGGTCGACAGTATCAAAAGCCGCTGATAGATCCAGTAGGACCAGAACAGAGGAATAGCCTCTGTCCCGTGCCCTCCAGAGATCATCCATCAACGCGACCAATGCCGTCTCAGTGCTGTGCCCGGGCCTGAAGCCCGATTGGAGGGGGTCGAGATAATCCGTTTCATCCAGGTACTGCGGGAACTGACGTGCCACCACAGTCTCTATGACCTTCGCTACAAAGCGAAGGTTGGAGACAGGACGATAATTTGATAGTAATGTTGGGTCCAAGGACGGTTTCTTGAGGAGAGGTCGAACCACCGCTTCTTTCAAAGCGGCGGGTAGAAACCCCTCTTTCAAGGAAGCGTTAATAATGCCTTGGAACCAGCCTCGTGTTACCTCCCGAGTGGCTAAGACCAGCCAGGAGGGACACGGGTCTAATAAACAAGTGGTAGCGTTCAGTCCCCTCAGTATTCTGTCAACGTGTTCTTTGGTAACAGAGTCGAACTCAGCCCAGTTGACCTCACCGATATCTGACCTCGCCCTCTCGCCCGGAGATGACCAGTCGGAGTCCAGTTCGTTCCGAATCTGAGCGATTTTGTCCTGGAGAAATATAGAAAATTCCTCAGCTCGACCCTGCAAAGGGTCTTCCCGCGACTCCACATTCAAGAGGGAGCGGGTCACCTTAAACAGGGCGGCTGGGCGGTTTTCTGCAGACGCAATAAGGGTGGAGAGGTAAGTTCTCCTCGCCATCCTTATCGTCACTAAATACGTCTTAATATAAGAATGTAGTAGTGTTCGGTCAGACTCAGAATGGCTGGCCCTCCAACTACTCTCTAGGCGTCTTTTCCGGCGGTTTCATCTCCCTTAGCTCCTCGGAGAACCAAGGAGCTACTTGGGAGTGGCGCCGGGTCAGAGGCCGCAAGGGCACAACCCGGTCAAGCGCTCCAGCAGCCGCCATATTCCAGGCGGCAACCAGGTTTTCAACCGAGTTGTTTGTGTGAGCTTCGGGAAATGGCCCAAGCTCCATCAAGAACCTTTCTGGGTCCATCAGGCGCCTGGGGCGGTACCATTTTAATGGCCCCACCTCCCTGCGGTCAAGAGGTGTGGAACGGAAGTCAAGCTTTAGGAGTGAGTGATCTGACCATGACAGGGGTTCTATAACTATATTCCCTACACCCAGATCACTCTGCCACTGATCAGAGACAAAAACTAAATCCAGGGTATGACCTCCAATGTGAGTAGGGTCCCGGATTAACTGGGTCAGGCCCATGGCTGTCATGGAAGCCATGAACTCCTGAGCAACTCCCGAGGTACCGCCGGCGGAGGGAAGGTTGAAATCCCCCATGGCCATAAGCCTAGGGGTCTCAACCGTCATGCCGGCAATAACCTCAAGAAGCTCAAGCAGGGCAGATGATGCATAGCAGGGAGCCAGGTAAGCGATCAATAAGCCCATCTGAACCTTGGGACCAAACTTCAAGAAAAGAGATTCACATCCGGACGTCTGAGAAACAGTGGACTCCCTCGGACATAGATCTTCCTTGATAACTAATGCAACACCTCCACCCCTTCCCTGGGTCCTCGGCTGATGAAAAACCCGAAACCCGGCCGGGCACATATCAGAGGGACACCCCCCTCTGGGCCCAGCCAAGTTTCAGTGACACCCACCAGGTCCGCCCCCCTCTCAAGGATCAAATCATGAATGAGAGGGGCCTTGTTCATGACGGACCTGGCGTTACATAACATCAGCCGAAGGCCCAGGGCCCGATCACTCAGACCACCTGGAGAACGAGAAGTGATAATGGGGTCGGAGCGCGCCACAGCAGATAGGTAGCGGAGGTGTGCTCCCGAAACAGAATGTGGCCCCTTATAAACGCCAAATCTTCCTCTCCCGCTCACCGTTTTAATAGATTTAATGACACCCTCTTTTGGACAACCCCCCATCTTCAATCGAGCCATGTCAGAGTCCCAACCACTCCGGCTGTGCTCTAACTGTGACCAGGTCGGAGCCCCAGGTGGGTTGTCCCCTAGTTCCCACAGGGTTAACCCTAATTTGTGTAAAGATTTGATTAAAAATTTTAAGTAACCCTCCCTCCCACGCTTCCGACGACCCCACCATCTCTCCGGATCCCAAGATCCGTCCTTGAGATGGGATTTGGAGAGATAAGGGGGCCAATTTTGAGATAGGGGGACATATCTCAAGGCCCGTAGTTCTGTTGAGGAATATGTTAGTATTTTAGGTTGTGGCCTCCCAAGTTGCCAATAGTCAGGTATAGAATGGACTGGGCGAGAGAAAGCAAGTTGTGATGGTGGAATTGGTAGTGGTAATTGAGGTGGGGAGTCCGGTGATGATGTTGGGCTGTATAGTAATGGACTTAGAGTCAGAGTTAGTGGGTCTATATAGTCCAAATAATATCGTCCGGGGACCATTTGTGTTGGTGTAGGTGGATCCAATGCTGGTCCTAGGACCCTACAAGGGGATGGAGGAGGACTGGATGATGGCCACAGTCTAGGACTCGACCTCCAGGAAGGTTGTAAGCAAGGTGGCGATATAGCCCTAGACCTCGAGTCCCGCCGCCGCTCGATAAACATCTGTTGCGGTTGTGATGACGGCGGATGTGAGGGCAGACCCAGGCATGGCCTCGGCAATGGTTTTCCAGACATTTGGATAGTTAAATCCGATTTAATTCCGAGGTTTACAGGAGGGTTTGGAGGATGTTCAGACAATAGCCAAAGTTCATGGTCAGGCCTCCAGATAGTTGACAAGAAGGGCGGAGATCTCGGCCCCGCCTTTGGGATTGGCCTCCAGAGAGTAGTTGAGGAAGGGAATAATCTCGGCCCCGCCCCCGGGCTCCTTAGCCATCCCAAAGACCTCCGCTGCGGTAGGGGAGATGGTCGATGGTTGGTTGGTGGAGTCGGCTCTGTCTCCGGGCCTCGTCGCCATCCGAGGGGCATCCGATGTGATGACGGCGGCGGCGGCGGCCAAGAGGACAGGGTATGGTCGTACGGCGGTCCCGGCTCAGTCCCCAGGCCTCGTTGCCGTCTGCAAGGCCTCCGTTGTGACGGCGGCGGCGGCGGCGGCCACGAGGACAGAACATGGCTGTGCGGCAGTCCCGGCTCTGCCCCCAGGCCTCGCCGCCGTCCGCAAGATGTCTGCCGCGACGGCGGCGGTGGCGGCGGCCATGGCCACAAGGGCAGTCAATGGCCGATCGGGAGTCTCGGTCCTGTCTCCGGGCCTCGCCGCCGATCGAAAAGCACTCGTTGCGGTGGCGGCGGCGGCGGGAGCCATGAGGGTAGCCTCGGGCAAGGCCTCGGCAACGGTCGCGTAGACACTGGGGCAACCGGATCCGGTCCCGGCTCTGCCCCCAGGTCTCGTCGCCGTCCGCAAGATGTCTGCCGCGACGGCGGCGGTGGCGGCGGCCATGGCCACGAGGGCAGTCGATGGCCGATCGGGAGTCTCGGTCCTGTCTCCATGCCTCGCTGCCGATCGAAAAGCACTCGTTGCGGTGGCGGCGGCGGCGGGAGCCATGAGGGCAGCCTCGGGCAAGGCCTCGGCAATGGTCGTGAAGACACCGGGGCAACCGGATCCGGTGCCGCCCGAAGGCCCCTCCGAGGCCCCGGTGGTCGCCCCGGGGCCGGCAGAGTTCCCGAAGGTGTCAACAGTCTGGGATCAAACCACGGATAGGTGGGATAGGAGGCAGCGATCCCGGTCCTGTTCCTGGGACTAACCACCATCCAAGAGAGATCAGCTGCCGTGGCGGGCCGTTGCCGGTCGTGAGGACAGCTCCAGGCATGGCCCTGATAACGGTCGGCCAGCCGGGGAGGCCAAAAGGATCTAACGCCGCCCTGAAGCTCCCCCAAGGCCCCGGTGGTCTCCCTGAGGCTGCCCACCCTCCCCCAGGGTCCCCTCGACACCATTGCCATGGGTGAGGACCCGGGGGAGGGGGGTTCGTCACAACATCGGATGATTTCGGGGGAGGACATCAACCGAACAGCCTCCGGTCGCCATGTTGGAAGCGAAAAAATATATATATATTAATACATTATAATATTAATACATTATTCATGTATTCATAACTATGTATATACTTATATTTATTATCTTGTAAGCGATTGACAAATCAAATAAATAAATAAATAAAAATAATAGTGATGAAAAAGTAACTTTATAACCAATCCTTGAATTTACAATCCTCACAGATCTCTAAAGCAAACAAAAGCTGAAGTAAGATCATAACCATAGCTGTGATTTCACTTAGTGACTGTTTTGGTGATTGCCAGGACCAATAGTGGTCACTAATGAGGACTTTCTGTATTTTCCTCATGCATTAAAATAGATTTGTTCTGCTAGATTTTAATCTGCTCTTACCCATTTAAACCACAACAACACAGAGCAAGAAAGTATAGTTTACAATACATGAAGGACTGAACATAATAAATTTCTCCAGTCAAGGGAGTGATAATCATCTTCAAAACCAAATCAGTTTAGATAATAGTTTATTTTTACATTTATTGCTTTATTTTCATTTTGGTTGGGAGAGATGTCTAGAGATTGTCCTCTTGGGTTTGAGGATACTCAGAGATGCAGTTTTTCTAAAATATTGGTTCACAGATCTGAGGTTGTTTTAGATAAAAGTTATTAATTAGAATCAGAGTGTGAAAGTGTATAAAAGAGCTGCTGAAGTTAACAACACTCAGCCTAATGCTGGAGCAGAGCAA
This sequence comes from Bungarus multicinctus, assembly GCA_023653725.1. Taxonomy (NCBI): domain Eukaryota; kingdom Metazoa; phylum Chordata; class Lepidosauria; order Squamata; family Elapidae; genus Bungarus; species Bungarus multicinctus. Next base: position 14,690,858 of record CM042840.1, on the reverse strand, counting down.
GGAAATACCATGTCTAAAATAATGCAAATAATGAATTGGCTGATTTAACTGAAAAGCAATTCAGTTGAATCTCAGAATTGAACTGATTTTTTGAGCTGAATAGTCAGGAAGATTAGAACTGTTCAGCTTCATTGATGCAATTCATCCATTCAGTTGTATTGCATATGCATAAAGGATGCCTTCCACTGAATCAAAATACTTTAATTGAATTGATTTTAATTTGATGATTCAAACTGATGCTTTGAATCAAAGCTTTTCACCATTTCACATCATTTGATTCAAAATGATGCAACATTTCAATTTGAACTGATAATTCGAATCTGGCTGGGGTAATTCATAGGCCCACAGTGATGTCGAGAGATCATCCAGTGAGCAAGACTATTTGTCTTAGTAATTAAGTCATTAGGAGACTAATAGCAGGGTTCCTGAGCATCAGCATCTAAGTAAGATGCAGGAAGCTGCGGCTGCTTTTCATGGAAGGTTCAAAGTTGCTACAAAGTGATTTCAATCAGCTATATTTTTTTCAACATAGTAGAAAATGTTGGTGAAATTATCAGAGGTAGATGGCTGGGTTCTTGCACCTTATTAATTATTGGTGGGGGCAAAGTAAGTTGTGAGTGCTTTCTGTTTTATTGTTCCATCATATCTCCATTTCTAGTGTCACTGGTGGAAAGGAACACTTGCTTTTGGATGGAAAGGATTAGCCAGCTATAAGCTGTTGTCCAGAGGATACTCAAATTTGCTAACAACACACAGGGAGGCTCCTTTCAGGTCACCCATTCCATGATCTATGGAAAGCTATAAGGAACCAACACTAGATGGAATCAATGGAGAAGCTGGTGCCTGGGTCTAATGAAAGCTGGGAGGTATGGAAATTGTTGTGTAGATTGCTCATAGGTATAACGAGACCCAGAGACACTCTGAACAAAAGGGTCTATCTGGTGGCTTTTGCTCTTTGCGATTGTGGTGACAGGCAGACAACAACACATATGTATACCTGCCCTTTGTGCCCTGATCCATATATACTTCAGGACCTCATAGCAGCAAGACAGAATGCAGTTAATGTTGCTAGCAAGATCTGTTTAATTTGAACATATTTTAATCTTATATTTTATATTTTATGTCATATACTTATTTTAATTGTGATGTTTCTGACATGAATAAAAGAAATATCCATCATGATCCATCATGAACTGATCTATCAAAAACAAATAGTTTGTAGGGCTAACATGACAGACTGTTTCAGATTGAGGGAAAGTTCAAAGAAGCTGAAGGTTAACCACAGATTGACTCAGAAGGACAAAGTTGGAAGCAGTGGTGGCATACTACAGGTTTGGATTGGTTCAGCTAATTGTTACTGATTCGGTGGAACAGGCAGTTTAAAAAACCCACCTACAATCAGCTGAGAGGAGGAAAAAAAGCCTCTGACATCAGCTGAGAGGAGAAAGTGCATGATTGGCCCTTCCACCTGCTCCTGCACTTTTCTCTTCCTTATCCTCTCAGCTGATTGGTAATGCAGGCCTCAGCTGATATGTGGAAAGCTGCGTGCACCCATTAGGTGCATGCACACACGTGCAATCATTGAACCGGTAGTAGAACAGGTAGAACAGGTCCCACTGCTGGTTGAAAGAGACCTTGGAGATCTCCTAATCCAACCCCCTACTCAAGCTGGAAACTCTATACTACTTCAGACAATTGGTTTCCAACCTCTTTTAAAAAACCTCCAGTGATGGAGTGCCCACAACTTCAGGAAGCAACCTGGTCCAGTTGTTTAACTGGATTTGCCTGTTTCACTTAAAGCCAGGAGGAACTTCCTAAAGCAGAGAGCAATTTGAACTACAGTAGCTTTCTCAGATCATCAAGAGCAATAAATGACCACATTTCAGTGCGTCAAATTGGGATTTAAGCAAATTGAGCTCACTTTTTAAAAGAAATATTGTTGTTCCAAAATAGGAATGGAAGCAAGAATTCTTACAAACACATGTCTCTCCTGTCTTAACATTGATAACAAATGAGCTCCAAATATTCAATCCTGCTTCTCTTCCAGATCTCACCCAACCTCCAAGTTGTCCTTCTGTGACTCTAAAATGCCTGGAAGCCAAATTGTGGCTTCCATCCTGTGTTTATTGTCAGAATAATGATACTATGGCTATTTTCTAGAATCAGAGATAACTACAAAGATATGAAATGGGGTTCTACCCAAAATGAGCAAGCAAGAAAAAAACAAACCAAGGAAGCAACGAAGAAAAAAGGAAGAGGAGGAAGTTTGGCTTAGAGAAGAAAAATCTTTAGGGCATTGGATTACACTTTTCCACATAGTATTAATTTCAACATTAAATACACTATTTTAGTGATAAATAGCTAGGAGTATTAGAGATGGGTGACTTTACGTTGATAATAGTTAACCTTCGAGGATTTATTTTTACTCTGACACAGAAAGTATAATTACAAATGTGAGCCATTCTGTGAATGTTTTTGCATCAGATGCTAACTAGAGCCGTGTCATAACTAGAAACACCCTAACCATCAGGTTTAAACAAAACAAGAAGCCACTGCTTTTTCACATCCTTTTTATTGCCCTAGTTGGGACAATCAATATAGTTTAAATCTTTTCTTCATTTCCCAGAGGACTCAGGAAACCCAGTGTTTTCTTTCCATGCTCTTTAATGTTTCAGCAGCATCCCTACAGTGGTAACTAGGAGCAACACATTGGCTCCGGGCCCAGATGAATTGAACCCTGCTGTTTTACACGATACAGAGATAATATTCCCCCACATTGTGAGCTAATGTTGCCCTTGGACCTCCTCAGTCAAATAGCAGCATTATAGGGCAAAGGCAGTACAAAATGTTACTGACGTGTTGCTGGCCAACTTTCACACAGTGAGGAGATTATCAGATCAATGTATAGCCCTTGTATCTAGGAACAGACTGTGATTCTTCTATGTGTTTGTTCTCTGTCAAATCATTTGTGGCCATAAATAAATTGAATTTCATAATCCCAATGCTGTGAACTTCAGTATTCATGGTTAGCATGTTCTCCTCGTATCTGCATATCCAGAGGAATCAGGACTACATATCAATGATTGACTAAAATAGAACAGAAAAATCTAAGCTCTCATTGCTAGTAATCAAACTTTGCTACAACTCTAATAGCTTTTCTATTCCCAGTGAGAAACCCACTTCTTTCACCTTTTAAAAATTAATTCACAGCCTTTTTTATTTATAATATTTTATTCTAGATGTGATATAAGGAAGTGGAGAAAGGCTGCAATTGCTTTCAGAAAATCAAAGCAATTTCACTAGTCCTAGATCACCAAAAATCCTCTACCATGTTGTCCTCAAAATGTGGCACTTCAATCTCCAGAAAACTATCCTGGCTGAAGAATTATTGAGGACTTAGACGAATTTGAAATTCACTCATTGGGATGATACCCAGATTGAAAAAGACTGCCATAATAAAGTCAATCAAACACTTTAGTCATGATCTTGGTCTCAATTACAGGTCCCTTACATTTCTCAGCTTAGTCTACTGTTTTGCGAAGCAGTAAGGTTGCATAACAAAATAATTTCCATTCTTAATTCCCTATACGAGTGTAGAGTTGATCTGCTTTCTTCCTGCTTTCCTCTACAATATCCCATTTTATCCTATTATTGGGGTAGAGTGATAGGACAATCTGCTTTAAGGAAGTGGCCCAGTGGAAAAGTGAGTTATTCTACTACCAACACCTCCAATCAAATGTTGAGTGAGCCTTCCACTTTGATGAAAATGTCTTCTGCAAGTGCCTTGGCAGGGGACTGTTGAAAGCTACCAAAACATCCAGCTCAATGGGATTATTTCAGCGCAGATCTTGTAAAGTACATCTCTGAAGATTCAATTGAATCAAACTCCTCTTTCAAGCTTAACACAGCCATACTACTTGCTAATGTATGGTCCTTTTTCAAACTGTTTGAAACTTCCCTGGATAAATTTCTAAGTCGAATAGGTGTATCAGGCAAGCAAAATAATCCAAGCATGGTTATGCTTCATTACATTTCTTCTATTAATAACTGAGCAGTGAAAACTGGGCTATCATCCAGATCTGCATTGGGATAAACGTGTCTTGTGAAGCTGAGCTCAGCAGTTGCTTAAAGTGACATGTGTGCTCATGTAGAGCTCTCCATGGTCCTACGGCTTTAACTTCTGATCATCTCTGTCATCTTGCTTTTAAATTAGTACAGGATTTCTTGACAAACCTGTTCTAAGGTGTTGAGGTATTTTTTGTACCCAGGAACTAATATTTTTTGTATCTCACCAATTAATGATATTTTCTTGACATTATCCAGCCTTTTCAAACATGGGTGAACTTTTTAGAATTTAGGTCCTCAGCATTGCCTGGCCTATTGATTCGTGGTCTCTACCATACAGTTTTCATAGCCTTAAATTGACTAATTCTGGACCTGAATGTCTAGGAAAGTAGTATTTAATCTAGCATTCATTTTACTCTAAGGAATGTCAGTTTACCCCTTTCCCCTCCCCCCTGATTATACCTACTCCTAATTAACGAGGAAATATAATTATCAAAGAAGGCCAACAAAAAATGATATTATAATCCAAATTGTTCACAAGAATCAGGTTCATTAGGTTGCACATAATTTCCAATCACCAGACCCTTAGTGATCTTCTAGTGTCTGCAGGAATGTGCTGTTCTGTTTGCACCAGGGCTGAGCCAAATTAGCATCAATTAGCATTTAAATTGCATTCTCAGACAAATGCATTAATACATGCATGCCATTTATCGTCCCTGGCAGTTTTTTCTCATGCTACAGAGTTATCCATCTGACTTGCAAGGACTTCTGGCCTGCATCAATGTAGGTGGCACATGCTGATTAAAAGAAAATTCACACTGGTTTTGTCTAAATTTATAGCGGTGTCTGGCATGTATTTTACAGCAGATACCTGGCTTTACTACCATAGTCCAAGGGCCAAATCACAGTGTGATTTATAACCAACTCCCAGTGATTGGTTCCTTTGGGTGTTTTCCCAGGAACTTGTTTGGCCCCATACATCAAAACAAATGTATCCCACTCTATGGCATGACACCTCTTGATTGATTCAATGGATATTCAGTGGCAAAGCCTCTCAATTTAGTGCAATGAGAAGTTATATGGTCTGAGCCCAAAGAAGTGAAAAATTCATCTAATGTTTCAACTGATTCTCTACTACCTAGTCAAAGGTGAGATATAAATATTTTAAACATATACCGCCAAAGTTGGGAAGAATAACACAGAATCAGCAAAGGGCTTGACCTTGTTCCTACTCACTCTGACCAAATAAAATGCACCATTAACTTTATTCCTGCCAGTTTGAGACATTTCATGGGCTGGAGAGCTAAGATCAAGGGGAAGAAGAGAGAAGTGCTTCCAACATTTTGGAAAATTCTATTCCATCTCTGAAATGAATAACATAGCTTTAAAAATTATATATGAAATGTTGATTATATGTATATAAAGATTTATACAAAATTGAATATAAATACAGGGACAAATCCTAAGATGCTCTGCACCAGGGCATTCAAAATATTCCTGTGATGTGGTCTTCTCATATTTTAAACTCCTAAATTGATTTATTGTCAATCTTCCCAAGTAGACTAAACAGGAAACCCAACCAAATAAGTTAAATCTACTTTATTGTAAGGCTACATTAACAGAATCTTGCAAGCCTGGAAGTACAGTTTTCCTTCATCCTCAAGAAATTAAGGAGTGACTCTTCTGAGCTCTTGCCTTGTCCCTTGTACAGCTGTGGACTATGCTGTCTCTTATCTGACCATTTTCTAGGCAATCTCTCTGTACCCAATTGTCCAAGATCATTCCTACATATCCTTACATTTATCCTGTATCATTGGATCATCATTCTGAAATTCTCTTTGCCTCCTTTCCCATCAACAATGACCAATAGTACTGATTACAGAAATTCATGACATGCTGGGAAGGGAGAATGGTTATATTTGAAAGCATCATAGAGGAAACAGCAGACTTTCAGTATAGGCAGCCCACACGGACTCGATCTGTATTTCTTAAGCTGTGTTTAATTATCTCAAAAGGACTAATTGAGGCCTATCCTGGGGATAATGGAGCAATTTTTAATTTCTTATTTGTGAATCAAGGATCCAGTTTGGGATTGCTGTTTCCAAGACACAAGAGAAAACAGCAACCAGATAGATAGATAGATAGATAGATAGATAGATAGATAGATAGATAGATAGATAGATAGATAGATAGATAGATAGATAGATAGATTATATATGTATGTATGTGTGTATGTATATCCATATACACACACACATACACATATCTATATCTATAATCTCTCTCTCTCTCTCTATATATATATATATATCCATGCACGCGCACACACACATAAATATACATGCACATATATACTGTATGCATATATACAGTATATATACATACACATACATATCTATATCTATCTATATCTAATCTATCTATCCATCGATAGATAGATCAGCCTGTTGTTTTACACTTTTTACACGTCTGTATATATACACAAATGTGTGTGTGCGTGTAATAAATTTTGAGATTTAGAAAAGAGATAATTAGCTCAATAGCAAGAGCAATAGGACTTAGTCTTATGTACCACTCCTTGTTGCTTTACAATCTGGGTCCTCGTTTTACTGACCTCGGAAAGATGGAAGGCTGAGTCAATCTTGAGCCTCATCAGGAACAAACTCCAGGCTACAGTCAGAGTTTCCCTGCAATACTGGATTCTAAACACTGCGCCACCAGGGCTCCTGGATGTTCAAGGATACAATATGTATACAATATACAAGATGTTCCAGGATACAACAGCTGACTGTATCAAAAGTTGATAGAGATGAATATTTGTTGCTTGGTGCTCAAATGAGCTGTCCTTGGTGCTCTCTGTGGTTGGTTGTTTTCTTGCAGACATTTCAAATAGTTTTAAGAACCATTAGGCTAAAGATTAAGGTATTGGACTGGGATTAGGAAAAACATCTATATTCAACCATGAACTTCAGGGTGTGGCTTAGGTGGCTGCTATCTCCCAACACAACTTTCCTCCCAAGGTTGTGTAATGATCAAATGAAACAAACAAAATATTAAAAAGTTATGATATTTATGTATTTGCTTACTAAGCATATCTAAATTATATTAAAGTAACCAAAATATACTGTAGTTATAGTACAATCCCCAAAACATTTCACAACTTTTGAGCATCCCTAGTATTTGGAATTTGAAAGTTGAAAATTTTGATATGCCCTAGTGGAAGTGGGAAGAGAGAGTGCTTTATGATGTTAAGTTTTTAAACAAAAAGTGGAATATAAATATTAAAAGTAAACAAATGCAGCAGTATCCTTTGATTCTGGCAACAGTATATTATATATAGTATTAGAGACACTTTTAGCCTTAGCTGTATTCAGTGGCACCACATGAATTTATTCCAGATTTTTGTGGTGTACTTGGGGAGAGACCAGACCAGATTAATTCATTTATTCACTTTTATTGTTTCTCAGTTTTTTTTAAAAAAAAATATGTTTGTTTACATTGGAATAGCTGCTCTTTTTTGCTGGGTTTTGTACATCATTCACTAAAAGATAACTAAAATCATGACTAAATTCATGCACTTGAGTTGGTCAATCTGGCCTCTGTGCTGGGAAAATCTGAGGAACTCCTATTGGCCTTAGTTGTTGGAAAACTGCCTCCTTCAAGGTTCAGAGCCTCAATATCATAATGGTCCATTCCACTTCTTTCAAGAAAAACACTTGTAGCTCATTGGCAGCATATAAAAAAGCTAAAGAAGCCACTTAGGTGTATCAGGAAAGGCTGTGTGTTAGAACTATTTAGAATTGCTTATGATACATGGGTTAGTGAAACAGGCTTAGCAGCAAGATGAAAAGACTTAATTAAAACTTCACAAACAGAGAATATGCAGACAAATTAGAGCTGAAGAAAGGACAGAATGTGGCCAACTAAGCTTTATGGTGATGGGATTTAGGGGTGGAGGTGTAGGGAGAGGGAGGGGAAGCCAAAATGAAAATTAAGCACTCTCAGCAAAACAGAATTGGTTTAGCATAGAAGACAAAACCCTAGCGTGATTATTAGGAAGGAGTTACTTTTGGATTTGATCCAAATTCATCTACACAATTGGAGCTGTTTCTATGGCCTTGGCTCTTTTTCAGAATGAATGGGAGATTCAAATGTTGGCCTGGCTTGTAAGACTTCAAGGCCTAGCATGAATATGAGGTTTGCCAACTTCTTCATTTTAGATTTCAATTTAGATTTTTTTATATACCTCTGTCATGCCCCTGTCGGAATCTGATTCGGAGGGAGAGGCCGAACAGCTGATAGGGAATGGGAGTGTGGCTGCATTGGCTGGGGAAGAAACTCCATCTGGGCAGAGCAGGGGAGAGGTAGAGCAAGGCAGAGGGAATTCAAAGGAAGACCCAGGTCCATCCCGTCTTCATCCTAGAGCACACAGGGAGGAACGGAGAAAGGAACAACATGAGTTGTGTGGCTTACAGGGGAGGAAAGGACCCTGATTCCCTTCATTAGCTGTAGCTGGGAACACAGTGTTTTAAAAGGGAAGCTGCATGCAGCAAGCTGTTGGGAGCAAATCCTGAATTTATCTAGTATCCTCAAGCCTTATCTGTGTTCCTGGCGTCTTCCCAACTGTGTGTGTTTTGCTGGGCTTTCAAGTCTGTAATTCCTTCTCCTGCCCTATCAAGTTAATTACTGCAGCATGGTTTGTTTGGATTTTTAGTTACAATTTGCATGTATTTTGTTTTCAGACTGAATTTTCTCCACTTAAAAGCTGTTCCTGGGAGAATTTTTTCTCCAGCCAAAGGTAACCTGGACATTGGGGGCAAAGCTGGAGATAATAAAGGGACTCTTCTTGCTTATTTGACTGTGTTGCCTTTGTGCCATGCCCCAGGTCATCACACCCTCCTTTTTATCCCACCTTTATTGTTTTTATATATAAAAGCCAAAGTCATTAATATTACATCAAACTTGATTGCAGGAAATATGACTTCAGCAACAGAGTGGTCAACATCTGGAATACTCTACCTGACTCTGTGGTTTCTTCCCCAAACCCCAAAAACTTTAACCTTAGACTGTCTACTATTGACCTCACCCCTTTCCACGAGGTCTGTAGGGGGTGTGCATAAGCGCACCAATGTGCCTACCGTCTCTGTTCTATTGTTTCTTTTATTTTTCTTATATGTATCCATGTATTCATAACTATGTTTTACTTATACCTATTATCTTGTAAGTGATTGACAAATCAAAATAAATAAATAGATAAATAAATAAACCTTATTCCATGGGTGTCAAACTCGCCGTGTCACATTGCCATCATGTAATGTTTTGTGACATTTCCCCATTTGCAAAGCTGGGGTGGGCATGACCTGTGCATGATGCATCTGACCCATGGGCTACCAGTTTGGCACCCCTGCCTTATATTCCCTACAACAACCCTGTGAGATGGAACAAAGGGACTGGGACAAGGTCACCCAACAGCTTTCATGCCAAGAGGAGGACTGAAACTCACAATCTCCTGGTGATTGGCCCAATGTCACCAGCTGACTTTTATGCCAAGAAGAGAATGAAAACTCACAGTTTCCTGGTGATTGGCCAAAAGTCACTCAGCCAGTTTTTTATGCCAAGATTGGGGAACTAGAACTCACAATCTCCTGGTTTCTTGTCTGGAGCTATATGGAATAATCAGCAGTCCAAAGTGCAGCCAGAAGCCCACTGAGAAAAAGTGCTATTCAAGAACTGGTGGCTCCAGATGATCTTTAAGGTACTCCATATAAGTTGCGTTATTGTGATCCAATCAGAGATAGCCAGAAAGCATGAGTAACCATAGACAAGCTTTCTTGCTCAGGAACAGGTACAGGTGGTAATATAACAATACACTAGTTGTTCAAAGCTTTCCTGTCCAAAAATTCTGCCTCCTTCTTGAGTAGGATCCATAAAACAAAGGTGACCTTCAAATTGTGCACAACTTGGAAGGAGGAGACTGAAACCTTTCTCCCAGAACCAATATTGGAAAATCTTGTTCCATGATCACAGCCACTCAGTCTTACCAGGACTGAGTTGAAGCCTGTTCTCTTCATTCAGACTCCCATTGCCTCCAAATACTGGAAGATTAATTTGATAAGACATCTTGGCCAGTCCAGTATGGAGATATGCAATGAAATATCATCAACTTACAGATGGTACATTACCTGTACCAACAATTTATTTACCCCAATGGTTTGTGTTAATATTAAAGTGGGCAGAGTATGAAGCTTGCGGTAACACAGCAAGAGCCTAGGGCTAGACTTCCCCTTCTCATTAAAGTTGACTAGAACCATCTCAGAGGAAGGAGGAGAATCATTGTAATATTGTGCTTCCTTCTTCTAGGTCTCCAGAAATGTTCCAGGCTATCACAATTGACAGTATCAAAAGCTGAAAGAGAAGAATATGTGTAGCTAAGGATTTAACTGTGGGGTCCTTGGTGCTCTCTGATCTTAGTTGTTTTCTTGTAGATGTTTTATTACCCAAATTAGCACTGCTAGCATTGATGGTGTTACCTAAGTTGGGTAATAAAATTTCTGCAAGAAAAGAGTCAAGCTCAGAGAGCACCAAGGACCCTTCTGTCAGCTTTGGAAGCCATATTAGCATCAGATGCTTCCACATTGCCACATTCTTGAGCTTGGGAAAATGGGAGGGGGGAATTTATTGGAGCATATGTGGTTAGACATAATAGCATTTTTCTTCTAAGTCAAGGTCATGTTGTTTCTGCACTTGGCTGAGGAATAGTTGACAGAACGTCTCAAGTTGGGACGGATGGTGATTGGAGCATGTGATGCAATGAGGGGTGCAGAAGGTGGATTTGTAATATTTTACTTATTTAAGGGAAACCTGGAACTTTCAGATTTGGAATTTCCCAGATGTGCCACTCTAATAAAAGGAACCTTTGAGAAGATGTCTGTCTCGGAGTTGTTTATTGGAGTTGAGGTTTTCTGGAATGCTGATACCTTCAATATCAAAATAATTGAAAATTCAGGGAAGGTTAAGATGGGTGTACTTCTCCATCCCAAACCAATCATAAATCATCAACAAGCATAACAAATACCAATACTCTATCTTTATCTGAAGCTCGATAGCAGTCCAAATAACCTGCTTCCTTCAGGGCCCCCTAACTTTTTTTATTTATATTAAATTTATAGACTTCCTGACTCTCAACATTGGTTGGATGTGTATGAAATATTTGTTCTACCTATCGCACATGAAAATGTGAGTGTCATATCTTCCTCCAAGGGAGAGCGATGACACCAGAATAGCATTTGCTTACTCTTTTTTAAAAAATATAAATTTAGGGAAAATAATATTCTGGAATAAAAGCAATTGCATATGAAATTTAAAACGGCAGTGTTTTAAATGGCTGCTGAGATGTTTATAGGAGAATGAAAAGAGCAGTAACAGCATGATAAAAATGATGTAGAGTTCCCAAATAATACTTGCACACATTTGGTATGCTAGAATTAGGTAATCAAGTTATTTTATTGTTAGCAGTCGTAAGAAATACACAGCACTATTTCTCAAGAATTATAAGGATTCTTTGCTGTTTTTAAAGGCACAGATCTACAACTTTTTTCCTAACTTCTGAGGGGGAGAACAGCATACCTCTCACCTGAATGTCGGCTCTATTTCTCAAAATTAAGAAATGCATGCAAATAGTCTAGGGATCTGCAACCTGTGGTTCTGGAGCCACATGCAGCTCTTTTGGCCCTCTGCTGCGGCTCCCTGTCAATTGGTTCCACCACTGGCTGGCCCACTTCCCCTCCCCATCACTCCTCATCTGGACTGAGAAGGTAAGGGTGATGGCAGGGGATGGAGACTCGCTCCATATTCCAGAGCAGGAGGTGACTGGGTGGGAGTGAATGACGTCAAGTTGGCCTTGCCCATTCAGTAACACCGGTTGTTAAATTATTGGCTCTCCATATTTTCTTTTCTGTGGGAAATGGGTCCAAATGGCTCTTTGAGTGTTTAAAGTTGCAGACCCCTGAGATAGGCAATTCTGGTCTGTGTCTCCATTCATTATAATTTGCTTGGTTTGGCAAAAGGGCAATAATCGTGCACGCTACCCTAGAGCCAATCTTCTCCACCATAAATTAAGATTTGAAAACACCTTGTATGCCTTTGTCAGTCTGTGTAGAATTAATCCTGACTTAGATTAACCAGTTGAGCATAGAAATAGATGAATTAATTAATACACCTGACATACATCCTGGTTTCTTTATCTCCAGAAGCAAAAGCAGATATATGTATCAGCCCTCCTTCTTTCAATTTTATTTCCATGGCAATCCCCCTTCTTTGGTTGTTTGAGCTAAAACCTAGTAAACTAACCCAGATCATCTTCACTGATTTTATCATTTAAGTTGGACATGAACCCATCTTTAATCCAACATCTTAACAAGTACAAGATGCCTCATTGGATCTCGGTATGCAACTTTACACTTAGGCAAGAAAACCGAACTGTGAAACCTGACTTAATGCTAGTAACTGTGAGAGGGATCTTGGAACTCTAGTGGGCAATCACTTAAATATGAGCCAACAGTGTGTGGCAGCAGCCAAAATCCAATGCAATTCTAGGCTGCATTAGTAGAGGGGTAGAATTAATATCACATGAAGTTCTAGTGCAGTTGTATAGAACCTTAGTAAAACCACACTTGAAATACTGCATATAGTCCTAGTCAGCACAATATAAAAAGATGTTAAGACTCAGGCAAGAGTGCCAGAAAAGAGCAATAAAAATAATTAGGCAGCTGGAGGCTAAAACATAGGAAGAATAGTTATAGGAATTGAATATGTCTAATTCAGGAATGTCAAACTCAAGGCCTGCGGGCCAAATCTGGCTCATAGGGGGCTTAAATCTGGCCCACTGGGCTGGCCTGGAAATAGCAAAGGACTGGCCCATAGTGCTTCTGCTAACGAAAATGGGGCCACCCCCTCGTGCTCTGTTTTTGACCTGGATGGGCTTCTGCAACACTCTGTTGACCAAAACTGGGCATGGGGGGGTTCCCATTTTGACCAGCAAAGTGCTATAGGAGGCCATCCAGGCAAAAATGGGGCATGGAAGGGGGCTGGATACACCCACATACACACATACACACACACACACACACACACCATTTTGGCCAGCAAAGTGCTGCAGGAGCACATCCAAGTTGAAAATGGGCACCACTACCCCCGTGACCCATATTACCCAGCAGGGTGCTTCAGGAGGCATCCATCCACTCCCCCCTCACCCCAGCATATGGAGGAGAACTACAATGCTGATCTGACCTTCAAAGAAATCTAGTTTGACACCCTGGGTCTAGTTTAATGAAAAGAAGGACCAGACATAATAGCAGTGTCCCAATATTTGAGGAGCTCCTACAAAGACAAAGGGATCAAACTATTTTCCAAAGCATCAAAAGGTTAGGCAAGAAACAATAGATAGAAACTAACAAAGGAGAGAAGCAATCTAGAACCAAGGAGAAAATTCCTAATAGTTAGACCAATCAACCAATGGAATAGCTTGCCTTCAGAAGTTATGTGTGTTCCATTATTGGAGGCTTTTAAAAAGAGATGGAAAATTGTTTATCTGAAATAGTATATGAAATAAACAAAATATTTTTAAAAAGTTATGCTATTTATGTAGTCATTTACCAAGCACATCTAAATTATATTAAAATAACAAAAATATCTTCACAAATCCCCAAGACATATCATAACTTTTCCTAAATAGTTCTGAGCCAAAAGATGGCAAACAGTGTTTTGCTTGGCTTGAGTGGTATTCTGATCATAATCAGTTCAAGAAGTTATCCTTTTGGAAAATATATTCAACTGGTTTACCCATTGAATAATAAATATCTTAGTTAATGTTTCCATACAGAAATAACCACAGTAATTTCCATATTTCTGACATCGCCCAAAATTGATAGGATTGTGTTTTCCCCTGAATTTATTATTTATTTATTTCATAATTTTATATACCGCCCTTCTCCCGAAGGACTCAGGGCGGTGAACAGCCAACTAAAATACATACAAAACACAGATATAAATACGATTAAAAAAGAATTAAATTATAGGCTGCCCAAATAAAAATCTAAAACCCCCGATTAAAATAAATTAAAACTTTCGTACCCCAACCAACTAATCTAAAACCCCTTATTTAAAATCCCATTTGAGTCAGCTCAGACCGGCCTGCTCAAAGAGCCAGGTCTTCAGGTCACATCTGAACGCCCTCAGGTCAGTGGTTGCTGTAGCCCCGGGGGCAGCCCATTCCAAAGGGCGGGTGCCCCCACAGAGAAGGCCCTATTCCTCGGGGTCACCAGGCGGCACATAGAAGGTATCGGGACCTGGAGGAGACCCTCCCTTTCGGAGCGCACCGGTCAGTGGGAGACTACTGGCAGAATGCGGTCTTGTAAGTATCCTGGTCTGATGCCATGGAGCGCTTTAAAGACCAAAACCAATACTTTAAAGTGAACCCGGAAGGTCACCGGCAACCAATGCACCTCGCGCAGGAGGGGCGTCACATGGGAGTATCTCGACGCCCCCATAACCACCCGCGCAGCCGCATTTTGTACCAGTTGAAGCCTCCGAGTGCTCCCCGCAGGGAGCCCCATGTAGAGGGCATTACAGTAGTCCAGGCGGGGGGTGACCAGGGCATGGGTGACCGTGCGTAAGGCATCCCGATCAAGAAAGGGCTGCATCTGGTGTATCAGGCGAACCTGATAAAAAGCCTCCCTGGAGACGGCCGTGATGTTATTATTATTATTATTATTTATTTGATTTATATACCGCCCCCTCTCCCCGAAGGGACTCGGGGCGGTGAACAGCCAATAAAAACACATATAACAAGGTACAAAATATGAGACAACATAGAATATTAAAATTTAAAAACTGAAATATAATATGGCTCTAATAAAATATAAGCAAGTATTAAAAAGATTAAAACCCGATTAAAATTTAAAAACCCCTAGGCCAGTCTGGCCTGCCGAAATAAATGCGTTTTGAGCAACCGACGGAAGGCCATGAGATCGGGGGCGGCCCTTACCTCCGGGGGTAATTCATTCCAGAGAGGGGGTGCTCCCAATGAGAAGGCCCGCGCCCTCGGGGTCGCCAGCCGTCCAGCTGGCGGCACCCCGAGGAGGCCCACTCTATGGGAGCGTACCGGTCGGTGGGAAGCCGATGGTGGCAGGAGGCGGTCTCGCAAGTAACCTGGTCCCGAGCCATGGAGCACTTTAAAGATAGTGACCAAGACCTTGAAGCGCACCCGGAGGGCCACCGGGAGCCAATGCAGCGCGCGTAGAAGTGGCATAACATGGGAGCCCCTAGGTGCCCCCATTACCACCCTCGCGGCTGCATTCTGCACCAACTGGAGCTTCCGGATGCTCTTCAAGGGCAGCCCCATGTAGAGAGCATTGGCATAGTCTAGGCAGGAGATCACCAGGGCGGAAGTGACCGTGCGAAGCGCATCCCGATCCAGAAAGGGCCGCAACTGGTAGATCCTACGGACCTATCCAAAAGCCCCCCTGGCGACGGCCGCCACATGATCTTCCAATGACAGCCGTACATCCAGGAGGACACCCAGATTGCGGGCCCTCTCTGTGGGGGCAAGAATTTCCCCCCCCACAGCCAGCGATGGAACCAGCCGGCTGTATCGGGGTGCCGGGAAGCACAGCCACTCAGTCTTAGATGGGTTGAGCTGAAGCCTGTTCCACCCCATCCAACACCGCACGGCCTCCAGGCATCAGGCCATCACTTCGACGGCTTCATCGGGGTGGCCCGGGGTAGAGATGTACAGCTGGGTGTCATCAGCGTACTGATGGAACTCTACCCCAAAGCCACGGATGATCTCACCTAGCGGCTTCATATATATGTTGAACAGGAGGGGCGAGAGCACCGACCCCTGAGGCACCCCGCAAACCAGGGGCCTCGGGGCCGACCTCTGCCCCCCTGCCAACACAAATTGCGAGCGGTCAGAGAGGAAGGAGGAGAACCACCGCATAACGGTGCCTCCCACCCCCAAGCCCCCCAGCCGCTGCAATAGGATACTGTGGTCGACAGTATCAAAAGCCGCCGAAAGATCTAGGAGGACCAGGACAGAGGAATAACCCCTGTCACGGGCCCTCCAGAGATCATCCACCAATGCGACCAGCGCCGTCTCTGTGCTGTGCCCGGGCCTGAAGCCCGATTGGCGTGGATCCAAATAGACAGCTTCATCCAGGTGCTGGGGAAACTGTTGTGCCACCACACTCTCAACAACCTTCGCCATAAAACGAAGGTTGGAGACAGGACGATAATTAGATAACAAAGTTGGGTCCAGGGACGGTTTCTTGAGGAGGGGTCTCACCACCGCCTCTTTCAAGGCGGCGGGTAGATATCCCTCACTCAAGGAAGTGTTAATAATGCCCTGGAACCAACCTCGTGTCACCTCCCGGGTGGCCAACACCAGCCAGGAGGGACACGGGTCCAATAAACATGTGGTCGCATTCAGTCCCCGCAGTAACCTGTCCACGTCCTCGGGGGTCACAGGATCAAACTCGTCCCAAATGACTGTTCCGCCCCCGATTCCCCACCCAGAGCTGCCCATTCGGAGTCCAAGCCATCCCGGATCTGAGTGATTTTATCCACCAGGAACTGTGAAAAATCCTCAGCCTGTCCCTGCAAGGGGTCCTCCCGCGCTCCCCCTTCTAAGAGGGAGCGGGTCACTCTAAACAGGGCAGCCGGGCGGTTTCCTGCGGACGCAATAAGGGTGGAAAAGTAAAGACGCCTTGCCACCCTTATCGCCACTAAATAGGTCTTAATAAAAGACCGTAAAAGTGTTCGGTCAGGTCCGGAGCGAGTAGTCCTCCAAATACTCTCCAGGCGTCTTTTCCGGCGCTTCATCTCCCTCAGCTCCCTGGAAAACCAGGGGGCTGAGCGAGAGCGGCGCGGGTCAGAGGCCGCAAGGGCACGACCCGGTCCAGGGCCCCAGCCACCACCCTTTCCCAGGTGGCGACTAGGTCCCCCACCGAGTCGTGAGTCCGAATGTCGGGATATGGCCCAAGCTCCATCAGGAACCTATCTGGATCCATCAGGCGCCTGGGGCGGTACCAACGTATTTGGTCCGCCTCCCTGCGATGGGGAGGAGCGGCCTGGAAGTCTAGCCTAAGGAGCGAATGATCTGACCATGACAAGGGTTCAACAGAAACATCCCCAACACCTAGATCATCCTGCCACTGTCCAGAGACAAAAACCAGATCCAGAATGTGACCCCCAATATGCGTGGGTTCCTTAATTAATTGGGTCAGGCCCAAGGCTGTCATGGAAGCCAAGAACTCCTGAGCAGTCCCCGAGGCCCCACCGGCCGAAGGCAGGTTGAGATCCCCCATGACCATCAGCCTGGGGGTCTCAACCGCCAGACCGGCTATGACCTCGAGGAGCTCAGGCAGGGCCGATGTCACATAGCAGGGAGCCAGGTATGTGATCAATAGGCCCATCTGAGCCCCGGAACCACACTTAACAAACAGGGACTCACTTCCGGTCGTCTGAGGAATAGTGGATTCCCTAGGATCTAGATCCTCCCGAATAATTACCGCAACCCCCCCACCCCTCCCCTCGGCCCTCGGCCGATGAAAGACCCGAAACCCGGCTGGGCACATCTCCACCAGAGGGACACCCCCCTCCTGTCCCAGCCAGGTCTCGGTAACGCCTGCCAGGTCCGCACCCCCCTCCGTGACAAGATCGTGAACAAGGGGGGCTTTATTCACTACGGACCTGGCATTGCAAAGCATCAGCCGGAGGCCCGGGGCCCGATCATTTAAACAACTCAGGGAGCGAGACATGACCTGGGGGCCGGAGCGCACCACCGCTTGTAAACAGCGGGGGCGAGCTCCCATCACTTGATAAGACCCCCTGTCAACACCATACCTGCCTCTCCCACCGATCGTAGGGATAGCCCTTTCATCCCCCTCCCCAGAGGAAACCCCCATCTTCGGAACGACCGTCCTCGATCCCAAGGCCTCCCAGTCGCAGGTATCCCCCGGTCTGGCCTTATCCCCAGGCGGGTTGTCCCCCAAACCCAGCCCGGGCCCCCTCCCTAACCCAATTAATAAATTCCCTTGCCCTAACCCCATTAAAAATTTCGACAAAAATTTAAATAATTTAAAAGACCCCTTAAAATCCCTAAAATTAAAATCCCCAACTGCGTCATATCTCCTCTCTGGCACCCAAGAGCCATCCTCGAGGTATGACCGGGAAAGGTCTGAGGGCCACACCTGAGAAAGGGGGGCATTCCTCAGGGCCCTCAGTTCAGCTGCCGAATAGATAGACTTCAGTTTTTCATCGCCTCTGGGCAGTAAGGCCTCACAAAGCAAGGGCCAGAATAAAATGTCCTGTGGAAGAAAAGAAAAGATCCTCTACCCCAATGACCCTCTCACGGTCACTGGGGAGTCCTGATGGTAATAGGCCCACCATCCTCTCACGATGGTGAGGGACCAGATCACACGGACCCTAGGGTGGAGACAAGGTTCAACCCACTGTCCTCTCACAACAGTGGGGAGGGATGATATGCAATGTGATATGCAATGTGATCTTCCAAAGACAGCCGTACATCCAGGAGGACACCAAGATTGCGAGCCCCTTCTGTGGGGGTCAAGATCTCACCCCCAATAGCCAGCGACGGAGTCAGCTGACTATATCGGGCCGTCGGAAACCACAGCCACTCAGTCTTGGAGGGGTTGAGTTGAAGCCTGTTCCCGCCCATCCAGTTCCGCACAGCCTCCAGGCAATGGGCCATAACCTCCACAGCATCGTTGGGGTGGTTTAGGGTGGAGATGTAAAGCTGAGTATCATCAGCATAAAGATGACATTTCACCCCAAAAGCACGGATGATCTCTCCCAGAGGCTTCACATAAATGTTGAACAGAAGAGGGGAGAGGACTGACCCAAGGCACCCCACAAATGAGGGGCCTAGGGGTGGACCTCTCCCCCCCCGTCAACACAAATTGTGAGCGGTCCGAGAGGAAGGAGGAGAACCACCGCAAAATGGTGCCCCCAATTCCCAACCCCTCCAACCGCCGCAATAGGATACTATGGTCGATAGTATCAAAAGCTGCTGATAGATCTAATAGGACCAGGACAGAGGAATAACCTCTGTCACGGGCCCTCCAGAGATCATTGACCAACGCGACCAATGCTGTTTCGGTACTGTACCCGGGCCTGAAGCCCGATTGGAACGGATCTAAGTAGAATGCTTCCTCCAGGTACTGAGGGAGCTGACGCACCACCACACTCTCAACAACCTTCGCCAGAAAGGGAAGGTTGGAGACAGGACGATAGTTATTTAAAAGAGCCGGATCCAGGGAAGGCTTCTTGAGGAGGGGCCGCACCACTGCCATTTTCAGGGCGGTAGGAAGAGCCCCTGCCGTCAATGAAGCATTGACAATCCCCTGGAGTCAGCCTCGTGTCACCTCTCTGGAGGTAGAAACCAACCAGGAAGGGCACGGGTCCAGTAAACAGGTGGTGGCATTCAGCCTCCCCAGTAATCTGTCCACACCCTCGGCGGTCACAGGATCAAACTCCTCCCAGATAACCATCTCAAGACTTGCCCCAGACACCTCCCCCGGGACCACCCAACTGGAGTCCAGCCCATCTCGAATCTGAGCGATTTTATCATGCAGAAATCAGGAAAACTCTTCTGCCCTATCCTGCAAGAGGTCCTCCCGCGCTCTCGGCTCAAGCAGAGAGCGGGTCACTCTAAACAGAGTGGCAGGCCGATTTTCTGCCGATGCAATAAGGGTGGAGAAATGCGAACGTTTCGCCGCCTCTATCACCACTAGGTAGGTCTTAATATAGGACCTCACCTGTGTCCAGTCAGACTCGGCACAACTGGTCCTCCAGATGCCCTCCAGACATCTTTTCCGGCACTTCATCCCACTCAGCTCCTCCATGAACCATGGAGCCAAATGGGATCTGTGCCGGGTCAGAGGTCGCAAAGGCACAACTCGGTCCAGAGCCTCAGTGGCCAACCTATCCCAGGTGGCCACCAAGTCTGTGGCGGAATTATGAGCCAGAATTTCAGGGAATGGCCCAAGCTCCATCTGGAACCGTTCAGGATCCATCAGGCGCCTGGGGCGGAACTATCTCCTTGGTTCCACCTCCCTGCGATGGGGTGTGGCGGCACAGAAGTCCAGTCTAAGAAGAGAATGATCGACCATGACAAGGGTTTTATAACTAGATCCCCAGAATGTTCATTCAACCACTGACCAGAGGCAAAAATCAGGTCCAGTGTGTGTCCCCCCATGTGAGTGGAGCCAGAAACCAATTGGGTCAGATCCATGGCCATCATGGAAGTCAGGAACTCCCGGGCCACCCCAGAGGTTTCCCCAAGCGAAGGCAGGTTGAAATCCTCCATGATTAAAAGCCTAGGTGATAGCCTTTTAATCAAAGCCGAGGTGATAGCCGCCAGCCCGGCTATCACCTCGAGGAGCCTGGGCAGGGCTGATGACACGTGGCAGGGAGCCAGGTACATTATCAAAAGGCCCATCTGAACCCCCTGCCCCCACTTCACAAAGAGAGACTCACAACCAGCCGTCTGAGTGGCTTCCCTAGGACAAAGGACTTCTCTAATAATCGCCACCACCCCTTCCCTGAGACCTTGGTCGATGGAATGCTTGGAAACCTGGTGGGCACATCTCCACCAGAGGAACACCACCCTCTGGGCCCAACCAGGTTTCGGTGATGCCAGCTAGGTTCACGCCCTCCTCCTGAATAAGGTCGCAAATGAGGGGGACCTTGTTGACAACAGACCTGGCATTGCACAACATCAACCGGGTACTCAGGGCCTGAGACTCTGCACAACCAGGCCTGCCAGATGGGTCGGGAGGGTCGGAGCGCGCCACCGCTTGAAGACAGCAGGCACGCAATCCCCTAACCTGATATGGCCCTCTACCCCCATCATACTGCCCCTCCCACTTATGGTGCCTGCTGTCCAAATTGTGTTTGCCCCCACAACTCACGACCCTCTGGGCCCTCCCAGACGTGCACTCAGCCCAGCTGACTCCAAACCCGCCCGGGTTATCCCCCAAACCCGGTCCGGGTGTCCTCCCTAACCCCAATAAATCACCATTCCCCCAACCCTCTCCTAGTCACCCTCCCCAACCCCGATAAAACTCTGAATAAAAATTTAAAAAGTTTAAAACCCCCCCTACAAATCCTTTTTTGATGGCCATGCCACCTCTCCAGATCCCAGGAACCGTCCTTGAGGTAGGCTGTTGATAGACCGGAGGGCCACTTCAGGGAGTGGGGGACCCTCCCAAGAGCCCGTAAATCCGCCAAAGGATAGCTAATTGGTCTTTTAGCCACCGTCACTGCTGGATCAAGGACCACCGTCTTCCTGCCACGAGCCAACCCCGGACCAGACCCCCCCCCAACTCCGCCATCATCGGGGTCACACAGCAACCATCGGCGATGTCATCGGGGCTGCTGTCTTCATCCCTGGGGCCATCTTCGTCAAGATCACCGGCATCATTCGGGCAGTCCAGTACTGCTGCTGCCACTGCCATTGGCGTCCTTGATGCCGTCGTCCGCTCCGCCGTCCATGTCGCCTCCGAGATCGCAAAGGTCTCCCAGTCGATGCAGACGCTGTCTCCACGGCTGCCGGTGGGGCCGCCATGCTAGAGGGGCCGACACCCTCCACGACAAGGCGGCCTCCACCTACAACAGCCGCAGAGACCAGGACAAGATTGTCCAAGTCCTTGGAGCAGCAGATGGAAGCAGGATAGTTGGAAACAAAGCATGAGGTTGCAGCAGAACTATCAGCCACAGGGTGACCCACTGCGGGGCGCCCACAAGATGTCAAACATAGAACCATAAAATGATTAACCCATTTTTGAAAGTTAACTACAGATTAAGATTTGCGTTACTTTGTTAACCTTTTTACTATTTTAAATAAAATCATGAGATTGTTTTAAATACCATTAAAAATCAAATTCATCAGATTCCTTAATCTATATTGTATCTCTCATACATTCTGTGTTACAAAGAGAAGCTCATTTTATGCTTTCCCAATTATAGCTGTAGGTTATCTAATGTAATTTTACAGAACTTGTAGAACAAATTTCTATCAGATTTGTAAACCACACATTCATATACATTCAGATAAGTTTATCTTGACTGGAAAGACTAATCTGACGCTAAAGCTACATTTTATATAATCCGTATGTAATAATGGAAACAAATGTTCTGAATTGCCATTCATATCCACCATATGCAGGTATTTTAACTTTGTAGATAGGATCAAGATTTAAACTCTAATTTTAACCTAAAATAAGTGAAGAGGTCACCATATCAGCAATCACCAAAATCTAAGGAAAATATTCTTCTACTTTAAAAAAAAACCAAAACTGTCTACCGGGTTTATTATTATTACAGGAGTTTGGGATTGCCAGGTGTGCCATGAGATAAGGATTCCAAATTTAAAACAAGTGTGATAAGACAGATTAAAAAAAAAGCCTTTCTAAATCTAATCCAAGAAAGTTTCCCTTGGTATGTTTGTAACTGTCTTCTAGATCATTGCATGGCATCTTTGAGACAGAGGGTTTTTTGAAAAGTCAAAATCATGCAAACAAAGTTCTTTCCACACATGGATATGATTGCATTTTGACCTTCCCCTGGATGTCTCTGATGTATTGATTTGTTTGTTTGTGAATGTGTCATCATGAGTGTTTGACAAAACCAAAAGTTAAGTAGATTTAACCATGCTACCTGATCTTAATTATAAACTGTGTTTTATTGCAAATCATAAATAAAGGCTATAGGTTTATATTGTTTGGGTTCCTATTTGAATAATTTTTTATTTTACTATATAAAGAAAGAGCAACAGTTTCAATGTCTATATCAGGGATCTTTAAACTTGACAGCTTTAAGACTTATGGACTTCAACTCCCAGAATTCCTTCCCCAATCATGTTAGCTCAGGAATTCTGGGAGTTGAAGTCCACAAGTCTTAAACTTGCCAAGTTTGAAGACCCTTGGTCTATATAAGCAGTGTGTTGTCTGGTTACAGTTAATTTTTGAGCAATGATCAACATAATAGTAATAATCTTCATTAATAGTGATCATATAACAATATTTTCTCAACATAATATTAATACTTAATTGTTAATAATAAATCACATTAATAATAAATATATCTTAATAAACCCTTATAGTAAAGTTAATCCTTCTCTTATAATTTTAAATGTTCTAATTTCTGTTTCTGTTAGTTAACCATTGATAAAAAGAATCCCATGTTTCAAAATATTCGTATCTTCCTTCTCTTTAATTTCAAGTGTTAATCTATCCATTTCTCCACATTCTAGTATTTTTTAATTATCTTCTCTTCTATAGGGATCTCCACACCTTTCCAATGTTGCATAAATACAATTCTGGCCGCTGTTAACACATATAGTATTAGATACATAGACCCTTTATTATATTTTTCTGGTATGATACCCAACAGAAATGTTTCTGGTTTTTAATCTATATGTTCCTTTATTATTTTTTTTCTATCCAAATATGTATTTTTGTCCAGTATGCTTTTGCTTTTGGGCATGTCCACCACAGAGCCCAGAATCTGATTATACTTCCAACATTTAGCTGACATATCTTTAAACATTTTGGCTAATGGGAATTGCCATTTGTAAAACATTGTATATAAGTTTTCTTTGTAAGCAGTAAACATTGTTAATTTATAATTTCGATCCCACAACTTTAGCCATTTATTCAATTCTATAGAATAACCAACATTTTTAGCCCACACCATCACTGTTTCCTTTACTTGTTCTTCTTCCATTCTAATACTCAGTAGATAGGTATAATTTTTTAATTAATTTCTCATCAGTTCCTGTTAGAATCTGGTCCAATTTGGTTGGTTTTTATAAAAACCATATATTTTAGCATCTTTTTCATATCTTAATTTTATTTGTACCTGTGGTCACCATGCTAAATCTATTCCTTGACTATTCAGTTCCTATTTACTTTTCAATTCTCCCTTCTCATTCAAAATATCTTTATATCTTATGATTTTTTTCTGTATCAACCACATTTGGGTGTATCAATGCCTCCATCGTGGAGAGCCATACAGGTATTTTAAAATAGTGTTTTTCCTTAATTTTTACCCATACTGAAAACAGAGCATTTCTAATGTAGTGTCTTTGGAATTGTGAATTTTATTTTTCCTATACCATAGAAAGTCATGCCACCCCAATTGCAAGTCGTGATCCTCCATAGTTAATAATCATCTATGTCTCAAGGTTATCCAGTCTTTTAGCCATATAAGTGACATGCCTGGTAATATAACTCCTAATCTGGCACCTGAAAGCCTCCTCTATTATTAGAGTCTAGAAACAGTTTCACACTTATTCTTGCTTTTTTACCTTGCTAAATACATTTTGATACTCTATCTATTTAAAAAATCTATTTAATTCCTCAAAGTATTTCTTTTCCAGCATTATTGGAATTGTTTGGAACAGGTATAGTAATCTTGGTAGAATATTCACTACTTAGTAGTGGCTATTCTTCCTATTAGTGATAGCTGCAAGTTTTTCTACTTTTCCAAGTCAAGATTAATTTGCTGTATCAATTTAGCATAATTATCTTCTTTTATAGTTGCATAGCTCGCTGATAGATATTTTACTTTCTTCACTATATGAACATCTATCTTCTCTATTAAAGCTTTTTTTTTCTGTTTGTGGATTCTTTTACTAGAATTTTAGCTTTCTCTTTGTTTATTTTTAATATTGCAACTTCCCCACAGTCATCTATTTTCTTCATTAATTTGTGTCCAGTTGTTTGTGATTCCTCTATGATAAATACCAGTTTTTACAATGATCTGTAAATGCCTGTAGTTTGTATTTTTCTTTTTCATTTCCATCCCTTTTATTTCTGTGTCCTGCCAAATGTTTCTATTTAACAATGTCAAAATGAATAATATAGAGAACAATGGACATCCCAGATATTGTTGGGATTCCTGATAGAAGAAACTATTAAAACTTCCCAATCCATGCAGTTGATCTAAGCCATACAGGTATTGAATGAAGAAAAAAAAATACAACTTTGAAGGTTCAGTCCAGGGCTGGGATTCTACCTATTCAGCCCAATTCGAATATACTGGTAGCTCCAAAGATCATCTGGGAGAGAACTAATTCGCTCCAATGATCAGCTGTTGGGCCCCACCTACCTGGCTCTAGTCTATGCTTTACTTCTGGGTTTTCCAGCTCAGCTGCTTCGAGCAGCACAGATTGCCACGTGTCAGCTGTTTTACACACACGGCTTGCAACAGAAGGTGACTTGCAGATTGTTAGAGTTTGCAGCTGAAATTCAACTCACAAAGCAGACACAGAAGACTGATTCAGCAGGATTCATTAACTTCTTTATATTACATAATAACATGAAGTAAAGTTTATAATACCATTAGTAGTTTCTTGCAACGAGGTAAAGCAAAAACACAAGCAAATGAGAGAATAGCAGACACCAGTTTCAGTTTCACTTTAAATCTTGAGAGCACAGAGCTAAGCCATGCCCAGCTTCCTTCCACTCTCAGCCCTCAATTCAGTTTCCATTTGCTGACCTTGTTAACCATGTCTCTGCCAGTTCATGAATACTCTGACACAGATGCTGCCCACACACACGCGTGCACAAAGTGCATGCTCACCAAACCGGTTGTTACATTGCTTATCCCTGGTTAAGCCCAGTGGTCCCCAATCTTTCTTGCTTGTGGATTGCTGGCAATGGTGGAAGCAGCAGGAGGGAGAGAGGGGAGGGTTCCATGCAAGGACCAGGGATGCATGTTTGTGCATGCAGCCCCATTTTCCTGCTGCTACTGCAGCCTTGTTCCGAACAGGTCTCAGCCCAACACTGGGTCATGGCCTAGAAGTTGAGGATCCCTCGTCTATCCCTAAGCCCATCAGCCTAATTAATTATGATGCTTTAGGATTTATTTTACTATTGCAAGAAGGTAGAGGAAAATGCTGCTGTTATTTCTCCTCATACCCAATCCTCCAATTAGTCTGTGATCTCCAAAACACTTTTGCTTTTCAAGCTGACAAGAAGAAACATGAAGGATGTTTTTTTTTAAACTGTGGCCATCCCAGTGAAATCATAACACCATACATATCATGACATTTTCATCCCAGTGATGCCTATGATGTAAATTGAAATAATTGTGTCATAAGGCAAATGATGTATGGTAAGACATGTCAGTGTTGATGTGCTTCTCCAACTTGAATGACCAAGTTGATAATATTTTCTCTTAGGAGTTATGTAGGCAAGGAAGTGAAGAAGAATGTACATCTGGAATTATATGCACCTGAGAAACTGTCTTTCCCTGACAGGATTGGTAAACCACTCATAGAAGAAGAGGCATGCTGCATACCTCATTGATCAAGGAATTCTGACTGGCAGGTCTAGAAAAGCAATCTTTTATTATGAACCTCACCCTTTGAAATTTCTTGGCTCTGGAGGTAAGCCCCCACACCTTCAAGGTTTTCCAGAAGACCTCAAAACCTGGTTTTGCTGATTGGTGTGGGGTCTTGTTGGATGCACTTTTTTTCTAGAGATTGCTGGTGGCGAAAGAACTAAGATCCTACCTCCATACCACTCATGTACTTGGTTCCTAGTTACCTGAGGGTCTGTCACAGCGATGAAGGGGTCCGCTTAATCTCCAAAGCACCTGAGGGCAGGAAAAGAAATAAAGGATGAAAGATCATTTAAGAGAGATCCAACTTAGAACAAATTCCTGACAGTGAAATCAATTAATTAAAAAAATGGCCCCAGGAAGCTGTGGTGTTCGGGTTTTAAGAACAGATTGGACAGACAGCCATTTGTCTGGAATGAAATAGGCAGAGGATTGGACTAGAAGAGCTCCAAGGTATCTTTGAAGCCTATTATTCCATGTTCTATGTTCTAACATATGAGACCCTGACTATAGAACATCCATCCATCCATCCATCCAGCCATCCATCCAGCCATCTATCTATCTATCTTTCCATTTTTCTACCTACCTACCTACCTACCTACCTACCTACCTACCTACCTATCTATCTATCTATCTATCTATCTATCTATCTATCTATCTATCTATCTATCTATCTATCCATCCATCCATCCATCCATCTATCCATCCATCCATCCATCCATCCATCCATCCATCCATCTATATATCTATCTGTATCTATCACCCACTTTTATTATTTTTAGAAGTAACTCAAGGCAGAAAACATATTCAACACACCTTCCTCCTATTTTCCACACAACAACAGTCCTGTGAGATGGGCTGGGCTGGGCTGGGCTGGGCTGGGCTGGGAGAGAAAGACTGGCCCAAGGTGACTCAGCTGGCTTTCATGTCTAAAACTCAAAGTCATCTGCTTTCTAGCTTGGTGCCTTGACCACTAGATCAAAGTGGCTCTTGACATGCTAAAAGTATGACTAATAAAACAAAACAAAACAAATAACATTGCTAATTTATCAGTCACATCATGAGCACATAAAGGGTTTACATGTTTTTCTTGGAAAAAGATTCTAAATCATCCAATCCTCCATTGAAATGGAGAAAGATGTAACTATCACTCCCGATTTATATTCAGAGGAAAAAATTTGTAATCATCATTTCATGTTTTCTTACCATGAGCTGAACATTTTAACTTGCATTTTTATATATGTGTGTGTGCGTATGCGCGCGCACGCACACACACACGCACATGCATGTGTATACACACATACACAAGAATGGTCAAAATAGGGTGTTCAAAACATCCCTGTTATAGAAATGACTTTTTCTACTTTGAAGAAGCTTTTCAAAAGTGGTTTCTTGAAGAGAAAATGACATTTGTCTTGAACAAAAAAAGGCGTCTACCATGCACTAATCCTTGAAAAATGTCAAAATGGTGGCAATGAAAGTTTTGGAATTGCAAAATGGCAGTGACATTTCATGTCTTTCCCTGTGACAGAATCTTTTGAATAGCCTTCATCAGGTAGAACTCAGACCCCTATATCCGCTTACCCAATTGTACAGTTGTCATTTCCATTTTTATGATATCTTCTCTGAAACCTGAAAAATGCAAACCCACCAAAAGCAAAGAGTTTAATCATATCTTACCAAGGAATCCACAGAGGGTGAAGGATTAAAACAATATGTTGTCTGAAGTTGCATAGGGCAGCTGGCTGTGCACCATGGCGCATAAGTCCTGTGTCTAAAACTATCATATCCAACCACCAGATGGCACAATGGTTTTGAGAGTCATTTTAAGATTTTAAGAATCTCAGACATACCATCTTAATCTGGATCATCACAATAATTCAGTCTGAGGCAATGCCTTGATTGGGAATACTGAGTCATTCATCTTGATAGCTCAAAATGAAGGACCAATGTGATGTTGCATAGTTGCCTACAGTTGCCTTGCAGTGCGGTGGGCTGCAAACAAATTAAATAAATAAATGTATACACATACATACATACTGTACATACATACACACATACTTACATACAGAGATCTGTTTTGACTCTTCTGCCCTCATTTCAGCCTGGGGCTTGGCTTGAAGGAGTGATTGGAATGAAAGTTTGTGAATTTAAAGTGCTTCTTTCAACTTCATATGTCACGTGATATTTCATACTTTAATGTTACATGGGTGAAAAGATACTGCTTCCATAAAATTCTAAGCTTAGACATCATTTATTTTCTATAAACTTCATTGATAAGGAAGTTTACAGTGGATAAGATCATCAATATATATTATTTCTCATATGGGCAGTTAAACAGGAACTTCTGTGTCTGTGAAGATTCTCAGTCATCCAGTTGTCTAAAAGGTGCTTTTTTCAAGAGGCAACTGGATTTCTGGTTTTTCTTTGAAGTTTTGCTTTCTCATTCTTGGATTTTAGAAATTTTTCTGCTTATCTGAAAAAATATTCAGATATCGTGATGAATCTTTGTCTATGAAAATCAGAATTGTGCAGTCGATGGTGTTCTCTGTGACACTCCATAGGAACTAAAGTTGTGCTCAGAAGATACAAGATGAAAGGATATTGATATTGTGGAATATGTTGAAAACATGTTGGAGAACATTATAGAGACCCAAGAAAAATGGATCATAGAACAAATCACTGCAGTGTACTCTCTTGAGGCACAAATGACCAGGCTCCAATACTCATGTGTTGGACACATTATGCAAAGATCTATCTCCATGGGTGGAATTCTACCAGTTTGCACCTATTCACTAGAAACGGTTGTTAACTTTTTAAGCAGTTCGGAAAACCAGTTGTTAGAAGAAACCTTCTTTTGTTTTTTTCCATTTTACAGGCTTAATCCTGTAAGGAAGGCATTCCTTACATTCTGGAGTTGTAGCTTACAGAAACTGCCTTTCCATTAATCCTTATTATATTCTTGGTTGGACTAGACTTCTTGTCTCTGGAGCTTCTCTGAAGTTTTTTTCTTCTTCTTCTTTGCTGGTACTTTGCTTGTGTCCAGCCAGAAATTGACATATGTGTAGCCATTTCACTTGGAAACCTGACAGATTGACTTTCTTAAAGGAGAAGGGTTGTTTTAAGCTTTTTACCCTGCTGTTGGAAATGTTCCCCTGTTGGAGTTAGCACTTTGGGGAAATAATTGAATAACAAAGCAGAGCTTCCAGAAAGAAGCTTCTAATGACATGGAACCAAGATGCAAGGCTTCTTTGGCTAAGCTAGAAAGATTGACATTCAAATGCAAATTTACATATCCTTTCTGAGTTTTACTAGTCTAAAACTGGTTTTTGGTGAAGTTTAATTATGTCCTTGGTGACGTTTAATCCTGGGTTTATTGATGGGATAATTTTCCCTATTCAGTTTTGTTGAAAGGAAAAGCTTCCTGAAAAGAAACTGGATCGAGAAATTTGGCTAGTTCCTGTGTCTATTTGGTCTGGTAATTGGTTTAACAAGCAATAGCTAATGTTGTGGTTTAATTATTTGTATTGTGTTTGAATTTTTTCCTGCCTCGTGGTTTCTTTCTCTATCTGGGGAGGGGGTCTTTCTTCACTGCTTTAGTGGTATCTGGAACTTCTTTTTGGGATGTACTTCCAAGAGGCAGGATGCTAGCTTGGCAACGATTTTTTTACTGCCTTTCTGGGGGCATGTGATCTTTCCTTAAATCTGGATGATTTCCTTAGGATATTTTGTGAGGTGAGTGAGACCAGCTGGTGTCTTTAAGTGATACAAATGGATCTAGGGATTGCTTCTACTGGGTGTGCTCTTTCTGGACAGCTTAAATGGCCTCTCTGCTAAAGGGTTTCACTTTATGAGCAAGCGGTGGCTGCTGATAGTTATCATTGCATTTTAACTATTTTAATTTCTCAAGGTGCTCTGGCACCCTGCCTGATTTGTAACTCTGGCTTGTGGAACTTTTTAATCTAATGTTTGGTATTTAGGGCAGTTTTTTTCAAGCAAAGAAGCTTTTTGTATTTTTGTACAGGTAATCCTTGACTTACAACTTAGTGACCATTCAAAGTTACAATGGCACTGAAAGAAGTGACTTATGGTTATTTTTCACACTTACGACCGTTGCAGCATCCCCACAGTCACAAGAGGTCAGGCAAGGAGAAGTGCCCCTTGATGTGAGTGATGTTGAATTGGCCACGTCCACCCAGTCACATGACCACCAAGCCATGCCCACCCACTAAGCTATGCCCACTGAATCGGTTGTTAAAAAATTTGAATCCCACCCCTGTCTGGAAAAATCTGTAGTGCTGGAAAAAGTGGAAGAGTAGAAGAGAATGATTAGCAGCAAAGTGCAAGAACTTGTTTACAATGGCGATGGATGCATATGTTGGAAGATTTGAAAGGCCAGTCTGAATTCAGAACATTCTGAATAAGGTTTATCTATGGGATCACTAAGAGGTGACTGCAAGTTGATGGCATCTAATCAATAAGTCAATGAATACTTCCTGGTAACTCATTTTTGCTACAGGTCCTTGACTTACAACCACAAGTGAACTCAAACTTTCCATTGCTAAGCAAGAACAGTTGTTAAGAGAGAGTTCTGGCCATTTTTATGACCTTTCCTGGCACTCTTGTTAAGTGAATCATTGCAGTTGTTAAGTTTGTAACACAGCTGTTAAATGAATTTGGCTTCCCCACTGATTTTGGAGAAGTCACAAAAGGTGATCAAATGATGCTGGGACCATGGTGGGATCCAATTTTTTTTACTAGCGGTTCTGTGGGTGTGGCTTGGTGGGCGTGGCAGGGGAAGGATACTGTAAAATCTCCAGTCAGAGGTGGTATTTGCCAGTTTTCTGAACTACTCAAAATTTGTGCTACCGGTTCTCCAGAACTGGTCAGAACCTGCTGAATGCGACCTCTGGCTGGGACACTACAACTGTCATAAATATGAACCAGTTGTCAAGCATCTGAATTTTGATTACATCGCTATAGGAATGTTGCAATGGTTGTAAGTGTGAAAATGGTTATAAATCAAGGACTACCTGTATACTTTAAAAGAAGAAAAGAATGGAAAAGATGGGAGGAAAGGAAAGAGAAAGGAAATAAATCTAAGAAATACCTTGTAAAATTTAATAGGAACAGAATTCAGGCAAAGTTCCAGCCTTCACATTATTTTTCCAATACAACACAGATCCCTTGACTTAATCAGATAGGTTAAAATAGAATGTCTACCCTATGTAGAAACCACTGCCTGCATTTTGACTGCCGTCCAACTCACTCCAAGTTATAACTTCAGTGTCAGATTAAATGACCTGATGTTCTGCTTTCAGCACTCACACACACCAATTTGCTTTAATTAATTTTCTCTAAGCGATAATAATGCTATTATAAAATCATAGCAAGAAGACAAACAGCTCTATTACCTAGTACAGTGAAGTTGTTTCACTTAAACAAACATTCCCATTAATGTTGCATGCAAAAGAATCCCTCAACTTGGCATGCAGCATAAAAGCCGCCACCACCCCGGGCAGCTGCTCACCTGAAACTCTTATGCCACTAATATTTAAAATGGCTGGAATGAGACTTAATAACATGTATTGCAATGAAATTCAGGGGAATATTTTAATACCCACCGAGAGCATTTACAAAGGTGGAAATTTAAATGCAAGGATAATTATGGCACAAAGCAATAAAGAGAGGCGGTGTATTAGAAGCCCATTTTGTAGTGCTGCAATGTTATACACACTGAGTGCATGCTGTGTAGCGAAAGAGAGGGGGGGTATTTTAAAAAAAAGAGTTGTTTTTTTATACTAACATGCAAAATAACACTTCAGAGTAGAGCTCAGAAATAGAGAAACTCCCAACTTCAACAGATATTCTGCAGAATTTCTATTGAACAATTCTGCAGTATCCTCAGAATGTGGTCAAAAGAACTGATCTGTGATCCAGGCTGTGAAAGTGTGATCAAAGCTTCACATGCTATACACTAAAAAAACAGATGTGGTTTTGATCAAATTATCAGTCATCCTTTTGGGGTTTTTTTTTATTGTACCATATAAGCATGAACATAATTTGGTCTAGGATAAGGTGTCAAACTTGATTTCACTGAGGGCCGTATGAAGGTTGTGTTTTACCTCAGAGGCTGTGGTGGGTGTGGCCAAGGTGGGCATGACCAGCTCAACGTCACTCATGTTGGGGGCATGTGTGGTGGCCAAATGCTAAGGCAGGACTTCCCCCAGACCAGCCTCCCTCTCAATTAAATTTCCTTCCTTCCTTCCTTCCTTCCTTCCTTCCTTCCTTCCTTCCTTCCTTCCTTCCTTCCTTTTCCCTCTTTCCTTCTTTTTCCTTCCTTGCTCTCTTTCCATCTGTCCTTCTTTTACTTTGTTTTTCCTCTTTCCCTTTCTCCTTTCCTGTCCCTTCTTAGATTCTCAAATGCAAAGGAGGAAATGTTTCTCTATCAGTGAAAATGGAGCCTTGGGGGGGGTGGGGAGTGGGGGCAGTCCTTTGCTGTTTCCAGGGCCAGATCTAAGCACCCCATGGGCTGGATACAGCCTGCAGGCCTTTGAGTTTGACACCCCTGGTCTAGGATTTAAATTATCAGATTGGAAGTGAGTTCTATTCCAACCATAGGCATGAAAGCAAGCTAAAACAGATAACAGATAATCAGAGTTGGAAGGGACCTTATAGGTCATCTAGTCCAACCCCCTACCCAAGCAGGAGACCCTAAACCATTTCTGACAAATGGCAGTCCAATCTCTTCTTGAAAGTCTCAAGTGATGGCGCTCCCACAACTTCCGAGAGCAAGCTATTCCATTGGTTGATTGTTCTCACTGTCAGAAAGTTTCTCCTCATTTCCAGATTGAATCTCTCCTTGTTCAGTTTCCATCCATTATTCCTTGTCTGGCCTACAGGCACTTTAGAAAATAGCTTGATCCCTTCCTCTCTGTGGCAGCCCCTCAAATATTGGAAGACTACTATCATGTCTCCCCTGGTCCTTCTCTTCACTAGACTAGCCAAGTCCAGTTCCTGTAACTGTTCTTCATATGTTTTAGTCTCCAGTTCTCTAATCATCCTAGTTGCTCTTCTCTGTACTTTTTCTAGAACCTCAATATCTTTTTTATAATGTGGTGAACAAGACTGGATGCAATACTCTAGGTATGGTCTTACTAAGGCTTTATAGAGTGGTATTATTACCTCCCTTGATCTTGATTGTATCCCTCTGTTAATGCAATTTAGGATTGCATTAGCTTTTTTGGCTGCTGCTGTACACTGCTGGCTCATATTTAGCTGGTTGTCCACTAAGACTCCAAGGTGGATTACCCTGGGCCTGTCTCAGTTCAACTCAACTCACAAAATTGTTACTTTGGGGAAAACAGAAGAAGGAGCTCAGTTTACAATAGTTTGTTTAATGACTATTCAAAGTTAGAACAGCATATGACCATTTCCCACACTTATGACCATTGTGGCATCCCCTTGGTCATGTGATTTACATTTGGATGTTTGACAGCTGTTTCATATTTATGACGGTTGTGGTATCTCAGGATCCTGTGATCCCCTTTTGCTTCTGACAAGCAATGGGGAAGCCAGATTCACTTAACAATCAGATTATTAACATAAGAATTGCAATGACTCACTTAACAAATGTAGCAAGAAAAGTAAAATGGGGCAAAATTCACTTAACAAACTTCTCATGAACAACGTAAATTTTGGCCTCAATTGTGGTCATAAGTTGAGGAATACCTCTGTTAGTTATGTTTGCCTTGGTGGCGCAGTGGTTAGAGTGCAGTACTGCAGGCTACTCCTGCTGGCTTGCCAGCTGCCATCAATTTGGTAGATTGAATCTCACCAGGCTCAAGGTTGATTTCCATCCTTCCGAGGTGGGTAAAATGAGAACCCAGATTGTTGGGGGCAATAGGCTGACTCTGTAAAACTGCTTTGAGAGAGCTGTAAAGCATGGTATATAAGTCTAAGTGCTATTGCTATTATTTGCTGCCTTAAGTTATTCATCAAAGCGATTGGCAGCTGCATTTCAAAGGTGGGATTAAAATAATTTTAAAAATGACTGTAGGTACACAATGTATTCTATGAACATCATTACAATTTTAACTTGCAGTTAAACATTTGGCTTTCTTCTGGAGGAAAAAGCCCACACACACATCACCCCCCTGCCCAAATGCTGGGCAAAGAGTAGAAAAGCAAAATTCCATTTGTTTTGCCCAACAAAGTCCCTTTTGTAAGCTACTAGAGCTGAGTGATGGTTGAGAGGTGTAAATGCCTCCTTCGAATTCATTTTTAAAATGCACACCACACTCACCAGCTTAGGGGGGGCTTAATTACAATCAATGGAATAATTAAAGGGGAGGGATGTGCATTATGAAACAGAAATGAATAGGAAGCATATGTGTAAGTGCACCTTTAGGCAAATGCATTAGAGGCACAAGACTGTCATTACCCCTCTCAAATCACATTTCTATTTGCTTACGTGCCTGGGAAAGAAACACCTACAGCTTTTGAATGCAAATCCTGAATTATATTGATACTAGATCTTGGGATCTGATTTTTGTTATTTTTTTCTGAGCATCTGTAATCCCAAGCATGAAGATAGCTCTGTACTTATTATTAATTTTAAAATTAATAAGAGTTTTCTGAACTTTAAGTAGTATTCTCCCCACTCTCCATTTCAAGACTATAGGTGATACTCATTTTCATAAGCTGCTAGAGTTAAGTGGTACTTGTGAGGAGTAGTAGCACTTCTTCAGCTTATGTTCAAAGTTTTAATGGCACTGAACTAGAAGATTTACAGCTGGTCCTTCAAGATGCAGCCTTTCCAATATCGGTGTGGCCACATTATGATGATTTGGAGTGTCTTGATTATTATTATCCATTTATGATTATCACAATGTCCCCAATCACATGTTTGCAAGCAAAGTCAATGGAGAAGCTGGCAGGAAGTCTCAAGTGACATTGCAATTAAGGACTGGATTTAGAAATGCTGAAAGTGCTATCATAAATTAGCAAGGTCACATGATTTTCCACTTTATGATGTTCATTTAGTGACAGAGGCCCAGTTCCAATTACAGTCTTAACTGAGAAGTGCCAGTAATACATGAGGAGGGAGAAGCCCAGTGGTGGTATTCTACCAGTTCGGCCCAGTTCAGGCAGAACAGTAGTAAAAAATGTTACCTTTCAGTTGAACCAGTAGTCAAAAAACAGCTACCAGTTCAGCCGAACCGGTATTTTTCTCCCTCCCAACGATCAGCTGTTCTGATGATCAGCTGTGCTGGGATCTCCCTCGCTGTCTTACTGCTTTGCCCAGGAGGCAAAAAACAGAGTGTGGGGGTAGGGATGCTGTAAAAAAAAAAGAAGAAGCCATGCCCATCCAATACATGGCCACACCCAGCTGGCCATGCCCACCTAGCCACGCCCACAAAACCAGTACTAAAAATATTTGCATGCCACCCCTGGAGAAGCCCGATCATACAATCACAGCTCTGCCCCTGTCTAATCCATATGTTGACTCCTAATTCAGAACTTTCTTCTATCTGCAGTACATGGTATGATAGTTCAAGCCAACATTGCTTCATCACAATTTGTTTTTTCTCATAAACAAAGAGTGAAACCAGCCCGTTCCATAAGCAAAATTGGTTACAGTGTAATTATTCCAAGCTCTTTTCTTCTTGGTTCAGTTTTATTGGTCTCTACAAATAATAATTGGCCTAAGCAAAGCATTTATTACTACTTTACAACATGTTTTGGATCACTGAAGACCTTATTAAATGAACACATCTATAAAAAGAGTCTGTGATTAAGTGACTTTTGCAGTAAAAAAAATGGGTTAGTACCCTGTCTTAATGCTGACATCGAGCCTTATGTCCAATTTGAAGCATCTTTTATTAATCTGGAATGGCTTGAACTTGAATGGCAAATGTTACAGAAATTAAACAGTCCAAACTTGCAACAAAGGAATTTCAATCATCTGTATGGGTAGGTTGTTTTTTTTTTCCCTTTGCAAAGAATTGAAATTGGCACCATGTCGAGAAGCTGCATCTGCAAAACAGATTTTACAAACTTCTGTAATACTTCAAGAACCTGCAAATATGATGTTTCTTTTCACACTGGAAAAGATAGTACAAAAATAGCACATTTTTGCAGCAGTGCGGCTAGAATGTAATGCTTTCAACTGCCATATACCTTTCTTGATATGAATTGTGGGGCGGTGTTGTGGGATATTAATAATGTATGGCTGTTATTGACAATCAGCATCTCTGGTGAAACAATTCTGTAAATGCCAAAGCATTTGCTGAATGGGTTCTGCCATATTCTGATCACCACATCTATCAAAGTAGTTGGCAGGGATTTGTTCTTGCTTTCCAATGATAATTTGGGTGACTCTTTGGTAATGATGTTCTGGACTTTGGTCTTATTGGGCTGTAATTGCACCACTGTGTTGCAACACAGGAAACACTGCTCCTGCAAATACTTTTTGTCTCAGTGTTACTATCAAAATGCACCAATGACTGCATTACCTACATCAAGATACTTAACTGGTGTCTTAATGATCACTTAGGTGAGCTACTACACTTTGGTCTGATTGTGGCTCTCTTTAGAAAGAATCTGGAAGCCACAGTTAGCACAAAATGTAGCATCCAGACCCCTGTGACAAGTTCTCAGTTCTGAACAGAGGTTCTCATGATTGGTGACTTTAAGATACAGACTTTAACTTCCAGTATTCCCTAGCAATATGCTGGAGAACTAATATCAAGCATGCTGTCTGGGGAATTCTGTGAGTTGAAGACCATATATCTCAACGTTGCCAAAGTTAAGGAACGCTAGTTTAGAGTAGCATTTTTCTGAAGTCACTGCATGGTTAACCAACTTTGAGGCTCAGTTCAGAGCATGGATTATCATCTTTAAAGCCCTCAGTGGTGGAGCATCAGGATGCAACAGATAATATCCCACTGGAATTGAATCTTTCTATCTGTAAGTAATTAAGAGAAAGCTTGTTGTGTGTCCCATCTCCTGAAGAGTTACCTCAGACATTATCAAATACGGCTGTCCAACTTGCAGCCCTTGGGCCAGATGCATCATGCACTGGCCACGCCTATGCCCAATTTAGCAAAGGGGGAAAAATCATGATATGTCACATGATGAGGCTATGATAATGCAAGTTTGACACTCTTGTTATAGACCATAGCAAAAATCATCTTGGGGGAGATATGTTGTAACCATTATCCAGATAAGAGGGGCTTAAGTATTTTGAATGCAGAATAATAAGATATCATTCAGACATGGACTAAGCCTTCCAAATTAAGGCCTAGTCCATAAGAAGGAAGGGGATGTACAGCAAAAACTTGTAACATTCTGTTATTGTAGCCAATCTCAACACAATTTATTTAATTTTCCTATAGAGTTAATTGGAATGAACCTAGTGGGACTGATAGGCATGGACCAGGTAGCAGCCCCAACTTATTAGATTGTCCTTGGTTTTTATAAACTACTCAAAACAGTGCTGTTCAAGCAAGGATGAGGCTTGTAGCATTGTTTAAATTCCTGTGAGGTATTTGCTTACTAGGATTCTAAATAGCATGTCATAACCTTGGTATGATTTTGTTGTGACCTGGCCAACAAAATGGGACACACTCTGAATTCTGTCAATAAATAAATGAACAAGAGAATGATAATGAGCTATGTAGCCATATGATCCATCATTGTCTCATGGCACACACTAAAGTCCTAAAGAAATAGCAAGAGTGTATGACAAGAATATTCATCTTTGTTTCCATAAATCCATTGGTGTCCAGTAAAAGCCATGCCTATACCACATGCACTATGAGGCAAATTCCTGAGCTCAAATAATGACCACTTGGGACCTTCCCAGCCAGCTTCTAACAAATCCATGGGTGAAGTCAGACTCACTTAACTGCATAATGCACTTAACAATCTGGCATGCCCCTGGTGGAGACTGACTCTGAGGGAGAGGAAGAACAGCTGACAGGGAGTGGAGGTGTGGCTCCGAAGGTTGTGGAGGAGGCTGGGGAAGGACAGAGGCTGGCTGAGCAGTCAGAAGAAGACCCAGGCCCATCCCCTATCCATCCTAGGGCACGCAGGGAGAAGAGGATAAGGGAGAGACGTGGTCTCCTCGGGAGGAGAGGGCCTTGATCCTCTTTATGAGCTGCAGGTGTGAGAACTGAATAAGAGCTTGGACCTGCGTACTGGCAAACACTGGAAGCAAAACATGTTTTATTTTGGTCTGAAATTATCTTGGTTGGCATCCTTCCAACTGTGCTTTGTTATCTCCTTTAATTTAGTAAATACTTCTCCTGTTCCATTGTGGACACTTCATCATGGTAGTTTGTTTGGTTTTTTAGTTCACCTCTATCTGCTCATTAAGTTCAGATTGTATTGCTTTCTTTTGAAGATTATTTCTGAGTAAGTTTTTATCTCCATCTGAGTATCATTGAACAGTGGGGCTAAGTTGGAAGCAATAAAGGACATTTATTTATGTTTTGGATTTTGTTACATTTGTGTTACACTCTGGGTCATCACACAATCAGAGAGATTTTCTTATACATGGAAAAAAGGTCATAAATTCAGGCATGACTCACTTAATAACTACCTTGTTTAGCAACAGAAATTCTGGTCCCAACTGTGATTGTGAGCTGACAATTACCTGTAGATGTTTTACAAGCCCAAGCTCTGTTGGAAGCAAGATAAAACAGACAGTGTCAATCCCTTCCTAGTACAGTGATGAAAAAATAATCAATAAAAATGATTGTGAACATTCCGGAAATAACTAAACAGAATACAGGTAGTCCTCAACTTACAATAGTTCATTTAGTGACCATTCAAAGTTACAATGATACTGCAAAGAAATGACTTATCATTTTTCATTTGTATGACATATTTCATAAGTACTTTCATACATATATGGTGGCATCCTCGTGATCAAAATTCAGATGCTTGGCAACTATTTCATATTTATGACCTTTGCAGACTCCTAGGGTCATATGATCACTTTTTGTGACCTTTTGACAAGCAGTGGGAAGCCAGATTCATTTAACAACAATGTTATTAACTTAACAACTGCAGTGATTCACTTAACAAATATGGCAAGAAAAGTTATCAAATGAGAAAAACTCACTTAACAAATTTCTCATTGAGCAACATCAATTTTGGATGCAATTGTGGTCGTATGTCGAGGACTACCTGTCTTCCAAATATTTTTATTCTTGATTTCCTGCCCACAAATTAAATACCATTGGAGTATCTCTTTGTGCTGCCCAAATGCTTAAAGAGCAATAGCAGTAGCACTTAGACTTATATACTATTATACAGTACTTTATAGCCCTCTCTAAGCAGTTTTACAGAATCAGCCTATTGTCCCCAATAATCTGGGTCCTCATTTACAGACTTTGGAAGGATGGAAGGCTGAGCCTGGTGAAATTTGATCTGCCAAATTGCAGGCAGCCGGCAGTCAGCAGAAGTAGCCTGCAGTACTGCACTCTAACCACTGCACTACCGTGGCTCATAAATGAAAGAGACTTGTCCAAAACAAACCTGAAATAATCTAGAATCTTGAGTTCTAGATCCCATATAGGCTGCTATACTTCGTCTTGAATAATCCCTACAGATGTATTTCTTGGCAACCTGAGAACTTAGCAGATATGTAAAATCCTCCCAAATTCATTAAAATTTTAAATCCAAAGCCAGCTGTTTGTTGCTTGATAAGTTTCTTGTTTGGTATGGCATAAATCTCCTTTATTATCATTTCACAAGGCTAACCTGTTGGCTTAACTGATGAATGCATTAAGAGAAAGGAATACTGGGATAAAATTTAATTCATCTTTGTAATATTGACATCCTTGCGCAGTCCCCAAGGGAGCATCCTGCTATGCTAAACATTTCACATTGGTTAGCATAAGCCTGTAGGGCTTGGCTGTTGCATCAGATTGATGAGCTTTGTTGTGATTATATAAGGGTCCAATAAATTAATAGCTTCTCAATAATAACAACAACAAAAAACCCACATATAACAATTCGGAAGTCAGGAAAATAGCTCAGGTGCCCTGCTCCTATTTTACAAATCCTGACAGTTATTCCAACTCATACAAAGTCACAAAATCTTTTTGGAAATAGCCACCACTACCCTGGGACTAAAATTGCAAATGAAAGAACATTAAATCAAACTCCCAATTTTGGAACTTGTCATTATAACAGATTTATAAATATAATGACACCCGTTTTCCCATCAATCCACACTTCGATATTCACACTTAGGGTGAAAGGGATCAAGAAGGCAGACACAATGACACATGTTCCACTCTCCTTTTATAGCCATAGTCACTATTGTCCATTTTTTATATCCTTGTTCCTCCATGGATTCATCCTCTTTACTAGAGACAGTATTTTTGGATGCTTACTTCAGATAACTTGTTGGTTCTCCTTGGAAAATGTATTTGCTTTTCAAGAAAATTAGTACTCTGGGTTATTAAATTTGTAAACTTTACATTGTAATTTTTCAATCCTCTCTAGCACCCTATCCCTCATTCCTCCATCATTTGCAATTATGGAATGAGCAAGTAACCGCGATTATTTACAATAGTCCCTATAGTTAAAAATAGCAATCATTAGATCTACTCTAGAAGCCCAGTAAAATAATAGGAGAATTGCAAATGGACCACTGTGATGGATCATCCAAAATTCAGTTGTTAGGAAGCATTATTTTTTATAAATATGGTGAACTAGATTTGTATTACAAATATTTGAGAACGCTATAGCCCAACACATTGGGAAAAATATTCCATAAAACATCTTGTGAAAAAGAAATGGTTCTGATCCAATCTTCTATTTCTTTTATACATGCCTACTCAATCTTGGCAGGCATTATGTGAGCATTCTGTCAGGCATAGGAAATCAGAAGCCACAATAGAGTTCAAAAGCCCAATGAGTTTATTCCATGCAACCTAAACACAATAATCTCATCTACAATGGCGAATGCAAAATTGGTGTCAGATAAGAGACAGTAGACTTCAGACAAGGCTGGACTTGGGTCTCTTACGAGGATGTTGTGATTCCAAACTGATGATACATCTGACTCTACCCTTGGGCTCAGCTGGATCATCTCTTCTTTTTATTGTCATCATTCTTACAGCTACAATTTTGTTCTGTTTCTTTATTCATTACTGTAATATCCAGAGGTGGCATTCAGCATGTTACGACCAGTTCTGGAGAACCAGTAGCAGAAATTTTGAGTAGTTCGGAGAACCAGAAAATATCACCTCTGACTGGAGATTTTACAGTATCCTTCCCCTGCCATGCCCACCAAGCGACGCCCAGAGAACTGGTAATAAAAAAATTGAATCCCACCCCTGGTAACATCCCATCCTTTTTTTCTGGTCACATGGAGAGTGTTGTAAACAATATGTAAATCATTGGCAAGAGGACCTGACTTTTATTTTTTTCTGCCCATTCCATGAGATCTGGGATGTTTCCCATGCTTTAGTACCCTTTGATTAAATAATGTAATTAATGGGAACTATGAAACTTTCCTTCTCTGTTGCTGTATCTGCCTTGTAGAATGTTATATCTTCCAAGATTCAAATGCTGAACAACTCCTATGTTCTTTTATAAGGCATTAAAGTTTTATTTCCCAGGTAAAGTGTATTTCATGTGTTTGTATTGTTTCAGTTCACTGTATTGAGAAGGTAGCCATGAAAATTGAACGAACGAATGAATGAATGAATGAATGAATGAATGAATGAATGAATGAATGAATGAAGTTGATTATAAGCAAAAAAAAGAACTTTGGAGATGTAATACTTCACTAATATTTTTTCATAACTTAAAGAGATTTGTCTATTGTAACATTTTGGGTATGTTTAAGATAATAAAGAAATAGCCATAGCACTTAGGCCTATATACTGCCTCATAGTGCTTTATAACATTTTCTAAGCGGTTTACAGTGTCGGCATATTGCCCCAACAATCTGAGTCCTCATTTTACTAACCTTGGAAGGATGGAAGGTTGAATCAACCTCACTTGCTTGCATTGCTGGTTCAGAAAATCTAAGAGTTGAAGTCCACCAGTCATATAACAGCCATCTTTCTCCACCCCTGTTGTATTCTAATCACTGCACCATCACAACTCAGGGTTTAAGTATGGTTAAGCTATTGGAAAAAACTTGAAACTCATGTACAAGTTTATTATCATCAAGACAGTGATTTTTGTCTAAATAGCATTTTGAAGGCTTCCATTAAATTTAGAGGATAGAAAATTGGGCA
This sequence comes from Bungarus multicinctus, assembly GCA_023653725.1. Classification (NCBI taxonomy): domain Eukaryota; kingdom Metazoa; phylum Chordata; class Lepidosauria; order Squamata; family Elapidae; genus Bungarus; species Bungarus multicinctus. The sequence continues at coordinate 14,648,094 of CM042840.1, read as the reverse complement.
AACAATTTCTTCACATTTCTCTAAGACAGTGTTTCTGAACCTCAGCAACCTTAAGAGTGTATGAATGAACTTGCAGAATTAATTAATCAATTCATTCATTTAGTCGTTTATGTGTTCATATATTCATTCATTCGTTTATTCATTCATCCACAACATGGTTTACTCACAAACGTCTACACTGGTGTTTCTGCTTAATGCCAACCTTCCATTTTTAAGAATGTGCTGACATTCATTGGCAGCCTCTCGCCACCCAAGCTTTTTGTCAGCAAAGTATGGGTATCAGTGGTGGGATTCAATTTTTTTTTACTAAAACGTTATGTGGGCTTGGCTTGGTGGGCATGGCAAGGGAAGGATATTGTAAAATCTCCAGTCAGAGGTGGTATTTGCCGGTTCTCTGAACTACTCAAAATTTCCACTACCAGTTCTCTAGAACTTGTCAGAACCTGCTGAATACCACCTCTGATTGGTATATAACAATGGTAGGATTCAATTTTTTTTATTATGGTTCTGTGGGCATGGCTCGGTGGGTGTGGCTTAATGGGCTTGGCAGGGGAAGGATATTGTAAAATCCCTATTCCCACTCCACTCCTGGGGGAAGGTTACTGCAAAATCCCATTTCCTCCCTACTCCACTAACCTGTTTTCCAACTCCATTCTCCTGCACAAAGCAACAAAAGAAGACTCAGCCAATCAGCTAGGACTCAGGAGGCAGAGAAGAGAAGGGGCGGGCCAGTCAGTGGATATTTGCCGGTTCTCCAAACTACTCAAAATTTCTGCTACCGGTTCTCCAGAACTGGTCAGAACCTGCTGAATACCACCTCTGATGGGTATGTAGACAAGAAGCAGATGAGGAAGCAGAAAGAAACATCTGGAATGTACAAGGCAAGCAAAAAGAATAGAAGTCAACTGCCAGGACCACAATCTATGGCCAGTAGTCTATTGTGGTATGCATCAAGTCTGGAGCTTGGCTTAGAATTTGGCCTATCAATCAGTATCAATCAAAAGAATAACTATGTTGAGGCAGCCTCTACTCGGGGTGGGATTTTACAGGTTTGAACTAGTTCAGGCAAACCCATAGTTCCAATGATCATTTGACCCCGCTCACCCACCCCTATCCTTTTCCTGTATTTTATTTCCTTGTTCCAGCACAGCTGATTCATGGGGCAGAGCAATTTGCTGTGCATCAGCTGTTTTACTCATTGTGGCTGCAGCAGCTAAAAGAGGTCTTTTCTAAATGCTGGACACACGTGCAAAATGCACACTCACCAAACCAGTTGTTACACAGGTTGAATTGCACCATTGCATCTATTGTAAAACCAACCAGTACAGGAACTTTGAAAAGGAATCAAAGATCGTATGCCATTTTACAAACTTTAGAAACTTTGGGTTATTTTAAGGACTCTTAAAGACATATTTACATGGCAACATTAATTTGCAAGGCCTAGGAAGGTGAACCCAGAGCAATAGCCTATGGTACAGTTATCTGTGATACTGTGATGTGTCCAGTCCTTGAAAGAAGGTTAACCCTCACTGAGGTCAGTCTCTTTTCCACCTAGTCAAGGACAAAAAAAAAATCCAGACTCAGTAAGTTTTTTTTTTTTTAAATTATAGCTTCTTCCATGTTCTTATTGTTTAGTTTCCATCTAGGAAAGTAGCTGCTGAAGTCAAGAGCCACCATTTTCATTTCTCTCCTGCATGCAGTTCAGCAGCCTTTTTCTAAAAAAAAAAATTATTGATATTGTTCAGTCAAAACTCACGGTAGGCTTCCTGCCATCTGGGTGTAATAACATAAGGTATTGATTTATTCTCCTAATATAGGAGGAAAACAAGCTATGTGAAAGCGTACGTGGGGTGTTAATATTTCACCAAGTGATAATAATGAATCACTGCAGGGATTTTTTTTAAATTCATACACAGCATACTATTTGCATATATTAACTAGTGTTTTGCCTCCTTCTTCCCTTCTTTTGCCTGTCAAAAGGATAGTAGTTGATTTTGGTAAACTCTATAGCTGAAAGCTCCATGCTTTTTTTATATACTGTACTTCATAGCTTCACTCAGCTTGGCTCAGAATAGCTCATGTCAAGTACACTGTATCTCTCAAGGATGCTAGTATTGTTTCAGGGTGATGACAGTTCCTTAGATCAATGTTTCTCAACCTCAGCAACTATTGTAGATAGATAGATAGATAGATAGATAGATAGATAGATAGATAGATAGATAGATAGATAGATAGATAGATAGATAGATAGATAGATAGATAGGTAGGTAGGTAGGTAGGTAGGTAGGTAGGTAGGTAGGTAGGTAGGTAGGTAGGTAGGTAGGTAGGTAGGTAGGTAGAATAATGACGATAGCTAGAAGATATCTTCTCAGCTAGTTAGATCAGGAGTCCCCAACTCATGGGTCACAAGCCACTACCAGGCAGCGGCCCATTCAAAACTGTGCCATGAAAGCTGTGGATGGGTGAACATGCATGCACAGCTCCATTTGTGCAAATGGTGGGTACACATCAATGGTGGGATTCGAATTTTTTACTACTGGTTCTGTGGACGTGGCTTGGTGGGCATGGCAGGGGAAGGATACTCTAAAATCTACAGTCAGAGGTGGTATTTGCCAGTTTTCTGAACCACTCAAAATTTCTGCTACTGGTTCTCCAGAACTGGTCAGAATCTGCTGAATACCACCTCTGGTCCACATGCCCAACAGTTGTGAAAATGGAGCTGCACATACATTCACACCCCACTTGCATGGAACCATCCTGTCTCCCACCCCACCCCAGACCAGTCCTCAAAGCTGGAAAGGTTGGAGACCGCTGAGTTAGATAATAGATGATAGCTAGCTAGAATCATAGATAATGATGATGATAGCTAGAGAATAGCTAGAAGGTAGCTAGATGGATAGATGATAAATAGATAGATGGATTATAGATAATAGCTAAATAGATATAGCTGACAAGGATGATGATGACAGCTGGCTAACTAGATGATAGATTTTTTGTGTGTGTATGTGTGTGTGATGGCAACGATGATGACAACTAGATAGATAGCTGGCTAGATAGGAGGGAGGGAGGGAGAGAGAGGGGGGGGAATGTTGAAATCCATGCATCTTAAATTTGGGGTTAATAGAATAGGATAGAGTTCTTTACTGGCCAAGTGTGCTTGGACACACAAGGAATTTGTCTTGTGCAAATGCATTTGTCAAGAGTTAAGAATCAACAATACTAATGGGTATCTTTATTTAGAATGTGAATTTGCTTTTTTTTTTTTACTTTATTTTTTTTTTCTCCTGCCATTTCAAATACCAGAATGTCCAAGATGACCGAACATACATCGAGTTGGCAGGCTACAAATTAAAGCAAGTTAACATAAAGTGACTGAATGTAACAATGAAAACTTTATTATGGTCTTAGATCAGAGTTTTTAAACTGCAAACAGACGTATAAATCTATCATTTCTGCTCATCTGCTCAATAATTCAGTTGCACTCCAGCTTTAATTTGTATCTGTTTTGGGGAAAATGTTTTAAAATATAAAGTTAAATATACATTTTCTCTTCAGACTGCTGCAAACTATATTGCAGCGATTAAACAAATGAAAATGTTGAATAGCTAAATTTTGATTTGCACAATTGCCTGAGAGAAGCAGAACAGCTAATTTACAATATTAATTTGCAAAAAAAAAAAACCTCAACATCCCTAAAACTGTCGTTCTGTAAAGTACCATTGAATAATTTCTAAAATGGTATTCAAATGCAAATCTCTGCACTTGTTTAGAGAAAAATAATGAGCCCAACACTGCAGAACATAGATGTTGTGGAAGATACACAGCTTCCATAGAAAACAGCAGCTCAAATCTGTCTTTCAAACACTGTTCAGTGAAAAGAGGTGGCCAATTGCATGTATTTATTTATATAAACATTTATCACCTATTTTTCCAATGTCTATGCATTACCCAAAGAGGAAACTACAGTATTGCCATGATAATGACTACGTATCAGAATGATCAAACAAATGGCAACTTCAGATCTCAACAAATAAATGCTCTGTCCTACATATTGGCAAAAAAAATCAGAAAATAAAATACAGGCTGAATAGTCAAGACCTTGTTGAGACTCAAACTCTGTAAAGGATCTTGAAGTATCATCTCAAATGATCTAAGTGCTAGAGCCCACTGTAACCACATAGCCAAAAAGGCGCTAAGAGTTGTTAACCTAATCTTATGTAGCTTTTTCTCTGGTAATATTACACTAATAACTAGAGCATACAAAACATTTGCTAGACCAATACTCGAATACAGCTCATCAGTCTGGAACCCACATTACGTATCTGATATTAACACAGTTGAGAAAGTCCAGAAATATTTTACAAGAAGAATTCTTCACTCCTCTACTCATTGCAGAATACCTTATGCCACCAGACTCGAAATTCTAGACCTAGAAAATCTTGAACTACGCCGCCTTCAGTCCGATCTAAGTATAGTATATAAAATCATACATTGCAATGTCCTACCTGTCAATGAATACTTCAGCTTCAACTATAACAACACAAGAGAAAACAACAGATACAAACTCAAGGTTAATCGCACCAAACTTGATTGCAGGAAATACGACTTCAGCAACAGAGTGGTCAATATCTGGAATACTCTACCTGACTCTGTGGTTTCTTCCCCAAACCCCAAAAACTTTAACCTTAGACTGTCTACTATTGACCTCACCCCTTTCCTAAGAGATCTGTAGGGGGCGTGCATAAGCGCACCAACATGCCTACCGTCCCTGTCCTATTGTTTCTTTTATATTTTATTTTTCTTATATGTATCCATGTATTCATAACTATGTTTTACTTATACCTATTACCTTGTAAGCAATTGACAAATAAAATGAATAAATAAACCCATACTAGGTAACATAATCAGTACTATTTCCTAGTTTGGGTAATGAAACATCTGCAACAAAACAATCAAGCTCAAGACTGGAAGAAAAACATGATTTCAAATATACCAGATTGGAGACTTAATTTGAAGAACATAGAAATAGCTAAACTGTGCACAATGGAATTTTAACTAAATTTAAGCAAGGATACTTCTTATAAAGGAGAACATCTGTAGCTCAGGATTGAAATGAAGGGGTCCTTAGTGCTCTCTGAGTTTGGCTTTTTTCTTGCAGATTGTTATAAGTAAATGTGGGTGTTATACTTGAGAAACTAATGAACCAGACTGTAGCCATTTTGTGTTCGTAGAATGACCTTTTTAGAAGAACAGAAAAGTTGAGAAATATGTTTTTGTACAAGAAACATGTGGTATTGGGAAATGTCCTTGGACGAGGTTCTAGAATGTGAAGGGAACAACTTGACATTATATAGTCATATTAATCAAAAATATAATCCTCTGATAATTGCACCACCGGATATCTGGAGATAAATCCGGGAAAAGGATGTTGGTAAGTAGGAAGAGGTCATTGGAAATACCCATAACTTTCCTATGAGAAACTATGTATCTTTGTAACTGAAAAACAACATGTGATCTGTACTTGTTTATACCATTATATTTGAGTATAAATATATGGTCTGTCTGGTAATCGGGGTTCTCCTTTGTCTCATACTATCCTTGATATGGGTTAAAGGGTGCCGGTACTGCAGTATCTTCAATAAAACCAGTTACGTGTTTCAGTATTTCAAGTCTGTTCTAATTATTTCTGCTCATACACATGACAAGTTTTGGCGAGCCAGCCAGGAGACAGGACAAGGACTCTGGAGGTGGTTCTTCTGGGCTGCAAAACGGGGCCCCCTGCTGCTGTTCTGCGGGGTTTTGTGCTTTGGATGAGCCTCCGTCCGGGGGCCTTGCTCCTGGTGACCTGCGTTTGGTTGACTGATTGCTGGGACCGTGCTGGCTTCCGGAGGCCTCGGGTGAGTTGTGGTGCACCGGGGAGTCAGGTGAGCTCTATCTGTGTTTTTTTATATATCTATAGATATGCTTTAGAGCCTTGAGCTGCTAGGTTGTTTTTTCTTTACAACAGTCTCACATTTTTGTTCCTCTCTTTTGAAACGTTTCATATATGCATTTTTTTTTCTTCTCTAAATGAAGGCTTGTTTGGCTTGTGTTTTTTTTTCTTCGTGTTTGGCGTGTGTATCTGTGCAGAGGGGTCTGTCTGTGCTGTTCAATTGTTTATTCCCTCTTTCTCTGTCTCATTTCCTGTGAATAGGGGGGTGAAAATGGGGAATTTGTTTTCCTGGTTACAGAAACCAGTTGTTGCTAGTGAAGTTCCTTCCATTCCTATGTCATCTCCTCTTGGGGAGTTAATAAATCAGTGGAATGAGGCATGGTTAGTTCAGTATACTAAGCTTTTGGATAAGATACGGTTAATTGAGCTGTGTACAGCCCGCTGGCCGGATTATATTTTGAAACGTCCAAATTATAGGTGGTCGAGGTTTGGTGAGTCTAATGTATATTGGATTAATGCTTTAAAGGATGTTTTGACTAAAAAGAGGTTGATTTCTCAATTGCCTTATGTTGTGCCTTGGTATCATGTACAATATACTGATCCATTTCCTCCTCTTGGGAAACCTTCTAAGAGACTTTTGTATACAAAGGAAAGTGATAAATGGGATCCTTTGGATTATGCTGGTCCTGTATGTCCTCCTCCTTATAATGTAGCTAACTCTGTGCAAGATGTGGGAGACAAGAGGGGGGGAAGTTCCTCCGCAGTTTCTCAGTATAGAGAGTTAAAGCAGGAGTTGGATTCATTAGTAGTTGCTGGACCTTCTAGTGGAGCTATAACTAGATCCAGAGCGAGAAAGGAACAACAGATGTTATATCCATTACGTGAAATGCCTAATGGAGTTACAGCTGAGGGGGTTCCTATAACAACATTTGTAAATGTCCCACTTACGTCTTCAGATTTGAGAAATTATAAGTTGTCTATGCCATCTATTCAGGTTGATCCAATATCATTATCACAGAGTTTGGATTTGTTTTTGGGTCCTAATATTTATACTTATGTGGAATTACAGCATATCTTGGGATATCTTTTTTCTCCTGAGGAGCGAGGGCAGATTAGGCGGGCTGGCATAGCATACTGGAATAAGACACAGGAAGGTGTAGTAAATGCGGTAGATGGTGAAGATAAGTTTCCTTTGGCAGATCCTGGTTGGGATAGTCAGGTTCCAGAGGATAGAGTACAGATGGTGGATATGAAGAAACTTATTGTGCAGGGTGTGAAGACTGCTGTACCTCAGGGTAGAAATCTAGCTAGAGCATTTGAGGTAGGTCAGTTAAAAGATGAGTCTCCGGCTGAATTCTTGACTAAAATCAAGGATAGTTTAAATAAGTATTCTGGTCTTGCCCCTGAAACACCAGAATATCAGGCTTTAATGAAATTGCAGTTTGTTACTAAAGCCTGGAGTGATGTGCAGAGGAAATTGCAGAAGATAGAGAGATGGGCTGAATCAGACATAGCTACTTTGTTGCAAGAGGCCACCAAGGTGTTTATTGGTCGCGATCTTGTAAAGTCTCGTCAAAAATCCCAAATTATGTTTTCAGCGTTGAAAGCTGCTACAACCGAAAAGGTGGATAAGCCAGTTGCAGCTACTAGAAGAGCTGGAGGTCCATCTACTGGAGGTGGATGGAAGCGTCCTGGGAGAGGACGGAGGGGATTCCTTTCCTTGAATAGGAATAGGGGGCAGAACGGTAGTAGACATTGTTTTGCTTGTGGAAAAGAGGGGCATTTTGCGAGAAATTGCCCGGACAAGCAAAGACTGCAACGAAGAGAACAGAGACTGTATACCCTAATTGAAGATTAGGGGGGTCAAGGGCTCCTGACGTTGGAGTCCCACCGGGAGCCTTTAGTAAAATTGAAGGTGGGACCTAAGGAAATAAGTTGCATTTTTCTGATAGACACAGGGGCGGCTAGAACGTCATTGTGTGAGTTACCTGAGGGTCTTACTCAGGAGGGAAAAATGATGATAGTCTCTGGGGTTAAAGGGGAACCCTTTGAAGTTGCAGTTGTTGAAAATGTGTCTCTGAAGGGGGAATACTCAGAGATAACATTAAATATCTTGTACATACCTGAAGCAGGTATGAACCTTTTAGGACGAGATGCTTTGTCTTTATTAGGATGTGAGCTTATCTTTTCTGCAGATAAATGCACAATTCAGCTCTTAGATAGTGAACAGGAGAAATATATAGATCCTATTGTGTGGGAAGCAAAAGGAAACAGAGGTGTTTTGAGAATCCCACCTGTTGAAGTGATTTTAAAAGAGGATGCTGAGCCAGTGAGGCGGAAACAATATAATATTTCTCCAGAAGGGAGACGTGGTCTAAAGCCAGTGATAGAGTCTCTTTTAAGGGATGGACTGATTGAACCTGCAATGTCACCATATAATACACCTATCTTACCTGTAAAGAAACCTGATGGGTCCTTTCGTCTAGTGGCTGATCTACGGCTCATAAATAGATTGGTAGTAAAACGACATATTATTACGCCAGATCCCTATACATTATTGGGGAGAATTCCACATGAGCATAAATATTTTAGTGTAATAGATTTGAAGGATGCTTTTTGGACGTGTCCTTTGGCCGAAAACTCGAGAGATATCTTTGCCTTTGAATGGACAGATCCAGATACATATCGTACTCAACAATATCGTTGGTGTGTGTTACCACAGGGTTTTTCAGAAAGTCCTAATTTGTTTGGACAGGCATTAGAGCAGGTCCTTGAAGGATTTTTCCCACCTGTGGGGATAACAGTATTGCAATATGTGGATGATTTGTTGGTTTCAGGAGAACAGAAACGAGAGGTAGAAAAAGGCACTAATGCTTTGTTAAATTATTTAGGGCAACAGGGCTTGAGAGTGTCAAAGAAGAAATTACAGTATGTTGAGTCTGAGGTTAAGTATTTAGGACATTTAATTAGTCATGGAAGTAAGAGAATAAATCCAGAAAGGATTGAAGGGATAGTTAGACAGCCTGTACCGAAGAATAAGAGGGAAGTTCGGAAGTTTTTGGGCTTGTTAGGATATTGTCGTCTATGGATAGATGATTATACAACCAAGGTTAAATTTCTATATGAGAAATTGTTAGATAATGAACCATGGGAGGTTGTATGGAATAATGAAGAGAAAAATAACATTGAGAAACTTAAGCATGATTTAATACAAGCTCCGGTACTAAGTTTGCCTGATTTAAAGAAACCTTTTCATTTGTTTGTCGCAGTTGAAGATGGAATAGCTAAGGGAGTTCTGGCTCAGGTCTGGGCTGGAAAGAAAAAGCCTGTAGCATTTTTATCCAAATTGATGGATCCAGTAGTACGTGGTTGGCCTTTATGTATTCAGGCAGTAGCGGCTACAGCTATATTGGTAGAGGAAAGTAGGAAGTTAACTTTTGGAAGTGCTTTAGTGGTAAGCAGTCCACATCAGGTGAGAACTATTCTAATGCAGAAAGCACATAAATGGCTTACACATGCTAGGTTATTGAAATATGAAGCTATTTTATTATCTCAGGAGGATTTGCTCCTCTCACTGGATAGGAATTTAAATCCAGCTGAATTCCTTTCGGGAGAGAAACAAGAGTGGGATAATATAGAGCATGATTGTATTGAGGCTATAGATTTACAGACGAAAATAAGAGAGGATTTGGAGGATAGCCCATTAGAGGGAGGTATTAATTTGTTTATAGATGGATCTTCTAGAGTAGAAAATGGTAAACGAATGAATGGATATGCAATTGTGAATGGAGATACGTCTGAAGTACTGGAAATGGGCAAGATGCCAAATGACTGCTCTGCACAAGTATGTGAAGTTTTTGCTTTATTGCAAGCCTTGAAACTTTTAGAGAATGAAGTGGGTAATATCTATACTGACTCTAGATATGCCTACGGTATTTTACAAACCTTTGGGAAAATATGGGTAGAAAGAGGACTAATTACAAGTAAAGGAAAAGAAGTAAAACAAGTAGATCTTATCAAAGCTGTATTAAAAGCAGCTGCATTTCCGGAACGTTTAGCTATAATACATGTTGAAGCTCATAGGAAGGGAAATTCTAAGGAGATTTTAGGAAATAAATTAGCAGATCAGGCAGCTAAAGAGGCTGCCCGTAAAGGAAGAGAGGTGAAGCTAATGGTTTTAATTCCTGTTTTGGAATGGGATGTAAAACCAGAGTTCACTGATGAAGAAGAAAAGCAGATGCACCTTGGAAGGTGTTACCTGTGTTGATGGAAAATGGGTAACAGATAATGGTTTACAAATAGTTAATAAACCTATTATGAGAAACATAATAGAGAAAGTACATGATGGTACTCATTGGGGAACACAGGCACTTGTAGATTTTGTGAAACAGAAGTATATTTGTAGAGGGATGTTTACAATAGCTATGCAAATATGTAGAAAATGTATACATTGTATAAGAATAAATAGGAAAATGATGAGAAAAACATTATTAGGAGGAAGGGAATTAGCTGTCTGGCCATTTCAGCAGATACAAGTTGATTATACTGAAATGCCAGCTGTAGGTACATTGAAATACTTATTAGTAATAGTTGATCATTTGACAGGATGGGTGGAAGCTTTTCCGTGTGCAAGGGCGAATGCACAAATGACTATAAAGTTAATTTTAGAACAGATAATACCCAGATATGGTCGGTTGAATCTATTGATAATGATAGAGGTACACATTTTACTTCTAATGTGGTGAAGGGGATTATGAAGGAGCTAGGTATCCTCTGGGAATTGCACCTAGCGGGAAACGCCGCTTCCTCAGGTAAAGTGGAACGCAAGAATCAGACAATAAAGAATAGTTTAAAGAAATTGATGTTAGAACTACAATTACCATGGACAAAATGTTTACCTCTAGCTCTATTGCGTATACGTACTTGTCCAAGAACGGATATTGGGATTTCACCATATGAGATGATGTTTGGCATTCCTTATACTGGAAGTGTTGGTATGCCTAGAATAGAACTTAAAGATATTTTCCTTAGAAAATATATACGAGGACTGTCCCAGTGTTTTTCTCTTTTAAGATCCAAAGGACTTTTGGCGCAAACACCATCGTTTGACTTTCAAGCACATGACTTTAGGAGTGGAGACTGGGTCCTGATTAAGCAGTGGAGAGCTTTGGGAAAGCTGAGGCCTATCTGGGAAGGACCATTCCAGGTGTTGTTAACTACTGAATCGGCTGTGAGAACACGAGAGCGAGGTTGGACACATCATTCGTGTGTGAAGGGCCCTGTTCCTGCTCCGGTTGCTGTTTCCAGTAAAAGACAGTTTTGAAAGACTGGACTGTTTCTTTTGTTTATAGATATAGGTATAGGAAGTTTTATGTCTAGTTTAGTTTAGGTTTATGGAACTTTGGGCGCAGGAATTGGTTATTTGGCTGTGTGTAACAAATATCTTTCTTATATTCCTCATTATTTTAAGAGATGAAATAATTGATTGGTGTACACAGATATTGTGTCCTGTAAGTGCAGAAGAAGGTGTAGCAATGGATGTAAGTCCCCAACAACCAGTTGTAAGTTTTGAAGTGTAAAAACTATATACGTTAAGGTGGGTGGGGGCCTAGTCCAATTGTGAACATGATGTGGATAGTGATTATTCTTTTATGTGGGGTAGGTATGGAGACTACAGACATATGGCCTGGATATCCTGTAACATGGCGGCAATTATGTTTCCAGACTGAACCCGATAGAACAGAGAATGAAGGGCAAATATCACTGACATTGATGGAACCTATGATTGAAGCTGGTATTTGTATAAGATCTACTTTAGAAGATGGTTTGTATTTGGGCAGATACCCAACATGTAACTGCACTTATGATGTTGTAACCAATCCAAGAGAACTATCCAAGAGGATGAAACATATACATGATACATGTTTTGAAATGTTTGGTAATTATTCTCCTTCCTATATGAGAATTAGAGCCTTGGAAGAAATACTATTTATGCCATTCCGTGAATTAAGAAGTGCCCCGAAAAAGTTAATGTTTTTATGTGGAAGTATAGCCCTTGCTAAACTTCCGTTTACCTGGAAAGGTAGATGTGCTGTAGGATATATTGAAGCTCCAAGGTATTTACATAGAGGAATAAGGAGTGTCCAAGAAAAAGGACCTAATGCGGTAAGGAGTGAAAATGTTTTTCTGGAATTAATGAGAGTAGCTTTGAATACTTCTTCTTTTTGTGTGAAAGGAGAGACAACAGTTACTGATATAATGTCAACTTGTTTTATAGGAGTTCCAGTGCCAGGAAAGTTTCTATTTAGTGAAACTAGGATTATTATAAATCCCAATGAATACACTGTGTATAACTTGTCAAAGGTGATTACTTTGTTTGGTTCTCCTGTGAAACCAACTAGATGGACAAATCAGAAGAAGTTGGTAATTGAAGTCAAAACAGTTTTACCAGCTTATGATTGTGTGAAATATAAACATCCAGAAAAGAAACATGAAAAGACAGTCTATAATTTCCTACCTACTGAAGATATTATACATTGTACAGAGGTTGAGGAAGTAGATGGAATGTCACATGTGGTATTTTTACCTAGAGGATGGTTTATGTTTTGTGGAACATATGCATATGCATTTATACCAGCAAATGCAATAAGTGGTCCTTGTACAATAGGTCGTTTAACGACTATTATGGCCACTGCTCATCCCAAAAACATAAATAAGAACACTCAATTATACTATGAGGTATATATCATGATCCTAGGTTTTACAAAGAACCTGTACAGGATGATACAGAAACAGAAGTAGAGCATACACATGTGCATACTCAAGAACATGAAGATGTATTTAAATCTAAGGAGCATAAAGAACCACACCTTATCATATACACTTCTCCTACAGTTAGGTGGTCTATAGCCCGTTGGGGTGATAAACATGAACCTGTAGTTGAACATGGTAAGGGATATAGAGGAAAAAGATCAGAGTTTAGTGATGCTTATTCTTCAAATTGTGATGACAATGTAGTAGTTCTGTCAAGAATAGAAGCAGATGTCTTAGGGATATTTGCTTGGGGAGCTACGTATTATAATAATATGCAGTTAGGGCATTTAGCTTGTGCTTTAGCTAAAAGTATTAATGTAACCTCCTCTGCTATTGCAGCTTTAGCTGATGAGATGGGGGAAATAAGGAAGTCTGTGTTACAGAACAGAGTTGCGATTGATTACATTCTTTTGAGATTAGGTCATGGATGTGAGGAGTTCGACGGATTATGCTGTTTTAATATTTCTGATAAATCACAGTTTATTGAATCTAAAGTTAAGATTCTACACAATATCACAACTCATTTAACCCATGATACAGAGGGTAATACTCTGAAACATATATGGCATGTCTTAACCTCCTGGCTGCCTGATTTTGGATGGTTAAAGGAAATATTCTTTGGAATTGTTATAATCCTTGTAATAGGATTGATTTCATGTATCTGTGTTAAGTGTATACCATTATGTGAAGCATGTTTCCGTTGCTGTAAGGTTAAAAAACCTGAGGGAAAACGTAAGGTATATAGTCAACAGGAAGTGAGACTTATGTTGAGAGAGTTTGATGATCATTCTCAAGTATAAATGGTAATAAAAAGAAAGGGAGGAGTTGTTATAAGTAAATGTAGGTGTTATACTTGAGAAACTAATGAACCAGACTGTAGCCATTTTGTGTTTGTAGAATGACCTTTTTAGAAGAACAGAAAAGTTGAGAAATATGTTTTTGTACAAGAAACATGTGGTATTGGGAAATGTCCTTGGACGAGGTTCTAGAATGTGAAGGGAACAACTTGACATTATATAGTCATATTAATCAAAAATATAATCCTCTGATAATTGCACCACCGGATATCTGGAGATAAATCCGGGAAAAAGATGTTGGTATCAATCCAAATGTCAAGTAAGAAGAGGTCATTGGAAATACCCATAACTTTCCTATGAGAAACTATGTATCTTTGTAACTGAAAAACAACATGTGATCTGTACTTGTTTATACCATTATATTTGAGTATAAATATATGGTCTGTCTGGTAATCGGGGTTCTCCTTTGTCTCATACTATCCTTGGTATGGGTTAAAGGGTGCCAGTACTGCAGTATCTTCAATAAAGCCAGTTACGTGTTTCAGTATTTCAAGTCTGTTCTAATTATTTCTGCTCATACGCATGACACAGATGTTTCAATATCCTAACTAGATAACATTATTAGTACTTAGTAACTAACATTTCATTGCCTAAACTAGGTAACATCATCAGTGTTAGTTACTACCACTGATGATGTGACCTAGTTTAGGTAATGAAACATCTTTAAAAAAAACAACCAAGTGCAAAGAGCACCAAGGACTCATCATTTCAACCTGAGCTACAAATATTGTCCTTTGTAAGAACTATTCTTGTTTAAAGTTAGTTAAAATTCAATTGTGTGTAGTTTAGCTATTACTATAATTCTTCAAATTAAGTTTGGCTACTGTTATATTCTTCAAGTTAAATTTCAAATTAAGTATACAGAAGAATCGTGCTCATGCTCTTTGAAATTATTTTTTAAATCATACCTAATAGGAGAAGTTGTAGTTTTTTGTTTCACATTTAAATTCCAAGAATTTCTGCATTACGCTATGCATGTCTTTTGGACTTTTAAAACTTTTTTTCTTTTCTACTTTCCATTTTACATCTGTTTTTACATGTCCACCACACGTGATAAAACATTCCTTTTCTTTCATGACATTTCTAACACTTATCCATCTTAGATAACACTGATGGTGTTGTATAAAACTTTTTGTAACCAATTTTCCTTCAAGTTATAACATGGTATAAATTTTCTTGTTTTAGTCCATAATTCTTTCCATTGTTGTATTGTAACTTTTTCGTTGAAGTTTTGCATCCATTTCTTTATAAAGTTTCCTATTTGTTCTGTGTCGTACCTAAATAAACAAGAGGCAAACATTTTAAGTGTACTGAATACTTTGAAGACATTATCTAATAAAGTACAAAAGACAACATGACAGATGAAAAAATGTAATATAAACCAAGCACCAGAGGTTATAGCTGTCCAGTATATTATTAACAACTTGCATTTTTCATCATTTAATCAGGTCCAGTTCTCAAAGATTACCTGGAAAAGAGGCTGCAGTTTTTTTTAACAAGATTTTTCAGAAATGGTTTGCCATTGTCTCTTTCCTAGAGTGAGAGAGAGAGTGACTTCTCCAAGGTCACCCAATTGATTTTATGGCCAAGGCAGGACTATAATTCATAGGCTCCTCGTTTCTACGCTGATGCTTTCAGTATTACATCAAACTGACTCAATTGTAAATAGTTAGATACATTATTGTACCATGTTAAAAGATTAAAAACACTATTAAAATTAAGCTAAAACCTAATATCAAGAAATGTACTCATCACTATATAAATTGCCAAATAGAATTACACACTGTAACAAGTACAGTTCATATTCTTAGGGTTTTTTTTGGTTTAAATATCTTATAAAATTGAAGATAGCTTTCACACAAATAACCCTAAATTTGAATGTGGTACAAATGTATTAATTTAAGAATAATGTCTAGTTTGAGTTGGTGTCAGATTTCCATTTATGATATGAAGTTAATCTATACATCTAGGCATACAACTTAGATACCCAAGAACTGACACAAATTGGTTAGGCATTGTTCACTGAAGAAATAAAACTTCTCTTTCCAATGAAAGAGTACTATCCAGTGAATAGTACTGATTGTTCTCAACTTATGACCACATTTTGAACTAGAATTTTGATTACTAAGCAATGTGCTTGTTGAGTAAATACGACTGGACCCAATTTTACAACCATTTTTACTATGGTTGTTAAGGAAATCCAACTTCCCCAATTGACTTGATTGTTGGAAACTCAACCCAAATTGTGATCATGTGGTCATAGTTTGAGGATGGATCATAACTCATTTTTTTCCAATGCTGTCATAACTTTGAAGCATCACTAATGAATGGCTGTAAGTCAAGGACTACCAGTATCCTTGCAGCAGGTTGTACAGTACATATGAACTATAGAATTAATTCCCTTGCCATTGAAAGCAAGATTCATTTCCAGAGTGTCCATCAGCGTTAGATATTTGAAAATTACAGAATTTGGGGATAGAGGGGAAGGAAGATAAATGCTTTCATGATTCCCTGATGTTGTTGTTTTTGTCTTTTTTTAATCTCAGCTTTTTATATGAAGTTATGGAAGACACACTGTAGTTTCTTCTAGCATTTAAAGTGATACATTATTTTAAACATACATTGGACATGTGAAAGTCATGCAGACATGTATATCCAGCACGTGAAAAAAACAGGCAGTTTTGAACTGCATTTTTCTAAATAAGGATTCAGTTTAAAGTAAGAGTTGTAAAAAAACCATTTTGTAGATATCTGCAGGGTATGATATTAGCCAATAGCCAAAGCAGCATGATACTATCAATGAATTCTTGCTGGGATGTATTAGGAGAATCGGACTTGATTGAATTCCATACTGTACTTTTGGGATACAATTTCTTTTACCCTACAAGATACTTTAGCTACCTCTGTAAATAATTTTTTGCTTTCTGGTCTCTTTAGTCCCACTGCCACTATGGCCAATGTCCTTTCTCAGTCTGGAAATCTTTAAAAAGATCTTTGGAATGGACGTGCTATACAAGTATGCATTCAGCATCATTTGAAACATCTAGTATTAAGGGCATATCTTTCCCTGGGTAACTCAACAAAGCTGTAGTGTTAGCCTTGAGATGAACTCAATACCCTGCATGATCATATACTAGTCTGAAAAACAGGAAATGAGGAATTGAATGCAAGTCTCCAGTCTCTGTGGGGATGATCGTTACCATTCTTTTTTCTTTTCTTTTTTTAATGAAGAATAGTGAACACTGGCAGCTCTGCCTAGATTATATTGACATTGTCTTTTGCTTATATGATCTGAAGTAATAAAAGGTGTTTTTGGTTTAAAGAGTTGCAGTACCCAAAAGCTCTTGAAGCCCTCTTTTGCCTTTGTGGGAAGGTTCCCCTCCCTACCCGAAGAATGAAATATTTTGGGAAATATTAAAAAAAGACAGAATATTATATTTCCCTAAAGGAGAAATGGGGAAACATGTTTTTAGAGGCAGAAAGCAGCCCCCAAGTCTTTCATAATAGCCCATAACAGATGCCAGCACTTAAGAGATAGTTTTGATATAATGTGCAGCAGTGATGTAAAATTTCTTGGCTTCTATTTTCCACATTAAAAAACCCTTTTTTTGAGACAGAGAGATTGATCTAAATTATTCAGGTCTAAGGTGGGACTTGAACTCACAGTCTCCTAATTTTTAGTTCATCACCTTAACTATCACACAAGCTTATCAGTTGGAATCATTCAGCATGCTGCTTAGATTTTATTTTAATTTATATTAAAATTAATTTTAATTCTGTGCTAGACATGAGTATCAAGATTCAGCAATATATAAACTTAATACCTGAATTAAATAAAGAGGCAAAATAAAAACTGTCATATTAGGCAAATTTACTGAAATTTTAATTGATAATAAGCTGCAATATCTATGTGAGATTTAAAATAATTTGGGCACCTGGGTTAATTTGCATATCATTTCACATACCAGCCTCTTTTGAAAAATAATAATGACAATTACAAATTGGGCAAGATATTTACTTTCATTTAATGCTCATATCCAAAACCACATAAGGCCCACACACAGATGCATATTCCAATTATATTATACACATCAACAATATCTGAAGATATAGAGATGGCTGGGAATGTTGTGCAATTATGTTTTTGCTGGTTTGTTTTTAATGAACCTGACAAAGTTTGCAAACTGCTTGACAAGCAAGATTTAAAGAAACTGAAAGACTGAAACATTGAAAGTAGGAAGAAGCAAATAGAATACTCCCCTGAGCAATTAGGACTCCAAAATTTGAGTCTGAATCCCTGAATATTCAAGCAAGGTTCTAACCCTTCCACCTCCCATGTTAAGAGGGTTCTTCTCTTCTTAACCTGAATGCGAGCACTAAATGCAAATACATAACACAAGAGTTTGACTTGCATTGAAGTAAGTACGGGTTTGGTTCTCCGAAATGTTTCAGTTCAACTTGGCAAAACCAGGGTTGATCAGACTTGGAGTTGGTGATTCACAGCATCATAATGTACAATAGAATATCCTGCTGAAGATCCTTGAAACTAGGGATTTTGGGGAGATACTTTTTCTCTGGTAAATCTAGACAACATACTAAAAAGTAGAGACATCACTCCGCCAACTAAAGTATAGTCAAGGCTATGGTTTTCCCAGTTGCAATATATGGTTGTGAAAGTTGGACCATAAGGAAGGCTGAGCATCAAAGAATTGAGGCCTTTGAACTATGGTGCTGGAGAAGACTCCTGAGAGTCCCTTGGACCAGCAAGGTGATCAAACTGGTCAGTCCTAGAGCAGACCAATTCTGACTGCTCTTTATAAGAACAGATCCTCAAGATGAAACTTAAATACTTTTGCCACCTAAAGAGAAGGAATGACTCACTGGAGAAGAGTCTAATGCTGGGAATGATTGAAGGCAAAAGAAGAAGGGGACGGCAGAAAATGAGGTGGCTGAATGAAATCACTGAAGAAATAGGCGTGAGCCTACTTGGACTCTGGGGGATGGTAGAGGACAGGAAGGCCTGGAGGAACATTATCCATAAGGTTGCAATGGGTTGGACATGACTTCGTAACTAACAACCACAAATTTTTCTCCTTTTGGTGATACTTTTTCTCCTTTTTTATGATATGCACACTTTAGCCTCATTATGATGAACATTTTACTGGTACAGTTGGATGAAAATACAATCTGGTTTTAGACAACAGAGGTTTAATATTTTTTAAAAATCTTTAAATCCTGAGATTTTAAAAACTGGTATGGGAAGACCTAAAGTGAAAATACATCAGTCTTTGGAAAACATGTGGTAGTTTAGAATCAATCACCACAAATTGATGGAGTTAGCAGAGATGGTTAATGTCAGTCTTCAAGACTCCTTTCTTTTGCTATCTTTTTGGCTGCTATAGTAATGGGGGAAGGGTGAATTAATTGGGCTTTGTGGGGTGGGAGTGCTGGAAGTTTTAGAGAATGAACTGTATAAGTTGGGGAAAACTTTATTGTTTGTGCTTATTTGCTTGCTTACTGCGAAACTGCAGCTCTTTATCAAACTAGGCCAAGATCAACAGCCAGATGTCTACATCACCACCTGAAGATGCCCCACATAACATTATACTCATCTTCGATTGGATGGACCATTTGAACTATTGTAGGTGGGAACATTGCCATAACTTTGTATATGTGTTTTTCATGTGCAAATCCCCAGATCTAGAATTCTTTTGATGCTACCATTTGATTTGCAGTAAATGTTTCTTTTCTCTATAACAATGGAGTCTAAGAGTGTCTTTCTTGGATTTTAAACGGAGCACCACCTGACAGCTAAATTGACTGTTTTAAAAGAAAAAATAAATAAGTACGTTGTTTTTTACTCAGAAACCGCTTCTGAACTTTGTGCTTGAGCTGGGAGGAAAAAAGTGAAACTTTCCAATTAGATTGGTTGATATAGAAACAAATAGTTTATACTACTATGTAAAAGTAAAAAGTTGAGGTTTGATGCTACTATCGTCGTATTTTACTGCACCAAAGGGAGTCAGAAGTCAATGCCTTTCCTTTCTTTCCCCCTTCTTTTCTTCACATTCCCATTCCATTTTCCTTCCCCTATTTTTCCTATGCTTTGTTTTTGTATTTTTATATTTTAGACTATAAACTAATAAAAAAACAAAATAATTTGCAAAAAAAAACCTATAAAAAAAGAAAATAATCACCACAAGAGGATTATCAAGTGCCCGACAGGCAGGAATAAACAAATCCACTTCTTTCTTGCTATAAGATATGATTACCAGTTATTTGACTAAGATCATACTTGTGTACAATACCTTGATCAAATAAGAAATTAACTTTGTTTACAAGTGGTCCTTGATTTATAACCACAACTGGAACAAGAATTTCAATCACTAAGTAATGAAGTCATTAAGTGAGTTGTGACAAGACTCAATTTTAGAACCATTTATACCCATGTGTGCCAGAGGTGGCATGCAGAGCCCTCTCTGTGGGCACATGAGCTGTCGCCCAATTCAGCTCCATTGTGCATGTATGTGCATGCCTCCCACTAGCCAACTGGTCTTCAGGTCTTTGCCACGCATGTGTGGAGAGTCGGGGACATGTGGGGGCAAGGCACATGCACAAGGGACGCGTGGCACATGCATGGGAGAAGTGCACTCATGTGTGGGGATGGGACGCATGCACAGGGGACGCACATGTTTTGCATTTTAGGGATGCATGCATGTGTGTTTGGGTACTCGGTGCCGAAAAGGTTAGCCATCACTGATTTATACCGTAGTCATTAAGCAAATCACACAGTTGTTAAATGAATTGCCAATCATTGAGCAAATCCAGCTTCCCGAATTAACTTTGCTTGTTAGAAGCTAACTAAGAAGGTTGCCACTCTGATCACATGACCCTATGATGCAGAACTGTCATCAATGTGAGGTGGTTGCCTAGCACCCAAATTCTGATCATGTGACCTTAGGGATAGTATGATAGAACTTTGTGGACAGGTTGTCAATCATTTTTTCAAGGCCGTCATAACGTCAAACCATAGTTAAATGGACAGTCTATCATGCATGCATATGTGTTCTATATAGATCAGCTAGACGTTTCCTTCAAGAAACTTCAGCTAAAATGAAATACATATTTATCTATTATTTCAAATTCATGATGCTAGGTGGCTAACAATATTTTTTAAGAAAAAAATTAAAACGCATCAACACATTAAAAAAAAACAAACCTAGAGAAAAAACAGCAGCCAGGGTGAAATAATACCGTAATAATATCAATAACTGATCAATGTAACCAATATATTAAAAAACAAGGTCAGTAATATTTACTCCCATGTAAATAGAGAGAGAGAGAGAGATAAAGTCCACAGGGTGGACTTCTCCAAGTGGGTGGAATCAATCATTGTTATACAATAATGAGCAACAATAAGGTGTAACTTGTTCATAGATTTTCCTTAAATATGATGAAATCTGGAATCAAGCCAATTTTAAATGAAATATTGAACTGAAACTTAAATGTCAGCGAAATTAGTATCATTTGGTTTAGACTTGTAAGAGAGATAAGACTTGTGAGAATGGAGAGAAATTAACATTAAACAGTAAAATAAAATCTTTCTGTTGATTAGATCTAATCAACACTACTTTTTATGTTTTGGCTGCTACTCTTTAATAATATACAGCTCCAGTTGACTGTTAATAATGAATCAAATTCGGTGGAATATTGTGCTCAGATAATCACACAGGAATTCTTTTCTATTTTTGCTTCTTTTTCTAATGGGACCTTTGACTCCAGAAAATACGATAGCAGATTCAGAATGGGGCATTCTAAGTATTCCTGATTTGATCTTCTGTCAGTTGTGGGAAATATGCTTTATTACAACTATATAAAAAGTTTTGTGATGACCTCAGTCAGCAAGGTTGCCTTAATTTATGAAAAGCTACCTAAACAAACCACAGCAAAGAAAAAAAAAACTTTTTTAAAAACTTTAAAAAAAAACTTTTTTAACTTAGAAAGTTAAAGAGGGTGACACAATAGGAAAAAGCAGGAAATGAAGAAGAATTCAAATAATAATTGCTACCTCCAGGAAGGAGAGGGAAAAAAAACCTTGTGAATTTCAAAATTATGTGACAGAAAACTTTAATCATTAGAGCAAGGTTTAATTGCTTTATTTTAGACCTGCAAGTCTAAAAAAATGCATCTAAAACTTACTTCAATTAAATGATTAGAAAGTGTTAATTTGCCAAAGGTATGCTTTTCAACCAAGCAACAGGGAGCTAGCTGTACATGTTAAAAGAAATAAAATGCAGGTAATCCTCAATTTAAGACCATGACTGAGATCAGAATTTCCATTGTTAAGCAAGTTGGCTGTTAAGTGAGTCACAACCCATTTTACAATCCATTTACCACAGATTGTTAAGCAAATCATTGCAGTTGATAAGTGAATCTTGCAAATTCAGATTCCACTATTGACTTTCGTTGCCATGGGTTGGCGGAAGCAAACTAGGAAGATCACAAATGATAATCACAAGATCCAGAATGTTGCAATTGTAAATACATTCATTCAACAGGCATCCAAATTTTGAACATGTGACCATGCAGTTACTGCAATGGTTGTTAAGTGAGGGGTCCATCTGCAAGTCACTTTCTTCAGTTGCATTGTAACTTTGAATGGCCACTAAAGAATGGTTGTAGATTGAGGACTACCTATATTTTAAGAGAAATAGATGAATAAGATCTATACCCTAGGAACAATGTAGATATGCAGAAGAGGTTGAAAAGCAAAAGAAATACCCAGCCTTTTGGGTTTCATAGTTCCATGGAGAAAATTTTTTCCATGGACCAGTGGGGTTATGGTTTCGCATGCTGCTTGCATCCCATGGATGGGGCTTCACTTGTTTGCGTGGTCCAGTTTCTGGTATACCATGGCCCAGTGCCAATCCAGGGACCAGGGGTTGGGGACCCCAGATCTATACCAGATCTGGTCTATCTGTCAGAGATTTAAAAATGGCATGCCACAGGTCACAGAGGAACAATGCATCAAGATTGAAACAATGGTCAAGAATGAAAGCAGGTGACGTAATGTTCCATCAAACACAGAGGTGATATAGGAAGAATGATGGCAAAGGATTAATATTTGATTTTTTTTGCATCTTATCTCTCCCAGCAATCTTTTTAAACTTGACCAATTCATACGACAAAAAGTGAGTATGTGACTACGTGGGTGTGAGTATAATGCTTAAGCAATCTTAATATGATAATTTTTTTTTTTTTTGCAGATTAACAGTAACTCCCTGTTTTCTGTTTCTTCTCTCAAGTATTTCATTGGTGCATAAGATCCCAAATCCTTACATCTCCACTGAATTGGTAGATCCTCTAATAAATTCTTCTTCTATCTCCAAACAAGACAATGTGCTTCTAAGTCTACTTTGCCCTCATCAAGCTCCAGAGATTTAGATATATAAAACAGCTGCTGGTGTCTTTACTAATGAGCAAAAAACAAGAAAATTTATCCAGTAATTAAAGAATGCTGGGTGGGATAGGAATAGAGCAAGACAGGAAATGCAAATGCCATCTAAGCCAACTAGGTTAAAGATATGGAACATAAGAGGCCAAACCAGATCACATTTTCCACAGTTCTTTTGCAAAATTATGGGATGTGGATTTTATTTTTGTTAGAATTTTGGAATCCACCTAGGCCAGAATCTCTCAGCTTTGATTATCATCACAATTTAACACAGATGGTAACAATATTGATCTAGATTAATTTTAGATTATAGTATAGAATATAGTGTGACTTTTTGACTGGTAAATCCAGGATGATTGGGATTATAATACCTAGCACTCCTACCTGGCATGTCCTAATAGTTGGGAATGCTGGGAGTTGTAGTCCAAACACAGCTAAGGAAAAGACTAACAATGGTGAATATTTCTGAACCTCCAAGGATAGTCTATAGAAATGATAACAGACATCAGAATTTTTAATTTAATTGTACACATGTTGTGCATTGACAGTAAACATTTGAATTGAGAATGAAAAATAAAAAGGGACTCCTGCTGTAAATGGGAGCTCTTTAGTGAGGTGTTAATACCTGTTTTATTGTCACAACTTGTTTTTTATTGTGAGTTCTTTATTTGATTTTATGAAATATAAAAGAGCCATGCTGGCAGTATGGTTAGAATGCAGTATTGCAAGTTAATTCTGTGACTGCCAGCAGTTCGATTCTGACTGGCTCAAGGTTGACTTAGCCTTCAATCCTTCCCAAATCTATAAAATAAGGATCCAGATTGGTGGGGGCAAAATGCCGACTCTGTAAACCACTGTGAAGCAGTATAAGTCTAAGTGCTATTGCTATTGCTATCCACCTATAAGAATTGGACAGAAGACAAGTTTAATAAATTATTATTATAGATAGTCCTGTAATAGTTATTTGACACAGCCATTCATTTAGCAACCATTCAAAGTTATGGTGGCACTGAAAAAAATTACTTATAATCAGTCCTTACATCTTGACCATTATAGCATCCCCATAGACGTGTGATCATAATTTATGCAACAAGCATATATTTACAAAGGTTGCACTGTTCCTGGGTCATATGATCATCAACTGCAATCTTTCAAGTAGTTGAATCCATTTATTTTTATAGTTTGTTATAAAAATTTATAGAAACCTAAAATGGTTAGAAAGATACAATACAAAAAAATACCACCAAAAGGCAAGTAAAATCCATTTTGTGCAGGGGAACACAATTCCAGTGGTGGGATTCAAACTTTTTTTATTACCAGTTCTATGGACGTAGTTTGCTGAGTGTGGCAGGGGAATGATAGTGTAAAATCTCCAATCAGAGGAGATATTTGCCGGTTCTCCGAACTACTCAAAATTTCTGCTACTGGTTCTCCAGAACTGGGCAGAACCTGCTGAAGACCATCTTTGCACAATACATGCATGTACAGTATATACACAATAGCTGAGTGAATCTCTCAACATCTTTGCTGGAAAATCACAACAAGCTCTTTTTCAAAAATATGAACGTTTAAAAAAATGCTTATTTAGAATCATAGAGTTAACATTTCTCTCTTCCATGCAGTAATTGAGTGTTTTCCTCATACTAAAATTGCATATACAGATGTCTATCCTTGAAGGAAAAAATGTGATGTTGCAATAGTTGCGTATGCCTTCTTCAAGAATTTGGACTTGCAGGAATTTCTGTTGCTATATATGGTTCACAAATATAAAAATTGCTTCTTTTGCCATAGCAACTAGAGAAGACTGACTCTCTTCATTTGTGAACAATTGCGGCACAATTCCCAAAGAAACAACCAGCTAGAATCAGAAATACATAATGTTCATTGAATCAATCAATAGTCAACTTGTATTTTCTGTTAGAAACCTTGTTTTCCATTCAAGACATGTCACTTACAAGTTCTGGATAGTAAAATTTTATTTACTATGGGTATAGTAAATAATAATCGGGGTGTGATGGCTCAGTGCTTAAAGATGCTGAGCTTGTCAGCTAGAAAGCCGATAGCTGCTGCACAATGGAACGAATTCCCATTACTTGCTCCAGCTCCTGCCCACCTAGAAGTTCTAAAGCATGCAAATGTGAGTAGATAAAGAGGTATCACTTCAGTAGGAAGATAACAGTGTTCCCTGCAGATAGTCATGCTGCCACATGACCATGGAAAATCTTCAGACTGTCTCTGTCAACTGAGAAAAGGAGATGATCACTGCCCCCTAAAGTTCTACATGACTGGATAGGGAAATTTTGCCTTTTGCCTTTTTATAGTAAATAAAAAAGTAACACATAAAACTGGTCTCGGTATCTAGAATTAATTGAATTGCCATTGAGAGATAAGTTCCAATCTGATGTGATCCAAAGTACATCTGGCAAAATACCTTTCAACAGAAACATGTTTGTAAAGCATATGAATTTATTCTCAAATAGTATTTTTGTTTCTGATTTGATTCAGTTTCTTACCTATAATTTGCTTGGAAAACACTGAGCATTGGAAGCAATGTAAATTTGACTGCCCAGTAGTCCAGGTGTATGTATTGGGACCAAGAATGTTAAGTTCTCCTTTTCTTGGTCCACAAGTTAGGACAGAAAGTGTCATTGTGTATCATAACATCATATCACAAATAACATCAGTTAGCTACTTGTACGATGACACAAAAAGAAACAAGGATATAGTTCTTATCATTTGTAAAATGAAATCATAACCTATGTGTTGTTAATGTCATTGTGACTTTTAGAATAATAGAGTTGGAAGGGACCTCGAAGGTCTTCTAGTCCAACCCCTGCTTGAGCAGGAGACCCTATATCATTTGAGACAAACAGCTGTCCAGTCTTTTTTTTAAAGCCTTCAATGATGGAGCACCCAAAACGTTTTAAGGCAAGCTATTCCATTGGTTGACTGCTCTCACCATATGGACATTTCTCCTTAGTTCTAGGTTGCTTCTTTTTTTATTAGTTTCCAACCATTGTTTCGTATCTAGCATTGTAGTGCTTTTTACTGGACACTTATCACTTTGCACTGACTATGCTCATATTTAACCATGGTATTCAATAATTGGACTCCCTATTCCCTTTCTTTTTCCCTTTCCTTTCTTCCTTCCTTCCTTCCTTCCTTCCTTCTTTCTTTCTTTTCCTTTCCTTTCCTTTCCTTCCTTTCTTCCTCTCCTTTCCATTCCTTTCCTCTTTTCTTTGCTCTCCTCTTTCCTTCTTTCCATTCCATTCCATTCCATTCCAATCCTTTCCTTTCTTTCCATTCCTTTCCTTTCCGTTCCTCTTTCTTTTCCTCTTTAGGAAACCTTCCCATACTACTACCTCTTACAGTACTAGACAACACAGTATCAACAATAGAGAGCTTCAAATTTCCAGGTTCTATCATATCACAAATCCTAAAATGGACACCTAACATCAAAAACGTCATCAAAAAAGCATAACAAAGAATGTTCTTTCTACACCAACTCAGAAAGCTCAAACTGCCCAAGGAGTTACTTATACAGTTCTACAGAGGAATTATTGAGTCTGTCATCTGCACCTCTATTACTGTCTGGTTTGGTTCTGCAACCTAATAAGACAGACATAGACTTCAGAGGGTAATTAGGACTGCAGAAAAAACAATTACTACCAACCTGCCTTCAATCGACGACCTGTATACTGCACGAGTCAAAAAGAGGGCTGTGAAAATATCTACAGACCCCTTACACCCCGGACATAAACTGTTTCAACTCCTACTCTCAAAACAATGCTGTAGAGCACTGCACACCAGAACAACTAGACACAAGGACAGTTTTTTTCCCAAAAGCCATCACTCTGCTAAACAAATAATTCCCTCAACACTGTCCAACTATTTACAAACTCTGCCCTACTATTACTATTAATGTTCTCGTCACTCCTTATCACCCATCCCCTCCCACTTTTGATTGTATGACTGTAACTTTGTCACTTGTATCCTTACGATTTATATTGACTGTTTCCTAGTATGATTCGATTGCTTATTGTGCCCTATGACTATCACTAAGTGTTGTATCTGATGATCTTGATGAATATATCTTTTATGTATACTTAAACCATTTGCACCAAGACGAATTCCTTGTGTGTCCAATCACACTTGGCCAATAAAAAGAATTCTATTCTATTCTGTTCTATTCTATTCTATTTCTATTCTATTCTATTCTATTCTTTCTTTTCCTTTCCTCTCCTTTCCTCTTTCCTTTCCTTCTTTCCATTCTTTTCCTTTCCTCTCTCTTTCCTTTCCTCTCCCATTTATTTTCCTTTCCTTCCCTTTCCCTTCCCTTCCCTTTCTCTGTGACATCACTCATTTTATTTGGCAAGTTTGGGTTGAAAGAAAGGAAACTGCACATGTTCTCTTCCCTTCAGAGCACAATGACTCTTGATTCTGTTCTACTCTCCATTGATTGGGATGAACCCATTGTCACTCTAAAGCTGGTTGTATATTATACAGTTCAGATCTTGGTGATTAATCCCCTCCTGGTTAGTTTAAGTCAGAGAAAGTCCCTAGCAGACTCTGGATGCTCTCCTATTTTGCAGAGATCAGAGAAGAAATCGTTTTTCCCAAGTTGCATCTGTCTTGTGTAAAGTGGATTTGTACAAGGAAGTCCCTCATGTAAAGAGTATTGAAAAATTGTTCTAAAGGATTAAAGCTCATTTAATGATGTGACCCAGAAAATCTTTTAAACAACCCACATGTGTGTAGAAAAGATTCAACTTCAAGTAACAAGGCCATAAGTAGCAATAACAATGACTGAAGTTACAAAAAATATAGCTGGGATCCAATTGGCCTTAAAGCACTGAGGGTAAATATTTTGGTGAAAGTTATTTTGGGTGATCCAGGTGTTTTTAGCACAATTTGATTTGTTAACAAAACTTACACCTCATCCTTAAAATCTTTGATTCTGTCTGTTGGATGACAGAAGATGATATATCATGACTTATTTACAAATGCAAGTCCCCTTCCT
Source organism: Bungarus multicinctus (assembly GCA_023653725.1). Lineage (NCBI taxonomy): Eukaryota > Metazoa > Chordata > Lepidosauria > Squamata > Elapidae > Bungarus > Bungarus multicinctus. Next base: position 14,620,018 of record CM042840.1, on the reverse strand, counting down.
TAGCTCTTTTATTATAATGTCATTAAGACTAAATACAACAGCATAGAAAAGCAATTACTGTATTATGAATCAAAGAAGAACTTACATTAAAGATTCTCTTTCATACAATCCCATTGGCTTTCAGTATTATTTTTTATACAGTGCAGAAGCACAATTATAAATATATAAAATGAATAAAAAGGAGTTTTACATACCAGCTCGATATCCGTGTTCACTATGAAACTATGTGGTCAGGTTTAGTTTTTCAGGATGAAAATAAGCAGAAAAAAATCTGCCTCTGCCTACCAGCATCCATCTGGCTAGCGTCCTGTTAGTGTGAGAGAACTGTTTGGAAAGTGAAACAGTATTTGCTGAGACAGCAAGAACCCTGGGCATGGCTTAGCTCAAACGTTGGGTACTAAAGCTGCTTGGTGCTATGAAACTAAAAGTGAAACTGAAACTCTGCTTGTGTTTTGCATTTGGAACAGATGTCTTTTCAGGTGGGGAGGGGAGGTAGAAATCCTTAGCATCAGACCGTGTTAATAATAATATAGGAAATACTAATGCTCTGATGGTCATTTTGCAAAATCTTCTGTTACTGAGCACCTAGAAGCCAAGAGGAACATGCGTGCCAAATTCCAAGTTTGTAGGCTTTATGGTTCTGGAGATTTTGTGATGATTGATATTTCACTTTTATACAGAGAGATATTGGGTTTGTAAATCTGAATCCGTGATAATGTCTGCATAGTTTTTGTAACCTAGCACACAATTCTAGGTATTGTGTAAGTGATGTCCGACTGCTTATCCAATAACAAAAAAAGAAAGAAAGAAAGAAAGAAAAATTCTGAAGAAGTAGGAACGGCAGTGAAGTGTAAAAATAGCTCACCATGTATCTCTATATAAAAATCACAGAAAAGACAACACGGTCACCCCCACTCTGCCAGGCAAGACACCAAAATATAAACTGTCAGCAAACTGCACTCCTTACTAGCACTGATGATGTTATCTAGTTAGGGTTATGAACAGTGGTGGGATTTTAAAAAAATTACTACCAGTTCTCTGGGCATGGCTTGGTGGGTGTGATGTGGCTTGGTGGGTGAGGCAGAGGAAGGATACTGCAAAATCCACATCCCCTCCCCACTCCTGGGAGGATACTGTAAAATTTCCATTCCTTCATAACCCCACTAACCTGCTTTCCAGCTCCGTTCTCCTGTGCAGGGCAACAACAGAAGACCCAGCCGATCAGCTGGGACTCAGGAGGCAGAGAATAGATGGGAGCAGGACCAGTCAGAGGTGGAATTTGCCGGTTCTCCGAACTACTCAAAATTTCTGCTACCAGTTCTCCAGAATTGGTCAGAACCTGCTGAATACCACCTCTGGTTATGAAACATCTTCAAGGAAACCAGCAAGCTCAGACAGCACCAAGGACCCCACACAGCATGACTAATCATTTCACAATTGTGTACAGGTAGTCCTCAACTTATGACCACAACTGAGCCAAAAATTCCTGTTGTTAAGTGAGACAGCTGTGAGTTTATCCCGATTTGATTACTATCGTTGTTAAGTGAATCAATGCAGTTCTTTAATTAGCCACACAGTTGTTAAGTGAATCTGGCTTCCCGATTTACTTCGATGTCAGAAGGTTTGCAGGAAGTGATTATATAATCCCGAGACATTGAAATCATCAAAAATATGAGTCAGTTGCCAAGTGTCTGAATTTTGATTGCATGACCATCGGAATGGTGCAATGGTCGTAAGTGTGAAAAAATGTTTGTAAGGCACATTTTCAATGCTGTTGTAAGCTCAGCCACTAAAAGAGTTGTAAGTCGAGGACTATCTGTTTTAAAACAAGCCCTGGGAAGTGTCTTTTGGTACTTGATTACTGTTAATGATGATGTAAAGCTGCTCAATACCACAGACAATACTTTTACCTTTAAAAAAGATCTTGACTATGTATCAGAATGGTCAAACAAATGGCAACTTCAAATCTCAACAAATAAATGCTCTGTCTTACATATTGGCAAAAAAAAATCAGAAAATAAAATACAAGCTGAATAGTCAAGACCTTGTTGATGATCAAAGCTCTGTAAAGGACCTTGGAATACTCATCTCTAATGATTTAAGTGCTAGAGCCCTTGTAATTACATAGCCAAAAAGGCATTAAGCGTTGTTAACCTAATCCTACGTAGCTTTTTTATTTCTTTTTTAATATCACACTACTAACTAGAGCATACAAAACATTTGCTACACAAATACTCGAATACAGTTCATCAGTCTGGAACCCACATTACGTATCTGATATTAGAACAGTTGAGAAAGTCCAGAAATATTTCACAAGAAGAGTTCTCCACTCCTCTACTCGTTGTAGAATACCTTATGCCACCAGACTTGAAATTCTAGACCTAGAAAACCTTGAATTACGCCATCTTCGGTCTGATCTACATATGGTATATAAAATCATACATTGCAATGACTTACCTGTCAATGAATATTTCAGCTTCAACCATAACAACTGAAGAGCACACAATAGATACAAGGTCAAAGTTAACCACACCAAACTTGATTGCAGGAAATACGATTTCAGCAACAGAGTGGTCAATGTCTGGAATACTCTACCTGACTCTGTGGTTTCTTCCCCAAACTCCAAAAACTTTAACCTTAGACTATCTACTATTGACTTCACCCCTTTCCTAAGAGGTCTGTAGGGGGCATGCATAAGCGCACCAATGTGCCTACCGTCCCTGTCCTACTGTTCCTTTTATTTTTCTTATTTGTACCCATTTCTTACAAGATAATAGATATAAGTATATACATATTTATGAATATACTTATGAATATACTTACTTATTCATAAGTATGTATATACTTATACCTATTATCTTGTAAGCGATTAACAAATCAAATAAATAAAATAAAATAAAATAAATAATGTAGAATTGTAAGAGGATGGTTTCCCCACTGAGATTTAGCCTCTATGATTTGAATTGATGAAATATTGATATGGAAGTCTACATGAAAAATATCCTGCTCGAGATATTTAGTCCACTCTTTTAGGTTGATGAATAAAGGACTTGGGGACCCATCAATTCTACAATGGAAGAATGGAGGTGAAAGAAATAAAACTGGCAAAAACGTTAATATTGACTGTTTTTTTTAAAGGGAAGAATTTATTTAGTTACTTTTCCATTTTGAAACCCTTTGTGGGCTTTATGCTTGAAACAGAAAAAGAAATGAAACTTTTAGGTTGAATTTCTTGTTATAGAAACAGTTTGAAGTGGTTTTATTATTGGGACAAGCAGCCTAGTCCCATGTACTTAAACTGAATTGTAAAGCAAAAAGTTGAAGTTCTAACTTTTCTTTCCTTCTGTAAATCTGGAAAAAAAAATGGAAGTCACTGCTTTTTTTAATCTTTGTACTATTCCTTTTCTATCTTTCCTAATGTTTTTTTTTCTATTTGCATTTTATTTTTACAAAAGATATTTAGCTCATTCGTTGCATATAAGTATTGTGTGAACATTTGTCAAAATCCAATTGATAGAAGCTTCTGTAAAATGGCTTTTACTAAACAAGCTAACCAAACAGAAAATGTTTAAATGTTAATCAATAGATAACTTTGAGTGGCAGAAGTTCTGTCCGTCCTCTCCAATCAAAAGTTGTGGCTTCCTATCTATTTAAAAGAGATGTCTGAAAAATGTCAATGGCATCCTTGAAGTCATGATGAAAAACAAAAACACAAACTTGATGTGGGTCAGTATTTCTTTCTTACAAAGAATATTATTCAGTGGTGGGATTCCAAAAAAAATTACTATTGGTTCTGTGGGTGTGGCTTGGTGGGCGTGGTGTGGCTTGATGGGCATGGCAGTGGAAGGATATTGCAAAATCTCTATTCCCTCTCCACTCCTGGAGGAAGGATACTGCAAAATCCCCATTCCCTCCCCACCCCACTCACCTGCTTTCCAGCTCCATTCTCCTGTGCAGGGCAACAAAAGAAGACCCAGCCAATCATCTGGGATTTGGGAGGCAGAGAATAGATGGGGGTGGAGCCAGTCAGAGGTGGTATTCTGAACTATTCAAAACTACTAGTTCACCAGAACTGGTTGGAACCTGCTGAATACCACCTCTGACATTATTGTTGCAAATCCAAGGTCTCATAACTTTTTGAAAACTGTTCCTGTTTAGTCATTACAGGAAATTTCCATTCCAGAATAAGAAAAACTTATTTATTGCAAGACATGGGAACCATAGTATCTGTCAAAAGCCATGATTTCATACCAAGTAACAGAGTAAAAGAGTTGGAAGGGACATTGGAGTCCAAGTTCAGGCAAGAGACTCTATACCATTTTGGATAAATGTTGTTCAATCACTTCTTTAAAACCTCTTTTGAGTGAAAAAAAGGCCCAAAGACCTGCTGCATTCTTTTGACAGATAATATGGTATTACTGATCCAAACTTTATTTCTTCCTGAAACCTGAAATGCCACGCCTCAGTATTAAAAATATTTGACCTTTCAATAAGGTTTCCATCTACATTCATTTGGCTAGTCTTGGTCTTTTAGCAAGATCATAATTTTTGCCTTCAGAAAATTTAATCAATAAGTGATGGCAGAATCCTGCTGATTAATTTTTATAGAAATTGTTCTACTGAAAGCATATTCTCCCTTTATTCTCTTCTCTTTGTTTCTGTTTTATCTGGAGTCCTGGTAGCACGGTGGTTAAAGTGCAGTACTGCAGGCAAACTCTGCCCACAGCCAGGAGTTTGATCCTGATGGGGCTCAAGGTTTACAATCAACCAATGGAATAGCTTGCCTTCAGAAGTTGTGGGTGCTCCATCACTGGAAGCTTTCAAAAATGAACAACCATTTGTCTAAAATGGTATAGGGCAGGGGTGTCAAACTTGATTTCATTGAGGGCCGAATATGCATTGTGGTTGTTCATGGAGGGGCCAGGGGATGGCATGGTCAGAGTTATCATGGCCAACTGGGCATGGCTCGGGGAGGGGGTGTGTGAGGCCAGCTCAATGTCATTCATGTGGGGGCCGTGGAGAGTTTGAAAGGGAATCCAGGGGTCCCTGGCAGGTGGGGTGATAGGTGGGCTTGCCTCATGGGATGAGATGAGGTGAGGCAGAGAGTGAGGTGGCTGCTGCCTGAAACCGTTGGTGAATGCATGAGGGTTGGGGTCCTGGGTGAAAGGGAAATGCTCAAAACACAGGCCCCAGGGACACCAGGCCCCATGCTTGCCACCCCTTGTACATGCTCAAGAGGCAGCAGCATGGATCTAATACTTGCCATGGTCCAGCTCAGATGGCTGTCACGAGATCGCAGATCAGAATCCATTGGCTTGGGCTGGGCCGAGGCCCCATGGGCTGGTCCTTCATTGTTTTTTGGCTGTCTCCAGATCTAACAACCTCACAGGCCAGATCTGGCCCCGGGCTTTGAGTTTGACACCCCTGGTATAGAGTATCCTGCTCAAGCAGGGGATTGGAAAAGACCTGTGAGGTCCTCCAATTCTATGTTCTAAGTTGACTCAATCTTTCATCCTTCAGAGGTCAGTGAAATAAGGACCCAGATTGTTGGGTGCGATATGCAAATAATGCTTACATTATAAAGTCCTCAAAAGTGCTGTAAAAATGCAATGAGGCAGTAAGATAAAGGTTCCCCCATACATGCGTGCTAGTCATTTCCGGTTCTAGGGGGTAGTGCTCATCTGTGTTTTTAAGCCGAAGAGTAATGTGGTCGGCATGGAGTAAAGTTGCATGGAGTGCTGTTACTTTCCCACCAAAGTGGTCCCTATTTTTCTACTTGCATTTTTACATGTTCTCAAACTGCTAGGTTGGCAACGGGAGCTCACTCTGTTACGCAGCACTAGAGATTCGAACCACTGAACTGCCAACTTTCCGATCAACAAGTTCAGCGTCTTAGCCACTGAGCCATTGTGTCCCCATGGTGGGAGAGTATATAAGTCTAAATGCTATTGTAAAAGGTTAATTCATCTTGATCCATGCATGACATACAGATGGAGATGAGAGTGGCAAATGATAAAATATACAGCACAATTTGTCCCATGAATGTGCTCAACACCTCAACTAATGAAAGTGTCCCTATTTTGTCATTTTAAAGACAATATTTTTTTAACTATCAGTCCATGTTCAACATCACTTGTATTTCAGTAGACATTAAAGCTTCAGATAACTGCAAAAATAATTGTTACAATTCAGTGAATTTCCTACAACTCAGTTCCGATGGGATGAGTGTCATTTCCATTTAGCCAAGGCTGATTTTGGGAAGCTTCCTCTATTACTATATCACAAGTAGACCTTTGATAAGAAATTTGTATTAATGCATTGCCAAATATCTGAAGGCTTGCTAATGTTTAGTTGCACCTATTGGGTTGGATCCAGGTTTGGTCCTACTTAAAGTAAAAATACGGAAATAATGAAAAGAGTTTCCAATAATAAATTAAATCTCATTGAGGTATATTAAAGTATAACTAAACTGGAACTAATTTTATTTGTCGATATCTTTAATTTATAAATTCTTGCTCCATTGCTTTTAATTAATAAATTGTTCTAGAGTTATTACTTACCTGTCAATGAATACTTCAGCTTCAACCATAACAACACAAGAGCACACAATAGATATAAACTCAAGGTTAACCGCACCAAACTTGATTGCAGGCAATACGATTTCAGCAACAGAGTGGTCAATGTCTGGAATACTCTACCTGACTCTGTGGTTTCTTCCCCAAACCCCAAAAACTTTAACCTTAGACTATCTACTATTGACCTCATCCCTTTCCTAAGAAGTCTGTAGGGGGCGTGCATAAGCACACCAATGTGCCTACCGTCCCTGTCCTACTGTTCCTTTTATTTTTCTTATATGTACCCTTTTCATGTATTCATAACTATGTATATATTTATACTTATTATCTTGTAAGCGGTTGACAAATCAAATAAATAAATAAATAAATAAACCTAATGAATGTGTTCTGCTGTTTGTAGGATTTTCTTTTTCCTGCTTAGTGAAAATCACAATAAATTAATTTATATTCTAAAGAAGTTGTTACCTGTTGTTTGCTTGATTTCAATAGCCACTATTTGCCAGACAACTCCAGTGAATTTGGCCAAAGGCAACAATTTCTTGGAAATTATAATCCCAAATACTTGAAGAACACCAAATTACCCTGATATGAATATTCCCTGAAAAATTCACCAATTCTGTAAAGTAGGTTTGGGTTCAAGAAAATAGCCAGTCAACAACTATCCAAAAAGTTTTGTATTTGAATAGAAATGTGAATCCATCTTTTGCTTATCGCATTAGGCAGGAATCCTGATAACCACTAGATGGCAACAAAGAGATCTGGAAATGTATTTATATTGCTATCTAGCAGGCATCTGAGTTTTGCAGCCCAGATATAATATGTCTAATCTCCTTCTCAAATCAATACTTTATGAAGTACACTATAATGGCCTCTTTTATTCAAAGTGCATGAAGCTTTGCTTGCTGATATAATTACTGTCATTTCACAGATAGCAGAACAGTTTGCTTTGCTTTGTTTTCAATCAATCAATTGCCCCTTACCTCCCATGTTCTTCTCATTTTTCTGAGTCTGGACCCTGGGAGATCAAACAGCTATACTTCCCAACCGCTATTTCTGCCTTTTTACAGAAAAAAACATTATTAGTTCATGAATAAGCAGCTCACAACCAGTCCCTTGTACCATTGATTTCAGGTAGCAGAAATATTCCCACTGTTGCTATATTAGTTATGCATCTTAGCAATAGAACTTTATCACACAGGTGCACAGGCCACAGGAGTTTGGTGCTATAGTACATCCAACACACAGCTAGTTATGGTTCACAAAAGTGTATGCTACAGAATTAAACTAAATCTCTGTATAATTGCAAAAGTTTGTCTTAGACTGCTTTGGGGATTGGATATTTATTATATATTGTTGTGGGCAATATGCTGACTCCGTAAACCATTTAGAGAGGGCTATAAAGCACTGTGAAGTGGTATGGAAGTCTACGTACTACTGCTATATAGCTAGAAACCTATTTCATATGGTTGTGGGATTATGTACAGAAGAGTCAAGATTGTCCCAAAGGTGGTTTTTCAAGAGACAACTGAACTTCCTTGGTTTTTTTTTCTTTGAAGATGTTTTGCTTCTCATCCAAGAAGCTTCTTCAGCTCTTGCAGAACAGTGGGGGAAGGGAAGGGTTTATATTCCTTGCAGACAGCTGGTCATTTGCAGCCTTTTAGAGGATGGTTGAAGCACTTGGAGGCTTATCTGTCTCCTCAGGGTCACCTGAGTAGTGCTCCTAATTCCTGTAGTCTGCAATTTTTCCTCTATACTACTCAGGTGATCATGAGGACATAAATAAACCTCCAAGTGCTTCAATGACCCTCTAAATAAAAGGATGCAAATGACCAGCTGTCTACAAGGAATATAAATCTTTCCATTCCCCACCATCCTGTCAGAGCTGAAGAAGCTTCTTGGACGAGAAGTGAAATGTCTTCATAGTAAAAAACCCAGAAAGTCCAGTTGCCTCCTGAAAAAGCACCTTTGGGACAACCATGACCTGGGATGACTGAGAATCTCTACAGACATTTAGGGCTCAAGGTTGCATCTAACACCTTTTTGAAGTACATCATTTATGTCATCATTATTTCCACATTGATCACATGCCGTACCCTTTATAGTTATGAACTGTATTTTCTTAAATGCTAGTAGAGGTAGTACTCCACTTATGACCGCAATTGTGAGCAAAATTCTCATCACTAAGGAAAATGGTTGTTAACATGCATCATGCCTGGGTTTTTATTACTCTTTTTGCCACTGTTAAGCAAAACACTGCAGTTGTTAAATGAAACTGTGTTGTTGGTGGTGTTTTTAACAGAGGAGGTTTTGAAGACAAGATTGGAAAAAATTTGACTAGGATAGTATGAGGTCTCCTGCCTTGAGCAGGGGGTTAGACTGGAAGACCTCTAAGATCCCTTCCAGCCCTATGATTCTATGTTCTATGCCAGGGGTCTTCAAACTTGGCAGCTTTAAGACTTGTGGACTTCAACTCCCAGAATTCATTCTCCAGTCATGTTAGCTCAGGAATTCTGGGAGTTGAAGTCCACAAGTCTTAAACTTGCCAAGTCTGAAGTATTTTCTATGCTGTTAATCAAATCCAGCTTCCCCCATCGACTTTCCTTGTCCTCATCTAACTTGAAAGATCACAAATAGCAACCACATGGTCCCAGGATATAAGGATTACGGTTATAAGCATGTTCCAATTACCAAGCGGCTGATCCCCTTTATGATCATGGGGATGTTACAATGTTCATAAGTGCAAGGAGAGATCATAAGTCCACTTTTTCAAAGCTGTTGTAATTTTAAATGATTGCTAAATTAATGGTTGTAAGTCAAGGACTATCTATAATGAATTAAGAAGAGCAGAATTTTCCAGAAGAGTACCCAAAGAGCAGACCATACTTTTATGTTACCAACATCCTCTTTCCCGGATCTATCTCCAGATGTCCGGTTATGCAATTATCAGAGGGCTATACTTTTGATTAATATGACTATATAATGTCAAGTCGCCCTCTACACATTCTAGAACCTCATCCAAGGACACTTTCGCAATACTACATGTTTATTGCACAAAAACATATTTCTCAACTTTTCTGTCCTTTTAAAAAGGTCAGTCTACGAACACAAAATGGCTACAGTCTGGTTCTGTAGTTTCTCAAGTATAACATCCAAATTTACTTATAACAGTAATGTATTAGATACTCCCCTACTTACCTACATTGCATTAAACCATGGCTTGCTTGGTTTATTAGTTAATCAAATCACAGTGGGCTGATTAACACACTACACTAATCCATAAACCATACTCTACAAACCAGAATCACTAGGGACATATATCACACTAAGCCAAAACCAGTGGTGGGATTCAAATTTTTTTACTATCGGTTCTGTGGGTGTGGTTTGGTGGGCGTGGCAGGGGAAGGATACTGTAAAATCTCCAGTCAGAGGTGGTATTTGCCGGTTCTCCGAACTACTCAAAATTTCCGCTACTGGTTCTCCAGAACTGGTTAGAACCTGCTGAATACCACCTCTGGCCAAAACTAAGTTAATTGTATTACTTAAATCTATTCTATTCTATTCTATCTACTTCTTAGTGAGATATGTGGAACAATTGACAACAATCGACATTGAGTCCATCTACCTCTATGTGGTTAGCAGTGCTCAGTAGAGTTTCTCCAGGTTTCAATCCATTTCTCTAAGTAGAATTCTAACCAAATTCTCTAGGACTAGAATTTGGAAGCATCATTAAATGCTTTGGAATTCAGCTTCTCAGTTCCAGATTGCCATCAAGGGGTACCATAAAGCAGAAGGAAATTATTCAGGTAATAGCATATCTGCACAGTCTGTATGTTGGCAAACAGCTGCTCCGATAGCTCCACAGCTCGGCAGAATAAAGTCTTGCTGGCAGTCATCCTGTTATTTCTGAAGTGTCCACTCCAAAATTAGTACCAACTTGAGAATACCCTCTCCATAACATAAGCAGTGAAATTGTTTCAATGTGAAAATTACAGTGGAGGTGATTAAAGCTGCAGCAGACAGTGAAAACGCTTGTAGAAATAAACATAAAACATAAATAGTACTTACCACAATTCCTTGTCACCTCTTAGAGCTGATTGGAAAACAAAACTTTTGCCAGTCTCAAGTGGTTATGACCTGCGGGAAAGATATATTTTAATCTAGGCCTTTCAAGGTCAGTTGCTAGAGCTGAAAGATTTCAATAGAGTCAAGGAGAGCTTGGGGTGAATATTACATGATTAATAATTTTGTACAGGCCTTGACCAATGCAGAAGCTCTATGCTGCCTACCAAATGAATGAGATACAGTTTAGAATAGAATAGAATAACAGAGTTGGAAGGGACCTTGGAGATCTTCTAGTCCAACCCCCTGTTTAGGTAGGAAACCTTATACCATTATTGACCTCACCCCTTTCCTAAGAGGTCTGTAGAGGGCGTGCATAAGTGCACCAACATGCTACTATCCCTGTCCTATTGTTTCTTTTATTTTATTTTTTTATTTTTCTTATATGTTCCATTTCATGTATTCATATCTATGTTATATTTATACCTGTTATCTTATAATCACTTGACATAAATGAATAAAGAAAGAAAGAAAGAAAGAAAGAAAGAAAGAAAGAAAGAAAGAAAGAAAGAAAGAAAGAAAGAAAGAAAGAAAGAAAGAAAGAAAGAAAGAAAAATAACCCTTTCTTGCCTAACCCTTTCTTGCCTAATCCTTTTTTTCTACAGCACCTTCTTCAGTCCTTTCCTGCCAAATACTATTCTTCTTTCTTAGTCTTTTATAACTAATGTTAGGAATGGAATTAAAACACAGTATAATAAGATTGGAAAGGACCTTGTAAGATCTTCTCTGCTTGCTGAAATAATGTTTTACTTATTTGTCCCTCTTTCCATTTTTTCTCTCTCAGTTTATCAGACAATTCTTTATGTCACAGTTTGATCCTGTGACACCCGAAGATGTGGACAGGATGCTGCGGGGAATGAATGCCACCACATGTTTATTGGACCCGTGTCCCTCCTGGCTGGTGTTGGCCACTCGGGAGAGAACACGAGGTTGGTTCCAGGGTATTATTAACGCTTCCTTGAGTGAGGGATATCTGCTGGCTACCTTGAAAGAAACCGTCCCTGGACCCAACTTTGTTATCAAATTATCGTCCGGTTTCCAACCTTCGCTTTGTGGCGAAGGTTGTTGAGAGTGTGGTGGCACGGCAGCTCCCCCAGCACCTGGATGAAGCTGTCTATTTGGATCCACGCCAATTGGGCTTCAGGCCTGGGCACAGCACGGAGACGGCATTGGTCGCATTGGTAGATGATCTCTGAAGGTCTGTGACAGAGTCATTCCTCTGTCCTGGTCCTATTAGATCTCTCGGCAGCTTTCAATACTGTCGACCACAGTATCTTATTGCAGCGGCTGGAGGGGTTGGGAGTGGGGGGCACTGTTTTGCGGTGGTTCTCCTCCTTCCTCTCTGGCCGTTCGCAATTTGTGTTGGTGGGGGGGCAGAGATCGGCCCCGAGGCCCCTGGTTTGCGGGGTGCCACAGGGGTTGGTGCTCTCACCCTTTCTGTTCAACATTTATATGAAGCCGCTGGGTGAAATCATCCATGGCTTTGGGGTAGAGTTCCATCAGTATGCTGATGATACTCAGCTGTACATCTCTACGCCAGGCCACCCCGATGAAGCTGTCGAAGTGATGACCTGGTGCTTGGAGGCCGTGCAGTGTTGGATGGGGCGGAACAGGCTTCAACTCAACCCATCTAAGATTGAGTGGCTGTGCTTCCCGGCACCCCGATACAGCCAGCTGGTTCCATCGCTGGCTGTGGTGGTGGGTGGGAATTCTTGCCCCCATGGAGAGGGCTCGCAATCTGGGTGTCCTCCTGGATATACGGCTGTCATTGGAGGACCATGTGGCGGCCGTCACCAGGGGGGCTTTTGGTCAGGTCCGTAGGATCTACCAGTTGCAGCCCTTTCTGGATCAGGATGCGCTTCGCATGGTCACTTCCGCCCTCGTGATCTCCCGCTTAAACTATGCCAACGCTCTCTACATGGGGCTTCCCTTGAAATGCACCCGGAGGCTCCAGCTGGTGCAGAATGCAGCCGTTCAGGTGGTGTTGGGGGTTCCCATGTTACAGCGCTCTTGCGTGAGCTGAATTGGCTCCCGGTGGTCCGCCAGGTGTGCTTCAAGGTCTTGGTTACCATCTTTAAAGCGCTCCATGGCTTGGGACCAGGATAGTTGCAGGACTGCCTCCTGCCATTATCAGCCTCCCGTCGGCCAGTACGCTCCCATAGAGTCGGCCTCCTCGGGGTGTCGCTGACTGGATGGCTGGTGACCCCGAGGGTGCGGGCCTTCTCATTGGGGGCACCCTCCCTCTGGAACGAATTACCCTGGAGATGAGGATCATCCCTGATATCCTGACCTTCCGGCGCGCGTTGAAAACTTATTTATTTCATCAAGCCGGTCTGGCCTAGGGGTTTTTAGGATTTTAATCTGGTTTTTATCTAGTTTGGCTTTTAAACTTCTTATAAATTTCAGCCTTTTGTATTTGGTTTTTTAACTGTTCTTAATTTTGTATTATCCTCTGTATTTTAATTTGGCTGTGCACCGCCCTGAGTCCTGTCAGGGAAATAGGGCGGTATATAAGTTCAATAAATAAATAAATAAATAAATAAATAAATAAATAAATAAATAAATAAATAAATAAATAAATAAATAAATAAATAAATAAATAAATAAATAAATAAATAAATAAATACAGCCATGTTGGTTCCATCTGAAGTTTTATGTTTTTCTTTCTCTTTGATCTTGTGGTACACTGGGCTTTTGTAATCTCATTTTTCAGAATTTCCCAAGCATCTTTAATTGTTTTCCTATTTAAAATTTACCTCCATGGAATCCTTCCTAAGCACACATAAGTTTGTTGAAGTCAACTTTCTTAAAACCCCTAGTTTGGCTTTATTCATTTACTTTTGCTTGCAATATATTGAAGTCTAATATGACACGGTCACTCTACTCCAAAGTTTCCACGACTTCAACCCTTTTTATCATTTCACCCATATTAGTAAGAATTAAGTCCAATATATCTGACCCTCTGGTTTCCTCCTCTACCTTTTGGATGTCTACGTTTTCTTCTAGGTTTGTCAGGAACCTGTTTGATCTTCCACTTGATGTAGAGTTTGTCTCCCAGTTGATGTTAGTTAAAGTCTCCCATTATTACTGTGATGTTCTTCCTGCACACTTGGCTAACTGATTAACAAGAGATTCATCTATTTCCTTCTGAAATCTTCTGTTTCCTCATTGGATATTGACCTTCCACTGCAAGTTCAGATGAAAATACCATTTGTTCTTTCAACTCTTTAGCTTTCATGCCTGCTCATGGTCTCTTTATATTGTTTTCAGGCTATTTATTGTATCATTCATCTCCTCATGGAAAAGGAGAAAGGAATTATAATCTCTGGGTTTAATTGTTTTTGTAAGCCTTTCAATCATATCTCTGATTCTTGCTCCTGGAACATAACATTCTTCCCTTGATAATTATCTAGTCCAACCTGCAGGCTGGATGTGCTTGGATCTGGGCCCATGGGACTGGCCTGGAAAATGTACAAGACCGGCCCATATCGCTTAAGCCCAGTTTACCCAATGTGAAGAGGAAACATTGGGCCAGTGTGGTTTCAGCCCGGTCTACCCAGTGTGAAGAGGAAAAATGCCAGCACTTTGGGGAATGGAGTCAAGCTGGCCATGCCCATCCAATTAGCAACACCTACCCAGTTGGCCATGCACAGCCAGCCTCCTGAGGTCAATCACAGCCATGATGCAGGCCTCAATGAAATTGAGTTTGACACCCTGGTCTAATCTATAGATTGTGGATTCCAGTCCTCTGAAAAGTGATTCTCCTATAACCAACTCACACCCTTTTTTTGGGGGGAAGGCAGTGTTGGTTCTACTTTCCTTCCTGTCACTGGTAATTTGATGATGTTCCTTCTCCAGATGTCTGCATGCTTTCTTCAAAGGAGAGAATATGAAATTGACTGCTTAGCTACAGCCAGGCTGGCTGAACTGGACTGCATGGATGGCATTGACATTGCTCTCAAATATTTTTATTATTAAATTATTACCCAGTTTCCCAAAAAGTGTGCTCTATCTTGAAAATGTCCTAGCTTGATTTCTAAACACGCACCCAATATAAGCCCCACCCTCCAAAATAAGCCCTAATTAAGATCCCTCCCATTCCAGAGTAGATGGGTAAAAATTAAGCTAGGGTGGGGATGCGAAGTGGAGTTGCCCTACTACTTACCTTTGGACAATTGTAGCAGGTCTCGCATACCCCAACACCCGCCTCGCTGGCCTATTTCTTCTGCAGTCAGCAAGACTGGCAAGTCTTTCCTAAAGGCCTCTGTAGCTGATAACAAAGCCTCGGATCAATCTGGAGCTCTGTTATCGGCTGCAGAGGCCTTCAGGAAAGCCTTGCCAGCCACAGAAGAAGTTCCTGAAGGCCTCTGACAGCAAAAAGGAAGCAGGAGCAATGCACACAAGTGAAGTTAGTCAGTGGATGACATCCCCCCAAAATAAGACCCAGTGCCTTTTTTGGTGGAAAAAAAATATAAGACAGGGCCTTATTCCAGGAAACATGGATAAATGAAAATGCCATTCTTTCACAGATAGCAGTCATGTAGAAAATGTCTTCCATAACCACAAGCAGCCTTTACATATTACAGAACTACAACACAACATTTACAGACTTCAAATGTCAAGTAACTGGAAATCCCATGCTTAAGCATACAGTCACACACATTTCATATGAAGTATTTTGCATGTACAATTTTGAGCATGAGATAGAAAAAGAGAACTGAAGTAGAATGTTTTCTAGTTCTTTCCCTTCTACTCTCTCTGTTTAATTTGAATTGAAAGATCTGGTTGAAAAGAGGATTTGCAGATGTACAAGAGAACATTTTTGCTCACTCTAATAGTCTGAATTTAAAATAGATGGCTAGCAATTGAAACAATAGTTACTGAATAATCAATAGAGGCAGTTACTGGTTTGCATTACATGAATTGGGAGAAATTGTAAAGCCAGTGGCACAAATGAATACGTGATTTGGAAACCTCAGCAGAAATAGGTTCAGCATTGATGTGGCTTTTAAGCTTGTCATCTCCCAAGGATTTCAGATTGTGTAACATTATTTCAGACTCAGCACTTGTATATTAAAACAACAACAAAAAAGGGAGCTAAAATTTGAAAAGTAAAAGAGCAGGCCTGTACATCCTTCAGCAGGTACTTCTAGCCCCTCATTATAGCTAAGCAGAAATGCAGGAAAAGTATCCATAATCTTTGATTTCCTGCAAAGTACTTCAGAAGCTTTGACTCATTCAAATCAAGTCTACTTGACACTTTCTATGTCTTTCTACCCTGAACGTATGTTTACACAACATAAGTGGGTTCAAAGAGATCATCGAGAAGGTGTACTGGCCATGGATGAGTCTTTAAGTTACATCTTCTGGTTGATGAGTTCTTTGCTTTCTACCTTGTTGGGATTACTGGCTCCATAATTTCCTAGTAAATGTGTTTACTTCCAAATGATACAGTCCTACAATGAACTGAGCACAATTTCTTTCTGTTTTCCACTGACTCAAGTATATACAAAATGGGATTTTATTTTATAGAAACAGCACTCCAGTTCAACAAGAAAGCAGGCTATATAATATGTTCATTTATTTCTTAGTTTTGAATTTCTGCTCCAGTGAGCCTGCTGACATACTTAGAAAATCATCACTTTGGTGAGCACCCATTTTTCTAAAGCTGCCTTCTTCAGCAGCAGATGAATTGCTTTCTGAGAAATTTTGTTAGAGGCTAAATAGGTCTATGAACTCTGAAAAAGCAAATTCAAATTGCCATGAATCTATGCCAGACAGAAAAATGTAGTTTAGGTAGCATCACCAGATGCAGAGGTGATATTCAGCAGGTTCTGACCAGTTCTAGAGAACTGGTAGCAGAAATTTCGAATAATTCAGAGAACCGGCAAATACCACCTCTGACTGGCCCCTCCCTCATCTATTATCTGCCTCCCAAGTCCCAGCTGATTGACTGGGTCTTCTTTTGTTATCCTGCACAGGAGAATGGAGCTGGAAAGCAGGTTAATGGGGTGGGCAGGGAATGGGGATTTTGCAATAACCTTCCCCCAGGAGTGGGGTGGAAATGGAGATTTTGCAGTATCCTTCCCCTGCCATGCCCACCAAGCCATGCCCACCGAGCCACACCCACAAAACTGATAGTAAAAAAATTTGAATCGCACCACTGACCAGATGGATTCATAACTGACTGTAAACCACACGCAACATGTAATTCTTAATGGAATTATATTGACATGGAGGAAAGTAGGCAGTGGGGTATCTCAAGGTTCTATCTTAGGCCCAGTACTCTTCGACATCTTTGTAAACAAATTAGATGAGGGAATAGAAGAATTCATTAAATTCACAGACAATACCAATCCGGGAGGAATCCCTCTGTCTCTCCCTTCCTAGAATTCCTCCTGGCTTCCCCATTTACTTGCTGGAAGCTTGCAGGGAAGGAAGTCTCTTTTCCACACGGAATGTAGAGAAATCTACAAAATTACTCATTGCATAAAAATGATAGTCTTAATGTCAGGCATACACAGAAGAAGTTTACATTTATGGCATTTGAGAGGAGATGGAGGCGGTCCCAAACTCATCTTTCACTCTGAGAACCTTGATTTAAGCATGGTTCAACTCTTGAAAGTATGTGTGTGTGTGTCTTTGCATCCAAAGTCAAATTAATGTTGACTTTGGCTAACTGTTTGATCAAGTTCTTACAGTTTTCTTGGCAAACTATCAAAAGTGGCTTGCCATTGCCTTCTTCCAAGACTGAAAGAGAGTCTCTGTCCCAAAGCCATCCAATCAGTTTTCCTAATGCAGGACTAAACTTATGGTTTCCCGGTTTCTAGTCTGGTGCATTAACCATTGCACCAAGCATAGGGTCAGAATTAAGCTTTCAAAATGAGTATGAATTCCATTAGCATGAAATATTTCCCTTCCCCCTTTGTGCTCTTTCAAGCACAGATAGTATAGCATATAATTTGGAAGTTAAATATGTCTCTGAGAGGCTTACAATGTCAATCTTCATTTGAAATAGGAGAAAGTTCTAAAAAGGATGTTCAAAATTGCTGTCAGGGAATGAGGATGTGAGAGGAGGTAGAAAGGGGGTTTGAGAATGAAGCAAATACTTTTTATTTAAAAACTCCAAGTCAGAAATTTGAGTTAATATCCTTGAAATGCCAGTTGGCCTTAGTGCCATGCAATAATAATCCCAACAAAAATAAGTAATGTCTTTTTATCCTTCCAATCCTTATTCCATTTGACGAGAGAGAGAGGGAAGAAAAATCTGCTTTTGAAAGTTCTTTCCAGTGCATAAATTCTTTTATTTAAAAATAAAGAACACTCTTCTCTAATATTTTTACCAGAGTTCTCTGAGTTGGCTCTTAAGTTTCACACAAAATTATTTCTCTCTCAATTCCAAGTTATCTAATTTCATTCCAACTACAGTGGCATTTAGTTTAGAATCCCAGGAAGCATAGGCTACTTCCCAGTGGGCAAAGAGGCAGTGACACTTGGGATGTTTGGTAGGAAGAAAGATGGCTAAGATGCCTCTTCTTAGCAATTCATAGAATATAGCTATAGCTATGCAGATAGCTGCTTTTAGTCTGGCAAGAGTCTGGCAAGAGTCTGCCTGTAGACAAAAAACAATTAAAAATGCTCAGAAGTAACTCCAAGTCTTCATGTGTTGGTTCTTGGGACCTAATATCAATCATAAATAAAGCCCACCAAAGAATAAACAATTAAAATCAGGATTCAATGTGGATCAGTCACAAGGACAAGAAGTTTAGTCTTCCAAGCTTTTGGGCTCGAGTTAGAGCATCTTCAGGAAACTTCTCTCTACCAAAATATATGCTTTGGACTACTCTATGCATAGCATTTATGTGCTGCCTGGCTGTATGTGGCTTGATAGCTGGCTATCAACATCCTTATCAATAACATAAAAGGCCACACATAACCATGCAGCACATAAATACTACACGCAGAATAACCCAAATGACACATTCTGATAGAGAGAAGTACCTAAGGATGGGGGCTCCAGCAGAAGTCCAAAAACTTGGAAGACTAATCTTCTAGTCCCAGTGACCGACCCAGATTGGATCCTGCAACATTATCCTGGGACTCCCAAAGGTGCTTTTTTTTTTCAAGAGGCAACTGGACTTTCTGGTTTTTCCTTGAAGATGTTTTGCTTCTCACCCAAGAAGCTTTTTTAGCTTTGACTGGATGGTGGGAAATTTCCACCATGATCTGGATAACTGAGAATCTCCATAGACAATTATCCTGGGACACCTATATTCACCTTCATTCATAACTGAAATCTCCTTCAAATTGAGCTCTACTCACATCCATGCAACCTTGCAGAAAGTGTTATTGCTTTCTTTACTTTCTATTCTAACCTGCTTTGCTTGAAATCTATTATCTACTACTGGTACAGGTATGCAGGTCTTGGCATGTTCGGGTCTTTTCCTGTGTAAGATTGAAAGTATCTTGGCGACATTTTGATGAGATCTCACTTGCCATCTTCAGGCTGGTGCTTTCGGCTTCGTGCTTGTATGAGCAAAGCGTGATCGGAGCTTCCATCTCTCTATAAATACTGGTGGGGAGGTTGGCTGTGTTGTCATTTCTTGATTGGTTGATGGAGTTGATGTTTGCAGATTGGCTGGCTTTTTCGTAAGAACCTGTGTGGCTGAGGTACTGACTGTGTGTCTATCAGCTTCCTGTGTTGTAACGACCTGGATAATGGGCTGTATGATGACCTTCTGAGTTCTGTTGTTGTGACATCCTGGGTCTTGTGCTGTAATCTCCTGGGTCATTGGCTGTGTTGTAACATCCTGAGTTCCGTGATGTGATATCCTGAGCGGGTGGCTGTGATGTAACATTCCGGGTTTTGGTTTGGCTCCGAGATTGAGTTCTGGCTATGTGTTCATGGCATGTGTCAGTTTGCTTGGTTTGGGGGTCGGGGTGTGGCAGTTGGTGATGCAGCTGTGGTCTGGTTTCTGGATGGTGGTTGCTTTCGTCTATGGGACGGGTTTGTGCTTGAGTCTGGTGAGGGAGATTGGTGGTGGCATCATGTGTTGTTTTGGGTCCAGTGTTGGTTTTCGTGGCTGGGACTCGTTTGTTGATAAGGGCTAGTTTCCAGATGTCTGGTAGGCGGGAGGTATCATCCCATTTATTCATGTTATGGGGGTGTTTCTCTATTTCAATGGCTTCCCTGATTATTCTGTTGTTGAAGTGTTCAGTATTGGAGATTAATTTGGTTCTCTCAAAATTAATTTCATGTCCTGTGGTTTTAAGGTGCTGGAAAAGGGAGTAAGTATTTTCTTCTTTTCTGACTGCGTTCTTGTGTTCTGCAATGCATGCATTTATTCTCCTGTTGCATGGTATTTCATAAACTCAGTTTATGAAATACCATGCAAAAATTGCCCAGCCACATATATTGGACAAACCAACAGGAGAAAACTGTGGGAAGAAAAGTCATAAAATTGGGCAAAATTCACTTAACAAATGTCTCACTTAACAATATACATTTCGGGCTCAGTTGTGATTGTAAGTCAAGGACAACTTGTAGTTGTGTTTTGTGATTAATTTTACTAGAAAGGGGAGTTTCAAATAGATGTCAATAAATTAATTACATACATAACTCACTGCAGAAAGAACAAATTTTCTTTTCAAATTATGGAAATATGAAATTCAACATGTCAACAAAACACCAAACAAAAAAGATGCAAAATTTCAGAAGTTTTGGACTGTAGTTTCTTATCTTTAACTTTTGGTGTTTTTTTAACTTTTTCCACTTCCCCAAATCCCTCTTTTTCCAGTCCAATCCTATGCTAAAATCCATATCCCTTCCCCAAATTTCAAAGGGTTACAAGGTTAAAGATTCTCCTTGTACTATTTTTTTACATCTGCTTGCCTAAAATGTATATTACCTCTGCTTTGTTCTGCTCTGATCAAAAGGAAGGGGGGATAGGGGGAACACAGTAATTTTCAAATGATTGCAAATCAGCTGAAGGTTCATATTTTCCAAGTCCAAATTCCAGGATGGATGGAGGTCAAATCAGGCCGCCTTTGAAGTTGTTCACCAACTAGCAAAAGTGGATGTATTATTCTCTTAAAATAAAGAGAGAGGTTAATTTAGGCTTTTGATAAAACCACATTGTTTCTTCTAAATAAGAGACATGCTTTTGAATTCCTAATAAGTATTGAAAAATGCCTAATGAAAAATTAGACCATCAATATTGCAAAATGGGAACAGGGAAAATGGAACAAGTTAGGCTTCCAGCATTATATTTATGTAAAAGAGCTGTTCCTATTCTTGCCCTTCTAAAAAAGAAAAATTGTCTGAAACTGCAATATTTTTTCAGAAACTATTTTCCCCAACTGCAGTAAAGGTCACTCAGAATACTTAGCTTGGGAGTTGCTTCCATATCAACAAAATCCATTGGCTCCAGATTCATACAGGTTGTCCTCAACTTACATCCATTTGCTTAGTGACTATTATAACAACATTGAAAAAAGTGACTTACAACCATTCCTCACAGTTATAACCATTACAGTATCCCTATGATCATGCTATCCAAATTTGGACATTTGGCAACTAGCATGTGTTTACACCAATTGCATCTGGATCATCTGATCACCATTTAGAAAACCACCTGATCTTCCCAGCCAGCTTCTGCCAAGCAAAGTCAATGCGGAAAACTTGATTCACTTAATGCCTGATTCATTTAATAACTGCAGTGACTCATTTTTAACAACTGTGGCAAAACTAAAAAAAGGATTATAAATTTGGGTATAACTCACTTAACCGCCATCAGTGGAAACTTTGGAAACTCTATTTGTGGTTGTAAATCAAGTACAAATCTCAACTTTGATTATTAGGAATGTTTGCAAAATATTGTGGCTTATCATTTACCCACCTTGCCGCGATCTTTTGTTCCAATTTACAGGTAACATTTTTCATGGAAAATCAAGGTTAAAGCTCAGTTCAGTAAAAGGCAAGTGCTTTTAGTATGAATACATAGTAGATAAGGACTTTTGTGGAGGATCAGAGAAAGTCAAGATTGATGCCCCATGATTAATGTTGCACACTTATCTTTACATGCATCATGGGTGCGAAGGGGGAGGGCCCTGGTTGTATGCATACCAGCTTTCTATCTGAGTGAAGCACAGCAGCCGAGTGTAAGTTTCTGCAGACTCACTATTGATGGAACAGAAAGGGTCTTCTGATATAGGAGTAGATAGAGGTTGGAGAAGGTTGGCAGATACCACAGAAAAAAATGAGAAGTCTGTAAAAGAAAAGTCTCTGCTGGGTTACCCTGATCAACCATGGGTAGATTTGTATGGTTAGTGTTAAATAGCAGAGTGGTTAAATGTTTTTGCACAGCATATGCAAGGTTCCTCATTCAAAGAAAGCAATTTTCTTAATTGTTATGATCTTTCCCTTGGCTAGATAGCATATTTCTTTATCTGATTGGAATGTATTTGGTTTGTCCAAAGTGGCTTGCTCTTCCTTCCTTCCTTCCTTCCCAGGATTAGGGTGAGAGGCCCAAGGTCACCTTAATTGGTTTTCTGCCCGATGCATGATTAGAACTCACAATCTTCCAGTTTCTTTAACCACTATACCATACTGGCTCTTGAAGGAAATATAGGTATGACCAATATGGGAATGGCAAAGGTACTTGAGGTCCTTGAATTACAACAATTGAGCTAAAAATTTCTGCTGATAAGTGAGATAGTTGTTAAAAGACTTTTGCTTCTTTACAATCTTTAGTCAAGTATGAAACTTAGGCATCTACATGTCTCTTCTTTTCAACTTGCCATTGGAGTAAGGAGGAGGGGGATGTTGGTTTAGAATGGGTTAGATGGAGAAATGAAATTTCAACAATTCTACTGAAGACTGTGAGAACCTGACACCTTTTCAAGGCCATCATAGCAAGGGTGGAGTTGAAGCAGATGGCCCCAGGGGTGGTATTCAGCAGGTTCTGACCAGTTCTGGAGAAATGGTAGCGAAAATTTTGAGTAGTTCAGAGAACTGGCAAATACCATCTCTGACTGGCCCCACCTCCATCTATTCTCTGCCTCCTGAGTCCCAGCTGATTGGCTGGGTCTTCTTTGGTTGCCTTGCACAGGAGAACGGAGCTGGAAAGCAGGTTAGTGGGGTGGGGAGGGAATGGGGAATTTGCAGTAACCTTCCCTTGCCATGACCATCAAGCTACACCCACCAAGCTATGCCACGCCTACCAAGCCATGCCCACAGAACCGATAGTAAAATATTTTTAATTCCACCACTGAACTGAACTTCCTGTTTTTTTCTTTGAAGATGTTAGCTTGTCATCCAAGAAGCTTCTTCAGTTTCTTGTATGAGAAGTGAAATGTCTTCAAAGAAAAAAATAAGAAAGTCCAGTTGTCTTTGTGTCACAAAAGGTAATCATGTGACTCATTGCAATCATCATAAATACATGCTAGTTGTGAAGACTCTGAATTTTGATCACGTGATCGTAAGGATACTGCAATGGTCATAAGTGTGAGAAACAGTCCTAAATCACTTTTTTCAGTGCCATTGTTAATTTCAAACATTTATTAAATGAATGGTTGTAAAATGAGGATTATCTGTAATGATTATTGATTTTCATCAGATAATGTTAGCAAAAGAGGATATTTCTATCTAGGGGAAAAGAAAACACTTCATTTGGATTCAAAAGATATGTTCATTGTCCATTTTTGAAATATCTTTATATTATAAAAATAATAAAATAGAGAATTGAGTTTCCATATATATTAGTAAAAGATCTGAGTTGTTTCTATATTCATACTCTTTCTTTCTAAGTTTCAGCCCACTATTATGAAATACCTTTACAGTGTTGTCACTATTTATTCTTACACCTATATAAACATTGTTCAACTCATCATAATCTATACTTCATTTATTTTTTTTAAAAAGAGCTTTATGAGAGAATATAACCAATGAGTGCAAAATGCTGATATCACAGTTATAGCCTCTAGACAAACTTTACCACTGCAGAGTAATCACTGTCATTATTACAGACTGGAAAATACAGTTTGAGATAAGATTAGATTAGATTAGATTAGATTAGAACAGTGTTTACTGTGTAAGATTTTTTTTTTAAAGAAAATTCAACTCCTTATTTGTATTAAAAGCTGGCTTTGGATCAGCTACTGCAAATTTAGAGCTAATTATTTGTCATCCAGGTAAAAATGTTATATCTTCTTATTGGTGGAGGTATGCGAAGAATTTGGATCAAGCAACGGAGAAAAGAATTGAGATAGATGCATAATAACACATCACATTATTTGGGAGTTGATCGCATTAATCTACCAATTCAAAAGACTTTAAAATAATAAAACTGGGGCTTCAAACATTAGGACAATAAAACACACACACACACACACACACACACACACACACACACAAACTAAAATGATAATGAAGAATGGATTGTCTAGAAAGCTGACATTTTCAGGGAAAATAAATTAAAGACAAGTCAGATTAACTTTAGGATTTAGAAATATTCCTATGAAAGTAGAAGAAAAGATTAAAAAATGAGTGGGTTATGTGCTTATGTACAAGGAAAAAGGCTTACTAATAAAGCTAGAAGAATTGGCAGCATAAAACATTTATTGCTGATGATGATATCATAGGATGAGCCAAGAGCAACCAAGATGATTAGGAGACTGGAGGCTAAAATATATGAAGAACAGTTATAGGAACTGGGCATGGCTAGTCTAGCGAAGACAATAACCAGGAGAGACATGATAGCAGTGTTCCAATATTTGAGGGGCTGCCACAGAGAGGAAGGGTCAAGCTATTTTCCAGAGCACCTGAAGGTCAGACAAGGAATAATGGATGGAAACTGAGCAAGGAGTGATTCAACCTGAAAATAAGGATAAATTTTCTGATAGTGAGAGCAATCAACCAATGGAACAGCTTGCCTTCAGAAATTGTGGGAGCATCATCCCTGGAAGCTTTCAAGAAGAGATTAGATTGCCATCTGTCAGAAATTGTGTACGGTCTGTTTGGTGGACTAGATGACTTACAAGGTCTCTTCCAACTCTGTATACCTGTAAGTCACAACAGTTAAAGGAGGGGAAATATTTCTCTGAAAGATAATATGGTTTTGTGTATTTTTTTATTAAAGATTTTTTTAAAAAAGATTAAAAACTAATACAAACTAATATAAAATAAGCAAAAGAAAGAAACCAAAGAGAAAGCTAAAAGTGCAAGAAAGGGAAAAAAAGATACAATATTATCTTCTAATCTTCTTTATTGTTGTTATAACTACAATTATAAATTTACTTTGTATACTACGGTTATAACATAACTCTTTTCTTTTTATAGTTCACCATGTTTAATCATCAAATCATAAATTCGTTTTTTTCCCTTTCTTACAAAATGTTTACAAGAAGTTTCCAGGCAGCAATAAATGTACATATTGTGTTTTCTTTTATCAAATAAGTCAATGTAGCCATCTTGGAATGTTTTATCATCTTCACCAACCATTCCTTCATTGTGGATAGTTCCATTTTTTTCAATCTTTGTATATCTTGCTAATTTTTTAACTTTGCTGCAGTTATCATGTACAAAAACAAATTTTTGGATTTTTTTCAATTGTTTTTTCCATCAACCCCCTCTGTGCCCAAAATGACCCCTTGGTCTTTATTTTATATTAATCTTTAAAACTCTCTGAATTAATATATGTTTTAATCCAATATATTCTGGGTTTTTTACTTGCCCATCAAATGATAAAATGCCCTTCCTTGTTCTCATTTCCAACATAAAATTGAAATGCAAAGATGATAAAGTTTTGAAGAGAAAAATAGGCTGAAAAATATGTTTTAGTCTTCAAGAAGTAAAAGAAAGGGAAGAGAACCTTAAATGTGATTATAGCAGAATATTTTTCAAAATACTAATCTTCTAGGTCAGTGTTTTTCAAATCTGCAACTTTGAGATTAGTGGACTTTCATCCCCAGAATTGCTGAGAATTTTGAAAGCTGAAATCTACCCTCAAGAATTGATTTAGGAAATATTTTCCAGAAACTTAGAAGTATTAGAAGTAATCTCCAATAGTATTGTTACTAGGTGTTCTGAGATTCACATTAGTTTGGGATCAGCAATTTCTAGGGTAAATAAGCTGACCAATACACAAATACACTGACCAATCTCTGGTAAATAAGCTTTTGTTGAAAGTCATGATTTCTTTTTTAGCTAACTTCAAGAGGCGGCGTAGTCACAAGGCCCTCCGTAGATTTCATGGATTCCTTTTTGCAACCAAGGCACTACTATTGATGGCCTTCCATATATTGTGTAAAGACAATTTTGTGAAGGGCCCCATAAGAGTCATTCCTGCTAGTTGCTTTCATGGATCATCATCCTTAGATGGTTTTTGTGCAGATTTCTAAACTTCCTTAGTCTTAGTCCTTGAGACTTTAAAGAGCAAACTCGACACTTTTGTTCATCAGACCATGATGGTGAAACTACAGGAGATATTAATCATGCAGTAAGCCACAATTCTTTTTTTTTAATTATTATTAGTTTGTTTCATCTGTAATTATGCTGCCCTCTCCATGCACTCACAACAGAATGATTAATCTTTTCTCCTTCTTTATCATGCAAAACAGAAAATGTGATAGATACACAGAAAAAGAATTCTAAAATGGCCAAAAAATAATCTTGGACTTTGGGGAACATAGGTTTTCTAGTAGATGAGCATTACCTCATTTGCCACATCCATCCCTTTGTAAATCCTTTGTAAAGCCACATCCTTGTTTCTTATTTTATAGGAATGCCTTGACTGAGCCCTTAACATTCTAGACGCCCCATAATGTTGGCAACATTTGGCTTACATTAACAAGAAATGCATGCATATGTGATACATTTTGGATTTGAAGGGAAGAGAGTGAAGAATTGGAAGCTGAAATCAAATCATTATATAAAAAAGATTAAACTAGACAGATCTGTGTTCTTTCCTCACCCTTAGATGTCCATGAGAAAGCACTTTGCCATATGAAAATACTATGTAGTGGATTAGAACTGAATTGCCAATCTGGATTCTTTGCTGTTCTTTCTGCATCCTGCAGTTCACACATAAACCTGAAATTTGGATAGACGGTCGTTTGTAAGCAGTTATCAACCAAAAACTATTATCAAAAAAGTATTCACTAAGCACCTGTCTGATCTTCTGTGTCTAAACTTCCGTAAGCTACTAGTTGCCTAGCCTGTTGCTTTGATTACAAGAAAATTGGTACATGAAACAAACAGAGCAATTTCCAAGTAGCTTCTTCCTCTGAGCTCATGCACACCTCCCAGCAAGGAGCAGCTCAGAAATTGCTCCATTTGTTTTCCTCTCCGTGGGTGCAAGTTTTCAGTTATTTTCTTTTTTTCTTTTTTAACCATTCTCATTCAATTTGGCAGAAATTAGTTTTCTTTTAGTTTCCTTTTCCTAGAAGAATTAATTGTTGCTGAGAATGCTACTGACATTTTTATAAGATACCCAGCATTTATAGTGTATGTGAAATCTATGGTATACATACAGTATATATCATCCTGGCTGCCCATAGTTTCTGATGCTTATATAAAGTTTTGGTTTCTTTTGAGATTTATTCAATCAAAGTGAGGCTAGGGTAGCTGCTGATTGCTGGACAGGTGATTCAATTATAAAAGTGACTATCTATCTACCTACCTACCTATCTATCTATCTATCTATCTATCTATCTATCTATTTATCATCTATCTCTCTATCAAGATAAAGAGATATACAGATATTGCAAACTATAAAAATATGAGTCCCAGGTGTACCTATAGGGGAGGAAGCAATAGGAGTTAAACCTCCATCGATTAACATGTCTGAAGTAAAAACGATAGAGCTAATCACAGGTGGGAGATGGGTGGATGGGTCTATTACATGAGAATGGCTAAATTGATCAATGATGCATAAAGTCGAATATCTCTTCAATGGTAGTTTTATACTCTGACGATGACGATGTTAATAGAGGCTAACGAAAGCTAAGTGGATAATATAGTTTAAGTTATGGACCTTGGAATACTCATCTCTAATGATCTAAGTGCTAGAGCCCACTGTAACTACATAGCCAAAAAGGCATTAAGAGTTGTTAACCTAATCCTATGTAGCTTTTTCTCTGGTAATATCACACTACTAACTAAAGCATATAAAACATTTGCTAGACCAATACTCGAATGCAGCTCATCAGTCTGGAACCCACATTATGTATCTGATATTAACACAGTTGAGAAAGTCCAGAAATATTTCACAAGAAGAGTTTTCCACTCCTCTACTCATTGTAGAATACCTTATGCCACCAGACTTGAAATTCTAGACCTAGAAAACCTTGAATTACGCCGTCTTCGGTCTAATCTAAGTATGGTATATAAAATCATACATTGCAATGTCCTACTTGTCAATGAATACTTCAGCTTCAACCATAACAACACAAGAGCACACAATAGATACAAACTCAAGGTTAACCGCACCAAACTTAATTGCAGGAAATACGACTTCAGCAACGGAGTGTTCAATGTCTAGAATACTCTACCTGACTCTGTGGTTTCTTCCCCAAACCCCAAAAACTTTAACCTTAGACTGTCTACTATTGACCTCACCCCTTTCCTAAGAAGTCTGTAGGGGGCATGCATAAGTGCCTATCGTCCCTGTCCTATTGTTTCTTTTATTTTTCTTATATGTACCCATTTCATGTATTCATAACTATATATATACTTATACCTATTATAATTGATTGACAAATCAAATAAATTCTAAAAATTATGGGCAGCCAGGATGATTGCAAAATAATGGAGAAATGTAAAAGGGAGTGAAGGCAGCAATAGTCTCTATGCCTCTACTACATCACAATAAAAACAGCTGTAAAGAAATTATGTATTTATTTCTCTCTATCTATGGAGATTCTCAGTCATCCAAGTCATGGTTGTACCAAAGGTTGATATACTTTCAAAAGGCAACTGGATTTTCTTGGTTTTTCCTTGAAGATGTTTTTACTTCTCATATAAGAAGCTTCAGCAGTTCTGGCAGGATGGTAGGGGGAATAAAAGGAGTATTTCTTGCAATCATCTGGTTGTTAGCATTTTCTCTGATAGCCCCTCACCCCCCTCCCTATCATCTATCTATCATCTGCCTGCTTCTCTCTCTACTTATCTAATATAAGAGCTGGTAAATAGGCCTGAAAATTTTAATTTGTAACTTACTCTCTTACTATACACTGTAACTTTCAGACTCATCACACAACTTAAAAACTGTGAAGTTGCCAGAATCTCTGCCTCACTAAGTCATAAATTTATTTCCATCTTCTTTCACAATGATAATACCATTATTCTTTCCCTGACTCAGATTCAGTAGGTACTTCAGTATCTAACAATATTCTGCCAGGATGAAAAACTAGGAATTATTTATTCTAAAAGGAAGAAAGTCTTATCTACCAAAAAACATACCAGCTAGAATCATAATGGGAAAATCAATGACATCCAAATTGACCAGATTAGTTTTCAAATATTTAGCAATCTATTCTTAATTTTCTACCACTTGGAAACAACCAACTCAAATAATTACAATATGTGCATCCAAGTCTCCAGTGTTATAATTAGTTTCACATGTTTTAATAATAATAGCTTTATCCCTGTAATATTTAAAGCATTTAGTGCCCACATACTGAGCCTTCTGCTGTATGTCATATAGCTTACGAAATACTGTATATATCAGAAGTGGTCCAAATTTCTAAGAACTACTATAAATATATTGTATACTGCATTCTTCAATTTGGTCCAAATGCACTTTTGTGACTGGAATTGTATTTAATAGCTAGTTCTTAAATTTGATAAAGATTTAGAAGATGATTTTGTGAACATCAATTAACAAACTTTTGCACTAGCACTGAAGAAACCAGCCACTTTGCTGATTCACAGATAGACAAATAGAGAGACATCAAAGAATCTCTGCTCCATTCTACCTGAATTTTTATGGGAATTTTTTTAAACCCTATTCCTTTCTTCTTGATGAATCTTGCTAAAGAGATTGTGTAAGAAAGATGCTTAGAAAACAGACACTTTCTGTTCATATAGATATATAGACAATGACACTGTCCTTTCATGGAGGTGCCCATCAATTTTTGTCTTCAACATAATGTCTGAAATTATTTTTTCTGAGTGAGTCTCTGGTCTAGACTTCCCAGAGTGCCTGTTTCATTTTGGAAAAAGATGGGATCTTTTTATTTGTCCCACTGTGGCCCTTCGTTCAATCCTCATTCATGCTTGGGCCAGAGAAATTTATGCTAGGAGTAATATTAACAGCAATAGCACTTAGACTTATATACTGCTTCACGATGCTTTCACAGCCTTCTCTAAGCAGTTTACAGAATCAGCCTATTGCCCACAGCAATCTGGGTCCTCATTTTATCCAATTTGGAAGGATGGAAGGCTGAGTCAACTTTGAGCCTGGTGAGATTCGATCTGCCAAATTGCAGGCAGCCAGCAGTTAGCAGAAGTAGCCTGCAGTACTCCAGTCTAACTATTGTACCACCACAGCTCATAGTCAAACGATAGCTCCAAATTTGTATATTATTGTTATTGGACCCTTTGTACCAGATCTTTTCCAATACCTACATATTTTCCAACATTCTCTCCATCTTTTATACAAAGAGATTTTCACTAAAAAGATTTAATGTCCTAATCTCAAAATTGTTGAAGAGAAGGGACAGTAATATAGAAAGTCCTCAACTTACATCTGATGACTATTCAGAGTTATGACAGATCCCCCCAAAGGAACTTACAACCTGGTTTCAACGTTCTTTTACACACACACACACATAGCAGTCACATGATCAAATTTTGGGTACTTGGCATTAGCTCATATTTATAGCCATTGGTAGCATATGTGGTTATGTGACTGTGATCTATGACTTTTTTTGCCAGAAATAGCTCTTATTTCCAGCAAAACACATTACATACAATGCTTTCTCTTAACAACCATGGTATTCCCTTAGAAATTCCACTTAATAACTGCTGCAATTAAGATGATAAAATCTGGCATGGTCACAGGCCAACTCACTTAATGATTGGGACAACTTACAACTATAATTCCAGGATCAACTATGGTCATAACTCAAAGAATATCTGTATGCCATATTTAGAATACCTCTATCCATGCTTGGACAAAACTATCAAGACAGTTAATACATCCCTTGTGCCATATTTGTAACTCTGAGTTAATGTTCTCCCTCCTTACTCATTGCTTACTTATTTGTGGGTTGGCATGGAGTAGAGGTTGCATGCTTTCTAATAGCATATTGGTCTTTTGACATGACAACAAAAATTGCTCCATTCTCTCAATTTTGACTGTTCTCAGAGGATGGTGAGTTTCCATTATGTTTTGATTTGAATGGTTTAGTTACCTATTACAGGCTTGGAAGGGTAATAGTTTTTACTGATTATCTCTATCTCTACCTCCTCCTTTAATGTGTAAATGCCTCACTTTTTCATTGTTTTTTGTTGCATCTGTATTTTAGTCTTTGACAGTAAATCAATAAATAAAATGAAATGGAAAATGAAGTGAAAACAGTATCTTCAAAATCAAATCCCAAGGAAAATAAAAGAGTTGCAACCACGGTGGATAACATAACATATCTTTAGGGAATTATTAAGTACTTTCCAGAAACATCTTCCCCTTTTCTACAGCTTGGATATGCTACTTAAAATTGGTGACAGTGTTACACAAATCCTTTGTGCATTTTAAGAGAGCATTCCTCCTGATTTTTTTTCCAAACATTTTTCTCCAATTTTTTCTTTCATTCTCTCTCCTTTTTTCTAAGGGGAAGGAGAGGAGATGAAATGGAAAAAATTATACATTTAGCATGGTTTGGGTTTTTGTTGTTGTTGTTGTTGTTATATAATGGAAAGCTAATAAGGGGCATGGTGGCTTAGCAATTAATACATTGGCCTGTTGACCAGAAAATTGGTAGTTCAAGACTCAAGTAATATGTGATGGAGTGATCTCCCATTCTTGCCCCTGTTCCTTCCAGCCTAACCATTCTAAAGCATGCAAATGAGAGTAGATAAATAAGTACCACTTTGGTGGGAAGGTAACAACATTCTGTATCTTAGAATCTTAGAATTACTTTATTGTCACTTTGAATGTACAATCGGCATACATTAAAATAAATTTTTGTTGCATACAGCTCTCAAATAGTCACCATCTCCAATATACACTACATAAACATGACAAAATA
This sequence comes from Bungarus multicinctus, assembly GCA_023653725.1. NCBI lineage: Eukaryota > Metazoa > Chordata > Lepidosauria > Squamata > Elapidae > Bungarus > Bungarus multicinctus. Next base: position 14,588,075 of record CM042840.1, on the reverse strand, counting down.
AATACATAAATACAGAATTATACATAAACCCATATATATTATATGATACAGAGAAATAACACAGTCTATAGGTATAGTCATGCCAGCCATATGATCATGGACAACACTGGCTTCTTCAGCTAGGAAATGGAGTGTCATCCCCTAGCACTGGACATGATTGAATAGAAGAAAAGTTTACCATGTTTTTAACCTAACAGAAGGATAATTTTAAAAACAAAGTATAACATATTTTTTGGGTCAGCAAAAAGCAAACACATGGCGAATGCTTATAGCTTGCATTTTCAGAGTGAGTGATCTCAAACCTTCATTGGATGGCAGGGCCAAAGTACCAGAGAAAGCAGAGAAGTTGTGATGGCTTCTCAGGATACCAGCTCAGACAATGAGGAAGAGCTGGATCCTTCAGAAGGGGCTGCGGAGGAGAATCAAGAAGTTGCTAAGGGCTCCAAGCCAGGAGTGGAGAAGGCAGGCATGGCGGAAAGGTTTCTGGAGAGGCAACTGGATGAATGGCCAGTGAAGAAGGAAAACGAGAGTCACAGCTGCAGCTATAAGTTTCAGAGATCCCGCTGGCAATGTGGAGAAGATGCACAACTGCAGCTGGCCAGCAGGCATGAGAAGGAATTGCCTCTTCCACCCAATCTGCAGACATGCAAAGCTGAGAGGAGGCAGTTACAATGGAGGTCTGTGAAGCTATTCATGAGGCTATGTAGGTCTTATCAGCTAGCCATACCCTTCTGGGATTTGAACACGGACTACTTGCATATTAGGTAGATGTAGTAACCTCTAAGCCACAGGCTTTCCTCACTTTGTTGGTTATACCAGAGGAAAGATTAAAAGTTTTTTTCCAGTGCGACTGGTCTATCCGTCCCATAATTGGGTAAACCAGGTTGCCTTGATAGACTTGATAGGTCCCAATGGAAAAAATACTTCACCTATTTAATCGGATGAGTGGAGTTGTGGTTGTTGAAAACAACGACCCATTCTCTTGCCATGCGCATGTTTTGCCCTTTGCTCTTAGTTTTCTGGACTATAGGTTGTACTATAATTGACCATGTATTTGGTCCTTGGATTGTTCATGCATTTTAGACTTTTGCCTTCAAACTGGACTTCAACTGTGGACTCTCTGGACTTTTCATTTGTCTTTTCTCTTAGACCTGGTAGCCTTGTACCTTGATTGAGCAGTGTTAGACTTTCTAGGCCTAGGACTTTGCAAGTGAGTATGGCTAAGATCTTGGGGGATTCACATTAGGGTCTTGGACTTTTAATAAAGGCCTTAAAACCTTTGTGCCTGCCATGCATGTGGACTGAAACAAGAAGAACCAATTTGATGTACTTGGTAAAATGTTGAGCTAGGAACCCAAGGACTAAGTTTTAATCCTCCATAAAACATGAAAGAGTCAGCCACTCTCTCTCAGCCCAATCTAACTCACAGGATTGTTGTTGTAGGAGTAAGTAAGAGGGAGGAGCTTTAAGTAAGTACACCATCCTGAGTTGATCCAAAATAAATATGGAATGAAAATATAATAAATAAATATCAAGACATTGGTCCATCTAACTCCATGTTTAAATTAAGCATAATTTTTTGACATTGTGACAATTATACAAACTATTGATCCACAACAGCTTGAGACTACTCTCGAGTCACAATCCTCCAGTTAATTAGCCCCTTACAAACTATGATCAACACCTTTAAAGATATTTTCCAGAAGAAGAAGATAATGTTTCTGAAGGATGAAAGATTAAAAAGTCCCATAGCTATTTGAATTCTATACATTTCCAGAAAGAATTGTCACTGATATTGCTATAGAAATGATGGTCATCTTTCAGCCATTGATCAGTTTAGTCAGAATTGCAAGAACTGTAATAACTGGAACATTGCTTATCCTGGTTTATCATGGCTTGAGCAAATCTTTCCTCACTAAATTAAATTGCAAGTGCTCATTCATTCACATGGTGTAACAATGAAGCTGATTTGTTTCAACTAGCAATAGTTATTAGCTATAATTAATATTGACTCCAGTTCCTGGTTTAGATAACATTATACCTGTTAACTAAAAGTAAAAGCAGGAAGAAACAGCTAAAATGTGGAAAGAGACTGATTCCTTTAAGAAGTGTTAAATCATGGCTTATAGCAAACCTCTTATGATATGATGTTCTTCAGAAATTGAGAACTTTATTATACATCAGGGGGGTCAAACTCGATTTCATTGAGGGCTGCATCAGGGTTGTGTTTAACTTTGGGGGCCCAAGGTAGGTGTGTCATAGTGCTGTGGCCACAGTGGGTATGGCCAGCTTGACACCAGTCATGTTGAGGGTACCTGTGGTGGCTTGAGAGCTCCCAAGCTCTGTTTTTGGATGCGAAGGCCTCCTGAGACCATCTGCCAGTGAAAACTGAGCTTGTTTTTTGCTGGAAGAAACACCAAGGGGGGCCCTGCGGGTGAGATCTAAGTACCCTGTGGGCCAAATCTTGCCCCTGGGTCTTGAGTTTGACACCCCTGTTCTACATCATTCTTAGTTGTTGCCTATGTTGTTCTGGCTGATGGGAGTTTTCATTTATCACCTGGAAAGCACCAGATTGTGCAAGATTATTCAGATCCACATAGGTAACTTGTCTGGGTTTTTTTACTATTAACTATAAAACATGTTTCATTGGCTCTGTGTCAACCTAGTTCTTTTTTTAAAAATGGGATTGGTTTTTAGGATGTCTCCTCTTTTAGAATGAACCTTTGCTTGAAATCATTCTAAAGTAAGGCAGATAACAGCATTGTAGGAAAACAATGCCCTTTACTAAATAATGGTTCCAGTTGAGTCCAAAACAGTAGAACATTTCTGATTGTTTTGTTATTATTCAGGTTGCTATCTCAAATGATAAACATCAGTGAAGCAATAATTAGGTTTTCTAGAGTATCTACCAATTAAAAGCCCAGGAAAGATTACAAAGTAAGAAAACATTAAATGCTATTCAACAGGTAATATAAAATATGTTTCCTTAATTTTTTTGAACTGATGGATTGCATATAAAACTGATTTAGGAAAGAGATGTGATGAGAAGAAAAGTTGCCTGCATTTGGAAATATTTTCAATCACAACTAAGTTTTTCTCATTCCTTTTAATTTTTGTTTCTTGCCACAGTGAAAGCCTTGGATTCTTCTAGCTAGAAACACTGAAACAAAACAGCCAGACACAGAACTAGCTGACATTGATTTCAAGTTTGAGAAGACAAAAAGTATAGACATGTTACATATTTAGACAATTAAAAGCTAAATTTCTGAAAGCTTTATTTCAGGTTGTTGCACAGGAGTGACTACAACTGCTTTGTAACTAAAAAAAATGGACCTAGGAAAAAAAGTGGGAATTTTCCTGTAATATTTGTTGATGGGAAATTAGCAAAATAAGATTTTTTTCATAAACAGAAAATGAGAAAAAAAATGGTTGCATCTGGCTAGTGCAGATGGGTGACAATTTTCCTCCAAAGGAACTATCTGAACTCCTTCCAATTCACATGTTGTTTAATCAACAACACATAAAGGATTTAAAAAAAAAAATGTGAGCAAAAAAACCCCCCAAATAATCAACAAATTTGTCATATTTACTACTCATACACATCATTCCCTCATTCTGTTCACACCTTGATGCTCAGAGAATAGCTATAAGAGGTTTCATTTTGATTAAGTACAGCTAGAGGTCCTCCATCCATTAGATTTGACAGTTTCTAAAAGTGAAAGTTCATTTCTGTTTTATTTATTTGCTTATTTTTGTCACTTTGGATGAGCTTACTTCATTCATATGATATAACTAATTCGGCAGAATCACTTGTAAAGCTATTTGCTTTAAGTGGATACTTTGTGCAGTCCCCTGCAAGAATAAATAATGAAAACAATAGTAATAAAATATCTGACTTTGCAAATGCTTACATAGGGCACAATAAAAATCATTGATGCATTATCTATACACTAAACACTTGATATTTATTGTTGTTGAAAGTAGGTAGCACAAGAAAATAATACTTAATGTTATTTTCCAGAATTAATAAGTTTCCTGTATTTCCGTTTTGAAGAGAGTTTCTTCCTCAAATGAATTTGGTTGTTTTCCTTGGTATCATAATTTCTGGGAATGAAGAATAAAATCATTCCTTTCTCGGACAACAATATCCAACAATCTGAAAAGTTCTGTAAACTGTCTAAGAGAGGTTTCATATTTGAATCCAGCAAGAAGGGTTGATAACTTGCTTTTCCTTAGACATCAGTTTTTGTATTCTCTCTGAAAAAATGTCTGAATGAAACTAGAAAGGAATTAATTACACAATGTAATTTTTAAAGGAGAGCTTCTAAAACTCTTGCTAATTGGTACCGGAATTTGGACTAGAATTTCCATTGCTAAGCAAGGCAGTTGATAAGTCAGTCACACCTGATTTTACAAACTTTTTTGTCATGGTTGTTAAGAAAATCACCATAAATATTAAATGAATCATCTGGTTGTTAAGAATACAGCCTCTCCATTGATTTTGCTTGGCAGACGCCAGAAGGGGTATTCAGCAGGTTCTGACCAGTTCTGGAGAACTGTAGCAGAAATTTTGAGTAGTTCGGAGAACCGGCAAATACCACCTCTGACTGAAGATTTTACAGTATCGTTACCCTGCCATGCCCACCAAGCCATGTCCACAGAATCGGTAAAAAAAATTGAATCCCATCACTGGCAGACACCAGCTAGGATGGTTGCCAGTGATTGTCACATCATTCTAGGAGCTACAACCATTGTGGCAACCAACAATTGCTGGTTGATAAGCACCCAGATGTTGTTCATGTGATGGCGGGGATGCTGCGATGGTTTTAAGTGTGAAGATTGGTCATAACTTACTTTTTTCTGTGCCATTATAATTCAGTCACTAAACAAATAGTTGTAAATTGAGAATTTTGTGTGATAATCTGATTATCAGTTGAAATGCTGTGAAGTCTTTTTTTCAAATGACTCTAAGAGTAGGTAGGTAGTGGCCAAGGAAAAAGACTTTTCAGTTCTCGTTTAAAAGAATTCCATCTCTAAGATAGATTAAAGATCAGGGAGAAAAAGGATACCATGCCACAGTTTTGGTTCTGGTCTTTCCCATCATGCAGCCCGCATTAGAACAATCATCAACTTGAGCCACTGTCTTTCAGCCAAACTGACTGATGGAGGAAAATGAGAGGAGGAACTACTATGTATACTGTTTCTTAACTAAAAGTAGTACATAAACCTGTCAAGTAAATAAATCTAAGTAAATCATTATATAAATGCTAAGGATTAGAGATATTCCTTGACTTATGACAGATTGTTTAATGACTTTTGAAGTTATGGCTAACTTTAAAAAAAAAAAAGGATCTAAACCCAAATTTAAAGATTGGGTCTCCTCTGTGGTCACGTAACTGAATTTTTGGTGCTCAGCAACATGACTGCATTTCATAACAGTTTTGCACCTATGCACCCATAGCAAACCCTTGGTTTGCTTAACAACAATAGATTTGCTTAGGGATCACAGTGAATCATTGCACAACATTTAGTAAACATGTCATAAATTCAGGGCATTTGTATGACCATTATGTTTTATAGCCATTACAACATACAATCATAATGGGCAGGTTTCATTGCATCATATGTTGAAGACTACCTGAATTACATATGCTCACCTTTGATAAAAGTAGGTTAAAAAATCAACAGATGGCACATATTATTTTCTGATGACATATTAATTTTTGTATGCTTATTCTTAAGTTGTTCTACCCTTCCCTTCATTTTTCCATCCCTTTTTTTCTAATATCTCACTTTCCAATACTATGCCCACCACTCAGATTGTGAATTCATAGCTGTTATTTGTGTGTGTGTGTGTGTGAAACCATACAATCTTTCAAATGCAAAGATGCAGACCAACTCTTCTTTTCTATAAAGACAGCATTTATAAAGAAAGAGGGTTCAGCGTGGGATGCCAGAGAATAGGTAAAATAACTATATCTAACCAGAGCTTCAAAAAAACAAAACCTTACTTCATTCTCAAGGACATATTTAAGTATTACAAATAAAGAGTTTACGAAGTCATGAATTATTGAAAGAATGAAAATCTCATTGACATTATGGTAACATATGTTTAAGACACACACCATTGGTACTGTATGTACATGCATTCCCTTTGGAGTTAAGCTTACTTGCTGATAATTTCATGAATATTTTCATATAGCTTTCCTAAAAAAAATACAAAGTGATTTGCTATGGCCTCCTTCCAGTTTAATTATTTTTTAAATATTTTCCAGCCCTGATACTTCTAGATTCTTGGAAATCTCTCATCCAAGTACTAATCAGGTCTGACTTATGTGCAACATCAGCTTTTCAACATCTGGGTTTAGAAATATTACCCCCAGAGATTGTTCCACAATAACCCACATCAATTCGGAAGACAGGGAACAAGTTGTTTTTATTAACATTTGGATGAAAAGGTTGAAATGATCAAGCTTGCAGATGTCATAAAAGTAAGAGTGGCAAAAAAGAAAAGTGAAAACAAGTTTGAATAATAGGATGACTTTGGAAGTACTTTCTAAACTTTGGTTATTTTCTGGAAGACATTTCATTACCCAACTAGACAATATCATCAGTGCTAGAATGGAGTTGGTTTGTCTTCTGTTTACATACAAATGGTTTGTCCCATCAGTGTTGGTGGGAGCGTCCTTGGTGGTTTCTTGATTAGGATGTTGTTTATCATTTGATTGTTTTTCTGAGTTGGCAGTTCCTTGATTGGGATATTTTAATTGGACACCCCAGACTTCAACCTTGAGTTACAAATATTCATTTCTGCTAGCGTAGTAAGATAAAATGAACATGATGCAACTTAACAGGGAGAAATGTAAATGTTCTGTTTCCGAAAAGGAAAATTGAAAAATAGAAGTATCACAGACTGAAAAATACAGTCTCTGAGAATTGGGCAGCATATAAATGTAATTTATGATACTGTTGCTGATGATGATTATACATAACAATGTAAACAAATCACAGCTGCCATTTCTTTAGCTTCTTCCCATCAGCAGCCTTCATTCACATTAAAGTCTTACCAAGAATCTAGGATGCTGTAATGGATTACGGTAGTATATGTACAGATCCAAGCAGAGTGGCCTTTTGTAATTGACAGATGAAATTATGTGAATGTAAAAAAAAAGTGACTTTCTTTATTGGCCAAGTGTGATTAGACATATAAGGAATTTGTCTCTGGTGCAAAAGCTCTCAGTGCACATACAACAACAAAGTGATAAATCATAAGATACTAATAAGAAAAGGTAATAGGAAAGATAAGAGGGTGCTACAGCCCTACTACATGGATAATAATAGTAGTGATACAGCCTTATTACATGGATAAATACAATAATGAAGTGATATAATCATAAGATACCAATAGGAATAGTTAATAAGAAAGATGAGAAGGATAGTAGTGATACAGTCCTACTATGTAGTTCGATATATTTAGGCATAAGACAATGCTTCTGGAATTTGGGAGTTTAGGAGAATGATGGCATGGGATAAAAAACTGTCTCTGTGGCTCATTGTTTTGTCATCCAGACAGTGCCCTATATTGGAGTCCTGTGGGGGGAATGGAAACACTATATCCTGAATGTGAGGGTTCTGTAGATATTTTCTCAGCCCTCTTTCTGGCTCATGCAGTATACAGGTCCTCAGTGAAAGGCAAGCTGGTTGCAATTATTTTTTTCTGCAGACCTAACTATTCATTGAAGTCTGTACCTGTTCTATTTTCTATGTCGTGAAACAATGTCCTGTATTTTTAATTGCCACCCGTGGCTTTTTGATATGGTACCCACCACTATCAGTTTATGCCATGATTATCATTATTTTTTCCTTCCTAGCATTTCCCCCAATTACAAAGTATTTTTTATTTGTTTGTTTGATTTTTTATTTTATCAACTATGTGGATCCATTGGTGGTGACTGGAACTGACTGATTGGTTTACTGTTCAAGCCTGACATGGGCTGAGAAAAAGGGTCTGTGGCCCAATGTTATCCAGATGGCTAAAGCAGAATTAGAACTTGCAGCCTCCTGATTTCTAGACTTAAGTCTTAGGAAGGCAGGGCAGGGGAGGAGAGGAGAGGGGTAGGGATAGTGGGAGAGGAGGGGAGGGGAGGGGAGGGGAGGGGAGAGAAGAGAAGAGAAGAGAAGAGAAGAGAAGAGAAGAGAAGAGAAGAGAAGAGAAGAGAGCCAAACAAGCAGACAAGCAAGTAATTTGAAGTTTAAGAACACATTCCCTAAAAGACAGGCAAATTATTTCCTAACATGAGAATATTGGGTCTGCCCTGGCTAAATGGAGAGTATTTTAGCATATGCTGGCAACTAATTTAGCTGATTCCAACTATTCTGTGATATTTTTCCCAGTCAAGTCTCTGTTTGTTCAAGTGTTTGTCTTTGCCAAGCAACAATTACGTGAAAGGAGCCACAAGGGAAACACTTTTTGACTTTTGTTCTTCATTGCAAGCAGTAATTTATGTGGTCCTGTTCTAGGCACACTTGATTTGGGAATCCCACTTAATGCTTCCTCATGGGATTGCCTTTTCACACTGCCAAGTAATCGCTCATTAGAAAAGTCACTTCCAAACTAAAACTCCATTTCTTGCTTGATTTAACACTCTCCCTTAATCTAGTATTTGGGATTAGCAAAATTGCATGTGTACCGAAGTTCTGCATGCACAAAGAGATGGGAGAGAATATTTTGACCATGAAATGAACAAGGACCTGTTAAGGGGACAGGGGTAATATTGCAGAGGGGGGTTGATTTTTGGCCTTTTGCCAAAACTGCAGTTTCTGCCCTGACAAAGGAAGACTTTTAAACAGCTTTGTGCCAAACCATTTGGAGGGCAGTTCAATTGCTTATCCAAACTGTTAGATAGAGCTGATATTCCTAATCAACCTTTGCCTTGCACTCTGCAAATCAGATCCAAGAATAACTGCTCTAAAAATTCTGTCTGCAATGATCCACCTGAGTATGGGGATTTTTTTTTTCTTTATATACTCTTTTTACAAGATCATACTGAATGATTGTCAGAATATGCACTTCTTCCAGCTTCTGTAGAATTCATGAGGGACTTCTGGACTGCAGTTTAAAGTGGGAAATACTCTTCTTCTAAATAGAAATATATACCTTCCCTAAATGAGCAGCTCAACATGATTACAGTATGAGCTGCTTCCAATTAAGCTAGGTACAAGTCTATTATAAATTAACTCTTGCTTTTGTTCTTTCTGGCTTCCTCTTTGCTGTTGCACCTCTTTTTTATTTCTGTGATTGATATTTCCTTCTCTTCTCTCTTCCTCTTTCCTACTTTCTCCTTTGCAAAACACTGAATACAAGGGAGGTCTCATAAGCCACTAGCTAAAACTGATTGCAAATATTTCAGATTCAGCATTACAATTTTCAGTCTCTTGTTCCTGCCAGATTTTTGCGGCCCAGATCTAATAGCTCTCACATTGGCAAGCATTTACAGAATCTCAAAATATTGATCATTGTGTGATAGCTGGAGCAACTAATACATGCTGTAGCATCTTTGGTTCATGGTTAGCTTTCATGTGTCTACTACCACTTCTCTGTTACTTTGTCTGAACTATGCTGTAGAGGTGTATTTGGATGGCTGTGTGTGTGGTACTGGATAAATTTCTGTCAGAGCAACTGTATGTAAACCCACCAAACATAAACCCCCCTCCTCCTTTTCAATATATTTTTATTCCTCTTTTTTGCTGAGAACTGCATTCAAACATTTAATAAATGTGAAAAACCCTGAATAAATCTTACCTACTTGTTAATATGGGTGAGAAATGTCAATGAAATCAGATCAAAAAGATCACATTTTTCAGTAGGGTTATTATGGTTAGTCTACATGTGGACCCTTACTTGCTCTTTTAGTTACAATAGCAGTTTTTTTAAAGGGAGTTTCTAAAACATCTCCTGAGTTTCTATATAAAAAGATAGTCAGCAGCCTTCAGACAGATCTGCTTATAACAATGCAGTTGTTCACATCTCAACTCCAAATGAAGCCTTTTCTAATTCTATAGGACATCCTGCAAAATATGTGTAGGGTTTGCTAAATTTTATATATCTTAGTCCTTATACAATTTCTTTTCAAAGTATGCCCACTGATAGAGGTATTTTATAGAGCTTTTTATCAGCTGAAATATCTGTGCTAACACTGAATAATACATGAAGCCAAAGCATGGAATGTGAGCTGATAAATTCATATTACGGAAAGTATTCTAAGAGTGGATATGTTTCCATAAAAATATGTCAGCTCATAATGCAGATAAGATCCCTTCAGCTCTCCAAATAATTTCAATGCATATATCCTATGTATACAAATTCTTGCAATGATCTTGAAGTGCAGTGAAATGAACTTGCTGGCAATCGGGTTTTTCTCACTTCACTGAAATGGAAGGAAGATTAATTTTGTTTGCACCTTGCTGGATTTTGAAGCTGGTAATTCTTTAAAATGAAGAGTGTTCAGAGGAAATCTCTCTTGTATTGTCATCTCCATATCACTCACATTTTCATAGTTAATACTTTTGCACCCATAAAAAAAATCCCTCGTGGCAAACTATAAAGCCTGACAAAATGTATAGTTAAGAGAACAAAAGATTAATTCTGAAAGAGGGGATTACTTTAAAAAGAAATCTACCAAATACATCTGGGCAAGACACTCTACATACAGACTGAATGCAACTTTTGCTATTTGCATTTTATTTGCTGTTAGGTTTTGGGAATGATTCATAACCTCTGTGCATCACTTTTAGTACTGAATTTTTTAGACTCTTAACCTGCACTTGTTCAATCTTCTTTGTCCTAACTAAGCATTTGTTTTCAAAGTTCTTATCCAAGCTGTTACTCCAATTCAAAGCAAAACAAAGATTGAAGGACACCACTCTTTGATGAATAAGTTATAATAGAAAAACCTGTAATTAGAACAAAAAACAAACAAACAACCCAGCAGTTGTCTGTTATAAGTCTGGAGACCCAAATATACTTTAAACAAAAGGAAATTAGACTGTCTTTGTTTTTTTTCCTGAAGATTTTCATTTCTCATTGAGGAAGATTCTTCAATTCAGCAGTCCTTCTGCATTTGAAAGACAAAGGCCACTCTTTTGAAGAAACAAAGTCCACATTTTGGACAGAAAAGACTGCTGCTTTGAAAGAGGGGTCAAAGATGCTAGCTACGTTAAAATTGAACAGCCCTCTCTCTCCAGAGGGAGAGGGATACATCATCACCTATGTCCGGTTTACAACACAGTCCTTCCAGCAGTTCCAAGAATGTTCCACATCCAGTTGCACTATTCAGGTGACTCCGAGGGCACAGATAAACCTCCAAGTGGCCTCAATGACTCTCAGACAGAGTGCTAACAATCAGGTGACTTCAAGGAATGTAAATCCTTCCATTCTCCACCATTCAGTCAGAATTGAAAAAGCTTCTTCAAGGAAATACTTTTTTAAACAAGCACCTTTGGGACAACCATGACAATGACTGAGAATCTCCATAGACGTAAGCCTGAATAGCACATACATGTCTCTGAGTTCAAGTCTTACTTTTTCCTACTTGTGCTCTCCAGTGGTAAACCAAATCTGGAAACTAAAACAACACAAGTAAACATTATGTTAATTCTAAAGGTATACGGTAAAGGTAAATTGCTTTAAGGCGAGAAGTAAGAGATGCACACATTCAGTTCACTTGTTACTTTGTTTTAATTCCAGGACTGAACGGCAATGGAGCCGCGGCAGCCTTTCTTATAGCGGCTGCTCACGGCTCACCAGCCAATGACATGTATACAAAGTTCCCGCCGTTGGATCAACCAATTGCGGGTGAGTATTTGAATATAGAACACCCCTCTCCACTTGGTCCAGTCCGACCAATCAGGAGCCCCCTAGGTTGCATAGTCACATAAGTAGGCGGAGCTCCTATGGGTCCGACTGGACCTGCGCAGGTCATTTGTTAGTTCGCTAGCAGCCGGTGTGGACGGACCTATTGGTGTCTCCGTCTCTTCTCGTGGAACTGCCTGGAAGGTAGAGTCGGCCATGTTGCTCCTGCCGGGCCTTGCCTGGTTAGTTGAGTCGGCTAGGCCACTCCCTTCCAGGTTTCCTCTCGGCAACTGCTCTTCTCCTGCCTGGTCCAGGTCGGTGTTTGTTTCTTCAGCTGCAGGTGCGTAGTTGCGAACTTCGACCGGAGCTAATGATAGGGGTGATTGTGATAGTGTTAGGTTGTTTTCATTTGCTTGGGGTTGGTGTGTTTTTGAAGGGTCTCCCCCTTCTTGTGTATTTGGAGGATCTCCCCCTTCCCCCCCAATTTGTCAGAAACCCCTCTAAGGGTCCAGGACCTCAATTGGTCTATGTGCCTTTTCCAGTCTCTGTTGTCAGATGTTACTAGTCGGTAAGATCGTGGTCCTATGACTTGAGTAATAGTAGCTGCTAGCCATAACGGGTCCCCCACTAGATTTTTGGCATAGAGTAGAATTCCTACCCTAAATGTGCGGAGTTTGCTGGAAGAGTCTGTCGGTTTTTCTGTGCAATAGGTGGGATGCAAACGGTCTAAGTGTGATCGTAACTTTCTGCCCATTAATAATTCTGCTGGGGTTTTATTAGTTGTTGTGCTAGGCGTCATGTGCTGTATGGTCAATAGTTTATTGATTCGTTCCTGTATGGGGCCCAGGCCTAATTTGTTAAGTGTTTCTTTTGTGAAACGAACCATGCGCTCTGTTCGCCCATTCGCCGCCGGATGTGCCGGCGGGGTCAGGGCATGTCTTATTCCCAGGCTAGCTAGGTACCCTTCAAATATTGTTGATTTGAATTGTGGCCCGTTGTCAGAGACCAATACATCTGGTAACCCATGTGTTGCGAATAATTTGCGGAGCTGCCTAATGACAGTGTCTGTGGAGGTGGAGTGCATAATGCTCACCCCCAACCAATTCGAGTTAGCGTCAACCAGTATTAAAAACATATAACCCCTAGTTGGACCCACAAAATCAATATGGATTCTTGACCACGGTCCCCTGGGCATTTCCATTCAGCCACCGGTGCCTGTGGAGGTGCGGGTCTGGACTCTTGGCAACATTTACAACTATCCACCCATTTCCCTATGTCTATGTCTTTGTCTTTGTCCAAACCTGGCCACCAAACGTAGCCAGGGCTTTCATCTTTACAATACCCGGGTGTCCGTCATGGAGAAGGTCCAAAATTGTCTCTCTCAGTTTAAGTTATATAATAACCCGATCCCCCCAAAGTATGCAACTCTTAAGAAGTGAAAGTTCAGTTTGTCTGTGTTTAAAAGGTTTCATGCATTCTTCGGGGCTGGACTCAGACCAACCCTTGTTAATCCATGCTGCAATTTTGTAAGCACAAAGTCTTTAGAAGTTTCTCTGGCAATGTCTCTAGCTGTAATTGGTAGATTAGGTAAGGTTTCGATTTGTAAAGTGGACGTGCTCGGTGCAGGGTCAGTGTCCGTATCTGGTAATGGGCAATGGCTCAATGCATCAGCGTGAGTAATGGAACGGCCCGGTCAGTAAATCAAAGTGTAGTTGTAGGCAGCCAGGAACTCTGACCATCTTGTCATGCGCGGCGACAAAATATTAGGGGTTGCCTTATTGCCTGCTAGGATCCCCAATAGTGGCTTGTGGTCAGTTATTAATGAAAAAACTCAGCCGTATAGATATTCATGAAACCTTTTAATTCCCGATATAGCGGCCAAAGCTTCTTTATCGAGTTGGCTATAATTTCGTTCAGCTTTAGACAGAGTTTTAGAGTAAAAGGCTATGGGAGCTTCTCTGCCATCTGGCAAAATGTGGCTTAGCACAGCCCCCATGCTGAAAGGTGAAGCATCACAGGTCAAGGTTATGGGAAGTGTTTCGTTGTACTGGATCAGTACCTTGCTAGATGTAATGAGTTTTTTTTATTTCTTGGAACTGCCTTCCCCACTTCCAGGAAGCGTCTTTGTCAAGCAATCTATGTAGGGGTTCCGCTACTGTTGCTTTCTGCGGCAACAACACATTATAAAAGTTAATGAGTCCTAAAAATGCTTGTAGTTCCCCTTTGTTGGTTGGAATGGGAGCTTCCTGGATTGCTCGAATTTTCCTTCGGTGGGGTGAATACCGTCGCCATCTATTAGGTAGCCCAGAAATTCAATCCTGTCAGTTATAAGCATGCATTTTTCTCTTTTTACTTTCAGACTGGCCTCTGTAAATTTAATTAGTACTTGTCGTAGATGGTCCTTTAGTTGATCTTTGATTTTGGCCGCAATTAAAACATCATCAAAATAAGGAATTACTCCTTTGATTCCTTGGAGAAGGCGTTCCATTAAGCATTGGAAAATTCCGGGAGCTACGCTAACGCCGAATTGAAGTCGATTGCATTTAAAAGCACCCCGGTGTGTTACAATAGTTTGAGCCTCGGCCGTTTGGGAATCTACCGGCAATTGTTGATACGCTTGGGCCAGATCTAGTTTAGCAAAAAATTTTATCCCTTTGATCGAATGTAATAAATGCTGGACCACCGGAACGGGGTATGCACTTTGTTGGAGTGCGTGATCCAGGGTAGCCTTATAGTCCCCGCAAATTCTGACTGACCCATCTGATTTAATGGGGGTCACAATAGGGGTTTCCCATTTCGCATGGTCTGTTGGTTCTAACACCCCTTGTTTAATAAGTTTGTCTAATTGCTCATCGATTTTTGGCTTTAATGCAAACGGCACGTGCTTCGCTTTGAGTCTTATTGGGGCTACGTTAGGATTTAAATTAAAAGAAATCGGGTTACCCCGGTACTTGCCTAGCTCGCCGCTGAAAATATCCTGGAACTCCCTTATGAGGTCCTCTTCCCAGTCTGTTGCAGTGATTCGGTTTATGCCTGTCATTTCAATTCCTAATGGCTCAAACCATTCTAGTCCCAGTAAGCTGGGTCTATTTCGGTCGACGATGGTGAGCGCTAGGATTGCAGTATGGCATTTGAATGTAATTTTAAAATATCCTACTCCTACCACTGGAATTCTGTTCCCCTGATAATCTTTGAGAGTCAGATTTTGGGTTTCTAGTTCATCTCGTTGGATGTCAGGAATTAATTTTTTGATGGTTGCCCATGATACCATGGATAGGAATGACCCTGAATCCACTTCCATCTCGCATTCCTGGTCTTCTATTTTCACCTGGATGTGGACTTTCTTTACATTTCTTGTGTCTGAGTAGCCAATGGTCACAGTTTGGTGGGTTTCCTCTTTTCTATAGATTGCGTCTTTGTTTCTCTTGTTTCTCCCCTCTTGGCTCCAACGGCTCTCCAGTTTCCTATCTCTCTCTCTCTCTCAGCGGTGGGCTCCATCTCCGTCAGGGGCTGTAGTTGTTTCTGGACTGGCATACTCTTGCTAGGTGCCCTCTTCTATCACATTTCCTGCAGATGGCATCAATGAAACAGCATTCTGAGTGTGGGTGGTTTCCCCCGCATCGATTGCGTTCAAATTCGGGTTTTCTTCTGGCCCGCTCTTTTTTATCTTTTCCCGCTCTCAGGTGGTATACGTCATCTTCCTCGCTATTGGTTCCCGACTCGATGTCCTCATGGTGCGTTGTGATTTTTTTCTTTTTCTCCCTCTGATCTAGGTGGCTCCTTACTGATATATCCTGCTGATTTATTAATTTTCTTCATTTTGGCGGCCGATTTGTGGGTAGCTTCTGCGGCGGTGCCTTCTTCTATTGCCTCCTTCACTGTGATTTTTGGCTGGTTTAGCAAACGGCTCTGTAAGGTGAGGTCTTTCAAACCAAGGACTACGCGGTCTCTCAGTGCCTCATCGAAGTTCAAAAATTCACATTCTCCGCCAATGTCCCTCAGGGCTGCTACAAAATCGGCAATACTCTCATCCTCCTTTTGATTTCTTAAATAGAATTCATGCCTCTTGATCAGGCTCAATACGGTCGGTGCATAATGAGCCCGGAGAATCTTCTCTAATTCCGGCCACGTTAATGTTTTTACGTCTGTGGGTGCAGCTAATGCCTTTGCCATCCAGAATACTGAGGGTCCGCAATGGGTCAGGAAAACAGCTCTTTTTCTATGTTCCGAGACCCCGTTTAAATCGCTGCTCTCTAGGAACATTAGAAATCGATCTACGTACGATTGCCATTCTTCTTTGGCTGGATTAAACTGCTCGGGTGGTGCGTTGTTGCCGGATATTTTCTTCGCTCGATCTTCATCGCTGCATACTCAACTGAATTTTTTATCGTCTCGATCCCATCCTCGTCGCCAGTGCTTTAAGGCGAGAAGTAAGAGACGCACACATTCGGTTGACTTGTTACTTTGTTTTAATTCCAGGACTGAATGGCCACGGAGCCCCGGTAGCCTTTCTTATAGCGGCTGCTCGCGGCTCGCCAGCCAATGACATGTATACAATGTTCCCGCCATTGGATCAACCAATTGCGGGTGAGTATTTGAATATAGAACATAAATATTTCCCCATCCAAAGATGTCCAATTCTAGGGGGGCAATGATCATAACTGTTTCTTAGCTGAGAGTCAGCATTGTCTGAAGATTCTTCCATGGTCATTTGACTACAGACCGAGATCAATGGTGGTATTCGACCAATTCGGCCTGGTTCTGCCAAGTCAATAGCAATGATGTGCAGCGGAGACTGAACCAGTTCTCTCCACTGCTCTGCTGTTGGGTCAACCTGCCCACCTGGCTCCCATACTCACCTTTATCCTTTGAATTTGAAGCACAGCTGCTTTGGCGGCACAGCAGAGTGCCACACGGCAGCTGAAGTGACCGGGAGACTGCAGGCTTGCAGGAGGTGAGTTGGAACACCGGTGCACCTATGCAAACACCACTGCGCCTGTGTAAAGTGTGTGTTTGGTGTGCACGTGCATGCAAAATGTGTGCACATGACAAAGCATGCCCATCAAGCCACGCCCACCGAACCAGTGGTAAAAATATTTGAATCCCACCACTGACCGAGGCGCATAAAATGCTGTTACTTTCCCACCAAAGTGGTACCTGTTTTTTATTGAATGTGCATGCTTTTGAACTGCAAGGTAGGTAGGATCTGGAGCAAGAATAGGAGCTCACCCCACTGTATGGTGCTCAAGTCTTGAACTTGGGCTGTCAGCTTTCCAGCTGACAAGCTCAGGCTCCTAACCGCTGAGCCATTGAACCTCCTTTATAAAGGTATATTAACAGAAACTTGAAAGTCTGAAAACGCTTCCTGCCTTCTTATTATTATCTTCCTAAGAATTAAGCAGGCTCTTGTTTAAGACACTTTGTCAAATAATAGTTCTGCCCTGGACTCCGACTAACCATTTACTTTTGTTTTTGGCTCACCTTCTTATTCCTCAAGGTTATTCCTTTGGTCTGTTAGAAGTGAGAATGGAGAATATTGAAAGGATTGAAATCTTGCCAGATTTATGGGCTGACCATAACCCGATTCAAATTAAATGGAAAGGAGAGAGAAAATCTGGAAGATGGACATTTAATAGCACTATACTAAGAGATAAAGATTATATAGAAATGATTACGAAAGAATTGAATATATTTTTTGAAATAAATAAAAGAGAACACACCTCTTTACAGAATCTTTGGGATACAACCAAAGCTTATGTCAGAGGTTTAACTGTTGCTTATAATATCAAAAAGAACAAGGAAAAAAGGCAGCAACAAAACAGATGGAGGGAAAATTTGAAAGATTTGGAAACAAGTAGACAACAAGACCCAAATAATTTAAATATTAAAAAAGAGATAGATTTGGTAAAGCATAAGATAAATTTGGACATACAGGAAGATTTGGCTCAAAAAATTAAGTTAGCAAAACAAAACTATTTTGAAAATGCAAATAAACCGGGGAGATGGTTAGCCCATAAAATAAAAAAAGAACAAGAAAAGAGAAGCTCTCCAAGATTAGGAAGGGAACTTATATACGCAGACTCAAAAAAAGAAAGAAATTGTTAAAGACTTTTTTACGAAATTATATGACCAGGAAGAAGTATTAGAAGAATCTATTAATCAATATTTGAATGAGAAGAATCTGCCTGAAATC
The DNA here is from genome assembly GCA_023653725.1 of Bungarus multicinctus. Taxonomy (NCBI): domain Eukaryota; kingdom Metazoa; phylum Chordata; class Lepidosauria; order Squamata; family Elapidae; genus Bungarus; species Bungarus multicinctus. The sequence continues at coordinate 14,570,031 of CM042840.1, read as the reverse complement.
ACCGATGAAGAGAAACTAAAATTTGAACACTAAAATATCTATAGAAGAAATTAGGAATACAATTAGATCACAAAAAATAAATAAGACCCTGGGACCAGATGGAATTCCTTCAGAATTTTACAAGGAATTTCAAGAAATAATAGAGGAAATGCTGGTAGATTTGTATAATGAAGCCTTAGAAAATGCCATTATTCCTAAAACATGGCAGGAAGCATATATCACTCTTATCCATAAAGAACAATCAGATCCACAAAAAATCCAAAATTATTGACCAATATCACTATTAAATGTAGACTATAAAATAATGGCTACAATACTAGCGGAAAGTTTAAAGAGAACATTAAGTAGAATAATTCACACTGACCAGAACGGCTTCCTTCCTCATAGACAAATAAAAACAAATACAAGAACTATTTTGGATATACTAGAATATTATGAAGTGCATTCAACTAAGACAATGGCATTAATATTTCTAGACGCCCAAAAAGCATTTGATAATCTGAAATGGAAATTCCTCATTAAACAATTGGTTGGTATGAAATTTGGTGAGAAGTTTATAGGATTTATCAAGACAATCTACAACATGCAGACTGCAAAAGTAATAATAAACTGGGAAAGTATAGACACCATAAAGATAGGTAAGGGAGTAAGACAAGGCTGCCCTTTGGCTCCCTTACTGTATATATTGGCAGAAGAAACTCTTCTAGCACAAATTAGAAAAAATCAAGAGATTAGAGGATTAAAAATTTAAAAAGAGGAATACAAATTGCAAGCATTTGCCGATGTCATGGTATTTGTATTAGAAGAACCTCTAGAAACAAGTCCTATATTATTAAAAGAAATAGAAGATTACGGAAAAGTAGCAGGATTAAAAATTAACAAAGAAAAAACAAAAGTATTAGCAAAAAATTGTACAAGAGTTCAGAAAGAAGAATTAGCAAACAAATTAGGTATGCAGGTGGTAAACAAAGTAAAATATTTGGGAATATTGTTAACTGCCAGATGTTCATCAATTAAAAAAGACAACTACGACAAATTAATAGCATAAATAGCTAAAGATTTAGAAAATTGGGCTAAATTACAGATATCGATATTGGGACGCATTGCAATAGTAAAAATGAATGTTTTACCAAAATTGTTGTACCTATTTCAGACGGTGCCAGTCAATTTGGAAATGAATTTTTTTGCAGAATTAAATAGTTTAATATCTAAATTCATATGGCAGAAGAAAAAACCCAGAGTGAAATATAAATCATTACAGAATGCTAGAAAAAAAGTGGGGTTTGGCCTTCCAGATTTTAAATTATATTATAATGCAGCTGTAGCAAATTGGGTTAAGGACTGGGTTAAATTGGAAAACAGAAGGTTATTAGTATTAGAAGGATTTGATCTTAAAATTGGCTGGCACGCATTCATGTGGGATGGAAAATCTAAGCGACACTCATACTTTCAAAGGCACCATATAAGAAATGTACTGTTTAAGATTTGGGAAAAGATTAAAAAGAATCACTACTCAAAGGTTCCACTGTGGTTATCCAAATTGGAAGCAGTTACTTACCCAAATGTACTGGACTATGAAAATATTATAAGGTACAAAGATTTACTGTATGATACTGGAGACCTCAAAAACAAACATCAAATACAAATTCAAGGAAAAGAAATAGCATGGTAGCCTTTTGTACAAATACAAACCCACTATAAAAGAGATAGAGAACAATTTGGCTTTAACATGATTCCACAAGAATTAGATAAAATATAATTTGGAGAGGAAAAGAAAGCAATCAGCAAATTATACAAATGCTTCTTGGATTACAGACTTAAAGAAGAAACAATTACAGAATCTATGACAATTTGGTCCAAAAATTTAGGCTATAGTATTGATTTAGATAAATGGGAACACATCTGGCAAACAAATTATAAATTAACTATGTCAGTCTCGTATAAAGAAAATCTATATAAGATGGTTTATCGTTGGCATCTACCTCTGGCGAGACTGGCTAAGTTGTTTCCTAATTTACCACATTTACATATATGTGTGTGTGTGTGTGTGTGTGTGTGTGTGTGTTGATTTGTCTGTTTTAAAGGTATGTCATATAAATGTTTATTAAAAATAAAATTTATTTATAAAAAAAAAAAAGAAGTGAGAATGAGTGTCATGCCCCTGTCGGAATCTGATTCCGAGGGGGAGGCTGAGCAGCTGACAGGGAGTGGGAGTGTGGCTCCATTGGCTGTGGAAGAAACTGGGGAAGGGCACAGTCCAGCTGGGCAGAGCAGGGGAGAGGTAGAGCATGGCAGGGAATTCAGAGGAAGACTCAGGGCCACCTCCTCTTCATCCTAGGACACACAGGGAGGAACAGAGAAGGGAACAATGTACGTTGCATGGCTTACGCAGGAGGAAAGAGCTCTGATTCCCTTCATTAGCTGCAGCTGGGAACACAGTGTTTAGAAAGGGAAGCTATGCACAGTAAAGTTGTTGGACGCAAATCATGAGTTACCTGTTATTGTCAAGGCTTATCTGGTTCCTGGCGTCTTCCCAACTGTGTGTATTTTGTTGGCCTTTCAAGTCTGCAATTCCTTATCCTGCCCTGTCAAGTTAATTGCTGCAGTGAGGTTTTACAGTTTGTATGTACTTCGTTTTTGGACTGAATTTCTTCCACTTAAAGACTGTTCTTGGTAGAGTTTTTTCTCCAGCAGAAGATAACCTGGACATTGGGAGCAAAATTAGAGATACTAAAAGGGACTCTGTGTTGCCTTTGTGCCATGCTCCTGGTCATCACAATGGCCATCCAGTGCTCCCTCTGGGTGGTCAGATTATGGCCATTTTTTTTACTACAATGGACCTGTGTAGTTCTCCAGGTTGTTGTTTTTTGTAGTTTTTTTTTCTTCTATGCTTGGTCTTTCTAATCTTTACAGTTCTCCTAAAGCAATAATATTGTTTGTTGCAGAAAGAAGAGATTGTACAAAATGCAGAAAGCTATGAATCTTGAATATATGGATGTACCCACCACAAGATGGAGCAGTATAGCTGTAGAATGTTCTACTGATAGTCTTCTGTTTTTTCCTCAAAATGGACCAATCCTACTCTGGTTGAGGGTGGGCTGCACCCAGAAACTATATCTACCTAGTAGTGATCAAACTACCATAAAGAGAGAAGAAGTCTAGAATAGCTTGTTTGCTACAATACCATTCCCTAGTAATAAACTTCTAAAAAAGCTATTGGTCCACTTTTTAAGCAGCATGGCCTGAATAATCTAGAATTCATTCACTAAATGACTCAGAAAACACAGCTTTTTTCCTTTGACATTGCTTTCAATAAAACGTGTGTAACATTTCACAATTCATTATCAGAGGATTGTTTTCATTGAAAGCTACTCCTGTTTTTAATAAAAAAAAATTAGAGGTTTTAAAAAAGGAATATCCCAAAACATCCTTTTCTCCTCACTTTCTCTTCTTTACAATGATGATATGGAATATTTTCCCAAATGAAGAAATTGCTTACAAATTGAATTATGAAGGTCACAGTCTATGAAGTACAAATGTTTTCAATTCTTCTACAAAAAAAATTGTAGTGTTGACTTCTTTTGACAGAAATGACTTTTGTTCGTGATGACTTTAATGCCTATGTAATAAGTCAAAGGATAAAGATTGTGTTTAAAAGTCTATATAGACTTTGAAATTGAGGCATTTAAACCCTTCTGTGTACTTGATTCATTTTTTTCTTTTATTTTTAAGCATCCTAAGCCTCTAACAATAGTTCTCCTTAAATCACCAAGTTTTTTAAAAAAGGTGTTGAAAGCTTTCTTCTTCGTGATGCCACAGCTGTGACAATTAGATTATTTTTCTGTGATGTTGCCCATTGTTTGCTGATTAGGAGCTTTGAAACCAGTGAAATGATTAGATCAAAAATAGATACTTTTTAAAAAAAATTATAACACCCAGAAGATAGATTAATGTTATTTATTATGATCTCTCAGCTTTATTGCACACATTGACAAATAAAAGCTTTGTTCAAATATCTTAGACAGGTGTCAAGTACTCTGAGAAAAAAAAAATCTATCTGAATTTCTGAAACCACCTTTTAAAGAAGGAAACTATGGTTAATCTGCAAGGACTCCATGAGCCATGGCAATCACTTGAGCTATCTTTATCCCATGTCTGGAGACACAACAGAACAGAAATGGCATTAATTGACTACAACAGTGATATCACTATGCAATGTGCATTGTGATGTTTTGAGTAACAAGGTGTGCCATCTTCTTTATCTTCTTTATGCCATTGTGGGTCCTCCTTCATCTTCTACCAGTCTTCCAAATATTATTGTCACTCACATCATACCCTCTATCCTATGTCTAGACATGACTGACACCTATCAAGAACATAAAAGGAAAAGAATGGAAGGAGAGACACATTCTTTGACTGTTGGGACTTTCATATTAATTTGCATTTCAGATTTTCAGACAACAGAAGAACACTGATTAAGGAATCCTTTAAAAGCCTCATCAAATAGAACAGAATTATGTTTCAAAGGCAGGCTGATAATCAAGGGCTCTATACAGCCTGTCCATTGGTCATTACCAAAACCCTAAATATGGTTAATACAAATCTATGATATTCTTGGAGATGGTTCCCTGTTTTTATTTATTTTGGTTTGTCAATTGCTTACAAAATAATAGGTATAAGTAAAAACATAGTTATGAATACATGGATACATATAAGAAAAATAAAAATGTTGTGGTTCACCAGCAGCAGCAAGTGCGGACAGCTGAGGTCTCGGAGAGTGAAGACTCAGATGAGGGGCCTGTGTGTGAGGCAAGGATGGGGCCAGGACCAACAGGAAGTAGAATGCTGTCTTCAGAGATTGTGGAAGCTGGCAGCAGTGATGAAGAGATCCCCGAGGAGCTTGTGCCCAGTGCGCATGCGTGCAGGGCTGCTCGAAGGAAAGAGCAGCTGCAGCAGCACGGGCAACTCGGGAGTAAGGCTGCAAGGTAATGGTCCCTCTCTTAAAAGATAAAACCCAGCTGAGAAACCAGAATTCTTTGAAGTTTTTGCACTCAAGCCTTGTGGACATTCAGAATATCTTGGTTGGTGTTTGGGGACTCTTTGTGTCTGAAATATTTCTTAGTAACTTTATCTAGTGTTCTTGGCAGCCTTGTGCCACTTTGGCAAGGCTTGTCCTTATCAGAGATAATTAATTTGAAACAGCCTTTTAACCATGAAGGAACAGAATTCGTAAAGAATCATTAAACAGTTTTTCTGTTACCTTTGTTTCATGTTTGTTTCCTTGGAACAAGCTTTGGGTCAGAACAGTTCCCAATATTAGTGAGATAAGACTATGTAGAGCATTGTAAAAATTGCATAGTCTTTTTTATAATATATTATTTAGCTTTACATAGCAAAATTTCTTCATCATAATCTATATAGTATTAAAACTCTTATGTCTGTTTGTCAACCTCACTTGGGTTAAACAGTGCATCATAAGGCAACAATTTTTGAATCACTGTACCTCAAATGGATTAAGTTACAGAATGCATTCAAAATCCAGGACCTCATAGAATTAAAATGTAGCAAAGTTGTAGTGACTTTGATGCTGCTGCACTGTCATACAATTGTACTACTACGATCAACCATAGTCAGGAGTAGGATTCAATTTTTTTAACAACCGGTTCTGTGGGCGTGGCTTAGTTTGTGGGTGTGGCTTGGTGGTAATGTGACTGGCTGGGTGTGGCCAACTCAACATCAGTCACATCGAGGCACGCATCTCCTCGCCTGGCCTCTCGTGACTGTGGGGATACTGCAACAGTCGTAAGTGTGAAAAATGGTTATAAGTCACTTTTTCAGTGTCATTGTAACTTTGAATGGTCACTCCACGGAAGCAAAGTACCAGCAAAGGAGGGGAAAAAAACTCCAGAGAATTTCCAGAGACAGGAAGTCTAGTCCTGACAAGAATGTAATAAGGGTTAATGGAGAGGCAGTTTCTGTAAGCAACACCAGAATGTTGCCTTCCTGCCTTCTTTACAGGATTAGGCCAGTAATTTCTTCTAACAACTGGTTCTCCGAACTGCTTAGAATGTTAACAACCGGTTCTAGCGAATAGGTGAGAACCTGTAGAATCCCACCCCTGACCATAGTCACAAAGATTCACAATATTATTTGCAAGCTTCCTTCCAGTCAATAGGAAACCCAGCAGGAAGTCAGAAGCTGTACACATGTCTTCTGCTTTTTTTCCTCTGGTCATTTTATTTTATTCTGTTTAGGTCAGGAAATACCTCTAAATTCATAATCCACTACATCATGGTATAGCTAGTAACTTATTAAACCTGGATGCTACCATATTTTCAATGATTTGGGGCAGTTTACAAAATTTAAAAAAATACAATCAAATCAATAAAACATAGAAAATAAAAATAAAAAATGGCGAACATAAGGAAGTGAGGGGTTTCACTGTCCCTTGCTAAAACCTGAATGAAGAGGTAGGTTTTCTAGGCTCCTCTAAACAACAGGAGAATAGGGACTCTGGATTTTTGGGAGAACCTCTACAGAGATTTTTGGGGGTCCTGAGAAATGACAATATTTAATCAAAGAGCGCTCCAAACCTGCAGGAACCAAAGCAGCTGGGTGGATGCTATGGGAGACAGGTGGTTTCTATGCCACATAGCATTTTATAGCTAACAAACCAATCAATAAAGAATGCTAACTATATTATTATTGTCTATCTATGTACTCATTTTTATTTTAAAGGAGGAATTAAAGTGCAATTTTCCTTTAGATAAGCCATCTGTGCCACTATAGATATACACAATCTTCTTATAGAAAACAACATACATGCTTCCTCAGAGCCATGTACAAACTTAAACTCCAGATTTTAAGATTCTAGACATGATATTTATCTTCTATCCTGGGACTGTTTGGACATTAAATAAGGTGGAGATTATTGTGACTGCACTTGGCACAAGCTTTAAGCTTAGAAAATCCACTGCCTACAAAATGCGCATCTCAGACATTATACACATTCTCTCAGGGGAGGGGTATACTTTATCATGTTCATATAGAACCAGCTAATTTAGCCTTTTCCCTCTCCTGAATTAAAAAAAAATAGTCCTTTCAAACATAGATGCAGGGGTTGAGAATCATGACTTGGAAAAATAGAAGTTCAACGTTTTCTTCCAAGCTCCTGATTTAAAATTAAGAATCTCCAGAAATCATGTGAAAGGACTATGTAGCCTAAAGCAAAAGGAAAATGTTTAGAATTTTATTCTTCAACAGCAGGGGTATCAAACTCAAGGTTAAGATCTGGCCCAGGGAATGGTTAGATCTGGCCCATGGGGCCATCCTGGAAATAGGGTGAAGGATCAGCCCACAGTGCCTCTGCAAGCAAAAACGAAGCTCAGGAGGGTTGCTTGAGGCCCTTCCGGGCTCTGTTTTTGCTTGCAGAGGCCTGCAGGAGGATTCCCCCAGCCCTGCCCGGGCCACCAAAGGTGCTCCCTGACATGAGTAATGTCAAGTTGGCCATGCCCACCCTGACCATTTCCAGCCCAACCATGCCTATCTGCCCCCCTGAGATCAAACACAACCCTGATGCATCCCTCAATGAAATCGACTTTGACACCCCTGTTCTACAGTCATAAATCATCTTCTTTTAATAACCCCATAATCCCTTGCGGGTGGAGTCTGGACAACTGAATGGAGCTGAATATTTACTGACCGGATGCCCTTCCTGTCACCAATGCAGAGTTCCATTTAACAGATACATTCTCAGTGTGCCCAGAGAGAGAAATATCTGTCTTTACCTAGGATCGAACTCACAGGCAAGAACTCCACTTCTAGACTACGACACCACTCTGTTCTACAGTAATAAATAAAAGAGTTTAATTAGGATTCTACACTAAATTGCTAATTTGTTTCTTGGTGTAGCACGGACTCTATCCAATTTATGAATTTGGGTTTCAGGCCTACCTTGAATCCAACCTCATTCATGTAGAAGAATATTAAATCGCACCTAGAAAATTTTTATCTACGATCATTTGAGTATTGTTGAAATCAGACGTGAATTTTGTAGCAGATCAGTACCATCTTATGGTCTGTCTGGAACATTGCACTTGTATCATTTCAGAGAGAAGAGCAGCTGGTGGTAGAAGGAATTATTGAGCTGCTTACCCAAGCAGAAAGCAGGACCTGGATGTAAAGAAAACTTCTGAGTGTGGATATTTGAGACTATCAGTCTTCTACACTATGAGCTCAGTTGGTCTTCCTATAAAGACATAGTGATAGATGCTAGCTCCTTTTCAGAATTCCTAATGCTTCTCCAGAGTTAAAGTTTGCTAATTTGGAACATACGGAGTTTTTTTGGTAGATTCTTTTGACTACTTCTGATTATACATTTAGATAAAGGTGAAATCATTTTTAATCACTATTTATTTGGACATCCCTGTGTAGTTTTCTTGCCAAAGAATGGAACTGGTTTCCCACTGTCATCTTTTTAAACATCTATTCTATTAACTTCTCTGAATTCACAAATGGCTCATCATCCAAGAGCAAATCAGCCCAACCTGCCTGGCCCATGTTAGAGTCCATGTTAGACTGATGTTCAACCAAATACTATTATTTTCTTTACTCAGTATCTTCTTATGTTAAAGGTCCCCGTACTGTATAAGTCTTAGACTGGAAATTTTCTTACTCACTGAAAAGCACTGGGTAATTTTGAATCAGTGCATTCCCTCCACCTATCTCACAAAGTAATTGCTGGGAAAATAACTGAGGGAGGTATTACGTGGCCAGTTCTGCAAGGAAAACCAACATGTTAAAAATAATCTTAAATTTTATTTTACACTTGAAACTTCACATCATAAACAATTCTCTTTTGAAGCATTTTATTATAATCCAAATATTCTTTATTTTCTTACTTACTTAGTAATGAATAGAAGTGCTGCATATTTGATCCTTAAAAACTCTGGTTGTAAACTACTGGAGATAACTCTTAGGAAAGAGCATCAGTATCTGTGGTGACACAGTAGTATTTATGCAGTATTGCAGGCTAATTCTGCCCATTGCCAGGAGTTTGATCCTAATCAGTTCAACTGAGTTCTGTTGACTCAGCCTTCCATTATTCCAAGGTCAGTAAAATGAAGAGCCAGATAGTTGGGGACAATACGTTGACTCTGTAAATAGCTTACAGAGTGCTTAGTATAAAGCACTATGAAAAGTCTATAAGTCTAGGTGCTATTGCTATACCAGAATCAGAGGGTTTCCCCCCTAAAAGCAGCCTTTTAGTATCCCAACCCAAGTTCCCCTCCATTTATATATATGTGCAATGCCTTGATTCATGTACAAAAAGGGTGTAGCTTGCATTGCAATGGTAAGATGCTTTTTACTTTAACAAAAGTTTCACATCCTGCAGATATCCCTTTAAAACACAAAGCATTATGCTTAATAAATACTTTAGCCTTGTAGGTAGTAAGGTAGTCCTCAATTTATAGCCAATTGCCTAGCAACTGATCAAAGTTATGAAGGTTCCTTTAAAAGGTAAACCTGAATTTGAAGTTCTGATAACTGTCACTCCTGGTCGCATGATCTCATGTTGGGTGATCAGCAACTGGCCCATACTACAGTCCCATAATTGCTATTAATGACTTTACTTCCAGTTTCCAGAAAAAGATGCCCATTGCAGGCAATAGATTTGCTTAAGACTGCAGTATTTGCTTAACAACAATGTTGATTTGTTTAACAACCAATCCAAAAAAAGTCATAAAATTGAGAGAGTCACATGATGACCTACATCATGTTTGGCATTACTTACATAATTCTCAGCTCAATTACAGTCCTAAATTAAAGAAGGTTATATATGGCTGCATCATTATAAATATTTATATATGTACAAAATATACATGCTACATCAATGAATATGGCCTGCATGTTAAACTATAGGAAGCAATACCATAGTACACACAAGATGCATTTTAATTAGTTCCAATAGCAGTGATAACAAAATAAAAAATATAATAAGTGAATCTCCAGGCAACAAAGGTGCATTAATATAGAAAGTCTACCTTCACAAGGATTTTCTATAACTCCACACTCCACCCTTACCTCTCTCCAGTAGCAGGTTAAGTACCTTCCTTCTTATAAACTTCAGAATTAGGTGGGAGTGAAAAAGATGAAGTAGATATTTAATTTGGGTCAATAAGTTAAAAAGAGAGAAGCCACCAATTACACACCACTGTCATTTCCAAATGTATAATCACATTACACTTTCTTGATCCGGAAAAGCTCTAGAATGAGAGTGAGGAAGCTAAATGACGTAGGAGAGGTTCCAGCTGTGGAATGAAATGCCACAGAGGGTGAAACTTTAGCAATTACATTTTCCCCCTCTCGAGTAAAGTTTAAGCCACAGATGATCCTTCAGAAGACAGAGAGAAAAGAGAAGAGGTGGGGGCAAGCTTGATTCAGCTGAAGGTTAAGTGGAAATGGAGGAAATATTTTCCTGTTTTTTCAGAGCTGTCGTTTAAATGTCCAAGTCTCTTACCTTCCTCTCTGCCTAAATGCTCTTTATCAGAATTCTTTGTAAGTGACTTTAATTGCTATCTCCCAGGTTCCATCTGCTTAGTTGGAGCATCTCACATTCTGCAGGTGTTCCGGTAGAAATGCGAAGGTTTTGGCCTCATCAGTCCCACACTGAGACCTTTATCAGTTGCAAGCAGCAGAGGCTTCTGATTGGATTAGGAATTGATTATATACTAATCAAACCATCTTGACAGATAGACAGGCAGCTTGTGGTCAATGGGATCTTGTAATCAGCAGCAGGATAATAAGATGCATGCAGCAGGCTTGTAGAACAGCAGGATTTGACACACAAGCCACTGTAACTATTCAGAAGGAACCCGTTTATACCAAGAAGGATTTCAGGAGAGAGAAAAAATGGATAGGAGATTTGTATGCAGAAATACAAAGTTGTACGTATTTTTCTATGTATGAATCTGTAATCTACAAGAAGATGCTCCAGGAAAGGAATCTTAAAGTTCTCTCTAAGCACTTGAGTAGTAAGGAGAAGCCCAGTATAAATCAGTATTTTTCAACCTTGGCAGCTTCACAATGTGTGGACTTCAAATCCCACAATTCCCCAGCCAGAATAGAATTCTGGGAGATGAAGTCCATATATTTTAGAGCTGCCAAGGTTGAAAAACACTGGTATAGATGAATGGATGTAGTTTTTTCTCCTGTATTTTTCTCATTTTGTGTTGCTAATCTAGAGTTGTATGTCACAAGATGCTATCTAAATATTTAAAATCTTTCTACATACACAAGGAAAGCTAACTTCATGTAATTTTTAAGATACCAGGCTAGAAAATGGAAGATATGAATATTACTCCCTCCTTAAGCATGAAGCTAGGTGTTTGGGCCAGTCACTATCTCTCAGCCCTAGGAAAGAGACAATGGTTAATCACTTCCCATATCTTGAAGAGACTCAACACTGACTTGGAAGCACAAATAAATAATATGTACAAGTTCCCTATGTTCATATTTGACTTTAGTTCACTGCTGACATATGGGCTATGTGGCTCTCCATCGCTTTGCTATGTCTCATAAATTCAAGAAACTGTACTGCATTTTGAATTTCACCCACAACCATTTTTTGAATTTCCACCAGTGGTTTGAGAGTGGGAGGAAATGACCTTCTGCCTCTCATTCATTCTTCCTAATCTTCTTGAGGGCCACCAAAATCTGTCAATCAAACCATCAATCCTTTCTCTGGCCATCAAAAAGGCCATGCAAGAAAATTCAGGACAGTTGTTCAGTGAGAAGTAAGATTCTCAACTCTGAAGTTAAGGGTTAGGGCTTCCTTTAATTTCCTAGGCATTCCAGCTGTTTTCTATCTGCTATCTAGAGTCTAAGGCAGGAGGTGTCAAACTGACAGCCCACAGGCCAGATGCGTTACACACAGGCCAAGCCCACCCCAGCCCCGTGAATGGGGAAAAAACATTGTGAAACGTCACATGACAGCAATGTGACGTAGTGAGTTTGACACCTGTGGCCTAAGAAAGTGTAGCCTGAAAGAAATCCTTTTGAAGGTTTTTCAAATTAGGAAAAAGTTGCGAAGTAGAGAACTGCAGGAGGGAGACAGAGACATAGTGGCCACTGATGATGAGGCTAATGTCAACTAATGGAAGAATGAATCCAAAACTCAATGCCCTTAGGAGATTGTGCAATGTAGTAAGCTCTGCTTCTAGTGGGTTAATCCTATTATGTCCTAGAGGGTCATGTCTTAATCTCACCATCTTGGAGCTGGAGGTCTTTTGTTTTGTAGATAGGCTGGCCTAGACCTGCTGGGGCTATTAAAAGAGGTGGAGGCTGCTTTCCAAGAGCATGTTTCTCCTTTAGAGAATATATAATATTCTGCCTTTTTTAGTATTTCGCAAAATATTTCAGTCTTCTAGGAGGGTTGGATGCTAACTTTATACATCTTGATCTAGCCTGCTTGTGAATCAATGGCCAAAATGATGTGTTTTGCATGTTTCAATCTGGCAGGGACAGTCATTGTATAACACAGCTAAGCATTATTCCCTCAGGATATACTACATTTTGAGAAATATTTCACTATTTCCAGAGAGGTGGGGAGGGAGGGACATATTTCACCATTCCTCTCAGCTTGTAAACATTTGCAGGTAGTAATTATCGCGTGTCCTCAGCTTGCAGGCTATAATTACCAGGCCTAGTTCTGCAATGAATAGAATCCTAATCATGAAAGAAGACTATTAACCTGCAGAAATTTAAGCAACATTATATCTCCCCCCCAAGGAAGCATAACTACAAAATCTCGACACATCATATATACACACACTTTTTGTTAAGCTTACTTTAAGAGAAAAATGCAGGGAAGATTAGCATCCCCCAAATTCTGCTCATTTTAATGAGCAAATTAGTCACATTTTTCTGGAGGGATTTTTTTTTTTATGATACCAACTTCTATCATTCCTCCTGCCTGTTTTTAAAGTGACTTCTTGTATGATACAAGCACTGCTTATGCTATATTGCATCTCACATGGTGGTTCATAATGTCTGACTGCATATATCTTTTTTATTTGACAATATTGAGAGATGGATTTTGTATTTGTGTTTTATGTTTGCATCATTATCTTGCTATTATTAGATTATTGGTGAGTTTATTTTTTTTTTTTAAAAAGGGTGAATCACTGGGATAAGATCCAAGACAATTATTAAGACATGAGGTGAAAGGGATATTGTTTGATAACTAAAGCTTGATGCAATTTATTTTCTTGTTCTTCTTGCATTTCTAAAAATATTATGTAGAAAAACAGTTGACAAGTATGTACGTAATTGGCTCCCTATTTATTCTTTGAAAACAAAGGCCAGGATCTAAAACTGCCTAGCTACACAACTACTCAGAACCTTTGCATCTACTTTTGTTAAGCATTAATCACAGGCTCTCCTCAGCACAACAATTCCTATCATATACCACTTGTTTAGAAACTTTTGCCTACTCATAGCTCAGAAATCACCTGTCCCTTCAGCTCTTTCATGTTTGATTTCTTTGCTCCAGGGATAGACCTAGCTTTCAGAAAAGAAAATCAACAAGAAATGAGCAGGCATCTCTCAACCACAAAACTAATCCTCCAATGGGTATTTGGACCATATTATAACTTATGATGCAGAAAATCCATGATTAGTCTCATGGCTTTTAAAAAAAATTGCAGTCCAAAATGTTAGAAGATGAGATGGCAGCATGCCATGATATAAGAAAACTGGTTAATGAGTTTATTTAGTTAGAAAATTGGGCTCCCTGTTGGATAAGAGTGGATTAAAGCAGACTAGGCATGGTGTAAGAATAGCAGAAATGAGCAGTTCAAATTCCTGCATCTTCCATTCTACAGTGCAAGAAGAGAGAAGTTGACCTCTTTGGGCATATGCTAATATTCCTATGATCCTTCATACAAATTCATAGACTACATATCTTGATCAAAACTGAATTGCCAATAATCATGTCCCGTACCTACTCATTCATCGTTAGTGCATTAAGGACCATGTGTTTTCTCTTCTGGTACAGGTACCTTTACTGACTAGACTATGAATAATATCAGACTGAGAAAAATGTAGCTATAAGTACACGAACCTTAATCCCTCATGGGTTCATTGAATAAAGGAGAGAGGGATTGGAATATCCTCATAATTCTATAGCGCATATAATTATTCTCATTTAATCCTTTAATCCTTTAGTGCAAAATTCTCCTGATGTGAGGCCTAAAACACAGAATCCTTAGGAATCACCAGACACATTTTAAAAAAGCTAGACTTAGTATAGTAGAGCATCAACTCCATTGATAGTTTTTTCAATCAGAATGAGATTACGAGTTTGGCTGTGGGTGAAATGAACTTCAGCTTTCCTAGTGATCACCAGAATTTGAGAAGATTCTGGTCATTGGTATTTTTATCTGTGAATGTTCAATTATAAATGATCCAGACTTATTCTAGAGTTGAGTCTGGAAACTGCATTATAAATGAGCACAAGCAGAAAAGAGGACAACAAAGTTGGCAATATTGAAAATAAAATAGTTGCAAAGAGAAAGAGATTTGCTTTTAAAAGGAAGTGAACATTTAAGAGAAGGTGTTATGATGGTGGTTGATCGATAAAGCTTCAACAGAACTAATAAAGCATTACTAGTGAAGAACTAGTAATGTAACAGAATAACAGAGTCAGAAGGGACCTTGGAGGTCTTCTAATCCAACCCCCTGCACAAGCAGGAGGCCCTAAACCAACCATTTCAGATAAATGGTTCTCTATTCTTTAAAAAACGTCCAGTGACTGAGCATCCAGAACTTTTGAAAGCAAGCTGTTCCATTGATTAATTGTTCTCATTGCCAGGAAAGTTCTCCTTCTAGGTTGCTTCTCTCCTTGATTAGTTTCCACCCATTGCTTCTTGTCCTGCCCTCAGGTGCTTTGGAGAATAACTTGACTCCCTCTTCTTTATGGCAGCCCCTCAAATATTGGAACACTACTATCATGTCACTCAAGTCCTTCTTTTCATTAAACTAGATATATCTAATTTCTGCTACAGTGTCTGAGAAATATTTCTTCCTGAAACCTACATGCCTGCCTGAAATCCATAGAAGAGTAAATGAAATAAATGAAGCAAAAAATGGAAGAACAAACTCTGTGAAAAACAGTATGAATTTATTTAACTTGCAAAGATGTACATGTTTTTATACAGTATCGTTGACATGAAAGCTACATTGGACTTCTAAAAAAAGAGCAGGCATTCAATTTAAATGTGACACTGATTACATGGAGCCACACAGAGATCAGGCTTATTTTAAATTAATATCCTAATTATTATCCAATGATTCCCTGCTTAAATATAGCAAGGAATTAATGTGCATCTCAGCTGAGCAATATGGGCATAGTGATCTGTTCCAACTTATCATATTTTAGATTCTAGATCTAAACCATCATTCCACCTGTATTTCGTCTTGGATATATGTTCCTGTTAATGCCACCTCTGCACAATACGTGGAACAGATTAAAAAAAAATTGAAAATCAAAGCAAATTCTTAACACTATTTCATATCCATAGAACATTAATCAATTAAACTTCACAAAACATGCACTTACACCAAGCATGAGAATCTTCCAGCCAATCACATAAATCAAGTCATATTACTTACTCCTAATATTATTTCAAAGTGCAGTCAAACTTTAAATGAAACAAGCCAACAATAAAAATAGTACTTATTAGCTCCATCCATTATTTTTTAAATTCTATTTCTCAATTACAACCTTTCATAGTAGCTCACAGAATAGATGGAGAATGGCCTGAAAAAGGTAAAACTCATGAAAAACAAGGACTGAGAAAGGACAAAACAGGAAAATCAGTTCTCCAAGGCCAGAATAAATCAATAAACTATAAGTGGGCATTTCTTTCCTATTTTGGCCAAGCTGATCTTTTCTAGCCTTTTTCCCCTTGAAAAGCAATTGGTATTTTGTGTCCTTTTAACTGATATATGGGCCGGAGAGTGTTCTGTCTCCTTGCTTCTATAGTTCTAGCATAACCAGGCAATTGGAGAAGATGAATGAGGTCATTTTTCTTGCTAGGAAGGGGAACTGCAGCTGTTGCTTCTGAGGTGGAAGGAAAGACCAAGATGGACTCGATGCTGAGTCTTAGAAAGCAAATGATGCATAATCATAACCCATCTAATTTCTCTTGTTCGGTGGCACAAGGGTAAGCATGCAACATTTGATCTCTGAATGGCATGCTGAGCACCATACTCCATGACATGCTGGGGAAGGCAAGATGTAAATGCAATTTACAGTAGTTCAAATGCAATTAATATATACTGTATACATACATATATATATATGTGTAAGGTTTTTAAGCTGATAATTTTAAATACACACATGTAAACAAAAGGCAACGAAACAAATAGCTTTCTGTCGGTATGGTCTCTGGTAATGAGCCGAAAGACAGAAAAGAAAGCAGTATGCTTTCTCCCTTAATTGGGGCTTAACAGGGTGTTGTAATACAAAGTATATATATATATATATATATATTTGTGTGTGTGTGCGTGTGCGTGCGTATGTGTGTGTGTATTAAATAACTTTTCTATTACATTAAAGACATATTTGGGGGAAGAGTTCTGGAGCTTGCAAAATTGATTTTATTTATAAGACTTTTATCCTGCCTTTTTTACTTTATCAAGGCAGCAGACATACTTAATACCCTTTTCTTCTCCTGTTTTCCCCACAATAGAACTTAGAACAACTTTATTGTTCCTTTGAATGTACACGAATCGGCATATATTAAAATGAAATTTTGTTGCATACAGCTGTCAAAGGTTCTGGACAGATGGCATAAGGAACAAAACTTTTACAAAATCTAGTATTCCTGCTGTAGATACTTTCTTAACCTCCTCCCAGAGGGGAGCAACAAAAATATACCATGAAGTGGGTAGGTAGGGTTTTTAGTATTTAGTATTTATATGATTTGTCAATTGCTTACAAGATACAGGTATAAGAATAAATATAGTTATGAATACACGAAATGGGTACATGTAAGAAAAATAAAAAGAAACAATAGTACAGAGATGGTAGGCACGATTGGTGTGCTTATGCACGCCCCCTATAGACCTCTTAGGAAAGGGATGAGGTCAATAGTAGACAGTCTAAGGTTAAAGTTTTTGGATACTTCAAGTCTAAGCACATAGTGCTTAAAAGCAGTATCCTGAATTACAGGAAGCAAGCTTCCTATAATCTTCTTGACTATCCTTACTTCTCTCTGAATGGACTTTCTATCTGAGGCACTGCCGCCATCAAACTCTGGAGGTAGGTTAGGTTCAGAAAGAATAATTGGCCCCTCTCACCCAGCCAATTTTCATGCCTAAGGCATGAAAGAGCTCACATCTATTAACCAGCATCTTAACCTTCAATGAAAAAATTATTTAATTTGTTGATAGGTTGCCTTAACTTCCAAAATTCAAGGCAGCTCATATAAGATTCAGCTTCCTTTGTTATCCCTACACCAGCAATCTTCTGAAGTAAGATTCATTCATCCAGCTTTAAATCCATTCTCAGAAATGGAAACTAACTTAGTCATTTTGGATCAGTTAAATCTCTCCCCAGCCTTAGTTCAACTATATAACTATTAAATTATGTGTGTGACCCTTGGTGTCAGATAATGGAATGGGACAACTTGCTGCAGCCAACTTGCCATGGCCAACCTACCATGGCCAACTCATTGTGGCCAACTTGCCTCAGCCAACTCACTAACAGGACAATTCAACAATTCAATTTAATAATTTAAAATAATTTTAAAACTATTTAATTTTTGTCATTAACATTTCCTTTTGCATCTTTTCCTTAATGATTCTATTTCACCATTTCTTTGATATTAGTAAAACACTTGTTCTGTGGCAAATTGTCCCACAGTGAGTTGGCCATGATGAGTTGTACCATGTAAGTTAGGCATGGTGAATTGGCTCCAGGAAGTTAGCCATGATGAGTTGGCCATGGTGAGTTGCCATAGCAAGCTTCTTTCCCAGAAATAATCAAAGAAATGCCCATTTCTCCAATCCTAAATTCCAATGATTCCTTTAATTTGCATCTCAGCTTCCCAAGAGCTCTAGAATAGAATTTGTAAATTCTGAATACTGGAATTTGCACATGTGTAGGGAGTCAGGATGGTAGAAAGCTGTCTTATGTTGATTAAACACAGCCCAGCTCTCAACTTTGGGGAATTAGAATAACAGATGTTATTGTGTCCATCAACTAGTCCAGAAGCTTATGTCTTCTCAATATAAAAAGGAAGAACTGTATTGCTTTCAGCATGCATGTTAATTTCACAAGGTATGTCTTACTTAGTACACCTGGAAGGAGATATGTAGTTCCTTAAGTTTCAACATTCATTATATGAATATCTGCAGACCAGATGTCAGGGAGGGTGGGAATGTGCTTGCCAAGGACTGGAATTAAATAATTTTGTAGGTGAAAAGTTAGATAGGGCTAGGACACTTTTTCTCTGAATGTGATATACATCATGTTTCTACAACTTACTGCTTTAGTTCATCTCACCGTGTGCTTATGATAAATGCTGGTTGTAAAAAAAATAACAACCCACCTCCGAAGTCCAGGATGCCAAACCCCAAATGCTCAGATAAATATATTTTCTATCTTTCCTTTCTCTGCTGTGAAATAAGGTTCCTCTGATTCTTCATTCTTCATTCTTATACATTTTAATGAAAGATGATACCATGACACCAAGACTGCTATAGCTCCTGTTATTTTGCTCTACGTTATCAGTTCAAGAAAGAAATGTGATTTATCAAAATGCAGAAAAGAATAGCGATGTTGCTTCTGTTACAAGTGTCCTTTCAAAAGCATTATGCTGTAGCTCAGATACAATGAAAACCCAAACCCCATTTTTACTTAAAAATCTTGGATGCTATAGACTTTTTTTATCAGGTATAAAATTTACATTTTAGTATTGTCAGGGGTCTCTTAAGGCTTCCAATGTGAGATGCAAACTAAAAATGTAATAGAAATAATGCTCATCAGGAAACCAAAAGTGGATATTGAACCAGAATAAATATGTCAGGAATAGCAAATTACTACAGAGAGAAAGAGTAAAAAAGTGAAACAGGATTTTTTTTAAAAAGAAATTTTGATTTAATTTGTTTTATAGTTTGAATGGATTGGAAAATGCATATTGGTTCTAGCTAAGTCAAGAATATATTAACTTAGTTAATATTGCCAACCAATGGCTGAAATAGAAAGAAAATCTTAAAGGATATACTATATATTGCTCAACAAACCTTGTAGAGAGGTCTCCTCTCTTACTAAAAAGCTAACATTATTTGAAAATGTGTATATTTATGGAAATGTACTAACTTACCTTCTCTGCAAATCTTTTTACATCTCTTATTTTTTCCTCAAGACTAGATAAATCATTATAAAAATCATCACATAGAATTAAGATCAAGCTACTACCATTTGGAGATAACCCTCATTAATAATTCTAACTGATTATTGTATCACCTTACTTGGCATAAAATTACTGGGAATTATTGCAAGAACAGCCAAGAAATGCATTCTGCAATCATTCATATGAAAAATATTATTTTTTTGAAAATACATATCCAACACTTTAATTACAGCAAAGTGCATCCACGCACTGCAGGACTCCAGAATATTTAAAGTTATCCATTAAGTATCAATTGAAAAACAACCCACATTAACCAAGTGTTCCATTATCAAAGTAACAATGAAACCTCCCACAAGAGAAGTTGTGTAGCAGTGGTGTTCAGAATATTCTTCAAAAGAGCACACAAATGTACTTACAGCAACCCACAACACCAGAAAAAGGAAACAGATCACCTATAATCTTCCAACAAGGTGGTTATTCACACAACTTTATCAAAAAGTGCTCAACCTACTATCGCACAATCAATGCAAGCTATGAATGGGATAATAGTGCCGTATATCAGAAACATCTTAGAAACAAACAACAGGTTATTACAACCATGGCATTGCCGTAGCACACAAACCAACTAAAGTCTTCAGCTTAAATAAAGCAAAAGACCTTACACTATGTGTAAGGACTGTAATAGTCATTATGTAGGATAGGCAGAAGACTAGTAGAGCATATCTATGAATACTAACTAGCAATCAGAAGACATAGTGAAAACTCCTTAATCTCACCACACATGAGATTGTGTGATGCAAAACCATATTCCAAAAAGCAAAATCCAAAAATGGCAATTAGAGTCACTTTAGATTAGGGGTGTCAAACTTGATTTCATTGAGGGCCTCATCAGGGTTGTGTTTGGGGGGGGACATGGCTGGGAGGGAACATGGCCAGCTTAATGTCACTCATCAACTCGTCCGTTTTAGAACTCCTGCAGCCCTCTGCCAACAAAAATGGAACTGGGGGGAGGATGTGCGCAGTCCTCTTGAACTCCATTTTTGCTGGCAGATGTACTGTAGGCTGGTCCTTCACTGTTTCCAGCGCAGGCCTGCAGGCCAGATCTAAGCACCCAATGGACCAGATCCATCCCCCGAGCCTTGAATTTGACACCCTTGCTTTAGATAGTGAGATGGGAGGCATTTGTAAACATAATAAGCCAACAAATAAATAAACTATGTGCCATTGAAACCTTCCTATTGTACTTCTACTACAGAGTAGAAAAGCAGCAGTTTCAGAACTAGGCAAAGGATTAGCCCTGTAACCATGAACGTATCCTTTGAAAGATAATATGAATTAAGAGTCCAATGTTTTAGCTGAGCACCAGGAAGGTAACAATGCCCTTACACACTGTCTAAGGATCAGATTCAGAAGTATATTCTATTTTTAAAGCAAGGTGGAGAAAGAAATCTATAATTAAGTACATGCCTAGTTAGATGGTGTGACTTTTTTTAAAAAAAGTTTTTAAAATAAGGAAAAGAAAGAGGGCTCTGATAAGCCATGGCAGCTCTATTGTGTCCTTGTCAACCCATATATTTTGCTATTGCTCACCTTTGGTGATTTCTTGCATACTTATCTGCTTGCTTGGTTGGGATTCAGCTTCAGTCTTCAGTTCTTGTAGCAGTCCTAGTATCACCACTATAGTTTAACTTAGCTGCATCTTTGGAGTAAATGATTAGTGAAGTTACTAGGATTTATAGACTCCATTACATTAATCTCAGTCAACTCTAGTATCTGGGACAAGCTAAACTATTCTATTCTATTCTATTCTATTCTATTCTTAGACAGGGCGAACTAGAGAGCTGGCTACTCTAAACTGCCACCAAAGCAGTATTGTGGATTAAAACACTATCAAGATATGAGCTATATCTCAAAATAAACCATCTATCCAAAGCAATAATATACATAATCCCAAATCAAATAGATGCAATTTTCTCAGTCTCTGGATTTATTTTAACTTCATAGCATTACATACCTAATCTTTTACTATCAGATAATAAATCAAGAAAATTTAGGCAATTCCTAACTACGAGTTGTTTTTAACTGTGAGAGTTATGGGAAGATTTAATAATCAACTAGCTTGTAAAGACCAGATTTTTCTTTTTTACTTCAAATGGAGGATAAAATGGCAAAGGAGGAGTTGTATTTTAATTGTAATATTGAATATGTCTAATAGAGCTACTTTCCAGATGTTAAACTCCCAGGGCTAATCTTCATTACATATCACCGTCTTTTCCATTGAAAACATACAGATGGTGTGAATCCCTACAAACAATATGGTTTAATATTCACTTCAAAGTCATTATGCACAACCAAGGACTAAGTTAGCAGTCATTTTGTTAGCAGAACTAAGAATTCCAGCCAAAACCAATGGTAGACCTTGAATTATTTTGGCACTCCATTATTCCTTCCTTTCTCCCACGTTCTCCAGATCAGTTACCCTTAGAACTGCTATAGCTGGGGTATTCAAGAAAAGGTCTGTTAAATTGTTCCTGTTTCATCAATAAGAGGAGAATATTTGCAGCTCAGATTTGAACTGTGGAGTCTTTGGTACTCTCTTATTTTAGTTGTTTTCTTGCAGATATTTTGTTACCCAACTAGGTAACATCTTCAGTACTAGAAGGGAGTGGGGGGTTTGTTCTCTGTTTATAGACAGTGGCTTGCTCTGTCAGTGTTGAAGGAAAGTTCCTTGATTAGGTGTTATTTACTGTTTCTTTCTTTCTTTGAATTGGTGGGTCCTTAATTGCAGTATTGTTTACTGCTTGGCTGTTAATCTGGTATTTATTCTGGTATTAATCCCTGCTTATCTGGATCTTTGGTGGCAAAGAGGTGTTCTGGTCTTTTTAAAAAAAAAATTCTTAAGCTTTTTCATTGTATCTTTTCAGTAGTGTATGAATGTTGTTTATCTCTATGTATCTATTGATGACTGATTTGTCTGAGTGCCAAGCTTCTAGCAATTCTCTAGCATATTTGGATTTAACTGTGATGAAAACTACTTAATTTCACAATACATGGACAAACTTAACTAGGGTTTCAAGTAGGGAACTGTGAACATCCTAAAACACATTAAATCCAAAAATGGTAGGGAATTCCTACATGTTTGACCTTTTATGAGTAATAACTGCAGATCTACTGTGCAGACTAACTGAGCTCTTGGTCACTGTTTGGAATAGGAAGGTGATTGAAGCTCTGGATAGGATTGTACCCTTGCAACCTCTCCTCACTCATAGACATCTCTCTGTCCCATGATACAGAGGAACTGAGAGGGATGAAATGCATGAGGAAACATCTAGAGCGCCACTGGCAAAAGACAGGAGATTAACTTGATCAAACACGGGTAAGAGCTGCTACTAAGGCCTACCATGTGGCGATTCATGCAGCGAAGTGTAAATACTTCTCCAATTAATTACATCTGCAGATAATTGCCCAGCAACCCCCTTTAAAGTGAGCCGTCTCCTCCTAGGGAAGGAGGAGATTCAGGTCCACCTGAAGGGGCACGCTGAGGAATTTGTAGATTTTCTGGAAGACAAAATTGTTTGACTTCATTCCCAGTTAGATATCTGCATGTTGCTGATCCAATGTAAGCTCCTGACGCAGGTTCTTGCCCTGTTATCTGAGAACAGTTTGGCCCTGTTGCTCCTGAGGAAGTAGACAGGATCTTAGGGAGTATACGCGCAAGCACCTGTGTTTTAGACTCATGTCCTTTCTGGCTTGTGAAAGCTTCCCAGGAGGTGACAGGCAGGTGGACTTTGGTGGTGATTAATGCTTCTCTACAGGAGAAGATGGTGCCCTAGCACTTTAAGGAGGCTGTGATCTGCCCTCTTCTTAAGAAGCCATCACTGGATTCCACACGATTGGATGATTTCTGATTTGTCTTCAATCTTCCCTTTTTGGGGAATGTTGTTGGAGCGCAGCAGCTCCAGAGGTTTCTGGATGAAATGGATTATCTCAACCCCTACCAGTCAGGTTTCAGGCCTGGATTTGGGATAGAAATGGCATTGATCACACTTTTGGATGATCTCTGGCGGGAGCGGGATGGGATGGTGCATTCAAGTATTGGTCTAGTATTGGTTTTGTATTGGTCAAGTATTGGTTTTGTATGCTCTAGTTAGTAGTGTGTTATTACCAGAGAAAAAGCTACGAAGGATTAGGTTAACAACTCTTAATGCCTTTTTGGCTATGTAGTTACAGTGAGCTCTAGCACTTAGATTATTAGAGATGATTACTCCAAGGTCTTTGACAGAGTTTAGATCATCAACAAGGTCTTGACTATTCAGCTTTTGATACCATTGACCATGGAATTCTCCTGGGGCAGCTTCAGGGGATGGGAGCAGGAGGCCTTGTTCTTTCACTTCCTTTCTCTGCAGCCACTGTCAGTCAATGTTGATAGGAGGGGAGAGATCCAACCCTCGCTCACTGTTTTACAGGGTTCCACAGGGCTCAGTACTCTCTCTGCTCTTGTTCAATATTTATATGAAGCCACTGGATGAGATTATCTGTCACCATGGACTGAGGTATCATCAATATGCTGATGATACTCAGCTGTATGTCTCAGCCTGTGGTTAAATGATGCCGTGTCCTCCCTCTCGCAGTGCATGAAGATTGGATGGGACTGGATGGGGAGCAACGGCACTACCCCAAACAGACCCCTTGCATAATCTAGTGGTTTTCCTGCACTCACGGCTCCTGCTCAAAGAGCAGGTGGCGGTCATGGCCATGGGGGTCTTTTTGCAACTGCGGGTTGTGCACCAGTTACACTCTTTCTGGACCAACAGTCCCTACTCAAGTCACTCATGCTCTAGTCACTTCCTGTCTTGATTATTGCAATGTGGTCTACATGGGGCTGCCCTTGAAGTGCATCCACTGTTGGTGCAAAATGCAGCAGCCCAGATGGTTTTGTGCAGACTCCAGTGTGCACAAGGTTCATCTCTCCTGCAGGAGCTACATTGGTTGCCTATTTGCTTCCAGGTGTAATTGAAGGTGCTGGATGTCACCTTTAAAGCCCTTCCTGGCCCGGGACTGGGTTACCTGAGGGAATGCCTCTTAGCAGTCACATCTACCCATCCCATCAGAGTGGGGGGGCGGGGAAAGTTGTGGGTCCCATCCCTGAGGGAGATATACCTGGTGGGACCCAGAAGAAGGGCCTTTTTTGTGGCTCCCTCTCTCTGGAATACTCATTCCCCCAAATATTGGAATGGCCCACTCTCTAATACTCTTTAGGAAGGCACTGAAGACCTAGTTCTGCCAGAGGGCCTAGGGAACCCAGAGCAGAATGAAGCCCATCAAATGGCTTGTGTGATCTGCTGTCATCGGGGCAGGGCGTGATTTTTTTTTTTTTTGAGATTTTGTTTTATTGTACTTTATTAATTTATTTGATTGTTTTTGTTAGTTTTTCCTGTTTTTTACTTTTTATTTTATTTAAATGTGGTTTTACATTCTGTAAACCACCTCACATTGTCATGAGCAAACCTCACATTCTGTAAACCACCTCACATTTTCATTACAAATTGTCATTGTAATTGTCATTTTTATAGGCCCCATCTCCATGTTTAATTGTTCAGTCACAAAGAGCTTTCCTCAGTTGATCTAACATAGGGGGCTCCAAACCAGTGGTGGGATTCAAAAATTTTTACTACCGGTTCAGTGTGGCTTAGTGGGTGTGACTTGGTGGGTTTGGCAGGGGAAGGATACTGCAAAATCTCCATTCCCACCCCACTCCTGCGGGAAGGTTACTGTAAAATCCCATTCCCTACTCACTCCACTAACCTGCTTTCCAGTTCCTTACTCCTGTGCAGGACAATAAAAGAACATCCAGCCAATCAGCTGAGACTCAGGAGACATGGAATCATATCCTCCCATCTAACCCCTGCTGGTCCCCAAACAGGAAAGGCTGGGGCTACCATTTTCAAGTACTCTTTCCCTAGTGAATGAAAATACTGAACTGGAAGCAATCTATAGCAGATATTATAATTTCATATTTCTCACTTGTTTCTCCACATTTTAATGTTTTATTCTGGATGAATATATGTATGAAACTGACATACTTCTTTATATCCCCATGATTGAACCATTAGCTTTATTTTATTGCACAAGGCAGGAGCAAAATACACAACTGTAAATTTAGTATCAGTTTGGAAGACTGACTGATCTGAAAACCTATTTTTAAGATATTTGATTACCAAAATTATCCAGAGATGTTCAGACAGTGCCAGATACAAAAATAATTAGCTGGTTGAGTGCAGGAGAATAGTTTCCGACAATTCAGACAAGGTTTAGCTTCCAAGGTTACATATATGGATATGGAAGCAATTTTGGAGTGCTTGTGCAAAATGCTTGCGCTTAAAATTAATTAAACGTGAAATATTTTAGTCTTTTCAAATGAATTCACAGTGAATTGCAGTGATTAGAGGGTGCACTGGGTGTGAGGCAGCTCTTTCCAAGGTTGTTTTATTTATAACCTTGTTCAAGTCAACATTTCTTTTTAAAAAAAAAAAAAAATCAAGAGCCCAAAATTTTGTAATTTCAAATGAAGATGGAGAGCCTGTGTTGAATTAATATCGGGTCACAGCTACCGAGAAGGTGTGGGAGGCTACTTCCCAGATCAGAATTCACAACAAATGAAGGTGTATCCCTTAGTATCTGTTTAAAGCCTCTCCCCACTTGAGCATGCATACTGCGAATGATGAGATTTGTAGTCTCACATATGGCAAATGGAGAAAATTCTACTACCAGTTTGTAAACCAAGTTTCTGAAGAATGAGGTGAGTAAATATTATTCTGGCTTTCTATCACTAAAGTCACTTGTTAAAACATTTTGAAGAAAGGTGCTGTTGCAAGTCAGTTTTCCAGCATCCTGGGCAAAACAAACAAACAAACAAAAAAGATTGGAAGTGCAAACAGGAAAAAATCCACTATGATTATTCTGAGGACCCTAAACGTAGCTATTTTAAATTCTATTTATATTTCAGGGAATAGACAAGCATTTAATGCATTTTATTTATTTTTATTATTTATTTATTTTATCAAGCGATTATAAGATAACAGGTATAACAATAAACATAGTTATGAATACATGAAATGGATACATATAAGAAAAATAAAAGAAACAATAGTTCAGGGATAGTAAGCACATTGGTGCGCTTATGCACGCCCCTTGCAGACCTCTTAGAAAAGGGGTGAGGTAAATAGTAGACAGTCTAAGGTTAAAGTTTTTGGGGCTTGGGGAAGAAACCACAGAGTCAGGTAGAGTATTCCAGACATTGACCACTCTGTTGCTGAAATCGTATTTCCTGCAATCAAGTTTGGTGTGATTTACCTTGAGTTTGTATCTATTGTGTGCTCTTGTATTGTTATGGTTGAAGCTGAAGTATTCATTGACAGGTAGGATATTGCAGTATATAATTTTATGTACTATACTTAGATCAGACTAAAGACGGCGTAGTTCTAAGTTTTCTAGGTCTAGAATTTCAAGTCTGGTGGCATAAGGTATTCTGCAACGAGTAGAGGAGGGGAGAACTCTTCTTGTGAAATATTTCTCAATTGTATTAATATCAGATACATAAGACGGGTTCCAGACTGATGAGCTGTATTCAAGTATTGGTCTAGCAAATGTTTTGTATGCTCTAGTTAGTAGTGTGTTATTACCAGAGAAAAAGCTACGAAGGATTAGGTTAACAACTCTTAATGCCTTTTTGGCTATGTAGTTACAGTGAGCTCTAGCACTTAGATTATTAGAGATGATTACTCCAAGGTCTTTGACAGAGTTTAGATCATCAACAAGGTCTTGACTATTCAGCTTGTATTTTATTTTCTGATTTCTTTGCCAATATGTAAGACAGAGCATTTATTTGTTGAAATTTGAAGTTGCCATTTGTTTGACCATTCTGATACATAGTCAAAATCTTTTTGAAGAGTAGCAGTATTGTCTGTGGTGTTGAATAGCTTTACATCATTGGCGAAGAGAATGCAGCTGCTCTTAATATGATCACACAGATCATTTATGTAGAGTATGAAGAGAATTGGTCCTAGGACGCTGCCTTGGGGGACACCACTGTGGACAGGTACAGAATTTGATAGGACTCTTCCAATTTTGACCATTTGTTGCCCGTTTCTCTGATTGTTGCTTGTTGTCACTGATGAATAAGGGAATATCATTTGTGGAATTGTTTGATGGGATAGTAATTATTTGTGACTGTGGTTTGGTGGTTACTTTTGATTGTAGTTGTGCTTGTAGTTGAGGTAGTAATTGTGGTAGTGGTTGTTGAGTTGGGATTTGATTTTGAGCTGATAGGTATTTGCTTATCTGTGCTGTATTTTTTTTTTCAAGACAGGTTAGGCTTGCTTGCATAGTTGTTTTGAAATGTGTTGCTAAGTATTCTTCTATCAAGTGAATGAGTGATTCTATGCTATCAACTCTCTCAGGCAAGGTACTTAGTTTGTTTGGCTTAGGAAAACATGATGGATATAGACAAGGGAATGTATCTGATGTTTTTAGGAGATCAGCTAGGTTTTTGTAATGCATTTGTTCATTCATGGCCCCACTGCTGTCAACAACACTTATTTATTATTTATTTATTTATTGTACAGCACATTCATATCAGATTTTGCTGATTTCCTGGCTACAACAAATGAAGTAAAATATTATATCTATAATCTAGACATATGCTTATAATTTTTAGATTTTATACTTCATATTGTGAATTTTTATCCCTTGTGTTTTTATCAGAATGTATCAACAAATTACTTCTTTCTAATAATTCATAGAAATAACACTACATAAATTAATAGTTTCCTATATGCCCCTAGAGAGCAGAAACGATTAGAATGACAGCCTGAATTTAGAAAATCTGCCTGCCTAATATTAATTAGGACCAATCCTTTCCTTAGTCAGGTTGCCCCAGATGTAAAATATTAAGAATGGGGAACAGCAGTACAGATAGCAACTTAAGTACTTATCAAATGTATATAGTTCCCATTCAAAAATGTGACACTGGGTGGCATACAGTAAAAATAAAACAATAAAAATGCATCTTAAACATACATTATAAACAATGGGTGGTTAAAAATTTATACTTCATAAAGTAGTGCATTGTGTTCTCCCATTTTCCAAGGGACCCCAAAGTTTTCTAGAAAGCTGTGTATTGAGCGGTTTCTCGAAGGCAATAGAGCCAAGACCAGTTTCATGAGGATATCAGTTTGGACCGGTTTGGGCAAACTGGATGTTAAAGTAACAGCTGGTTCGCTGAACTGGTATTTCAAACAACCGGCTGGCTTCGCCCCTCCCCTCCCTCCCCTCCCAGGAGTCTCCACGCAGCCCATTTTCGATGGAGGTAAGTGCAGGATCTGCACAGAGGCTCTGGGAGGAGGGAAAATGGGCCTTCTGGAAGTCTGGAAATGGGCCTGTTTCCGGCTTCTGGAGGGCTTTCAGATGCCTGGGGAGGCTGTTTTCACCCTCCCAGACTGAGGGGAGGCCTCTGGACTCTTGGGAGAGTGAAAAACAGCCTTCCCAAAAAAAACCGGAAGTGGCAAAATGGGCCTATCTCCAGCTTCTGGTGGGCCTCCAGAGGCCAGGGAGGCTGTTTCCCTGGGCCTGGGAGGGTTCCCAGGCCCAGGGAAGGTCTCTGGATCCTTGGGAGGGCAAAAATGGCCTCTCCCAGGTTTTGGAGGCCCACCAGAAGCCAGAAATAGGAAGTTCTGGTAGCCATTCCCACCATGGCCATGCCCACCCAGAATGGACAGTGAACCAGTTGGTGGGATTTTTGAATCTCACCTATGGTGGGTGCTGTAGCACAAAAAGGCTCACCTCCCATCAGGTAAAACCTTAATAGACAGGGCACATAACATGCCCACATTGATAAGGTGGAAAGATGTAATTAGGGAGAGTTTCCTTTTCTCCCTCAAACTAATATTTTATTCTCAAGGAGAGGGAGGAAGTGTTTAACATAATTTGTAACAAAGAGAAAAAAGTTTAGGAGAATGCTTCTGCCTCCCATCTTTACATGTTTCATTTACTTTGATGGAACTTCCCTATGACAAAAAATATGTGCAAAAGTTTCCAAATTGTTTTCAATTCTTCTAACTATTGTTGGAAAAAAAGAATAGGATTCCCTCTGGGGTGAATCCTTGGGTCTTAGGGATCTCCACAAGCTTTCACTGCAATTCTAGGGCAACTTCAGAATTTGTGACCAGAGTAACTTTTCATTGGACAGTAAACATTTGGTGGAAACATATTCTTTAAATCATTGAATGAAATCTAAATTCAATCCAATTTATTTTGTGCTTCGGCTGTGTCTTCTATAGCAGGGGTCTCCAACCCCTGGTCCATGGACTGGCACCATGCCATGACAGATAGATAGAATTCTTTTTTTATTGGCTAAGTGTGATTGAACACATAAGGAATTTGTCTTGGTGCAAATGCTCTTTGTGTACATAAAAGAAAAGATACATTCATCAAGAGTCAAGAATCATAAGGTACAACACTTAATGATAGTCATAGGGTACAATAAGCCATCAAATCATACTAGGAAACAGTCAATATAAACTGACTAAGTTACAGTTATACAGTATAACTTATAAACTTATAAGTTATAAGACGGGTTAGATGATAAGGAGTGATGAGAACCTTAATAGTAATAGTAGTGCAGACTTTGCAAATAGTTGGACAGTGTTGAGGGAATTATTTGTTTAGCAGAGTGATGGCATTCGGGGGAAAAACTGTCCTTGTGTCTAATTGTTCTGGCATCATTTTGAGGGCAGGAGTTGAAACAGTTTATGTCCGGGATGTGAGGAGTCTGTAAATATTTTCACATCCCTCTTTTTGACTCGTGCAGTATACAGGTCCTCGATTGAAGGCAGGTTGGTAGTAATTGTTTTTTCTGCAGTCCTAATTACTCTCTGGAGACTGTGTCTGTCCCATTGGGTTGCAGAACCAAACCAGACAGTTATAGAGGTGCAGATGATAGATTCAGTAATTCCTCTGTAGAACTGTATCAGCAGCTCCTTGGGCAGTTTGAGCTTTCTGAGTTGGCACAGAAAGAACATTCTTTGTTGTGCTTTTTTGATGATGTTATGATGACATACCAGAAATCAGGTCAGGCAGCACACGAAACCATTTCCCTCCAGTCCACAGAAAAACCTCTTTTCATCAAGCAGGGATGGGATGCTACCAATTCGGCCCGGTTCTATAGAACCAGTAGCACTGAAGATCAGCAGACACTGAACCGGTTCAGTGCAATGACCTTTTGATCATTTGTTTTGCCCACCTGCCCTCCCAGACTCTTGGCTGTTCTTTATTTTCTGGTTTTTCAACCTCAGCTGCTATGCACGGCACAGCTGAGGTTGAAAAAGCAGGAAAGAAGAGGAGTTTTCCCTGTGGGCAGTGCTTGTCAGCTGTCCAGGCGGCATAGCTCTTGGCTTTTTTTGAAAAGTTATACATGCATGCGTAACGCAAATCACACTCTCACCAAACCAGTAGTAGCACTGGTTAAATCCCACCCCTGGCACCAAGCCATGCTATGCCCACCAAGCCACACCCACAGAACTGGTAGTAAAAAAATTTTTTGAATCCCATCACTGAATCAAAGCCCTGCTATCATTCTACATACAGATGCCATGTAATCCTTTTTGATAAAACTCCCTGCAGATGCCCTGGTTTGTCCTCAAATGTTTCCCTCAGCCTGTGGGGCATGGAATTTTGTCCACCAGATGCAGCAAAACACCATCTGGATCTTCTCTACTACTTCATGTCCCTCATGATATAGAGTGCTCAGCTTCCTATATGGCGTCCTATGACAAAATACAGGGGCATCTGCAAGGGGAATCATTTGACACACCAACCCTAACACCCCTGAGAGGAAAATAAAGGAGGGAACATAATCATTACAAACATTTATCAGGATACAAACACCTTAAGACAGTTAAAATCTAGAAGGCTTGGGGTAGGAAGACAAGCAAAATATATTTCAGGAACATTGAGCCTGTTTGACAGGCTAAAAAAAACCCCATCCATCTTAATTTTTAAATAATTAGTTCTTTTTTTCATTTTTAAGACATGAACATCTGCAAATCAGAAATCTTACATGACAGACAAAGTCAACCTCTCTGTTTACCTTCAAAGTAAAAGAACAGATGCTCTATTACCATTACCGTGCTCCAGCATTTGGAACACATTATTGGCAGCGGACTTCTCCTGGATTGAAAAATACAACTGAGGAAAGCTAATGCAGAATGACAGAATGAAAAAAGTGCCATATGAACAAAACTGTTGAAGTGTAAAAGTAGCATATTAATGGGCAGGCATGTTTTCTTTTTTTAAAGAGTTGTTGAAAGTATCCTCTTCGTCACCATCCTGAATCAGTCTACTTCAAGATGGTCTCCTCAGTGAAGGTTATTAATTTAATTTATTAGATTTGTGAGGCCACCCAATTTAGAAGAATTTCTAGAGGTATATAGATTTTAAGGGCTTTTCCAGCCCTTTCTAAATGGTTTACAGAATCAGAATATGGTCCCCAACTATCTGGGTTCTCCTTTTACCAACTTTGGAAGGATGGAAGGCTGAGTCAAACTTGAGCTGATCAGGATCAAACTACTGGCAGTGAGCAGAGTTTGCCAGAATTCTAACCACTGGGCCACCCAGTCTCCTAATCTGTAAAAAAAACAATAATAAAATCATTAATATAGTGACCTTTATTACAACTGTAATAAGTTATATCCAAAATTGCAGGATCAATTATGACGGCAAGTTGAGAATTACCTGTATTACTATGAGCAATTAAAATCTAGAAACTCATTATTTCTGAATGTCTCCAGCATTGCATATTTTTATACGTGAGGGTTAAATATACAATAGATTGTTCAAAACAGAAAATCTTAGTCCAGCTTGTACTTGGATGAGGAGCAATAGAGAGTCAAGGGCTGAAATTAGTGAATCAGATGGGAAAAAATAGGGTTTTTTTCTTATCTTCTTACAGGAGCAGTGAAGTCCAGTGAAGATGAATAGTAGGAAATTCAGGACAAGTTAAAGGACATCTCCCTTCATAAAACACAGAGAAATGCAGATAGTCCTCAATTTACAATCTTTCATTTAGCAGCCATTCAAGGGCAGTGCTGAAAAAAGTGACTTATGACTGGTCCTTGCTCTTAGATCCATTGCAGCATTCTTGCAATTACATAACCAAAATTCAGGCATTTAAATTTGTGATGGTTGCAGAAGTAATGAGGCTTCCGTGATTGCCATTTGCAACTTACCAACCAGCTTCCAACAAACAAAATTAAGAGGGAAGCCAGATTCACTTAATAGCAATAGCACTTAGACTTATATACCACTTCATAGTGCTTTACAGCCCTCTCTAAGCAGTTTACAGAGTAAGCACATTGCCCCCAACAATCTGGATCCTCATTTTACCCACCTCAGAAGGATGGAAAGCTGAGTCAACTTTAGTCTGGTGAGATTTGAATTGCCAAATTGCAGGCAATCAGCAATCAGCAGAAATAGGCTGCAGTACTGCATTCTAACCACTGCACCACTATGACTCATGCTTTATTTTATGTTTTGGTACCCTAACCCTAATCCTAACGACATAGAAAGCAGGTAATAAAATCAAGCATAACTCACTTAACTATCTCATTTAATAACAGAATTTCCGATTGAAATTTTGGTCATAAGTTGAGGACTACCTGTATTAGGGAGCTTGTTGCCACAAAACTGAGTTTGGAGAAGCTTCTCAGTTCAAAATATCTTTCCCTACTAGACTGACATAAGGATTTTGCTATTGCAAAAAAAACTCTGGCTGTTTCCCATCATTTCTATCTCAAAATAGAGTTGCTTTTGCTTTGTGAGGTGGTTTTAGTAAATAAAAATCCTTCAGAGGAGGATTTTGAATTTTTCAGTACTGACAAGTATCAACATATGATCAGAAATCCTCCTGCAGAGTTAAAAGTACCCCTCCTCCAGCATATTTTGAAAAAGAAGCTATTTTATTTTT
This sequence comes from Bungarus multicinctus, assembly GCA_023653725.1. Taxonomy (NCBI): domain Eukaryota; kingdom Metazoa; phylum Chordata; class Lepidosauria; order Squamata; family Elapidae; genus Bungarus; species Bungarus multicinctus. The sequence continues at coordinate 14,536,590 of CM042840.1, read as the reverse complement.
CCCTCGAAACTAGAAATCTAAATTGTGCCCCTTAAATCCTCTTTCAACACATTCCTTTTTTGTGAATGCAAATATTTAACCTATTTGATGCTTATCATTAATTCTTTCATCATCTTTCTATCTTAGCTCAATCCAATTGTACCAAATTCTCCAAATCCTCAGAGTCCTCTTTCTCTTGTAACATCAAGGTTAATTTATCCATCTCTGCGCAAGACATTATTTTTTTGATAACCAATTCATCTGGTGGTGTGTTTTTATGTTTCCAACATTGGGCGTAGGCAATTCTAGCTGCCGTTAAGATATATAATATTATATATTTTATATCTCTCCCATATTTCTTTCTAAATATCTCCAGTAAAAATAATTCCGGTTTCAATTCTATTCGTTCCTTAGTAATCTCTTGCAACCACTTTTTAATTTTTAACCAATATTTTTGAGTCTCCGGGCAAGACCACTACATGTGATAAAATGTACCTTCCTTCTTCTTGCACTTCCAAGAAGCCAGATTCATGTTGGGGTATATCTTCGCCAATCTTGAGGGGGGCAGGTACCATGTGTAGAACATCTTATAAATATTCTCTTTGTATACAGCCAATTTTGTTAATTTATAATTTTGACTCCAATTTGTCTCCCCATTCTGTCAAATTTATGCTATGTCCAATATTTTGTGCCCAGGCTATAATGCACAAAATAGAAGTACGGGAGATGAATGTCACAAACTGTCAATGTCAAGATGTGTATAATCTTTGTTTGTTTTTAAAAGATATAAAAGATTAGTAAAGTTTAAAAAACACATTCCTTTTTTAAAAATGAAAAGTTGTATTTCAGATTTAGCTACGTAACAATCCCTAAAGATGCATTAAAGCAAGATACGGATCACATAATTTAAATGATTACAGTGTCCTAATTTTTAGCAAATAAACCTTCTTGATCTATATTTCATTCAGTGAAAAACAGGCATGCAATATTCCAGGGAATATTTACATCGTCCTGGAAGATAATTAGAATCTGTCAGATAGATAGAAAAAGAGAGATAAAGATATCTAGCTAATGCCCATCACTTTGAAAAGTGAAATGGGCAAGGAAGAATGCTTTTTTCATTGCAGAGAATGCTGGTGGTAAAAATGGAATTACAGTTTATCTCTAACCACTCTGATCAAAGAGAAACTGCATCCCCCATGGGATTTATTAAGTGACAGATGAGCCAAGCATGGTTGCAGAAGAGGAGACACTGTCATGACAAAAGGGTAGTCCTGGCAGCAGAGCCAATTTGTTAGGTGAAATGGAGAGTCACTATGGAATGGCAGTTCAGAGGGGGGAATTTTTTATCTTTCATCACCAAAAGGCAGCAATAATGTGTATGTACTTTATGTATCTATATCCATTAGGGAGATGGCCATCACTACCAAAAGAGATGTGGTTGTTGAGAACATCATTATTGAGACTTTAGCACAGAATTCTGACATCATCAGGAGCAGCCCTTCATGACATGAGTACATGAGGAACTATTTTACCCCAACATTATTGGCCCTCCCCCACTCTCTCCACCAGAAAGTGCATGCTGTGGATCCCATTGGTCAAAAACTTCAGTAGCTGGGCTCCATGAGAAGAACCTTTTCTTCCATGGCTCCCACCTTCTGGAACCTCAAAGTACCCCCCGCCCCAGGTTGAGATCTGCCCCCACTTTCTTGGATTTCTGAAAAGGCCTCAAAACCTGGTTCTGCCAATTGGACTGTCCCAATGGGGGTGTTCCATACTGGATGTGGCGAAGAAAATCCCACCTCCATTCTGCTCATGTACTGGGTCCTAGTTTTACTCAGTTTTTGTTAATTGTACTGGTTATTAGAAGAAATTACTGGCCTAATCCTGTAAGCAGGGCAGGAAGGAAACATTCTGGTGTTGCTTACAGAAACTGCCTCTCCGTTAACCCTTATTACATTCTTGGCAGGACTAGACTTCCTGACTCAGGAACTTCTCTGGAGTTTTTTTCCCCTCCTTTGCTGGTACTTTGCTTGTGTGGAGTGACCATTCAAAGTTACAATAGCACTGAAGTGACTTATGACCATTTTTCACACTTACGACTGTTGCAGCATCCCCACAGTCACGAGAGGCCAGGTGAGGAGATGCATGCCTCGATGTGAGTGATATTGAGTTGGCCACGCCCAGTCAATAACATGACTAAGCCACGTCCACCCAGTCACATGACCACCTAAGCCACACCTACCACCTAAGCCACACCCACAGAACCAGTTGTTAAACAATTTGAATCCCACCTCTGCCCACCATCCAGTCACAACTGAAGAAGCTTCTTGGATGAGAAGTGAAAGGTGTTCAAAGAAAAAGAAGGAAGTCCAATTGCCTCTTGAAAAAGCTCCTTTGGGACTAATCAAAAAAAAGAATTAACATAGAACTAAAGAGAAATTTCCTGACAGTTAGAACAATCGGTCAGTGGAACGACTTGCCTCCAGAAGTGGTAGGTGCTCCAATATTGGAGATTTTTAAGAAGAGGTTGGACAACTAGTTGTCTGAAATGGTATAGTATTTCTTTCTTGAGAACGGGATTGGATTAAAAGACCTCCAAGGTCACTTCCAATTCTGTTATTTTATTATTTCAACTATAGTTGAAGTCCTTCATATAGCATTATTTTTCATGAGATGGGCCCACAAAAACTGACCTTCACTAGCTATCATGGCATTGACCAAGGCTTGCACTTTAATAACATTGAGAACATATAGACTATGTTCACCAAAAGAGCAATAACAATCAATTCTGGCACATGTGGGGCGGTATGTGACAAGCACAAGTGAAAACCAGTTTCAGCCCAGGTTTTAGAATTCTAATGTAAAGATTATATGCCAACTTTCTTCTCAAACTAGAAGGTATATGTAATGTATTGGCACACTGCCAGAATGCTTTTCTAAAAAGAAAACTGCTTTGGAAAACAAACACTCTGATTGCAGGAGATTTTCCTTGTGGCAGAATAACTATAACACTGCAATACTTGAGAAGAGAAGCATGATGTCTCACTTGGTGGTTAAAAAGTGGTGGGATTCAAAAAATGTTACTACCGGTTCTGAGGGCGTGGCTTGGTGGGCATGGCAGGGGAAGAATACTGTAAAATCTCCAGTCAGAGGTGTATTTGCTAGTTCTCCGAACTACTCAAAATTTCCACTACTGGTTCTCCAAAACTGATCAGAACTTGCTGAATACCACCTCTGGTTAAGACACTGGGTTTGTTGACTGGAAAACCAGCAGCCCAGGTTCAAGACCCGAGTGTCACATGACAGGGTGAGCTCCCATCCTCACCTCAGCTCCTGCCAACCTAGCAATGCGAAAACAAGCAAATGCGAGTAGATAAAGAGGTACCACTTTGGTAGGAAGGTAACAACACTCTGTGACATCATGCTGGCCACAGGACTGCAGAAATTTCTTCAGACAGTGTGGGTTCAATGGCCTTGAAACAAAAATGAAAAAAAAAAACGCTCCCATAATCAGCAATGGGTAGCGGAGTAAAATCTACAGGGATTCCATTTTTTTAACCTTGGGAAGAGAAGGGCTACTTCTATTTCTTACATTTCTAGGATTGTTCCATTGATAAACTAGTGAAAAGACATGAAGATTGTTCCTTCTGGTTTCATTAATATGTTTATTCCCCATCTATATAAAAATGTTTCCCTTCTGATTAAAGTTACAGTTTTGTGGCAATTTTCAGAAGAGTTCTAGAGGCTCATTCAACATAGTGATTAGGTTCCTCTTTCTTTGTTGTTTTCACTTGGGGAAAATGTGATTTTTTTAAAGAAAAAAAACAAGTGAATTAATATTTCTTAAACTATTTAACCAATATAGTTACTGACTAGTTAGAGATATTTCCTAGGTGAATAGGAGGCTACTCTTTGACCTTCTCTGAGGATGTATGCAACGGATTAGAAACTTTAATTGCTTCCCAATTAGATTCCAGCCCAAACCCACATCCCATCCCATTTCACAATAAGGCAGAAGACAAGTTCATCAGGGTCCTCCATCTTAGATAACAATGTGGTTAATCTTTAATGCTGACTGGAGCCCACATGACTCCAAAATGGTATTTCAGCAAGATATCTCCAGGCCAAAGAGTGTCACTCGATTATCAAGCAGAACCACATGTTCAGACAAGAATTCAACTAATCACATGCTCAGAATTGCCCTAAAAGCAGAATATAGATTGAAATTGCTATTTTCTTGCAGGCAACCTGGTAGAGCCAGCCACAAGTAGATTAATTATTAAAGAGAGAAACAAGGTTTTATAGTAAGAAACTGATCACCCCTTCCCCCTTTTAAGATCTTATAGATAGATGGCATTTACTTAAATCCAATCCATCCCAATAATTTACTTTTCAAATGAGAGATTTTTCCTAGATTCATTAAGTATGTAATGGTAGAAAGAGAAAAATTCTCTTGTTAATCTTCCGGTGGGTGGAATTAAATTAAGGCAATCTTCTGAAGGATTGCTACACTAAAAAAATCTTCCACTTAAGATTTGGAGCTCCTATTTTTCTTGTTGTCACAAATGGTAAATCTGCAGCTATATTTTCTGGCACTCCAATTAATGAGACCATTGCTTTCCAGGAATCTTTAAGGTGTGTCAAATGTTAACTTTGGGAATTACACACTTTCATAATGATTGATACAAAAGAAATGGCAATACTGGCCAACAAGTTAAGACTACTGTTTATCAACATATTGCTATACACTTTGAGGAAGAAACCATGATGTTGGTGTGGGAATAACCCCCCCAAAAATAGCAATTGGCACATTCTGTGCCCGATTTGAACTGAATAGGTCTTCGAACATAGTGCCTCTACAAACCACTGGTATTCAGCTGTTCACAGTACAAAAGTATGATATGAAGCAGGTGCTTAGAGCAGTGAATGTGAAAAAGGCTGCTGGCCTTGATGGGATACCCGGGAAAGTACTCAAAGCATGTGCTGACCAGCTCGCAGATGTGTTTACAAATATTTTTAACCTTTCTCTTACACAAGCCATTGTTCCATCTTGTCTCAAAACTTCCATTATTATTCCAGTTCCCCAAAACCCCTCTCCTGATATTTTAAATGACTATAGACCAGTAGCTCTCACACCCATAATTATGAAGTGTTTTGAAAGACTGGTCTTAAAATATATACAGGATTGCCTCCCATCAAACCTTGACCCATACCAGTTTGCCTATCGGAATAACAGATCCACAGAGGATGCTATTGCATGGCTCTCCACGTTGCACTGAAACATCTGGAACATAGTGGGAGCTACGTAAGGATGCTTTTTGTGGATTACAGCTCAGCTTTTAATACCATCATTCTGGATATATTGATTAAGAAGTTGCTAGAAATGGGCCTCTCCTCTCACATCTGCTGTTGGATAAAGGACTTTCTTACTAACAGACCCCAAACTGTTAGGATTGGCAGCTATTTTTCTTCCACTCTTGCTGTCAGCACTGGCTCTCTACAGGGTTGTGTGCTGAGCCCCCTTTTGTATTCACTCTACACCTATGACTGTACTCCCTCTTGTCCCACTAACTCTATAATAAAATTTGCAGACTATACCACGTTTGTGGGACTCATATCAGGAGAAGACGAGATGGCCTATAGGTCAGAGGTTCTCAGGCTGGTCTTGTGGTGCAAGAGTCATAACCTTACCCTGAAAATCAAAAAGACCAAAGAATTGATTATAGACTTCAGAAGATGCAAAGCAGAGCCTCTTCCACTATATATCAATGGAGACTGTGTGGAAAGAGTTCATAGTTTTAAATTTCTAGGAACTCATATTTCCGACAACCTTACTTGGTCAGTCCACACTATGGCCACTGCAAAGAAGGCCCAACAGTACCTGCACTTTCTGAGGCTGCTGAAAAAGAGTGGTCTGGGTGAGAAGTTGCTGGTTACTTTTTACCATTCTACCATTGAGAGTATTTTGGCATACTGTGTAACAGTGTGGTATTCTGGAAGCTCTGAAGTGGATAAGAAGATGCTCCAGAGAGTTATAAAATTGGCACAAAAAATCATCGGTTGCTCTCTTTCTTCTTTGGAAGAGATTGCGAAGACCAGATTCCTCTCTAGAGCACTAAAAATCTCCACAGACCATTCTCATCCTGGACATTTATATTTCGAACTATTACCATCAGGGAGGCGTTATAGGTGTCTTAAAATGAGGACTAATAGACTGAGAAACAGTTTCTTTCCAAAGCAATAATTGTCTTGAATCAAACAATGCATATGTGATTTAGCCCTATGTATATAGTGGCATTTTAAAACTATTTAACTTACTATATGTTTTAGATAGGTTTTAGACTAGGTTTTTAATTATTATTATTTTAATTATTTTAATTTTTAAATACTCTGTAGTGTGATTGTGATGTGGTGTTTGGGGCACTGTACTGGAGCAGCTTTCAAATTTCATTGTATTTGTAGAATGCAATATCAATAAAGCTATTCTATTCTATTCTATTCTATTCTATTCTATTCTATTCTAATGAGTTTCTGCCTGCTCAAATTCCAGTAACCAACTTGTTCAAAGTGAAAAAGCTGCTCAGATGGGCAACAAAATGTCTCAAAACAATGAGAAAATAATTTCCAGTTGCCATGACTCAACTTTTAACAGGTAGTGCTTGACTTATGACTACAATTGAGCCCAAAATTTATGTCACTAAGCGAAATGTTTGTTAAGTGAGTGTGCCCCATTTTATGACTTTTCTTGCCAGAATTGTTAAGTGAATCTTTGCAGCTGTTCAGTTAATAACATGGTTGTAAAGTTGCCAAGCATTCAAATTTTGATCACATGACAATGGGAATGCTGCAGTGGTCGACAGTATGAAAAATAGCTAGCCCTGAAGCATTTTTTTCCAATTCTGTTGTAACTTTGGACAGTCACTAAACAAAGTGTTGTAAGTCAAGGAATACCTGTATTGGTTAATATTCTGCCTAGAAAGAAGAGAGTTAAGGTCATCACAAACTGAACTTGGTAGCATTTATATTACAGGAGTGGTACCCGATTTGTACTGAAATAGCACATGAGAATGAAAATACAAAGTAATCTTTGACTTATGATTATGATAGAGCCTATCTATTATGGTTGTAAGTCATGGTGGTTGTAAAAAAACTCATCATGTGACTAAGCCAATTTTATGGCTTTTTTGCAGCAATCATTAAATATATCACCATGGTTGTTATGTGAATCCATGGTAATTGTTTACTATGAAGTATTAAAATTTCATTTTAATGTATGCTGATTCGTGTACATTCAAAGTGACAATAAAGTTATTCTAATTCTTCTAAGTTGCTGAAAACCAGAAATAAATGACAGTTTTCAGCAAAAGCTTCCTAAATTAGGGTCATGTGATCATAGGATACTGTAAATGACTATAAATAAATATATGTTGCTTGCTGAGCACCTGAAATGTAAGTGTCTGTTAAAACTTCAGAAATGAGTTGTAAGTTTCCTCGGGGGTGGCATGGATTCCATTGTAATTTTGATCAAGCAACCAATTGTAAATCAACAACTACCCATATATTTTGTGTTAAATTTATGTTTTACCACAAAGAAATAAAGGGAGACTCACATAGATCTATTTCAAGCTATTTAGCTCTCATCAGCTAGCCGTACCTTTATGGGATTCGAACTCGGGCTGCTTACATATTAGGTAGATGTATTTTTTCTCTCCGGTGGGACCGGTCTATCAGGGCAATCTGGTCTACCCAATTATGGGATAGAGCATACTTTTTCCATAAATTTAACATAAAAATAGTTTGTCACAAAAGCAACTGCCTGCAAAGGTCCTGGATTGGGGCCGAAAGGCAAAAACAGAAGCAATTATGCTCCATCCCATAATTGGGTAGACCAGGTTGCCCTGATAAACTGATCCACTGGAGAAAAAAACAGTTATCCATATAGTTTTCTACTGGGCTGTGGGTATGAAGATCTTTTTAAAGCTCACCACCAAGTTGCATATCAGCAGAAAATCTGAACCAGCAAGTGCTCTTTAGTTCTCAAATAGCTTCTGAAAGACCATGTCTATTGTTGTTGTTCATTCTCTAAGTCTGAGTCTTCGTGACCCCATGGACCATGGCATGCTAGACCTTTCTGTCCTTCATTGTCTCTTTGAGCCTGCCCAAACTCATCCCTATTGTATTGATGATATTATCTAAGCATCTCATCCTCTGCCTTCCCCTTTTCCTTTTGCCTTCAATCTTCCCAATATCAGGGTCTTTTCCAAAGAGTCCTCTCTTCTCATTTGCTGTCCAAAGCATTTGAGCTTTACATTTCTTCTAGAGAACAATCAGGGTTGACTGATTTCGTCTCCTTGCAGTCTAAGGGACTCTCGAGATCTTCTCCAACCCCATAATTCAAAAGTATCAATTCTTCACCACTCAGCCTCCTTTATTGTCCAGCTCTCACTGCCATATATTATTACTGGGAAAACCATAGCTTTGACTATAGGAATATTTCTCACCAATGTTATTCCTCTGCTTTTTAATATGTTGTCAAGGTTTGTCATGGTTTTCCTCCTAGAAAACAAGCATCATTTAATTTCATGGCTGCAGTAACCGTCTGGAGTGATCTTGGAGCTGTAGAAAATAAAATATACCACTGTTTCCATTTCTTACTCTTCTATTTGTCAGGAAGTGATGGGATCGGATGCTATGATCTTAGTTTTCTTAGTGTTGATGTTCAAGCCAATGACTCATTGCAGCAACAACTATAACTTCTGAAAGAAGCAATGTGGGAAGAGTGTCCTTATGATTGGGGGATTTTATTGAAAAGTGGGAAGCCAAGGAAGCTGCACACTGCTGGAGAGAGGATTACAGAATGAAACTCAAGACTCCCATACATGCCCCTTGGCACTGAAGACATGGCCCCTATAAGAACATCCCCAAAATCCTCTCTTCCTTTGAAGCCATTTCAAAAGCAAATTCTCTTTCATCAAATTGATGATGGTAACAATGCAGAAAAGTGTTGCCAGCAGGCATTAATTCTGATGCAAATCTGAATTTAATCATATTACAGCACAACAGTGAAGGGCAAATTATCACCATTTACTTTTCAGCAACCTTTTACTTAATAGTTTTTCATGTTTTGCCCTGAAATAACAACATGCTTTCTGAGTAAGATTGCTGGTGCTTGTTTTTTAAACACAGATCTGGGTTTTTCATTCCCTATTGAGTTTCTAGGGTTTTTTTTATTTTACAATTTAATGAAATTTAATTTTTTCTACAAATTACATTATAGTGTATGTATAATGTGATATCTCACTTTTATATCATATCACTTAGAAACCAAAATTCTGGTCCCAATATTGGCCATTAACTGAAAACTAATTGTATACCAACCTGCCTTCCATCAAGGACCTGTATACTGTGTGAGTCACAAAGAGGGCTGTGAAAATATTTACAGACCCCTCACATCCAAAACATGAAAAACAGATAAACTGTTTCAACTCCTATCCTCAACACAATGCTATAGACTGCACTGCACATTAGAACAACTAGACACAAGGACAGTTTATTTAAATTTTATTTATTTAAATTTATTTATTTAAATTTATTTCTAGGAACTATGCCATCATTCTGCTAAATAACAGTTCCCACAACTGCCAAACTATTTACTACGACTATATTACTATTATTTGTCTCATTCTTTCTATTTTCTATATATAAGTGTAAGTTTGTTGTTTGTGTCTTTACGATTTATATTGGTTTTTTTTAGTTTCTTCGTATGATTTGTGTTGATTGCTTATTTAGTATCTTATGACTATCACTAAATGTTGTATCTTATAATTCATGATGAATGTATTTTTATAATGACTATGATCATGATTTATCACTTACAGTTTTTATGTACACTGAGAGCTTATGTACTGAAGATAAATTGGTCAATAAATAATTCTATTCTATTATAATTCTATTCTATAATATTTTTGGCTTAAAACTAATTATTGTGTATTTTTGTGTCTGTTGGTTTTTAGTTTTAGTTTTTGTTTTAGGAACTCCATTAGCAATCCTCCTTATGAGCTAAAGAAAGAAAAATGAAACGTGCTTTTTTAAAAAATACAACCAAGGAAAAAGAAGAAAACTATAATATATGATACTACTTATATTGCAGACAGCACTTTCTAGGTGTTTTTCACCTTTTCTTTGGTAATGTATATACAGTTAGTCTTCAACTTATGACCACAATTGAGCCCGTGATTTATTTTGCTAATGAGAAATTTTTATTTATGTTGCTAATGAGAAAGTGATTTTTTGTGTATGAAAACACCTGTTAAAGTTTTTACCAAAAGTTTATCTTTAAGAAACTATTGTACACTTTACCAAGTATTGCTTTTATTACAGTTTTGTATTTACAATCTATGGATGAGCAAATATATCTAATATCAATTAGAACAGTAAGAAGTAAAGTATCCTTCATTAATAATACTATTTTTAAAAAATTATTAAGAAGGCTATCTAATTTCTTATAGCAAAATACTGCTTCTTTTTTAATGATTTATAAAAGATTCAACCATGCCCTGATCAGGCTTCAGGTCAATCCTAGATAAGTTTTTATTAAAATATTCTAATCCTTATACATATGTGAATACTTAAGAAGTTATAAAGTGCTTTCTTATCTTGGCTGAAAGAGAGTAGTATAGATTTTTAAAGTCTGAAAGATAGGTGTTTGATGAACAGCAACAACAGCAGTAACTTTGCAGCTTTCACATCAAAAACTGTGAAAGTTGAAATAAATAGAAAATAGAGTAAGACCTTTGAATTGATTCTCTCTGGCTAAACTTAAATACATTGTTTAATATATAAAATATCCTTTACATGGGCTAACAATCTTCACCAGTATTTTTTTAAACAAAATCTAGTGTATCACCAACTGATTTCAGCTTCCAACAAAATGATTTCATGTTATACAATTTTTCTGTACTCTTCTTTAAAAATATCGGTGAGCAATTTTCAGTTTTTCACACCTCGAGAGAAAAATGCATGCCAGAGGAATCGATACAGATAAGAGCAGTAAACTAAAATAGAAGTATAACTGTTTTTGTTTTTTTGTTTTTTTTGCAGTCTCCTAGGATGTTCAGCACCCAATACCCCTCAAGGACACCAGACTGGGCAAAAATAAATTATCCATAAAATATAGGGACTCTCCGTGCTGCTAAATTGTTCTGTTGCCAATGTGGATCAATAGCCATTTTGGGATGGCAGGAATAGATGAGGACATTCTGTATTCACCTCTTATGATCATGAAACATGCATGTCTGGGCATGTTTTCTTGTTCCACTTTTCACATATGGGTAGTCCTTGACTCACAATTGAGCCCAGAATTTATGTTGCTATGTGCAAAATTTATCAAGTATGTTTTGTCCCATTTTTTTGCCACAATTTGTTAAGTGAATCACTGCAGTTGTTAAAATGAGTAATACAATTGTTTTATTTTATTTATTTATTTATTTGTCAATTGCTTACAAGATTATAGGTATAAGTAAAACATAGTTATGAATACATGGATACATATAAGAAAAATAAAATATAAAAGAAACAATAGGACAGGGACAGTAGGCACGTTGGTGCGCTTATGCACGCCCCCTACAGACCTCTTAGGAAAGGGGTGAGGTCAATAGTAGACAGTCTAAGGTTAAAGTTTTTGGGGTTTGGGGAAGAAACCACAGAGTCAGGTAGAGTATTCCAGACGTTGACCACTCTGTTGCTGAAGTCGTATTTCCTGCAATCAAATTTGGTGCGATTAACCTTGAGTTGTATCTATTGTTTGCTCTTGTGTTGTTATGGTTGAAGCTGAAGTATTCATTGACAGGTAGGACATTGCAATGTATGATTTTATATACTATATTTAGATTGAACTGAAGACGGCATAGTTCTAGGTTTTCTAGGTCTAGAATTTCGAGTAGGTTGTTTGTTTCTAAGTGGAGGATGATGGATTGGTTAATAATTGATTCCATGACTTTATAGATGACGCAGCATAAAGAGATTGGTCTGTAATTTTCAAATAGGCTGGGGTGTCCCTTTTTGAAGATGGGGATGACCGTGGCTTGTGACCATAGTTTTGGCAAGGAGCTGGTCCTGAAAGATTTTTCAAAGATTATGCTTAGAGGTTCTGCTATGGCAGTGGATAGTTTTTTTAATAAGTAGGCACATATTCCATCCAGTCCAATAGATAGAGATGGTTTTAGATTGTGTAGTGCTTTTTCAACATTGTCTTCTGTAAAATCGATATGTATTAGATCATTGTAGTTGTCAGTGGTTCGACTAGGAAATACTGGGCATGATCCATTGCTGTTTACAAATACTGAGCCAAAGAATGTGTTAAAGAGGTTGGCTTTAATAGTGTCATCGTTGCAGTCTTTACCATTAGGTCCTTTCAGGGGTGGGATGGACCTTGAGTCTTTTAGTTTGCTGTTTACAAAATTGTAGAAAACATGGGTGGAATTGGTGTATAGGTTTTCCTCTTGTTTAATGTGATAATTGGTGCATTCAGTTTTTATCTGGTGGCATAAATTTTTGTATCAGCTTTTGAAGTTGGCAACGTGACCAGATTTGTTTTTCCGCCAAAGTGATTTCTTTTTGGATTGACCATTTGATTGACATTTGGATTAAGCACTGTTAAGTGATTTTGGCCTCCCCATTGACTTTGCTTGTCAGATGGTCACAAAAGGTGATTACATGTCCCTGGGAAAATACAACCGTCATAAATATGAAGCAGTTGTCAATCTTCTGAATGTAAGTCACTTGACCATGGGAACACTCATAAATGTGAAAAATAATCGTGTCACTTTGGTCAGTGCCATTGTAACTTTGATTACTAAATGAACTGTGGTAAGTTGAGGACTATCTCTTTCCCTGTTTCTGATGCCTGTTTGTTTTGACTCCTTCAAAGAGGCAGGAACACCTCTTTAGCTGAGTCACTCTCTAAGGTCTTCTACAGCTGAGATTTTGCTGACTCAAAACTTGGCAGAAAGTTTTATTGATTTGGGTTTCTTTTTAATCACTGTTTTTCTTTCCCCAAGCTATCTAATTTTCCACTGGGTTAAGTTTTTTTTTTTTCCTTTCAAAAATAGTCCATGAATGTATCATTTAATCAATTCTGCAAACATTTGAAGTATTAGGGATTCACTCCCCTTTATCCGTGGAAAGAGGGATTTGCCCTCTATCATTTGAGGTGAAAAAGTTTTATCCATTCACAGCTTCAATGACTGGTAAGAAATGATGAAATGACACATAGCTGGACTTACTAAGAAGAAAGAAGAAACTGTGAAAGGTAGGTAACGGAGGGTGGAAAAATACTAATTTTTAAGAAAATATTTCTTCTGTTTTGAACAAGCAACATTTTATAATTTAGACAAGTCTTGCAACTATTACAGAATTAAGACACGATAGACAAACAGAAGGGAAACAGATTTTTATTTTGTGCCTGTATGCATCTTTAATTTTGTATATATAAATTTAACTTTGCATATGTTTATGTGCAGGCATACAAGCACAGCAATTAATACATACCTTGGCCAACAGATCTCAATGGAAGGTGATACAATAAAGGAAATTGAATGGCATATTAAATGTAGTTGGCAGGCATTTGGCAAGCTAAGCATAATTTTCAAAAACAAGCCCCCCCCCATGCCTGAAGATAAAAGTTTTCCATCAGTATATGCTATCTGTTCTAATATATGCCAGTGAAACATGGACATTAACCTCACAATTGATACACGAGCTACGAGTGGTGCAAAGAATCTTGGAAAGATACATGCCTGGCATCACAGGACAAGATTCAAAGATCTGCACACGGATAAGAGAACAAACAAAAATATACGATATCATCAAGCAAGTAAAATTGCAATGGAAATGGACTGGTCACAAAGCAAGAACAACTGATGTATGGTGGACCAAGGCAGTCATAGAATGGATCCTACTTGATTAAAAGAGTCCACAAAAGAGATCTAAAACAATATGGATCTGCGACATCAACAAATATTACAGGCCTAATTGGGAAAAGTAAGTTCAAAACCATATTGGTCGGAAACATGTGGAAGAAGTCTTCATCTACAGTAGATAGACAATGGCTAAAATGATGATGATGAATAAACATAATATTACTATCAGATAAATATAATATTATTACCAGATTTTATCTTGAGAGATTATTTTGTCTGCTCAAGGTGGCAAATGTATTTAATGCTCCTGTCACTTATTTTTTTTTTCCACTTCAACAATCCTGTGAGGTGGCCAAAGTCACCCAGTTGGTTGTCCGACCTAAGGTGGGACTAGGACTATGATGGTGAATCTATAGCATGAGCGCCACAGGTGGCACGCAGATCCATTTGTGCAGACACGAGCAGGGGTAAGATTCAAATTTCTTAACAACTGATTCTGTGGGTGTGGCCTAATTTGTGGGTGTGGCTTGGTGGTCATGTGACTGGGTGGGCATGGTTTGTATGTAAATATTATAACTCGCAACACACCATGTATGTAAATATTGAATTTTTTATAAAAAAAAAGCAACTTTTACCCCAAAGCAGGCAAAGCAGGCAGGTAGATTGAGATGCTCACAGAATCACAGATTAACTCAGAGATCTATCTGTCTGCAATCAGATATCTGAGTCTGTCACATAAAATTTGCTTGCAAGCAAAATCATAAAATTTACTAGCAAGCAAACTCACAAAATTAACTCACAACACACCATGTATGTAAATATTGAATTTTTGATTTAAAAAAGAGAGCAACTTTTACCCAAAGCAGGCAGGCAGTTTGAGTTGCTCACAGAATCACAGATTAATTTAGAGATCTATCTATTTGCAATCAGCTACTTGAGTCTGCACTGAAAAGCTTCAGTCCTAAAGAAGGTTCAGCTATGCTTTTAGATTAGCTAAAAAGAAATAAATCCAAAGATTTCCTACTTTCTAGCTAATCTAAATCTCCTGGCAGAGCAGAACAGCTAATGGTCAGGGATGAGTAGGAAGGAAAATAGCAACTTACCAAACCAGGCAAGTTAGATGGCTTGCATGCCAGGTAAAGAGTGAGTGGGCAGGGAGGGGAGGGGCCAGCCAGTAGAGCAATTTGCCAGTTCTCCGAACTGGGAACAATCGTGTGTGCAGTGTTTGCAAGAAATCATCAGCTGTGCTGCCTGGACATCTGACAAGCACTGCACTCCGGGCGCAGCATTTGAAAATTGTTTCCTGCTTTTTCAACATCAGCTGTGCTGCGCAAAGCAGCTGAGGAGGGAAAAGGAGGAAATAAAGCACAGCCTAGAGCCCGGGCAGGCGGGTGGGCCAAACACCAAACCAGTTCGGTGTCAGCAGATCTTCGCAGCTACAGGTTCTATAGAACTGGGCCAAACTGGTAGCATCCCACCCCTGAGCACGAGACCCTGCCAAATTTACCTGCACTGTTCATGTGCACACCTCCCAGCTGATTTTTGGCCCATTTGAGGCCTTTTTTGGCCTCCCAGAAGCTCGAGGGAAGCCACTGCAGCATTTGCAGGCCAAAAAACAGACCCATTTCATCACTTCGTATATTTCCAGAAATACCAGAAGTAACGAAATGGGCCCATTTTTCAACCTCCAAAGGCTGCTGAGGCTTCTCTCAAGTATCTAGGAGGCCGAAAAAGGCCTCAAACCAGCTGAATATCAGCTGGGAGGCACACAGTGCAGGTAAGGGGGCGGCGGTGAGGGGATCACATGCACATGCAAAGGGAGCATAGTGGGGCACAGGAGCCCAAAAAGGTTAGCCACCATTGGACTAGAAAATATAGTTTCCCAGAATCCCACTCCTGGATATAGTTTCTAGTTATCCACTAGACCAATGGTTTCCAAACTTTTGAAGTCCACCATCCCCTTGGTGCTACAAACTCACCCTTGGTGCTCCCCATCCAGGAGTGGGATTCAAATTTCTGTGGGTGTGGCCTAATTTGAGGGTGTGGCTTGCTGGTCATGTGACTGGGTGGACGTGGCTTGCTGGTCATGTGACTGGGTGGGCGTGGTGGGCGTGGCCATTTCTGTGGGTGTGGCCTAATTTGAGGGTGTAGCTTGCTGGTCATGTGACTGGGTGGGCGTGGCTTGCTGGTCATGTGACTGGGTGGGCGTTGGCTAGCAAACCAAATACAAGTGGTCCTCACTTAATGGCCGATTGTTTAGTAAGTGTTCTAATTTATGATTGACCTCCCCAAAGCTACTTGACTTGTTTTTGGAGTTTTGACAGCTTTAGATCAGGGGTCTAAATCCCACCACTGACTGTGTGTGAGAGAGAGAGGGAGAGAGAGAGGTTGGATCAGATCTCTGTCTCTCCCACCAACACCAGTCACCATCAGTCAAAATTCATTTTAGTGGTCTCCGGGATTTAAATTTATGAGTTTGGTGGTCCCTGAGGTCCAAAAGTTCGGTAACCCCTGATCTAAAGGAGTGAGCCTGAGAGAGAGAAAGAGAAAAGAAAGAGAGAGAGAAAGAGAGGAAGAAAAGAAAGAGAAAAGAGAAAGAAAAAAAAAGGGACAAAGAAGGGGGAATGGAAGGAAGGGACAGAAAGAAAAAGAAATAAAGAAGGAGGGAGGGAGGGAGGAGAAAGATAATGAGATATCTATTCTAGTCCAATCACCTGCTCCAGCAGGACTAGAAGGGAGCGTGTATGTGTGTGTATTCTCCTTATAATTTACCAGTATATTTTGGTTTTGCCTTCTTCAGAATTGGCATTGTAATACATTGGGGAAAGGTAATTTTTAGGGTGGAGACCTGGTCCAAAGCCTCAACAAAATGTGAGAGCTTCCTGATACTCTTGACCATGTTTCGTCCACAAAACCTTTAATAGAAGCCAAAGATGTTTCAATGTGCTGGCAAAGATGTTTCAATGTAGAAAAGGGCCTCAGTCTAAACTAGACCTCATTCAATCTGATGCATCAGGTCTCTCTCTCTCTTTCTCTCTCTCTCTCTCCCTCCCTTCCTCCCTCCTTTCCTCCCTCCCTCCCAGTCTGGCTTTGCTCTACTTTCCCAATGTGCCTGCGGGGCCGGCGCTTTGAACATGGATAGATGGATGGATGGATGGATGGATGAAGGGAGAGAGAGAGAGAAAGAGAGAGAGAGGCAAGCAGATAGATAGGTAGATAGATAGACAGATAGATCTATATTGGTAGATAGGTAAGTAGTAGGCAGGACCCTCACTAACATATTAATTTCCAATGGATTCCAAAGAAACACAATTACCAACCTAATCCTAAATGAGACACCCCTCAGAAACCGAGATACAGAACAGGACAATGGTATCGTCCTCTTCCCCTACATCAAAGGCACCACAGATAAAATCAGCAAAATTCTCCACAAACACAGTATCAGGACAGCCTTCGGCACTGACCAAAAAATAGCCAACATCCTAAGAAACCCCAAAGACAAGATCCAGCTAGAAAACCAAGGAATTTATGAAATACCATGCAACAATTGCCCACGTACATTGGACAAACCATTTTTAACCCCATGAGAATACCACTATTACTACCCCATGACAACTCCACTACTATTTCAGGTGAAGTCACATAATAGTTTTCTAACCAGATAGAATCTCCCTTCCCAATGGTAATTAAGATTGTAGACTCTGTTCCTAGGTGACATAGTCATAAGGCAAAGTCATGTAACAGCACTGACTTATGACAGTTCCAGAACTTCCAGATGCCAATTTTAGGCAGATATTTTGCAGTTGCAGGATCCTGTGGTCATTTGATCATTATTTGATGACCTCCCACCAGCTTCTGCATTGACTTTGTCAGAAGGAGGCAGAGAAGGTCACAAATGGTGATCACATGATAATGAGACATGGCCATGTTATAATTGCAAGCCTGCTATGGAAATGTCTGAATCCTGATTATGTCACCATCAGGATGATGAAATAGTCTCTGATTCAAAAGTAACTGTCTTTCAATGATAGCATAATTTAAAATGGTCATTGAAAGTGTGTACATTAAGTGAGGAATACCTGTAGAACAATAATATTAAAGAGCCACGGTTGCGCAGTGGTTAGAATGCAGCTTTGCAGGCTACTTCTGCTGCCTGCTGGCTGCCTGCAATTTGACAGTTTGAATCTCACCAGGCTCAGGGTTGATTCAACCTTCCATCCTTCTGAGGTGGGTAAAAATTAGGACCTGGATTTTTGGGGGCAATAGGTTGTAAACTGCTTAGAGGGGGCAGTAAAAAGCATTGTGAAGTGGTATATAAGTCTAAGTTCTATTGCTATTATAGGAAATCCTCAACTTATAACTGCAATTAAGACAAGAATTTCCATTTCAAGAGAATCACTGCAGTTATTAAGTAAATCTAATAGTTGTCAAACAAATACGACTTCATTTGTCAAATGTCAATTGCTAAAATCACCAATGGAAATCATATAACCTAAAACATTGCAACCATCATACATACAAGTCAGCTCCCAAGTGCCTGAATTTTGATCACTTCACCATGGGGATGAGGCAATGGTTATAAGTGTGGAGTCTGGTCATAAGTCACTTTTTTCAGTGCCACTGTACTTTCTAATGGTTGTAAGTCAAGAACTACTTGTATATCAGAAGTTCTGTTTTCAGTTCCAAATTATTCCGAGCATAGATGGCTTTGTTTCATTTTGTTTTTCTCTTTGTTTCCTTTAATAGCAGCTACATATTGGGTTGGCATTTTCAGTCCCCTCTGATTCTGATACCCTTTTCCTGATCCATCACTGCCAGCTCCAGTTCCATTAGTAAACCTAGGTGAAATGTGAATATTTTTGAGCTAGCATGCATCCCTTTGCAATAGTTAACGGACAAAGAATGCATAAATAAGTGAAACCCCATTGCAATTCTCTTACCCTTAAGAAGAAAGCTGGCAAAAAAAAAAAGCCCATCATCAAATATATAGAAGAACAAGTAACATATGGTTAGTAGCAGCGTGCAGCTGGGCTGCAATGTTTCACAGTGATTTTATGTCCATTAGCTACCCCAAGAAGTAATGAGGGTATCCAAAAAGGTGCTAATCATTGACTTGTAAAATTAGCAAAAGGATTCGAAAGAGTTGTTTGCATGCAGTGGCACATTTTAAAGGCCAAGGCAGCCAGGGAAAAGTGAGGTCAAGGAGAAATACGTTTAGCCAGTAAGCTTGGGACTATATTTTTCTCTTTCAGTGATAGGTGTCCAATTGATTTATTATTTATTTATTTGTTTTATTTAATTTATATACCGCCCTTCTCCTGAAGGACTCAGGGCAGTGCACAGCCTACTAAAACAACACATATACAAAAGTTAAAATAAAATTAAATATGGGCTGCTACCAAATCTAAAATCCCAACTTTAAAACCATAATTAAAACCCCATTAAAAATCAATTTTAGATCAGCCCAGGCCGGCCTGCTCAAAGAGCCAGGTCTTCAAATCACGCCTGAACACCCTCAGGTTGGTGGTCGTTCTCAACTCAGGGGGGAGCCCATTCCAGAGAGCGGGTGCCCCCACAGAGAAGGCCCTATTCCTTGGGGTCACCAGGTGGCACATAGAAGCCGTCGGGACCCAAAGGAGGCCCTCCCTGTGGGAGCGCACAGGTCGGTGGGAGACTACTGGCAGAATGAAATTTATATAAGAAGAAATTTATATATGTATAAATGTAATTCTGTTTCAATTAAATATATATATTTAATTGAATTATTTCATAGACTTGTTAATAATATTATCTTTGTTTCATGACTTCCTTTTCTTTTTTTTTACAGAGCTGCTGATCTGGTTTTTTCCCCCTGTCTCCTCTGACTTCTTCTGATAAGCCCGTGTGCTAAAGGAATACAATGAGACTATTGGTGCAAATTATGAGCAGATAATGTTGTATGACATTTAGGTCAACAGTGTTGTTTGCTTTGGGAAAGGTAGTTAAATTTAAATAAAAGATTGCTCGAATAAGGGAGACCCAATGTCATTGGTTGGTCACCATGAACAAAATTACAAAAATGCAAATAGACTTTTCTAGCATAATAAATTTATTTTGGTCCTAATAAGGTAGAAAGGAAATCCATAGTTAAATACATAGCTGGTAATTTTCCCATTATCCTCTGAGGCTTTTGAATTCTGATTTTTTTTATTGACACAGTGTGCCATGATGAAAAGTTAGCACAAGATTGATGCTTTCCTCATTACAGCTAATCCTTGATTTACACTCACAACTGAGCCCGAAATTTCTGTTGTTAAGAGAGACCTAGAAAACCTTGAATTACGCCATCTTCGGTTTGATCTAAGTATGGTATATAAAATCATACATTGCAATGACTTACCTGTCAATGAATACTTTAGCTTCAACCATAACAACACAAGAGCACACAATAGATACAAACTCAAGGTTAACCGCACCAAACTTGATTGCAGGAAATACGACTTCAGCAACAGAGTAGTCAATGTCTGGAATACTCTACCTGACTCTGTGGTTTCTTCCCCAAACCCCAAAAACTTTAACCTTAAGACTGTCTACTATTGACCTCACTCCTTTCCTAAGAGGTCTGTAGGGGGCGTGCATAAGCACACCAACATGCCTACAGTCCCTGTCCTACTGTTTCTTTTATTTTTCTTCTGTGTACCCATTTCATGTATTCATAACTATGTATATACTTAAACCTATTATCTTGTAAGTAATTGACAAATCAAATACAGTTGTTAAGTTTGTTTTGCCCCATCGTGTAACTTTTCTTGCCATATTTGTTATGTGAATCACTGCAGTTGTTAAGGTAATAACAAAGTTATTAAGTGAGTCTGGCTTCCCCATTGACTTTGCTTGTCTGAAGGTTGCAAAAGGTGATCACATGATCCTGGGACACAGCAATCGTTACAAATAAGTGCCAGTTGCCAAGCATCCAAATTTGCATTATGTGTCCATGGGGATGCTGCAATGGTTGAAAATATGAAAATGGTCATAAGTCACTTTTTTTAATTTTATTGTAACTATGAACAGTCACTAAATGACTGTTGTAAATCAAGGATCACCTGTATTAATTTTCTCAAAAAAAAATTTCCCCATTTATTCTATTTTTTTTCCCTTTTGGAGATGGGGGGAGACTTGATGGTCTTAGTATCAGTACAATTTAGAGTATTGCTCTGATCATCACCCCCAAAGATTTATATAAGTGTTTTGCTCACCTTGGTGAGTATGGACATTTCCCATTTTCAGAACAAGGCAAAGTGCATAAATAAATGTTTGCAATCTATTCTTCTCAAAAAGAGAGAGAGAGAGAGAGAGAGAGGAATGGAGGAATAGTTGTGTCCACCAAAATGAATAAAAGTTATCAACTGGAGAATAGCATTGCCAGAAAAAGTAAACATTTTAACTTTCCTTAAATGCTTTCAAGTTGTGCTGAGACTGCTTTTTCATAATCTTTTCACTATAATGCTAATATTATAGCCTATGTCGCTATTCTAATAATAGGAAGATCCACATGGTGTATGTTTCTTAGTCTGGTTCCCCATATAGGGCTGAAATTACTTCCTTGATCACTTTACATGTTTGCTGGCAGCATGATTTTAATCCACATTATTATTATTTCTTGAAGGGGGTCTGGAGACCCCATTCTGAATATGACTGAACAAAGTTGGAATACATTTTCTCATTATAGCAATAGCACTTAGATTTATATATCACTTTACAGAGCTTTACAGCCTTTTCTAAGTGGTTTACAGAGTTAACATATTGTTCCTAACAATCTGAGTCCTCGTTTTACTGATTTTGAAGGGATGGAAGGCTGAGTCAATCTTGAGCCGGTCAGGATCAAAATCATGGTGGTGGATAGAGTTAGTCTGCAAAACCGCATTCTAACCTCTGCGCCACCATGGCTCTTATCTTGAAGAGGAAAACCCAAACCTGGCTAAATTAACTTAAATCAATTTAAACTGACTTAAATCAGTTTAAAATAACTTTGGGAGATATATAATATCTGCAAATGTCCTCCAAAAACCTAGGAGAAAAATATCTGGGATGCAGCTCTAATACTTTGCTTTCCACTTCCCTTCCTAAAAGGTCTGAGTCCCCCTCCTCAAGAAGACTGGACCATGGGCATCCAAGGGGACCAATGTCAAAATTAATATCATTGGACAATAGATGTCCTGCCTGTTTTAAACATACATCACAAGGAGCAGTGTTTTGTTCCCTCACTATTCTGATGTGACTTCCATTAAATGCCATTGTCTACATTTATATCTCACTCCAAGCAGCACCTCAAATATGAGTAGAATCTCGTGAAAATCGGGATAACAATACCAACATCCCAATAGCCTGCCAAACTCTTATCTGGCTGGCTCTTAGAAGCACACTCTTACTGTGAGCAGAATGCACAAAATTATCCTCTTTGTCCTTTCCTGTTTTTTTGGGGCTTGTCTCATGAAAAGTTTTCATCAAATTCTGTCTTGCTTTCTCTGTCTCCCATTCCAGAACTTACCAAGAGAAAAGGGATAAACCAAAGAGCTCCATGAATGGATTTAGCATCAGGAGGTAGAAAAATACTATCTCCCAAACTAGCAGGGATTGGATTCCAGATGCAAATCCAAAGTCATTGCTCAGATGTTATTTTAGGTTTCTTACATTGTTCCATTGTTACTGAATGATTTTGTTCCTGAAATCTCTCTTAAAAAGTGAAAGTTGCCTTTCTTAAACAAAAAAAATGGTAAATCTAACCAATTAAAACTCTTGTTGCTTTATTACTTTATTAACGAGGCTATTTTTCTCGAGTTCAGTTTGTAGCGGCAACTGAACAATGCAGTGAAATACATTAACACAGGGTCACCTGCTTTGCATTTCCAACAATAGACCCACATTTTCACAAAGGGTAATCTTAAGACAGTGCGTGTCTGTCTTTCTCTCTTTCTGTGTGTGTGTGTGTGTGTGTGTGTGTGTGTGTTTCCAGGACTTTGTATATCTTTATCTTAAATTTTAAATTGTGTCAACAATAGAAAATGACTAGAAAAGGGACTCATAATTATTCTTCTTTCTCTGATAAGTGGCACCTCAAATAACCTTTTCTTAAAGAGGTCAAGCCATTTTATAAAAAGATGCATCTGAACTCATCTGTTATTCTCTACCTCCTTTTCCATGAGGCTCTCCTAAACAATTGAATAACTACAAATGTCTCAGGTTCCATAACTATGCCCATTACAGCAATTAATATTTGGTTGTGGGGACCTTTGGGGCAAATGAACCCACTCCTTTATGATCAGCTGTGGGCTGCCACATAGGTTCATAACATCGGAGACTGAACCTTTCTATGTGACAATATCAATGTTCTTGAGAGCAAGAATATAACTCGAGCTAGCACCGGTGGAACAAGTTTTTTTACCTGAAACTGAAATATTTATTTACAGCAAATACTAACACCAGAGGTGTTATTCAGCAGTTTCTGACCAGTTCTGGAGAACCGATAGCAGAAATTTGGAGTAGTTCGGAGAACCGGCAAATACCACCTCTGACTAGCACCACCCACATCTATTCTCTGCCTCCTGAGTCCCAGCTGATTGGCTGGGCCTTCTTTTCTTGCCCTGCACAGGAGAACGGAGCTGGAAAGCAGGTTAGTGGGGTGGGGAGGGAATGGGATTTTGCAGTAACCTTCCCCTGCCACACACCCCCAAGCTATGCCCACAGAATTGGTAACAAAAATTTTGAATCCCACCACTGACTAATACATCCAGGAGAGCTAAGCAGCAGATGCCCTAATCATGTATAATGGTATGTGAGAAATGACCTAGGGAGACTGGGAGTCAAAATCTGAAAATCAGTTGAAAATACAGGCAGTCCTTGACTAATGATCACAAATGAGCCCAAAATTTCTGTTACTAAGTGAGACAGTTGTTAAGTGAGTTTTGCCCTGTTAGTTTTGCCAAACTTTCCTGCCACAGCTATGAATCACTGCAATAACACAGCTATAGAGTGAATCTGGCTTCCCCATTGAGTTTGATTCTCAGAAGGTTGCAAAAGGTAGTCACATGACCACAGGACAATGTAATTGTCATAAATATTGAGCCAGTTGCATCCAAATTTTGATCACATGGCCATGGAGATGCTGCAATGGTAGTAAGTATGAAAAATAGCAATAGCACTTAGACATATACTCCGCTTCACAGTGCTTTAGAGCCCTCTCTAAGCAGTTTTACAGAGTTAGCATATTGCCCCCAGCAATCTGGGTCCTCATTTTACTGCTTTCCAAAGGATGGAAGGCTGAGTCAACCTTGAAATGGTCCTAAGTAACTTTTTCCAGTGCCATAGTAACTTTTAATTGTCATTAAATGAACTGGTGTAAGTCAAGGACTACCTGTAAAAGTACCTTAGTCTGCAGCTAGAATATGGATATGGAAAACATCTCAGAAGGAGATGTTTTTTTTTGCACTATAAAAGGATGTGAAAGAAATGTACTTGCAGACTTGCAAGATTCTGTTTAATGTAATCTTATAATAAAATAGAAGTGGTTCGTCACGGTGTGTGTCCTGTCTGTTCTGCTTCACAAGACTGAGATCATGTGTCCCTGAGAATCAAAGCAAAAGAGAAATGACTTCAGACTGGTACTCACTTAGACAAGAAGCAGGAAGAGTGGTAGAGGAAGATAGGATATGGTGTCAACCTCTGAAAAGGCGACAAGATATGTCATCTTGGGGTTGCCATACCTGGTAGGGGAAGTGGTTTATTAACCATTAAGCAGACTAAGCACGTGCTGAGGGCACCAGGCCCACAAAGTTGGGAATATGACTTCATTTGTACAGGATGTACAAACGTAGAAGTGGGGCACCAAGATTTGTCAGTGCTTAGAGCACCAGTGAGCCTTAATCCACCTCTGGATGCGGGGAAGGGATGGAAGGTGGGTGGTAGCTAGACGAAGCTACCTCAGATGTGAGCAGTACAGAGAACCGGAGCAGCTAACAAGCAGCTGATCCCATATGCCGATAGGCCAGAGGACAATCAACTAATCGAGGCTGCCTATAGGCCAGCTGACAAATAGCTGATCATGGCTACCTGCAGGCCAGTTAACGATCAGCTGATTGGGCCTGTCAGATGTTTGGCTGCTCCAGCAGAGGAAGGACGCGGCTTCAGCCTTCATAGGCTGCTGGGAGGCAGAAGCTACTAGTGCTAATTTTTTTCCTCTTTGGAACTGAGCTCAATGCGTGCCAAGATTCCAGTGAAATAAACTTCTGGAAAATCGCAGCGAGAGGCATCCTGTTTTGGTCTTGGTCTGGAGTTCAGACCTGTGAGATATGGGGCATATTGCTCCAAAATTTCATTTAAATTTCAGAGGAAAAAAATATAAAATACCAAACAAAGGTGGGGTTTATAAAAGCGGGGGAGAGTAGAGAAAAATAAAAAATGGGGAGTGAAGACCAAAGAAGAAAAGAGGTACAGAAAAAAAGTAGCACCCAATTTCTTCCACATAGATAAAAACCTAACAATCAGTGAACCTTTGAACTGGAATAAGCCATAACGAACTATAGTTCTAGCATCATGAAAAAGCCTAATCATCAAAAGCCAAAGAGGATTGGCAGTTCCTAAATATAATACATTAATTAATTAAATTTTCATTTCTTTACATTTCAAACAAACAAACAAAAATCTAAGGTTTCCATGTACAAGAATCCTTGATTCTGTTTCCTACTGATCCCTTATAGTCAATAGGACGTAAGATGTTGCTAAATTAAAGATTTTTTACCTCCAATACATAGAGACGAAGTTAAAGAGGTGGATTAATGTTCAGTCCAACACCTTTCCTCAGCCACAAGATCACATTAGATGAATTATATTTTCTCTTTCGTATGCAAAGTTGGAGACAAAACATTGGGAGATGCCATCACTGGGATCAATTCGGGATATTACTTTAAGAATTTTTCCTAGACAAATTTGAATATATAGGTTGCTTTTTACTGATCAACATCAGTTGATCTGAACTGAAAACAAAGCTGTACTTTGAAGGGAGGATAATGCTGGAGTTCATGATCTGAATCTTTTTTATCTGGATTCAAGATCAGGTTTCCAGCATCTGGATCAGCTAAACTCTCATTATGTTAAGGAATGCATAACCTATCAATTAACTCAAGTATTCTCAAACTGTGATGCTGTTAACTCCTAAAAATAATGGTTTGTATGATTCTGATGGTATTGATATCAATTACCTATATGAAGACTTAAAATTTTCTTAAATCATGGGGTGAATTGGGTGGATGGGGTTGTTCCAAGGAGTTTTGTACTGACTTTGATTAGAGTTTAAGACCTGGTTTTGAAAGAAGAGTCAGTTTATTTAACACTTTTTCTTTCTTCAACTCAGTTTCTTCCTTGTAACAAACAAATAATAATAATCTTGAGATCTGTAAGCTAGGTCTGCATGATTTGATTCCAGATGTTGTTTTCATTTGCTTGGCATCATATTCTCAGCAGATAACTTTTACTGACAAATAACGCATTGAGGATGTACTTCTCTGAAACTAAAACATTGCAAAGAAAGGATATGTAACTCTCACCCTAGTTTTATCAGCACTCCTAATCGATCATCTTCAGCTTTTCTTTTACCACCCAACAAAGCCTTTGACATTTTTAAAAGGTTAGAAATCTAGAATAGATCAAAACACTGGTTTTAACTTTCCCAGACATTCCAAAGAAATACTGAAAATCTAGACGCTCTACTGAAAATCGCCATCTGGCTGGAAACTACTCTCTAATCCCTATATGGTGGATGGTTTTGACCAATGACTCCTCTCAGACTCTGCTACTTACTTTGCTTGGGCAAGCCTAGACAAATAGGAGCCAGTTTTGATGGCACTACAGCTGTGCATTTGCAACCCATCAAACCTGTCCATATGCAAAGCTAGAATACTATTACATTTGCTCCTTGTCCAAGCAGAACTAGAATCCTGACAATGATCCAGTTTTGGGTTTATAAGCTTCACTTGTTCACAGATGGCTGGATGGTAGCCAGATCATCAAAAGTGGGCATCTGAAAAGTGGGCTCCTCTGGAGGAAATTTCTTTTCTCTCTTTTCTCTTAAGTAGAAAAGTGCATTCAGTTTTGGTCACCATGTTATAAAAAACATGTTGAGACTTGGAAAGAGTGCAGAAAAGAGCAATGAATATGATTATCTTAATATATGTTTAAAAAGGTTGCAGGAACTGGATGTGTCTAATCTAGTGAAAAGAAAGACTGGGAGTAACATAATAGCAGTGTTCCAAAATTTGAGGGGTTGCCACAAAGAAGAAGGGGTCAACTAATTTTCCAAAGCACCAGCGGGCTGGACAAGAAACAATGGATGAAAAGTAATCAAGGAAAGAAGCAATCTTGAACCAAGGAGAAATTTCCTAATGGTGGGGACAATTAAGCAGTGGAATGGTTTGCCTTCAGAAATTGTAAATCCAGTAAATTCATGACCTCTTTGCATTTATAGGGAACTGAGTCATCTTAGGAGGAAAAGGAAGTTCCTTAAGTCTTGTGGATAATTAAGGAATCCATTTCACATCTTAACATCCCAAACTCCTTATCCAGTTTGACTTCTGGCCTCACCTACCTAGTACATTGATATGTTATGTAAACCCTGGTGTGGATGGTTTTTAATCCAGCAGATGTTGTGCAGCCAACCAAGATGGATCAAGAGTTTGATATATACATAGTCCCTGGTTTACTTCTATTTGTTTAGTGACCATTTGAAGCTATAATGGCACCGAAAAAATGACTTATGACCAATTCTTGCACTTACAATCATTACAAGCATCACCACAGCCACGTGATCAAAATTCAAGCACTTGGCAACCCGAATGTGTTTGTGACATTTGTGGTATCCAAGGTCATGTGATCACTGCTTGCAACTGTTCCCAATAAGCAAAGTCAATGAAGTAAATCTGATTCACTTCACAAATGCATGATTAATTTGACAACTATATAAAAAAAAAGATAAAATCATGTGCAACACACTTAGGAATTGCCTTGCTTAGCCATAGAAATTTTGGCCCCAATTGTGGTCATAAGTCCAACAATGCCTATAAGTAAGTGCTAATTATGACATTTTAGGCAGTTTAATAAAAGGACCAATTTAGAACACAGATCCAGTTCCCCAATAAAAAGCTAAATTGGAATTATGCCTTCAGAAAAAGGAAGCAAAAGAGTTGTAAAGACATTTCTATTGGAATTTTGTCACATTTAGAGCAACATTTGCTTGCGTTCCCAGGCAATTCTGAAGGCGAGGAGGGGAGGAATCTTCTATTAAAACAGATTTTTTTTTGTACACTCTGCACTTTCAGTACTGCAAGCTGTAAAGGAAACAGTTTTGCCTGGACACTAAATGGCATTGTGTAGCCATGTGTTCCCAACTGCATTGTAATCATTCAGAAAGATGTCCCTTGTGTTTCTAGCTTGGATTGCAGGCAGAGGCCTCAATGTGCTCTTTAAAATCTCCTAAAAGCTGCTTTCCTAGTCAGAATCAGACACATGAGCGTTTTGTTTACAATAGATTTAGGTGTGCTTAACACTGCATAGGTTCATCATTATCAAAATGCAGCTAAAAGTTATTATCACAAGCATTTATTATCATTGCAATTAAAAAAAATACCCACAACAAAGAAACGATCTTATCCTTCTATTTTTAAACTCTGTAGAATCCGGTGATGCTTCCCCCTTTAATTAATGTGCCAGTACAATAAAATAACATACAAAATCATTATTTCATGACATTAATGAAGTCGACTTTTCCAGCTCAATTTGAATAGGCATTTGAACAACAGAGCTCTAAAACACATTAAAACCAGGTCATCTGCTTTGCATTTCTAACAATATGCCCACACTTCCATGAAGGGTAATCTTAAACTACATTTTTTTCCCTTGAGTAGACAGAACATCTTTATCTGAAAATTCCAAATGTTTCAACAATGGGTGATTGTAAAGAACTAGACAATTATTTTTCAGCACCCATTGATTAATGACTTAGTCTATGACACAGAGAAAAAGTGTAGAACAAAGGAGTCCATTATAATAATGCATAGGCATTAAACCATCTTCATTAATAGGTCCTGGGTGGGGGGGTGCGGGCACTTCTGGTTAGCTTAAAACAAAATGCACCATAAAGAAGGTGAAGACACGGTAGCTTGAGATGTCTTTTTAAATGTAATCAATGGAAAACATGCACAATGCCTTCCTGGTTAGACATACTCCTGAATTCTCTATTTGTGCTGTTTTTCCACCTCCACCAAGAAGCTGGAAGTGTTTTGAGGCACTCTGCTGTCTATTGGTGAGGCCTTACAGATGTTAAAATGAATTTTTGCAGATTAATTTTTGAGATTAATTTTTCTCACAACTACACGTGAGAATGCAATAGTTTGAATTCAATTTACAGAATACAAATTAAAGAACCCTTTTCCAACAGTGATCACAACATGATTGACTTTTGTCTCAACATACGTCCACACGAAAATCATCAAAACGATGGAATCCCCAATTATAACTTCAAAAAAGGCAACTATGATCTTATAAACAATGATCTCTCATCCCTTGATTGGCAATTTCTATTCTCTGGATGCAATACTATAGAAGACCATTACAACATATTTTTATTTAAAGTCAAAAGAGTCATCAAACTACATATACCATTAACAACTCCCAAAATCAGAAAAAACAAATTACCCAAAACAATAAGGAAGCTTCAATCCAAAAAGAAATCACTTTGGCGGAAAAACAAATCTGGTCATGTTGCCAACTTCAAAAGCTGATACAAAAAATTATGCCACCAGATAAAAAATGAATGCACCAATTATCACATTAAACAAGAAGAAAACCTTCTACGCACCAATTCCACTCGTGCTTTCTACAATTTTATAAACAACAAACTAAAAGACTCAAGATCCATCCCACCCCTGAAAGGACCTAATGGTAAAGACTGCAATGACAACACTATTAAAGCCAACCTCTTTAACACATTCTTTGGCTCAGTATTTGTAAACAGCAATGGATCATGCCCAGTATTTCCTAGTCGAACCACAGACAACTACAATGATCTAATACATATTGATTTTACAGAAGACAATGTTGAAAAAGCACTACGCAATCTAAAACCATCTCTATCTGTTGGATCACACGGAATATGTGCCTACTTCTTAAAAAAGCTATCCATTGCCATAGCAGAACCTCTAAGCATAATCTTTGAAAAATCTTTCAGGACTAGCTCCTTGCCAAAACTATGGTTACAAGCCATGGTCATCTCCATCTTCAAAAAGGAAGACCCCAGCCTATTTGAAAATTACAGACCAATCTCTTTATGCTGCGTCACCTGTAAAGTCATGGAATCAATTATCAACCAATCCATCATCCTCCACTTAGAAACAAACAACCTACTCTCTAATAAACAATTTGGTTTTAGGAAAAAACTATCATGTAATCTGCAACTCTTACATTGCAAAAACATATGGACTACACAACTCGATCAGGGCAAAGCAATAGACGCAATCTACATAGACTTCTGCAAAGCCTTCGATTCAGTGGTACATGACAAACTACTCCTAAAACTAAAATCTTATGGTATCTCTGGACACCTGCATAGCTGGATAGAAGCATTCCTGTCAAACAGACAGCAAATGGTCAAAATTGGGAGAGTCCTATCCAATTCTATACCTGTCAACAGTGGTGTCCCCCAAGGGACCAACTCTTTTCATACTCTACATAAATGACCTCTGTGATCATATCAAGAGCAACTGCGTTCTCTTCGCTGATGATGTAAAGCTATTCAACACCACAAAATACCGCTACCCTTCAAAAAGACCTCGACTACGTATCAGAATGGTCAAACAAATGGCAACTTCAGATCTCAACAAATAAATGCTCTGTCCTACATATTGGCAAAAAAAAATCAGAAAATAAAATACAGGCTGAATAGTCAAGACCCTTGTTGATGACCCAAACTCTGTAAAGGATCTTGGAGTACTCATCTCAAATGACCTAAGTGCTAGAGCCCACTGTAACTACATAGCCAAAAAGGCGCTAAGAGTTGTTAACCTAATCTTACATAGCTTTTTCTCTGGTAATATTACACTAATAATAGAGCATACAAAACATTTGCTAGACCTATACTCGAATACAGTCTGGAACCCACATTACGTATCTGATATTAACACAGTTGAGAAAGTCCAGAAATATTTTACAAGAAGATTTCTTCACTCCTCTACTCGTTGCAGAATACCTTATGCCACCAGACTTGAAATTCTAGACCTAGAAAACCTTGAAGTACGCCGCCTTTGGTCCGATCTAAGTATAGTATATAAAATCATATATTGCAATATCCTACCTGTCAATGAATACTTCAGCTTCAACCATAACAACACAAGAGCAAACGATACAAACTCAAGGTTAATCGCACCAAACGCGATTGCAGGAAATACGACTTCAGCAACAGAGTGGTCAATGTCTACCTGACTCTATGATTTCTTCCCCAAACCCCCAAAACTTTAACCTTAGACTGTCTACTATTGATGTCACCCCTTTCCTAAGAGGTCTGTAGGGGGCATGCATAAGCGCACAAACATGCCTACTGCCCCTGTCCTATTGTTTCTTTTATATTTTATTTTTCTTATATGTATCCATGTATTCATAACTATGTTATACTTATACCTATTATCTTGTAAGCAATTGACAAATAAAATGAATAGATAGATAGATAGATAGATAGATAGATAGATAGATAGATAGATAGAATCAGTGGTGGGATTCAATTTTTTTTACTACAGGTTCTGTGGGCGTGGCTTGGTGGGCATGGCAGGGGAAGGATAGTGTAAAATCTTCAGTCAGAGATGGTATTTGTCGGTTCTCTGAATTACTCAAAATTTCCACTATTGGTTCTCCAGAACTGGTCAGAACCTGCTGAATATCACCTCTGGTGAGAATAGATGGGTCGGGAGAGAGTGACTGGCCCAAAGTTAGCCAACCAGTTTTCATGCCTAAAGCATAACTATAACTCACAGTCTCTTGATGGTTGACTCAAATCACCCAGGCAGTTTTCATATCTAAGATGGGATTCAAACTTCCAGTCTTCTAGTGATTGGCCTAAAGTCACTCAGATGCATAAAGTGGGGCTAGAACTCTGTCTCCTAGTGACTGACCCAAAGTCACTAAGCCAGTGTGGGATACCCCTCCTCCCACAAGATTGAAATATTTTGGGAAATATTAAAAAGGCAGAATATTTTATTTCCCTAAAGGAGAAATGGAAAAAAACATGCTCTTAAAGACAGAAAGCAGACACAGTCTTTCTTAATAACCCCCAGCAGATATTTTGTGCCCATTAAGAAAGATTGGGTCAGCCTATTCAGAAACAAAACACCTTCACTTCCAGTGATGGGATTAAAAATTTACATTCTCCTCCACTCAAATTCTAAGAACAGGACATGACCATTTAGAATATAATAAGATTAACCCGAAACAGAACGCAATGGCTCAGTGACTAAGATGCTGAGGTTTTCGATCAGAAAGGTCAGCAGTTTGGCAGTTCGAATCCCTAGCACCACGTAATGGAGTGAGCTCTGTTTACTTGTCCCAGCTTCTGCCAACTTGGCAGTTTGAAAGCATGTAAAAATGCAAGTAGAAAAATAGGGACCAGTTTGGTGGGAAGGTAACAGTGTTCCATGTGCCTTCGGCATTTAGTCATGCCAGCCACATGACCACTGAGATGTCTTCGGATAACGCTGGCTTTGTAATGGAGATGAGCACCACCCCCTAGAGCTGAAAATGATGAGCACGTATGTGCGATGGGAACCTTTACCTTAACAAGATCAACCCACTTCCATTTAGCAGAACAGAGCTCACTACATTGTCCAATTTCTTAAGGGCATTTCAGATATTGCACAACACTCTCCCCCACCACCCATCCCCGGCAGCATTTCAGGACCTGTATAAAAATCTGGCACTCATCTAGGTAGTTGTTCAACTGACCCAGTTGGGTCACAAACCTGGTGGTTCTGTTCATCAATAAACTTTCTTTCCAATCAGCCTCCATGTTGTTTCCATCATCTTTCTCCCAGCTTGGAACTGAACCAGATGGATTTTCCTTCCAAAACAAGCTTTCATATACCAATAGCAATAGCGCTTAGACTTATATACCACTTTATAGTGCTTTACAGCCCTCTCTAAGCGGTTTACAGAGTCAGCATATTGCCCTCAACAATTTGGGTCCTCATTTTCCCCATTTCAAAAGGATGGAAGGCTGAGTCAATCTTGAGCCTGGTGAGATTCGATCTGCCAAATTGCAGGCAGCTGGCTACAGCAGAAATAGCTTACAGTACTGCACTCTAACCACTGTGCCACCGAGGGTCTTGGTGCCTAAGTATCTAAGTCTCTTGGCAATTGGCCGAAATTACCCAGCCAGTTTTCATAGCTAAGGTAGGACTGGAACTCACAGTCTTCTGGATTTTAGATGACCATCTATTTTTTTGGCTGTAAAATCTAACTGAAATATATTATGCTTCACATATTCCACTTGTCACTATTTGAAACAGATTAACGTTCCACAGTTAGGCAAAGAGAACTTGATATGGAGATCTGATTATTAAGTGCTAGCTTTCTCAGAAAACCTATTGTGCTTCATTTAAACCAGGTATGAATAGATCTGTACACAGTGAATCCTAGTCCAATTTATGACCACTTTAGAGATTTCTTCTCTGGGTGATTTGTATTCAGATTTTCAATGAAAAATAGCAATACAATTTTAAGAAGCAGGATGGTATCCACTTTTGAAAATCTACATGGGGCAGAGGATTGGCTCTCCTTTTCCTGTCTTCAGACATAAAATTTTTATATAGCGATATTGTTGCAGAGCGGCGGAATTACTCAGGCAGAGACCAAGGCAACATTTCAGCTCTTACTTTATTTTAAGGAATAAAGGGTTACCGCTACTGCTGCGCTAACACGGCAGCCAGCTGGAGCGGCAACAGCTAATGCCATTTGACAGCTGCCTTTTATAGCCGGCTGTCAAATGGCATCGACCAATGGGAGAGGTCCGTGCTCCCCGCTCAAAGCACGGACCTGAGTGAAAACTCAAGTCAATACACAACACTCCTCCCTCCCAGTGAGGAGCATGCGTAGTCCTGCAAATAGGTTGGGCGCCTGCGTACTCGTCCAGATCTTCTTGGTTCAGTTGGAAATGGCACTGGGTTGTTGTCTTTTGCCTGCTGCAAGGCTTCTGTCGGAGCTGAGGCTGCTGGGACGTCTGGAACTGGGTCAGGACCTTGGTCAGCTTCTTCTTCAGGTAGGCTGTCATCCCTGGTGGGTTGGAGGCTGGTTTCTCCGGGTGGGGGTGATGCTTCTGTATGGGGACCGTCTAGATGACCTCTGGGTGCCGTGCTCCAACGCTTCCTCAAGTGGTCCACGTGGCGCCGCCAGATACGCCCATCAGGTAACTGGACTCTATAAGACTTAGGACCAGTTACTGCTACCACACGACCCGGTAACCACAGTGGTTGCCCAGCAAAGTTTCTGACAAACACATTGTCATTTACTAGGAACCCTCTGTCTTGGCTGTTAGATCCAAGGGGAAGCATTGGGGCATAATTTGGGTGCAGCCTATCAAGAGTGGTCCTCAGCCGGCGTCCCATTAACACTTCGGCTGGTGATCTATTTGTGGAGGCACAAGGTATCATATGTTGGCTCAACAGATATTGGGCCAGCCTAGAATGCCAATTAATGGTCCCAATCTCTGTAGTACCTCCTTGGCAGATCTGACTGCTCTCTCAGCCAGCCCATTACTAGCAGGATGAAAAGGGGCTACTAAAATGTGTCTGATGCCCAGGTTTGCTAGGAAAATCTCAAATTCACAGGAGGTAAATTGGGGGCCATTGTCAGATACAATGGAATCAGGGAGACCATGTGTGGTGAACATCCTAGTCAGTGCCTTGCTGACTGCTTCAGTAGTGGTGGAGTGCATTAAGGTTGATTCCACCCACTTTGAAAATGAATCCACTACCACCAGGAATGTGCGCCCATGGAAGGGGCCAGCCAAGGGGCTGCCTGCTTCCTCCCAGGTCCTAGGGGTGGCTGCTGGTGGTAATGCCCTGGTGGCTTGGCATGCCTGGCAAGAATTGACCCAGTTAGAGATTTGGGCATCCATGCCTGGCCACCATATGTAGCTGTGGGCGAGGGCCTTCATCCGCACTATTCCCGGGTGATCCTCGTGCAGCACCTTCAGTATTGAGGTTTGCAACTTGGGGGGAATGACTACTCTGGTTCCCCACAGTAAACAGCATTGCAATGAGGAAAGTTCCTGTTGGCGTAGCTTGTAGGGTAGGAATTCTGATGGATAAGGGGTTGTAGGCCACCCCCTCCCTACCCAGTCAAGGACTTGGGAGATTACCTGATCCCTGGCCGAATGGGCAGCGATGTCAGAAGCAGTGTCAGATCAGCAGCCTGAGTTCTTCAATGAGGAAAACGGCAGTTGCTGGTGCTGGGTCCTCGACTGGAACTGGCAGGGGGCAACGGCTGAGTGCATCAGCATGGCAAAGGTTTTTTCCGGAGCGATGGATTAGAGTGTAGGAATATGCAGCCAGAAAAACAGTCCATCTGGTCATCCTTGGGGATAAAATCTGGGGAGTTTGTTTAGTGCCGGATAAAATACCTAACAGTGGCTTGTGGTCAGTTATGAGTTCGAAGTGATGCCCATAGAGAAACTCATGGAATTTCTTTACTGAAGCCACTGCAGCCAAGGCCTCCTTATCAAATCTGGCTATAGTTGCGTTCAGTGGAGGACAGTGTCCTGGAAAAGAAGACTATAGGTGCTTCTGCACCATTAGGCAGTCTGTGGCTCAGAACGGCCCCAATTCCGAAGAGGGAAGCATCAGCTGCTAGAACTAGTGGTAAGTTTTTATTGAATTGGATTAATACAGCTTTGGACGTTAGTAGTGACTTGACTTCCTTGAAAGCAAGAGTCTCTCTTGGTCCCCAGTGCCATGGCGATTTCTTGTCTAAAAGCCTGTGAAGGGGCTCGGCAATTGAAGTTTTGTGGGGCAGGAACGAAGCATAGAAATTCAGGAGGCCCAGGAAAGCTTGAAGCTCAGTTTTATTAGTAGGAGTGGGCGCGTCATGAATGGCCTTGACCTTTGACTCAGTTGGGTGAATACCTTTGGCGTCAATTTTGTAACCTAAGAATTCAACTTGTGGAGTGGCTATGGTGCATTTCTCCCTTTTTAGTTTAAGACCTGCCTGTCTAAAACGGTCAAGTACACTTCTGACCCTTTGTAGTAATTGCTGTTGACTGGTGGCAGATACCAGGATGTCATCGAAGTATGGCACAACGCCTGGCAACCCTTGCAAAATTCTTTCCATGAGGGACTGGAAAATTCCAGGGGCAACACTAATTCCGAATTGTAGGCGTGTACATTTGAAAGCCCCTCTGTGTGTTACTATTGTTTGCAGTTCAGCAGTTTCATCATCAACAGGGAACTGTTGACACGCCTGGGACATATCCAACTTTGCAAAAATGGAGCCAGGCTCAAGGGAATGGAGTAGGTGTTGTACCACGGGGACTGGATACGCGCCGACTTGTAAATATTTATTTATCGAAGATTTATAATCAGAGCAGATTCTTAAATTTCCGTCCTTCTTTAGAGGCGTCACTATAGGGGTCTCCCATTTTGAAAAGTCTGTAGTTTGCAGTATGCCCTGTTTAATTAATTTGTCTAGTTCCTTGTCAAGTTTAGGACGAATTGCAAAAGGAACTCTGCAGGGCTTTAAACGGATTGGTACTGCTTGGGAGTCTACCTTGAAGGATATTGGGTTTCCCACGTAGCAGCCTAGGCCCTCGCTGAATACGTCAGCATAGTCCCTGAACAGGGAATCAACTTCCGAACTTGCAATGGCGTGGATTCCACCTATGTGGAGGCCCAGGGCAGGGAACCAGTCTAGTCCCAACAGGCTTGGGAGGGCGCCATCCACTATCACTAGAGGCAAGTGACCTTTAAAACCTTGAAAAAGAATTAGAAACTTGCCTTTTCCGATGACAGGAATGCTTCTGCCCTGGTAGTCCCGTAGCGTTAGATTGCAGGCTGGAATCTTCTGTCTTGATATCCTGGGGAGTAGTTTCTTCAAAGTGCCCCATGAGATGATGGATAGTGCAGAGCTGGTGTCTACTTCCATTCTGCATATTCTTCTATAGAACAGTAACACTAATTTTGTTAGAATTATTTTTAGGTATTTTAGATTGGTAGCAGGTGCAGCAGTCCTCAATTTGTCTTGGATATTGTATGCGTTTCTGAGGCCTTTGTGGCTGATTAAAGGTCTTTCCTGCCTGACATATTTTAGCCAAATGGCCCTTCTTTTGACATCTTAAGCATATGGCATTCCTGAATCTGCAGGATGCCCTGAGATGGTTGCCCCCACAGCTTAAACAGGTAGTCTGTATTCGTGGGGTTTGTCTTGTACCTTGCCTGTATTCCCTTTGATTTGCGTTGGGCTGTCTGAGGCGGTTTATCTCAGTAGCCTCTTCTAAACCTTCCTCTGTGGAGGCTTCATCAAAATGCACTGTTGGGTTATCTAGTTTGATTGGATTTCCCTGTATTTCAGCTGCTGAGAGTGCTGATAGCTCAGCAGCCTGGGATTTCTCTATGGCTTGCTTTAAGGTCAGATCCCCTTTAGCTAGTAATCGTCTTTGCAATTTGGGATCTCTAACTCCACATACCAGCTGATCTAGCAACATATCTTCGAGGTAATCCCTGAACCCACAATGTAAGGCAGCTGTTCTCAGTGCTGCCATATAGTCACTAATGGTCTCTCCCTCTGACTGAATGCGCCTTCTGAAGGCATGGCATCTGGCAATTCTGGAAGGCTTAGGGGAGTAATGATTTGAGAGAATTTCTTGTAATTCCTCCCAGGGAATAGTCTTAATAGATCGTGGGGCCAGTAATGCTGTTGCGGTGTCAAATACCGTGGCTCCGCAAAAACTTAGAAAGTAAGATTTTTTCCTATGTTCAGAGATTCCTGACAGGTCTATAGCATCTAAAAAACAGTCAAACCGGTTCCTCTATGATTCCCATGTCTCTGCCGTCAGTCTGAAGGGCGAGAATGCAGGATTCTAAGTCATCTTTCTGTCAGCTGTGCTGCTTCTCCTGAGGCGAGTTAGAGACGGCGCTTCGCGAACAGTGACAGCAATTCTGTAGCGATTTCAGCTCTCAGCTAGTGATTTCGCTCTTTTTTCCTTTTGCTTGGCTTGCCTTTACTTAGTATCCCGCCCTCGTCGCCAGTGTTGTAGAGCGGCGGAATTACTCAGGCAGAGACCAAGGCAACATTTCAACTCTTACTTTATTTTAAGGAATAAAGGGTTACCGCTACTGCCACGCTAACATGGCAGCCAGCTGGAGCGGCAACAGCTGATGCCGTTTGACAGCCGCCTTTTATAGCCGGCTGTCAAACGGCATCGACCAATGAGAGAGGTCCGTGCTTCCCGCTCAAAGCACGGATCTGAGTGAAAACTCAAGTCAATACACAACAGATATAAATTTCAACTTTGCAAAACTTTTTGAACTGATCATGGAATCAGAGAGATGCTGCCAAGCTAAACCTAGGAAATATTCCTGGTTCAACTACCAGTGTTCATTTTGTTCATCAGTGTTGCAGTTTTCTCCATGCTGTTTTACTGCTAAGAGACTAGTCCTTCAACGGGGGAAGGAAATTTATGGCCCCAATTACTCAGTGGATTGAAGGCTTGATGTTACTTGCGTTTGTGAATGAATTGCTTATAGACATAGATTATGTATGGACAAAATCACTAGTCAATGATGGCAATAAATTTGATTCATTCATATGTATGGACAATTATAATGAAAAACAGTCATCCTTTATTGAAACAGTTATTTAAAACTTCTCTGTGTGTAAGGTGTGTGTGTGTGTGTGTGTGTGTGCGTGTGTGTGTGCATATGTAAAGAAACAGTCCTTTTATTTATTCTTTTGTCTATTCTATTAAATGAATAATGGAAGAAGAAAGGAGTAACAGCATAGATTTGTCTTACTATAAAGGGAGTACAGGTACTCCTTGACTTATGACCACAATTGGGATCAGGCTTTCTATTGCTAAACAAGATTGTTGTTAAGCGAGTCACACCCAATTTAGTATCTTTTTTGCCATGGTTTTAAATAAATTACTGCAGTTATTAAGTGCATTATATGGTTGTTAAATGACCACCAAGCCATGTCCACCCAGTGACATGACCATCAAGCCATGCCCACCAACTAAGCCACACCCTCAGACCCGATTGTTAAAAATTTTGAATCCCATCCCTAGAGTCAGGTCAGCATCAAGGCAACCTGGGAGCTCCGAGGAGGAAGAGGGAATGAAGCTGGCAGAGAGAGACAGAGAGACAGAGAGAGAGAGGCAGAGGCAGATCCTGCACAATCCATCATCCCTCAGATGGAGAGTCAACAGCTCCCAAGTCTGGAGGTGGTTGATGAAGAAGAGGAGGAATAGCTGGATCCAGTGCCTGATGCACAGCTGCACAGAAGACAGAGAATAGGAGAGCAGTGGAAATCCATGAGCCAATCCTTGGGAAAGAAGAGCCAGCATTGCTAACAAAGCCCCACACTAGGTCTGAGGTTAAAAGGCAGGGGACAGAGATAAATAGATGTGGTAGACAAGTATTTATCTTCTGACCGGATGGACTTGTCAGCCTGCATTGAGAGAGAAACTTTTTACTGGGGCTGTCAGCACTCCTAATAAAGGAACCTTTGAGTCAACTTCAGAGGATTTTTCTTGTTGGGGAGCTGGGCCAGAACACATCTTTAGGGTAGCTCCCATTTCCTCTTTGGCTACAAAACCACAAAAGAATCCAACTGATTGGTCTAGTGGTTCATATTCATATTTTAAAATGGCATACTGTTTTTATGGCCAGCATAATAACATACAAATAGTCCTTAACTTACAATCTTTGTTCAGCAGCCATTTGAAATTACAGTGGCACTGAAAAAAGTTTCTTATGACTGATCTTCATCACTTATGGCTTTCACGGTGTATAACATCTGATAAGATCAGACATCCAACCCTTGTTTATCAATAGAGACTGAATGGAGCAAGTGGCCAGTTTTAAGTTTCTGGGTGTTACCATAAAAGAGGACCTGACCTGGGGTGCTCACATTGCAGCACTGGTCAAAAGGGCCCAGCAGAGGTTATACTACCTGAGATTTCTCAGGAAACAACAACTGAATGAAAAACTGCTGGTGACCTTCTACTGCTGCACCATAGAGAGTATCTTAACTTATTGCACCTCTGTATAGTTTGCCAGTTGCACAGTGGCAGATAGGAAAGCACTCCAGAGGGTTAACGTTATTGCCCAGAAAATCATTGGTTGCCCTCTCCCCTCTTTGGAAGAGTTTTATAGTTCCCGTTGCCTTAAGAAAGTTCAAAACATTCTCAAAGATCCATCTTATCCTGGTAACCCTTTTTTTTAATTATTACCATCTGGCAGATGGTGCAGGATAATAAAAACAAGGACA
This sequence comes from Bungarus multicinctus, assembly GCA_023653725.1. NCBI lineage: Eukaryota > Metazoa > Chordata > Lepidosauria > Squamata > Elapidae > Bungarus > Bungarus multicinctus. Next base: position 14,496,142 of record CM042840.1, on the reverse strand, counting down.
AATAGGCTGAAAAACAGCTTCTACCCTAGAGTAATAACTACATTGAATTCTACTGTATAGTGTAGTGTTGGTGCGGTGTTGGGGGTTTTCGGTTAAATGAGCGGAGTGTGAAGGATGTGTGTTTATGTTTATTTTCACGGTCATGATGTGCACTGAAGATGGTGTTTGATTTCGTTGTACGAGGTGCAATGACAATAAAGTAAATAAAATAAAGAAAACTAAACTAAAACTAAACATGGTTGTTGTGTTGCCAAAATTTGAATGCTTAGCAACTGGCATGTGTTTACAGCAGATCCCAAAATCATCTGATCATTATTTGTGATTGCATGACTCATTTAACAACTCATTGTAAAATTGAGCACCACAATCACCTTGCTTAACAGTGGAAATTCTGGTCCGAGTTGTGATCATAAGTCAAAGATTACCTATACCTGTTTTTACTGTAAGTGCCTAAGAGAGTTATCCATGGAATGAATCCCACCCAATCTTGTCTTAGCATCATGTCCATCTGCATTGCCATGCTTCTCAGGTTATTTTCCCTAACCACTCAGACTTCTGACTAACAGGTAGTTGAACCAGGTAAATTCCTGGATCTCTTGTAGTCTTAAATTCTAATGTGAGGACCTTTGTATTTTTGGTTTGCCTCCAGAATCAAGCAGAGGTCCGCAGGAAGATCTTTACATTTTTACATCACCTCCTAGTACAAATCCTTTAACTCAGAGAGGGAAATATATAACCAAAAATAGAAAATAAACTTTCAAAAGTAAATAAATCAGGAAAGATATGTGAAACAGAATAGAATAATAGAATAGAATAGAATTCTTTATTGATCAAGTGTGGTTGGACACACAAGGAATTTGTCTTGGTGCAAATGCTCTCTATGTACATAAAAGAAAAGATATATTTGTCAAGAGTCAAGAATCATAAGGTACAAAACTTAAAAAATAGTCATAGGGTACAATAAGCAATCAAATCATACTAGGAAACAGTCAATATAAATCATTAGGATACAAGCAACAAAGTTAAAGTGATGCAGTCACAAGTGGGAGGGGATGAGTGATAAGGCATGATGAGAAGGTTAATAGTAATAGTAGTGCAGACTTTGTAATAGTTGAACAGTGTTGAGGGAATTTTTTGTTTAGCAGAGTGATGGCATTCGGGAAAAAACTGTTCTTGTGTCTAGTTGCTCTGGTATGCAGTGCTCTATAGTGTCATTTTGAGGGTAGGAGTTGAAACAGTTTATGTCTGGGATGTGAGGGGTCTGTAAATATTTTCACAGCCCTCTTGACTCATGCAGTATACAGATCCTCAATGGAAGGCAGGTTGATAGTAATTGTTTTTCTGCAGTCCTAATTGAAGTCTGTGTCTGTCTTGTTGGGTTGCAGAACCAAATCAGACAGTTATAGAGGTGCAGATGACAGATTCAATAATTCTTCTTTAGAACTGTATAAGTAACTCCTGGGGCAGTTTGAGCTTTCTGAGTTAGTGCAGAAAGAACATTCTTTGTTGTGCTTTTTTGATGACATTTTTGATGTTAGGTGTCCATTTTAGGTCTTGTGATATGATAGAATCTAGAAATTTTAAGGTTGCTGCTGTTGATACTGTGTTGTCTAGTATTGTAAGAGCATTAATTAGTTGACAAGATGAGCCTCTCTTTTTGTGGTAAGTTATGAACAGATAGGTCTCACTGCCATTTAGTCTGCGTACTATCTGTAGTAATATTAGAAAGATGATTATTATTTTGTTTTTCTGAATTAGAATGTTACTGGGATGTACTCTAAGTGCAGCAGGTTTATATATTGAAATTTCAGGCCCGTTCCATCACACAACAACAAAAAAGATTTGACTGACGAGTAAAACTAAGTGGAAATACCCCCATAAAATTCTAATGAAAGTTGCTTTAAATATAACATAAGATAAAAAACCAACTCTTCCTTTTCTCCAGCACAGAACTCAAAAAAATGAATTACTTGCAACATTTATTTGAGGTATAGTACTTGCATTCAAAGGCAACAATTTCCATAACAGAGATAGACAAGTTCAGCGTTTTGAAATTCTGTTTTAAATTAGAGGTGAAAACACTCTAAAATGCTCAAAATAAAGGAATGTTTGATGAAAATGATAAGAATGTACAAAGGTGGCAAAACTGACTTGATTGATTAAGGAAAAGACAATATCTACATTTTTGTCAGTGATAGGAAACTCTTTATGGACTTTTTCTTGCTGAAAATGAAAAATGAAGTTGTGATTTATGGAGTTGATAATCAGAAGAGATATAATATAGAAATAATGGAGCCATGATGTAATCTTAGACAGAGAGGATAAAATAAAAATGGATTTATAACTGCTGAAAACATTGGAAGCTGCTTCTTTATATATTTGTTTTCTTTTCTGTCTTTTTTTAAAAAAAACCTTATTGACATACAAATGGAAAACATACAAATGCAATTGATTTATCCTGCTCATTTAACAAAGAGCTTTAGAAAGTATCTCTTCAGAAAGAAGGCTGAGCTAAAATTCTTTTGCCTTGGCATTGCAGGAAGATTTGAATGAAATCAAGCTTTGAAATGAATCAGGACCCCACCTGCAGACAGAAATGATATTGCAGTGAAGAGGAACATACGTTCAATTTTGCAGCTACTAAGATTGTTGGCCAAGTAGGTACAAAAATAGCCTGGGCTGATAATGGGCCCCTTATAAGCGAGAAGGATTGCTGATTTTCCACCAGCTTACCAGGTACTTAGAAGCCAAAGACTTGGCAGCCAAGGAAACAACAGCCAACGACTTAATAATCAGCCTCAATTAACAAATAAAAAGCCACACATAACTAGATACTACATAAATGCTATGTGTAGAGTAGCTCAAAGCAGACATTCTGGGGAGAGAGAATTTCCCTGAAGATGGGCTCCTGCATGTGTTCAAAAGGTCAGAAGATTAAACCTCTGGTCCTGGTGACCGACCCAGATTATATTCTGCAGAAATGATATGGTGCAAGAATCATGATGCCACAACATTTACCAGGATTCATTATGTCTGTACTCCATATATCATGATGCTGTTGTCTAAAAGTAAAGCAAAAATTCTGACATTCAGCTTTCAGAACAACTTGAGTCACTGCAATTTTAATTACCAAAGCTGGTTGTTTTCTTTCTCAATTGAGTGGTGAGCCATGAAGTCATCTGATTTTCTGACACCACTTTTAGTTGTGGTATTCTCATTTCTCCACTATGTATCTTAAAGAGATAATTGCTGTTAGTTTTTGTTTTTCATCCAGTGGTAACAGTGTGTTGATTAAGTGTTTTTTAAAGTGTTTTTTTAAGGTTTAATTGCACCAGCTTAAATATGTGTGTCTGATATAATATTTACTGACAGCTTAGCTGCAAGGACATGCACGGTTCAATAATCTTGGCTGGTTATATAGCTTGTTACATACGTTATAACTTTAATTTGCTGGTCAATGTTTACAGCTTAACGCTACTGCATTTTATTTTGTGTTTGGTGAGTCTTATTGATAAACTATTATGGTATGTATTCTAAATGATGTGGGTTTAAAATAAGAAAGCTCTCTTTATGATCTCACTCTGACACGGAGTAAAATTAGCATTAATTAAAATGCATTTATCTCAGAGCAGCCTGTTATTTTGAACATGGGCACAGAAGAAAACACATTGCATTACAAAAGAGAGATGGTTTTCTTTAGGGGGTGCTCCCCCTCCCTAAGTAGTAATTAAGCTGCTTCAAAAATAGCACAGGGGCTCTTTGTGATACGCTGAAGAGCTTTCTTCTATCAGTTGGTTTGGGCACTATTGTTCTTAGCAGATGCTTTTATTATCTATTTTAATTCCTTTCTATTCCTCTTCCTTTTATTTTTACTTCATAAGTTGCGGTTCTTTGCATGTTCAAGTAATGAGTAGAATCTCCATGTCCTAGAAGTTCCTCCAACAGGTTTAACACTCATTTCTGTAATTTGTCTACAGATGTCCCAAATTATATATACGGATTATATATATTTTATATATATAATTATATATACGGATTATATATATTTTATATATATAATTATATATTATATTTAATTATATTTGAAAAATACTGCCTTAATCCATGCTGACCTGGTATATTTTGTTTAGAGCAGGAGTGTCAAATTTGATTTTATTGAGGGCCACATCCATTGTGTTTGACCTCAGGAGTGGGCATGGCCTGCTGACCATTACTCATGGGGCCAAATGCCCCTTTTGGTGGCAGTTTGTTTTGCTAGCACTCTGCCAGTGAAAATGGAGCTTGTGAGGGCTTGTGAGGGCAACACGCAGGCAAGTCCTTCGCTGTTTCCAGGGCAGCCCAGCAGGCCAAATCTAAGCACCCCATGGGCCAAATCCAGCCCATAGGCCTTGAGTTTGACACCCCTGGTTTAGAGCAATTGGATATCGGTGTGACTGAAAAATATCTATCTTTAGAAAAGGTTACTTGAAAATGCAGGCTCACAGGAGGGAGGGATGGAGAAAGAGAGGGAGGAAAGAGGGAGGGAGGGAGGAAAGGAGGGAGGAAAGGAAGGAAGGAAGGAAGGAAGGAAGGAAGGAAGGAAGGAAGGAAGGAAGGAAGGAAGGAAGGAAGGAAGGAAGGGAACCTGATAAAAATCTATCCAGCAGAACCAATTGGCTCGCAAATCCTTACCATTTTCAGCCCAAATTTACACAGCCACTACATTTGACCTTAGAAGCTTTCCGTACAGTACAGGCAAACAAGCTTTGAATGATTGCTGTGGTACAACATAACAATCCCATTGCTATGACCCCTGGTGTCTGGCAAAATACAGTAGAACAATAATTGTCAATCCTTCCTGTACAATGTGTAACATTTGACAGAGGTCAGCATTAGCTACACGACCTTTGGCTGGTAGTCAAAGAACTAATATCTCTTCTCCAGTTCAGCTGATAAAATGTTAAATAGAATCAATGTTGGCCACGCTTTGTGGCACTGGAGACAAAACCAATTTTTTACACTAAAGCATGCCTTTTAACGTACAGAAAAATAGCTCCAGTGACAGCGTTTCTCCTACGTCTTCGGTAAATATATTATTTCAAATGTCAAAAATTTAATTTTCTCAAGAAAAGTGGCATATTTCTTATTTCCAATCGGTGGAATGGCATGATTAATATCATCAGGTGTATTGCAGGGAGGATGGGCTTTTGAAAGAGGCCTTTCTGTAGGGAAGCAGAAGCTTGCTTGGATTTGCAATCAATATACATGATCCATTTCCAGTTACCAGTGTAATTCCTTTGTTATCCTACTAACATTACATGCATAGGGAGAATACGAGGATGGGTGGACCACGTCATAATCTCAGTGTTGTCTAATGGCATAAATAGTGGGCCCATTATTAAACCAATTGGTCTCTTTGTTTTCCCGTTTTAAGTATGGATTTATATCTCTTTACTGCCATGGTTATAAAGCGGAACATATGGCTGGAGAAAGGAATGTGTGAAAAGCTCAATTATCCATATCCCTTCCCCTCTGTTGAGAGAGGGCTGTTCCATTTTGGCACAGATGGCCTCTTTGACCCCCTCTTTCAAATAAACCAGCGGTCCTCTCTGTCCAAAATGTGGACTTCATTGTCTTAAAAAGAGTGCCTTTTGTTTTTTAAATGCAGGTGGACTGATGAGTCTAGTCTTGATGGGTTTGTTCTCCTATGTTGTGCAAAGCAATAGACACAACTGGCATAGACTTCTGTAAAGCCTTTGATTCAGAGGTACTATTCAGCCGGTTCTCGTGAACCGTTAGCTGTAGCTCACAGAACCATCAGTGATTCTGGCTGACCACACCCCAAACCGGTTCCTAACTGGCTCCCCATGCTTGCTTCCTGCTACTCACCCTCTTCTGAACCTTCCTAGCCATCACAATTCTCTCCCCCCCACCACCACTCACAAAAAGAAAAAAATCCTTTTAAAATAACCCACTTTCCTCCCACCTCCAGCCAGCACCTACCTCTTTCAGAGGTCTTCTCCCGATTCCTGAATTGCTACTGCAATCTCCTGCTCTGTGAGCAACTGATTCTGCTGTTCTTCAATTGAGTAAGTAGTTTTTTCCCCTACTCATTTAAATCAGGGCAGGCCGGAGTCTTCAAACTTGGCAAGCTTAAGACTTGTAGACTTCAACTCCCAGAATTACTAACATGACTGGAGGAGGAATTCTGGGAGTTGAAGTTCACAAGTCTTAAGCTTGCCAAGTTTGAAATCCCCTTATGTAAAACAAGGGTCTTCAAACTAGGAGAAGGAATTCTGGGAATTGAAGTCCACAAGTCTTAAAGCTGTCAAGTTTGAAGACCCCTGATTTAAAAAAACAGTAAGTGTGTTAATTTTTTTCCTAAAAAAATAATCATAAAATTTGGGAAATTTTAGCTGTTTTTCTATTTTTAGAAATCAGCTGCTTTGTGAGGTTGTCATTGTGTGTGTATGGAAGTTCTTTTAAATTGTGTGAAATATTATGTGCCTATAAATTAAAGAATTAGATTTTTCCAGCTGTATCTGTTTTGTGAGTGTGTGTGTGTAGTTTTCAGTTGTGTAGGGAATGTGTTGGGTAGTTTTGTCACACTCACAAAGCAGATACAGCTGGAAAAATCTAAAAATATTGCTTTAATTTATAGGCACATAACAACATGTCCTAGCATTTTTTGATGTTGATGTTTGCAGCATGCAGGCCAGGGGACATTTTACGTGAAGTGCAGTTCTGAGAAAATTAGTAACCAAACGTATAACACTTTGCCATTATTAAAGCTGGTTTTTTTAACTGAGCCTGATTGATGGATCATGGGTTTCAGTGTTCATGATTGCCCTGCTTTTGTTCTTGCCTGGATCTTTTGTCTTTCCTATCATGATGGTTAATTCTGCCCGGAATCAGGAAAAGGGGACCTCCAGGTGAATTACCTTAATAATGACTGTACTTTAGTGTTGCTTTTTGTTGTCTGGTTGTTTGCCTGGGGGTTTCTTAAAGGCAGAAGGGCTGAGATTTCTGTTGTGAGGTTTTGGGTCCTTGGGGGAACAATCCAGAGTTTTTATTGCAGTGGCTTTGTCTGGGGGTTAAGTAAAAAATTGGTTTTTATCTGCAGTATTTTTTGGGGGGTGGGGGGTGGGGGGCTGGGAGGTTATCAAAGTTATCTACACATTAACAATGATCAAATACTAATAATATTTGCTTATCCTTTTTACTGAACTTTCCTTATATAATTGGTGTTTTCTTTTATACTTTTACATTTCTAACTTCTGTTTCTAGCCATTGATAAAAGAAATCCCATGTTAAAAAGTATTCTAAGCCTTCTCCTTGATTGTAAATTCTTTAAATTTAAATTTCTGCACATTCTAATATTTTTTATTCATTTTCATATCTTTGTTTTTCCATTGTTGTGCAAACACAATTCTAGCAGCAAATTAACATGTGTAAAATTAAATAGAATACTCAACAAAATATTTCTGGTTTTAAATCCATATGTTGCTTTACCATTGTTTTAATCATGACACCACTAACAGGATTTTAATTTGAGCTTGTATTCTGATTGGTTGTCAAACTCCCATGGGGCCATGCAGGGGCATCTCTGTAGGCTGTCCTGAATCCCAGACTTGGTTGAGCCTTGCTGGTAATGAAAGGGCTTTGGGCAATTCCTATTATAGCTCTACCTGGAGTAGATCTTTGTTATGTAAAATAGACTGGCCTAGGCCAGAGTAATGGCCCATTAGCAAAGGTGGGGGGGGCTGAGTTTCTGCCTCTCTTGAGTTTCTACTTTTCTTTTTAGAGGAAATATTCTGCCTTTTTAATATATCCTAAAATATTTCATTTTCCTAGGAGAGGAGTGGGTTTTAACTTCCAACACGCCCACCAAATAGGCCACACCCACACAGTCACATGACCACCTAGGCCACACCCACAAAATAGGCCACTGAACCGGTAGTAAAAAAATTTGAATTTCACCACTGCTTTGATTCAGTGGTACATGACAAACTACTCCTAAAACTAAAATCTTATGGTATCTCTGGATACCTGCATAACTGGATAGAAACATTCCTGTTAAACAGACAATAAATTGTCAAAATTGGGAGGGTCCTATCAAATTCTGTACTTGTCAACAGTGGTGTCCCCCAAGGCAGTGTTCTAGACCAACTCTTTTCATACTCTACATAAATGACCTCTGTGAACATATCAAGAGCATCTGCATTTTCTTCGCTGATGATGTAAAGCTATTCAACACCACAGACAATACTGCTATCCTTCAAAAAGACCTTGATTATGTATCAGAATGGTCAAACAAATGGCAACTTCAAATCTCAACAAATAAATGCTCTGTCCTAAATATTGACAAAAAAAAAGTAGAAAATAAAATACAGGCTGAATAGTCAAGACCTTGTTGATGATTCCAAACTCTGTCAAGGATCTTGGAGTACTCATCTCTAATAATCAAAGTGCTAGAGCCCACTGTAACTACATAGCCAAAAAGGCATTAAGAGTTGTTAACCTAATCCTACATAGCTTTTTCTCTGGTAATATCACACTACTAACTAGAGCGTACAAAATATTTGCTAGACCAATACTCGAATACAGCTCATCAGTCTGGAACCCACATTACGTATCTGATATTAACACAGTTGAGAAAGTCCAGAAATATTTCACAAGAAGAGTTCTCCACTTCTCTACTCATTGCAAAATACCTTATGCCACCAGACTTGAAATTCTAGACCTAGAAAACCTAGAATTACGCTGCGTTCGGTCCAATCTAAGTATAGTATATAAAATCATACATTGCAATGTCCTACCTGTCAATGAATACTTCAGCCTCAACTATAACAATACAAGAACAAACAATAGATACAAACTCAAGTTTAATCGCACCAAACTTGATTGCAAGAAATACCACTTCAGCAACAGAGTGGTCCATATCTGGAATACTCTACCTGACTCTGTGGTTTCTTCCCCAAACCCCAAAAGCTTTAACCTAACTTTCTACTATTGACCTCATTCCTTTCCTAAGAGGTCTGTAAAGAGCGTGCATAAGCGCATCAATGTGCCTACCGTCCCTGTCCTATTGTTTCTTTTATTTTTCTTATATGTATCCATGTATTCATAACTATGTTTTTACTTATACCTATTATCTCGTAAGCAGTTGACAAACCAAATAAAATAAAATAAATGTATTTATAAGTGGTTGTTTTGTTTCTGCAATGTACAGATCTGCACAAGGTTTGCTGGTTTGAAAGAGAGGTCAAAGTTCTTAACTTAGGACTGGTTGCTTAGGGACAGGGGTGGGATTCAGTTTTTTTAATAACCCGCGTGGCTTAGTTGATGGGTGTGGCTTGATGGTCATGTGGGCATGGCCAACTCAACATCACTCATCTTAAAGGGCACTTCTCCTCACCTAGACTGTCATGACAGTGGGGATGCTGCAATGGTCATAAGTGTGCAAATGGTCATAAGTCACTTTTTTCAGTGCCATTGTAACTTTGAATGGTCACTAAATGAACTGTTGTAAGTCAAGGATTACCTGTAGAAAAATACAAAAAGCTTCTTTGCTTGCAAAAAAACTGCCCTAAATGCCAATCATTAGATTAAAAATACCTGCAAGCCAGAGTTACAAATCAGGCAGGTGCCATAGCACCTTGAGGAATTAAAATAGTTAAAATGAGTGATAACCCTCAGCAGCCAACTCTTGCTCATAAAGTGAAACCCTTTAGCAGAGATGCCATTTAAGCTCTCCAGAAAGAGCACAACCAGGACAAGCAATCCTTAGATCCATTTGCACCACTTAAAAATACCAGCTGGTCTCACTCACCTCACAAGATATCCTAAGGAAACCATCCAGATTTAAGGAAAGGTCACATGCCCCCCAGACAGGCAATAAAAAAAAAATCAGTACCAAGCTTGCATCCTGCCTCTTGGAAGTATATCCCAAAAGAACAGTGCCAGATAGTACTAAAGCAGTGAGGAAGATCCCCTCCCCAGATAGAAAAAGAAACCATGAGGCAGGATAAAATTCAAACATAATACAAATAATTAAATCACAATAGTAGCTGTTGCTTGTTGAAGCTGAATAGGGAAAATTACTCTGCCATCAGAGGTTGGGAAGATTAAGAGAAAATCATACTGTCCAATATGAGTGGAAAGATCTTGCAAAATCGTAAAACAAATGTTGGAATACCTGATGTTACCTAACACCACCAAACTCCATCATTTTATTTGTGAACTATGATGGTTGAATTCATGATAAACAATAATGTGGTTCACTTGGTTTAGATTAAGATAAAACTGTCCTTATTTTTACTTGCTTGCCTGAGCCAAAATGAGCAGTTGTTATTCAGCACAGAGGAAATAGGAACATTCATTGTTTTTGTGATGACCTGGAGTGTAACATAAATGTAAAAAAATCAAAAACATAAATAAATATCCTTTAATGTCTCCAACTAGACCCCACTGTTCAATAATTCTCAGTTGGAGATAAAACTTACTCAAAAATAATCTTCAAAAGAAAGCAATACAGTCCAAACTTAATGAGCAGATAGAGGTGAAATAAAAAACCAAACAAACTATAATGACGAAATTTCTACAATGGACCAGGATAAGTAATTACTCAATTCAAGGAGATAACAAGCACATTCTGTTGGAAGGATGCCAACCAAGATAACTTCAGCCCCCACCCAAAAAAACCACTTTGCTTCTGGCAATGCTGTGTTGTAATCGTCTCTCTTATATATTAGTCTCCCCAGCTGCAACCAATGAGGAGAATTATGGCCGCTTTCTCTCTCCTAAGCCAAGTTGTTTCCTTCTCCGTTCCTCCCTGCATGTCCTAGGATGCAGAGGAGATGGGCCTGGTTCTTCCTCTGATTGCCCAGCCGGTCTCTGCCCTTCCCCAGCCTCTTCCACAATCTCTGAAGCCACATCTCCATTCCCTGTTGGCTGTTCCTCTCTCCCTCAGAGTCTGACTCTATCAAGGGCATGACAGTTTTCATGCATCACATCAGCTTTCCAACATATCCAAGTCACCTACCATCAACTGTGCAGTTGGAAGTCAGCATAGGATGCAAGAAATAAATAACTCGGAAGGATCATAACTTGGAAGATGGGAAGAACAATGTAAATGTAGAGTCCAGGAATGATTGAAAGTCATCAACTGGACTAAGAAACTAATCTTCTACCTAGATTATTTTGTGTCATCTTCTCCTAGTTTTATGAGCTTACCTGATTGAGTATGGGCCACATTTTTGTGACAAAAAGCTTCATTTTAATCTTTTTTGTGGGCTCCTTTTTTTGGGCCTATCCTGCCATTTTAATCTGTTTCCCATAAATTTGGCAGACTATCCAATTTTAGCAGTTATGATCAGAAGAGGATGGAAATCTGCCTGAGGCTTTGAGGCTGGAGGTCACTTGCTGAAGTTCGTTAGGTTTCTTGACCTCTTGCGTCATCACTTCCAGCTCTGATTTTTCTACTCCATTAAGTTATTCCATCACACAATGCAATGCTGACTATTCCACCATTGTTTTTTCCTCTTAGCCATCAAATCCTCTTTGTGGAAGAGAATGCTTATGTAGGGAGCTTATTTACTGCAGTATCTGGTTTTATGACTGCAGTTTTGAAGGATGTAGTAAATTGTTATTTACATTCACAGTTGAGAAAATGTTTCTATTTGTTAATGACTGTGGGAAAGAGCTGTGCATAGTAGGCTTGAAAATAATACAAAGTAAGTGTTTAAAAGGCCTATTTGTCACAATGAACACATAACAAAAATTAATTAAATCTGCATATATTTGTGTGTTTGACTTGCATTCTGTTTCAAGTCTCCATAAGGAGGAAACAAGAACAGAAAATTCTGTTGATGCTGAGCAGCAGAGCAATTCTCTGGTTACTACTCAGATTTAGAGTTACATAGTCAGCATTGTTTAAAGCTATTCAGTTGGATAGGAGGATGGCCAATTGTTGGAACTCAGGCAAGGATGTCAAGTGGGAAGGAAGGTCAAAAAAACCCACCATAGTCCATGATCCAAAACTCCACCCTTTTTATGTGCATCATACTGTTGGAAGAAATATCATTCTGGATTTCTCTACTTTCTTCCAAGTAGGGGAAGGAAGACACTGGAAACATGGTGACTGCTTGGAAAGATGGTTTAATGGTGGACAGGACCACATGGCTTGAAGCTCCTGGGAAGGGAATAGATGCTGAGAGTGTCTGGTTTTATGCCCTCTGTTGGGCTTTGAATTTGAGCTTGTGTTCTGATTGGTTGTCAGACTCCCATGGGGCCATGCAGGGGTAACTTTGTAGGTTGTCTTTTGAGTCCCAGGCTTGGATGACTTTTGCTGGGTGATGATGTAGTGAAAGGGCTTTCTGCAATTCCTATTACAGCTCTGCCTGAAGGAGATAGATCTTTGTTATGTAGAATAGAATGGCTCAGGCTTTAATGGCCCATTAACAAAGGTGCAGAGGGGATGAGCTGCTACCTGTCTCAGTTTCTATTCTCTTTTAAGGGAAATATTCTGCCTTTTTAGTATATCCTAAAATATTTCATTTTCCTAGGAGAGGAGTGGGTTTTAACTTCCCACAACAGATATATACAAAGAGAGACAAAAACATACACAATATATGCCAAAAAGCCTTTTGCCTCTCTTTCTCTCTCTCTCTCTCTCTCTCTCTCTCTCACACACACACACACACACACACACAAACACACACACACACACACAAACACACACACACACACTGATCTCAGTACCTACAGGGAAAAATGTATCCCAAAAGGGATCCCTTTTTGCTAACAACATGCCACAATATTTGAGACCAGAATTTCCATCACGAAGAGATGTGATTGTTAAATGAGCTGTACCCATTTTTATAGTCTTCTTTTTCTACAAGTGTTAAACTGAATCATGCAGTTTTAAGTGAATCTGGCTTCCTCCATATCATTTATCCTTCAGAGATCTGCAAAAGAAGGAGGACCCAGATTGTTGGAGGAAAATATTCTGATATTTGTAAACTACTTAGTGCTGTAAAGCACTATGGACTGGTATATAAGTCTAAGTGCTATTGCTATAAGATAGCGGGTGAGAAGAAATATATTCTGGCCAAGCTTGTAGCAACTAGAGTGGAACCATGATGCACTGGACATACCATTGTTATTATGGTGCCTGTTCAGTAGTGCTCAGTGGTGGTATTCCAAATCTTTTCCTACCAATTCTATGAGAGCGCAACACTTAAAGACCTCCCTTGGTGTCAGCACTGACGAGCTGAGTTGTTTTTTAGCTCAGCTGGGGCATGGAAATTTGCTCTGCCGCATGAATCAGCTGAGATAAAAACAAGGGAATATAGGACAGGGAATGGTGGGTGCAGGAGGCCGGGGCAGCCAGAGATGGGTTTTACTGGTTCTCCGAACTACTCAAAATTTCCGCTGTCAGTATACCAGAACTGGTCTGAATTGATTGAATACCACCTCTGGTAGTGCTATATCCATTTATCCAGCAACAATTTATCTGCCTTTAGCAGTGATTCTCAACCTTGGCAACATTAAGATATGCCATGTGATTCCATGTTGGATGAAGAATTCTGGGAGTTGAAGTCAAGGTTGCCAAGGTTGAGAAACATTGGCCTAAAGAATTAAATTACCCTAAATTATAGATATTCCCTGCTTATTTCCAACAGTATTTTGGCTGTTATTGATGTTTCAGTCCCAATGGTACATAAGCTTTAAGCATTTATAGGGTTTGGTTTTTGTCATTTTGTATATATATATTGAAGAAATGGCCTTTTAAACAAGCGAGTTAAATGGACAAGATGTATGCCACCTATCACTGTTAAGATGGATAGAGAGCACCATAAATAAAAACACCTGACATTTCAAAGAGGCGAAAATAAACTCCATAAATGGCAGGCAGTATTGATCAGTGATAATGAAATATCAGCTAAGTCCACAGAGTGCCTGAAGTTTTCCTCCTCTGTTTTGATCATGTTCAAATGTTAAACTTAATCCTTAAACCTATAACTGGGAATCAGGCCAAAAAGACTGAGGGAGATGAGGTTTTATGAACGAGCTGCTGATGTTCAATTCAAATGTCAGTCTTAAAAAAAAACAGATTCTCATGTGGTCGTATTATTATGTAATATTAGAAATCAATAGGTCTGTTTGGTACCTATTCATTTAATGAATGTTTAGGAGTGAATTTAATATATTTCCATAGGCAATAGACAGATCTCAGCTAATTCTAATAAAGTTATTGCATCTGCGTGCCATTTCTCTTTGTTTACAATGTTAGGAGCACAGATTAAAAATAATTCTGTTAAGATCCTGCTGGAAGCAAATTTGAATGGATGTTCTCAGCAGATTCCTAAGAGGATGAGTCTTACTAGCTAGAAATTTTACTTCCCTTTCCCTGTTCCTTGGTGGGAAAGAACAGGGTTGCACTTAATTTCTAAAACACACGAGATGTTAAAGAGGCTTATCTGCCTTTCTTTCAAACTTTTAAAAAAAACGAAAGGGAAGACTCTGATCTGCAGGATTCCAACTGATTTTGGAAATCTGTCAGTCTTTGATATAAATTAAACCAAGTTGGAACAGACCTCTTGGCTATCTCATATATTTTAAAACATAACTACAACTACTGCCAACCCCTGCCTCCCTAAGCAGCTCTACGGAATTTTGCTATGAATTTTTTAATTAAAAATTCATAGGAAAATTTTCTGGGCTGAAAAATCAAAACTGCAAAGCATACAGATAGATACTAGCTTTGTTTATTTATCTCCTGTGAAAATGGTCCCTGTCCTTTCTGGGATGTGTGCCAATGGGACTGGGGCACCTGGAGAGAGGAACGAAAAATCAAGATGGTGGCTGTTGTCAGGCTTTGATGCAACAGATATGGCTGCCATCTTAACTTTTTTGTGACATAGTTATAGAAGTTAGGATGGCTCTTGTTATGGATCCACCCCTGATTCTCTCTCCAGACATGAGTTCAGAGGAGTGGGGTGAGTTTTAGTCAGCAGAGGAAAACATAGAGCCGAGTGTTGGTCAGGATCAGGGCTCGGAGAGTGCTAGCCTGACAGAGCAGCCACAGCTGGGTTGATAGGATGAGTAATAGGGAGAAACTGAGTGGGGTGAACCACAGCTGCAGCAAGTTGGACAGGAAACCTCAGTTAGCAATGAGGAACAGGTGAAGTCAAAGACAAGTAGAGCAGAGAGGAGACAGCAGAGGTGGTATTCAGCAAGTTCTGACCAGTTCTGGAGAAACGGTAGCAGAAATTTTGAGTAGTTCAGAGAACCAGCAAATGCCACCTCTGACTGACCTCACCCCCATCTGTTCTCTGCCTCCCAAGTCCCAGCTGATCGGCTGGGTCTTATTTTGTTGCCCTGCACAGGAGAACGGAGCTGGAAAGGAGGTTAGTGGGGTGATGAGGGAATGGGATTGTGTATTAACCTTCTTCCTGGAGTGGGGTCAGAATGGGGATTTTGTTATCCTTCCCCTGCCATGCCCACCAAGCCATGCCCACAGAACCGGTAGTAAAAAAATTTGAATCCCACCACCCATCCCAGACAGGTACAATATCAGTCAGCTAGACTACTCACCTGTGACCATTGGACTTGGTTACTCAGTGATTTTAACCATACTGAGCTCAGAATTGAGTTATATGCAACTGTGTGTGTTTTATGGAGTGTGTGTTTATGGGGACCTGTTTTGGGAGTTTGAATAAGCATCTCTTCCTCGGTGTGTGAGGGGGAAAGCAGGAGTCACACAGCTCTGCCTTCTAAAAAGCAGCAAAATCTAGTTATTAAATTCTAAGGAGAAGCCTATACTGAGCTTCTGATAATGTGAAGATTTACATTGAATCAATTTATGAACTGATTAGTCAATTAAAAGTGTGGCATTTAATCAACAAAAAAAAAGTCTACAGCCAGTGGACAGTTCTAATAAATGCCAGAAAATAGCAGAGAATCACAATAAATTTCCATTAACATTCCTTTGTTGGCAGAAATCGTTAAGTTAATGAACATATGTGCCAATTTAGGTACTAATCTTTAATAGAATTCCTGGTGCAAGGTGTGCATTTAGATACAGAGAAAGCATTAAATGCAACCCTCTCCAAAGATAGAAAAAGGATGGCTTTCACTGAGGCTGTGCAAATATTGTGTGTAGTCGTGGCTGATTTTTAACATCCGGAGAGAAAATTTCTGCTTTAAATGAGATTCTGTATCTCGCTCACTTGGGAAGTGAGGTTTAGAGCATGAACCTCATTGTAATATGGAACGAATGAGGCAACCCACCTGCCCCCTGCCTCCCCCCCTCCCCCCCTCGGATTTATCCAGGCACCACTGCCACTTGCAATTACAAAGCAAAAGTGCAAAAAACTGGCTGGGGGAGAAGCCATGACCTGTATGATGTAGTTTATTTTGCCTTGCGTTTATTCAATATACAACTGCCTTATAATTTCTGGCAGCCCTCTGATCTGTTAGCAAGTTACAAAGTCACACTTTCATTACATCCTCTATTCCCAGTTTCAAGTAGCTTGTCACATCTATTGATTGTACTCAAAGGGGAATTTACATGGATCTGTTTCGACTGGCCCCAGGAAAAGGAGAAAAGGGAAACCATCTGATACTCCCTCTCATGGAGTCATTAGCTTTCTTCTGAAGACTTGAGGAGATGCCACAAATTGTCTGCTGGAAAGCAAAGCTCCATCAGCAAATATGCCACCGCTTATCAAAATCTAAGCTGGTTTTTGCTTTGACCAAAATGTCAAGGTGTCACTCTCTTCTCTGCCATTTGCTAAATTATTTGTGAAGTTGCTTAAGGCAACTAAAGGTCAAGGAAACTATTGCATGGGTGGTCTTTGTCTTTCCTATGTGCCATCAGCAATATTGAAAATTAAAGAGTTTCACAATATTTGAACAGCACCAATATGGAGTTTTGAACAAAGCTAACTGCTGTCGCTATTATTTCCTGGAATTTATTAATCCAATTAAGTGAGAAAATTTACTCTAGGCTTTAAATCACCACAGATTCCATCCCACCTTGTCTCAGCTGCCCTACTGATCATAGAATCCTAGCTTTGTAAGGTTGGAAGAGATCTTGGTGGTCTCCTAATCCAACCCCTGTCCAGATCATTAATCCTTATATAGTTAGAACAATTAATCAGTGGAACATCTTGTCTCCAGAAGTTGTAACTGCTTCAACACTGGAAGTTTTTAAGAAGAGATTGGATAACTATTTGTCTGAAGTGGTGTAGGGTTTCCTAGAGGACTAGAGGTTCTCCAAGGTCCCTTCCAACTCTGTTATTTTATTCTATCCTAGATATCATCCAAGACAACTGGCTGTCAAACATTGCATAAAAATCTCCAGGTCTGGTGCTTCCATGTATCTAGTAGACAATCTGTTCCACCGCTTAATTATATAGTCAGGACATTTTTCCTTATTTTAAATTGGAATCTCTGTCTCTTCTATCTATTGTTTTTTGTCTTATCTTTTGATGTTACAGAGAGTGTTTCTCACTCTTGGCATTTTTAAGATGTGTGGACTTCAATTCCCTTTCAATTCAGTTGAAATCCACACATCTTAAAATTGCCAAGGATGAGAAGCATTGCTCTAATCTAGAGAATAAAGTCACGCTATCATCTTTTTGGTAGTCCTTCAAATATTTGAAGATTGCTGTGGTGCTTCTTTTTAACCTTTTCTTTTTTTATATCCAGTTCCTCCAAGCTAATTATTAGCTGACACAGTATATAAATACAATTTTCTTAGCTAGAAGAAACTAGGCTGTTAAATGACTATCCAATATGGATCAGCTGCCTTCTTGACAGTCTACTTATTGTATTGTGGAGAAACACTTATAGGTGGAGTACAATATGTATGTATACTTTTATTTTTAGAGTACAATTATCTCAAATCATCCATAGTTTCCTATGCATTTATCAAATTCCTAAAAAATAAATCATGAGAGAATTTCTCCAAAGCAACTTTCTCAATAGTGGAACTATACTTCCTTCTTACAGGCAATCCTATTCTTGAGGTGTATATGGAGAATTTCTCCTTTCTCTGCAGAAATCCATAGTCTTAATCCAATTTCTCTCCCATCAAATTTGGTGGAGAATTTTGGAAAGTCATTCTGGCTTAGCATTAATATAAATTGGGCTCAAGGAAGGAGATATACTTTTATATAAAACTTGAAATTTATGTGGCTAGTTTCAAAGTATCAGCATTTCTTTGTTGTTCCTGGTACAAGAGCCAAGGAGAACAATTGAACATCAAAAGAAGGGACAAAATTATAACTATCCCAAGGGGCAAAATTGTAACAACCCCATAACTACCCCAAGATGATTTGATACCTTGATGACATGATCTTCCAGGGGATGCTCCATATTTTGAAATAGCATTCACATCAAACTTCATATGGCCCCAAACTTTGTCATTTAAGAAAGCCCTAAAAACATAACATTTAACAGGCCTTGCAACAAGTCAAACTGCATTGACCTTGCATTGATACTGATATATTTTTCTTCCCATTTATTCATTGATTGGTTGATTGATTCATTCATTCATAACTAACCTTTATTATTTTTTATAAACAACTCAAGTGAATATATATAATACTCCCTTTTCCTCCTACTTGTAGTTAGTGTGTGTGTGGGGGGGGGGGTTAGGTTTTACGTATTGTATGTCACCTAGAATTGCTTCAGCAAGTGAGTTGGCTTGTAAATTGACTGAAGGGAAAAAAAATAATAATAAATCCCTATCAGCTATTGCCACATTTCAGTCAAGAAAAAGACTGGGCAGCTGAGAAGAGTGACACTGCCTCTTCCTTGCCCAGCAACAGCTCCATAAGTGTCTTCTTGTTAAGTAATACAAAAGAAACTAGATTCTCTTGATGCAGACCCAGATTGCCATGTCTTCTTAAAAGGCCAGGAAGCGTGGGTTTAGGAAGGAGGCAGAAATTGCATTTCAGCTGACAGTAGCAAAGGAGTTCACAAAATTTTATTTACTCCCCTTTTATTAACAAGTCCTGGGGAAAATCATTTCTGGACAGCTGATAGTGAAGATCTTAAAAGTTACATCCCAAAGGAACACATTCCAAGGGACATGTAGTATGTAAGTATTAAATAGGAGGGGATCCCCAAATCCCCCAAAACATTGAAAAGCCAACTTCTTTAGTATTACTATGTGCCCCCTCTTGTGAAATAGAGAATTTGCTGACCTGTGTCACAGAAAATACAATCATTTTCCTCAATGGAGTAAGATAAACAAAATATTTGTTAGATAATGTCCAGTGCTTCAAAGACATCAGATGTTTTTAAAGCTGCCTTTGATATGGCACTGTGGTGTATTTTTATCCCCCTGAGCATATACAGAGTTTTGTGTTGTGTTTTCAGGGAAATAAGCTAGAAGAATGGACCAAATACAAGAGAAAAATAGGTTTCTTTTGATATTTCAGTGCTGGCTGAAACCAATAATTCAGCCTCGACATGGTGATGACATTGTAAGGTAGGAGGCATGAAATATCTACAGAAGATCCTTTGTTCGGCTATTTTTTTCCTGCGACCAATGTCTTGGGTTGTCAGCAAAAGGCATAAAACAAATTTTAGATTCTAAATAAAGCATCTTTATGGAAGATCCTAATACATCTCTTGAATGAAAGATGAAAACCAAACCAAGTTCTGTGGTAGAATTTTATTTTATTTTTAAAAAAGAGGCTCCAGCTCATGTAATCCTGATGGATGTTGCTAATGAAATTGATTTATGATGTAGATGGGAAGAATGATTATTAAAACCGTGTTCAACAATAAAATTGTTAGTTGACAGGACTTTGTGAGTCCTTTTTTTTTTTTGCTGACTTGATCCTAATTCTAATCTGTCAGTAGATCATCTTTAATTTAAGAGTTGTTTCACAAAGTGAATTATTATTTTATTATTTTAAGCATTCCCATTAAAGTATTAGCAACTGAAGTTTTTTGGAAACTGTATATCGAACATATACAAGTATAAAGGTGTCTATGCAACAATTAGTTTGGGCTTATTGTTTTTGTATTCCTGAATCATGCTAAACCAATATTTTTCTAATCATTATTTATTAGAACCATAGTTACAAGACAGGTTTCTTTATAATTATAGGCCATAATAGATGAATTTGTACATCCTGCAGAGCCATACAACATACTGTAAATCTAGCTGGAGAATTCTGGGTTTGTATTTATTTATTTGATTTGTCAATCACTTACAAAATAATAGGTATAAGTATAAACATGAGTAAAAATACAGGAAATAGGTATGAATGAATGGGGACAATAGGACAGGGACAGTAGGCATGATTGTGTGCTTATGCACGCCCCTTACAGACCCTTAGGAATGGGGTGAGGTCAAGAGTAGATAGTTTAAGGTTAAAGGAATGGAGATTAGAGGATGTAATAACAGAGTCAGTTAGTGCATTCCAGTTTCTCCTTCTCCTTCCTCCTTTCTTCCTCTTCCAACTTCTTCCTCCTCCTCCTCCCCTTCCCCTTCTTCTTCCTCTTCCTCTTTTCTTCCTCCCCCTCCTCCTCTTTCTGATGGAGCTATTAGCTACAACATTCTGCTCTACAGTCTTATATAGCACTATACAATTGTGGTACTTTGAATGCATCCAGGTGGCATGCAATTTTCTATTTAAGTCTAGAAAAATTAATTAGGCATTATCTGCCTTGGTGACAATTTACTAACCCATTCCCGTGTGCTCAACTGAAGCATATTTAGAAATAAACAAAAATGCTAATATTCCATAAGATTTACATTCTTTCTCTTCTGAAGTAAAGAGGCAGTATAAAACTCTGTTCCATCTGGAGCTTTCTTAACTGCTCATGGAAGTTACAAAACCATAGCAATTCACTAGGAGTTACAATTTCTGCCTCATTTTTCATTTCTATTATGTTGTATGTCCTTGAAAAAGTTTTGACAAAATTAGAGTTTTCCTTCAAGAAGAGGATGGCCGGTATTAGCAAAAGTTGCCCCTGTTCCTTTTTCTTCTTCTTTGCTTTAGATAAAAATGACTGGGTAAATGCAGCACTTTGATTTTGCAAATGGGTAGATGATGGCACAATTTAATGCCAGGGGAAGCCATTTAACTTCTGCCAGGTAAAACTCGGAATCCTTTTAAGTTCTAATTTGAGGAGAGTTGATGAGAGTTCAAAGAAGCTTTATCATGGGTTTCAAAATCTACCTATCAAATGGAAATGGCTAAAAGGTATAGTGCTAAGATTATTGTTTGATGTACAAAAAAAAAATCAGGCCACCTTCAAAGAAAGAGGCAGGCCTGGAGTCATTTCACTTCTTCCTCAAGGTGACAAACACAGATAGTTCTTGAGCCATCACCATCCGTTGTGTGACAGTTCGAAGTTATGTTGGCACTGAACAAAAGGATTTAAAACTAGTCCTCGAAACTCTGGCTGTCCCTGTGGTCACATGAACAAAATTCAAGAGCTGGGCAGCCATTTCACATTTACATGGTCAAAAGATCTCCATTTGAAACCTTATGTGTCTGTTTCCTCAAGCCAAGTCAATGGGGAAGCCAGCAGAGATAGTCACAAGTCACTTGGGTAAGTAAGCCCATAATCCTTGCCTCCCTGCATTCACACACACACTACACAAACTCTCTATCCTCTTTCGCTGGACTCCCTGCACTTTCACAAATGTACACACTTCTTCCATCTTTCCTCAGCCTCCTGCATTTGCACACATTTCATGTCTTTGGTTGCACAGTGGTTAGAATGCAGTATTGGAGGCTGATTTTGCACACTGCCAGGAGTTTGATTCTGACCAGCTCAAGGTTGACTCAGCCTTCAATCCTTCTGAAGTAAAATAAGGATTCAGATTGTTGGGGGTAATATTCTGGCTCTTTAAATGGCTTAGAAAGAGCTATAAAGCACTGTGAAACTGTATAGAAGTCTTAAGTGCTATTGCTATCCATTTTTCCTGGCCTCCCTGCACTTATACACTCAGCGCTCTTTTTCCGTGGCCTCTTTGCACTCGCATTCAGCCTGCACCCTTTTCCTCTGGCTTTCCTGCCAGAGGAAATAAACATATAGCCCAGTGGTGTGATTCAAATTTTTTTACTACCGGTTCTGTGGGCATCGCTTGGTGGGTGTGGCAAGGGAAAGATACTGTAAAATCTCCAGTCAGAGGTGGTATTTACCGGTTCTCTGTACTACTCTAAATTTCCGCTACCAGTTTTTCAGAACTGGTCAGAACCTCCTGAATACTACCACTGATATAGCCCATATCCTCTTTCCCTGGCCTCTCTGCACTTACTACATGTACATGAAACTCATGCCATATTTCCACAGCCTTCCTGGGCTTGCACCACACTGCAACCCTTCTTCCTACATTTATGCAGCCTGTGCTGAGTCTTCCAGGACCTCGCCATAACCCTGCAGCATCCCTGCACACTCTTTACTTGGAACTCCTTCCGCTTCCTGCTTAACAACTGGAGTTTCTGGAGTTACGATAAAAACTAGGAATGCCTGGATTGCAATAGCTAAGTGATATGGCCACATGATATCAATCTTTGTGATGGCAATTCCAATTTCAACTGCAGTTGTAACTTGAGAACCATCTATATTATTCATCAGGTCAAGATTCTTTCCCTTGGATCAAACTTAATTGGTTTTTTGTCTCCCTGCAAACAACCATCCTGTCAGAAGCTCTTTCACAAAAGTAGGCCAAGAACAGATGAAGGCAAGAATTCTGCAGCAGGAAACCTCCGTGCCTTACCTGTATGAGTTCAGGACTGCATTTACGTTTTGCTTCAGTGCTTCTGAAGGCCCTGCCAGGCAAAAAAAAATGAGCAGGACGGGAGCTGCAAATAAGCATCCAATTCATTCTGGTGTTTTAGAGACTGTCTTCTAGGCAGAGAAAGCAGGTTACTTCCAGCTCATCAATTTGCTTATAAGACACAACAATCCTGAGCAGCTGAAAGTTACCTTACAGGAGGATTCCTCAGTTCTGGATCTCCTGAGTTAATTTGATTTTTGCAGATTGACTCATTGCCAGACTAAAATGTATATCTAAATGTATAATTTCAGTAGTATTAGGTACGTCAAATACCTAATTCTAAACATTTCAATGATGCCCATTGGCCTAAATTGACTGAATATCACCGTAGGCATACATGTAGTTTGTTTTAGGGTGATGTATTGTCATTGCCTATGACTTATGGCTGAACTGTAACGTACAGACAACTAATTATAGCCTAATTAACAAAGCATGGTTTTGCTTAACTTTTTTTTAGTAAATCATAATGGTGAGATTTACAGCATGCTACATGTTTTACACTGTCTCCAAAATATTTCCCAAGAAAAATCTTTTCATAATGCTACTTTTCTATTATTATTATTTTTTAATGGACAGATCCCTGAGAAAGTTGATGTCATGTTTGATCAGAAATGTTTGACCAGGAAACTTATTTCAGGGAAGAAATTAAGCACCTTTCCTCCCCATTGCTACTAAAACAGATTTGCACACATATACCAGATCCATATTATTAAAAACTCATCTGTCTCAGCCGCTTTGAATCTGAAATGTATAAGACTTTGTTCTGAATAAGAACAGATAAAATTTAAACACAGGTAAAGGAGTCCCTGCAGATTTTATTCCACTAGCTGTTGCCTATCGAGGGCAGTGCTCATTTCTACTTCAAGTTCATTGAGCCAGCACAGTCCGAAGACATTTCTGTGTCATGTGGCTAGCATTATATCACTGAGCACTGTAACCTTCCCATCAAAGTGCTCCTATTTATCTACCCGTATTTGTATGTTTTCAAACTGCTCGATTGGTAGGAACTGGAGTGAAGATGGGAGCTCGCCCAATCCCATGGCCCTTGGGTCTCAAACCTGGACTGCCAGCTTTCTAGCTAACAAGCCCAGCGTCTTAACTGCCGAATCACCACACCACACCACACCACACCACACCACACCACACCACACCACACCAATAAACATATATAAACAACACCTTAGTCTTTTGGAAGTTATTCATCCAATGATTTAATTAAACTTGTTTTAAATATATATATCTTTTTGTGCTTTCAATTTATTGGCTTTATTGATGATAGTAGATAGGTAAAGATTTATGTAAAAATGATGTTTTTGGGTCCTTGTTTTCTGTCAATTGACAATGTCCTCCTTCCAGAGGATAAATGCAGAAATACTAATAGCAACAACAATAGTAATAACAATTAGAGGTGGTTAGTATAATACTGGTAAACAGCACTGTGAAGTACTTGGACAATCAATTTAGTAATTACTGGAAAAGTTATGCATCATTATGCAGGATTCCATAGCTTGGGAGATAACCTTGTTTAGAGTTTTAAATTAGGATTCCAGTGCATAGGGATTCAGTTTTTACATAAGATAATGCAGATGGGATAGAAATTAATCAGAAGTTTAATAATTTAGAGGAGTATTTCCTTCTCCCGCCTTATTTTACTTTATTATTAGCCCGTTATTTGTTTTTTGTTTTTTGCTTCTGATAATATTCCTTAAAATTGATGAGTAAAGAAATAGTTAGATCCAATTAGGTTGACTCCTACCTTTTTCATGGAACTGAAAAACATCTCCCCTGCCTTTCTCTCTATATAGGATATTATTTCACAGAGACGTCTTTTGTAGTCTCACCGCACATCATGTTGGATACATCATCACAAACCATCAAATTGTCTGTTTATGATGCAGAATGGTGGGGGCAGGTGTCACCCAGGATCCTACTTTCATTTCTATTCTGCTATTTCTATGTACATAAAATAATTGAAGTTAGAACAATCAAACATTATTCTCTCTATGGGACTGTCCATACTAATTATTTACAATATTGTTTCCAGTGAATGAAAAGTTCTGGATCTTCTGAAACAGATAATATAGCATTCCCTGTTATTTAGGTGCCTGTGTGTGTGTGTGTGTGTGTGTGGTGTGTATGTGTGTGTGTGTGTGGTGTGTATGTGTGTGTGTGTGTGTGTAGAGAGAGAGAATATGTTTTGATCACATGACCATGCAGGTGCAATGGCCATAAGTGTGAAAAATGATCGTAAGTTACTTTTTTCAGTGCTGTTGTAACTTTGAACACTGAGTAAATGAATGATTGTAAGTCAATGACTACCATATGTGTTTCCTCCAATTTGGATAGATTGGAAGTACAGAGTGTACAGAGGAGGAGGAGGAGGAGGAGGAGGAGGAGTAATTGTAACCGTAACCTGCAGACCAAGACTTGACCATTTAGCTAAAACCAATGTTTGAAATTGCCTGAAATCTTTCCCAAATTCTTCTACCCCTTTCTCTTGCAGTCAGCTCTGCTTTCCTCTAAGTATTTTGCCTCCTTGTATCAAGATACCTTATCATACTTTTTCTACTTTCCTCTTCCTTTCCTTTCTACTTTCTGAGACCATTTGTCATCAATTTGTGATATTTCTTGACCTTGTATGAAGTTTTAATCTCATCAGACTGTTTTCTTTCCTTTCCTCTTTTCTTTTTCCTTTATTGTTCTCTTTTTTCCTTCTCTTTCTTCTTTCCTCTTTCTTTCCTTTTTCCTTTCCTCTTTTGCATTTTCCTTCCTTGTTTCCTTTCTCCTTTTCCTTTCTCCTTTTTTCTTTACTTTTTCCATTCCTTTCACTCTTTTATTTTTACTTTTACTTTCCTTATTTTCCTTCCCTTCCATCCCCTCCCCCCTTTCCTTTCCTCTCTTTTTTCTTTTTCCTTCCCTGTCCTTAGTTTTTTTCCATTCCCTCCCCTTCCTGCTTTCCTTTCTTTTCCTTTCCTTTCCTCTGCCATTCTGACACTTTTGTTCTCCAAATTGGAAATGTTACATTTTGTGCTATTACATGTATAGTTCAGCCAATCATTATGATCCATGCATATTTATATCTGTATCAGTCAAAATCTAAATCTAAATTCAGATCTAAATCTTGAAACACTTAAAGATGCAGGGTTAACCTTTGGAGATAAATTTCTGCCCAATTATGTATCATCTTCCTAAACTCAGTTCTCTTTAGCCATCAGCCACAAACTACTTTATATATTCAATTTATTCCAATCAGAAAATTAGGCCTATCAGATTGCCACTGGTAAGATTTTTTTTTATTACTATAATTTGGAGTAGGTTATGTCCCTTGTTCTTTTTTTAACCTTCATAGCAGGAGAGGGGTTTTTTTCCCCTTTAATTGTCAAGCAAATTATAGCTACAAAATTTGCTTGAGGATTTTTCCAGTCAATTTTGTTCAGCCCCGGATGCTCCATTGTGCTCAGAAGCTTTTTAAAAGCAGTGACATGGCTGGGTGGATAAAGGAGAAGTAATTTTGTTTTCCCGAGTGCCTTTAAATCTTTTCCTTCACTTTGCCTACGTTTTATATTTTCTGGTTCCTCGGGTTTCTCGGCAGACAGATGTTTCCTAACTTTTTTCTTTGTTTTCTTGCTTTAAGTTTCTCTATACCTGTTGTACGATATACTTTCCTAGCTACAGTACAATCACCTCTTATTCTATGTTAGTGTCATGCCCCTGTTGGAATCCGATTCGGAGCGGGAGGCTGAGCAGCTGACAGGGAGTGGGAGTGTGGTTCCAGTGGCTGTGGAAGAAACTGGGGAAGGGCACAGTCTGACTGGGCCTTCAGAGGAAGACCCAGGGCCACCTCCTCTTCATCCTAGGGCACACAGGGAGGAACGGAGAAGGGAGCAACATGAGTTACATGGGTTATGGGGAAGAAAAGGGCCCTGATTCCCTTCATTAGCTGCAGCTGGGAAAACAGGATTTTAAAAGGGCATTTGTGCACATCATCTTGCCGGAAGCAAAGTATGAATTATTTTGGTTTGTCAAGTCTTATCTGGGTTCTGGCACTCCCCCAACTGTTTGTGTTTCATTATCTTTTGAAGTCTTCAATTTCTTATCCTGCCCTGTATCATTAATTGCTGCAGCATGGTTTGTGTTGGTTTTTATTTATAATTTATATGTACTTTGGATTCGGACTGAATTTCTTCCCTTTAAAAACATTCCTTGTTCTTGGGAGAGTTTGTTCTCCAGCTGATGATAACTGGACATTGGGGGCCAAGTTGGAGGTATTAAAGGGACTTTACCTACTTTTGTGACTTTGTTGCTTTTGTGCCATGCCTGGGGTCATCACAGTTAGCTACCAACCATTTTTTTTTTTTTGTATTTTCCCTGGTCAGTCCTTGATCCCTGGTCAGAATTTGACTGCAATTGGGACCAGAATTTTTGTGGTTAAGCAAAGCAGTGCTTAATGTGAGTTGCACCCAATTTTACGATATTTTGTGCCACAGTTGTTATATGGGTATCATTACAGTTGTTATGTGAATTTCAAATTTGATTGTGGGAAGCCAGCTGGGAAGGTTGCAATGGCATTCACAATCCCAGGATCAACCTCATCATCAATAGGTTACCAGGCAACCAAATTTTGATCATGCAATGGTTGTTAAATGTAAAAACAAGTTGTAAATCACTTTTTTCAGTACATTGTAACTTTTAGCTAAATAAATGGGTACAGATGGAGGCTACCCCATAAATCTCAATTGATTGTATTCTCCTTTGTCTGTTATACTGGTATTCTACTTAATTTGTTGGGGTTCTTATTATAAATTTTTAGAAATTACATAGATGAGGAAAAGTCTGGGGCAGAAAGTAGAAGGTGAGGACAGTAACATATGTTTTTAAACAGAACACATTGTTCTGGGATTTTATGAGAATCCTCCATGTCTATTACAACCCTTTGCTTCTAAACAATGCTTAAAGGTTGAGGGGCATAACAATAGCAATATGGAATACTTCTAGTAGAATTTCTGTTCCTCCACTTTTAAGATTTCAGTAAAAGTTGCTTTTCTACCATCTCTCAAGGAAATCACTATTTTTTCCTGCTTCTGTACTGGCTCTAAGTTCTAACCCAAAGAAATAGCAGAATCTTCTTCAAGTTTATCTTCTGGTGCCTCTCCTTCACAATAATGTGAAGATGAGTTACCACTGTTTCTGCAATATGATTTCCAGTTTCTTAGACCAGTCTACAGTCCTGTAATCCCTGTCTCCATAAGATTAAGCACTAACCTACATATTAGGCCCAAGTCTGCATAATTTTAAATCCAGATAAGTTCAACCAAGTGCTACCACTTATTATGATCCATTTTTAATAATTCTGTGCAAAGCACTTAAGACAATCTCTTCTGGGCATGTTCAGAAGATTGAGACCCAAACAGTCAATCCAAAAGATACGTGGCTGTTTAAAAAACAATAGCTGGCTTGGGGGTGAGCTTCATATCTTTTGATAAGTCTGCTCCAAAAGGGTCTGCTAATTTCTAGGTTCCATTAACAAGAGTGGGGCTTAATTTCAAGTTAGGATGACTGTATCCATTGGTTTTGCTGATTCTTACATGCAGCTTGGTTTATTACCTCAAATTCTTTCCCATTTTCTCATAAAAAGAAACTTGTGGATATGAACTAGTTCTTTTTACAATTTTTTTTTGTTAAACACAATTTCTCAAATTTGATAGTATGTATATTCCTGGTAAGGAAAGGACTCCGTGTTATATTGGGCTTGTAAATTAGATGAATAAGTAGTAAAGATTGATACAGCTAGTTTCTTGCAATGGTCAGATGCATCAACCTAGAAACCAGGAGACCATGAGTTCAACTCTTATTTTGGGCACATAGCCAGTTGGGTACATTTGAACTAGTCCCTCTCCCTCGACCCTAAGAAGTGAGCAAGGGCAAATCATTTACTGAAAATCTTGCCAGGAAAACTGCAGGATTTGTCCAAGTAGTCACCAGGAATAAAGGAATACACAAAAGCATTAATAATAGTAATAAGCACCTTGGTTGTAATTCCAAAAGATCCAGGGTATTACTTCAACACCATCGGCATTGACAAAAATAATCATCAGTCAATTGCAAAAGACAGTTTTACTTCAAACAGCTTACATCCTGCAACTATACATTTAACACCATCAAATAACATCTCTATCCCAGGTCCTTGGGAAGAATTCAATAGGCAGATAAAAATGCCAGATCCAATCTAACTATCTGACCATGTCTGATGAACCAACAACAAATTACAGGTCTGTTATGAGAAATAATGTGGCAATTCAAACAAGAATTCTTGAATAAATGGCATTCAAACCACGCCTTTCATTTTTTCTGAATGAGCAAATCTTTGATTTCTCTGATTTTCAATGTCTTCTAATGAAGAAATATTCAAAGGATGATCAGGTTTTATCAATGAGGAAGAACAAAATAAATAAGATCCTCATCTATTTCTGAACAAGGCTGGCATTATTAAGTGGGCAAATGAAGAAACTATTTCATTTGGTAAATCCTAAAGAGTGAAAGGGATTCCTCAGCTATTTTCTTCCTTTCAAGCATAAATTGAATCCCCTGAAAATGAATTTTTGCCTGGTACAGGCAAATAACTGTTGGTGTTGCTGACGTGAGATTCAGTATCAAAACCAATCCACCACTTAATTGCGGTGCCCCTCATACCTTTCACACCAAGCAAAGTTCTCAGTTGGTCCTGCTCCCAAGGAGACATTATTAGAAGTTTAAGGGAGGGGGGGGGAAGCAATTGCAGTATATGTGTAGGGGGTAGATGGCCAGATTACTTATGTCAACTACATACTCCGGTCTAGAAATAAATCCCATTAGATGTGGTAGAACCCCTAAGTCATCATGTTTGAAATAATGAGCCAGTAAGCATTTGTGTTGAGTCTTGGAGATTGAAATATTACTCTTTTGAGTTCCAAAAATTCTTTCTTCGACAGTTGGTTTGTTTTTAAAGAAAAAAGAAGGAAGAAGAGACTGATGTGGTCATAAGCACAGATGTCCATAGAAGTGTTTGTAGGACTGTCAAAAATGTAAACATGGCTACTCTCAGTAGAAACCCTACTTCTCTTTCAAAGTACAACTATTTGTTTAGCAATGATTCAAAGTTGCAATGCTATTGAATAAAGTGACTTACAACCTCCTTCCGCTTACAATTATTGCAGCCTCTCTATAAGTTTCATTAATTTATTTATTGTATTTATATTGCCACCCATGGCAATTCAAGGCAGCTGACAGAATATAAAACACATTTAAAACAATAAAAACCAACAAAAGGAATCAAATAAATTAATATAGTACAATATAAAAAAATCACCCACCCACCTTCCATCCCCTGCCCTGGCGAAAGCAGATCACACAAGCCATTTAATGGTTTCCATCTTTCTCTAGGTTCCCCAGGACAATTGGCAGATCCACATCTTCATTGCCTTCTGGAAGAGTATTGGGGGGGAGGTTTTCTAATCTCTGGGGGAATGATATTCCAGAGAGAGGGAACCATCACAGAGAAGGCCCTTCTTCTGGGTCTCACCAGGTGTATCTCCCTCAGGGGTGGGACCCGCAGCATTCCCTGCCTCCTTGCTCTAATAGGTCGGGTAGATGTGACTGGCAAGAGACATTCCCTCAGATAACCTGGTCCCAAGCCATGAAGGGTTTTAAAGGGGACAACCAGCACCTTGAATTGCACCCGGAAGCAAATTGGCAGCCAATGCAGCTCTTGCAGGAGAGGTGATACATGTGCACATTGGGGTCTGCACAAAACCATGCAGGCTGCTTCAATTTGCACCAACTAGAGCTTCCAGATACTCTTCAAGGGCAGCTCCATATAGAGTGCATTGCAATAATTAAGACCAGGACATGATCAAAGTTCAGTTAACAATTGGCATGCCATCCACGTCAATATCTTGAGATCACATGATTGCCATTTACGACTTTTACAGTTTCTTGCAAACGAAGTCAATGAAGGAAGAAAGGTTTGCTTAATGACTACTTGATCTATTTAACAATTGAGTGTTATTATTTATTTTATTTAGTTTTATTTATTTAGTTGTATGGCATCTACAGATCTCATGCAATCACTGATATACAAATCTAGTTTAAACAAAGTGTCAGAATACATATATACATACAAATGTATAGACATATATTTACATGTGTATGTGTTTGTGTGTATATATGTAAAATAGGATGTGAAATAGAATAAGAAAGTTGTGTGTATGTATGTATATACACACACACACACTCTACTATAATACTGTGCAGGTAATCCTCGAATTATGACTACAACTGAGCTGAAAATTTACCTTGCTAAACCTTGTTAAATTTACCTTGTTAAACCTTGGATTTTGATCATGTGACCATGGGAATGCCACAATGGTCATAAATGTGAAAAACAGCCGTAAATCACTTTTTTTCATTGCTGTTGTAACTTTGAATGGTCATTAAACAAATTGTTGCAAGTTGAGGATTACCTGTGTATGGAGCATGGCTGCTGAGGAATTCTAGGAGTAGAAGTCCACACACCTTAAAGTTACCAAGGTTGAGAAACAATAATAGGAAGACATAACTTGTTTTATTCCAACTTCTTCCATCCCTTTTAGTAGAGTGTGTGTGTGTGTGATTTTGAACTAATACTTGTTTTAAATTGGGGAACATGGAGTTTTATACACCAAGAAGGCCCCGGATTAGACAAGGGGTTAGACAAGACTTCAAATAAGCAAGCGTTTCTGAAAGGAGAGAGAGATCCTACAACATTTCAATTTTCAGCATTCTCTCCTTTCCTCCTTTTAGGTAGCTCTGATAAAAGAGTTTTACAGAACCGTAAAGATTGCGCACTTTTGTTTTCTCTCGATGGGGGAAAGGATCACTGGGCCATTAAATGCTGAATGGATCCCGCATCTTTTCTAAAGCTACAATTAGGGGCGCGGGAAGATGAATCGTGGCGTTTATAGCAGACAAAGAACGTCCGCAATCGCGCTCGTTCTCTGAGTAAATTTTCCGAGCTTCCCCGATCTCTCTTTTCCCCCCGGAAAAGTGCACCACATCGGCGGCCCCTGGGATAACAATTAACCTGCCCCGCCATATCTGGGGAGAGCGAGATTCCTTTCGATTTCCTTTTCCCGCCGCTGGCGCGGCGCTGCCTCCCTCTGCCTCCTTTCGCACTCAGCTGCTGGGTAGAGCTGTCAGCCCAAATGGGAGCTGAGTTTGCAAGCTGACAAGGGAGGGATGGAGGGCGGCAGGAGGGAAGGGGGTCTCGGCGGGGGAGGGGGAGAGGTTTCCGCTGCTGATGTCATAGGCAGCTTAGAGCTGTGATTGGACCTTATTAGATTTCGGGGTAGCAAATAGGGGTGCTGGTTGCATGATTGGCTTCAAAGTGGCTGCTGGGGCCAAACAACTATCAAAGGTGCAAAAAAAAGGAAAGAAGGAAGGAACGAAGGCGAGAGAGAAAAAGAAAGAAAGAAGGAAAAAGAAAGAAAGAAAGAAAAAGAAAGAAAGAAAGAAAGAAAGAAAGAAAGAAAGAAAGAAAGAAGCGCGCCGGGCATTGCCAGTCCCGAAGAAAGCAAGTTGTCTGGCGCGCCAGGGCAAGAGCCCTCGGACCGAAGAGAAAGCAGCGTGGAGGAACCCCAGAGGGTATCCTAATCCTCCCTTCCCTACTGCCGCTGCTCTCACTTTTCTCTCGCGGATCTGCAGCGGCGGCAGCGTCGCTCGGCCAGAACATCCGCGCACCAGCAACGCGCGCCCGGCACAGTTGTGGGAAGCAGTCTGGCTCTCCGTGGCTGGAAAGCAGCTGGAGCCTCCAGGCAAGAGGAGGAGGGGGCGCTGCGCCCGTCCAGCCGGCCCCGTCAGTGTCGGTGCCCCACACGCTGCTCTTGTTTACCGGGCGGGAACCATGACCTCGGTGCTGGAGAGCAGCCGAGCCTCTGGAGGAGCCGGCGGTCAGCTGAAAGGCAAGTCTAAGCGGCGGCGGAGGCGGCGTTCCAAGAGGAAAGGTAAGCGCGGCGTCCTTCTTTGCTTTTTCTCCCCATCCCAGCTCTTCCCCGCCCCCCTTTTCTCCCCAGCGCCCCTCTTCTGACTTCTTTGGCAAGGAGGGTTGCTCTTGCTACGGTCGTCGACATCTTGGAGAGGAGGACGAGGTTCTTGGGCTCCCTCAGGGATGTGGCCTCGACCGAGTAAGGAAGAGATGGAGAAGCGGGCTCCGGAATGTGCTTTTCCCCTGGCAGGGATAGTTAGACAGCAGCATCTGGAACGGGGAGCCTCCAGACTGGACAGATTTATCATAAAAGTCTAAATGTGTATAAGTAAAGTCTAAAAAAGAATTTCTTCTTCTTCTTCTTCTTCTTCTTCTTCTTCTTCTTCTTCTTCTTCTTCTTCTTCTTCTTCTTCTTCTTCTTCTTCTTCTTCTTCTTCTTCTTCTTCTCCTCCCTTCCCTCTCCTCCTCCTCCTCCTCCACCTTCTCCTTGTCCTTCCCCTTCTCTTTCCCCTTCTCCTTCACCTCCTCTGACCCTAGCAGAGGTAAAATCTATTTATAATGGTGAAAGGGAAGAGGTGAAGCAATGGGGAAGGGGATATTTCTCATATCTCATCTCCCCTTTGAAAACCAAATAAATCACATTGATGGAGGAGGAAAGCCTCTGGTTTTGATGCAGCTGCAGCTCCACATGAGCTGCAAGGGGAAACAAGTAAAATCAAAAGTAAGAGTGGGCAGAATGTGGCCCCATCCCATCCTTCAGGTGCACCTTTTAAAGCAGAAAAACATTGCAATTCTAGAAGAAAGCAGGTGTGGGGGAAGGAATACCATGTTTCTGCTAGCGGGGATAGTAGTGGTGCTTGTGTTTGTGGCATTCAAAGTTAAGCAGCCTTAAAGGATACCTCCGGTTCTTTTAAGGAGACCAAGATTCTTTAAATGACCCTGGAGTAATTTTCCTAATCCAGAATTAAAAAACAACAACAGAGGCTCAGAATAGTAAAAGACAGTTTTCCGAGATTTAAACACTTCACCCACTTCACCTTTTCTCTCTCTTAAAGATGTGAGAAGGTGCTAGTGGTTGATACTGCCGTGTGTCTCTGCAGTTACCATTTTTAAGAAAGTGATGAAATAGTTGTAATTCAAATAAGGATCACAAGTACAAAATAAGGCTTGGTGACACCGAGTTGTGTTGCAAGAGTGCTTAGCTCAAACTCTCTTAATCAGAGCAACACCTTGTCTGTAGTTGTCATCACCATAGGAGCCTTTGATAAGCTTCTATCACTTCACTTCTATCAGTCACTTTGGGGTTGATTTATTTATTAGTGTATGCATTTTGCTTTTTATTTTGTTTTTTTGCAGAAGAGAAGATGGAAATGTGTCTTCCGTCTTTGTGGAATTAAATAGCTGTATGTTAGAGGCCTAAAATATTGTCTGCACAAGTTAACGTTTGATTTTTACTTGTGTTACAATCCACAATATGCATACCTTTATTTCTCTGGTGGGAATTTAGAAAACAGCTAATCTGTTTTAACCTGTTTGCATCTTCCTTGAATATAATATCTTCATTGATTATAACCTTTCCCCTGCAAGTTTTCCAAGAACAAATAAAGAAAAGGAATAAATAAGACAATAATAAGGCATTATGTATGCCTCTCTCTTTTTCTTGCTCCATTTACTTAAATGTACCAAAAAAAGAGAGGAATTCTTGAAGGGTCACAAATACCAGTAACTGTTTTTTATAATATAGGAGGAAAATTGATATGAGTTCTAATAATTGGCTAGTGAAATTCCTTTCTCTTCCCAAATCTGTCAAAATTACACAGAGATAATTGAGCCCTTCATGTTCTCCCAGGATTTTAGACTGTATCTGTAATTTTGTCATGCAGTTTGTATAAATAATATCAGCTTTCTGTGAATTAATGGTATTCTAGGTTTATCTTTTGAAATTGTGCTTAGAAAATAAATTTATCTTTTGAAATATATTGATTTCAATGAGGATCCTAATGATGAGAAAGCTTTGTGTGAGCATTCCACCAGTTGCTGTTTTTAAGCTGATAAGTTTGGTGGAACAAAACCCATGAAGAAAATTAATCAACTTCTTATGGTCTGTTCTGCATTTCTCTAAGTATTACCTGAAGGCAAATAAATAAATGAAAGAAAAAATTCTGAAAAAAAAAGGGTTTTGACAAGTCCTGCTTCAAGAATAGTGACATCAGCAGCTATAGTAGAGAATACCAGTTTGTTACAGATTTTAAAAGGATGATATAAACTTGCCAATAATTAAAGGAATCATTTATGTATATGTATGTAAGTGTGTGTGTGTGTGTGTGTGTATGTGTGTGTACTTTCCCCTCTTTCACAGATTGCAATAACTATTTAGCAAATTAGTTCCATTCCTGAAAAGCCATAAGTATTCATGCATTTTTCAAAATAAAAACACCTAATATATTCTCACACAGCAAACATGTATCTAAAATACACCTGATCTTTAACTTGTTGATATATTAGTTTGATAAAAATGAACTTCAGTTTTAAAAAAAAGCCCTGTCCCCAATTAGAAGGATGAGACAGAACTGAGATTTTTTTTTTAAATGGTGTATTTAGCAATAGTTTTATAAATGACAATCAAAAGAAAGAATTATTGGCTGCAGAAGTGAATTCATTTTTAGAGTGCTACAATGAGATGTATGTTACATAGTATTTCCTAACCATTTTGGGAAATCTTACTAAAATATTTTTAATGTTCCTTTAGAATATATTTTATTGCTTCAGCATATCCGCTCTGCTCTCAAATTCTTTGTGTATGTTTATGTAGGTATTGCTCAATCATCTTAATTCACAATCCATTCAAGGGTTGACAATGGTTCCTTTGATCAGTTTAGGTCTGGTTTTGAATAAGATAGAACAAAATAAAATGTTCAGATAATCCCATTGTTCAGTTAAAATCATGCTTAGTATTTATCTATAGGGGAAAAAATATTCTTCCTAAAATGCTTAAATGATACTCTGGTTTACTTTGTTAAAAAAGTTTTTTCCCCCTAAATCATCCATTTATTGAAATTATCAAAAGAACCTTGGTGCTGGCATTACTTTGGACACAATAGATAAAAGTCAAGCTCTATGTGAAATGGTAGTTCTCCTAATTCTGTGGTAAATTTAATGCAAGATTTGAATAGTCCAAATTAATATTCTGTTAAATTTCTCTTGGGAGCCTAATCCAGTCAGGATTTAAAAGTTAAACTTCACCGATTTCAGTAAGATGGAGAAATGTATTAATAACTTCGGCTGTATTCTTCCTTCTATGTTATATACATTCCACATTTAAAATTAGTTAATGTCCTTTTCATTTCTAACTGAATTCTAAGATATAAAAGCCATATCTTTGAAAAAACTTTTCAGTAAGGGAATTATATTTTTTAAAGATTTGAATAACTGTTTTTTAAAAATAGCTATTGCAACTACATGGTCAATTTACTTTCATTTCCAGAAAAGAAAATGAATGGAACATTGCCAGTAATAAATAAATAAAACAGTTTCTCAAAAATAATTTACAGGAAATTAATGCCAAATTGATATCATCTATTTGATAATTTTTTCTGTAGCATTTATTTTAATGTCCATCTGTACTATGATGTAGGAAAATAGATTTGATGAAGAATTTTGCATTTAGTATGTAATTCAGTTTGATTGTTTTTTAAGCTTATACTTTTAGTCTTATATTGCTAGATGAAAATTTGCAAAACCAAAACAAAGAAAAGCTTTTAAAATGCACTTCTCCTTTTTTATTATTATTTGCTATTTCAGCAGTTAAGCTAATTTATTATTTGCATGTGCGTTTTGTGAATTAAGACTATGCAATAAGACAAGTAAACATACAATATATGAACTGTTACTATACGTAAGATAATGGAGGTTATTATTGATGCAATAAAAAGACAAAAAATACAGTAATCCAGCCAAGTGTGTGTGTGTGTGTGTGTGTGTGTCTGTATGTCTGTGTGATGAACAAGATTTCAGAATAAAGAAATTTGGTGAAAATTAATGAAATTTGAGAGGTTAAGGATGAGATTTTTGAATCCTTGTGGATTACCAATCCATATCCTTCCTATAATATCAAAGTAATAAGTGAGCATGTCCCAGCTTGATCAGGATTCAAGGATAAATGTATTTTCCCTCAACAGATTGGTGTCATGCTTCAGGATGTTCATGGCTTATCTTACCCCTTGCCAGCATGAGAGCAAGGATGGGATTTGGAGATAAAATTAAAATGGTTAAAACTTAATCTCCCATCTTATTTTGAGCTTTTCTTCTCTTCTTCCTCTCTCTGCTCCCTCCTACTTCCTTTCAACCATTACGTCCGATTTCTTGCTATCCGTGGTAATGACTGCAATTTCAGGAGGCATCAAAGGTGTTCGCTGTGATAGCCAAACTTAAATTTAGAATGAGAGGAAAATTACAGAATTCACAAGTCTGTATCTGCTTGATACAGTAAATCTTGTCTTTCTGGAAAAAGTTCCAAATAGACAAAATCAAAGGTGTGATAGAGAGCTGTAAACTGAAGTCACAACAAATGAAAGATGTCCAGGTTTAAAATGAAAAATGAAAGAAATAATATTATTTAATTGATATTTTCTTTTTGCATTCATTGCATTCATTGGCTTGAAGTTAAAAACACAAAGAGAGAATATTACGATTTTTGTTCTTGTTTCTTTGTTTATGATGTTTGGTATTCTAAGTATTCATATGCAGGCAATGATAATATTCCACTTCAGATTTCTCATTTTACCTGGATCAGCTGAAATCTGCCCCTCAAAGGGCAGAGTTTGCAGGTTGATAGAGATGAATGAAGTATTTAAACATTTGGCAGTTGAGCTGTCTGAGCTCATTTTGACATGTGTGAAATGCTTCTCTTTAAAAATGAACGTTGGTGTGTTAATGTTTAATAAAAGATCAAAAATGCTTCCAAACCCCCTCCTCTATTTGTTTTATACCAGCATGCTTTAAGAGAGTTTCAGTATTTTACCATAAGAAATAACACCCTACTCCCTTTTTTCCTTGTAAATTGTTTATTTGGATTTATGTTCTGCACAAAAATGGGTCTGTGTGCCATTGGATCTAGAAAGACATTATTCTTATTTATCACATTCAACCTTATAACACAAACACCCACTGCTTCCAACGGATCATCCATGCTCCATAATACCTTTTACTTCTGCTCTGCACACTAAAATCAGTATTGTTATATTGGTACAAAGGAGATATCCTGTATATTTGCAAAATTGCTACGGATGACCTAATTTAAAAAAACAGGGAAATAATTCAGTCACATCAAAATATCCTCCCTACAATTATTCAATTATTTATGATACGTGAGGAAGTAGAATTTCCTCCCAGCTTGATAACCAATTATTGCTGTAACCTTCCAGATTGTTTACAAGTTTGGCATGCATGTGAATGATTAGTGATATAATTTAATCTAAATCCATCATTTCATGAGGCCTGGAATCCTGCATTGGTATGTTTAAGCCTTACGCATCTTATGAAAGTTGCATGATTCTATGCAAAATCAGTTGCGTTCCCCTTTTTTTCCTGATCGCTTCCAGTCTGTTTGCTTTGTTTACAAGATCTTCTGAGAAACAAATTGAAGTGATGGATGAAATATGCCACTCTGCTAATTTTTCACATGGCTCACTAGCATCTTGGTTATTAAGCTGCCAAATAATATGCCTTTAGTATGAATATGTGAAAGTGAAATAATTGGGCTATTTAATGTTGTTTGGCCTTTTTAATGCCTGTGATTCAAAGATAAGTTATTGGAGGATTGGTGTGTTCGTGTGCGCGCGTGTGTGTGTGCGTGTGTGTGTAAAATTAATGATGATTAGGCTTCAAAATGTAATCGTTTGGTGTGAAGAGCAAAAATTCATCACCCATTTCCAGTTGATAGCTTAAACACGCTGGCTGCCTCAAGCAGAAATGCAGCTGAAGTGTTTAAAAGTAGGAACACTTGAATAAAACCCATGGTAGTAATTTAAGAAGATTTGATAATAGGACAGGAGAGAGGCATGCTTCTTCTTCTTCTTCTTTTTTTAAAAAAAAGCTATTGATCGAAATGTTTACAAATTGCAGATTGTATTTTGGAATTGTAACCCAGAAGCTGTGTTGTTGACAAAATAATCAAAAGTTAAAAAGCAGGTAAACTGGTGGAAGACTAAGGGACTCACCTTCCTAAGAACAGAAGAATAAAGGAATGATCATTGATACTGAAATATAATGATTCTAAAGCTACCCATTTCAGCATATATAGAAGAAGAACTGCCCCATTCAATATTAATCAGTGTTAACAGTGTTGAAAAATATAGAGTGCCAACGTCCTGTTAGAAATATTGCATTGAACTGAAAGAATGTGAAAATTGTATGTGACATATTCTGTACCTTTTAATATCAGATTATGAGCTCTGTTTAGTGGTATAAAGCACTAAATGAGAGCTTTGTCTATCAATAAACTGGTACCTTTTTTACCCAAGACAATAGGTAACATCACTACAGAGAAATTAGTTAGAATATGGTGCTTCAGTCAGCAAGTATGACAAAGTTACCATCCAATATTGACCATTGTTCCAAGAAGCATTGAAGGTGTTGCATCAAGGTAATGTATGAGAGTTGATTTAGCAAGAAAAGTATGGATCTTGACTATTGCACAAACAACAACATTCTCTGTCTTCCAATAACATTATTAGCAGGGAATGATAGAAGAGACAAACATACAATCCTGATTGTATTACATGTATTGAAGTTGTCATTCTGGTGTCCCGTTTCAGCATTGTGGTAGACTTGGAGTATCGTAGGCATTGAAAAAAAACTTCTCACCCTGTTAGCTGAGCATCTGCGCTTGCCAAAAGCTTCCTGTGTATAAGCAGATTATTGTCATTGCTCTCTCCTTTTTGCTTTGTACTTTACTGCCAGATACGGCTGAGTACTTAGGCATAATCAGTATTCCTGATTCAAATCAGTATTCCTGATTTAA
The DNA here is from genome assembly GCA_023653725.1 of Bungarus multicinctus. Taxonomy (NCBI): domain Eukaryota; kingdom Metazoa; phylum Chordata; class Lepidosauria; order Squamata; family Elapidae; genus Bungarus; species Bungarus multicinctus. The sequence continues at coordinate 14,456,323 of CM042840.1, read as the reverse complement.
ATCAGTATTCCTGAAACAGAGGAAGATGGTGAGTATTCTTGAAATCAAATCAGATCCGTATTCCTGAAACAAAAGAAGGGGGTGACATTTGAAATTTCTAAGGATGCAACCATCAACGGGAGAATTCTAAATGTCTTAGTCAGTTTTGGATTTATGTTTTTTAAAAAAGAAAAGAAAAAGATAGCAGCTCCTGCCTTGCTGGACAAATTACTTCTAATTTCAGGAACTGATATCCAAAGGAAAAAAGTTGAAAGCTCGTTGGATATATTTACTTATTATTAAGCTTGCATGCTGCCCAGGTCCCAGCAACTCTTGTCGGTGGCTGAATGCATATAAGCTGAATTGCATCTGTAAAGTTATTGTTTATTTATCTGGTTAGACCTCTACCTAATATTTAATCAGTTCCAAAATGATTTGTGTTTAACCATTGACTTTTTACTCTCACCTTGTTCCGTTTTCCACAGAAATTGGTCAAATGATGGTGCTGGAAGAAAACAAGAGGCAAAAATATAATCTCTGCCTCTCGTGTTAGAGCAGCTATTTCTTTTGATCTTTTCCCAAAACTCCCAAAATTCTCAGTCCGCAGAGCAGTTGATACTATAGAAAGGATTGTAGTCCCGTATGATATAGAAACCCCAGTGGCAAACATGCCTGATATTTATGAAGTTTTGGTAGCATTTTGTCCTCTTTTCTATAAAGTGAATATTGGTGTCATAACCTATTCTTTAAATTTATTTGCTCAATGAAGATGGCAAATTCTGAGAAACTAATTGCAAAAAATGCTTGGAGATCTCAAAAGGAGTAGAAACCAGAGGTGGTATTCAGAAGGTTCTGACCAATTCTGGAGAACCGGTAGCAGAAATTTTGAGTAGTTTGTAGAACCGGCAAATACCACCTCTGACTGGAGATTTTACAGTTTCCTTCCCCTGCCACGCCCACCAAGCCACGCCCACAGAACCGATAGTAAAAAAAATTGAATCCCACCACTGGTAGAGACAACCTGTTGGTTGCATAAAGGTAGATTTCAAACTCTGGTATCTGTTTCAGCAACTTCCAGAAGATAAAGTTTTATTAGTTAAGTGACTACATATTTACACTGATATTTTATATACCATCTTCCACTTTAAAGAATTATGTGCAAATTACAATTCAAGAAAATAATATATATAAATATAGTGTAAATCATCAGCACAAAAAAACCCTAAAATCAAAGCTGCCTAGCTATGCCAAAAAGTCATTTAATTAAATGATTTTAATTGCAATTATTTATTCGTTTATATGTATCTTTTTATCATGCATTTATTATTTTACAAATAACTCAAGGCAATGAACATATCCAACACACCTTCCTAATTGGTAATAATGTTCTTGTATTTCCAATCTCCAATAAAATACTAACTTTGAATTGTCAAAGAATTTGAAACTGATAAGTGATGGAGACAAAAGTCAGATGTGGTAAAGACAGTATCTCTGCCAGACAAAATGCTGGCTTGGTGTTTAGATTCACTTCACTTACTTGCTCCTTGTATGGCAAGACAAGCTACACATAAAAATGATACCATGAGATTAAAGGTTGAATTATTGAGTAATAGCTTCCCAGAGAGAAAGAGAAAAATGCCTATCATTTTTCCCCCCAAAGCAAGGCACTATTCGTTACAAAATATAGCAACTTGATTGGTGTTTAATGTCAGTGCAATGCAATTTTGCAAGGCTAATTCCTGGCCATCTATACTTTTGAAGATGTAATATTCCGAGTTCCCAAAACAAATTAAACTGTAGTTTTTGAGAAGAATCTAAAATAATTTTTTAAAAAATGGTTTTTTGATTGTTTAAAAATGTATATACACATTCTAGAACATTTAATTCTGAAATGCGATTACTCACATGGACTCTTTATTCCCTTCACATGTCCCATAGAAAAAAAAATCCATCCCAATTAAAACTAATCTCTCTCATTTTGCAGCATAAACCGGCACTGTTGGGCATTCAAAACACAGTTAAGGACAATATTTATCAAAATCTGAAATTGCATTAAGGCAATAGCTCGCTGAAGAAATGGAAACAGGAGAAAGATCAAAATAACTCAGTTCATGACTTTCAACAATTTAAATGCTTTTGAAGGATAGAGGTGTTTTCTCTTCTTCTTCCTCTGCTAATCATCCCCATTCTTAAATACTTGGATAAGTGGAAACCTGAAGGCAGAAGAGGGAGAGAAAATATTAAGAGCCTGTATCGTTAAACAATACAGACAGTAATTAGATGACACCTTAACACTTGCTGTTTACATCTTCAATTTGAAAGGGTAAAGCAGGAATAGATTTCCCTAATGTCATTGACAGAAGATCTCCCTTCAACTACAAAGCAGACATATTGATTAATCCGTGCCATACCATTTATTTATGCTAAGCATTTGATGTTTGTTTCTGAATGTGGCCTTTCAAAATCATGATAAAATTTGAAAAATTGGCATCGGCCACATGGTTATTGTTTTTTTTTTAAGACACACACCAGCCAGGAAACTTAATTTGCTTTGGTCTCTACAATTTGTGAGGCAAACATTGCATATTCAGGGATGACACATAATAGTCTTTAAAATAAATTGGATAATAAATATTATTTTTCCAAAGGGTCAGTTGCAATTTATGGCCAAAGGTGATCAATCTCTTTGCATTTCTATTGTGTTGATTCTGTATTTAAATTGTTATAGGAAAATAAAGAAAGTGCAATTTGGGATTTTACATGAATGTCCTATACCAGGGGTGACAAACTCATGTCATTATGGTGGCATCACATGATGTATGGGACTTTTTTCTCCTTTGCTAAACCGGATGTGGGCATGGGCAGCATATGATGCATCCGGCCCATGGGCTGGGAGTTTGACCATACTCTTTTTTTTTTATTGTTCATTCTCCAGCTACAGGTAATGCTTGATGTGCAACCATTCATTTAGTGATGATTCAAAGTTATAATGGCTTATATGATCGGTCCTCACAATTACAACCAATCACAGCATTCCCCACACAGTCACAATCAAAATTTGGGGGCTTAAAAATTAGGATGTATTCACAATGGTTGCAGCATCCTTGGGCCATGTGATTTCCATTTGGGACTTTCCCAGCCTTCTTCCAACAAGCACAGTCAATGGGACTAGGTGGATTGGTTTAAATGACCACACGATTCATTTAACAACTGCAGTGATTCATTTAACAACCATGGTTAAAAAAAGATTATAAAATTAGCTGCAACTCAATTAACAATTATCTTGCTTAACAATGCAAATTCTGATCTCAATTGTGATCATAAGTCAAAGACTTTCTATAAATCTTGGAATTGTAGAGTATGTTGCAAAAACAAAATACAAAGTAGAGAAAAACTTAGCCGTGTCCTTAAAAGAATGATTAACACGTTATAATTGGGTCTTAGGATAATTGGGTCTTAGGATAAGACCCTTAGGATACCTCTTCCTCATCTCCATTTTCTACCCATGTAATTTATCTTTTCCTCTTAAAGCAACAAACGTAAAGGTATGTATGACAGCTATTAAGTCATAGTTCCTTTAAAATGTTTTGGGGCACTATTTACAATATTATTGCTTCTGATCCACTTAATAATTAAGCTTCTCTGGTTATGTTACAAAGGAATGCTTTGAGTTTGAGGGACATTGATTGTGATCATAAATTCTGCCTGCATAGGTAATATGAACAGGGTTTCTCTCTTCACTGGTAGAGGTAAGGAGCAGTAACCTTTCAGATATATTAGATTCCAGCTAATATCAGTCCCATCTGGCTTGGTCAGGAACCATGCATCAAGAGAACTCTTAAGTCAACAACAAGCTATATTATCTTTTCAGTTGTAATAAGGAAGCTAATGTAATGTAAGTCTCATATGGAATATAAATTCACTAGGTGGCCATAGTGAGCTGCTGTTTGGCTAACCCACTGCCCCATAGCATGCCTATGTGATAGGATGATATTAAATTATTGGGTTGTTTTAGGCCTAAACATCTAATAATCAATGCTTATAAAATCTATTAAGATTCAGATAGATCCAATCTGCCCATTCTGTTATCCTGAATAAGAATTCAAAGGTTTCCCCCATGTAAGGGATTCAGAAGAGGCAGAAATAATAGTTTCCCATGCTAATTATCTTTTAGAACAATCTCTCAGAGATATGATTGCTACTTTCTCTGATGGACTTTAGAAATGTAGTAAAGCTGGAACTTTTAAAGTTAAATTATAGGAACTCCAGTCTGAGTTATGGAGACTGGGGTTTTTCATTGATCATAATCAAAATCTATAATGTGCACCATCAGAAGTCTTCTTGGAGTACAGAAACATATAAAAATGTAAATAAATAACTGTGGGGAATATACTTTAAATACATTTGAACTTTTAAGCCTTCCTCAATAAACATTTAGGTAATATTATTTGATTATATTTATCACAAGGTATTTTCTCAGGCATAGTTACCTGATGTTGTTTGTTTATTATGAACACTGTGTGTGGAAGAAAGAGAGAGGTGGAGATCCTTTGGTTAAAATTGTGGCACAATGATGACCAGACATTATTTTAGTGCTTCAAAATAAAGTACCAAAGAGTGAAACATGGATTTGAGAATATAATGGATTATTTTGGAGGCTTGATTAGATGCAAGACTTGAAGTTTTATTATCAGTTTCTTCAGCAGATAACAGAGCCTTTATCGTGGAAAGAGAGCAACACAGTTTGCCGTCCATATGTTTTAGACATTTATAATGAATTTCGTTTTCTACATATCCCTTCAGTTTTCCTCGGTGAAATGTTCTGTGAAACTTGAAAGACAGATGGATATCATTTTGCCTGCTGTGTAAAATAAATGAAAACACACAGAGGTCTAGACCTTTGCTTAGGATAAATTTGGCTTAGATAAATAGAACAATGAAACCATACCTGTAGGGGAGCCTGCTTTAATAATGCTCAGTTCAGCTGAAATAAACTGAATATTTCCGTGTGCAAAATCTAGTCTATCACAGAGGAAACATAACACCTGAAGATCTTTATGTCCTTTATGTCCTGTTCTTTCACATATCAATCATATACAGTAGAAACTTTTTACCTAACATCATCAGAAGATGAACAAGTTGTTTTCACACTGTTTGGGTTGAAGAAAGGCAAGAGTTCAGGATCGGTCAAAAATGCTGATGTCGAGAATGAGGCTGCTGGATTTTCTTTCTTTTTTAAATTAAATATTTTATTACACAAAAAACAGTTAAAAATTATGAACGTAATGAAGTCGGCTTGACATAACTTTTGGTCAGTATTGCATATATACAGTTGTTCAAATACAGTATATACATATATACATTTGTTCGCTCATATATTACATTTTCCAGAATCATTGGTCCTATTTTCATTTCATACCCTCAATACCTTCTCAGCAACTCTTTTCCCAGCTTAAGACCTTCCTTTCTGCCCCCACCAGTGATAGAATTTATTCCAAATTATATAATATGCTGACTCATCTTTATTTTTCATCTCTAAGGTTAGCTTATCCATTTCAGCGCATAGTAAAATATTGTTTATTGCTTTGTCTTCACTCGGTATATCTGTCTCTTTCCAGTTCTGGGCAAATGCTATCCTTGCCCCAGTAATGGGGTTGGTGGATTTTCATGAAATTAAGTGATGAAACAGACAGACAGGGATTCCTTTATTGCTGAGTGATATATAAGCAGCCCTTGACTTACAACAACAATTGGGGTCAGTACTTCTATTGCTAAGCAAGGCAATTGTTAAGTAAGCCGTGCCATTTTTTTAACTATATTTTTTATTAAGCAAATCAGTGAAGTTCTTAAGTGAATCATGGTCATTAAGCGATTTTGGCTTCCCTCATTGACATTGCTTGTCAGAAACTAGCTGGAAAGGTGATCACATCACACTAGGACATTGTAATTGTCATAAATACAGGCCAGTTGCCAAGTACCCAAATTTTGATCACGTGATGATGGAGATGCTGCAATAGTTGTAAATGTGAAGGCTGGTTGCAAGTAACTTTTTTCAATGCTGTTATAACTTCGAAGAATTGCTAAATGATTGGTTGTAAGTTGTGGACTACCTGGAATAATAGAATCTTTAAAGTCTCTTGATTATCATCAGAAAGACATTGAAGGCTGCTGATTCTCAAACCCTCCACAAGGTCTTCTCTATATTCTTGTACAGATAGATACGTCAGTGTGATCTAAAAACTTAAAGGAGGGGTTCCCAGTCTTTTAAAGAAAGGGTTCCCAATCTTGGCAACCTTAAGATGGGTGGACTTCAACTCTGGTGAATTCTGGGAGATCACCTGTCTTAAGGTTGCCAAGATTGGGGACTCCTATTCTAAATTATAAGGGGACATGGTGGCTCAGTGAAGCTGAGCTTGTCGATCAGAAAGGTCGACAATTCAGCAGTTCAAATCTCTAGTGCCGCGTAATGGAATGAGCTCCCATTACTTATCCCAACTCCTGCTAACCTAGCAGTTCAAAAGTATATAAAAATGCAAGTAGAAAAATAGGGACCACTTCGGTTGGGAAGGTAACAGCATTCCGTGCACCTTTGATGTTTAGTCATGCCTGCCACATGACCACAGAGATGTCTTCAGACAGCGCTGGCTCTTCAACTTTGAAATGGAGATGAGCACTGCCCCCTAGAGCCAGAAATGACTAGTACATATGTGTGAGGGGAACCTTTACCTTTATTCTAAAATAAAGGAAGAGCTGCAACCCATTTGAATGTGGTGTCTGCATTATCCAAATTTTACAGACATGTTTTGAAAATATTTTGTTGACTGTTTCAAAACGAATATGTCCATCAAGCCTGTCTTTGTTTGGCTTTGAAGAAAGCTTTTGTTCATATGATGGCATTCTCTAGGGTGTGTCTGTGTGTCAAAATCTCTTAAAGGGCAAGACAGCCCATTCAAAAAAAGTGAAAAATAAATAAACAAATCTGCAGTGTAATCTCACCCCATTTGCACATGCAGGGCTGGCTAAGTGACTTCACACTGTATCATACAAGTTAACTGTGTTCCAGGGAAACTGCCGCCTCTGCATTGGATTTCAATTTCAATTTTCTGGAATCATTTTCTATTTAGGCAATGGAGGTTTGCCTAATTATTTACTCCATTTGTTCCTCTTTCTTTAAAGGCCACTTTGGATTGCATTAGTCATCTAGATCAATGCCCTCTTGCAAATATTTAAATTGCAGCTTGAATCAGGCTCGCTTTGCTGACCTTTCAAGTTAGAACCACTCGACCAGGAGTAAGTTGCCTACAGTAATCCCTAAAGTTGCCACTCTGAAAGTGGAATAAGATGGAGAGGAGCTGCACTAACATAGCAAGCCTTGTGTGCAAGCTGATTTGTTTAATAATGAGAAATAAGGACGTTGCAGGAGAGAAATTATTTTGCCTCATTTATTTAGACCCGCCATCTCCCAAGGCTTTGTAGAATGCTGACCGAAGGGCATGTAGAAACGGCTCAGCAGAAACTGTCTGGATCTATTATAGTTTTGTCTTTACAAAATATATGCTGAAAATATAAAAGGACTGGAAAACTACTATCTTCCCAGTAGGTAGTGTATTAAAACAAAGTCCTACAAACTTCTTACGACTACCACCATGAGACAAAAAAAGCCCTCTAGATGCATAATTCATGTTCTATAATTTTCCCTGCCTCAAAATTATACTTCCGTGACTGGCCTGATCTTTGCTTCTCTTAAACACAGTCTTCTCTGCTTAGAAATATTGCATGTATTTGTGTTTGGGCAAATAGCCACTATAGTTTCCTAAATCTGTGGGGAGAACAGAGACAAAATGCAATTAGTATTTCATGTTCTGATTCTAAAGTCTTCTGTATTGCATAAAAAAAGTATCTGGAAGTTGGTTAGGGACAACAGCATGCTAAAATCAGCTTGTATCAGCTGAAAAGAACCCATTGGTAAATTTTTTGGAATTTTGTGAGCTGGTTGAGAGCAGAGCTCAGACATGCACTTAGTGCACTGATCAGCTGTTAACCAGCACAGTGATGGCAATGGATGTTGCATAACATTTACCAGTACATCACTGCCAAAGGGGAACATTTAGGAGTCTACAGGCTACTGTAGCATTTAGAACATAAGAAATGTTGAACATTAGTTGCACAAGGAATGAGCTTTCTATACTCTTTATCTGTGGTTATTTCATTCTGACTAAAGTTTAGATTCAAAAATGTATACGAAGGCCATGTCAAACTGTTTGTACATCTTTCCAGCAATGATCATATTAAATCAGGATCAAAGTATTGTTTATAGTCCCCAAGATTTAGAGTTAAGTTCTCTATCACTTAGGCAGATATCTTGTGTCCAATGCAATTTTACAGGACAATGTGGATAAGTAACTAAAGAACACTGAAGATGAAACAAGTAAGATTACAATTTGAAATTAATTAAGCACATCCTTGAAATATGAGAAAAGGAATCAAGTTGGACCTGTCTCCAAAGACTACATGAACAAGACCACGTAGCTTTTTTGGTAATAGCATAAAAATGGTTTGCTTTTATCTTCTAGGATTTAATTTTGTCCTTCCCAGACTTGTCTACAAAACTGTATTTTCTTGGTAGTTCATTATCCAAAAACTAACCGCAGATCAAAACCTGATTAGTATTTTGAAATAATCTTTCTGTCATCTGGGTGCTGTTCCTTGCTGAAGAGTTGACTTTCCAGAAAGACCATAGTTATGAACGATTAAATGTTTCTTCACTTCAAACAAATTCTTGTTTGCTCTTTATTTTTTTTCTTGCAAACATTTTTTTCTTCAGGGTTTTATTTCTCAAAAGCATGATTTCTTTCTCAGTTTTTTTCTCTGAGATATTCCACCTTTCTTTTATGGGGTAAAATCTACAGGTCTTGATGAAATGGCAATTACTTTCTTAAATAGTATAAAGCTAATTCTTTTTGCTTGTGATGCTTCTGAAATATTTTTATATTGTCACTTTTCTGTAGTTGAATTCTATTTTTCAAAAGAATTCAGATATGGATATAGAACTTCTTCTTTGTCTTACAAGTACTCCTTGCTTAATATCTGGTTGCTTCATGACCACTCAAAATTATAAGCAGTTCCCCAAAAGTTGGTTATACTCTGATTTTGAAGCTTTAATGGGCACATACACATACACAAACACACAGTTACCTGGTCATATTTTGGGTGCCTAGTAACTGTCTCACATTTGTGGCCATTTACAGCAGTTATAACTGCAATTTTTGGCTTTTTTTGCCACATGTTGCTGTTTACTTCTGGTTTCCATAAAAAAAAAAATCCATTGGATAAAATGGATTCATATAGTGATCATAGCATTTTATTTATGAATGTTAATATATTTGTTTAACAATAAATAAATCCTGCAAAAAAGTTCATAAAAACTAGGCCTGGTCAAATGGCGATCCACAACAATCACAAAGGCTTTTGACCAAAATTTCAGTCATAAGTTGAGGACCACCTATACTGCATGTCCCAACAACCCAGGATCACATTATGAGATTCTCTAGATTATACAACCACCAAATAATTACAGGTTTGGCTAGGAATCCCAGTGTGAAATCTCCAGTTCTTGTGGTTGTCTATTTTTAACATGTGGAATATATAGAGAACAATAATATCATGAAATAGTCTTCAATACGGAGATACATTTCTCTTCTAGTACTCTGTAAAAAAACAGAACCAACTCACAACAATTGTTTTTAAGAGGAACTTCGTAATCTAATTTTATCTTCACAAATAAGCTTGCCCATCACAAAATACATTATTTGAAATTAGGCATGCATTGAAGGGCTAAAAAAAACTAACAAGAAACAGTGTGCAGGAATGTGAAGGAGGAGTGGAAGAGTCAGTCAGAGGGTTGAAAAGAGGAATCACCCTAGAATCACTATGTAGCCACAAACGAATTAAGTCTCAACACTCTTGATTGCTATTAAATCTTATCTATCTCTAACCAGGTGATGACCATTAGTTGAGAAAATTTCTGTGCATAGGCTTTTAGCAATAAATCAGTTAAATTGAACCTTCATGTGTAAACCTGGGTTTTTTTGCACCTGACAGAGCTGGTTCCAATGTCTTGTCTGGATTTTGGAAATAGATATTTATATCTTTTTCTTTTACAATTTGATTTGGAACAGCATACATCCTAAATATATAAAAATAAATTGAAAGGAAGCGCTATTTCTTGTTAAAGAAAGGTTTGATTACCTCTTGCTCAGAATAATTGTCATGCATTTTCCCCATTATAATGTCTTTTTATAAACTTGCCCTGTAATGTAGATTAAGGTATAAATTCCATTTTGGCTGCCTCAATGCATATTCATTGAGTTGAAAGCCCAGGCAATTATTCTGATCATTTTGCTGCCAGATGGAACGAGTTGTAGGCTTTGACAGACACTTGATTTGACAGAATAATCCCTAAGAAATTTTCTGGATTATTTTTTTTTTCCAAACACATTTTCCCCTACCTCAATTTGGAAGAAATGAGGTTGTATGACAGAGTGAGAATGCAAGCAGATTTGAAATAATTTCATTACTTCTTTTATACCAGTTTGCTTTTTCGTTTAAGTTACCTTTCTGTTCCTTTATGCTCATAAAGTTTTAGAATCAACTCATAGTTTGCACAAATTGTCATCTCTCCTAGGGTAAGCAATGAAGTACAAAGGTAAATGCTGCATAAACAATCCAGAAAAAAAAATATTAATAGGATACAGCCGATTCCAGAGGGGTATCATATCACATTATTTCTCCCTAAACAGCAGGAGAAACAGAAGGAATGTTATGCTTCCACACCTGTTATATCGTGTTAGTTTTGATAATGTTTGAATGGGTAGAAAGGAATATGTATTGTGAGTCCCAATAAAGCAGCAGTTTGGAAAATACATGTTTTCCCTGTTTGAACATATCAAGTAGACTTTTCTAATCTAAAGCTATCCAAATGTGTTATCCTATTCCATAATTTTCAGCTTAAATTTCCAAGAGTTTAAATCCAATTCATCTGGAAGCATCTGGAAAAAGGAAGACACACTTATATATTATTCTTCTAATACTCCTAATGAACTAGGAGATGTTATAATCAGGAGGGTCACCCTAAGCATATTTTGCATTGCGTTTTGCAAAATGAGAAATAGAAACACGCTGCATTAAAATAGTTCTTATATTCTGACAGTCTGATGAAATCTTTTAAATTTGTTTGCAAAAATCTCCCCAAATTCTTCGTCTCTTTCAAGCTTCTATAGATAATCCTTGATTTATGACCACAATAGGGACCAGAACTTCAGTTGTAAGTTGTTGCAGTCATAAATTGAGGCATCCACATGACCGGATCTGATTTTTCAATCATGTTTACAGCAGTTATTCATCAAATTATTCCAGAAACCAGGAAAGAAATTTAGTTGCAGATGTAGGCCGGTTGATAAGGGCCCAAAATACAGTTATATGACTGGGGGAGCACTTACAATGACTGGAACTACTGAATGGACTATAAAGTACCGTTCTGGGTTTGTCATAACTTTAAACCAAGGGCCTTCAAACTTGGCAAATTTAAGACTTGTGGACTTCAACTCTCAGAATTCCTCCTCCAGTCATGTTAGTTCAGGAATTCTGGGAATGGAAGTCCACAAGTCTTGAAGCTATCAAGTTTGAAGACCCCTGCATTAAATGATCATTAAATAACCAGTCATAAGTTGAGGATTGCCTGGTATATGGTCTTTGGAAGATTGTATTCCTCTGTAGTTCCAAGAAGGCTAGTTTTAAGACTTTTGTGCTGATTTTAAGTAGCTTGATTATAGAAATTCTCAGAAAGTTAAGAGCAACTGTTTTCTACATAAAATTACTATAAAACTAGCAATAGTGATTACACTTATATACCACTTTACAGCCCTCTCTAAGTGGTATATAAAGTCAGCTTATTGCCCCCAACAATTTGGAACCCCATTTTACCCACTTCAAAGGATGGAAGGCTGAATCAACCTTAACCCTGGTGAGATTTGAACTGCCAAATTGCAGGCAGCTGGCAGTCAGCAAAACTAGCCTGTAGTACTACACTAACCGCTGTGGCACTGACGCTATTGTTTCAAAACAGTTCCTCATAAGTCATATTTTGCCTGGAAACATTGAGCAGTGTTGCATAGGCTTTCAGAAGGATTTTTCAAAACAAATGCCCAATGTTATTTCCTGATTTAGAAATTTTTATTTATTACACAGAAAAAAATATAGAATTTTCATTACTTTGCATTACATTGCAGTTAAGTAATTGCCGAGGCATCTAATTTAGAATGTTAAGGTTTTTATAAATCCATATTTCTTTAATAAGCATTCATTAAATGCAATAACATCTGCCTTAAAGTATTAAAAATAAATATATTTCAAGGAAAATATAAATCTGGCTATTGTTATTTTTAAATGTTGTATTATATTCCTGTTACTTTCATGTCTACCGTGGACTCAAATCTTCACTACATAAAAATATTTTCATATAATAAATTGTAGTTTTGACTGATGGATTTAAGTATTTATGGTCTGCAGCCTTGTTCATTGCAACATCAGACAGAATTTCAAAATACTATATGGGAGGTCAGGATGTATTCTCTAGCTTTGCCAAATTAAGTGGTTTCAGATTGGATTTTTTTTTCAACCTATACTCCTTGTTCTTGATTGGGGTTCTTTGCTTCCTTTGATTAATGTCTTTCTGCAAGGACACTCATGGTGGTAGTTCAGTATATAAATAATGCAGAAAGAGAAGAAACAAGAAATGAAACATGTGGGAATCTCCTAGCTGGACTACCACAGTTCATTGTATGCCTTTGAAAACAAGGTTTAAAATAGGGATGTCAAATCTGGGCTGCAAAACTCCAGATGATCCCTAGGGGGCAAACACAGGACTCTTAATTATTTTGTGCCATCTGGTGGTAATCTGGAATATTGCAAGTCAATTCTGATATCCCTACTCGAAGGTAGTGCTCATTCATATCAGATATGGTACAGTCTTGGCAGCAGCTTCAGAGGTGGCATTCAGCAGGTTCTGACCAGTTCTGGAGAACCGATAGCAGAAATTGTGAGTAGTTCAGAGAACCGGTAAATACCACCTCTGACTGGCCCAACTCCCATCTATTCTGTACCTCCCAAGTCCAGCTGATCGGCTAGGTCTTCTTTTGTTGCCCTGCACAATAGAACAGAGCTGGAAAGCAGGTTAATGGGGTGGGGTGGGAATGAAGATTTTGCAGTATCCTTCTCTTGCCACACCCACCAAGCCACATCAAGCCCACCAAGCCACGCCCACACCACCGGTAGTAATTTTTTTTTAATCCTATCCATAAATGCGTGCCCACATTGCATGCTCAAGATCTGAATAGAGCATCCCAAAGCATGCCCTATCTATTTTGACCAAATATGTAATGTGGACGTCAGGTTAGAAACTAGAAGCCAGGGAGTTCCAGTCCTGCCTTTGCCGTGCAAGCTGGCTGGCTGACTTTGGGCCTATCAGTGGGGGACTATGAATTCTAGTCTCTCCTTAGGCACAAGAGTCAGCTGGGTGACTTTGGGCCAATCACCAGAAGACTGTGAGTTCTAGTCCCACCTTAGACACAAAAAAACAGTTGGGTGACTTTGAACTAGTCACTCTCTATCAGCCAATCACAGGGCAGTTGTGGGGAAAATAGGAGAAGGAAAGCATGTGTTTAAATAAAGGCAGGGATAAAATAATCTTGCCAATTTTGACTTCTTCGCTACTCTTGACGGGATAAAATAATCTTGCCAATTTTGGCTTCTTTCACTACTCTTGGTTACTATTGAGACTTGGAGCAGCTTCACAGTTTATTTGGGCTTATCAGAAAGGCACACTTAAAATTTAAGCCCACTTTGAAAGAATAAGAGAAAAAGGGGAAAGTATTTTTAAAAATTAATGAACAATATAAAACTTCCCATGGAGGTAAAATAATGAGTATTATTTTACCCCCATGGGAAGTTTTATATTGTTCATTAATTTTTTTCTAAAATACTTTTTGTACTATGTCCAAATTGGCAAGATTCTTTTATATGGTTATCATGGTATACAAAGGAACAACAACAAAAAAAAAAAACACCACAAATAACTTTAACACCCCAATCTGTGAAACCACCCCAATTATTTGGATGGTCTGAGAATTATAAGTTTAGCATATCTGAGGGATACAAGATGGCTAAACCTGTTGGTCCAGCGTAAGAACTAATCCACTACTGTTTATAGTTGGATCTCTATGGCTTTGTCAAAATACTATGATTTTACATTCCCATTGTAACATTATATATGATTGCAGTCTCTCAATTATTGAAAGAGAGATGGATGCAGAGCTAAAATCTTTAGGAAGACTCTCATCGTTTAAGTCTGGAAATGAGGTATGAGTGAAAATGGAAGTTCTATTTTCTGTCGGGGCATGAAAAATACTTTTAAATACTGTAACCTGTGCCTAATTAATGTAAACATCTGCATGAATTTTAGTAATAAGATGAAGTTCGCTACATGATACCTGCCATGACTTTTATTGAAGAAATCAATTAAGGCTTTATTCTTAGCTTTGAAAAGAGCCAGATCAATGTACTTCTTAATACCAGTATCTGACTGTAGAATTTGACTTGTATGTTTTGTTTTGTTTTAATTACCTGCCATCAGAAATAACCAGTTTGTAATAAAAATCCGTGATAACCTTTTCTTCTTTTACATCAGTGTTGTTTTTTGCATGCATATGCTAACTGTGCAGTCTCTACTTCTCCTGCTTTATCTCCTATTTTTGAGCAGCTTCCCTTTTTTAAACATGTGTCTGTTATCTTGCCTTTTAGGTCGTGATGATATGTTAATTGATTAATTAGCAATCTGAAGTATGGGCTTTCCCCTTCGGTCACACAAGCAATTTATAATGTTGGCAGGAAAATGGAGATTTAGCCCAGTAATTAATTACTTCATATCTTGCCATTCGTTGACAAGGTCTCTCCTTTCTCATTTTTGATTTAGATATTTTAAGACTTATTCCAAGGTTTCTCAACCTTAGCAATTTTAAGACATGGAGATTTAAACTCCCAGAATACCCCAGCCATACCAGATGAAGTCTACACATCTTAAAATTGCTAAGGCTGAGAAACTCTGGCTTGTTCCATTTTTTCAAGAATTTTATTAAAATTACTATTATATAGCATTCAGATAAAAAAAGATGATAGAAAATGGGGAAAGTTAAAAAAAGGGGGGGGGAGAAATATGTAAGGACAGGGAAAAGAAAAGCACGGATTTTAAATTTTTTTAGCACAGTAAAATAGAGAATATACAAGTTCCATGGTGACAAATATACAAGATCCGTGGTGGTGCAGTGCAGGTTAGAGTGCAGTATTGCAGGCTAATTCTGCCAACTGGCAAGCAGCTTGATTCTGTTCAAGGTTAGTAAAATGAGGGCCAGATTGTTGGGAGTAATTTGCCAACTCTGTAAACTGCTTAGACAGGGCTGTAAAGCATTATGAAGTGGTATATAAGACTAAGTGTGATTGTTATTGCTATTCAGCATTTTATTTTATCAGCTTAGAAAGGACCAGCCATTTCTATAACAACAAACTATATTAATCACCAAACATTCTTTTTATTTTTCTGTCTCAAGCACAAACTCCAGAAGTGGTTTTCAAGTGGAAACAAAACTGAGATATGTTACTTTCTCTAATTGAAACATCCAGTTTTGTCATTCCTGCTTTTTTCCATTCCTTCTGTTGTAAGGATTGATGTGTCTTTCCATTTCTGTGCTTATAGAATTATCATGGCAAGATACCCTGGATCTTCCAGGTAGCCTTAATAGGGATTAAAAATTGTAGAGCTTGAAGGCACCACAAGAAACATCTAATCCAACACTCTGTGGTGTTCAGGAAAATCACCTATGAGGTGTGACTGTCTAGCTCTTGAAAATCTCCAGAGGAGGAGAATCTGTAACATCTATAAGCAATCTTACTGTCAGGATATTTATTTATTTTTGTCAATTGCTTACAAGATAATAGGTATAAGTAAAAGCATAGTTATGAATACATAGATCCATATAAGAAAAATAAAATATAAAAGAAAGAATAGGACCGGGACGGTGGGCACGTTGGTGCGCTTATGCACGCCCCTACAGACCTCTTAGAAAAGGGGTGAGGTCAATAGTAGATAGTCTAAGGATAAAGTTTTTGGGGTTTGGGGAAGAAACCACAGAGTCAGGTAGAGTATTCCAGACATTGACCACTCTGTTGCTGAAGTCGTATTTCCTACAATCAAGTTTGATGCGATTAACCTTGAGTTTGTATCTATTGTGTGCTCTTGTGTTGTTATGGTTGAAGCTGAAGTATTCATTGACAGGTAGGGCATTGCAATGTATGATTTTATATACTATACTTAGATTGGATCGAAGGCGGTGTAGTTCTAGGTTTTCAAGGTCTAGAATTTCGAGTCTGGTGGCATAAGGTATTCTGCAACGAGTAGAGGAGTGGCTTGAATCACTGGATGATTTGAGCATTGTAATATCTAGGAAAGAAATGGAGCAACTATCTCTTTTGTCAGCTAAATATCGCATAGGGTTTAGTTTGCAGCAAATTGCAAACTAAATTTGCAAATCAAATGATCAGAGAGATCATTAATGGACATTATGTCCAACCTGTTTCTGTGCAGGAATCCAATTAAATAATAATAATAAAATACTGGAAGCATACATTCTTCCCAGAAAGTCATACATATTATGTTTTGCTATATTTATTTGGTTGTTTGGCTCTGGATCCTAAAGAAAAGTTTTCCAGAATTCTAAAGCTACCCCAAAAACTTATTTTCTGCATTTCCCACATGCTGCTGCATGGCCTTGTCATTGCTTAGCAGAAAGTTCTGTTCTTTGAAACCCAGATCTGCCACTCAGCAATCCATCATTTTACTTTTCAAGAGTGCCTACTGGTCCTAACCATCAGGATGTTAGTGCTAGTGTTAAAATGTACCTAACGTTTCCCCTGATTGAAAATGTGACAGCTAGGGTTGATAACTGGTATAAGCAATAAAAATTACAGTGATTTACTAAACATAATTTAAAATGTTTGCATTGACTTTTAAGCCTTTAATGTCTTAGGATCTGATCCTCTGAAGGATTGTCTTACCCATTATAAATATCTCTGTGGTGCAGATCATGTCTTTTTCATGCATTGCTCCCTACCTGTGATATGTAATCCCTCTGGATATATGAATCCATTCTCAGCTTTTAAAAAACATCCATCTCTTTCCAGTGTTTTAATTGTTAATTGATCTTCATGATGGTTTTATGTTCTTAACTTTTTTTCTGTTATTAATTGCCTTGGGGGCTATTCCAGGGGAATAATTGAATAGCATACTACATTTTCTAATCCTGATGATAGTCTAATACCCTTCCATCAGAGTCAAATTCCCAAGCCCCTTTTGTTTGAAAGGTTAACGGGCTTAAAATGTGTTGCACATATATGAGCCGGTCAGATTACAATGCTTCATTTAAAAAAACAAACTAAAGCAGGCAGTAACTAGACCACAATAAATGTTTTGCAATTTGTTCAGGAACAAACAAGAATAAATCCAATCTGTATTTCCTTTTTCCTTTTTATCATACTTCAACTCACTCTTTCCACCTCTGACTAGGAACATCAGTAAGATTTATCTATCAAGGAAGAACTGTTTCTCACCAAATGTCTCATAATTTACTTAGTAATTACAGTTCACTCACTAAGAAAAGCAAAAACACTTTCGGGTTTGTCAGTACAAGGAGTGAGAGTTTTTGATAGTGCGTGCTGTTTCAAAAAGGGAAGACATAAATTTCCAAAATTTAAGCCATTCACTTTCCAAGTATGACTGTTTGGAAATTAGACTCATAAAATCATAAGGCGATAAAGGATCTTGGAAGACTCCTAGTCCAACTTAAGGCCCGTGGGCCAAATCCAGACTACGGGATACTTAGATCTGGTCTGTGAGGCTGCCCCAGAAACAGTGAAGGACCCTCAGTGCCTCTGCCAATGAAAACGGAGCTGGGGAGGGCATTTGCCCCGCCCCCCCCAGTTCCATTTTCATTGGCAGAGGGTTCTAGAAGGTCATCACAGCCAAAAATGAAGCTTGGGAGCCTATTTTCATTGGCAGAGTGCTTAGGGCACTACAGGCGCCCCTGACACGAGTGAAGTAGAACTGGCCATGCCCACCCTAGCTACCCCCCACCCAGACTTCCCGAGGTCAAACACAATTCTGATGCAGCCCTCAATGAAATCGAGTTTGACATCCCTGTTCTAGTCTAACCCTTTGCCCAAGGAATGAGTTCTTATAGTATCCCAGACAAAGTGCTGTCCAATCTTTTCTTTAAAACTTCCAATGATGGCTCACCCAGAACTCTGGGAGGCAAGCTGTTCCATTGATTAATCATTCTAATGATTAATTCCTCCTTATTTCCTTATCTCCCTTGAATAAATTCTTCCCATTGCTTCTTTGTTTTGTCTTCAGGTAAATGCAAAATTCTTCTTTAAGGCAGCCCTTCAAATATTGGAAGACAGCTATCCTGTCATCCCCCTGAGGTTTCCCTTTATTAGGCTAAACATACACCGTTCCCGTTCTGCTTTTGTTGCTCTTCTCTATCTAGGGCTGCGGCTTCTTTTTTGTGCCACGCGTCAACTTCATGAAAGGGCCATCACAAGTCTGGTTCTTTTGTTGTGTGGTTGCGTTATTGATCTCTGGACTTTTTTGCTTGCATTCTGCTTATAAATAAAGTTTCCCAAATTTGTCTCAATTCTCATCAATTTAATGGAACTGAATTTGCTTTTGAGATTCCATTCAAAGGAGAAGGACATTTTAGTGATGGAATGGGACAATGAGTAGCTCGACATGGGCAGCACCACTAAATTGCCTCTGCCAACTCATCTCCACCAAATTGTTATAGGACAATTCAACATAACCACTTGCTGTGAGGACAATTTACTACAGGCAGCCAGAGGAAGAACCAGCCAGGCAGCCAAATGGACGAGCAAAGCACAGAGTGGCAGCAGCAGCCCAGGTCTTCCCATTTTCACACACCTTACATGTCAAGCATTATTCATATTTAATAACTATAGCACTTTGCCACTGTGCCAAATTCCAAATTCTCTTGGTCTTTTGTAGCATTGAAGTGGCCAAATGCCATGTCTTTTCTTGAGCAGACTAGTACACTTGTTTAAGTGACTATCTCATTTAACCACTGATAGTTACAGCAATAACGGAAAATTAACTTTGTGACCAATCCTTGCATTTATAAATTTTGTGGGTTTGTAAAGCAAAAGAAAGCTGAAGTCAGATCACAAAAAGATCACTGAAGTCAGTCAGTTTCACTTAGTGACCAAGTTGCTGATCCCAATTCTGATTGCTATTACTATTGTAATTTCCAGCTTCTTTGGCTTCTGTCTTCTTCTCATTCAATCCCAAATGAAACAACACAACAAATATCCTGCGGGCTCTTTCCAGAACAAGAAGTATAGGCAGCTAGGGAATCCACAAAGTGATGAGAAAACGTATCACAAAGAACATCCACTCCCCAGTAACTGCATTTCAGAACCACCAAAAACACCAAGAAAACATTTGAAGTAAATGTTCAAGCCTTCTGTGAATGCGGAAGAGAACTAGAAACATCTTGTACTGAGAAAGAAAACTAGAGAAATGAAAAACATTATTTTGGTACAATATTGCTTTGCTAAAAGTTTGTTGATCTTCCCCTTTTCTCCTGTTGAAAAAGTTGGCTTTTGGGAAGAAGTCAGGTGGAGTTCATTAGCCCTTAACTCCTAATTGTAAAGTTAGAAGGACCAGTTATTCCCCATACACACACCAGGGTTTGGTAAGCAGTTCGTATATTTGGTTCATCCTTCCAACAATTCCAAGGTGGTTTGTAGCCTTTTCCAGAAAACTTGTTGAAAAGATATTTTCACACTTCCTACTGGCTTTGCAACTCTCTGGGCTCCTTGTTATTGTAACTGGATCATATATAAATCCAGCAGCTTGTGAAAAGTGATTCTGCTCTGAAGTTCAATGTAAAATCAAGCAAGGTTGGGGTTTTCATTCTGTATTTTAAACACTTCAAATTTTGCACTTCAAATATTTGTTACTTAAAATTTAAAAAGGGGAAAGATCAAGCACATTTAAGGAGAAGCTGCTATCTTCTCCAAGTAATTTTTAGAAACTTCTATTACCTACATATATAAAAGCCGAGTACCACTCACTCATCATGAAATCTCCAGAACCATAAAGCCTACAAACTTGAAATTTGCCACGTATGTTCCTCTTGGCTTCTAGATGCTTTCTAAGAAAGGATTTTTTGAAATGACCATCAGATCATTACTATTTCTTAATACAGTAATTAACACGCTCTGATGCTAAGGAGTTTCACTCCCCCTCCCCATCTGAAAAGAACTCTTTTCCAAATGCCTGTTGCCTCACATTCCGTTACCTCCATTCAAACTGGCAGACGTTCCACTTCTTCACTCAGGAAGGGTCTGGGACTTCTTACAGTACTAAGTGTCAGCACCTCACCAAACTGTCTACACCTTCCACTTATGGAACTGCTTCCGGACTCAAGGCGGTGGGAGCTGTGTTCCCTTGTATGTTTCAATCACCAACTACTATTGAGCCAACAGATTGTGAATTGGATTTTTCCTGCATAGCCCAATCACATAGTGTCATCGCGAAACATGGGTATCCAGCTAGTAATATTAGAAAACAACTTGTGCCTTCTAATGATGCCCGGCTGTCCCATCCTGTATTGAGAATATAATTGATGTAGTAATCCCAATGCATATGAAAGATGATAATTTGGAAGAGAAAAAACATAGAATTATGACATTTTCTGGAGAGAGACTACATTCCCATAGCATGAAAAGTTATCTTCATTTCATAACGGGGAAGAACAATAAGCCAAGTTATAACAAATATGAATGTTTGCAAGCTAAGTATGAAGGATGTTTGAAATAGAAATAACTGGCAAAGAATAGAATTTATTGTATCTTCTGGAAATTGTCCAGGCTGAGAAGTCACTTACTGTATACGTAATCACGCTGATTGAAACAAATTAAAGGTGTTCAGTCATCAGAATAGCAGATATTTAGCCATCAACTAGACATATGCACATAGAAGATTGCTGTGTACATTGTATTACAACTGAACAAATCACACTATGACTTACTGTGAGACATGAATCCATCTAGTGTAGTTTTCAGACTGTGTGCCATGATTTGGCAGAACATTTAAATCTAAGCAGAATGTTCACCCAAGTGAAGATTATTTGATTAGATTAGTGAGTCTTCCTTGAGTCTTCAAACAGGGAACTTCTCATCATTTACACTTATATTTATCTGAAAATGCCACAGATTAACCTTTGGTTCTTTTCTAGTCACCTCCTCGGTGGATTAATGGCTCTAACCAACCATCTTCCAGACATTGATAAAATTGGAAATTGCTACCCTAAATATTTTAGACTATGAGGACAAGTAGGGAATCTGGATCAGTCATTGGGACCAGAGGTTTAGTCTTTTGAAGTTTTGGACTTGTGCTGGAGCCCATCTTTGGGGATCTTCTGTCTCTCATCAGAACATATGCTTCTGATGACTGACACAGATTGGATCCTGCAAAAATACGTTCAGTAGATTTCAAATACTTTTTATATATGGTTGCTTTAAAAAGTTATTGATGTGAATCGGATAAGGGAGAAATTCCTTGAGGATGATGGGCTCCAGCACGAATCCAAAAATTCGGAAGAGAAAACCTCTATTCCCTGTTACTGATCCAGATTGGATCCTGCAACATTATCCCGAGACATAAATATTTGTCTTCATACACAAGGAGGGAAGGTTACCAGAATGCAAGATATCAAAACATAAAATAAAGCATAAGCCATGGTGGTGCAGTGGTTAGAACGCAGTACAAAGCTACTTCTGCTGATTGCTGGCTGCCTGCAATTTGACAGTTTGAATCTCACCAGGTTCAAGGTTGACTCGGCCTTCCACCCTTCTGAGGTCAGTAAATTGAGGACCCAGATTGTTGGGGGCTATAGGCTGACTTTGTAAACTGTTTAGAGAGGGTGTGCTGTGAAGCGGTATATAAGTTTAAATGCTATTGCTATTTTGAGAATTAAAAATTTGTTATTACAAGTCTTTCGTGTTGATTTCTTCTTGCCAGAAATAATCATTTAAAGAGAAATAATAAAACAATGTTCATGTGAAGCCATAATATTTATAGGGACAAAGTTCTCACTGTTCTGAAATGAAATTGATTGCATTGTTTATTTCATATTTTTAAAAAATATAAATGAAGCAAAATTATGCAAACAAACATATTTTTAAAAATGTTTTTTGCAGATAAATACACTCAGGATGAGTTAAGTAATATTGACCTTTTCTTTAAACTAGCAGTAGAGATAGTCATCTTCTTAGGATCACAATTGGGACAAGAATTTATGTTGCTAGGGAGGTGGTTTTTAAGTAATTTGTACCTGATATTATGACCCTTTTGCCAGGGTTGTTAAGCGAATTATTGCAATATTTAAATGACTCCAACTTCCCCAGTTGATTTTGCTTGTTAAAAGCTGACCGAGAAGATTACAATTAATCTGACTTGACAGTGTTACCATTGTTGCAAATATATGCTGGTTACTAAGCACCCAGACTTTCATCTCACAGGATTATGGTGATGCTGCAAAGACTTGTAATAAGACACTTTTCTCAGTACCATTATAACTCCAAACTAAATGAATGAGGACCACTTCGTTGGAAGAAATATCCACCTGGTTCAGTTCCAAATGGGGAGAAAGACACTGGAAATATAAAGGATGATTGGAAAAATGGTTTAATAGAGCAAAACCATTAATTCCATGGTCCTGCTGTAGCTGAACACATGGAGTGGAAAGTGAGGGTTATTTATACTCTCTCTAGGCTTTGAACTTGAGCTTCCTATTCCTGTGCAAGCAATATATTCCATTGGCTGTAGTCAGACTCCCATGGGCTATGCAGGGTCATGTTTGTCTGAATCAAGTTTGGTTGAACCTTGGGCTGAAGCAATGCCCTTAAGAAATTTTGTAATGCAGTGAGCCTGTTGCTAGATAATCCTATAATGTCCTGGAGGATCATTTCTTAATCTTATCACCCTGGAACTGAAGGTTTTTTTGTTTTATAGATAGACTGGAACAGTCTTTCTTAGTGGTCACCAAATATCTGCTGGAGGCAGAGAGCTGAGGTTCTGGGTTTCTGTTTCCTTTAAAAAAAATATTTCTTTTTTAGGGGAAATATTTTATCCTGTCTTTTTAAATATTTCCTAAAATATTTCATTATTCTAGGAGAGGGGTGTGGGTGCTGATTTTCTTCAACTTGTATAAAATACGTTTTATATTCAACAAACTTTCTGAATTTGAAGCAGTTCTGATCATTCCATGCAATTACCCGAGTTTGCAATTTCTTAGAATTGAATTTAAAATATCTGTTTCAAACTCAGAACTAGTTCAGAACTAGAACAGTATTGTAACACCTCTGGAATTGTCAGAATAACCCAGTGTAAACTTGAAATGAATAGAATAGAATTGAATAGAATAGAATTCTTTATTGGCCAAGTGTGATTGGACACACAAAGAATTGGTCTTGGTGCAAATGCTCTCAGTATAGATAAAAGAAAAGATAAATTCACCAAGAGTCAAGAATCGAAAGGTACAACACTTAATAATAGCCATAGAGTACAATAAGCTATCAAATCAAATCAAATCATAGAATAGAATAGAATACTTTATTGGCCAAGTGTGATTGGACACACAAGGAATTTGTCTTGGTGTAAATATTCTCAGTATACACAAAGAAAAGATACATTAGTTAAGAATCAAGAATCATAACGTACAACACTTAATAATAGTCATAGGGTATAATCAACAATCAAATCATACCAGGAAACAGTCAATATAAATCGTAAGGATACAAGCGACAAAGTTACAGTCTTACAATCACAAGTAGGAGGGGTGATGAGATAAAGAGTGATGAGAAGATTAACAGTAATAGTAGTGCAGACTTTGTAATAGTTGAATAGTGTTGAGGGAATTATTTGTTTAGCAGAGTGATGACTTTGGGAAAAAATGTTCTTCTGTCTAGATGTTATGGTGTGCAGTGCTCTATAGCATCATTTTGAGAGAAGGAGTTGAAACAGTTCATGTCCAGGATGTGAGGGGTCTGTAAATATTTTCACAGCCCTCTTTTTGACTCATGTAGTAATACAGGTCCTCGATTGAAGGCAGATGAGTAGTAATTGTTTTTTCTGCAGTCCTAATTATCCTCTGAAGTCTGTGTCTGTCCTGTTGGGCTGCAGAACCAAACTGGACAGTTATAGAGGTGCAGATGATAGACTCAATAATTCCTCTGTAGAACTGGATCAGCAGCTCCTTGGGCAGTTTGAGCTTTCTGAGTTGGTGCAGAAAGAACATTCTTTGTTGTGCTTTTTTGATGATGTTTTTGATATTAGGTGTCCTTTTTAGGTCATGTGATATAGTAGAACCTAGAAATTTGAAGGTCTCTACTGTTGATACTGTGTTGTCTAGTATTGTAAGAGTTGGTAGTATGGGAGGGTTTTTTCTAAAGTCTACCACCATTTCTACGGTTCAGTTCCGGATTGTTCCGGTTACACCACAAGGCAAGTTGTATAACCTCCTGTCTGTATGCAGATTCACATTGTCTCGAATGAGACCAATCACTGTTATGTCATCAGCAAACTTCAATATTTTAACAGATGGATCATTTGAGATGCAGTCATTGGTATATAGGGAGAAGAAAAGTGGAAATAGCACATGCCTTGGGGGGGCCCTGTGCTGAATGAAGGTATTGAATGTCATTCTACCTAGCTTCACCTGCTGTTTCCTATCTATTAGAAAGCTTATGATCCACTTACAAGTGTGTTCAGGTACTGCTAGTTGGTTTAATTTACTTAGAAGAGTGTCTGGAATGATGGTATTGAATGCTGAACTGAAGTCTACAAAGATGACCCTTGCATAGGTATTTGGAGATTCAAGGTGTTGTAGGATGTAGTGCAGAGCCATGTTAACAGCATCATCTGTCGATCTATTTGCTCGGTATGCAATCTGCATGGGATATAACAGCAGATCCGTGATGGTTTTCAGATGGGACAGCACAAGCCTTTCAAAGATTTTCATAACTACAGATGTTAGAGCAACTGGTCTGTAGTCATTCAGTTCTTTGATGGAGGGCTTCTTTGGCACTGGGATGATGATAGAATGTTTGAAGTAGGAAGGAACATAGCACAATTCTAGTGATCTATTGAAGATTCAGGTGAAGATGGGGCCAATTGGTCAGCACAGACTTTTAAGCAAGAAGGAGTTATCTTGTCTGGCTCTGGTGCTTTTCCTGGCTTTTGTTTGTGTAATAGATCTTGCACTTCTTTTTCTGTGATCACCAGAGGTTGTGAGCCCAATGGATTGGGGCCAGTTGTAGGAGGCTTGGCTGTTGTTGGTATGCTTAAGATGTAAGTTGTGGAGATAGGTGGCTGTAGTTTCTTTTCAAACCTGCAATAAAACACATTCAGGTCATCTGCTAGTTAATAGTCAATATAGATCAGTGGTTCCCAAACTTTTTCAGTCCACCGCCCCCTTGGTGCTACAAACTCTCCTCAGTGCCCCACACCCAGGGTTGGGATTCAAATTTCTGTGGGCATCGCCTAATCTGAGGGTGTAGCTTGCTGGTCATGTGACTGGATGGGTATGGCTTACTGGTCACATTACTGGGTAGGTGTGGTTTGGTGGTCATGTGACTGGGTGGGCGTGGCCAGATGACTGGCAAACCAAATACAAGTGGTCCTCACTTAATGGCCGGTTGTTTAGCAAGTGTTCTAATT
Source organism: Bungarus multicinctus (assembly GCA_023653725.1). Classification (NCBI taxonomy): domain Eukaryota; kingdom Metazoa; phylum Chordata; class Lepidosauria; order Squamata; family Elapidae; genus Bungarus; species Bungarus multicinctus. The sequence continues at coordinate 14,430,438 of CM042840.1, read as the reverse complement.
TATGACTGGCCTCCCCAGAGCTACTTGACCTGTTTTTGGAATTTTGACAGTCATGCACACACACATACACACACACTCCCTTCCAACCCTGCTGGAGCAGGTCATTGGACCACAATCGGCAAAGCATCTCTGATTAGATTCTAGTAGTGAATAGAATCTAATCAGAGATGCTTTGCCGATTCTAGTTGATTTTTGTTTGTATTTCTTTATTTTATGTTGCTGAATTGCATTGACATGTGTGTCCCTTCTTGTGCACAACCCAGAAGCTTTTGGGATTCTTTGCAGCAAAAATTACCGACCTCTAGTTTTGCTCTACTTTTCAAATGTGCTGCCACTGCCACGTTCTAGGTGCTGGCCCCGCAGGTCCACCCCATTGAGCCTGCTGCATCAGAGGGACCTGCCAAAGCAAGTCCTAGTGGAGCAGTGCAACAAATCAATGGGGTGAGCCTGAGAAAGGGAAAGAGAGATAGAGAAAAAGAGAAGGAAGAAAAGAGAAAAGGGAAAGAAAAAAAAAAGGGACAGACAAAGAAAGGGGGAGATGGAAGGAAGGGACAGAAAGAAAAAGAAATAAAGAAGGAGAGAGGGAAGAAGGAGAAATATAATGAGATATCTATTCCAGTCCAATCACCTGCTCCAGCAGGATTAGAAGGGAGTGTGTGTGTGTGTTCTCCTTGTAATTTACCAGTACATTTTGGTTTTGCCTTCTTCAGAATTGGCACTGTGATATATTGCGGAAAAATATTTTTTTAGTGTGGAGATCTGGTCCAATGGATCCTGTTTAAAGCCTCAACAAAATGTGAGAGCTTCCTGATAGTCTTGACCATGTTTCGTCCACAAAACCTTTAAAAGAAGCCAAAGAAGTTTCAATGTGGAAAAGGGCCTCAGTCTAAACTAGACCTCATTTCAATCTGATGTATCAGGTCTGTCTGTCTGTCTGTCTGTCTGTCTGTCTGTCTGTCTGTCTCTCTCTCTCTCTCTTCCCCTCCCTCCCTCCATCCCTTCCTCCCTCCCTCCCAGACTGGCTTTGCTGTATTTTCCAGGTGTGCTTGCGGGGCCGGTGCTTCGAACATGGATGGATGGAGAGAGAGAGAGAGAGAGATTGGTAGATAAATAGGTAGGTAGGTAGGTAGATAGGTAGGCAAGCAGGCAGGAAGACAGACAGACCTTTTGGATGGATGGATGGATGGATGGATGGATGGATGGATGGATGGATGGACGGACAGAATGCGACAGCGGCGGCACATTGGGAAAGTGGTGGTGGCAGCTTTTCCCAACGTGTTGCCGCATTCGAGGCGCCAGCTCTGGTGTAGTACAACAGTCAATGGGCCTGCAGGGCTGGCGCCTCAAATGTCCCCCTGCCGCCTCTTAGCACCCCCCTGCTGGCCCTCTTGCCTCTTAGCGCCCCCTTAAGGCATCCCACCCCCCCCTCAGAGAATCACTTTGGGAACCACTGATATAGATCGTAAGGATACAAACAACAAAGTTACAATCATACAGTCACAAGTGGGAGGGGATGGGCGATAAGGAGTGATGAGAAGATTAATAATACCAGTAGTGCAGGCTTTGTAATAGTTGAACAGTGTTGAGGGAATTATTTGTTTAGCAGGGTGATGGCTTTTGGGAAAAACTGTTCTTGTGTCTAGTTGCTCTGGTGTATTTGTATTTGGCACATCCTTTTCTTAAGCTACACTTCTGAATGGCTTTTACAATGAGCATTTTTCTGAATGGGTTTTACCAATAATGTTTTGTAAACTGTTGGATCTATGAAAAGCGAAGTGGGTTTAAGAGTTTTTTTCTTATCTCTCCAGGTTTCCTCTATTTACTCAGATTTATTATGCACATGGGATCCTAATCAACATTAAAGTGACAAGCTTTAACCAAACTGTGACTAGTCCTTAAATATGGACTCGCACGTTCTGTTAAGACATGGTTTACTGAATAAATCAACATTGGTTCACTTTACACCTATCACAAAGCCATTAACTGTGGCTGACAGATTGCAACAGCTGAATCCATACAACATGCTAAGTCAAATCAAGCAAAAAAACATTGGTTTGCATTGGATCAGGCTGCTTAAGCTATTCCTGGGAATTTGAATTTTATCTAAAGCCCAAAAAACACCTTCCTTTTTAAAAATATTCTCCATTCACCACATCTGTTGGAAAGATGTAAAAGGACTCAGTGTTCTAATCACAAAGCAATGTTTTATTTCAAATTGAATTCACTAACAAAACATGTATCAATATAAGGGCATGTATAAAAGCATCTCGGGATGATGGAAAACTAATAAAATTAATAAAGCCACTCATTAGCATAAGTTCAGTCAGTTCCCAGTCTTTCTTTCTCCTTCTTCTAATTCATTGCCAGAGATTCTGATTAACTATAAAATATTCTCAGGTTCAGGGTACACCGTCTTCCACTACCAAGGGCTTTAGCAGAGAAAGGTTATTATTAGCATTGAATAGGGACTCTTCTCTCGGGAGAGCTTTGCAGATCAAATGACCAGGGAAAGAAATAGCACAACTTCTCAAATTAGCATAATTAGTAATTATCTCTTAATAGCCCACTTGGCTTTGGAGACTTGGCACTTGAAATTCTGCTTAAAGTTCAGTGAGGAAAAACAAATTTCACGCTGAAAATGCCTCAATAACACAGCTGAGCTGCCGAGGTAATTGGTATAGGTAAATGCATTGCCCCCCTCTTTTTTTGCTACATTTGTGGGTATGTAAAACTTAAATTTAAATTAAGCCAGGCCTAAATCCGGCTTGCAGGTTCTACTCTCTAAAGGAGATTTCTTGTCAGCATTCCAACTAACAAACTCCAAACCAATAAACTTCGAGATAGGCATTTTCTCGAAGTTCCATTTTATTCGAGTTGTCATATTGGCACATCTGAGAAAGCCCAAATCTGAGAGTTTTTGCTTCTCAATAGAAATTCAAAGTTCCATCCCCTGCACCCACAAGTCCATCCATGGTCCAATCAAACATTGTCTCAACTAGAGACATTCCTCTAGACACTTATCTCCAGTTGCAACATGTCCTTGTCTTCTAAGGAAAATTGTTGTTGAGTCTAATTTTTTTATTTTATTTATTTATTCGTCAAACATGTACAAGATAACAAGTATAGAAATGAACATAAACAAGAACAAAGGAAGTAAATACAGATAAATGGGGACAATAGGACAGGGACGGTAGGCACACTGATGCGCTTATGCACGCCCCCTTTAAGGACCTCTTAAGAATGGGGTGAGGTCCACGGTAGACAGTTTGAAGTTGAAGCTGTGAGGGGTTAAGGATGTAACAATGGATTATCCTCCCTCCCCAATTCCCAGGCACTAAATGTGGCAGCCTCAAAGTTTTTAAGTGAAATATGGCTTCCAAGTCTGACACTTCTGGTTTTCTACCTTGTTCTCAGCCTGCTTGAGAATTTATTTTTTGAATTTCTCTACCCGTGCTGGTTGTGAGAAGACTTTGGTTAAGGATAAGGCCCAAGGGATTGTTATTGGGATGTTAAAAGGATGCTTTCCTACCAGTTTCAGTTTCTCATCTGAAAACAAAACCAGTAATATTTTTCCTTGGTGTTTATTAAGTGAAAACTTGCTACAATTCTGCCATGATGATTTTATTTTTTTATTATTTTTTAAAAATCCTTTCTTCTATTTCACTAAACTCAATGAGATGTGATAGAAAGACTCAATATAATTTTTTCTGCACACTACTATTGATGGTACAATAGCAATCCTTTATGTACAGTAAGTCAATTACCTTTATTTCGCTTTCATTGAAAAAGGAAAAAAAAGTTTTTATGTCTGTCTTATTTTTTTTGTCCGTTTTGTTTTTGCAAATCTTTCAAAGGCAAGGAGAAAGAATAGCTGACAAGTTAATAAAGGAAATTGTGAGTTGCAATATATACCTCTTTGGTGTTATTTCAGTATTCCTCCTCATTGTTAAGACTGCAGGCAAAAATCAACTTGAGAGAAATTTGAGAGAAACTATAGTATGACATCCAAAATATTCAGCTAATGAATGTCTGAATGCACAACTATTTCCCATCCATCTCTGCCATTGGGCACTGTTTCCATTCATGGTCTAGTGCCATCTTATGATCTCAGCCTAAAATAGCTACCATTTATGACTTCGTTGTAAGTTACAAGATGTCCTGTTAATATAAATTCAAAAAGGCAGCCATGTTGAGTTTTATTGTGCAATAACTCTTAAATCTTGATTAACATTCATTATGGGATAAGTGAATACAGTGTCAGCCTTCTGGTTTAGCACACTATGCAAAAACAACACATGGGTTGACTCCATGGATTATTCAGGTTTGATTACAAGTAGTCCTCAATTTATGACCACTGCTGGAACCAGAATTTCCACTGGTAAGCAAGATGGTTGTTGTGAGTTATCCCCAGTTTTGCAAACTTTTTTCACCATGATTGTTAAGTGAATCACTACAGTTGTTAAATGAATCATGTGGTCATTAAGCAAATCTGGCATCTACCATTGACTTTACTTGCTGGAAAAGTTACAAATGCCAATCACATGATCTCAGGACAGGCAACTATCAAAAATACATGCTGATTACCAATTTTGATCATGTAACCATGAGGATGTTGTGAAGGTTGCAAATGCAAGGATTGGTTATAAATCACTTTTTTCAGTGCCGTTGTAACTTTGGACCGTCACTAAACAAATGGCTGTAAGTCAAACACTATTCATATTTAATAACACTAGCACTTAGACTTATATACCATTTCACAGTGCTTTAAAGCCCTTTCTAAATGGTTTAAAGAGTCAACATATTGGCCCCAACAATTTGAGTCCTCATTTCCTGGCCTCAGAAAGAAGGAAGGCTGAATTAGCTTTGAGCCGCATCAGGATTGAATTTATATCAGTCAGCAGAAATTGCCTGCAATGCTATATTTTATCTACAACTTAATGGAGCCTTTACTTATTTTCTGAAGTCACAAATATTGAATACTCAAAACTAAGGTAACCAGGTATTATCACTTCTGATGATGTTACTCGGGAATGTCTCCCCAAGAGTTATAGGAAACTGATGAAATCACCATTTGGGATGAGAAAGAAAACTGGAGATGCTTGGCGGTGTATTGAAGCCGGAAAAGGAGGAGGCATGGATCTTGGAAACTAAATTTAAAATTTAAAATAGAATAGAATTAGATGGAAGGGACCTTGGAGGTCTTCTAGTCCAGCCCCCTGCACAAGCAGGAGAACCTATACCATTTCACATAAGTGACTGTCTAGACTCTCTTAAAAACTTCCAGTGGTGGAGTTCCCAAGATTTTTGGAGGCAAGCTGTTCCACTGATTAATTGACCTCACTATTAGGAAGTTTCTCCCTAATTCCAGGTTGCTTCTTTCTTTGGTTAGTTTCCAACCATTGTTTCTTGTCCTGCCCTCTGGTGCTTTGGAGAATAATTTGATCCCCTCTTCTTTGTGGCAGCCTCTCAAATACTGGAATACTTCTAGCATGTCATTCCTAATTCTTCTTTTCTTTAGCCTAGCCAAGTTTTTTTTTAATTTGTACATTTAGAAAACCCACTATTTTCCCCAGAATTCCCCAACCTGCAGGGCATGAATGAAATTGGTTTTAATGACACTTGACATCTATTCCCATAGGAAATCATGGGGAATTTCTTCTCGCTATACCCTGTTTCAGAGTAAAGATATTTTGAAATTGAGGTTCTGAGATCTAGTACAGTAGAGGCACGGAAAAGAGATACTCTGCAAAGCATTTTGGCAGAAGTGAAGCATCCCTGCTGCTTTCTCTGGAAAGCTTAGTCTGGTTGCTGAGAAGGTGATTCCTGACTGACTGACTGAAGTCAGAAACATAACTTTGGCTGTAACTATCAGCAAAGCTATTAATATTTATCAGCCTTTCCCCTATAAGGGAAAGCCAAGTACTCTGCTTCTCCACAATAAATGTATGTCATTCTTGTGTACACACACAGACACACACACAAGAAATAGAATCAAAAATTCAAAATGATTTAACAAGTACAGTGGTCTTCAACCTTTGTTTCATGATTGTTTGAATAGTACTATAGCAATAGCAGACTTATATACTGCTTCACAGTGCTTTACAGCCCTCTCTAAGTGGTTTAAAGAGTCAACATATTGGCCCCAACAATTTGGGTCCTCATTTTACCCACCTCAGAAGGATGGAAGGCTGAGTCAACCTTGAACCTGATGAGATTTGAACTGCCAAATTGCAGATAGCCGGCAATCAACAGAAGTAGCCTGTAGTACTGCACACTAACCACTGTGCCACTGTGGCTCATTGAGGTTACAATGACTCTGGAAAAAGGTGATTCATGATCAGTCCTCACAGTCTCTTCATGATGACGTGATCAAAATCTGGATTTTTGGCAAATGGTATGTATTTACAAGGATTGTGGTATCCCAGGATCATGTGATAGCCATTTGCAACTCGTCTTAGCCAGATACTAACAAGCAAAGTCATTGTGTATGGATTTTCTTAAGGACTGCCTGATTCACTTAACAATCACAGGGGTTCTCTTAACAAGATTGTAACATTGGGGGAAGCTCACTTAACAATCGCCTTGCTTAACAATGAAAATTCTGGCCCCAATTGTCGTCGTGAGTCGAGGACTGCCTGTGTTATAAAACTGATCCATATGCTCAAAAGACTTGTAAATGATTTGGCTGGAAAGCTTAAAGCTGGCCAAGGTCCATTAACTCACTTTGAGTGTGCAGTCGTGATGCAACACCCAGCAAATCAGTGCTATTAGATCAGTTCCAGGTGAGAAATTCGATTAAGCAATTTTTAAATGCCGTACCTTTTAGCAGCCATTTTTTTTTCCTACTGAAACCCTTTTCAAACACCCTTTTGTCAACCCATAAGTTTCCATTTGAATTTCAGGAAGCCTCCAAAGGCAGGAGAAAAGGGGATGCAAGTAAGAAAAGAAATGGAAACAGATCAAAACAGATGAAATGATGGGTTGAAAAGTATGGAAATGAGAAGAAGTTGAATTAATGCAAAGGGGAAAAAAACAGCTTACCGAGAGTCAAATGTACATATTAACAAGCAAGAGGAATGGGAAGCAGATAAGAGTACAAACATCGAACTAATTTCTGCCTTTCCTTTTGGCAGTGGGGAACTCAGAAAATATGTTCTGCTCAACAAAAGCCTTATTCATGATAGCAGTGACTTGTTTATTAACTCCCAAGGTTTGAGGCACATCTTACTTTGGCTCGTTGCCAGGAGCTTAACTGCTGTAGGAACAAATAACAGCCATTCTCCATTATCTCTAAATGGACAGGTCGCATACAAGAGAACCAAGTTAATAAATTAGCATGGATGTTAAGATATTCTAGAATGGGGAAGGGATCAGAATCTACAGGGAGCAAAGTGTGTAAAAGAGAGGAGAAAAATGTGAAGCTTAACCATACAAGGCAAAAGCATACACTAAAATGGCGTTTCTACACCTTGACAATTTTAAGATGGGTAGTAGACTTCAACTCACAGACTTCCCCACATTTTTTTTATCTTTTTCTGACCTACTGGAATTGTACAGGGGCTTGGCTATTGTTGGCCAGCTGGATAACTTTTCCAAAACTGGAAGAAGACACCCAAATTTAATCTGAGGGGCTGTTGATATTTTCCTTGTAATAATGTGACCAAGAGTTCTTCTAAAGAATGAATTTATATCTGTCTATCCATCCATCTCTGTCTATCTATTTATTTATAACTATTGTCTGTCTGTCTGTCTGTCTGTCTATCTATCCATCCTTCTATCTATCTATCTATCTATCTATCTATCTATCTATCTATCTATCTATCTATCTATTTATCTATCTATCATCTATCGATCACATTTTGAATTGCTCATCTGCCTCACAGAAGGATTCTTGAATTCTCAAGTCAAAATCTTGAACCACTATGCCTAGTGGCTTCAATTATACCTAAAATACTAGTATCTGCTGTATATAGTGTGCTGAATTTTATTTGCAATGAATTCTCTATTAAGCACATGCTGTATTCCAGAGGCTTGCTGAGAAAAATACCTTGGCCTGAAAAGGGCAAGTAAGTTAAGAAACTAAGATCCTCCTTTCCTGCAGTGAAATTGGACTAATGCTTTTATGGTTCTTATATACATATGATTCATTTTTGTGGGGGTTTTTTCTAATAAAAATCTAGTGGATACTTAAGCATTATAGATGGATGCAATTTTCCAATAGAAGTAACAATAAAATAACATTGGCAAGCTATAGCTTTTAAACTGTTATATTAACAAAATACCTGCTTTATTAAATTCATATATTCATATATTGCAACATTTTAAAGATTGTGTAATAGAAAATGGCCCCAGAAATAGCTCAGATCTTATTATGACTTTTTTGTTCTTTGGAAGGTTGACTATGACAGGGAATTTTATGTTTTTCTGCCTGGTTTATGCTGGTTATCATATATTTTAATGGCAAGTATTTTGTTACTTCTGCTTGGTTAATTTTTTTAAGGATTTGTACATCACCTATTTCCTCGGGTTCCCCCTTACCCTACCAGGTGTCCAAACTCGGTGTCCAATCTTAACAACTTATGCACTTCAACTTCCAGAATTCTCCAGCTAATTTTGTTAAGGTATGATGAGCTGAATTATAGGTAGTCCTTTACTTACATACTCAACCATAATAGAGTGTGGAATTTCTGTCGTAGGTTGTGAGGATTGTTAAGTGTATCATTATATGACCAATCCGATTTTATGAATTTTTCTGTGCCGGCCAGTAAAAGAAACACCATAGTTGTTCGATGAATCCACATTTGTTATGTGAATGTTTTGATCACTGAACAAACACATTGTATGCAGTGGGTGCTTTTTTGTCAGAAACCAGCAGTAAATATCAGTTTTTGGCAACAAGAAAAGTTGTACAATGCAGTTATGATTCTGCAGGATGCTGCAAATAAATGCAAATCTGTTGCAAGGATGCAAAGTATGATTACTTGATTCTTAGGTATGTATGTGCGCATGGCCAATATAATTTCAAAATAGTTGTAAGTATGGGACCTGTCATAACTTCAAATACTGGCTAAGTGACCAGTCATAAGTCAAGGATTGGCAGTATTTCCCACCACTCCATTAGTCTTCCTTTTAGTCCTCCTTTAATACTTCCAAGAAAAGCACAAAATAGAAATTCCTCATTGTGTTTATTTCTAACATAAGAAGGAGAGGATCCAAAAAACTACTCCAGAAATTGACACTTTAATCATTTGTACTGGAATAGTTCCCTGTTTATTTCTTTAAAAAACTATTTTTAAAATTTAAAAATTGAATTTCTTAAAAATTAAAACAGTGCTGTCAGGATAGAACTAATGGTAGATATTGAGGGAGATAACCAGTAGTGGGATTCAAAATTTTTTACTACTGGTTCTGTGGCGTGGCTTGGTGGGCGTGGTGTGGCTTGGTGGGCATGGCTTGGTCAGTATGGCAGGGGAAGGATACTGCAAAATCTCCATTTCCACCCCACTCCAGGGGAAGATTACTGCAAAATCTCCATTCCCTCCCCACCCCACTAACCTGCTTTCCAGCTCTGTTCTCCTGTGCAGGGCAACAAAAGAAGACCCAGCCGATCAGCTGGAACTCGGGAGGCAGAGAATGGATGGGAGTGGGGCCAGTCAGAAGTGGTATTTTCTGGTTCTCTGAGCTACTCAAAATTTCCGCTACCAGTTTGGTCAGAATCTGCTGAATACCACCTCTGGAGATAACCAGAATGCAAAGGAGCCTGTAGGTTTCAGGTATTGCGGTAAGAAGAAAGCAGCTACAAGAATTTACAAAATATCTCTTATTTGGAAGCCTAGCTTAAGTGCTTAGCCTTGGCTGTCACTATTGCAAATAATTTTCCCAGTCTCCATTTCTTTTTTCATAATCACAGAAATTCTGCCTTGGCTGCTGAGCCAAGGACACCTACCAAGCAATTTAAGGTATTAGCAAGTAGAGGGGCCTTGTAATTAAGGGATAAATAGGACAAGTGCCCTATTTTGTCAGGTAGTAATCTAGTCGGTGAATGCATTAAGCAATGAGGCATGCTGTGTTTAATTCTCCCTGTGCAACTGTCAACATTTAGTGCAAGCCTTGTGAGATACAAACCTACAAGCATATGACTGAATAGGAGTCCATTAACCCAGTGTTAGCAATAGATATTTTGCATTTTGCTCTGTTTTCATACGGGGGTAAATTAGCATTAGCGAGCATGTAGAGCAGTTAATAAGTGCTTTCAATGGGTCCTGAATTCTCAAAATAGTTTTGGAATGAAGTGCAAAGTGCAATCAATTATTCTTTGGCCATGCCTCTTTCATTGTCTGAAATGTCCCTTACTTTAGGAAGCATTTCTCTATGATGGAATTGATCCAGGTCAAAATTTAAGATACAGGGCAAGGTTCTGGTTTCCAAAGATTCTGTTTCACAATGTGGCAGAATCCTTTATGTTACAAGAGACACTAACAACATGGGATCCATCATTGCTGACTGAGCAGAGCATGAATTTCCAGGAATTTTCTGTTGAACCTCCCACAGCCTTGTTAACTGCAGCTTTTTCTGCAGAAGGCAAACATTATTTAAATGTATTCCTGTTTCAAACAAATTGGCTGCTTGTCTGCTCAGTTGGTGCTAACAACTGCACAGCCAAAGATGTGTTCAGAGAAGGATTATTTTAAACATTTCCTAGCACCTCTTCTCAGCCATTTTACTCAACTAATTAACTGTGTGCTGTGCCTATTATTGATTACCTAGGACATTTATTGTATATCTTGTTAGTCTTCTATTAGTTAATTGCATGTACATTAAATAAGATGTACAAGGAATAAAAAAATTGAATTATTAAAATACCACAGTTATTTATTGGATAGACTAAATAGTTAGTCCTCGCTTAATAACCAGTTGCTTAGCAACCAGCATGACAGATGCCCTCAAAAGATACTTAACACCCAGTTCCGGAATTCCGACAGCTGCAGACTCTTGCCACCACATTCCAGTTCGTGCATTTTGTGCATTTTGGATGTTTGGCAATCAGATGGCATTTATGGCCCTTTGCAGTGTCCTGTAGTTACATGACCAAAATTTTGGGTAGTTTTTGCTGTTTTCTGAAGTTTATTTTTGGTTTCCACAAAAATGTCCATTGGGTGTAAAGGATTTTACAACTGCAGTATTGACCTAACAATCATGGTATTTGTTTAATGATCACATTTGCTTAATGATCACAGTGTTCACTTAATAGCTACTACAAGAAGGCAATAGCACTTAGACACTTTACAGTGCTTTACAGCCTTCTCTGAGTGGTTTACAGAGTCAGCACATTGCCCCCAACAATCTGGGTCCCCATTTTACCCACCTCAGAAGGATGAATCAACCTTGAGCCTGGTGAGATTTGAACTGCCAAATTGCAGGCAGCCAGCAGGCAGCAGAAGTAGCCTGCAGTACTGCACTCTAACCACTGCACCACCGTGGCTCATGAACTGTTGTAAAATCAGATATGATCACATGACAACCTACTTAATGAACACCATGACTTATGATTGTATGTCCAGGCTCAATTATAGCTGTAAGTCAAGGATTACATGTAGTAATAACTGTATTTTTCTAAAGGTACATACAGGTGGTGCACAACTTATGGCCACAATTGAGCGTAAATTGCTGAGACAGTTGTTAAGTGAGTTGCACCCCACTTTTTTGCCCCAGTTGTCAAGTGAATCACTGCAGCTGTTAAGTGAATTGTGTGTTTGTTAAGTGAATCTGGCCTCCCGCATTGACTTTGCCATTGAAAAACATCTGAGATCACCACAAATGGTGACCACAAGCCAGTTGCCAAGCATCTGAATTTTGACCACATGACCATGGGGATATGGCAATTGAGGGGATTATTATTTATTATTTTTATGTTGTGTTTTTATGTCCTTGTAAACCACCTTGAGTCACCATGTGCAAATAGGTGATAATATATATTTTTTAAAATAAATACATAAAATGGTTCTAAGTGTGCAATTTGGTCATAAGCTGCTTTTTTCAGTGCTGTTGTAACTTCAAACATCACTAAACAAATGATTATAAATTAAGAACTAATTGTCGTGGTTAGCCGGCAGCAGATGCAGAAGACTGAGGAGAATGAGGACTCTGATGAGGGGCCAGGACCATTAGGGAATGGACTGCTGCCTTCAGAGATTGTGGGGGCTTGCAGCAGTGATGAGGAGGTTCCCGAGGAGCCTGTGCCAAGTGCACGTGCATGAAGAATTGCTCGGAAGAAAAAACAATTACAGCAGCACAGGTGACTCGGGAGTAAGGCTGCAAGGTAATGGCCCCTCCCTCAAGAGAATAAAAGCCAGGTTTGGAAAAGGTTATTTGCAGACAGCAAAGAAGCTCTGAAGCCTGACTGGTGGATATCTTACTTCGTGTTTGGAGAATCTTGTAAATTAGTTTTTATTTCTGGGTTTTTAGTAGCCTTGGCAAGGCTCTTTCTTGTTGGAACTAATTGTTGGAAAGCAGCCTTTTATCTGCAAAAGAACAGAATTGTGATTAAACCTTGAAAGGTCTTAAGTGCACAGCCTTTGTGTTTGCTCTCTGGATTGGGTCAGAACACTTAATGGTATAAAATATCATCACTGAAAAGAACAGCAACTGAACAACAACTTTGTATAGTGGACAAAACGGCTATATGGAAATGGCAAATTATGGGGTGTTATGCTGTAAATGCAAATGAACATACAAGATATGTTAATAATATAAACTTAGCAATGTATGATAAGTAGAAGGTTATTTATTCTATGTTGTGGCATGTATGGCAAAGATAATGCCAGGAAAGTCACACTGTGTCCAATATTTTAATATTTACTTAATAAAAATTTGGGGAAAAGACAATTTTGTATAACTAGACCAGACAGTACTTTCACCTACACGGTGTATAAAATTACATTTACTTTCACCTACACAGTGTATAAAATTACATTTTCTGTAAATCCATACATGTTCACCAGCTGTATGGATTACAGCTCCCTATCTCTGACCCCAAATGGCTTTGGCCATGTTTGATAGGCACATTAGACTGAATAAGGTTGTTCATAATGATAGTGAACAGAAACTAGTTTTATTCTGAAAGTATAGTGTAACCATACCAAAATTCCATCTAAAAGGCTTCTACACCAAATCCTATAGCAAGTTATTCAAGAATGTTAATACACTTGCTACAAGCGTTTATAAGTCTTAACAGATAAATCAAACAGGAAGTACAGCCACATAAACTAATTCTACTTTATTGTAAAGCTATATTAACACATTCTCATAAGTATAAATGTCAGAGTCTTTGGATCGGGGTGGGATTCAAATTTTTAACAACCTGTTCTGTGGGCATGGCTTAGGTGGTGGGCGTGGCTTAGGTGGTCATGTGACTGGGTGGACATGGCTTGGTGGGCATGTTATTGTGTGGGTGTGGCCAACTCAATATCACTCACATCGAGGCACGCATCTCCTCGCCTGGCCTCTCACATGACTGTGGGGATGCTGCAACAGTCATAAGTGTGAAAAATGGTCATAAGTAGCTTTTTTCAATGCAGTTGTAACTTTGAATGGTTACTCCACACAAGCAAAGTACCAGCAAAGGAGGGAAAGAAAACTCCAGAGAAGTTTCAGAGACAGGAAGTCTAGGCCTGCCAAGAATGTAATAAGGGTTAACGGAGAGGCAGTTTCTGTAATCAACACCAGAATGTTTCCTTCCTGCCTTCCTTACAGGATTAGGCCAGTAATTTCTTCTAACAACCAGTTCTCTGAACTGCTTAGAATGTTAATAACCGGTTCTAGCGAATAGGTGCAAACCTGTAGAATCCCACCCCTGCTTTGGATGTCACATTTAATTAAGTACTAAACAATTTCCCAGTCAAAGAAATACCAATTTTTTCTTCTTCCCCATTTATGACCTTTCTTGCCACAGTTGTTAATTGAATCAATGCAGTTGTTAAATTAGTCACACAATTGTTAAGTGAATCTGGCTTCCCCATTGACTTTGCTGGTCAGATGGTCGCAAAAGGGGATTATGTGATCTTGGGATAGTGCAACTCAGTGGTGGTATTCGACCAGTTCGGCCCGGTTCTGGCGAGCTGGTAGCAGCGATGAACAGCAAAGACCGAACCGGTTCTCTCTGCCGCTCTGCTGTTGGGCCTACCCACCCATCCTGGCTCCCACACTCACGTTTATCTGCTGAATTTTTAGCACAGCTGCTTTGCACAGCACAGAATAGTGCTGTGCGGCAGTTGCTGAAGCGATCGGGATAATGCAGTCTTTGCAGGAAGCGAGTTAGAAAGCCTTTGCACCTGCGCAAAATGCGCCCACCAAGCCACGCCCACTGTACCGGTGGCAAAAATATTTGAATCCCACCACTGGTGCAACTGTCATAAATATGATGCTGTTTTGCTAACTAGGGCATTCAAATCTTTGCTAGACCAATACTTGAATTCAGCTCTGCTATCTGGAATCTGCACTGTATATCTGACATAAATACAATTGAGCGAGTCCAGAAGTATTTTACCAGAAGAGTACTACATTCCTCTGTTTGCAGCAGAATACCCTATAGCACCAGACTTGAGATTCTTGGCTTAGACAACCTTGAATTATGCTGGCTAAGATTAGACTTAAGCATAGTACATAAAATCATATGTTACAACATCTTACCAATTAATGAATATTTCAGCTTTAACAACAACACTAGAGCACCCAACAGATATAAACTGAACGTAAGGCACTTCTAAACTCGATTGCAGGAAGTATGATTTCACCAACAGAGTCAATGTCTGGAACTCACTACCTAATTCTGTTGTCACCTGCTCAAACCCCCCCACTCCTTTACCCTCAAACTATCCAATATTGACCTCACCCCATTCCTAAGAGGTCTGCAAGGGGCGTGCATAAGCGCACAATCATGCCTACTGTCCCTGTCCTATTGTCCTCAATTATTAGTTCCTATTTTTTGTATTTAAACATATGTTTATTCTTGTTTCTGTTATATTGTAAGCTTTAGACAAATAAAATAAATAAATATATAAATATGAGTCAGTTGCCAAGTGTTCCAATTTTGACCATGTGACCATGGAGATGCTGCAACAATTGTAAGCGTGAAAAGAAGTCATGTCACTTTTTTCAGTGTTGTTATAACTTTGAATGATCACTAAATGAACTGTTGTAACTCGAGGAGTAACTGTTTTTTCGATATTCTATTATGTGATTTACAGCTTCACCAAAAGCATGTCGCAGGTCAAGTAGAAAATAACTTAGCTTCCCGAGTGATGCATTTTAAGAGGCCCTCCCATCTGCAGTTTTGAAGCTGACTAGGGAATATTTTGACAGTGCCAAAGGGACTAGAGCAGTTTTCTATTTAGCTCATGCCAGATGCAGTTATATTTCCAGCCATATGAGTCTAACCACTGGCATACTGGGACATGATTATAACATTAATTTCATGTAACATGTTAATTTAACCTTTTTCACATATTATCCGCCTTTTAGATAGTTGCTCCTTTTATTCCTGTGAAACCCATTACAAATGTTTTAATAGCTACATATAAAGTGTTACCACCAAACGATGCTGAAAATCAGTTAATTCACCAGTCTTAGACTCATTATTGTTTATTTCTCCTGGCTTCATTTACAACTTTTTTTAAAAAATTCTCAAAACTGTAATTATTTAATCAGAAGAATCAGTGTTAGAATGTTGCATTTGTACACACACAAGAAATGAGTGGGCTAAGAAGAAGCAGATGAAATACAGAACCCATTTAGGGTTTCGTATTTAGGAAACATTTAGGAAAATGGGCTACAACTCATATGGCATACAACACAAAGAAAAAGAATTCTGTTTCTTGCTATCAAGAATCTGGATATATTTGTTTGTTTATACTTACAAAAAGAAGTATAAGTGCCACCACAAAATCCAAGATAATCTACAGTAGAAGTATATGTATTTTTCACAATAAATAAATCATAAACAAATTTAAATTCCTATTAATGCCCATATTTCCTGCATAATAAAAGCCCTGGTGACACAGTGGTTAGAATGCAGTATTGCAGGCAAACTCTGCTCACAGCTTGGAATTCAATCCTGACAGGGCTCAAAGGTTGACCCATCCTTCCATCCTTCTGAGGTCAGTAAAAGGAGGGCCCAGATTGTTGGGGGCAACAACAGAGTGCTGTAAAGTACCATGAGGTGGTATATAGATCTACATGCTATTGCATATAGATCTTAAGTGTCATTAGAAAGGCCAAAATGAGAAGGATTAGGAACTAGGTGTACCAGAGTATGAAGGCAACTCCTAAATAGATCTTCACTCCTTTGCTTTCCTGAGAGAGCAATCTCAGGGCAATATACTGACTCTAAGCCGTTTAGAGAGAGTTGTAAAGTACTGTGAAGTGGTATATAAGTCTAAGTGCTATAAATCTAAGTGTTATTGTTATCATAGAATAAGTAAAAAAAAACCTCCTAGAATAGGTTGGAATGTGCTGGGAAAGAAACAATACTTTGAACTGGCCCTGCATTAATCTCCATGTTTATACCAGCTTGCTTTTATCAGTTCTTTCAATTTATTGTCCCTTCCCCAATGCCCAAAGTAATTTCTGATTAGCTGATATCAGTTCATCTTCACACATTCCTTGTGTGTCCAATCACACTTGGCCAATAAAGAATTCTATTCTATCTGGTGAATAATTGCTGGTAACTTTGAGTCTTCACACACTCCAGTATGGATATCAGAAGGGCAATTATTATCCTAAGGATGTTTCCCCCCCTTCTTATAAATGTATATTACTAGAAATTGTTTATTACTAGAAATTGTTTTTGTCCTAAGTGCAAACTCCTTAAAGCTTAAGAGATGAGATGAAATATGTACATAATTATGATTTTGTCATTTTCAACCAGGGAGCAAAATCCATTGAAAATCTGACAGATTCCTTATGAACAAAGCTATTGATTTTCTGACAACTTTGCAGAATTTTTTTTTTCTCTTAAAAATTAGGATTGTCTTTATCAATCAAGCTAAAATTACATGTAATTGAATGCAGATTGTTTGCTTTAAATTTTAGGAAGACATTGCTCTCTCTAACTTTCAAGTATCTCCTTCTTGGTCATGTAAATGGTTTAGGAAATAACTGAGACTTTAGTGACTTTTTTCATGTGTGTTTATTTATTAAAGTAAATGAGAACAAGTTTGATACATGTAAAAATATAAACAGATGTAACATTCTCCCTCTTTCTCTCTGGAGTCAGAAAATAATCTTTTCCTCCAATCTTTTGATGATTGAGAATGCTGATTACTAAACTGAAAACTTGTGCTTCCTTACAATCAGTAAATATCTCTCATCTAACCATAGCTAATTCACAAGTAGTCATCCGTTTGACTGTACTTGGAAATCACCATGACAACATCAAGTTTATTTAGACTGAAAACAATGACTCTTGTTACATGAGGGATTGTAACCTATGAAAATGCCATCACTCAGCAATGGCTATAGACTACCCAGAGCTGTACTTACCAAACATTTTTGTCATCTTTTCACAATGATTTTTCTTTTCTGCAGAAGTAATATTAATTGTGACTTCAAGCACTGATGATGGTGTTTGTAAAAATGTCCATTCCTTTTTAAACATGCTAGGCATAGGATACACTTGCTAAAATATAACAAGAGTTATGAAAAGTTTCCCTGCCTCTCTGAAGACATAGTTTTTGTAATAATTCCTATAGCCTTATTATATTTGTGCTTGTTACAGTGCTTAACAGTGTTTAAAAATAATGTTGGTTTGGAGATATTGATAGCTTGTGGATTCTGTACCTAACTCCCTCTGTTTCCCCCCATCCTTAATTACAAAGCTGTTCAGTTCTTGCTGGTCTGTAAAAATCATTTCTTACAAAGTCGCTTATCTTGCTCTGAACTTTTATTGTAATAGACTCTGACCTTTGAACTCACCAAACCTACAAGGGGCTATGTTATAGATTTGGGCTCCCCAGGTTCCCATTATCTGTCATAATGAAGTAAGTTTACTGTGGGAAAGTGAATGGAGCAAGCATGTTTTGAACCATATGGTAATTATCTGCTATCTGTGCAAAAGATATAAAGTGTTGTTTACCGGTTGTGAAAAGAGCATCTGAGAAAGAGTTCCCTGGAGAAGTTGGAAAAGGAGATTTGGCACTGTAGCTCTCCTTCAGATGGCTGTTAATAGACCCTATAAATTTGGAATATGCTGCTGTTAATCAGCTGAGATTGAAAATAGTTGGCTCGTAATGTTTCAGTTTAAAGGGGCAGGTGATTGTCTTGCCAAGCGGTTTTTTTTTTAATATAACTGTAATTGAATTATGCAAATGATAATTACGAGATGGGGGAAATCACAAACGTGAGAAAGAGGATATTAACTCTCTGAAGTCAACAGAAGTTTTAATGAAGGAAATGGACCCCTGAGGATAAGCGGCGGAATTGGACTTTTCAAAGAACATGAATCGCCAACTAAAAAGAGCTTTCCTAAAAGGATGAATTCTTGCTATTTAATTCTTTTGAATGAGAGTAGTGCAAGTGGAGGCATTTCCATTCCTCTTGCATCCCTGAAGCACTATGTTTCAGATGATTTTTTGCTAGTGAAAAGGAGAAAGCAATTCTATTTTGCAGCAGTCCGAAATTTGAAAGATGTTTAAATCTCGGCATTAAATTTTTTTCTGAAAAATAGTTGAGCCCCATTTGAACAAATCTCCTCCGACCACTTTATTATCAAAATACCGAGAAAGCTACTTATGAAATAATAACATCACAATATTCAACAGCTGCAGTTCAGAAATTGACTGGCATCTTCTGTAATTTATTGGAAACCTAGAGAATGAATCTGACATTGTTCAGTTACAACAAGAGCTTCTCTATAACTGGTTGACTAGAAGCTGAATATAGGTAGATATGAGCATAATTGTAGTCCAATTTCGCATCCAATGTGAAATAAGTGTCATTTTATCACTGCCTTTTCCTATCTGATGCCATGCAATTATTTTGGAATGGTGAATCCCAAATTCTGTGCCAGCTTGAAATTTGTAATTGTAACACATCTGGAAGGCACCCATTAAGAAGCTTAGTTTAAGGTTTAGGTTAATCCTTAGTTTAGAATTGTGAGATGGAAGCAGATAGTCCTTGACTTATGATTGTATGGAGCCTGCCCATCATGGTGCAATAAATGATCATGCAATAAATGACCACATGACTGAGCCAATTTTATTATCTTTTTTGTGGACTTGTTAAGCAAACTAATTTTCCCATAGGCACTTTTTGTTAGAAATGAAATTAATGCCCCCAAACCAGCAAAAATGCCAAAAATTGCACCCATGTGATTACAACACAGGTAAACAGCCATAAATGTGAGCCAGCTGCTGTTATGAACTGGGACCTAGATCACCAGAGAGCTATCATAACTTTGAACAGTTTGCAAATTGAGGATTAGGGGACTGGAGGATAAAACATATGAAGAACGGTTGCAGGAATTGGGTAGGTCCAGTCTAGTGAAAAGAAGGACTGGGGTGACAATATAGTAATGTTCTAATATTTGAAGGGGTATCACAAAAAAGAGGGAGTGAAGCTATCTCTAAAGCATCTGAAGGAAGGATAAGAAGCAATGGATGGAAACTAATCAAGAAAAATGCCCATCCAGGTCATGTTTGTCCCAAAGGTGCTTTTTTCAAGAGGCAACTGGACTTTCTTCTTTTTCTTTGAAGATGTTTCACTTCTCATCCAAGAAGCTTCTTCAGTTCTGACTGGATAGTGGAGAATGGAAGGTTTTATATTCTTTGCAGAGATGATCATTTACATTCTTTTTTCCAATATGAAATATTTCCAAAAAAATTGCAGACTACAGGAACCATTTGCACTTCATTTTGAGATGGAGACAATACAGATTAATTACCAACAGCCTGTCCCCATGTTCAACAGTGAAGGGACACAGGACAGAAATCTCCCAATCAAGGAAAACCAAAAGGTGCTTTTTCAAGAGGCACCTGGACTTTCTGGTTTTTCTTTGAAAATGTTTCGCTTCTCATTCAAGAAGCTCCTTGAGCTCTGGTTGACATTTCGCTTTTTGGATGAGAAGCAAAACATCCTCAAAGAAAAAACAGAAAGTCCAGTTGCCTCTTGAAAAAGCACCTTTGGAACAACCATGACTGAGAATTTCCATAGTCATTAATCAAGGAGAAACAACCTAGAACTAAGGAGGATTTTCCTTATAGTTAGAACAATTCATCAAAGGAACAATTTGCTTCCAGATGTTGTGGGTGCTCCAATTCTGGATGTTTCTAAGAAGAAATTGGACTACCATTTGTCTGAAATGGTGTAGGGTTTCCTGCTTGAACAGGGAGTTGAACTAGAAGCCCCTTCCAACTTTGTTATTCTGCTCTGTTCTAACTATCTGAAGTTTTTGGCTTGATAATTCTCTAATCCCCTAATGGCCTAACAACTAGTTGCTTAGCAATCATTCAAAGTTTCAGTGGAATTACTTACAAACCATTTCTGAAGTTTAGTGGCCGTACAAACAAAAACACAGACAGAGAGACACACATATACATCCTGTGATTTTGGACACTTGGCTCTGGTTCATATTTATGGTCATTTATAGTATTCTGCCATCATATGACTATGACTTTTGGTACTTTTTTGCCAATTTTCTTCTAACACATTTTCTTCTAACATTTTTTTGTCCAACAAAAAAAATGCCCATTGGAGAAAATGGGATCACTTAGCAAATATTACAAATAAAGATCATATAATTAAGCATG
Source organism: Bungarus multicinctus (assembly GCA_023653725.1). Lineage (NCBI taxonomy): Eukaryota > Metazoa > Chordata > Lepidosauria > Squamata > Elapidae > Bungarus > Bungarus multicinctus. Next base: position 14,409,637 of record CM042840.1, on the reverse strand, counting down.
ATTACATGGGAATCTGCTTAACAACTGCCATAGCTTATAACTATAATTCCAGACTCAACTACAATGATAGTATCAACTCAAAAACATTTCTCTGGTCTTTTAGAGTTGTCAGCAGAAAGGGAGTGGGGGAAGCAATGCATACCTTAAATATTTTCATAGATAATTGCTAGACAGCTGAAGCTTCTGGCGCACAAGATTTTTACTGGAGAGCATGATTGATGATTCTTGGCTATGGATGTGTCCCATTGGAGAATATACATCCAGGGGGTGGGGGGAAACCAAGGTCAAGGGTGAGATGAATGATGTGTCTCAGAGTTGGCTGCACCCAGATTATGCTCACTCCTAATAAATGATTTTTTTTAAACTCTGAGAGATGTGGCTAGAAACTCATGATTTGAATGGGGTTGGATTGTCAGAGCCCTGAAAGATAGGTTGAGGACTACATGTCATCTCTCAAACAAACCCCTTCCCCATTATTTGATATCTGGCCTTTAGAGTTAGAAATGCCAGAATCTTTTCTTTGAAGAATCTCTGCTTTTCACCTGAGATATGATTTCTCTGTCATTAACAATTGGAGTATAGTCTTAATCAGTTTTCTCTTCTTCTTGGCAGGGTAAGGAATAATTGACTTATATAAACATTAACAATGCCCAGATTGACCAATACAATTTAATCAAGTAAATTAATGAGTAAAGTAGCAACATTCTGAGATCATTGTAAATCTGGTTAACGTTAACTTTGATAAGATGTTATACTTATTCAGCCTATTTTGTTTATGTTTAAATGTGGTTTACAAAGCCTGAAAGTGGCTTAATTCAGTAACCAAATTGAGTATGTGGTGTCCAAGAGTTTATGTGGAAATCCCTCTTGTGAAACAAAGCAACCTGAATATAGTCGAACACATATATTACAATGTGCTGCTCCTTTGTGTTTATGCAACCCAATACAAAATTTCATGTACATTTTTAAAAAATAGATTAATTATGAATGGGGATGGAAAGTATTATGAGTGGACATCAACAAAAATGACATGAACAGCACATAGAATGAACAGGGCAATCAAGATGTAACAATAGGAGGTTTTCAATGATGCCTTTTATTGTTTTTCTCTGTTAAATGCCTTAAACAAATCAAAAGTCAATTGCAATGTAACGGTCGTGTTTCTGGCCTAGATTCACCCTGCTCCAATTTCTTCAGTTGCTGTGACTATATAATTATGTGCAATTTGGTCTGAAGGCAACACCCACCATTGCGTTTTTAACAATATGTCTGTTAAGATTTTTTTGCCAGTATCATGAATAATCTGAGAATAAATAGCATGGGAACATTATCAAAATTAAATGTAGAATAGTTGGAAGACTATGTGCGGAGTCATATTTCACATTTAAAACAAATCCTGCATCCCCATTACATATAATACCATAAACTGTTCACTCCCTGTGAAAGGCATTTTCTTTTAACCTTTTTTACAGGAAGTAAATGAATCTTCAAAAAGAGATTTGATGAAGCAATGATGGGAAGGCAGTGTTTTTTGAAGTTACTTCATTTTTTTAAATTAAAGGCCCTGCAAGCAAGTAAGTAAGATCAAATCCCACTGCCTCTTGTATTCCCTTTAATGATGACATAACTATCCAATGCTACATATGGGCAGTACCCGACTTACGAATGAAATTGAGCCTAGAATTATAATCATAAGTCATGGCAATTATTAATGTGACCACGCCCAATTTTACAAACATTTTTGTAGTCATTAAGCAAATGCTGCAGGTTTTTTTTTTAATTTCATTTATATGCCGCCCTTCTCCGGAGACTCAGGGCGGCTTACAATCTATGGAGCACCATGCTAAGTGCTCGGCAATAGCCTTCATTCCATTGTATATGCCTGCTTATTAGTAGGGCTTTTGGCCCCCCCAAGCGGCATTTTTACAAAGTCAGCTTATTGCCCCCAACAACCTTGGGTCCTCAATTTACCTACCCGGAAAGGATGGAAGGCTGAGTCAACTTTGAGCCTGGTGGGATTCGATCCTGCGCTAATTGCAGGCAGCTTGCACTAAGTGCTAGATGATTAACAGCCTGCACCACCAAGGCTCCTTTTGCAGTTGTTAGGCAAATGCAGTAGTCTTTAAGAAAAGCTATTTTCTCCTACTGAACTTTTTTTTGGGTGGGGGACTGGAAATACAGGAAACAGCAAAAATGGCAAAAAATGTGGTCACGTGACCCTCATAAGATGCTGCAAATAGTCATAAATGCAAGTTGGTTGCCAAGCAGAGGTGGTATTCAGCAGGTTCTGACCAGTTCTGGAGAACCAGTAGCGGAAATTTTGAGTAGTTCGGAGAACCGGCAAATCCCACCTCTGACTGGCCCCACTCCCATCTATTCTCTGCCTCCCAAGTCAGCTGGGTCTTCTTTGGTTGCCCTGAACAGGAGAACTGAGCTGGAAAGCAGGTTAGTGGGGTGGGGAGGGAATGGGGATTTTATAGTATCCTTCCCTTGCCACACTCACCAGTTCTGAAGAAGCTTCTTGGATGAGAAGCAAAACATTTTCAAGGAGAAAAAAATCCTTGAATCTCCTTGATCATGTGATCAAAATTTGTATATTTGGCAACAGGTACAGTATGTGTGATTTTCCTATATGGCTTCCAACAAGCAGTCAATGGGAGAAGACAATTCAATTAATGACCACAAGCAGGTACCTTACTTAGCAATGGAAATTGAAGTCCCAATTGTGGTCATAAATTAAGGACTACATATGATCAGACAATTGGCCACTTTGCCTTGCTGAATTAGGTTTTTGCATGTGCACTGAAACCCTATTTACTGGTTAAGAGTGTGGCTATTCCATTTTGGGATATGAAAGGGAATGGGAAGGTATTTTGTTTTATCCAAGTGCTTCAAAAGGATCCTTCAGTCAAAGCTTCATTCAATCCTTCAGTCAAATCCTTCAATCCTTCATTCAATCCTTCAGTTAAAGCTTCATTCAATGGATGCACGTCCACCAAATTCCACACATTCCAAATACTTATCATATGCCATTTGAAGAAAAGCACTCAACTATGAAAAATTGTAGCTTAAACATTCAAGGAAATAATTTCTTCAATAATGAAGACTGGAGTTCAATATATTGAGCAGATAGTAATAGTTCTAGAGAAGTGAACTGAAGGAACTTGAAGCTGTACTGTGCTTCTGAAGAAAGCAGTCCACAGTCAATATTATTGTATTCAACTTTCATACCAGCTGAGATGGTACAATGGCCTTGTCTCCCAAGAACTGCATTTTGATTATCTGCCTTTTCCTTACAGACATCTTATGAACTATTTCTGACTTACAACATTAATTGATTGCTTAATGCATTCTAGTCAATGTATTGATCATTATTTTGAAATGTTCAGTATTAGTAAGGAGCCAAAGCTGCTGCATGTCTTTATCCAGATAGAGCAGAGCAAGAATTATCAGATTAGTATTTTTTTCCCCCACTGGAAATATCTTAAAGCCCCTTAAATATTGAAATTGTGTCACCGTTAGTCCTTCCCTTCATTAGACTAGATGTACCCAGTTCCTGCAACAGTGATGATAGAGAGAGAGAGGAGGAGGAGGAGGAGGGATGGATGGAGAAAGCAAGGGAGAGACAGAGACAGAGAGAGATGATAGAACTTGACAGGGGTGGGCTGCTGGGGGTTCACAGGGGTTCAGGAGAGCCCCTAGCTAAGATTCTGTGCAATTCAGAGAACCCCCAAATCCCACTCCTGGCTGGCCCTGCCCACCCCGCCCCTCCCAGGAGTCCCCATTTTAGATGCAAGTAAATGCAGGTCGCATGTGGAGACTTGGGGAAGGTGAAAAATGGCTTCCTGGAAGAAAGGCTGGAAATGGGCCCGTTTCTGGCTTCCAGAGAGCCTCTGGAGCCCAGGGAGGCCATTTTCACCCTCCTGGAGGTTTGAGGAAAGCCTCCGGAGCCAGGGGAGGGCAAAAATGTCCCCCCACATTGTGGTGCAGGAGGCTGACTAGGCCACACCCACCCTGGCCATGCCCACCCAGCAACTTTGCTAAAATTTTTGAAGCCCACCCCTGAAGATAGAGATTTAGAGATATATTAAAACAAATGTTAAGAAGTATACTTATTCTTGGGTTACCTTGAATAGAGAAAACCAGAATCATATTATTTATTTATTTATTTATTTGTCAAGCGATTATAAGATAACAGGTATAAGTATAAACATAGTTATGAATACATGAAATGGGTACCTATAAGAAAAATAGAAAGAAACAATAAGACAGGGACGGTAGGCACGTTGGTGCAATTATGCACGCCCCCTACAGACCTCTTAGGAAGGGGGGGGGGTCAATTGTAGTCAATCTAATGTTAAAGTCTTTGGGGTTTGGGGAAGAAACCACAGAGTCAGGTAGAGTATTCTAGACATTGACCAGTCTGTTGCTAAAGTCGTATTTCCTGCAATCAAGTTTGGTGCAGTTTACCTTGAGTTTGTATCTATTGTGCGCTCTTGTATTATTATGGTTGAAGCTGAAGTATTCATTGACAGGTAGGTATGTGGAAGTAGATGATAAAAATAGGAGAATAGAAATAGTAAGTAGAAGTTTAAAAATTGGGTTAGCCTGGATATTGCTTGCTATCATTAATGATACCATGGGAGATATCAGAAACAACCACAGGAGTTTAAAACTCGAAAAACCTATTACTGGTGAAGAGAGCAATTAAGTCTGCCTCATACAGAAAATAACTTTCTGCTTGTTGAATATGTTTACAACAAATCCATTTTAAGTTCAAAAGAGAAAATGGTGATGATGTTCTTAGTGGTTCCAATTAATAAATATCACTGTAATTATATAGCTATGGAAACAAGGCTTGTTTCATTTTTAGCCCTGTGAAAATTGTTCAGCTTATAGTTGCCTGCTTCTAAATGCAGGATATCTTTTCTTGACACTTTTTAACGGCAAAATTAAAATGTTTTTGTTTTTCTAAGTGGCTTGATTTGTGAGCACCTGGTTGCTTAAGATATACTCTGTGGGACACTTGGATTGAAGCCAAGTAATATATTCCTTAAAATGAACAACACTTCTGTCTGACTCTTATGGGGTTTTCTGGCATTCTTTTTCTAAGAATCAGTCTGACTGTTTTGTGCATTTGTAAAAGCTTCTTCATGTTCCTAAATATGCAGGCACAATTATATGTTAGGCTGCTTGGAACTTGGTTGAAAGGCCAAGCAAAGCAATCATAGAGGAAATACATACACATTATACCAATCACCCTATTTCCTTTCAGCATAAGCAACATTATGCAAAGTATAGAAAAGGAAATAATAAGCAAAAATGTAAGTTAAAAAAAGGGAAGAAAATCTAGCTAAATCTAGTGTACATCAATTATACTGTTTATTAAGTCTCTTCATACCTTCCTATCCATGCGGGCCATCCTTGCTTTCAAGGTGTTCATACAGTACATTGATTTTTCTTTTTTAAAAAGTTAGTGCATATCTACATGTTAAGTTGAGGAGCAAGCAATTTAGCTGGAGAAAATAGCCAGACCAGATTTTTCTGGTGTTACAGACTCAAAGATGAGCCAAATGATCGCCTAATCATAATAAATTTACCATACACATTAATAAATACATAAATTTTGATCCCAAGTCAAGAACTACTGTTTCTTATTCGGAGGTTATTTGAATGTTTTGTGATCAATCTCCCAGAATCCTTAAACTTTTAGCTCAATTCTGGAACATATCATTCCAACGAAGCTGGAAGACATGATTGGTAAAAGATGCAGTCATTGCAAAAAGTACAAAGTTTAAGAATCTATGATATCTATGACTTCTTTTTGAGAAAGCTTTAACTGTTGAGTCTTTTGGTGCTCCCTGCTTTTGTTTGCTTGCAGATGTTTTATTTCACAACTAAGTGTTATCATCAGTGTTTGTAGTTTTTCTGTGAGAGAGAGCTGGGCATGGAAAAGAGATGCCAGAGGAAAATGTTCACCATGGAGAAATGAACAAGTAAATAGCCAACTCTCTGGACACAACAATGGGGAGGTATTAAAAATAAGAAACAAATTTCTGTCTCCCCTTTGTGTTGTCTCTTTACTTGTTCTTTTTTTTTTTTTTTAAGCTATATGAATGGCATTGCCAACAACTTAGGAATCATATTCCGGTCTCCTGTGAAGAAAGAATATCTGTGGGAACATCTGTTATTTCCTTTGCTAGTCTACCTTTTACTTTCCTTCTGTAAAATGCACCCTCATGGGAACATCATTCTTTTCTTTTGCTTTAGATCAGTGTTTTTTAGCCACCATAACTTTAAGATGCATGGACTTCAACTCCCAGAATTCCCCAGCCAGGATGCTGTTTCATTGTTCAAACATCTCCCAGATTCCCTTTGGTTGTGTCCCAGGATAAACATAATAAGGAAACTCTTCTCATGGGAATTGTTTTTAAAACTGGAAAGTATAGGCTGTTAAGGAGTCTTTAGAGGGATAGAAAGATTGTTTGTGCTGGGAAACAACAGCAGTAGTCCATTCCAACAATAAAGTTAACACAGAAGGGGGAAAAATACCAAAGAAACAAATCTATACTGATACAACACAGTTGTTCTTTCAGTCTTTGATCAGTATATTGTCCTGCATCATATATATCAAAATATTCTAGCTGCCAATATTTATTTATTAATTAGATTTATTGGCTGTCCATCTTATCATATGGTTACTCTGGGCAGCTTATAGTATTAAACAGATAACCATATATTGTATAGTTTATACATAAAATATTACAGAAACACAGTTCATAATGTTGCAGTCTTGACACCTTCATTAATACAAAGGCAGTCTTTGATTCAATATTTATAAAAAATCTGCAGGCTACATTGAGAGGTACAGTCATGCATCAATCTTTACTTTGGGCGCTGGTTGGTTAGATGTAACCTCTGGAGGTCTCTCTATTTCTCCCATCTCAGCAGGACTTGAACAAGAATGCCTAATTGTTTCCCTTCTCTTTCCCTTTTTTAAAACAACCCTGTTGTTAACTGTTCTGTCCAAAAAAGAGTTTCATCCTCTGATGATGTAACAGAGGAGCAGAAGAAGCCTGCGGGAGGGGGCAAATGTGTGATCAGTCTTGAGTGCCTTCATTCCCACAAGAAATTTAATTCCTGCCCATCTTGAATTCTCTTATCGACCATCAATTTGCTTTGACCATTAGTAGTTCCGATTCTTGTAGAGAACATTATCTTACAATAATCTTATATTCATTTCAACTGCCTGGAATTCTGATCTACTAGACTTGATAGATATTGTTCAATAAACTAATGCTTCTCAACCTCAGTCACTTTAAGCTGGGTGGACTACAATCCCCAGAATTCCCCAGTTAGAATTATTCCAAAGCAGAAATGGTCCTATTCACTGTGAAGAGTGCCAACTGCCTTCATAATTGGAAAATAAATGGCCTCCTCTCTGAACCAGTCCAGGACCTTAAATACTAGGCATTTTCCCACATTTTCACTGCTTGGAAGAAATCACTATTTAAGTGCAGAGGGTTTCCAATGCCATAATTTGATTTACTGGCCACCGAGGCACCAATTTAATCCTTGTTGCAGTTAAGTTATTCAGGGCAAAAGGGTTGAATTCTTTCCTTTATGGAACTCTGTTGGGTGCTTATAAACAAAATAAACCATTGGAAGCAGCACAGTTTGAGTTTCTATGAGCGGTGTGCCATGCTCCTCACTGTCAGCCTGATGCTTCCCTGGATACTTGTAGAGATCCTACTGAATAAAGTTTGTGAGGCTTAGTTCTTACCCAATAAGTGATAATAAAAAATATATAGAGAGAGGAAGTCCTTAGTTTTTGTGTGTGCACTGAAGATGTTAATAGAAGAATGAAATTCTGCAATCACATACAGGTGATCACATACATTCCTTGATTTACAACCTTTTTGTTTAATGACCATGCAAAGTTATAATAGCATTGCAAAAAGTGACTTATGATTATTTTTACACTTACGACCATTGCAGCATCCCTGTGATTAAAATTCAGATGCTTGGCAATTGGCTCATATTTAGGATGACTTTCTGATAAGCAAAGTAAGAAGGGAGAATAAGGTTCACTTATCAACTATGTTACTAATTTCACAAATGCAGTGATTCACATAACAACTGGCAAGAAAGGCTGTAAAATGGGGCAAAACTCATTTAATACCTGTCTTGCTTAGTAACAGAAAATTTGGGCTCAATTGTGGTTGTACCTGTAACCATGCCCAGAGAGCACTAAGGACCCTTGTCTTCTATTGGGGGATGATAGAAAGGCAAAAGACAGATGGGAGATGGGCTTCCACCACAAAATATGCATGTTTATTGGTAAGAAAGAGATGCAGAAGAGTTTTGAATATTCTTTCCCTGGGAATGCTGCAATCACCCAAATTATTTAACTGTCGCTTCATCAATTTTCTTCCATAAATGGACGAGCCTTTAGTCTTGTGAGTCCAGTTGCAGTTGTATCTGCGGAGTGATTTTTTACAAAACAAACAAAACACTGGCTCATATTAGCCTCTGGGATGGGTCACCAAATTAATCCTAGATGGTTTCTTTGTTTATTTTTTCCTCCTGGAATAAAGATTGGACTTTTCCATCAAATTTTGGATGAGAGACCCTGAGACAATCATCCTAGAATATAAGCAGCATATTCTTGATCTGGACCAAGATAGTTTTGGAATGGATCCTTCTCTTCATCCAATTATTTTAATAGTAACTTTCCATTCCACACAGACAAATATTGTCACTAGCCAGACACAATACCTTGCCACTAATAGTCCTGGAAGAGAGATTTACACACCTTTTGTGTCCTTGTACAGACAGGGTGATTGAGATAATTTGCACGTACTTCTGCATTCTCCTTTCTATTAGCCATGTTGCTTTGAATTAATGGTACCCTTAATAACCTACTTCTGGGACTGATCTGATGAGGAGAATACTATATTTTTGTTAGCAGGCTACAAAACTATCCAGGACAAATCATGATTGCTGTGACAAGACTTTGGTTTTAACACTGGCAGTGAGTGTTGAACTAATTTATTTTTTTGCCCTGAAGATGTGCAGTTGTATTGCTTCCCTGGCTGTTCCTCCCATTGGTTAGACTATACGGTATTGCATTTTATATTTTGGTTTTGGATCATAAGAAAAATTTAGCAAAAAATTAGCAAGACTACTCTATGCGCATATTGAGTATACAAATTGAGGCATAGTGAAACATCCACAATAGAGGAGACAGTTGTGAAGATGATGGAATTTGCAGAAATGGCAAAATTGACCTGTCTGGTCAGGGATAAAAATAGAAATTGTTTTATAAAAAAAAATGGAAGCCTCTTATCAACTTTTTGCTGAAGATGGAGAAAAAATTAAATGGTGATTTTTGGATTTGCGGATTTTAAAACGTTGAATATGGAAATATCCTTGAAGAGACATATTAAGTTTGTAGTTTCTATAAAGAAGATCAGAAGTCACTTCTTTCATTATCTTCTTTTTCAATCTGCTTTTTACACCTTCTCTTTTATCTTTCTTTTTCTTAATTTTTCTTTTATATATTTTTTATTTATATTCTACTCATGAAAAAATATCTAAAATAATTTTTAGATTTATCCTTCTTGGTCTATCTATCCACTATTTATCTATCTTTAATTCTGCCTATAATATCTCTCTCTATCTGCCTGTAATAAATTGTGTATACACAAATTCACACACAAATATATTACCGACAGACAGACAGATAGATAGATGATAGTTAGATGATAGATAGACAGACAGACAGGCAGATAGATAGACAGGCAGACAGAGATAGATAGATAGATAGATAGATAGATAGATAGATAGATAGATAGATAGATAGATAGATAGATAGATGATAGATAGTAGACAGACAGATAGATGATAGATATAGATAGATGTTAGTTAGATAGGTGATAGATGATAGACAGATAGATAGACAAATAGATGATATATAGATGGATGGATGGATGGATGGATGGACGGACAGACGGATGGACGGACAGACAGACAGACAGATAGATAGATAGACAGATAGATAGATGATAGAAGGCAGGCAGGTAGGCAGGCAGGCAGATGATAGATAAATTATAAACACAGAGAGAGAGAGGCAGATCTACCTAACTATCTCAGATAGAGTCCTTGGTCTAGATTCTGGAAGACAATTTGTGCATCTTTTCTCTCTCTTCCAGTGATGATTGTTCCCTATACCAGAAAGAAATGACAATGGTGAGGTTCATTGCCAGCCTATTGACATCTTAATTGGAAAGTGGTATGCAACAATGAACCTGGTGGTTTCTGGATCAGAATACCACCAAAGCAGCACGAGATGACACTACCAATTCCCTTAGCACCAAGTTTAGTAATGTGGAATGTGTCCCTCTGTGATTTTTAAAGCAATGTCTTATTTCTCATTGGAGATGTTTTTCTGATCAGCTCATTTATAGAAGGAGCAGTTAAATTGTGCTGTGTGTTCTCAGCAGCAACTCTGGTTTATCTAGAAATCATTCATGGTCTGGAACCTTGAATTGGGCTATCTTGTGTACATTTTCTCTAGAATTCAGGACCCTTTAATAGGCTAACAGCATATATAAAGATCCAAATGGAAAACAGTAGTACCGGAACTATTTAAATCAGAAGTTTCCTATTATGAAGTATTTGCTTTCAAGCTGATAAGTATTATGTAAAAAGAAACCCTTTTTTTGCTCCATGATTTCAGCTGAAAACTCTGTACCCATATTAAATCTTGTTACAAATTTGATAAGCTTTCCTGGTGAGAGTGAAATCTTCAGTCAAGATCTGACACATGTATTCTGACCTTATCTTGATATTTTAAGCCCTCTCCAAGAAATCTTGGAATCAAAATCCTGTTCCAAATGAAAGATCTGATCATATGGCCTCCTCTCGTAAAGAGTTATAAAACAAAATTAACTTTGAGCTTGACTATAGCAATAACAATAGCACTTAGACTTATATACCACTTTACAATGCTTTCACAGCCCTTTCAAAGCAGTTTATAGAGTCAGTATATTGCCTCTGGGTCCTCATTTTACCAAGTACAGAAAGATGGAAGGCTGAGTCAACCTTGAGCCAGTGAGATTCGAACTGCCAAATTGCAGTCAGCTGGCAGTCAGCAGAAGTAACCTGCAGTACTGCATTCTAACCACTGTGCCACCATGATTCAAGGATTACGAGTAGTCTTTGAATTTCAACCATTTATTTAGCAACTGTACAAAATTATAGTGGTACTGAAAAAAGTGACATAACCAGTCTTCCCACTTATCACTGAAGCGTCCCTGCAACAACTGCAGTGGTTTGCTTAACAACTATGACAAAAAGGTTGTAAAATACTTAACAACCGCCTTTGTTAGCAACATAAAGTCTGATCTCCTACTTATGCCTCATTTTCTAATAATGCTGTTCCGCAAAAAATAAGACTATACAGTTAATATGCATTTATTCTAGGATGGACAGTCCAATATCTTCCTTCCTTTTCATTCCCTTTAAAGGGTTTTTGGCATTTCATTCTAGTTCAGCAAATGATCAATCTGTAGCCTTCCAATGGCTTAAATATGATTGGAAAGGAAAACCATGGGGTGCCACTGAAGATGGTCATCCATGTTTTATTAAGTAGGCATTGAAAGTCTGTTTATTGGGATGCAGATTTACAGTGCATTAGGCAATCCATTTTTCAATTTAATCTACTGCCTCTGATAAATTAACAGATGTCAATTGATTTCTCTCCCCCCCCCGCACCCTTCCCCCATTCAGTCCCTCCTGTTTATACCTGACAGCCACTACTTTATAGCTGAGCAGTTATTTGAAGTTATAAACATTATAATTAGCAATTTTTTAATTAGGCTGACAATTAACAGGAGATTTGCAAAGCTGCTAATTTGACATGTCATACTCTCCACAGTGTTTGTTAACCACCACTTGAGTGAATTCAGTTGAATGGAACCAGTGGGGGGGAAAATTGATCTTGAATGAACTTTTTCCCTTGCTTAGCTACTATTGTTGTCTTTTCAGGAAGAGGAAAACAAATATAGATTAAATAGAATGAGAAGAGTCCAGGTTCACTTATAGAGCCTAGGAGCAGCAAAGATACTTACCTTAAGGTATATTCCTGAACATTTGGACAATATAAACGAACCAAGGGTCTGTAATTCAAAATAATTTGTTTGGAATGCAAATGTCTAAGGTTCTAGCTGAAATCTCTTCAGACTGGCATTAGGTTGTTCATTCTACCTTTAGAATGGCATTATTTAATTTATAGTGCCAAGATCATAACTTTGAACCCCCATGATTTTGGTTTTGGAATTAACTGTCAATCTGAGCAAGATTGCCAATCAAATCAAGCACCCTAATCCCCTTGTTTTAAAAACCCCAGATCGTGGGTGTTTAAGAATAAAAAAGAGGAAAGCAAGAAAGCTCTTGAAGTGCGGTCTGCTGATCGAATGTGCAGAAAAGGACATAAGCTGTCCTTTAATTGGAAAGAAACTATTTATTTTGAGCTGTTTGTTTAAGCACAGGAGGATTCCTAATGGAGCCATCAGACCTCGCTCATTGGCTAATAGTTTAATTAGGCCCATCTGGTGGAGGCTGTGGAGAGAAATGTCCCAGCTCTGATATTGGCAGTGAGGTAATTTGTCATCCTTGGCCTAGTGACTGGCCCAGGAACGTCTTCTGAGCCAAACAGAAGCTGCACAATCTGTCTCAGCTGAGAATAGGGTAGAGTTATTGGAGGCATTTTGTGCCATTCACCTTGACATAGTCAAGAGGAGAAATGAAATCAACCCCCTTTTAGCCTTGAGATAATGTCTATATAGAAACCAGAGGAGACTTTCTGAAAGTCAGGTTGATCTTGCCTTCGTCAGCCAAAACCATAATAATTGAAACCATTTCTAGAGGAGGAAAGATGGAAAGAGGGAGGGGAATGAAGGGAGATACTTAAATGATAATGTCTTTTTTCGGTGTCTTTGTGACACCGTGCTGGCTTTAGCAGGCAGCTCTCAGAAGAGTTTCTTCAGCTCTGAGAAATGTTGCTCTGTTTGGAAAGATTCCTCCTTAATTATCCTCTTGCTATAAATGAGCCTACGAAATTCCAAGAATTTTCAAAATTCCATATTTGTCCATATTTATTAGGCTAACATTAAAGACGATGCCTTTCTGAAATCGGTTGGTTTGCTTCTTGCCCTTGGGTTGGAGTATAACAGTGGTTTTTCTGGAGCTAAGTAACTAGGGGATTTCTGGTCAAAAACAAGCCTGTGTTGGATATTGGAAATGTAAAGGAATTTTGTCATAAATCCTGCTGGAAGTAAGTGTGAATTACATTCCTTCAGAATTCACAATGGGCCAAAAGCTGATAGCATGCTTTTTTTCTGATTAAAATATTTATACAGTATGTGTTAGTGTGTGTGTCTGTGTGTGTACACACACACACACACAATAGGAAAGGGAATACACTCTTCAAAATTACATATAAACTGCAGAAAAAGGAACTGACATTGAAGATATTTCTATTTTAAAACCTGTATTAGGAGAATGAGGGCATTAACGAGCAAAAATATAATGCTTTTCATTAAACAGGAAAAAACCTTTGGAAATTTACATGAGCAGTTATATAAACTACAAGGTGAGTACTAAATCTCCATAGGATGTGAGGCATTATAAAGATAAATAATTTCTCACTTTTTATGTAAAAACATATTAAAATATTTTCCTATCAAAATGGATAATAACATATACATAATTTTACTGATTTGCGTTTGTCTATTAATGTAACAATGGTTTGTAATTTCATTCATTCATTCAATTTGTATAGCTGCACATCTCACTTTTTTGACTCTTAATTAACTAGTAGTTGAAAGCTATCTGGAGTGAGTCTTGAGTGATATCTGCACCAATAAATATCCATTTTAGGACCTTCTGTTTAGCTTTTCTTATACTTCCTTACGTGCATAAAATCCTTCATGTTTATTTTTCTCATTGTAGATATGATACACCATTTCTTTAGTTCACATAGAAATGACCACCTTCATTTTACTAAGCTCATCTAAAGTAGTTAATCTCTCCAATAGTTTATCGATACAAACCAATGCTCTCTAAAATCCAAAATAATCCTATAATGGCAATAGCAATAGCACTTAGACTTATATACCACTTTATAATGCTTTACAGCCCTCTCTAAGCAGTTTACAGAGTCAGCATATTTCCCCCAACAAATTGGGTTTGTTTTACACACTTCGGAAGGATGGAAGGCTGAGTCAACCTTGAGATTTGAACTGCCAAATTGCAGGCAGCTGGCAATCAGCAGAAGTAGCTTGCAGTACTACACTCTACCCACTGAGCCACAGAGGTTCCTTATAATTAATAATGCAGATGCTGACTGAATTAAAATCAAATAGGAAGTTTGGCCAATCCAACATAGCCTTTCACCTAGTAAATACAAATGTTCTCAGAAAATGTCACAAAACTTACCTTTTTAAAGTCAATACTAATAAATAAAATAGGTAGTTTATCTAAATATTAAAAAGGTATGCTGTTACTTAATGAAGCTGTCCATCTTTCATATAAACATCTTTAGGAAAACACATCTCCATCCAAGATAATTTTATCCTTTACCAAATTGTATTTAGGATGAGGAGGTTTTCCATATTATGGGTAGTTCTTGATTGGATATTTAATGAATCCCATGAAATGTTCAGATTATTCAAATTTGCACTATTCAAAGTGATGTTTCTAGAGAAAATAGGATAATTGGCTACAGCTTGAGGATAAGCTATTCAAGGTGTACCTTTATTTTCTGTATTCTACTGTAATTCTTTAAAATTAGCTTTTTTTGGCTCTCCTTAAATAGAAACTTCCTTTTCTCCATTTTGGATGACTGATAATTAGCATCTAAAATCCCAATTCAGGAACCAGAGTTGCCCATGTGCAAACCTTAACTATGAATGTTGCACTGCACTAAGTGAATTTTGTCCCTGCATTAACACAACTTGGTATCAATTTGTAAATTTACTATATTGAATTTTGCACTATTCAAATAGTACAGTAATTGCAACCTATCTGTATTTAACCACACTTTGCATTGAGTAACTTGCTGTTCTTGGACTTTCCTTTGGAGCAACAGCAAATACTAGAGGTTTCCATCTTTACATGAGCAGATACCAAATATCTGAAAATGCTGATTGTATCCCATAAACATCCAGATCTGTCTATGCAACACTTTCAGAGCCTTCCCACTGGAATTCTATCTCAAAATTCCTCATAACCTTTGGCTATCCACTTTCTCTTCGTTAATTTTTGCTATGTGAAATGGATTGGAAGGTAGATATCTCAAAAGTTATATGGAGTTAGAATACCAAGGTTCGTTTCAGATAAACATAAAATAATTAAATATCTTAAAAGAATTCAAAAACTAGAGAAGGTAGGATTTCCCTATCAGATCCTGGAATCTCAAAAAGTTCCCAAGACTGACTCTAATTCAGGCAACTCTTGTCTTACAACAGATCACTTACTCACCATTCAATGTTACAATGTCACTGAAAAAAGTAACTTAAGAATGTTTTTCACCTTAACAGCCATTGAGTATCCCCATGGTCACGTGATCAAAATTCAGATGCTCAGCAACTGACTCATATTTATAATGGTTGCAAAGTCTCATGGTCATCTGATCACGTTTTGCAAAATCTATAAGGAAGCCAGATTCACTTAACAACTGTGTAACTAACTTAAGAAATATTAAGTGAATTAAGTGTTCTTTCCAGTGGTGGGATTCACATTTTTTAGGATACAGTAAAATCTCCAGTCAGAGGTGGTATTTTCTGGTTATCTGAACTACTGAAAATTTCCACTACCGGTTCTCCAGAACTGGTCAGAACCTGCTGAATATCACCTCTGGTTAATTCACTTAACAATTGTGGCAAAGAAAGGTTGTAAAATGGGGCAATACTATAATTAACATCTTGCTTAGTAACAGAAATTTTGGTCTCAATTCTGCTCATAAGTCAAGGACTACCTGTGTTGCTAATAGTAACCAAGAGGCCATCTCACTGAAATCTGAGTTCAGGAGATTGAAGGAGGAACCATAGAGCATGCTACATTCAACCAATCCTTTATAAGTCTCCTTTTTAAATCTTCAGTATATTGTATGATGTCAGGAGTTAAAGACTGAGAGTAGGAAAGTTGTATGGTTCCAGAAATTCATATGAGTGGTAGAACCAGGGCTATTGTGGGTGGGGTCTGTATAACTGACCGTTCTCCTTTCTCAAAGTAGCATTGAATGCACAGAATACAAACCTCCCGAAGGAAGCATAATACATTCATTTTAACATGCTATTAGAAGAAATATAATTATATACAGTAAATACAGATATACTGTAAATCTCCTAGTCTAGAATAATTTAACCAGCTCTTCTGCTAACTCTGCATGAATATAATCAAGGCATTATGTGCCAAATGATTGGATTGAATTGAATACTTTATCTGGCTAAATGTGATTACACAGACAAGGAATTTGTCTATGATGTCACAAAGACATATATTCTATTTTCATCACATTTATGAACTAGGAACTAGAATCTTTTGAAAAGCCCTGTGCTTAGGATCACATGGCAGGGTGATGTAGGAGACAACCAGTACTGACTTAGGCTTAAAGATATGGATAGAATATTGTTTCCTTGAGAAGGTCTGTAGGTAACAAGCAGAGTTTGTGATTTGCAAATAGGAAGTCCTAAGTTGAATCCAGTGAGAGCATGGAAAATATTTATTCTGAAAATGCTGTACATTAGCATTTCCCAACCTAAATCCCTCCAGATGCATAGATTCAATTTCCAAAACTCTCCTATCAGCATGACCATTGTTGAGTCCCTTGTATTGCAAGGCAATCAAACCGGTCAGTCCTAGAGGAAATGAACTCTGACTGCTTTTCAGAAGGTCATATCCTGAAGATGAAATTCAAATATTTTGGCCAACTAATGAGAAGGAAGGACTCACTGGAGAAGAACCTAATGCTGGAAAAGATTGAGAGCAAAAGAAGAAGGAGACAGCAGAGAATGAGGTGGCTGGATGGTGTCACTGAAGCAATAGGCGTGAACTTAAATGGACTCCAGAAGATGGTAGAGGACAGGAAGGCCTGGAGGAATGTTGTCCATGAGGTCGCAATGAGTCAGACATGAGTTTGCAACTAACAAAAACAACAACAAAATGGTTGAGAACTGTGAGAATTTAAGGATATTCTCTGCCCAAATTTGGGATACATTAACTCAGGTTGATCAACAAATCAGACATAATGACAAGGCAACTTGATGCATTAAAATGGAAGCCATGTAAATGCCTAAAAGAAAAGCAAGTTACAACACACTATGCTATCATTATTTCTGTGCTGCAGAAATATTGTAGTTCCTGCAAGGTGGAGAAATCATGTCAACCAAAAGCTTTGCAGAGACTGATTGTGTGACTTATATCAGATATGGAGAAAATATAGGAAGGAACCAAATTGTGATGAGGCAATTACAGGGTATAAAATTGCTTCTCGATCTCTAGTGTAGAAATTTTTAATGGGCACTGACGTTGGGACTCCAGTGTGAGTGTCTATTTCTGGATAAGAGTCTGATGGGAGACTCTTAGCATACAATGAAGTCATTGCCCTCCAGGATAACCACTCTGGTTCGATAATGGATGACCTTATTACATTGTCATAAACTCAATGGCTGCAGTATAGGGAAGGAAGATCAAAATAATCGGACTTCCTGGGTGTTTTTCTTTCCTATAAAAGGTATCCAAATGAAAAGCCCAAAACATTCATTTCCCTCTGTGCAAGGGGAAATGTAATACGCCCAGAACAGCCCGAAACTATCCATTTATCTTTGTGAACAATGATATGGTTATTTATCTTTTTTAATTATATCTCAAAAGGAACATGCTGCAGCAATAAATAAAGCTGGGAAAAAGCAGGGAGAGCCACATAAGAAAGGGGAGGAATCAGGCTCTACATAGTATCCCTGCTGGAGGAACCTCATTTCCAAAACCTTCAATGAAAGAGGTTTAATGGAATGGAACCAGGGATAGGGGGCATAACTGGACATTTTTCATGTCCTCTTTTTCATTTGAACAGCTGTATTTCTGGAATCAAGCAAAACACAACTGGTGGCTCATATACAAAAGATGGAGGGTAGTATTACATATAATCGTTGACATATGACTGTAATGGAAGTTCCCATTATATTTTGTGATGGTCATAACTTGGGTCCATCACATAACCATTATGATTGTGGGGGGGAATTGACATTAAACAAATGTGGTGATAGTTAAATGAATGTTGTGGTTTGAAAGTGAACCCATCATTCTTTATGATATACTTTTGATGAAAACCAGAAGTAGCTTCATGTTTTTGACATGAATGTCATAAAGCAGGAATGTCAAATTCAAAGCGTGCAGACCATGAGGTGCTTAGATCTGGCCTGTGGGGCAACCCTGGAAACAGTGAAGACTGACCCATGGTGCCTCTGTCAGTGAAAATAGAGCTTGGAAGGGCCATTCACAGCAGTCGCAGGCTCCATTTTTGGCCATGATGGCCTCCTGCAGCCTTCTGCAAGTGAAAACGGGGCTCCCTGAATTCTGCTTGCATTGGCAGAGGGTTGTAGGAAGCCGCCACAGTCAAAATCAGGGCCCAGGAGCACATTTTCCCTGGCAGAGTGCTTGGGTCACCACAGCTGTGTGACATTATACTGGCCATGCCCACACTGGCCATACCCTCCCCAGCCCTTGTGGTCAAACACAACCCTGATGTGGCACTCAGTGAAATCGAGTTTGACATCACTGTCATAAAGTGTGGTCATGGCATGCGGCAAACATGGCTGTGTGGCTGAATGTCCAAAGTGCAATTGTGTCACACACGCACACATTCCCATGGAAGGGTGCCATCAGAACTTCAGAACCAGGTCATGACTCCTTTTTACAGGAAGATTGCAGTTCAAACAATTGCTAAGCAATCATTGTATCCCTTGAAAACATTGCAAAGAAGACAGGCTGTAATCGATAGTGCTCATTTTCTACAGAAATATAGTTCCCATATTTAATGATATCAACACAAGGAGGAACACATATACATGTTTAAAGTTCCACTGTGCCAATTTCAAGCTGTTTTTTAAAATGTGAATAAAATGCTCCAGTGATGTTTAAAAGTTTCAAAAAATACACTCTGAGTTAAAGACCACTTTCTTTGTAATACTTTGAAGAAATGCAACAATGATTGCTTGTTTTTATCATTCCATTTTATTTCATAAGCAAACTGATGGATGACAACAGTTATAGGCATCTATAAACATAATGCAGCTATATACAGCTATATTTTGAATACAAAATATAGTGATTTAAAATGGATTTGACTAGGCAATAGGATATCTCACATTCTCTTCTTGGATTTGGAAAATCTAGATAGTTTTTTAGGACAGGGGTCTCCAACCTTTTGAACTTCAGGAATCACCAAACTCATAACTTTAAATCCCGTGGACCAGAGACCCTGGGAAAATCCCAAAAAAAGTCTGCAGGAAAATTCCCTATCCCGTTTTCCTACCAATTGATTGTTCTTTATTTGGGATCACAGGATACCGTCTCCAGCTCTGTTCTCGGGGGGGGGGGGAGGGGGAGAGACTTTTGGCTTCATGCAAGGAAAGTAGCAGAAGCAGCAGAAGTCTTTCTTTGTCTTTCCCAAACTCTGCCAGAAATGAGACTTTGTGAGACTTCTCACACCAGCAGAGCCTCTTGGAGCAGGATGCCTTGCAGGGCCCCAAAGACTCATTTCTGGAAGAGTTTGGGGGAGACAAAGAAAGACTTTTGCTGCTTTCCTTGTGTGCAGCCAAAAGCAGAAGAAGAAAGAAGCAGAAAGAAGCAACCCTGTGGTCAAGCAAGGTGCATTGGGTTATGGGGCAAGTTCCCCCTGCCCTTTCCCCCCTCCCCTCACTACCTTGTGTTGTTCGCAATGCAAGCCTTGTGTTCCTGCAGGCCATGTGGGCGGCACAGTCTTGTGTTCCCATCCAGTCTGGTTTAATTACTTTGTGGGGTGCTTTGTAGGTAACATTTCTCTGCAGACCATCAACATTTTCTCGCAGACTACTATTGGTTGGCGACCACTGGTTTAGGATATAGGTAATGAAGGATTTGTGGTCTTCTGGATCCTGTTGGGCTACAATTCACAACAATGCTTGCCATTGGTCATGCTTATTATTGGAGTCATTGTTCAGCAACATCTGGAAACCTACTAGATTCCGGTTGATCATCTGTGCAATTATTAGCTTGAGAATAGTTCAGTGTGTTTCTCTCATAGGTAGTTTTTCAGGATTCCTGAAAGATTATTCTCATATTCAAATCAATGTGTTCAGAGTTCCCACTCAGTATTAGTAACATGCATACTGTAAGTGCATGCAGGCGGCCCCATCTATTTTTCATATGCTTTTGAATTCAGTGCAGACATCATGCATGAATAACTCATAGGTAGTCTACATTTACATGATTCTCCTACTCCCAGCATCAGTATGATAGTTTGCTTCAAGTTGACAGTTTTTGACAATTTTTAGACTTTCAGTAAAAGAAAATGAGAGTTATGATTTGGATAGATTAATTTTCTAATTATCCATTTCTTAATAGATATTATATTCCTCCTCAAGACTCCTTGAGGCTACAAAGCAATCCTCAGCAAGATATCAAAATAAAGTATTAAAATTAAGTCCAAATAAAACCCCTCCCTCAAAAAAAATGCATCAGTAGTATGAAAATGTGAAAAATGTATTAGTGCCCCAATCAAAGAATGCAGAAGGATACAAATGGTAAAAACTCTGGAATGGGAATAAGTGTTTTTGTTATTGTTTTTTGGTTGTTTATTTCTCATGCTGAATTGGATTAGGGCCACTTTGTCCCCTGTTTATACGACTGACCTTGTCTGGGCTGAGAAGCTAATCAAGGTCAAACCTAATCAGCACTAGAATAGAAGATCTTCAGTGAGTACTCAGGAGAAAGCATTGACAAACCACTTCTCTACTGTTGCCAAGAAAACGGCATATATGTGTCAAGTTTCTACTCAGAGAAAACTTTACCAGCCCATTAATATGTATGCACAGGCAGAAAGAGACCTAGCTGATACCAAATTATGCCTATTTAGCACACAATGTGCTGGCTACCAGGTTATCTGGTTTCAGACAAGGGTTGGATCAATGGAAGTTATGGGCATCAACTGTAATTGCTTCTGGAGGCCATCTGCTAGGTGGTCTTAAGTGTTCTTTCTTATACCATTGGCTGACTACTGGATGAACAGACAGCTGAAATAGAGGGGTCAGTGGTCTGATCCAGCATAGGACTGCTTGTTTTTATAGCAGAGCTTTTCAGGTTGAATTTTTGGCAGGATTGAGGGTCCCGGATGCATTAGAATCAGGTGGAAAAATTGGCTCACATAGAAATGCAAACTTCAGTAGTAAATTCAAACGAAATGCAGCTGTCCTTCTGTGTTCTGTTTGATTGAAACAATGCTGCATTTTATGCATCACTGAGTATTGTTTAGACATCTCAGACTTATGTGATGGACTTCTCCAATTTTTTTTAAGTGGGCAAAATGTAATATAATACAGAATATAATGCCAACCAATACATTCCACTCTAGAATCTTACTTGCAGAAACTTGTTTGTTAACAGCACAGCAATACATGCATGCATAAAATGTATTTGAATTTGTACCTAATCCAAAGATCTGGACTGAAGTATTCTACAGCTTTATGATTCTGTGCAGATGAACAGGCAATCATGGAGACTGAAATTATCTGTGCTACCATTGAAGGAAAAGCTCATATGCTAGCAATCCACATTTCATTGTTGGGGGATGTTGTAAGAAATGAAACTTAAAATTCCATAGATTATGCATCTGTGACTCTTAGAACTCACCATTTTAGGTACTGTTTGGTATGGCTTAATGGGTCTTTGCATTTGAGAAGAAGGTTGGATTTGTAATTGGCTAATGAATTGCACTCAGCATGTGATTCTCAGTGAAACTATATCTGGAGTTGGAATACATCTACTCCATGGAGTACATGGAGTGGGGTACCTAAGGTTCTGCCTTTGATGTAGCACTCCTCAATGTCTTCATAAATGATCTAATGAGAGGAAGATGAGCTACAAATTTGTAGATGACACCAACCTATGGGGAATTGCTAACATTTCAGAAGATAGAGTCAAGGTTAAGAAAGTTCTTGACAGATTTGAGTATTAGGCCCTATCCAACAAAATGCAGTTCAGTGATGAGGAAAGTAACACTTTGTACTTAGGCAGGAAAAACCAAATGTACAGATACAGAATAGGCAGCACTTGGCTCAGCAGTAATACCTATGACAGGAACCTAGGTGTCCTGGTGGCCCACCAATTAAACAAATATGCTGCAGATGCCAAAAAATGAAGTCCTACATTGCAACGGAGAAACAGCACTGAGATCACAAGAAGTGATGGTATCATTTTATACTGTACTGATGAGGCCACATTTGGAATACTGTGTCCAATTCTGATCACCATGATATTAAAAAAAGAAGATGTTGAGACCCTAGAAAGAGTATGGAAAAAAGCAAAAAGATGATAAGGAGTCTGAGGACTAAACTATATGAGGAATAGTTGAGAACCCTAGGTGTGTTTAGCCTAATGGAGAGAAGGCTTAAGGATGAAATATGTCTTCCAATACTTGAAGGATTATCACAGAAAAGAGGGGTCGATCAAAAGTACCTGAGGGCAGGACCAGAAGCAATGGGTGGTACTAGCCAGATCCAATCTGGACCTAAATATAAATTTCTCAGTGAGAAAAAAATACTCAATGAAATAGCTTGCCTCCCAGAATTGTGGATGCTCCATTGTTGGAATTTGTAAGAAGATATTTATTCCAAGATGGAATAAGATCTCTTGCCTTGGACAGGGGGTTGAACTTGGAGACTTCCAAGGTCTCCTTCTAATCATATGATTCTAGAAAGATCTCTTCCATTCATACTTCTTGTAATTCCTAAAGTATGCCTTTGTTCATACATGTGTTTGCATTTATAGCAACATCTATCAATCTTGACCTAATTCAGAAGATTTGTTTAATACAGGGATGGGAAACACCTAGGAATACCAGGTGGGTAGGCTAGGGTAAAAAGGTAATAATGGAAGAAGGCATGATCATTTAGCTCTGTAACATGGCCGAAAGATGAGAATTGGGTGCATTATATGGAGATACTCAGGTCCACCCTCAGAAAAAGACGTTTGGTTATTTGGGGCTGTTCACAACCCATCCTACTTCGTAGAGTTGTTGATATGAAGCTAAAATGAGGACTGATTCCATATAAGATTCCCTTAGTCCTGAAAGATGGAATATAAATCACATCCATCAATAATACATGTATATCTAATAAATGTGCAGCCTGGAAGCAAAGAAACCTTTCACAGCCACTGGAAGCCCATGGAGCTTATTTCACTGTGTAATTTGAATGGGTTGAGAAGCTGACTTTTTCTGCACAGCATTTCTGCTACCTTTTGTGTGAGTCTGCATATCAAAACCACCCATTGGGTGACAGTTTTCAGACAACCTTGATTGCATCCATGCTCATTTTTGAACTGAATTGCTTTGCCACAGAAATGCATGTATCTGCTCTTTGAAGAAAGACAATCTATATTTCTTCACTCACTCTTAACCCTGAAATCTGGATAGGGAATTTTTCATGATAGATGCAGGGAGCTAAAAATAGTATGTTGAGTGTAACGTATCAGGAATTGATTTTTAATTTTTAATTTTGACTAAAAGAATGTAGTTACAGGAGTGCAGAAACACTGGCCAAAACAGCAACTTTAATTGCAAAAAATAGAACCTTGCTTGCACCATAATATACATCGTAGTAAATTAGGAAAATTGAGAAATACCCTGGATAAGTTATTTCTGCACCTACAAGTTTAATATCTACTTGTCTCTCCATCTATCTGTCTGTCCATCTATCCTTCTATCCATCTATATTTATCTATCCATCTGTGCTTCTATCTATCTATCTATCTATCTATCTATCTATCTATCTATCTATCTATCTATCTATACACATATCTATGTCTGTCTATCTATTCATGCTTCCATCCATCTGCCTATCTGTCTGCCTATCTGCCTGTCTACCTGTCTATCTGTCTGTCTATCATCTACCTACCTACCTACCTACCTACCTACCTACCTATCTATCTATCTATCTATCTATCTATCTATCTATCTATCTATCTATCTATCTATGTATCTACCTACCTACCTACCTACCTACCTACCTACCTACCTACCTATCTATCTATCTATCATCCATCATTTATTTAGATAATACTGCAAACTCTCTTTTGATTCCATGTCTGCTGTAATGGTTAACCAAATTTGAAAATCACCCAAAGTACTACTATGTAAATGCTTCAGTGCCATACAGTGTTCTTTTAAAAGGGTTAAGGATGTCTACTTGATTTGGTTGGTGTTTTCCATTTAATATTGACATTTTGCATAGGCACTTCTGTAAAAGAGCCTTGTGATATATCCTGATTTTCTTTGTTATGAAATAAATGTAGCAGAATCTGCCTCTTCAGTACTACCTTTACAGATGTAAGCACTTCTGAACACTGAAGTAGGCAGGCATTTAGTGCCTTCAATGAAGTTGGCTTGTGATTGTATGTCAGCAAAAAGTCAAATGCTACTCTGCTGCTACTTAATTATCATGGGCTTGAGAAAGCTTACTTGTTCCACAAAACGCTTACCAGAATAAAATTGTAACTTTCATTGCTGTAAATCTGGAGGAAGAAACTATCAGTATTTCCATTGAGGTGAAGCATAGTGTAGAAACAGAAGAAAAACAATCCTGGTGCCTTGTATAATTCACATTATTGCAATTGTGGTAAAGTTACTTCTGCAGATTTGACTGGGAATTGAATCATGGCAACTGGACTTCTTTTCTGAAAAGATGTCCAGTTTCCATGACTCAGCTTCCAACAACTCTACCTGGATGACTCTTCGGCAACATATTCTGACTTTATTTCAAATTGTAGTGGGAGGGGTTTCGAACAAGTCTGGGGTTGAACTCTTCTTTGACGTTTTGATTTAATGAGAATAGAGGGAGAGTTTTAGACACAAGAATTCAGTTTAAATGGGCCACTTTGGAATGGATCATTCAGTGTATGTTTTGCATTAAAAAAATTTCAAATTCAAGCTTTGATGTTTCAAATTGAAAGTAGTTATTGATGGAAAATAAGTCAGTCATTGAATCATTGCTTTTAGAATGTCTGATAATGAACTGGATAAACAATCAGACTGACCAGATATAACACAGGTTTTTCATATTCATTTTCTGGCCATCTAACAGTAATTGATACCAATATTTATTATTAGCCATATGCTGTTCATTACTTACTTGAACTAGGCCTTCAAGAGACATATCAGTCATCATAACTTGAAGTTGTCCCCTGTGTTTTCTACAGAAAATAGTTTCCTTGAAGAATTGGGCTTCCATGAGAACAATTCCAGCTGTTTTTTCTACCAGATTAACAGATAATCAGAGTTAGAAGGGAACTTGTAAGTCATCGAGCCCAAGCAGGAGACGCTACACCATTTCTGACAAATGGCAATCCAATCTCTTCTTGAAAGTCTCAAGTGATGGCGCTCCCACAACTTCCGAGGACAAGCTGTTCCACTGGTTGATTGTTCTCACTGTCAGAAAGTTCTCCTTATTTCCAGGTTAAATCTCTCCTTGTTCAGTTTCCATCCATTATTCCTTGTCTGGCCTACAGGCGCTTTAGAAAATAGCTTGACCCCTTCCTCCCTGTGGCAGCCTCTCAAATATTGGAAGACCACTATCATGTCTCCCCTGGTCCTTCTCTTTACTAGACTAGCCAAGTCCAGTTCCTGCAACCGTTCGTTGTATGTTTTAGCCTCCAGTCCCCTAATCATCCTGGTTGCTCTTCTCTGTACTTTTTCTAGAGTCTCAACATCTTTTTTATAATGTGGTGACCAAAACTGGATGCAGTACTCTAGGTGTGGTCTTACTAAGGCTTTATAGAGTGGTATTAGTACTTCCCTTGATCTTGATTGTATCCCTCTGTTAATACAATTTAGGACTCCATTAGCTTTTTTGGCTGCTGCTGCACACTGCAAGCTCATATTTAGCTGATTGTCCACTAAGACTCCAAGATCCCTCTCACAGTTACTGCTATTGAGCCTGAATTCACCCAGTCTATATGTGTATTTTTGGTTTTTCTTGTCTAAGCGTAGGATTTTACTTTTCTCTATATTAAATTTCATTTTATTAGATATGACCCAGCGTTCTAGCCTGTCAAGATCCATCTGGATCTTGAGCCTATCTGCTTGGGTGTTAGCTATTCCTGCCAGCTTAGTATCATCTGTAAATTTGGTAAATTCCCCTTCTATTCCCTCATCTAAGTCGTTAATGAAGATATTGAAGAGTACTGGGCCTAAGACGGAACCTTGTGGCACCCCACTGCTTACTTCCCTCCATGTAGATTTAGACCCATTAAGGACTACTTGTCGACTATGGTTTGCCAGCCAGTTGCGAATCCATCTAGTGATGGTGCTATCTATTCCACTTTTTTCTAACTTACTAAGAAGTAGGTTGTGGTCTACTTTGTCAAATGCCTTGCTGAAATCTAAATATATTATGTCCACAGTATTTTGCTGGTCTAATAATTTAGTCACTGTGTTGAAGAATGAAATAAGATTGGTTTGTCCTGATCTGTTTTTAACAAACCTGTGCTGACTGCTAGTTATTCCTTTACTTGTTTCTAGATGTTGGCAGATCTGTTTTTTTTATTATCTTTTCCAGTATCTTCCCGGGTATTGATATTAGGCTGATTGGTCTATAGTTTCCTGGGTCTGTTTTTTTTTTTTTCCTTTTTTAAAGATGGGAACCACATCAGCTCTTTTCCAGTCCTCTGGTAGTTCCCCGGTGCACTAGGTTTTTTGAAAGATATGGCGCATAGTTCTGAGATGACTTCTGCCAAGTTCCTTTAAAACTTTGGGATGTAATCCATCAGGCCCTGGTGATTTATTTTCATCAAGATCAGACAGGTGTTCTCTTACTATTTTTTTTGCTTATTTTAACTTTTATTTCTGGTCTGTCTTTTACAGTTATGTTTTTGGTGGGTTGAGCTATATTTATTTATTTTATTTATTTAATATATTTATATACCACCCTTCTCCCAAAGGACTCAGGGCGGTGTACAGCCAACCATAAAACTTTCTACAATTATAAAAGTTAAAAGAGAATTAAATATCCTAAGGCTGCCTAAAATTATACCCTCCCCCAATAAATTAATAAAACCCTGAATATTAAAATCCCAATTTAAAACTCCAAATACTAAAATTACACTAAAAATCCCACTGCAGCCCAGACCAGCCTGCTCAAAGAGCCAGGTTTTCAATGCATGTCTGAAAGCTCTCAGGTCGGTGTTGTTGCATAACTCTGGAGGCAGACCATTCCAGAGGGTGGGAACCCCCACAGAGAAGGCTCTATTTCTTGGGGTCACCAGGCAGCACATAGATGCCGTTGGCACCCGAAGAAGGCCCTCTCTGTGGGAGCGCACAGGTCGGTGGGAGATTACCGGCAGAACGTGGTCCTGCAGATAACCTGGTCCAATGCCATGGATCGCTTTAAAGGTCAAAACCAGAACCTTAAAGCAAACCCGGAAAGCTACCGGCAACCAATGCAGCTTGTGCAGGAGAGGCGTCACATGTAGTTTCGTGATGCTCCCATAACCACCCGCGCAGCTGCATTTTGTACCACTTGAAGCCTCCGGGTGCTCCCCACATGGAGCCCCATGTAGAGAGCGTTACAATAGTCCAGGCGAGAGGTGACAAGGGCATGAGTGACCGTGCCTAAGGCGTCCTGATCCAGTTTCTAGCAGAGACACATATCTTATGAAAGAGATCTCTTCTTCCATAAGGAGAATTTCATTAGGGCGTGAAAATAATTTTCTGGACTAAAGTAATGTAAGGACTACCATTAGTGTCAAATGAAAAAAATGTGTTGTCCTTTAAAATTATTTGAGGAGCTTTCACATAGTAAAATTATGTGATCACACCTGCTTTTTATTAAGGTATACACCCATACATTTATTCTCCTGATTCAAGAAAGGATAGATAGATGTATGTGTGTTTGTGTCAGACTGACACAAAGAGAGAGAGAGCCTTATTATTTTCTTCCAATAATAATTTGTACCCAGTGCTCACACCTATTCTTTCATTATGTAAATGGGAGAAATGTGTAATTTTCCTGGGTGTGTGCATGCACGCACACACATATACACACAAAGACCTTGTTATGAACATATACACACAAAGACCTTGTTATGAACAAAGACTCAAACATTTGCAAGTACTGATATTAGATTGTGCACATCATTAGTATAAATGAGATGGCAATTATGCCATCTGCATTCAATTGCTCTTGGACCAAATCCTTTCATCACCTTTGCCAAAATGAACATCTTTTGAGGTGTTTTGTTTGTAAAAAGTCAACGCATCTTTAGTCTATTTAAAGATACTAAAAATGAATATAGATTTCATTGTAAGAAAATGATTGCCTGCTTGGATTTTCCCATTTGCTTTAAAAAAAACAACAACCCATCATCATTACATATACCAGATCGCATTTCTCAGTCTGAATTTTTAAATAAGATTCTTTTCTCTAATTTGCCTTGGGTAATTTTATTCATTGTACTTTGTTTTGCCTGACATGATAGTTTGCAAAGTAGTTGTATAATACAATCATTCCATATGGGTTCAGATGGGTCCTATCAACCAGTATGTTATTTTTTTTAATGAATGTGAAGATAACATTTGTTCATTGTCAGATTTATGTCTTGTATTTTCTCCAGATGTGCAAGACAACTCACATGGATATACTTTTCAATTAATTCTCACAAAAACAATCCTGTCAGGAAGGTTGTTCTGAGAAACAGTGGCTGGATCAGTGGTGGGATTCAAATTTTTTTTTACTACCGGTTCTGTGGGAGTGGCTTAGTGAGTGTGGCAGTGGAAGGATACTGTAAAATTTCCAGTCAGAGATGGTATTTGCTGGTTGTCCGAACTACTCAAAATTTCTCCAGAACTGGTCAGAACCTGCTGAATACTACTCTGGACTAGATCAAAGCTACCATATGAGCTTCCACCAGTGAAGGTAGACTGAAACAGGATGTCCCTGGTCCTAGTCGGATTCCTTAACTCAGTAGCCTCCAACATTTCCAGCTTTGTGGACTGGCCAGGGGAAAGAGAAGATGGTTATGTGCAAGTGGCAGATGAGCATGCAGACATGTGCAGTTCCATTCATACAAGCACCTGCTGCTCACACAAATGGAGCTGCATACATACACTCACCTAGCTGCACACACACACACACACACACCGCTGTGTGCACAAGTGGAATTGCACATGCACCCATGCTAACCCTAATTCTGAACAATCCACAGACCAGTAATAGGCTGCAGCCTAGAGGTTAGGGACCTTTGCTTTAACCAACATCCACATCTGAGAAAATATCTTAGACTAAAGATGTCTCCACAATCTATATAGAGCAGGGATCCCCAACCCTGGGCTGTAGCCTACTCACAACTGGGCCCTCCATGAGTTGAGCTGTATGTGCATGCATGTGCAGGCCTGCTGCTTGCGTGTCCCAGTTCCAGGGGAGGGATGCTACCAGCTCAGCCTGGTTCTATCGAACCAGTAGCTCTAAAGAGCAGCTGACACCAAACTGGTTCCCTGCAATGACTGTCTGGTTGTCTGTTGGCCCACCTGCCTGCCCGGGCTCTAGGCTGTCCTTTATCCTATGCTTTTACCTCCACAGCTGCTTTGCGCGGCACTGCTGAGTGCTGCTTGTGAGCTGGAGCAGGTAAATGCTTACCGGAGTTGGTAGCACGCACACGCGTGCAGTGCACATTTGGCGCACATGCACACGCTCCCCAAACCAGTTGTTATGCCAGTAGGATCTCACTCTGTCCAGTTCCCCTCTCTTCCCACCCCCAGCTGGGCCACTAAGCTGCAAATGTTGGGGCTCACTGATATAGAAGAAGTGTAGAAGATTTTTCACAGAAGATTGGATATCAGCAGTGACAAAAAGAAGAGAGACCTACCTTTCTAATAAATGGTGATTTTGATGAAGAGAAAAAGGGTATTATGTGCAGGGAGGAACACAATAGTCAAAACAAGCTGCGAAGAACAATGAGAGGAATTCTTATAAGACTTCACCATTGCTACATGGCCACCTAGCTCATAAGAATACGGCATAAAACAATGCAAACAAACTATCAAAACACTCTTAAGTCTACATCTGTTGTTCCCAAGAGAAGACAGATAGTCTGGGGATCAACGATTTTTTCTTGGAACTGTTCTAGTTGCTTCTGCCTGTCAGGTAACGAATTCCCTACTACAGTTTAATCACAGATTATTTGAAGTACTTCCTTTTATTTATCCTGTGTTCCCCTGTTATGATTCCAGGTTCTGAGTCATCTTGATTCAGTTGATATAAATTGTGTTTGCCTCATCGAACAAGGAACATCATTGGCTGAACATGTGATATCTTTGACTCCTATTGAGAATACTGTCAAAATCTCAACTCGACAATGTTGATCTGGAAGCTGCATCTTTAAATTAAAACAGAGACTTTTTTATGTTAGGCTTTACATCTCATTTCCCTTGTAGCATCCACAATCTTGTAGCATGTTGGGTTTGAGATTATAAATAATAATTTATAATCTGAGATTATAAATAGTACAGCCATGTCTGTTTGATTAATGCCATTGGAAAGATCTTTCTTACTAGTCTCTCCAACTGGTTGGCTAAAGTCTTCTCTAATCTCATATATAATGAGTGAGAGAAGGGAGAAAAAGAGGAAATAAGAAGATGACCATTTGGATAGAAATTAGGGCTAACCACATGGAAAGGTTATGTATCAATGAAGGACAATCCAGCAAAGTAATAAAGGAATATGTGAACACTACATGAAAATATTTTATGATTAATAATGTAAGAATGTCTGCACTGGATTCAATCAGTGGCGGTATTCTACCGGCCAAACCGTAGCTCTGATGATCATCTGTGAGCGAACCTGTTCACTCCAATGATTAGTTGCTAGGCCCTCCCACCTGCCCCGGCTCTATACTGACCTTTATTTCCTGCTTTTCAACCTCAGCTTCTTCACGTGGCACGGCCAATTGCCGCGCATCAGCTGTTTTCAACATAGGGCTTGCAGCAGAAGGTGAGTTGCAAATGCTGTGCATGCATAAAGCCCGCGTTTGAAGCATGTGCTCACACCGAACCAGTAGGAAAACTTTTTGAAACCCACCACTCTATATAGTACAGTTTAAGGATAATTGTTTATTCTCCTGATGTGCTCTGTTCCACCTCTGTAATCCTACTTATTGTCTTTTCTCTAATTATATATGGATAATAGATACTTATTGAAAGCAGGGCCTTTTCTATTGTGACACCCTACTTCATGGTTTAGTTCATTGTAAGAAGATCTAGGTTTCAAACATTACCTTCATACTCCAATTTTGAGGTTATTAGATTCTGTTTTGTTGTATTCAGTTTTTGTTCTTTCATTTCTTTTTTGTTATGAATTGAGTTAATAGATAAATCATAGAGATTTTAAATGTTGCTGTAAGTCATTATAACAAAATTGAATGGTCAAATCTAAAAACATATACAAATCACGTTGACACTCTGTGTGTGAATAAATATCAAATGTATGAAAGGATATGAAAGTTTGCAAAAAGAAAAAAACACCTAGTTTCAGCTTGAGAACTGATTAAATGGGGTGGGGGGGTGAGTGGAAAATTGGTTCCACAGTCCCAGTACAGCATGGCTTATCATTGCTTTATCATTGTTTATGAATGATTTGCATTTCTAGTCCTAAATATATCCTACGGAGAAGTATATTTATTTAATTTTATTTTTGAGGTGATGAATATGGTCATGTTTAAAGCTGAGAATGTCTTGAAGTTTAGTAGTTCAGAATATCTCCTTGGGTGATCATTACTACCATTTTCAACCCCATTGCCCACTCTATTTGCAAGCTGTTCTGTACCAGTCCATTCCTCCCATACCATGCAGCCCTTTATACAATGTTATTTTGTGTTCTTTTATGGCTTCCAAAGATTCTCAAAGGGCATATTTCAGAGGTGTATTCAGCAGGTTCTGACCAGTTCTAGAGAACTGGTAGTGGAAATTTTGAGTAGTTTGGAGAACCAGCAAATACCACTTCTGATTGGAGATTTTACAATCCCCTGCCATGCTACCAAGCCACGCTCACAGAACCGGTAGTAAAAAAAAATTGAATCCCACCAGTGGTATATTTCTAGGCTTTTTACAAATCACACAATTGTTTTAAGCCTGGTAAATATTAAGGCACTCATGTCATCCCATAGATCTCTTGAACCTTCTGCTCAAAGTCACCCTGGTGTCGGCGTTTCAAGTAACAAGCTCCAAATTAAAAGACTCCCAAGACTGTCATCTTCTCAATGATCCATTTTATTAGAGATGTCACATTGGCACATCAGAGGAAAACTTGAATCTGAGATTTCCAGGTTAGCGCAAAGAGCATCCAAAATCCAACCTCTTCACCCAATAGTTCATCACATGGTCCAGTCATTACTTCATTCCAACTGGCACTTCCCTCCAGGTACAGATTGACATGTCCTTGACTCTCTGAGAAAGGAATGTTGTTATGGCTATTCTTCCATTGCTCCTTGAAATCCCCCTCCCAAATTCCCAGGCACTGAATGTGGCAACCCAGAAGCCTCAAAGAAAAATGGCTTCCAAGCTGACACCTGGTGGCTCAGTAACGGAGGATGGCCCTCCAACAAGCTTGATCGGGCCCTTGAGCTGATAAAAGTTTAGTGTTGTGGAGAATAATGTGTGGTTCTCTGTAGGACTGCTTTCAGTCCTTTTATGACTTCATGAAAATAGGGAAGATAAAAAAAGTCAGGAACTCTGTTTATAAAGGAGAATATTTGTAGCTCAAGTTTAAAATGAAGTGTTCTTGATGCTCTCTCAGCTGGTCGTTTTCTTGCAGATGTTTCATTATCCAAATTAGGTAACATCAATAGTGCTTGTACTAGCATCACCTCAGTGCTAGTATTAAGAGTAGCACTGATGATATTACCTAGTTTGGGTAATGAAAAGTCTGCAAGAAAACAACCATGCTCAGAGACTCATCAGTTCTGTTTATCTCTTTATTTTTCTGAATCCCAGTTTTCCAACTGATGTTTGTATATAGTTAAACTTTTTAAAAATGTTTATACTATACCTATAGTAAGTCTCTGTAGGTTTCAAGCAATTCTTAATGAAATGATTAGCAGTGAAGCCAACTTTTTCTGAAGCTTGCCAACTTGTAATAATGCCCCTCATGTACTCTGCATCTCAGGGTGATGCTAAGCATGGCCAAAGGTGCCCCATATATGATGAAAATACAGGGCAAAACAAAAGAAGATCATCTTAGGCTACTGGTGAGAATCTAGTATGGCAGAAAAATACAAATGTATAGGATCATGGCAGTTTTCTCTTATCTAACAGAATAACACAGTTGGAAGGGACCTTAGAAGTCTTCTGGTCCAACACACTACACAGGCAGGAGACCTACCACTTTTGACAAATACTGTAGTTGTCCAGTCTCTTCTTAAAAGCCTCCAGTGTTAGAGCACCCACAACTTCTGAAGGCAACTTCTGTTCCATTGGTTGATTGCTCTTATTGTCAAGAAATTTCTCCTTAGTTTTACTTCTCTCTTTGCTTCTCTCTTTGTTCAGTTTCTGTCCATTGCTTCTTATCTTGCCTTCCTGTGCTTTGGAAAAAGGACCCCGCTTCTTTGTAGTAACCTCTCAAATATTGGAACACTGCTATCCTATCAACCCTAGATTTTCTTTTCCCTAGACTAAACATACCCAATTCCTGAAAAGGTTCCTCATATATTTTAGCCTTCCCAAACCATCTTTGTCATTCTTTTCTGTACTCCTTCCAGAATCCAAATATCTTTTTTATATTATGGTAACCAAAATTGGATGCTGTATTCCAAGTGTGGTCTTACCAAGGCATTACAAAGTAGTAGTGTCACTTCTCGTGATCTTAATTCTGTGCCTCTGTTAATTCACCCTAGGACTGCATTGGCTTTTTTTGACAGCTACAGCACATTTCTGGTTCATATTTAAGTAATTGTCTATGTAGAACTTGAAGATCCCTCTCACAGTTACTGCTGTTGAGCCAAGTTTCACCTAATCTGTACCTGTATTTTTGCTTTTCTTGCTTTTCTTATAGGAAAAAAGCCTTACTTTTTCTACATTGAATTTCATTTTGTTAGATAGGGCATGGTGTATTGAAAAGAACTCTTAATTTGCATTTCTTCCCTATCCCCTTCCCATTTTTCAGTGCTTTACATACAAAATAGTGAGGCACTGATATTTCATCCACTTTGGAACAGGCTTCCAGTTCTGTGGCTTATTGATTTGCCAACAGTTATTACCGCAACTTCTATTACTTATCATTTGTATATCAGCTACCCGAAGTTATCACATTAACAAACATGTGTAATTGTTTTTTTTTGCATCTCAATGAAGGTTTGTGTTTTTCAGGCTGCAAAGCCGGAGGGTTGTGGGAACACATGTCATCATTTTCCAATCCATCAAGCCTCCTTTTTCATTCAAATGAATCCCACCTTTATCAATGATTAGAAGCCTGCTCATTTCTCCACTTAGCATCTGATTTAATGTTGTCCTTTGAGAATCGTAATGTCATCTAACAAGAGCCGGGGAGAGATGCTTTGCTTTTGTTGAAAGCCTCTGATACGTCAAGAATGGAGCCAGCTAAGATTTTCTCACCCTGTTTATGACCTGACTCCAAATGATACACTCTGCTGGAGAGAAAGTAATTTAATGCCCATTATTATCATATAATCCTGAGCCTTCTTTTGAAGCCATCAGCTTCAAAACCCAGCTGTAGCTGGTTAGTTCATTTGAAAACATTATCTAAGCTTTTATCATCTCCCTCCAAGAGAGATATACCTGTTTTCTACCAAACTCCTTTCTCCTTGCATGCCTAAATTAACCACTTTTTTTTCCTTGTGACAACAAGAAAATATTTTCAGGTTCAGAGGGACATGCAAGCAGCAAAAGCAAAGAGAAAAGCAGAAGAAATCTACTAATTAAATTACTTAGATCCTTAAG
Source organism: Bungarus multicinctus (assembly GCA_023653725.1). Lineage (NCBI taxonomy): Eukaryota > Metazoa > Chordata > Lepidosauria > Squamata > Elapidae > Bungarus > Bungarus multicinctus. Next base: position 14,374,374 of record CM042840.1, on the reverse strand, counting down.
AACCATTAAAAACCTTACAAATCATTTAATTCTGTGATGGCAGTTAGCCTATTTCTGCTGACGTGTTAATGTGGCTGTAAAGTAAATTATTTTAACTAATTATTATTAAATCATTAACTTCTTTTTGTTGTTGAAGCGTTCCACAAATTGTTACAATGATGGAATGCTTTACAATCGCTATGAAGAGGGAAATACGTGTTGTTGGTGACATTTTATTGTTATTTTTCAAATAATCTTTTGGGGCTGCTATATGGAGGCCAGAGTTCATCCTATAGATTAGTTCTTAATCCAGAAACGGAGAGAGAAGACTTTCAGTTGCTTGGAAATGAACTGGGTATTTCTCTAACTGTATTGTTTAAGGTCCTAAATTTAAAGACAAAATATGTGCTGAGTACTCAGAGGATTCTGCCCTGGCTTTTTCTCATAACCAGAGGTGGTATTCAGCAGGTTCTGACCAGTTCTGAAGATCTGGTAGTGGAAATTTTGAGTAGTTTGGAGAACTGGTAAATACCACCTCTGACTGGTTCTGCCCCCATCTATTCTCTGCCTCCTGAGTCCCAGCTGATTGGCTGGGTCTTCTGTTGTTGCCCTGCACAGGAGAACGGAGCTGGAAAGCAGGTTAGTTGGATGGGGAGGGAGTGGGATTTTTCAGTATCCTTCCCCCAGGAGTGGGGAGGGTATGGAGATTTTGCAATATCCTTTCCCTGCCATTCCCACCAAGCCACACCCACAGAACCAGTAATAATTTTTTTGAATCCCACTACGGCTTGTAACATTGGGAAAAGAAGTCAACATTATTGGACTACATGGACCAATGATTTGGAATGAATGAATGAACTTTCCAACCTTCTAAAGGACTTTTCTGGGAATCATTCCTGGCTAAACTTTTATTTAATGTACATTTTATCTGGGGAAATTGTGGGAGTTCAAGTCCATATATCTTATAGTTGCTGAGAAACATTGTTCTAGAACAGGGTGTCAAACTTGATTTCATTGAGGGCTCTGCCAGCAAAAATGGAGTTGGGGGAGGCACTTGCAGTCCTCCTGAACTCCGTGTTTTGGTGGAGGAAGTACCGTAGGCCACATCTAAGCACTCTGCAGGCTGGAATTGGGCTGTGGGTCTTGAGTTTTACACCCCTGTTCTATACCATTGCAGAAATCAAAAATTTAGCAGTAAAAGCTTCCTTCCTCTTCATGACATCACGCTTATTCTGAAAAATGACTATCATTTTTTTTCCTGAACACCACCACTCTGCTAAACAAATAATTCCCTCAACACTGTCTAATTATTTATTAAGTCTGCACTACTATTAATCTTCTCATCACTCCTTATCACCCATCCCCTCCCACTTGTGATTGTATGAATGTAACTTTCTCGCTTATATCCTTATGATTTATATTGACTCTTTTCTAGCATGATTTGATTGCTTATTTGTACCCTATGACTATCATTAAGTGTTGTATCTTAGATACTTGATGAATGTATCTTTTCTTTTTATATATACTGAGAACATTTACACCAAGACAAATTCCTTATGTGTCTAATCACACTTGGCCAATAAAGAATTCATCATTCATTCATTCATTCATTCATTCATTCATTCATTCATTCATATAGAAGCTTAGATATAGTTTTTTTTTAAGAAGACTAATTCATTTTGTAAATACAGGTAGTCCTTGATTTATAACTGATTGCTTAGCAACCATTTGAAGACTTTCCCAGAACTACTTACAACCTCATTTCAAGTCATGTGATGGACTTTTAAGTACTTGCCAACAGGTAGGCTTTTATAGACATCTGCCGAAACCCATAGTCATATTACCAAGATTTTTTTTTGTAAGAAACCAGTATTTTCTTCCAGTTTTTTGGCAAAAAAATGCCCTTTGGGTGCAACGGGTTTGCTTAATGATTGTTCATTGATTAACAACCGCTTTAACTGTGGTTGATTTACAACCATTTATGATTGCTGCCCAAAAATAATCATAAAATTGGGTGCAGTCACGTGGTAATCCATTTGAGGAACACCATGACTTAAAACCATAATTCTCAGCTCAATTATTGTCCTAAGTTGAGAGTTATCTGTATTCAGGGTGATTTCTCCATAATTTTACTCCTTAAAATGGCCTGCATTAAGAAATGATATTTGAACATGGCTGAAATTGTACCTGGAGTGAGCAAAAGCTGTACTTCAGATCAAAGGGGGTTGAAATGCTTCGGTTTTGTTGCCTTCGTGCATGCATATATATGCATTATGAAAGCGGCTGATTTAGTTCAGTAGCAATTGGTTTCTTCACACATTTTGAAGAAAGCAGATGATGTGACGGGAGACATGGGAAAGTTCAGTATTCTGTGATCAAAACCTCTAATTAAAAAGAAAAGAAATAAAAAGATTTTAGAAAGGAATGAAGAGTTATAGATAGAAGGAACATTTAATGACTACCATTATTGTCTTGATGGGTTTTTAAGATACTCCAGGTTCTCCTTTTTGACAGAGTAAAACAAAAGATCTGTCAAGTACCCAAAGAGAGGAAGGCTTGTGCTCAGGCAACCTTGGGTGAAAGAATAACATGCCTGGTGTTTTAAAATAATAAAATTATTATTTTATTATGTGTTTGTGCACTTTCAAGGATGATCTCCTTAGAAGAGGGCAGAATCTCTGACGGATCACAATCACAATAATGTAGATATTGGCTTAGGATGAACTCAGCCATTGTGGTTTGTAAATTCTGGTTTATGACTTTATGCCCAGCCAATTATGGCTTACTCACTAAATCATAGTTAAGCAGCTGTGGCTTCACAAAAGTACAAACCCAGTCAAGGTTCTCAATCCACTTTCCCTCCTTTTGTTCTTTTGACAGAAAAGTAACTGCAAAAAAGAGGAAAATACATGATGTATTTCATGGCAGCTTGTCTGCTTGCTGTTGACATCACATGAAGATTAGTTTAATAGTGAAAAGACTAAGCAAGTCTGTGCTAGAAAATAGACCAAAGTAGGCTCTAAGTATCTTGTCCTCTACTGGAGCTCTTGTAGAGAAAGCTTGCCATATCAGAAAAGATGCTTAAAATCCAGGAGTATGTTTAAAAATAAAAATAAAACAGCTTAAGTTTTTGCTCAGATGATTTTTTTTAAAGTTTCTTTTTTAAGTTTGTGGGGGGATTTTTTTATCACCACTCAAACTTAAAAAAAACAAAATACCTCTAGATTTTTTTCTTGTTTTGTTTTACTTTTTTGCAGATAAACCTTGATACCTGAGATATTAACATAAAATGCTGATGTACTGAATACAGCTAGACATTTTTCTTTTTCCAAAGAAGAGGGTGTGAATTATTCTCCTTTCTCCACTATCTTGTCCATGGTCAATGTCTGCTTGTCATAAGGATAAGCAAATGGCCATTACTCCAGGTCACTAGGAGGTGACCTGGAGTAATGATACAGCATTTCGTTTTCTTTTGCTGATACTGCATTCATGAAGCTATTTTGCCTTGGCTATTTTGATCTCTTACTGCAGGGAGAAGAGAAACATGCAGGCATTCATGTGTTTTAATCTCTGCCATTATCCAGTTGGTTGAGGGATGAAGGCACCAGGCTAGTTCTGTTTAGGCATAAATAGTGGTTGGGTGACTTTCAGCCAATCATCAGGATATTTCAAATACTAGTACCGCCTTAGGCATGAAAGCCAACTGGGTGACTTTGGGCCAATCCCCAGGAGACTGTGAGTTCTAGTTCCACCTTAGGCATGAAAGATGGCTGGGTTACTTTGGGCCTCTCTCACACACCACCTCACAGGATTATTGTGGAAAAATAGAAAGAGGAAGAAGTATTAACTGTGTTTGTCACCTTGAATTATTTATAAAAATAATAAAGGCAGGATATAAAGAAATAAATACCTTAAATTAGTCATATAATAAACTGAATATAATATACAATTTTATTCAAAGTTCCCTGTGTAGAATTTTTGTGAGTTACATACTGTATATGCATATGTGCCTGTGCACAGACGCACACACACACACAAACACACACACACACACACACACACACACACAGACTTTCCATATGTGCAGAAAACATCCAAAATTTTAAAAAAAATGCTTTCCTGATTGGGTCAAATAAAAAAACAACCCCAAATGGTTTGCTGTGGAATTCATATTCTTCATTTGGTGATTTGTCTTGTAGATATATGAAGATAGAGACAATTCCTGTTTGGACTGGATTGGACTGAAAGATCAGAAAACCTGCTGTAAAAATCAAAAGACATATCTATGCTCTTGTATTGTATACATATTGGAAAATCCCACACACTGAATCTTTCTGATTGTACTGTGTGATCTGCAATAGGTTTGTCACCTTTATAGTCCTACATGGCTTGGGGCCAGGTTATTTGAAGGACCCTCTTTTCCCAGTTACATCTACCTGAGCCATCAAAGCTGAGAGGTAGCATGTATTATAGGTCCCCTCAAAAAGTCCATCTAGCGTGACTCCCTGTGGAACATCTTCCCCCAGAGATAAGATTGGCCCCCATCTTGACACTCTTTTGAAAGGCCTTGAAGACATGGTTTTGCCAGCAGGCCTGGGGAATCCAAGGTGATATAGAGCCCATCAAATGGACTACAAAGATGAGCCTGGAAAGATTGGGAGGGTGTCAACCAGGGGTGGGATCTGACAGGGTTAACTACCAGTTCGGTCATTTACGAGGTTCGGTGATTTACGATGTGCTTGGAGTTTTATTTCTGTAAACCACCTGAAGTCACCATGAATTAGTTGGGCAACCATATAAATTTTCTTAATAAATAAAATAAATAAGCAGGAGGGAAAAATGCCAACCTCTGTTTTTTCCAAGATCCATGCATGCATACGGATTGTAACGCATGCTCCAGAGTCTTTGGATTAGGTTGAATATAATTATACTTGAAGCAGATCAATATAGAGAGAGTTGGGAACTATGCAAATGAGCCATGAAAGACCTGAGTTGGTTCAGTAGCAGCTTATTCCATTTCAGAAATGTATTAGTTTCAGTTAATATGCATTGGATCTGAGAAAAACATTAAGGCTGTCTTTCAAGGACTTCAATAGATTGGCTTCTATAAATACCATCTGGTTTACTTCGGTGCATCCGAGCATACCAAAAGAGGGGGAAGGTAGCCAGCAAATCAGAGAAATTAAAATGCATTTGTTTTGTGCCTCCTAGTTTTGACTTTATTTGGGATAGGAAGATATTTTCTATTTTAAAAAGGGGTGGGGGAATTATAGCGGTATCCACTGATTTATTTCGACGGCATTGTTTCCATATGTCAGTTTTTGTTTCCCTGCTAATGAAATGGATTCAGGCAAAGTATGTCAGTAGGAAAAGTTAAACCTGCAATTTGATGCAAAAATGAGCAAAGCCACTAAAATGATCAGAGAATAAATGAATGCAGAATTGAGTGAAGCATATGTCAGACAGCTCCTTGAAAGGTGCTTAAGGGCGTTGATGCAGTGACAAGGCGCAAGGTAGAACTTCGAACCATCATAATAAGGATCACATATGTGATTTTATTTTATTTTTGTTCCCCAAGCTCTTCCCGGAAAACTCCAAAGAAATTACTAACATGAATGCTTTGAATTTCCTTTACTTGTACTAGCACTGGCACTGATGTCATAGTAGGTGTATTTCACCCACATCCCTGACACATAAAATAGCAGAATATTATGCTGTAGTCGAAGAAAGCTGAATGAATATCAGTAAGGAACTCTCTGAGATTAACCTGGCTCCAGTCAATAGGAAAGTCTGCTTTGTCAGGTTTATGAGTAAATTCGTCACTTTTAATTCAGTATGGAAGAGAGCAGATCAAACACTAAAGTAGTACATATTTATTTAAATATGCTTATAATTATTATAAATGGAACCATCCCAGTTTGGCCTTTGCTGATGCCCACGAAGTATCATTTGGCGCAAGCTTTTAAAGTGTCTGTCCCATATATCAGTCTGTATAGTTACACTGAATAAGCTAGTTGGCTTTGGAGCAGATGCTGTGAACATACAAGTGTATAGATAATGGATAGATAATATCTACAGATAGTTCTCAACTTGTGACCATAATGGAGCCTGCTTATGACAGTGGTATACTGGGAGGGTCACCATGTGACTCGACCTGTTTTTAGCATCTTTTTTGTGGTGATTGTAAATCCATTGTTTGCAAAGGGCCATTTTTGCCCAAAACTGGAAATAAATGCTAGTTCAGGGCAAAAAAAATGTTGTAAAACACATTTACATGACCATAGAATGCTGCAAACAATCATAAATATAAGCCATTTTCCAAGCATGTGATTTGTGGCCATAAGACTACAAGGGAACAGCCTTTGGAGTTTTGGAAATGGGTTGTAAGTATTTGTGTATGGGGTGGAAACTTAAACAGATGTTAAGCATTTTTTTTATTTTAAGTTTTTTATTTTATATTTACAAGTCCATCTTTCATTTAAACAGTGTGTACATATATCTTGTGCTAACAATTATAATTAACATAATTTCTTACCAAAATAATAGTAATCACATTTTCTTTATAAGCCATTGTTTGTTACATATATTATCTTTATAACAATCTTTACTTATTTCTCTATATATTCATCTACTCAATTTTAACTTGTTTCATTTTCCAACTATTGATAAAATAAATACCGTACCATATAATATTCCGTTTCTTCTTTTTCTTTAATTGCTAATGTTAATCTATTCATCTCTGCACATTCTAATATTTTCTCAATCACCTTTCCCTCTGCTGGAATTTTTTTTGCTTTTGCAAATCTGAGCAAACACAATTCTAGCTGCAGTTAATACATAAATAATTAAATACAATAGCATTCGGGTACCATCCCTAATGGGAACATTTCAGGTTTTAAATCTATATGTTGCTTTATCATTTTTTCCAACCATGTGTGTACTTTTGTCCAATATCTTTTAGCTTCTACTCATGTTCACCACAAATGGTAATATGATCCAGGTATCTGGTGGCACTTCTAGCATTTGGCTGATTTGTCTTTAAACATTTTTGCCAATTTTGCCAGTGCAAAGTGCCATCTATAAAACATCCTATACAAATTTTCTTTATATACTGTCAACATTGTTAATTAATAGTTTCTTTCCCATAGCTTCTGCCATTTATCTAATTCTATAGCATACCCAAATTTTTTCACCCATGCTATTATCCTTTCCTTCACTTGTTCTTCTAGTTTGACACCTAATAACAATACAAATTTTTAATCAGCTTGTCTTCAGCTCCTGTTAGTATTTTATCCAATTCTGTCAACTACTTGTAAAAACCCTCAGCTTTAAGATCTTTTTCATACCTTGATTGTATTTTCATATATGAGTACCAATGCATATCAACCCCTTATTCATTCAACTCTTGTTTAGTTTTGTGCTCAGTCTTTTCATTCAATGTGTCCTTATATCTCACAATAGTTCCCTTTTTAGTTGTTAAGCAATTTGTCATAATTCATTGTCTGCATTTTGCATTCATGGTAGAAACAAGGTTAAGGCAGATTGAGCTTCTTCTTTCAGATCTTGGGTCTCAGTTCCCATGAGCTTCATCTACTACAATTCACTGCAAAGAGACTTCTGAGCTATAGGACTATCAGATTCCTTTGTCTAGGATAGTACCTCTTATCTCCTGTCTACAACACAATACTTTCAGCAACTCCTAGAAGGTTTGCACTCTAATACAGATGACCCCAAGAGTACCGATGAAATCCCCAAGTGGCCTCAAGAGTTCACAGAGAGAGTGCTAATGATGAAATGACTGCAAAGAAAATTATCTTTCCAACCCTCCACCCATCATCTTGTCAGAAATAATCCTTCTATCGCCTCCACATTCCTGCCAGAACCAATGAAGCTTCTTGGATGAGAAGCAAAATATTTTCTTCTTCCTCAAGAAATAAAACATTCCAGTTGCTTTTTGAACAAGTACTTCAAGACAACTGTGACCCAGATGACTGAGAATCTCCATAGACATTTGTCTAGGATAAGAAATCTTGATTCTCCTTAAAATATACTCCTTCCTCAACTTTGCCAAAATTATTGTGTCTAGAAATTTAATGGCCCCAGAAAGAATAGCACTCTGGCACACAATAAATAGCTTAATTTTGTGATACCAGAAAAAAGATGTTCTTGATATCTGTCACTCAGGAAGACTCTCATGAAAAATCTTCTTCTTTGGCTGTTAAGAATGGGAAGTTTTCAGTCATTGTTCATAAAATGTAGAAGGAGTCCCCTTTTAGATACCTTCTTCGGAGGCTGTCAGCATGGGTGGGGAAGAAAAATAATAGTGCTTTTAATAGTGCTTAATCGTTTAAATTGTTTCGATACCATTTTATGCTTATTTCAGTCTGTAATTTTTAAAAGGATTGGAGTTTAATGTAAACTGTGCTGAGTAGCTTAGGAAAATGATGTAGAAATTAATATGAAAAAGGAGGAGGAGGAAGAGGAGGAGAACGAGTAGGAGAATGAGGAAGAGGAGAAAGAGGAGAAGAAAGGAGGAGAAAGAGGAGGAGGAGGAGGAGGAAGAGGAGGACGAGGCAGCTGCTGACCTTGTCAACCTTGTCACACTTTCAGTCACACCAGATTTTATCCCAGTGCACACTAATCTCGGATTTGGGGGGAATAGTTTAACAGTTGCAGCTGGCACTTAAACCAGAACATCCATCTTTCCAAGAAAATATTATCTCTCAACCCTGTTCTTGAATAGCTATGACTTTAACTTGATAATTTGCTCTGAAAAAGAAGTGAAGATGAGGTTCCAATTGAATAATAACTTTTTGGTGGTGGCAAATAAGAAGATTTCATAAAAAGGAGACAGGTTGAGCATTGAGGAATTATTGAGAAGAAGAAGAATGTGAAAAGATCTGGTTGACTTTCAGTTTACCCCACTGAAACTAAGTTGGCTTGGGAAATGGACTTTAGGCATCTTAAAGGAAAAGATGTCAGCCACCTGGTGTGAAATCCAGAATGTACAATAGTCCTTGACTTACAAGTATTCATTTAGTGACCATTCTAAGTTACAACAACACTAAAATGAGTGACTTGTGACTGTTTTTCACACTTACAATCACTGTGGGATTCCCACAGTTAGATGGTTGGCAATTGGTAGGTATTTATGATGGTTGCAGTATCCCAGGATCATATCGTCCCCTTTTGCAACTTTCTGACAAGCAAACTCCATGGGGAAGCCAGTCACTGAGTTACTAATGTAACAACTGCAGAGATTTGTTTAACAACTGTAGAAAGAAGGGGTCGTAAAATGGGGCAAAATTCACTTAACAACAATCTGGCTTGGCAACGAAAAAATTGAGCTCCGCTGTGGTCATAATTCGAGGATTTCTGTAATGAGTGAGACAGTCACTTCAAAAGAACTAAGTATTGCTGTAAGGGTTCGTGTGTTTTTTTCTGTTCCCTAAAGAAAAAAAAAACATGTTGTATTCTGCCCATTTTTATTTTGCTTTTTCAATTTAATTTATCTGTTAAGGCCATAACGAGAACCTGAATGGGATACGACAATTTTTGTGGAAAAGACAAAAATATACCAAATAAATGAAGAAGAAAAAGCCAATAATTTTGTTGAGGGGTAAAGCCAGGACATCCACAAGTGCATTCACTTAATTTCAATGAACTGTTGTGTCCTTCCCTGCTGAGAAAGTCAAGATAGAAATGAGGGCATTGCATATTCTTCCATTCCATTTTTTTTTTTTAAGACAGGCTGGTGCATCTCAGGCAACTTTTGAATGGCATGGGCTAGATCATTTGCCAGGATTGTGTGTCAATTTCCTCCTCCCTGCATCACAATTGAGGTGTGAGAATCCATTGTGGAATTCAGGACTGATTTTTTTTAAAACTGTCATCTCTACAGTCAAGGTGGAGCTCTTTAGAGAAAGTTGATTTTTGGAATCTCTTTGCTAAGTTGAGCCTAAGCTATTATTTTGTTTCCAAGATTTCTATCTTCAGTGCTGTCCATTAACACAGAGTTCCTGTAAATATCCCAATTTTGAAAAAAAAACCAATATCACATTATGCACTGCTCAGCCACCAGTTAAGAAGAACTCATTCATTCATTCATTCATTCACTCGTTTATTCAAAATCTCCAAGTGGTTTTCAATAAAAGGTAATTATATTCAACTTTATCACATATGTAAACTCCAAAACAATAAGGAGAAGGGATAAAAGGCAAAGGATACTACTTTAATAGTTTCATTCAGGTTATTTGAAAATAAAGTATAGAAAACCATTGCAAGTCTAATTCTGAATAAAACAGACTTTTCCACCTCTTTCCTCTGAAAATCATATTCCATGCTCTAAAAAGGTATTTATTTTATCTTAGTTCAATGCATTTCCCTTTCTAAAACAGGGATTGAAATGGCATGATAGCACAATAGCAGGGGCAGGCACTTGTTGTATCAGCCAAGGAACACTGAAATTTAAGAGCCCCCAAATTGGTGGGACTACATCATATCTGTTGGCAAATAATCTTGAGAAGCTTTCTCTGTTTCTTCAGCTAAGATTTGCTTGTTTTAGGATTCTCAAGGGCTTTCAAACAGAAAATGGCAGGAAGCCTCATTTTCAACAGTGGTGTTACAAAAATAATCCAAGGGGATGAAAAGCCACTTGCCCAGATTGTTTTAAACGATCTCCAGATACTTTTTAAATCTCAACAGATCTTGGATGGTGCTAGTTTTTTGCCACATCCTGCTTGTCAAGGTAGATTTAAGTATCTGACTCGCCTAGATACGTCAGTGCCCTGGCTTATTAAGTCCTTCTCGAGGGCATGATGGTAGCAGAAAATGAGTCTGTTTTGAAAACATCCCTTAGAGCTACACAATAATTAACAGGATGATGAGTGTTGAGAAGCAAGTAGTTGATAATGACTCAGCTTAATCTCACCGGAATGCAATTAATCATGGATACTACACAATAGACTTTAGGATTTATAGTTGCTTTTAAAAAAGGTACTGATGAGACCTCCTCTTCCACTCTACACCCATTGGTTGGGTATGGATTAAATTGTACTTACAGAAGAGAAAGCAGAAGGAAAGTACTCAGAAGTCTGGATCACCTAAAATGGTTATTACTGCTCCATTATGCAGTTATAGGAAGTCCTCGACTTACAGTAATTCATTTAGTAACCATCCGAAGTTACAACGATGCTGAAAAAAGTGACTTATGACAGTTTTTCACATTTACAACCGTTGCAGCTTCCCCAGGTCCCATGATCAAAATTCAAACACTTGGCAACTGATTCATATTTATGACGGTTGCAGTGTCCTGGGGTCACATGATTTGCAATCTTCTGACAACCAAAGTCAATGGTGAAGAAAGATTCACTTAACAATCATGTTACTAACTTAAAAATTGCAGTGATTTCATGTACCAACCATGGCAAGAAAAGTCATAAAATGGGACAAAATTCACTTAACAACTATTTTGCTTAGCAACAGAAATTTGGGGCTCAATTGTGGTTGTAAGTCAAGGACTACCTGTATTCTCTGATGTTCTCAGAAGATAGTGTTATCAAAGAGAAAAAGAAGCTCATTCTTCTAATCCAATGTTTTTCAATCTTGGCAATTTTAAGATGGGTGGACTTGTTGGCTGGGGAATTCTGGGAGTTGAAGTTCACCCATCTTAAAGTTGTTAAGGTTGAGAAACACTGCTAATCTTACCTGCAATCATAACAGTTGTCAGCATGTCTTGTTGCCTAAGGAACAGGAGTCTGGATATTTGGGAAAAATTTTCAGCCTCTTGAGGGATGGTTTTCATTGACCCAAACACACACACACACACACAAAGATATATTTTGTCAGTGAGTGTTCGTTTTCTTCAAAAGACATTAGTGCTGAGCATTGCTGATAGTGATCCAAGTCAAAATGGCAGCCTCGACCACATAGACAGAACTGCCCTTTCAATTTTTATGACATCTCCTTCTCCAATATGTTTGCTTATTTTTTTTAACCTTACCAATTTTTATTTATTTATTTATTTATTTATAAATTGTCAAACAAAAAAGAAAACACAAATAATATACAAATAAAATGACAGGGACGATAGGCAGATAGGAGAAACCTCTTAAATATGAAGTGAGGTTCACAGAAGTCAATTTGTGACTAAAACTGTGAAAACCTGTAGCTTAGACAACTGAATCAGGGAGAGCATTCCAAACTTAGACAACTTAGACAATTGTATTTTTTACAGTTAAGTTTAAAATGGTTTACATTGAGTTTAAACTGGTTGTTTGCACACGTATTATTGCAATTAAAACAGAAAAATTCATTTACAGGTAAAACATTACTGTGTACAATTTTGTATGCAATACCTAAGTCCGATCACAAGCGACGCAGTTCCAGGTTATCCAAACCAAGAATTTTGAGCCTAGTAGCATAAGGAATTTGATTATGTACAGAAGAGTGCAAAACTTTTCTTGTAAAGTACTTCTGAACCCACTCATATTTGCTTTGCTTATGAATAGAGTATCTAAATATTTGTCTTCCTCTTTCAAGAAGCTCTTTATCTCTTAAGTGCTGGCATCTGCTGTGGGCTATTAAGAAAGACTGGGAGCTGCTTTCTGTCTTTAAGGAGCATGTTTCTCCATTTCTTCTTTAGGGAAATGTAATACTCTGCCTTTTTAATATTCCCCAAAATATTTCATTCTTCTGAGGCTTCCCACATGAAATATTTATAGCAAGGTCAATCCAAAGAGAAGCCTTAAAGAAACACAGCAGGTTGTCCTCATCTGTAATGACCTGGGGCATACACAAAGGCAATACAGTCAGATAATCAGTAGGAGTCCTTTTATTAGCTCCAACTTTGCCCCCAATGTCCTAGTTACCTTCTGGCTGGAGAAAAACTCTCCTGGGAATAGCTTATGGCTACGGAGAATCAAGCCCAAAACATGGTCAACAAAAACTGTAACTATAAGTCCAATCAAGGCAAAATGAGATAATTAGTCCAGCAGGGCAAGAGAAGGAATTCCAGACATGAAGGAACGATAGTAATTCAACATAGTTGGGAGGATGCCAGGAACAGAAATAACCAAAGTCAACACAAGATAAACTCATGTTTGTTCCCAGCAGATGCTGCACTCTTTTAAACTCCCTTCCCAGCTGTGGCTAATGAAGGGAATCAGGGCCCTTTCCTCCCCCATAAACCATGCATTGCTCTCTTCTCCATTCCTGCATGCCCTAGGATGAAGAGGGGATGGGTCTGGGTCTTCCTCTGAACTCCCTCTCCCTTGTTCTGCCTCTACCTGCTCTTCCCAGCCGGACTTTGCTCTTCCCCAGTTTCATCCATAGCCAATGGAGCCACATTCCTGCTCCCTGTCAGCTGTTCTTCTTCCTCTTCGGATTCAGACTCTGACAGGGGCATAACACTATCTTACAACTGCTCACTAGTAATTACTCAGTTCCAACTAACATACAGTATCTGAGGAACACTTGCAACCTCGGTTTGAAGTTTTAATAATTTGGGAGTCCCATGGTCACTTTATTGAATTTCACCTGCTCAGGAACCAAGATGTATTTACAGCTGTTTGCAGTCTCCTATAGTCACATAAACATGTTTTACAATGGTTTTGCCAAAAACAAGTACTTATTTCTGTTTACGGTGAAGCTGTGCCCATAGGTAAGATTACAGATGCATTTAACCATTGTGATGAGTCGCCTAACGACCACTGCAAAAAAGTTCATAAAATTAGATAGGCCACGTAACTGACCTGCTTTATGATTATTGTGAGTTATGACCATGATGGACAGGATCCATTACGGTTATAACTCAAGGGCTACCTGTAGTTGGGATAATATAAATGTAGAATAACACACAGCAAAATTAACTTTAAACAGATATTTATCTCTCTCTTCAACCATTTGGCACATTCTTGTTATCCGGGATCACACATGATCAAATCAAAGCTACATAAATACTTACAATAAGCCAGCAATTCTGAATATTTTCCTCTCAGGAAGCCAAACTAAATAACTTCACAGTAAGCCACAGATATGGAAATTCTTAGAACTGCCAAATCATGATGTTCAGATGCTATGTCCAAATATAATTCTATTCGATATGAATGGAATAGAGTAAAATAGGGTAGGGTAGGGTAGGGTAGAATAGAATAGAATAGAATAGAATAGAATAGAATAGAATTCTATATTGGCCAAGAATGATTTGACACACAAGGAATTTGTCTTTGGTGCACAAGCTCTCAGTGTACATAAAGAAAAAATAAAATACATTAATCAAGAATAATAAGATACAACACTTAATGAAAGTCATAGGTTACTAATAAGCAAACAAATCCTACTAGGGAACAAATAAAACAATATAAATTGTAAAGATACAAGCAACACGGTTATAGTTATAAGTTGAAAGAGATAGGTAATAGGAAAGATGAGAAGATGAAAAATAATATAGTCTTAGTTTGACAGTGTTATGGGAATTATTTATTTAGCAGAATGATGGCATTCGGGGAAAAACTGTTCTTGTGTCTAGTTGTTCTGGTGTGCAGTGCCCTATAATGTTGTTTTGAGGGTAGAAGTTGAAACAATTTATGTTTTCTTCATTGTTTTCAATGTATGGGAAAGTGAAACAGATTTGCACTTACTGTGCTTGCCCAGTAGTATATTAGAGCCACTTCATGAAAATCACCAGTCTTATTAAGCAGAAAAAGCATGGAATTCCAAAAAGTGCAAACCCTGAAGCAAGCTGAAAAATAAATGGATGCTTACTTCATTTGCAATCCTTCTCTTTCTCAAAGCAAGACCGCTTACTTGGTTTGAACATGCCCATCAATTATTCCATTCTGTTCAGATGTCTTCACAATCCTCTCTCTCTCTTTTTTTAAATGTACATATTCTTTTTTTACCTTCTTTTGTTGCAATTGCTATCATGTTCCACTTGATCGATCTACTCTAATAGCTACTTTACCTTTGGCAACTGACTTGAAAGTTAACCCTCAAAAGTGCATTCGTATCAAGTCGAGGTTTAAAAGATACTGAATTCCAGGAAATATAGCGAGATGAGAGGGAACAACTGCACATATAGACACACATACTGTGAAACTAGTATCTACTGAAGAACAGTTGTCCCATGAGCCATCTCACTTTCAGCCCTCATTGAAGAAATTCCTTTGATTAAGTTGCTTAGGGTGTCCTGCAGAGATCTGAAGTAGCCACTAAACCTGTTAAGATTTAACGTTCTGCCTATTTTCCCTGTAAAGTAGTAAGATATAATGCTATGTGGATCAAATTAAATCCAGCCAGTTTTAAATGTAAACATTTATCTTCAATGTGTTTTGGGTGGGGGTGAAACATTCAAAATTAATATCACTGTTTTCAATATTTGCTAATAAACAAATTTTAATTAATTTTCCATAATATTTTTATTTACCATTTATTTATTTATGTACTCTATTTTTGCCATATGCTATAAAGACTCGTGGCAGTACAGTAAAATCCAAAACAATCCTCAATACAACATAACAAATAGCATTTATAAGCAATTGTTAAGACAAATAAAGTTAGTGTTAGTTTTGTGCTTTTTTTCTAATTTCAAAGTTTTTAATGTTAATGATATTAATATGAATGTATGTGCGTTGTTTTGAACTTTGTTGTATGACTCTCAGAGTCACTTATTGTGAGATGGGTGGTCTTATAAAACAATATAAATAGGTATGGACATCGCATGCTTTTAAATGTGACTTCCCATACTTTATTTTTTAACACATCTAACTCAAACATGTGCTTCTTCGTATTAAAGTTTTGAGAAGAAAAGAACAAATGCATTACTAATTCATCTGCTATGACCCTGTCTTTATTGGCAGATTAAGCTGTATTTTCTTAATAAAGAAAACTTTGCTGAATTATTTTAATTGTTCCTAATGCAACAACTGAACAGCATTAGAATGAGAATAAAAATAATTGACCTGATTTCCTTCTGCAATTCTTTTTCTGAAACACCTGAAATTAAACCATATGCAAACTTTCTCTGGGGCGATTTTACATACGAAGCAATACAGATGCAAAACTATGATCAGTGAAATTTTTAAAAAACCCTTTTTTGAGCCAAGCAAAATCAGTCATCTGGCCCAACCTACTGCCTCTTGATAATTTAGAGCCAATTGCAATTCAGAGCTTTTTTGCATTCTGTCTGACCTTTTTGTCTGCTTGTATGAATCAAATGCCTGACTATGTCCCCAGGGTTTGATTCAACTTGCTCTCATCCACAAAAGTGGTTTAGGAAAAAAGAAATTGCCCTACTTTTGGAACCTAACATGGGCATGATTGATGCCAGTTTAACTCCTGTTAGAAGTATGCCTCCAACAATTAGGCTGTGCATCATAGACAGATGTTTCCTCAGGATAGAAATGTTGACAGCTGTTAGGTTCAGAAGTGTAGTGGGACTGTTACAAAACACCTTCATTCAAAATCATAGTGAAGGAGGATAGGCTTAGTTTGGTTTTTCAAGTAGTTGGGATCATCCTTAATAGCATTGATGTCAGGCACAAATAACAAGGAGTATTCGTTGAATTTAAAGCACAGGAAAAAATATTATTATTACCCTATAGAAGAAACTAGTCAACTAATGCTCAAAGCTAAAGCGGCACTAGATAACGGTCAATGGAATTCACGGGCAGCTGGACTTGGGTTTTTTGTTGCAATGCAATGATTCCAAACTGATGATATGTTTAACCCCACCTTCCAGCTCAGTCTGCTGTTCTTCTACAAGTGCTAGTGCAAGAAATATGATAAGATGAGGTGCCTCTCAATTCTACCAGAAAACTTAGGAAAAATTCTGTTAACTCAGAAAGTACAATAGTATAGGATGTAGGAGTATCCTTGGGAGACAGCAGGAAGAGATGCTGCTTTCGGTGTGATCAGATAAAAGGAGGGTTAGTTTAGTTAGTTAGTTTATTAGATTTTTATACCGCTCCCTCTCCCAAAAAAGGGACTCAGGGCAGTGTACTGCCAGCTAAAACAGAAACAGTACAAAGTTATAAAGTTAAAAACAATTTAAAATGATTAAATTAGTGGCCAAATATAAAGTTAACAAGTATAAAAACTGATAAAAAAATTAAAAATACCAAATTTGAAACCCCACAAATCATTACTGGGCAGGCCGGCCTGTTGAAAAAACAGGGTCTTTACTGCACGCTGGAAGGTCTAAATGTCGGTGATGGCCCGTATCTCCGGGAGCAAGTCGTTCCAAAGGGAGGGAGCCCCCGAGAGAAGGCACCCTCGGAGCCGCCAACCGGCATCACCCAGCCGGCAGAACCCCGAGGAGGCTGATCCTGTGGGAACGCACTGGGTGGTGGGAGGCTATTGATGGCAGCAGGTGGTCCCATAAGTACCCAAGTCCTGAGCCATGGAGCGCTTTAAAGATGATGACTACCACCTTGAATCGGATCCGGAAGGCCACAGGAAGCCAATGCAGCACGCATAAGAGCGGTGTAACATGGGAGCTCCGAGAAGTTCCCAAGATCACCCGCGTGGCCGCATTCTGGTCCAACTGCAGCCTCCGGATACTCTTCAAGGGGAGCCCCATGTAGAGAACATTGCAGTAGTCCAAGCGAGAGATGACGAGGGTAGAAGTGACCGTGCGAAGTGCACCCAGATTCAGAAAGGGCCACAACTGATAGATCAGACGAATCTGACAAAAGGCCCCCCTGGCGACACCGTAATGTGATCTTCTAAAGACAGCTGTATGTCCAGGAGGACACCCAAATTGCGAGCCCTTTCCATGGGGGGCAAAATTTCTCCCCCCATGGCCAGCGACGGAATAAGCTGGCTGTATCTGGGCGCAGGAAATCGAGCCACTCGGTTTTGGTTGGGTTGAGATGAAGCCTGTTAAGACCCATCCAACTCCGCACAGCCTCCAGATACCGGGTCATCACTTTGACGGCTTCGTTGGGGTGGCCCGGGGTAGAGATGTACAGCTGAGTATCATCAGCGTACTCTACCTCAAACCCACAGATGAACTCACCCAGCGGCTTCACATAATTGTTGAACAGCAGGGCGAGAGCACAGACCCCTGGGGCACCCCACATAATAGGGGCCTCGGGGTTGACCTCTGCCCCCCTGTCAACACAAATTGCGAGCGGTTGGAGAGGAAGGAGGAGAACCACCGTAAAACGGTGCCTCCCACTCCCAACCCCCCCAACCGCCGCAATAAGATACTGTGGTCGACAGTATCAAAAGCCGCTGAGAGATCTAACAGGACCAAGACAGAGGAACAACCCCTGTCTCGGGCCTTCCAGAGATCATCCACCAGCGCGACCAACGCCGTCTCTGTGCTGTGCCCGGGCCTGAAACCCGATTGGAGGGGGTCTAGATATACTGCTTCATCCAGGTACTGAGGGGCTGACCACAAAGCAGAGGTTGGAGACTGGACGATAACTCAACAATAATGCTGGATCCAGGGACGGTTTCATGAGGAGGGGCCGCACCACCGCCTCTTTCAAGGTGGCGGGTAAAAGCCCCTCTCTCAAGGAAGCATTAATGATCCCTTGGAACCAGCCTCGTGTCACCTCCCGAGTGGCCAAGATCAGCCAGGAGGGGCACGGGTCCAATAAACAGTTGGTGGCATTAAGTCCCCCCAGTATCCTGTCCACATCCTCCAGGGTAACAGGATCGAACTCATTCCAAATGACCTCACCGAAGTCCACCCCCGCCCGGAGATGCCCAGTCGGAGTCCAGCTCATCCCAGATCTCAGTGATTTTGTCCTGCAGAAACCTAGAAAAGTCCTTGGCCCGTCCCTGCAAGGGATCCTCCCATGCCTCCACTTCCAAAAGGGAGCGGGTCACCCTAAACAGGGCAGCCGGGTGATTTTTCACAGACACAATAAGGGCGCAATAAGGGAGAGGTAAGATCGCCTCGCCATCCTTATCGCCACTAAATACACCCTAATATGGGATCATAATAGTGTTCGGTCAGATCCGGAACGGCTGGCCCTCCAACCACTCTCTAGGCATCTTTTCTGGTGCTTCATCTCCCTCAGCTCCTCGGAAAACCAAGGAACCGCTCGGGATCGGCACCAGGTCAGAGGCTGCAAGGGCACGACCCAGTCACGGGCCTCAGCTGCCACCCTATCCCAGGCAGCCACTAAGCCCTCGACCGAGTCAGGAACCTATCTAGGTCCATCAGGTGCCCGGGGCAGTACCATTTTATCGGCCCTACCTCCCTGCGGCAAGGGGGTGCGGAATGGAAGTCGAGTCTAAGGAGCGAATGATCAGTCCATGACAGGGGTTCTACAACAACATCCCCTATACCTAGATCATCCTGCCACTGATCAGAGACAAAAGCCAAATCCAGGATGTGACCCCCAAGTGAGTCGGGTCCCGAATTAATTGGGTCAGGCCCATGGCTGTCATGGAAGCCATGAACTCCTGAGCAATCCCTGAGGTCCCACCGGCAGAAGGCAGGTTGAAATCCCCCATGACCATAAGCCTGGAGGTCCCAACTGCCAAGCCGGCTATAACCTCAAGGAGCTCAGGCAGGGCCGATGTCACATAGCAGGGAGCCAGGTATGCGATCAACAGGCCTACCTGAACCCTGGAACCAAACTTCATGAAAAGGGACTCACATCCGGTCATCTGAGAAACAGTGGATTCCCTAGGACACAGATCTTTCTTAATAACTACCGCAACCCCCCCACCCCTCCCCTGAGCCCTCAGCTGATGAAAGACCTGAAACCCGGGTGGGCACATCTCCACCAGGGGAACTCCTCCCTCTTGGCCCAACCAGGTTTCGGTAACACCCGCCAGGTCCGCTCCCCCCTCACAAATCAAATCATAGATGAGGGGGGCCTTGTTAACGATGGACCTGGCATTACACAACATCAGCCGAAGGCCCAGGGCCTGATGACTCAGACCACCCAGGGAACAGGACATGACTAGGGGGTCGGAGCGCGCCTCCGCGCACAAGCAGCGGGGGCGTGGTCCCAATATAGGATGTGGCCCCCTATAACCGTCAAATCTGCCTCTCCTGCTCACTGTGCCGATAGACTGTTCCGCCCTCCCCGGGACAACCCCCCATCCTCGATATGACCCCACCCGACCCCAGCACCTCCCGGCAATGCTCGACCTGCGGCCTGGCCCCAGCCTCAGGCAGGTTGTCCCCCAACCCCCGCCTGGCCATCCTCCCTAACCCCAATAAAAGCCTAGATAAAAATTTATATAAACAGGAACCCTCCCCCAAACGTTTCTTGCGGCCACACCATCTCTCTGGATCCAGGATCTGTCCTCAAGAAATGTCTTCGAAAGTCTAGAGGGCCACTTAAGAGAAAGAGGGACATTTCTCAAGTCCCATAGATCTTCAGAGGAGTATCTCAACGGCACCCTCAGCTGAGCCTCTACTGACCGACGCTGGCAACGTGAGGGCCCCACTGGTCGGGACCGGGGCCAGGCTTGAAAATGTTCAGCCAACATCCGTGTCCCACCCGGCCACCGTCCTCACCTCCGCCGCCAACACCGAGATTAATGGGCAGAGAAAAACAATTCAGAAAACATCCTCTTTAATTTATCAAGTAATGCTGAGAGATTTGTACTTTCAGACATATCTGAATAAATGTAGCCTTCTAATAAAATGGAATTAGCTCATCTGGTTGGATTTCCTGTCTGATCAACCTGGGAAGACTGACAGAAAGCCTTAACTCTGGAGCACTCTGGAAGAAAAAGCCTTAACTCTGGAGCACAGATCCTGACTTGATGGCTTCACACAGCACTTCCTATAGCCTGAAGAGGCTTCTATGCAATGCATCTTGGCGGGAATACCCTTGCTTCAGATTCTCTCAAAGCAACATAAGCTTTCAAATATCTGAAGATCTTTCATATACAAATAGCTCTGGACATATCTGAGGAGCTATTTCATGCAGAAAAACAAGCTTTCATGAAATGTCTATGGAGATTCTCTGTCATCCACGGAGCTGAAGAATCTTCTTGGATGAGAAGCAAAATGTCTTCAAAGAAAAACTAGAAAGTCCAGTTGAAAAAGAACCTTTGGGGAAAAACTTTCATTAAGTTGTCCAGTTGAGGCAACTAAAGAAAAGCAAGCCAGCCAAAAACATTGGTCCACTTGTTTTATCTGACATTCCCTCAAATAGTCAAGGCATGTAGAGGTACACTCTGCATTGCTTTCCATCAAAGAGGGGGGGAAATGTCATTTCTTAACTGCCCTGGCTATTGCAATGCTGAATTAATGTTTCGATATGTGTGTTACACTCATGATGAACATTTAATCTTCCAGGTACAATATTCAGTCAAGAAAAGTCATTTTATTTCCAGCTGAATAGGCATTCTATTGTACTGAGCCAGTCAAAGTTATTATTTGACTCCTTGCCAAGATGTACAGTATGGAAAGGTCATATTTTTAATAGCTTTGTACTCCATAGTAATCACATTTGTAAGCCTCGAGAAATAAACTACTTGAATATATCAATGTGCATGTTTAACCACTGCTGTGCTGCGTTTAATGTAGAGTGAAGTGTGAGGTTGTTCTCTCTTTGCTTACAGGCTTTATACAGGAAGACGTAGCCAGCTAATTGAAAGCTCATAGCTACTAAAAAAAAAAACCATTCAGTGCAGATAACTAATCTATGGCTGATACAGGTAGTTCTCCACTTACAACCATTCATTCAGTGACTGCTTGAAGGTATAACAGCACTGAAAAATGTGACTTATGAACAGTACTTGTTCATATTTGCAGATGGTACTAAGCTGGCAGAAATAACCAACAGATTAGATCAGGGGTCTCCAATCTTGGTCACTGTAAGACTGGTGGATTTCAACTACCACAATACTGGGAGCTGAAGTCCACCAGACTGTAAGTGGCCAAGGTTGGAGACCCCTGCCCTAGATGACAGGCTCAAGATGCAGATTGATCTCAAAAGACTAGAACACTGGGCCCTAGCCAACAAAATGAAATTCAATATAGAGAAAAGTAAAGTATTACACTTAGGTAAGAAAAACCAAAAGTACACGTACGGATTAGGTGAAACGTGGCTTAATAGCAGTAACTGGGAAAGGGATCTTGGAGTTCTAGTGGACAATTAATTGAATAATGAGACAACAATGTGCAGTGGCAGCCAAAACAGCCAATGCAATCCTAAATTGCATTAACAGAGGGATTGAATCTAGATCACTTGCCACTCTATAAAGCCTTAGTAAGACCACACTTAGAATACTGCATCCAGTTTTGGTCACCATATTATAAAAAGAGTATGAGACTCTAGAAAAAGTTCGGAGAAGAGCAGCAAAGTTTATTAAAGGGCTGGAAGCTAAAACATATGAAGAATGGTTGCAAGAACTGGCTGTTCTAGTGAAGAGAAGGATCAGGCATGACATGGTAACAGTGTTCCAATATTTATGGGGCTGTCACAGAGAAAGGGGTCAACTTATTTTCTAAAGCACCCAAAGGCCAGACAAAGAATTATAGATGGAAACTAATCAAGGAGAGATTCAACCTGGTAATATGGAGAAATTATCTCACAGTGAGAAAAATCAACCAATGGAGCAGCTTGCCTTCAAAAGTTGTGGGTGCCCCATCACTGGAGACTTTCAAGAAAAAACTGGACTGCCATTGTCAGAAATGATATAGGGTGGGACTAGATGACCTACAAGATTGCTTCCAACTCTGTTATTGTGCTATATGATTGCAGCAGCATCCAATGATCATGTGAGGAAAATTTGAGAACTTGGCAATTGTCGTGTCTTTATAAGTCATGTGATCACCAATTGTGACCTTCCCAAATGGTTTCTGGAAAACAGTCTATGGGGGAACCTTGATTCACTTAACAGCCATGTGATTCCAAGTTTGAGAAACAAATGGCAAGAAATCCAGGAAAATTGAAGAATGGACAGAGCGGTAAGAAGAGAGAAGAGATATAGGATATAAATCCTGGGTCTGGTATAAACATCCCACTATTTTATCCCTAACGTGCTTTTTTCAAGAGGCAACTGGAATTTCTAGCTTTTCTTTGAAGATGTTTCGCTGAAGCTTCTTGGATGAGAAGCGAAACGTCTTCAAAGAAAAACCAGAAAGTCCAGTTGCATCTTGGAAAAAGCACCATGACCTGGATGACTGAGAATCTCCACAGACATCTCTGTATTTTGTTTTTGTTTTCTTGCTTTTGCATCTGTGAAATGCAGACTCTTCTATTGTAGTATTTATTTATAGCTTTGACATTTGTATGCTGCCCAAAGTTGCTATATGAGGAAAATGGGAAGTTTCTAAATGTGATATGTAAATAAAGAGGTGTATAAAATAACTTTTACCATAGCTTTTGAGCTGTGGTTTGAATTTCCCAGAATAGATTTATTGTTGAGTCTAATTTTATATAATTTTTATTAATGTTTACAAATCTAAACCTAATAAAATTAATAAAAAATAAGGATATTATAGGAAAAAATAAAAAAAATAAAAAGTACAGAGAAAGGTAGGTATATGTATAATAAACTATTATCCTGCCTGTATGAGTAACTTAAGGCAGCAAACATACAATTCCTTCCTACTCCTATTTTCCCAGCATAAAGATACATGCATACATGTTATATAAAGAAATAATTTCTCCTCCCTCCAGACAGGTACAAACCAGTAACTCATTACCTTCTCTCATATTTTAATAAAAGATTTCTTTTTCCCCATCTTTTATCAATAGACAAATTATAAAACCTCATCATGCAGTCTTAATCAGCAAAAGTCCATTAAGAGCTATCAGGAAAAACACTGTATATATTTTAACCTTAATTAAATAAATCAGTTTTATATTGGTTTCCTTTCAACACAGTAACATCATTTTCTCTAAAAATACAGCAAAAGACATCTCTTTCCTTATTTTATCTGTTATCTATAAATAAATCTTTAATACCTCACTTTTCCACAAGAGGATTTCCAGTGGTTAGTTTCAAAATCTTCACATATATTTTTATAAAATGTTAAACAACCCATAGGAAGTATTATTTCATGTCTATCTGGTTCTTAATCAATTTTTAACTTTCCAAAATCAATGTTCTAATCACTCTTTTGCTATTTATTCAAAAATATTTTTTTAACTTTCAAAAAATATCTTTCATTTAAGATGGAAGAAAACTTATCCAGAAAACTTATTGTTCTTCTGAAGATTCTTAACATCCAGTAGCCAATTAACAAGCTATTTTCTAAGATGATGATCCTGGCCCCTTTCATGCTTCTGAGATAAATTCAAGGAAGCAATCCATTCACAGGTTCTTTTTTTAAGCACAATTATTGGCTTCTTTATGCAGCCATTTTTAGTCTGCCATTGCTTATGCACAAGTTTCACAATTTACCGTTGTGTCCTGAGGTCATGAAGTAGAATAGTGTTGATGTGTGATGCCTACTCACTTTGTCTCCAAGTCAGAATCTATAATCATAATTTGAATATAGCAAGGAAATCATCATTTGCTTGGCTCTAGTTTGTCTAGTTTGAAAAAAAGCAACTTATTAAACTGGAAATTGAAATAATGAATTAGGATGTCCTGTTTACTTTGTAACCAATAGATGTAATCAATCTATTGAATTAATTCATCAAATAAATAAATAGAGAGGAAGAATATATGAGTCTGAAATATTAGCCCTAGCTATTAAATCATTATTTTTTAATGAGTTACAGGCTGCATAGTAGCTTAAATGTGTCCAAACAAAGTATAGATTACTTTTTTTTCTGCTTATTGAAATAATTCATCATCCATCACCTTTACTATTTTCAAAATACTCAACTGTTTGTCAATGCAGGAAATGTTTGTTTGCAATTTCTCCCACATTTTTCTATTCATGGATGATTTTACATTGTGTTAAATGTCCAGGAAATAGCAAGAATGCAAAGCAAGAAGTAACCTGAAAAATTTAATGGAGAGAAACACTCTTTCCACAATAATTTGAATGGACTGGAAGGACCAGGGAAAAGAAGTATTTCCTTCAGCAGTTCAGCCAGCCAGAGGTCTTTGTAATTTTAGCTTGGCTTCTATTTTTGCAATTTTGTGGTAGCAGTTATTATAAATTGGCTTAGAGTCAATGCCCAATCTGATTGGTTTCAAGATTTACTAAGAAATAGCACAATAGCTGGGAATTGAATGTCTGCCAAAGACACTAATTAATGTCAATTGTATCGATGTTTTTCTCTGATATGGGTCCATGTCACCCTTCAACAATAATGACAAGTTATCCTGTACACAGCAATATCTCTTAAGGTCCCTGATCTCATTTGACCCAGCCAATCAAGGACTTAGGGAAGTCTGTCCTTTTTTTTTCAATTTACTTTCCTTGAATTTTGATTGATACACTAGACTAGATTGTGTTGGCCTTTATTGTTTGATTTCTTTGGAGCATATTGAGAAGGACAAAGAAGTGAAGTTCTTGCCAGTCCCTGCTGTGGCACAAATTTGAACAAAGCACAGCATCTATTATCTACAATACATGGATTCCTCGACTTGTGACCATAGTTGTGATGATGATTTCTAATACTAAGCAAGGTCATTTTTACATGGGTCACAAGCAAACCCAGCTTTCCTCATTGACTTTGTTTGGCCAAAGCTGGCTGGGAACGTCACAAAGGGTGATCATATGACCTTTCTGTTTTTGTGCCTTCCCCCACCAATTTCCAATTTTAATTTCTTTAAAATATCTAACATGTCTAGTTTAATGAAAAGAAGGACTAAGAGTGAAATGATAACAGTGATCTAATATTTGAGAGACTGCCATATTCTCCAAAGCACCTGAAGGCAGGACAAGAAGTAATGGTTGGAAACTAAGCAAGGAGAGAAGAAACAAAGAAGTAAGGAGAAATTTCCTGACACTGGGAACAATTAACCAGTGGAACAATTAGCCTTCAGAAGTTGTGGGTGCTTTATTACTGAAGGTTTTTAAGAAGAAACTAGTAGTAGTAGTCTGAAATGGTACAGTTTCTCCTGTCCAAGCAAGGGATTGGACTTCAAGACATCTAAGGTCCCTTCCAACTCTGTTATTCTGATAAAATATTTTATTGATTTCATTCATCTGATAAAATGGACTCGATCTATGGAAGTGTATATTAACATTAGTCATCAAAATCTCTCTTCTTTCAAGAAGGTAGTTGTTAAAAACTCAAATGTCCACCTCTCTAGAAACTCATTTTAAGACATTTGCGTTTATTGCAAATTTCAAATTGAAGCAGACATTCAAATTGAGTTGTAACTTTTATAATAATATTCAGTGTTATTCAGTGATACAGTTGGATCCAAAGGTTAATAATTGTGAAACTGAGGAAGTGTAAAGTGAATTGCCCTTAGTTAAGAAACCATTCATCCTTTTTCTTTATCTCCAATATGGTAGCCACAATGAGTTTCCAAACAGATTGATTGGCATCTGCCAAAATCCCTGTCCTATAAAGGCTTCCTAAGGAGGAGTCCTTTCTCTGAGTTTGGTTGCTTTCTTAAAGACATTTTATCATCCAAGTAGGTAAGATCTCCAGAAGGTGTTACTTAGTTAGGTAATGAAACATCTGCAAAAAAAAAAAACCAAGCTCAGAAACAGCACTAAAGATTCCACAGTTCAACCCTGAACTACAAATATTCACCTCTATTGGTACCAAACACCACATTAATTTTGAAGCATGTGTATAAGACCTCAGAGGCATTCTTAAAAGCTAAATAGATTTAGCTGAAATTTGATTCTGGATTTGTTTTTGGGTTAATGGTCTTGTGATGGGTGACACCCATCACTGTCAGTAGATGATTTATGAGAATTCCAAAACATATTCTCAAAATTCCAAATATATATCCATTCTCAAAATTCCAAATATATATCCACTGATTCTGACAGTTTGGAAGTTGCCACTACAGTATCTTGGTCTGAGAAAGACTATCCAGAAGCACATTAGGGTTGAAAGATTATTATGTATGTATCTTCTTCCAACTTAATAGTACAATAAAATTTTGCAGAGCGACCAAGCTGCTTTCTCACTGATGATAAATGTGGTGGGAGAGATAAGGCTGAATTTGCAGATCTTCAGCCAGACAGCTCCTAAATGGGAAAGGTAATCTCTGTCAGTTTTGAAGCCATTTAAGGCTTTCGAGATTAGTACCAACAATTTAAACTGCATCCAGAAAACCACTAGTCCAGTTCTAGGAATTATTTGATGTCTGCCTTCTGTACCAGTTTAGCAGTCTAGCTGCTGCATTTTACACCAGCTGCAATCTCCAGCTTCTTTTAAACAATGGCATCATGTTAAAATTATTATAATAGTTGAAATGGAATGAACCATAGAATGAGCATCTTTTTTGCTAAATAGGGACAGTATGTATTCCCATCTCCTTATAATGTTACCCTTAGTGTGCTTTGTAAGAATTTTTTGTTCACGTCATGTTATTAGAGAAGGAAGAATGCAGAGAAAATCTGCATATTGTCCTGAAATTCTCAATCAAAAATAGAAGATATATAAACAATAGAAGAATCCATTACAGCTTTAAACCCCACTAACAATTAATAACTAATTAATAAAGGAATGAATAATTCTACCATGTTCTTTGCATGTGGTACAATTTGAAAGATCTCTCATTTAAAAAATCCACTAATTTGAATTTTAGCTGCCTATTTTCATATTCAGATTTAAAGTTTTCAGTGAACACATTTGATACTCTCTCTAGGTTTAATAATCTCTTCCATCGTTATGAATTTAAAGTTAGCTGCAACGCTTCTGATTAAGGATGGTTATTTAGCCAGGGAGGAAAAAAGTTCTGGTAACCAAATCAATTTACTTAAAAATGAACTGATATGACAGAATGGTATCAGAATATCCACTGATTTTCTTTAAAATGTTTTTAAGTTGAACTAGGGATACGTCATTAGGAAGGCAGGTTGATTGTCTGTGAAAAAGTATTAGTTAAGCTTGAAAGAAGAAGCTCAATGAGCATGAAATTCACAGTAACACAAGTTCGCAGTTTGAATGTGTCAAACTGTAAAACGCTAATATCTCAGTATTTAGTGAACTTTCAGACACTTTTTGAAAAGTTTAGAATGGAATCAGAAACGAGAATTCAATTGTGGTTCTTAACCTACCATTTTTCTCTCTCTCTCTCTCTCTCTCCCCCTCTTTCCCTCCCTCCCACCCATTCTCTCTCTCTTTTTCTCTTCTCTTCCTTCCTCCCTCCTCCCTCTCAGTAAAAAAGTTAACATTTATTTTCCAATTATAGTAGAACCTGTAATAGATCAATGAATATACATATATGTAATCATTATAGGTCAATATATATATTGACTACATATAAATTGATTATAATAGGTCAAGGATTTTATATACAGGTCAAGGATTATGTGCACACATATACATACATACCGGTACACACACACACGCACACACACACACACACACGCAAATTGATGCCATAGAAATTGTGAAAATCATTTTCTTCCTTTTTATTTCTGGTTGCATCCAGATAGTAGACTAAGAATGTCTTCTGAATCTGGCTCCTTTTTGTAAACAGTAACAAACTGGAAGGTTTTTTAAGAACAAAATAGACTTTAAAGCATATCTTCACTGTCAAACTGCAGAATTACAACTGTAAAAACAATATACTACTGCATTTCTAAGGTGTTGCTTTGACAACTGGAAACATAGCAACTTTATTAAG
Source organism: Bungarus multicinctus (assembly GCA_023653725.1). Classification (NCBI taxonomy): domain Eukaryota; kingdom Metazoa; phylum Chordata; class Lepidosauria; order Squamata; family Elapidae; genus Bungarus; species Bungarus multicinctus. The sequence continues at coordinate 14,345,742 of CM042840.1, read as the reverse complement.
TTACTTTTCTTTCCCTACCTTAACCTTTTTGTCTGTTGGTTAATTGTTGTTTTGATGAGCTTTCTTTAAAATAATATAATTTGAAATGCCATAGAGCTCTTTTTTAAGGAACAGTTTTAGGATGAATTAATAACAATTAAATCAACAGTGTAGATAACTCTTCTGCATCAAATCACAGAAGCATTGATTCTATTGATGTGAAAAGTTGTCTGGTATGGCTTTTTCCTAACAATATCTGCTCCATCTCTCCAAAACCTGGTGACATGTGGTATTTATTTATCAGTTGCTTCCTCATGTCCCGTTGAAGTGATGACCCGGTGCCTGGAGGCTGTGCGGAGTTGGATTGGTCTTAACAGGCTTCATCTCAACCCGACCAAAACCGAGTGGCTGTGGTTTCCTGCGCCCAGATAACAGCCAGTTTACTCCGTCACTGGCCGTGGGGGGAGAAATTTTGCCCCCCATGGAAAGGGCTCGCAATCTGGGTGTCCTCCTGGATGTACGGAGTCATTAGAAGATCACATCACGGTCGTCGCCAGGGGGGCTTTTTGTCAGATCCGTTGGATCTACCAGTTGCAACCCTTTCTGGATCTGGGCACATTTTGCATAGTCACTTTCGCCCTCGCCATCTCCCGCCTGGATTACTGCAATGCTCTCTACATGGGGCTCCCCTTGAAGAGCATTCGGAGGCTGCAGTTGGTCCAGAATGCGGCCGCACGGGTGATCTTGGGAGCTTCTCGGAGCTCCCATGTTATACCACTCCTGCATGAGCTGCATTGGCTTCCTGTGGTCTTCCGGGTGCAGTTCAAGTGATCATCTTCAAAGCGCTCCATGGCTTGGGACCTGGGTACTTACGGGACCACCTGCTGCCACCAACGACCTCCCGCTCCCACAGGGTCGGCCTTCTCAGGGTTCTGTTGACTGGACGATGCCGGATGGTGGCCCCGAGGGTGCGGGCCTTCTCTGTGGGGGCTTCCTCCCTTTGGAACGACTTACCCCCGGAGATATGGACCATCACCGACATTCAGACCTTCTGGCGCGCAGTAAAGACCCACTTTTTCCAACAGGCCGGCCTGGCTCAGTAACAATTGTGGGGGTTTTAAATTGGTATTTTAATTTTTATATGTTTTATATGTTTTTGATACAATTTTTATCTTTCGGCCACAAATTTAATTTAATTATTTTAAATTGTTTTTAACTCTATAATTCCTATAGCTTGTTCTGTTTTATCTGGCTGTATACCGCCCTGAGTCCCGCTTTTAGGAGAGGAGCGGTATAAAAATCCAATAAATAAATAAATAAAATTTTGGAAGTTCTGGCACATTCGTCTTCATAGAAGCATCTGAATAAATATAGTTGCATGATCCCAATGAAGTCAATCAAGAATTAAATTGAATTATATTGCTTAACATTATAACTCTGGAATGTTTTTAACCCGGTCACATTGTTGGCCTGTCCTTTCTCTGAATCTATAAGTAAGATAGACAAGCTGATTTTATTTTTCCTGTGCTCATAGTTGGCAATTCTATAGGAAAGAGGCCTTATTAAAATAAATTTATTAAGGATGGCAGTCACTTCTTTCTCTTTCCATGTTGCATGCCTCCAGACCACACAGCTTGAGAGAAAATAGACAGTGCTATTAAAAAGCTCCAAACACAGCCTTACCAAACTAATGAGAAGGGCAGAGTTGATGCCAGCCTGCTGAATCGCTTTTAACTGCCTGCCTTTAAAGAGACTGATAGATTGAAGAAATAATGCAATTGATATGTACTTAAACCAGACATGAAATCACCTGGTAATTCCCTAATTGCATACATTTGTATGGCTGTGCCACATAATAAGGAAGGAAGGAAGGAAGGAAGGAAGGAAGGAAGGAAGGAAGGAAGGAAGGAAGGAAGGAAGGAAGGAAGGAAGGAAGGAAGGAAGGAAATAATTGCTTCCAATCTTGAACTCCGCATTCAAGTTACACTTTTAAAACATGGACAGGAGGAGCGGGGAAGGGAGAAGGGAAAAGAAAATATTAAAGTCCCCATGAAGAGTAAGGAAAGCCTTGAAATATTTCAGATGAGAGAGATGAAAATCAATGTTCCAACTGTATGAAAGCTAAAATATTGTATTTTGGGAATCTCTGATTCTTTTGTGAATTGGGAATAGAGGTATCACTGCTTATGTTAAAGTAAAAAGGTACTTCCAATAAGCCCATTTTGCATTTCTGCAGAAATCCAGAGTAACCAATTCATTCTACAAAAGGAAGGAAAACATTGGTTGTAGCTTAAGGTCTCCTCCTCTGTACACCTTATCCTTTTCTTCTCCTCCTCCTTTTCCCAGCCCCCTTCTTTTCAAATTATGTATTTATCTCTCAGCCCAAGGACAGCCAATGGTTAAGTGCCAAAGAGAAAACCCATTGTGACAGGCAGGTCTCTGCACAATCATCAGAAGAACTAGCTATTATAGCCAATTTAATAGCTTGAAAATGAACTCATTAGTGCTCCTTTATCACTAGAAAAAAGTCTATTAAATCCGGATATGTGAAGAAGCTGTGCGGAGACTCATTTCCATCCTGCTGATGACCTGAACAAATCGGAAAAATGGTTTTCAAGGAAAGGGGTCAGGCTTGGTTGCAATGTGATATTTTTCTTTTACAGGTTTCTCTCCTTCAGGTTTTGGGTGCAATTAATTTTCATTTGTACAGCAATCGCTCTTCTCTTCCCCTGCCCACTATTGTGTTTCATTCATCCATATACACGCCTGCTTATTCACTTGCCATATTGGTCTGCCATGCACTTGATGCCATAAGATTGCCTTTCTTAAATTGCACAAGCAAACACATGGTCTGAATCACAGTTTGCATTAGTGTCATGCCAAAAAAAGAAAGAGAGATAAAGAGACATTCCCCCTCCCCACCTCCCAACATCAAAGAGAATTGGTTGTTGCAACTTGTTTGAAAAGGACAAGAGAATTTTGGTGAAATTCTCAGAAACGGATGATGTGAACAATGTGATATTTCTGTTATGCTTTGTAATATGTATTTAGTCACTACACAGATTTGTAGCATCTTACACTTCTATTGGGAGAGATTTTTTTTTCCAGCAAGGGAAAATAGGTAACCCAAAAGATCCTCAGGTACAGAATCTTTCTGCCAGTTCCTGCAGTAAAGGATCTTTTTTTAAAAAAAAAAAAGGGGGGGGGGATATTTGGGCTGCGCAGAAAATGCATTAAAATGTTTTTTGTAGTGAAAGAAAATGTTTGAGAAATTACACTGCAGATTTTAGTATGTTATGTGTAGTAGGTATAGTATAGAATAATAATCCAGATATGATAAGATAAAGAGTAAAAATTCAGTATATTATACTTACAGAAATGTGATGGCATCTGCCCAAACTTCGCAGCTAATTATTGCTAATTAGATATAACATATCTAAGTTAGAGCCCCATCAATTTATGTTAATTGTCCCTTTTTCTAGTTTCTAGTTTGTTTATTTACTTTATGTATTAAATTATTGTCTACCTATCTTGCCACAAGGCAATTCTGGGCAGCTTAAGTTAATGTTTGATATTTTAATTTTTTATGTTTTTTTAATATTCTAATTGTTTGATATTATTGTTTATGATGAACAGCCAACCTGAGTTGCTTGAAATAAATTTACTGTAATTCTATGTGTTGCTTTTTATAAATTGAATAAAAAAATTAATTTGGAGTTCAAATTGAAGTAAGGATTGGATTCTATGTTACCATAATCAAATTTTAATTTAAAGGGTGTAATATTCTGTGAATTTTTGTAAAAAGTAATACAGGTAGTCCTTGAGTTACGGCCATAATTAAGCCCAAAATTTCTGTTGTTAAGTGAGACTTTTGTTAAATGAGATTTGCCCCATCTTATGACTTTCTTGCCACAATTGTTAAGTGAATCTCTGCGATTGTTAAGTTAGTAACCTGGTTGTTGAGTGAATCTAGCTTCCCCATTGACTGATTGTCAGAAGGTCACAAAAGATGATCACATGACCTTGAGACATTGCAACGGTCATAAGTATGAACCAGTTGCCAACATCTGAATTTTGTTCACATGGTCATGGGGATGCTATACAAAGGTCATAACTGTGAAAAATGGTCAGGTCACATTTAACTTTGAATAGTCACTAAATGAACTAATGGTCACTAAGTCAAGGACTACCTGTATGCCGAACAAAATTTTAATTTATGCTGGTCTAATTTAAGACTTATTGGTATTACTAGCACAAAGCAATCCACTTCATATTTGTTTACATTTGGTCTGGAAAGCAAAATAGGGGTAGGCAGATGTTTTAGCCCTCTAAAAAACTCAAAGGCAGAATGGCCATTTTATCTATTGCTATACACTTCTTCCGGCCCTCTCAATTCCTGGCAAATAGATGGGGAAGAAATGGAGGTAGTGACAGATTTTATTTTCCTGGGCTCCAAGATCACCACAGATGGGGACTGCAGCCAAGAAATTAAAAGACACTTGCTCCTGGGGAGGAAAGCTATGGCAAATCTTGACAGCATACTAAAAAGTAAAGACATCACCCTTCCAAAAAAGTGTGTATAGCCAGAGGTGGGTTTCTACCAGTTAGTACCTATTCACTAGAACCAATTGTTAACTTTCTAAGCAGTTCGGAGAACCAGTTGTTAGAAGAAATTACTGGCCTAATCCTGAAATTTGAAGGCAGGAAGGAAACATTCGGGTGTTGCTTACAGAAACTGCCTCTCCATTAATCCTTATTACATTCTTGGCAGGACTAGATTTTCTGTCTCAGGAACTTCTTTGGAGTTATTTTTCCATCCTTTGCTGGTACTTTGCTTGTGTAGAGTGACCATTCAAAGTTACAATGGCACTGAAAAAAGTGACTTATGACCGTTTTTCACACTTATGACTATTGCAGCATCCCCACAGTCATGAGAGGCCAGGCGAGGAGATGCATGCCTCGATGTGAGTGACATTGAGTTGGCCATGCCCAGCCAATAACATGACCACCAAGCCACACCCACCCAGTCATATGACCACCAAGCCATGCCCACCAACTAAGCCATGCCCACAGAACCAGCTGTTAAAATAATTGAATCCCACCCCTGTGTATAGTCAAGGCTATTGTTTTCCCAAGTGCAATATGTGGCTGTGAAAGTTGGACCATAAGGAAGACTGAGCAGCAAAGAATTGAGGCCTTTGAACTATGGTGCTGGAGAAGGCTCCTGTGAGTCCCTTGGACTGCAAGGTGATCAAACCAGTCAGTCCTAGAGAAGATCAACCCTGTCTGCTCTTTAGAAGACCAGAAGACTCTTTAGAAGATGAAACTCAAAGACTTTGGCCACCTAATGAGAAGGAAGGAGTCACTGGAGAAGAGCCTAATGCTGGGAACGATTAAGGGCAAAGGAAGAAGGGGACAGCAGAGAATGAAGTGGCTGGATGGAGTCACTGAAGCAGTAGGCATGAGCTTAAATGGACTCTGGGAGTGGTAGAGGACAGGAAGGCCTTGAGAAACATTGTCCATGGGGTCGCAATGTGTCGGACACGACTTCGCAATTACAACAAAAAATACATTTCTTTCTCTTTGTATGTTGTGTCAGAGTGTTTGTTTTTTTTAAATTGAAATCAAAGGCCCACTAAATCAGAGCATGTAGATAAAACCAAAATACCAAAATCATTTTTGGGATTCTGTTTTAATTTAGCTTTATGCCCTTGAATGAAATTAAATATTGAACTTTTAGTTCCGTTGCCATGAGCTGAATGTATGTGATTATTCTCAATCTTTTGAGAGTGATATACACCAAAGGGGCTAAATTCTAAATTGGCAGAAATGAGTTGAACCCTCCTCGCTGACGGGAGGTAGATCGCGATTGTCCGCGGTTATAGCCCGTACTCTTTTGTTGGAGAGCTCCGATCTTTGCGATTAGGGGCTGAAGCTGCCTCGGAGGGGCGGTGGAGTAAGGGGAAGCCACCATCCAGGTTGAGGGGAGCCACATCTCCCACTCTGGGTTTGGTTTTTTTCCCCCCCAAAGATGATTGAAGCGGTGGTCCAAAATGGCCACCCCAAAGAGGAGGACTCAGCTTGATTAAGATTTGTGCAGGAGTGAAGAAAGAAGTGCACAGCATATGAACTGGGACAATTGGGTGAAACAACCAAATAAAAGGTACCCCGGAATTAATGTAACAATGAGAAAAGAGTACTAATAAATTAAGCTAGACTATTAAGAGGAAGGAAAGATATTGATAAAAAAAAATTGTTTTTTTATTAGGTAAGCCCATATTGTTATTCTTAAAAGAAATATCAATGTTAAAGAATTATATTTGAAATAAGTGAAATGAAATGAGAGAAAGTTTAGATTGAGATTAATATTAGAGATTAGAATTAATTTGTTTGAACTTCTTTTCTGTAAAAGTTTGAATGGAAAAGGTAATAATAGAATTAAGTTAAAATTGGATAAAATAGAAAGTTGAATATAAAAAAAATGATGAATATATAACTATTGTCAAATTTGCATGTGAAAATGATGACCCAGAAATAAGTTGTCCACTGAAAAGAGCCTTTTATTATTTGTAATGTGAAAAATTGAATAAAACTTATTTTAAAAAAAAGAAAGAAAGAAATGAGTTTTATTTTTTGCTCCATTCATTTTTTTAACTCAATGTCATTCTATCATGTTTATGAAAAAAAAAATTACAAATTGGGGTGAGGACCTAAAAAGATTTTCATCCATCTCCAGCCTACAATATAGTATTAACGTAACATTTTTCATAAAATAATGTACTTTTCCCAGTACTGTTGAGAATAATATAATTACATTATTCACAATGCTCTAATAATGCAAATCAACTCATGTTTCATTTCTCCCAGATTTAAAGCACCTTTTTATTTCTGTAATTCTTATCAGTTAAGATTGTTGTTTCTTCGTGCCTGCCTTTCTCACAATTGCTGAGGTGGGGATGCAGAAATAATCTGGGGAAAAAAATCTCAGTGTGGAAAAGAAAAAAGAGGTTTTCAAAATATGGTAGAATAAAGAGAAGTTGAAATTCTCAGTCTATCTCTAAAATAAGGCATCAATTCTTCTATTAGGTCAGTGTTTTTCAACCCTGATAACTTACAATTCATGGACTTCAACTCCCATAATTCCCCAGCCAACATTCCCCTATAATGTTATGCATAAGGGACTTCAGGAGAAAGTTGATCACATATGATGGTAAATGATGTTGTTCTCTTCTCCCAAGATCCAGTATCATGCCCCTGTCAGAATCTGATCTGAGGGGGAGGCTGATGGAATGGGAGTGTGGCTCCATTGGCTGTGGAAGAAACTGGGGAAGGGCACAGTCCAGCTGGGCAGAGCAGGGGAGAGGTAGAGTAAGGCAGAGGGAATTCAGAAGAAGACTCAGGGCCACCGTCTCTTCATCCTAGGGCACACAGGGAGGAACGAGAAGGGAGCAACATAAGTTGTGCGGTTTACAGAGGAGGAAAGGGCCCTGATTATTAGCTGCAGCTGGGAACATATTGTTTAAAAAGGGAGTTTGTGCAAAGCAACTGGTTGGAAACAAATTGTGCATTATCTTGTTTTGTCAAGACTTATCTGGCTTTCTGGGGTCTTCCCAACTGTGTGTGTTTTGTTGGCCTTTGAAGTCTGCAATTCTTTATCCTGCCCTGTCCAGTTAATCACTGCAGCATGGTTTGTGTGGATTTTTATTTACAGTTTATATGTACTTTGTTTTCGGACTGAATTTTCTCCACTTAAAGACTGTTCTTGGGAGAATTTTTTCTCCAGCCGAAGATAACTGGACATTAGGGGCAAAGTTGGATACATTAAAGGGACTTTTCTTACTTATGTGACTGTGTTGCCTTTGTGCCATGCCCCGGGTCATCACACCCAAAAAAGCCAGGTTATGCTTAATAAATTCATCAAAGGAAGAATTTTTTTTTACATCTGGAGCAGAACTTAGCTTGTTGAACTTAGCTTGTTGAATGCCTGCCAACATTTAACATGTTGTTTCTTTTATTGTATCATCTTCCATTGAGATTCATTAGCTAAAGAATCTAGTAGTGGTGGTCTAATAGATACTTTAGCCAATCAATTTCAATGGAAGGTGATACAATAAAGGAAACTTATTAAATGTTGGCAGGCATTCAACAAGCTAAGCATAATTTTTAAGAATAACCTTCCCTTATGCCTGAAGAGAAAAGTTTTCAATCAGTATGTGCTACCTGCTCTAACATATGCCAGTGAAACATGGACACTAACCTCACCATCAATACAAAAGTTATTGAATGGATCCCACTTAATTAAAAGCATCCACAAGAGAGACCTAAAAATAGATGGATCAGCAACATCAGCAAATATTGTGGGCCCAATTGTCAAAAGAAACCTCAGGACCATATTGGTTGGAAACATGCTGAAAACCTCTTCGTCCTGCAATGGATAGAAAATTGCTAAAATGATTATGTGGATTTTAACTCCCAAAATGTGCAAACCAACATTCCCCTTATAGATAATGTTATGTATAAGAGACTCCATAAGAAAGGTGATCTAGCTGCTCATAAATTCTTTACTCTACAGCATGTTACTCACCGGCAAATGAGAATTGGAATATACTGACCTTCTTTCCAAGATTCTATAACCTTATCTCCTTTTGTGATCATTAAACCTGATCAATGAGACTATGTGAATCTTGCTTTCTTGAATTTGCACTGGTTGATATAACCTTCCAAAGAGGAATTGTGGTTTTGAGTTGATTTTAAGAGAATAGACACAGTGGTATTTGGAAAGCCATCCATTTGCTCCCGCCTTCATTTGTTCATTTGTTCAACCCAAAAACAACAAACTTTTAAGCAGGAAAAGAAAAAAGGTGGTATATTAACTTCAAGCCCTACAATTTCTGATGATTACAAAGCCCATTATCTGTGCTGAGAAAGTGATGCTCAACTGATTTTTCCATAGAGATGTTGGCCGTGGAGATCTTTTTTTTCAATCATTTGAACTTCAATCATCTGAATTTGAACAATCATTCAACGGATCATGGGAATCATTTATTCAATTGAATGAACTATGCAGCACCATTTTCTGCCTCCAGTCTTAGAGAGTAGATCAAAATTGGTACACTTCTAAATTGTCAGGTATTCTTATCTCTAATCCTTAGGGAAATCTGCATTTTAGTCCCCCAGTTTGGATTGGATTTCAGATATTATAGTTCAGTTCTGATTATAGGCATCCTTCTTGGTTTATAATAATTTTGTATTGATTTTGTGTGTTTTTAAAATCAAAAGAATAAATAGACATTCTATACTAGTAAAATCACAGTCATGATCACCTGATGTCTTACTTAAAGACTATGAAGTTAAATAAGAGTTGCTTAATGATCGTGGCAGAAGTAAGGTTTAAGTCCATGATAGTCATATATGGCTTAATGATTGTGTTGCTTAGCATTCCCAGTCCCAGTTCTGGTTGTTAATTGAAAACTACAGCTATTTAAAATGGGCAGTCAGATGAATGGGCAGATGAGGAGACCTGAACTCATTAGTAGCCCCACACTGCAATGAACAAGAACAAACATTCAATTTCGCACTTACTAAGTTTGTTGGACGAGCAGGCACAAAAACAGCGAGGGAAGTGATTGAAGCCTGGGAAACAGGCCCTTTGTCAGTCAACAGGAATGCTAATTTACCACCAGCCTTAGAAGGCAAGGGCTGGCCAGCACATGAAATGACAACTAATGACTTAAAAGCCAGCCATCAACACACTCCAATCAACATCTAAAAAGCCACATGGAACAGACACTATAAATACCACACACAGAACAAACAGCACACACTCTGCTAGAGAGAATTTCCCTGAAGATGGGCTCCAGCACGAATCCAAAAGTCGGAAGACAAAACCTCTGGTCTCGGTAACTGGCCCAGATTGGATCCTGCAACATTATCTTGGGATATGTATATTCGTCTTCATTCGTGAAAACTTTTTAAGTTGTAGGTTTCCCTTTTTGTTTGCTCCTTCCTTTCTAAATGATAGATAAATGAAATCAATGCCTCTGAAGGTCACTAAAAAGGTATGACATTGAATGCCATGTAATCCTGAAAATTGTAAGATGCTCCATATCCTGTTTTGAAGACTAAGACAAGTACTTATTAAAGACAAACAGTGTTTCCTCTTCTGCCATCCTGACTTAAAATACAGGTGGTCCTCAGGTTATGACTGTAATTGAGGCTGGAAATTATGATCGCAAGTCATGACCATCATAATGCAGTTCGCCAAATGCCCGGGGCTATTTTTATGACCTTTTTCACAGCAGACATTAAGCAAACACTGTGGTCACTCTGATTGTTAAGCAAACCCATCATCCACTAGGAGCCAGGATTTGCCAGAAACTGAAAGTAAACATTAGTTTCTGACAAAAATGTCATAAAACATGGTTGCATGATCAGAGGGCACTGAAAATGGGTGGTTTGGAACTGATTGCCCAAAATGTTATCACTTGATCATAGGGGAATCTGTAGCAGAATTTCTAAACTAATTCATACAGCTTTCTGGGGTCCACTGTAATAATCACTAAGTACCTGGTTGTAAGTTGAAATACTACCTGTACCCTTCCTGTTATATCCAGTGCTGACTGCATCGTTATTTTGCAGAACCCCAAAAAAGACAATTTTCTCAAGTTTGGCACTGAGTATCCAATGTTCTGTTTGTTCTGATGAGTTGAAAGTTCCCATTTTATTTTATTTTTTAACCATATTGCTTTTTTGTTTTTTTTCTTTAGGGTCTCTACCTTGCTATAATTGTAGTATTTGGATTTTATCTTATGACTATGATTTTAAATGGTTGTAAACTGAAAAAGTGGGATCGAAATCTCTCCATGTAGAAATTATTCTGCTATAATCCTTATCTGGAGTAGTTTAAGATGACTGTCTATATACAGTAGGTAGAAAGTGGAAGAAAATGCTATAATGGACCAGTGTAGAAAATTATGGCCAGCTTAACAATATACCAATTGCTGTTAGAATTATCTTAGAAACACACTTTTAAGGATTCGGCCTGATCTCAAACACCACATACTGCATCTTTCAGTCTTACAATAGGACTGCTAGGTTATTATAAAGCATTGTTACATGTGTACAATCACTTTGGAGAATCGCTTCAATGCCCTTTGCCTGGGGAGGCTTTTGAGTTTACACACTATAAATTTGTATATTAAAAAAAATGAGATCTTTTTTTAAGAGCCCATCTATGAGCTAGTAACTAGTGGGAACGTATTTATTGTCATGAACTTAATTTAGTGTTATCTGAAGTCCTATTTTTCCTCTTTGAAAGTCTTTTTGCATACATCACTGGGATTGTTAAGCTTTCACAAAGCCAAGCAGGGGGCGAGGGATGGCCTTTATATAACATGTGCACTGTAAAACTGCTGCCTTTTTAGTTCTCTTTTTCTCCCACAGTATGTACCGTATAAGAAAAGAACATGGTCACCTATCTCCTTGCTGGAGAAACTGTCATTTTTAATCTATTTATACACGGTACTTAAGTTGCCTTAAGCAAAACAAGAGAGCTTTAAAGGGGAATTAATGTCATTTGACAATAACAAACTATGGTTTCTCCCCTTCCTTCCAGATCTTCTAGATGTAAAAAATATTCTTCTGAAAGAAGAGGCTGCAGATTCTTCTAAGAGAATTATAGGAGGGACAATATTGAAATTTCATTTTAGAATGATGTAGACCTATGGAAACATGACAAATATTATAAGATGTATATCTATCTATCATCGGTCTGTCTTTCAGTCAATAAGAATAGACCTCGAAGGGACTTTGGAGGTCTTCTAGTCTAGCCCCCTGCTCAAGCAGGATATACCTTTTCACAGGGGTGGGATTCCATTTTTATAAACAACTGGTTCTGTGGACGTGGTTTAGTGGGTGGGCGTAGCTTGGTGGTCATGTGACTGGCTGGGCGTGGCCAACTGAACATCACTCACATCGAGGCATGCATCTCCTCGCCTGGCCTCTCATGACTGTGAGGGTGCTGCAACAGTTATAAGTGTGAAAAATGGTCATAAGTCACTTTTTTCAGTGCCATTGTATCTTTGAATGGTCACTCCACACAAACAAAGTACCAGCAAAGGAGGAGTAAAAAATTCCAGAGATGTTCCTGAGACAGGAAGTCTAGTCCTGCCAAGAATATAATAAGGGTTAATGGAGAGACAGTTTCTGTAAGCAACACCAGAATGTTTCCTTCCTGCCTTCCTTACAGGATTAGGCAATAATTTCTTCTAACAACCGGTTCTCCAAACTGCTTAGAATGTTAACAACCAGTTCTAGAGAATAGGTGCGAACCTGTAGAATCCCACCTCTGCCATTTCAGACAGGTGGCTGTCTAGTCTTTTCTCAAAAACCTCCAGTGATGAAGCTCCTGTTCCACTGGTTAATTGTTCTCACTGTTAGGTTCAATCCATCTATCAACAATATTATCTCTCACCTTTCCTCCTATTGTTCCCCTCAGTGATAATCCTGTGAAGTGAGCCGACTAAGTCAGTTTATCAGTTTTCGTGTCTGAGAAAGTCTAGAACTCAGTCTAAGGCATCCTACCAAGCCAGCTCTCCTTAAATTACTCAGAAGTATTCTTCCCTGTTTCCTCTCTCCCTCCCTCCCCCCACTCTCTCTCTTTCTCTCCCTCTCCTGCTCCTCCCTCCCTCCCTTTCTCTCTGCTCTTAAAACAAACACAAAATTTATTCATTTGTACTGATATTCTATGCCACTCTACACTACAAGGACTCCAAGTGGAAGAAATAGGGGTAAGACATCAAAACAGTGGTGCTTCAATATATTACAATAGGGCTAATTAAGAGAAGGAGATTGTAAAAGGAAACCTAATTTTTCCAAATGTTTTCTTCCAGAACCAAATCTTAAAATCTCTTTTTGAAACTCATTAGTGAGTTTCTTATGGTGGTGACTGTCTTATGCAGAGACAAACTGTTCCACAGAAGGAACAGTTGAGAAGTTCCTAATCCAGGAATAAAATTTCTTTTGGAGATGGATTATTAGCAGGATTTTACAAGATAGACAGATTTACTTCAGAGAAGATGAGATTTGGAAGTGATCAATATTAATAGATAATATAGAAATTTACTTACTGACATATAACCAATTATCAGTATCACAGATTCATTTCCGAAGAATGTCCAATTAGTCAGGTCAAGTTTTTGGTAATTTGGAAATCGGTTTAAACCAATTTCAAGAAAAAAAAATACTGGAGAACAAGCTACAAGATATCAACTCCTTATCATATTCCCTTCATTATATTGTTTAAAAATTTCTAATATAAAATATTTTTATGGAAATCAGTGCATGCTAAAATATGTACATGAAAGAAAGTAGATAGCACAATTTTAAGAGAATATTTGTAGCTCAGGGTTGAAATAAATGGTCCTTCTGTTCTCTGAGCTTAGTTTTCTTGCAGACATTTCATTACCCAAACTAGGCGACATCATCAGTGCTAATCAAACCTCTCAAAGTAGATAGTTTTACAATGTTTTACTAGCTCCTTCCTTTTATGCTCCTACAAATAGGCTCTCGGGAGTCGCTTTTTGCAAATTGGCTTGCCATATAAATCTAGCAAACAAAACATTAAAATTACATAGAATTAGTGCCAGGTAGAGAAATTCTGCATTTTTTCTAACCCATTTTCATTCACTTTGATGAAAGTCTGTTAATATAGAAGCTTCTTACAAAAGACAAGAGAATTGGGGAAATTCTCAGGCAGGGGTATGTGATGTTCTTCCATTTACTGGATGATAAAAGTAGAAAATAGGTGCATGTTTGAATTGAATTCTGACTTTGCTCTTTTTTCTCCAGTTTTTCTAGCTAAGAAGTAGATTTCACAATCACTATTTATCCTCCCGTTATCAAATACCGTTTCTATATACACGAAGAAGAATAGAGATAAAATACGCAAAGTTATCTTTGTCTCCTGAGGATAATAAATTAATGACTAGGAATCGTATCTAATATGGTAAAGCATAATCATCCTGTAAAACTCACTCTCTTAATTTATTATTTTCACATCTTCAAAAGAACTGTTACACTCCTTCTAATAAGGAAATGGCAATTAAGCTTTGTTTTGTATCAGCTTGTTGAAAATGTCAATATCATGTTAATCATCAGCATAACAACAATTACCTAGTGACTTGTGCAACATATGTTGTGTAAATCTTTTGAAAGGTCACAAATTATGTTTTGTTCTTTTTAGTTGGGAGAAAGATGTTATCCGGGAAATATGTCACCCAATTTTTAATTTTCTCTGGTAGATCATTCTGTAACATCCAGATGTTTTGGCATTTGAAGAAGCTGCAGTAAAGCAGTGACAAGTCTTCAATTTATTGAATCTTTTAAGAATTTTAAAAAGGGATCAATCAAAACCAAAAACACGAAAGTTATTTGTCCGTTCCTTTATCCTTTAGGGATGGTAAATCATAAAATCCTAGACCATCATGTCTAGGAATTTGGAAGGTTATAGACCAATGTCTGAGCATGAGTTTGGTACAGTGCTTAATGTACCAGGCTAGAAACTGGGAGACTGTGAGTTCTAGTTTCAATTTACACATAAAAGCCAGCTGGGTGACTTTGGGCCAATCTTGCTAAGAAAACTGTATGGATTTTCCAGGCAGTTTTTCCAAAATAAAGATGGAAGGGAGGGAGGGAGGGCGGAAGGAAGGAAGGAAGGAAGGCAGGAAGGAAGGAAGGAAGGAAGGAAGGAAGGAAGGAAGGAAGGAAGGAAGGAAGGCAGGCAGGCAGGCAGGCAGGAAGGAAGGAAGGAAGGAAGGAAGGAAGGAAGGAAGGAAGGAAGGAAGGAAGTCATGTATAGATCAGTAATTTGCCTAGTAAGAGATTAAAGACTGAATCTAAAATGAGATTAATATTGGAGAACAAGAGTTGAGTTGCCAGAAATAAAGGACAAATTTTGTCTCCTCCAATGTGTTCTTATTCCTATCAATGATGTATTGTTTATCATTTAATTTTAAAAAGTCTTTTACTCTTGAGTTCTTGCAAGATGGTATAAAATACACAAATGGATATACAGGTAGTAGTATACACATCATATACAACAGGGTTGTGTTTGATCTTGGGGGGGTGGCAGGGGGCATGGCCTGGTGGATGTGGCCAGCTTGATACCACTCATGTTGGGAGCATCTGTGGTGTCCATGTGCTAAGGCAGGACTTCCTCAGACCCTCCCCTCACTCTTATTATAATCTCCTTCCTTCCTTTTCTTTTTTCCCCCTTCCATCTTCATTTTTCTTTTTTCTTCCTTCCCCTCTTTCCTTATTTTTTGTTGCTTGCTCTCTTTCCATCTTTCCTTTTTTTTTCCTTTGTCTTTCTTCCTTCCCTTTACCATTTCCTGTCCCTCCTTACATGCTCAAATGTAAAAGAGGAAGTGTTTCCCCTTCTCTTTTGTTTTTAGTTTGTATTGCTTGCCGTCTGCCAATGAAAACAGAGTTCAGCGTGGTCTCCGAGGTCCATTTTCACTGGCAGAGGGCTGAAGGAGGTTGTCATGGCTGAAAACAAGGCCCGGGGGTCCGACATGTGGCCCTTCTGAGCTCTGTTTTTGCTGGCAGAGACGCTGTGGGCTGGTCCTTTGCTGTTTCTAGGATGGCCCAACAACCCTGATGTAGACAATCAAGATAGCCAATAATGGTTGCTTTATCTGATTGGGAATAAGAACATTGACACTGAAGTCAGTCAAAATTTATTTTTGCCATTCAAAATGTTTTCCCTAATGTACCCAATAGAGCTTTATGTATGTATGTATGTATGTATGTATTTATTTATTTATTCTTTCCCTCTTCCTTTCCTTGGTTGCTTACTACTGTTATGCCACCCATCTCCCCATAAAGTTATTCAAGGCATCTTATAGGATATAAAACAAATAGAAAAATATTTAAAATATATCAAAATAGTAAAACAGCCAATTGAAATATTTTAAACTATATAAAAACTATTGTAGGAAAAAGAGGAGGAGGAAATGCTATGTATATAAACTTGTATGCATGGATGTTGAATGAAAAATATATAAATAGTACAAATAGATAGATAAACATATACATATATATTTATTATAATAAAATATATAAATCAATGACAAGTTATGTAAAAGCTTTGCTGCAGACTATAAGCTGTTGTTGGGTTAATGCAGGGGTGTCAAACTGGTGGTCCAACGGCCGGATGCATCACCGCAGACCACACCCACTCCAACTCCGCGAAAGGAAAAACACGATATGTCACATGACTGCAATGTGACATCGTGAGTTTGACAGTTGTGGGTTAATGTAATAAGGTGGATAATAAATTAACAATGAGATAAGCACAGGCTTGCCTCAATCGTTAGGGATTCTAACACTGGAAGAGACTCTGTTTTCTCCTGAGCAGTCCCTTGTTGACTCTACCATGGACATTTGAAGAAGATCTCTGAAGGTGGCTGACAGTATGCGTCAGAATTAATGAGAAGCCATTATAAATCATTTTAATGGTATGTGGAATCACCTTGAGGAATGGGGCAAGAGATGCTGTCCAGGAAACAATCAGATAAGCCTGCAACTGCATAACAGGCAGAGAGAGAGAGAAACTCAGAAAGAAGCCCCCCTAATTTATCAGACAGGTGAAAGAGATTTGTACTTTCAGACCTGCAAGATTCTTTTAATGTAGCTTTATAATAAAGTAGAATTATCCCATTTAGTCATGTTTCTTGTCTGGTCTACTTGGGAAGGCTAACAGGCACACAGAGGTAATTGATTCTGAAGGATAAGAAATACATGTATTTGAGGAGTCATTAATGCATGCTTTCTTACACATAAAACAGCAAAGGAAATGGCCTGTTCTGGAGAATCGAGGTATTTATATTGATTGGTTTGATTTGATTTTTATCCTGCCTTTATTACTTTAAGTAATCCAAAGTGCAAACATACATAACATTCCTTCATCCTCCTATTTTCCCTACAATAACAGCTCTGTGAAGTATGTTTGGCTTAGAGAGAATGACTGGTCCAAAGTCACCCAGCCGGCTTTCATGCCTAAAACAGGACTAGAAATTGCAGTCTCCTGGTTTCTAGGCCAGCACCTTAACTATTAGGCTAAGGCAGGAGTGGGCTTCAAAAATTTTAGCAAAGGGTTCTCTGTCCAGTTGCTGGGTGGGCGTGGCCATGGTGGATGTGGCCTAGTTAGCCTCCTGCACCATGGCAGAGGGCGTTTTTGCCCTCCCCAGGTTCCAGAGGCTTTCCTCGAGTCTCTGGGATGGCGAAAATGGCCTCCCCGTGCTCTGGAGGCTCTCTGGAAGCAGGAAATGGACCCATTTCCAGCCTTCCTGAATTTCCGGGAGGCCCATTTTTTGCCCTCCCAATCCTCCACGTGCGGCCTGCACTTACCTGCACTTACCTGCATCCAAAACGGGCCATGTGGGAGGGGGGGCGGGAGGGGGCAGGGCCAGTCAGGAGTGGAATTTGAGGGTTCTCCAAACTTCACAGAATCTTAGCTAGGGGCTCTCCCGAACCCCTGCGAAGCCCCAGCAGCCCATCCTTGGGCTAAGCTGATCAGACTAGGACATGAGTATTATAGGTTCAAGACTATGGCATAACTTTAGGCAAGTCATTATTTTCAATTATTATCAAAGGGACCTACTGCCACACATGTGTTTGTGTGCTATTCCCTTCAGCTTCTAGTAGATAATGGTGAGATTTAAAAATGAGGTAGAAATAGAAATAAATGTTTTTAAAAAACGAAATTGGAGTATTTATGGTTTCAGATATTTTGGTTGTGCCAAATTTGGTCAGGACAGTAGTATGTGTGAATATGAGGCTGCATGAATTAGAGGATTAGTTAAGAGTCATGCCACTCTTTCTGTAACAAAAACCAGGCCTTTCCATCACTTCTTTCCCTTATCAAAGTTGTCCATCCTCCTTCCATTGGAATAATAGCTAATAAAGCAATGTCATTTTGCCAGTCTGCAAATTGCTGTACATATTCAGATGGCCTCTTCCATTAAATTAAAAACAGTCTGAGCTGAGTAAATTGCTGTGATGCTAAAAGACGATACAGCAGCTGATAATGACTTACATTTCCTAGGCCATTCTGTGTCACAGTTTCCTTATTCCAAAGGAAGCATTTCATAAAACTACCTGAGAGGAGCACAGTGAATATATGGTCTGGCCCTTGAGATGTGGTCTAATGAAAGCAGGCTTTGAAGAAGCAAGACATGATTATTCTGATTTACAAGATGAGGGAAATCATATTTTTCCTATAACAATCACTGTCTGTGGAAAAATGGAGTTGTTTCCAGCATCTGATCTTAGTGTTATCCCAATCATTGTAGTTCTATATGTTCCTTTTTATTGGTCTAAAATGGTCGATTTCTGACTTTCCCCATTAAAAGGATGCGGGTAGATTTACTATAATTATAAATCAAATGCCTTTAAATATGATGCAGAGAGAGAAGCATTTCCATTGTGGCTGATATCATACTAAGTACCAACTTTTAAAATACTAGGAAAGCTAGGAAATATCCAATAGGGCTTTCCTTCAATGGCACAACTAGTTTTGTTTCCAATCTCTCAGTCAAATCTAAAGAGGTGACCTCTTTTTTTTTAGTCCAGATATTTCAAATTTAAAGCTGTAATTAACACCTAGATATATTTGATATGTCACATCAAATCCCATTTTGTCTAATGAGTAAGACACCAAGCTAGTAATTAAATTCAGACAGTAAATTCTAGTCCTGCCTTAGGCATGAAAACTAACTGGGTTAGTTTAGATCAATTACTAGGAGACCATGAATTCTAGTCCTGCCCTAGGCATTAAAGCTGGCAGGATGACTTTGGGTCAATCACCAACCTGAATGATTTCTTACAGTAATAAAAGTGGGACACAAGCAAACAAATTAATAAATGTTACTTGGCCATGTTTGTAAGGAAATGAATTTAAATTATATTTCTCTGCTTGTTTTGAAGAAAAATTATCATTTCATTATGCTCCTCCAAATATTGCAGTGCATTTCTCAGCTGGAAATATGGCTATAAAAGGCAGTTTTATGGGAAAACTGTATATAATTTAAATGCACATTTTTCTTTTTGTCTCAGAAATCAAAATGGACTGGATTTTTTGGCTGTTCTTATTCATACTGGAAGATACTTTTGCTAAGTGTGCATTTCCATTTAGTGTTGCAAAGCAGTTAGAAATATCTGGCTTAATTTTACATATTTTAGTTGATAAATAGTTATAACTGCTATATACGCTTTAATTTTCTGTTTGCCATAGCATTGTTGCATTCACATAAAGCTTTTATGTGTATATTCCTGAGCTATGGTGGTGCAGTGGTTAAAATGCAGTGTTTCAGGCTAATTCTACCTACAGCCTGGGGTTTGATACTGACAGGGCTCAGGGTTGACTCAGCTTTCCATCCTTCAGAGATCAATAAAATGAGGACCCAGATTATTGGGGAAAATATGCTGACTTCTCTGCTTAATGAAGGCTGTAAAGCTTTATGAAGCAGTATATAAATCTAAGTGCCATTGCGGTTGCTGTCCATCCATCCATCCAGTCAACCAACATTTAAGTTAACTAGTACTGTTTTCAAAAATGTTTAAAAACTACTACGAGTACAGTTTGCATAATTTTTAGGTAGCACTAATAAATTATTTAATCCATAATTAATTTATAAATTAAATCTTGTTTTTTCTTCTATTTTCTGACTGCAAAGAGAAGGAAAAATCATTTCACACCATTGAAAACCAGTTCACTTTCAGACTCGGATTGTCTTCTATTTCCAGAGAAATTAATATTTTATTCCGTACTGCTGTTAAGTTGCTGCTTTTTGAATATGTTAATTATACACTTCAATTCTCTACCTTGCATCTTTCCCTCCTGCTACTACGTTAGCTTTTCAATGGACTTGAACCACTGGAAGAGCAGACAGGATTCTAACTTTTCAACTTTGCATGTGTTGAGTTACCATGACAATGTCTTAGTCTACTTGACAAGTAACAAAAAAGGCACAGATATCATAGCCAAAATAGTCAAGGACTGGCAGTATAATTTTTAAAAAAAACTATCCTTCCTTCCTTCCTTCCTTCTTTCCTTCCTTCCTTCCTTCCTTCCTTCCTTCCTTCCTTCCTTCCTTCCTTCCTTCCTTCCTTCCTTGTATTCCATTTATTTTTCTATCATTGCCCTACCACTTTGAGCTTCATTAGTAAATCCAGTTGAAATCTTAACCCAGCTTCTGCTCTGTGAACCATCTCTCTCTTTTTGCTTTTGTTCCATTTTTACACACACTCTAGTCTAGTGTGGTAATCCAAACTTGCTGGCTGGAGAATTCTGGCAATTGAAGTCCACACCTTTAAAAGTTGCCCAGATTCACAAACAGTGATTAGAATATGGATGCTGGATGGTTTCCCAAATTCAGTGCACGCTTTTTTTCTTAGAAGTTTTCTACACATAGGATTTCGGTTTCTTAGATAAAACATTGTCCTCTTAAAGGTTTTTATTTTCTATTAATTTGTGGACATCTGTAAAACGTACAATTTTTCCTCTTTTATTATAACCATTTGTTTATCTTTTAAAATGTACACATTCTTCTTTCATTGCAAAGGTAGACTGAATGACAGATGAATTTAATACAAAACATGCAACTTAATAAAATAAATGAAAGCCCTAAAACCATGGCTTTCAAAAGCTGATTTAAAAATGGAAGATGGTTTTTAAAACTTCAGCTGGCAGAAGGAAACACCCCGTTAATTTATTTTTATTTTACTTTTTTTAGAACAGAGCAAAGAGCATTTGCTGGGCATTTTCTCAACAGACTCTACATTTCTCTGGTCAAATAAACTAAAAACATTTCTATACTTCTGTCTACAGAAAAAAACGTAAAATAAGTTGTGAGCACTCTCCCCATTGACTTTTACATTTGTGTCCTGTACATTTCCTTATTTGGTTGCACAAAAATCCAAAACAAACTTCCATCTTCCAAGCCATTTTTCCTCCAATATTTAAAGACATTTAGCAAGATATTTGGCAATTGGTTGCTATTCCTATTGTAGAAAGTTAGCACCCACCCCTCTCCTAGAAGAATGAAATATTTTGATAAATATTAAAAAGGCAGAATATTTTATTTCCCTGAATAAGAAATGGAGAAACATGCTCTTGGAAAACAGCCCCCACCTTTTTTAATAGCCCTCAGCAGATGTCAGCACTTAAGAAATAAAGAGAGAGAGAGAGCTCTATTCATAAGCAAATAACTCTCACTCTAGATCCAGACCATGACAAAACCATTAAGTCACAATAGGAATTGCCTAACATCCTTTCAGAACACAAGCCTCTTCATTGCATCATCTCAGTTGCACCACCCTCAACAAACTTCAACCAAACTTAGCTCAGACAACCTATACAGCCAGCTATGACCCTTACAACAGCCAATAGAATACATATTCTTGCACAGGAACAGGAAGATCAAGTCCAAAGCCCATGAGAAGGTATAAATACCCCTCACTCTCAACTTCATGTGGTCAGCTGCATCAGAACTACAAACCTATGTGGTTCTACTTCAATCTTCAATCTTTCTTCATCTTTCCAATCAGCCTCCATGTTTCCAGTGTCTTTCTCCCAACTTGGAATTGAACCAGATAGATATTTCTACCAACACTATAATGTCCCTTCCCCCTCCATATTTGCACATTACTACAGTGGCACAGAACCAAAGAAAGGGAAATACCTTCTATATTAAAGTTTATAATTAGAAAGTTAGAAGAATTCTCATTAGCGGGAAAGTAAATTGTTCACAATCTCTGGAGAACTGCAGGATTGTTCCAGTTTCCGATAACCTGATGCAGAATTTGGAAAATAAAATGATCCTATTCTTGATATCACTGGATTTAGAGCTACATGGAAATATCTTTACTCAAATTCAGTTTGGAATTCATATCTGCAGAAGGCTTACTTTTAAACCAGTATAAATTTTCTGCTGAAGAAAAACAGCTTGGTCTAGGGGTTAAAGCACCAGGCTAAAAACTAGAATACTGTGAGTTCTAGTCCCACCTTAAGCATAAAGGAAGCCTAGGTAAATTTGGGCCAGTCCTTTTCTCTCCACTCACAACATCAGGTTCAGATGACGCTGATTTATCTATAAATCAAATATATAAATTAATGGATAGGGATAATCTTGTTACAGATTTAATTCATTTTTAAGAGCTTTTACTTTCAACATGCTACTTCTTGAGCTAACTTGTTTCTTCTTCCTTCTCCACTTTCATTTTATTCCAGGAAGTCCTTGAGTTACAATTCACTTAACGTCTGCTCCAAAAAATGTCATAAAATCAGACTTGCTTTACAATCATCTTGACCGTGATGGTTGTGACTCAAAGGCTACCTGTTAATTCTTTCTTACATGATCACGTTACAACTCTTGGACCTTGAATTTGTATTTCAGTTAATAGACCTAATTTTATTTTGTTTGTCCCACCATGGTGAAGACTAATGAAAATTCTATTTTAAATGTTTTTCTGTCTATTATATCGCTCTAATGGATGTATTGCTTTTCAAAAATGCAAGGGAAGAAATATCTCTGCAATAATTCCTGGAATTTCTCCTGATTCTAGATAGATTTGCTCAGGAGAGCAAATCTATCTAGAATTGTAGCAGTCACTTTTGCAGTAGTTGGGTGTATCTGTAGTAAAAAAATCTTTGCACTCAGCTCTGTAGAATAGCTGTTCCTGGAGGAATTCATTCCATCTGCTCTGCAGTCTTCAACGCTAATAGCTCTTATTATCCTTTAGCAGCTCACCTGTCCATTCCCAGAAACCAAGCCTTTGCTAAAATTGTAGTGCTGGAAGAAGCAAAAGAACAAAACTGGAATGAGAACACATCTCTCCCCCTTTCAAATGTGTCTGAGGATTGCCTGGATTTCATAGCAAGATTTTCCACAAGTAGTTTGCCATTGCTTCCTTCCTAGGGATGAGAAAAAGTGACTGGTTCAAGTGTTATTTTTATATTTACACAAAAAAAATAGTTTGTTGCAAAAGCCTGCGCAGGCTCCTGGATTGGGGCTGAAAGGTGAAAGCGGAAGCAGTATGCTCCTTCCCATATTTGGGTAAACCAAGTTGCCCTGATAAAAAACCACTTGAGAGGCTCAAGGTAAGTCAGTTTTATCTAATATTGTATATACTGTCCAACTCCCTGCTCAAGCAGGAAACTTTATAGCATTTCAGACAAAAACTAGAACTCACGGTCTCCTAGTTCCTAATGCCTGAAGCATTATCTAATAATGAATCTAATAATTATCTAATAATAATAATTAATAATTATATAATAATATATATACTATCCAACTCCCAGCTTAAACAGGAAACTCTATAGCATTTCAGTCAAAAACTAGAACTCACGGTCTCTTAGTTCCTAATGCCTGAAGCATTATCTAATAATGTATCTAATAATTATCTAATACCTGATCTTTCATATCTTCCAATGATCAACCCATCACCCTTGTAATCTAAGTCCATCATCCAGTTGTTGATCAAACTCTTCTCTCCTTCCACCTTTCCCACCATGAGAGCTTTCTCCAGAGAGCTAATATTTGCATAATACATGTAAAGTAGCATAAATTGAGCATGGTCATTGTTCTTTGTGTGAGAACATTGGGTTAATGTCCCGTGGTAGACTTGTCTGAAATGGTATAGGGTTTCCTGCTTGAGCAGTAGGTTGGATTAGAAGACCTCCAAGGATCCTTCCAACTCTGTTATTCTATTATTTGTTTATTTTCTTGGCTGTATTTTCAGGAGTCTTCTCCAACACCAAAGTGATATATTCTAGTATCAATTGAAATTTGTACAATTCACTGTGTTCACCTGAGAAAACAGCACCTTACTGCATGATTTAAAAATTTCCCCATCTCACCTTTTAAGGAACAAATCTAGAAGGTAATAAAGGCAAAGAGGAAGTTCTAGAATCCAAAAGAAAAATGAGATTTAAGATCCATAAAACTACTCAGTTTAGGTTAGTTCAAACTAATTTTGTAAACCATTCACCCAGTTCTGCTTTTTGTTTCCCATCTCATTTTCTCTTCTCGCTAAAAAAACAAATGCAGCAAATACCAGTGGACCTTGAAAAACACATTAAAATTGTGTGCATGGTTTCTCTTTCTTTCAATATATCTCCACTAAATTGAAACACCACCATATTTTCAAAATGACAGCTTAAAACAAAAAAAGATGACACCATATGTGAACTTTTTAAAAGGGAAAACATACAAATCACTTTGCTTTGTTTTCAAAAGTTTGGGCAAACAGAAACCTTCTTGACCTGTTGTGTAAAGACCATTTATCAACAGCTTTTTTTCCAAATATACCCTTGGATATTATATCCACACAATTATATGTTATCTTGACTTTTGAAATGAATAACAATTTTAAAAAAATGTTTTGCCTGGTGTTTTAGGGCAAGAGGTAAATAGAAATTTTGATTTCAGATTCAAAGAAATATTTCTTTCTATTTGTTCAGGGTTTGCCAGTTGTCTGTCATGAGAGATTTAATTATAAGAGTTATTTCTCTCCATATGTCATGTCAAATGGGACTTTTCCTTTATGCACAAGGAGTATCTGAAAAGTTCATGCAGAGGCATCACTTCAAATGTTTTCTACTTTATCCTCTGAACACAGGAGCAGAGAGATTATCTTTCTTTCATATTAACCTCACCAAACAAGAAAAAAAAAATCCATAGTCTCTAATACATTGACATTTATTTTATACTTGGGGGTCTATACTTAAATGATCTCATATCTCACCAGAAGCCATCCTTAAGCCATTGAGAACCTATATCTTGAGATGATATCTAGCACCATTTTTAGAATTGGCATGGTACTAAATACTAATTGCTCTTTTGGCATGTATCATTTTCAGCAAGTGAGATTATCACAAGTATGGTATCTGATTCATCTCTGTTATGTTGAATTAGATTTAACTTTTCCAACCTGATTTTCTCCATGATGTACTGTATATCTTTCACTGGCTCCAACCAATAAGGCTAATAGTCAGGATGGGTTGTAATTTAATATATAAATAATCCTGAAGTACAATAAGAGAAAGCATATAATTAACCTTGACTAAACTTGAGATTCAGCAGATTCAGGTCTAGTTACCATTTGGATGGAAGACATTAGGGAAATAGAAAAATCTTTTGGAAGAAAATAAGAATGAAATACTTCTGTATCATGTCAAGTAAAACTATCATCAATAGTTGAGTTCAGTTCATAGGAGACTTTACCTACTTTGAGGAACTACATAGACATTTGGTCCAGACCATGCCTTGTGTTGCAGGATCCAATCTGGGTCCATCATCTGGACCAGAGGTTTTGTCTTCTGAGCTTTAGGACTTGTGCTAGAGCCCATCTTCAGGGAACTTTGGGCTAGCTCCAACACAAGTCCCTGAAGATGCGCTCCAGCACATGTCCAAAATCTTGGAAGACAAAACCTCTGGTTCCAGTGACTGACCCAGATTGGATCCTGCAATGTTATCCTGGTACACATATATTTGCCTTCATTCATGCCTTGTGTATTTGAGAAGAAATTAGGTAAGACAGAAATCTAGTACTACTTACAGTACTACCTACAGGTTGTAGAAGGGATGCAGTGGCTCAGTGGCTAAGACACTAAGCTAGTCAATCAGAAATGTCAGCAGCTTGGCAGTTCGAATACCTAGCACTGCATAACAGAGTGAGCTCCCATTACTTGTCCCAGCTTCTTGTTCAAAAGCAAGTAAAATGAAAGTACAAAAATAAGGACCACTTTGGTGGGAAGGTAGCAGAGTTCCATGCGCCTTTAGCATTCAGTCATGCCGGCCACATGACCACAGAGATGTCTTCAGACAGTGCTGGCTCTTCAGCTTTGTATCGGAGATGAGCACCGCCTCCTAGAGTTGGGAATGACTAGCACGTATTTGCAAGGAAAACCTTTACCTTTATCTATAGATTATAGATCCTTATTTTTCAAGTGAGAAAGAGCAAAGCCATTGTAGGGCTTCTAAATTGTCCTTCTGCTAGTTCAGCCATACATTGCTAACTGCACAGGTGGGATTCAATTTTTTTTACTACCAGTTTTGTGGGCATGGGCGGGGTAGGGGAGGGATACTGTAAAATCTCCAGTCAGAGGTGGTATTTGCCGGTTCTCCAGACTACTCAAAATTTCCATTACCGGTTCTCCAGAACTGGTCAGAACCTGCTGAATACCACCTCTGCTTAACTGTATTTCTTGCTGGCTTAATTCAGTGTGCCTGAAGTTGCAATTCTGATGGGAATCAAGAGACATAGAAGTATCAGCAGCTAAACAATCTGATTTCCTATAGGCAGGAATTCTTATTCATTCTGCCTCCTAGCTCTTTCATGTAGTTTTCTTCCAGAAGTTCATCCACATGAAAACGGTTCTCACTATTTTGAGATCTGGAGATTTTATTTGTTTGTTTACATTGCAGACCACCTGTCTTATTTTCTAGAGTGACTGGGTGGCTTATAACAGCATAAAAATGTAAATATAAAAACATTCAAAACATTAAAATTAAAAACAATGAAATAAAGATTAAAAACCAAGAGCATGGGCAGTACAGAAGTGGGCTTTTGTCTCTTGCACATTTATTTATTTATTTTATTTATTTGATCATATTTCTATACCGCTCCCTCTCCGAAAAGGGACTCGGGGCGGTGTACAGCCTAGTAAATACATTAAAATACAAAAATACAAGATTAAATAGAGTTTAAAACCGAATTAAATATAAATATAGCTGCATCCCGAAAGTTTAAAAATAGTTAAAATTTTAAAAACCCTATTAACTTAAAACCCCTTTAACCCTTACTGGGCCAGGCCAGCCTGTTTAAAAAATAGGGTCTTAACTGCGCGCCGGAAGGAGAGGATATCTGTCATGGCTCGTAT
The DNA here is from genome assembly GCA_023653725.1 of Bungarus multicinctus. Classification (NCBI taxonomy): domain Eukaryota; kingdom Metazoa; phylum Chordata; class Lepidosauria; order Squamata; family Elapidae; genus Bungarus; species Bungarus multicinctus. The sequence continues at coordinate 14,318,819 of CM042840.1, read as the reverse complement.
CTCCGGGGGGAGATCATTCCACAGGGAGGGCGCTCCCACAGAGAAAGCACGCACCCTCGGGGCCGCTAGCCGACAGCGATCAGGTGGCGGAACCCCAAGTAGGGCGACCCTGTGGGAGCGTACTGGGCGGCGGGAGGTTGTTGATGGCAGCAGGCGGTCCCGTAAGTACCCAGGTCCCGAGCCATGGAGCACTTTAAATACCGTCAGTACCACCTTGAATCGAATCCGGAAGGCCACAGGAAGCCAGTGCAGCCTGCGGAGAAGTGGTGTTACGTGCGCGCCCCGAGGGGCGCCCACGATCACCCGCGCGGCTGCATTCTGAACTAACTGCAGCCTCCGGAGACTCTTCAAGGGGAGCCCCATGTAGAGAGCATTGCAATAATCCAAGCGGGAGATAACGAGGGCAGAAGTGACTGTGCGAAGTGCGCCCAGATCCAGAAAGGGCCGCAACATGGTAAATCAGACGAATCTGATGAAAAGCCCCCCTGGTGACGGCTGCAATATGTTCTTCCAAAGACAGCCGCACATCCAGGAGGACACCCAAGTTGCGTGCCCTTTCCACGGGGGTCAAAACCTCTCCCCCCACGGCCAGCGAAGGAATAAGCTGGCTGTATCTGGGCGCAGGAAACCACAGCCACTCGGTTTTGGCCGGGTTGAGACGAAGCCTGTTACGACCCATCCAACCCCGCACGGCCTCCAGGCACCGGGACATCACTTCGACGGCTTCGTTGGGGTGGCCCGGGGTGGAGATGTACAGCTGAGTATCATCAGCGTACTGATGGAACTCCACCCCAAAGCCACGGATAATCTCACCCAGCGGCTTTACATAAATGTTGAACAGAAGGGGCGAGAGCACCGACCCCTGAGGCACCCCACAAAGCAGGGGCCTTGGGGACGATCTCTGCCCCCCCGTCAACACAAATTGCGAGCGGTCGGAGAGGAAGGAGGAGAACCACCGCAACACGGTGCCTCCAACCCCCAACCCCTCCAACCGCTGCAATAAGATACTGTGGTCGACAGTATCAAAAGCCGCCGAGAGATCTAACAGGACCAGGACAGAGGAACAACCTCTGTCCCGAGCCCTCCAGAGATCATCAACCAACGCGACCAACGCCGTCTCCGTGCTGTGCCCGGGCCTGAAGCCCGATTGGAGGGGGTCAAGATAACTCGCTTCATCCAGGAAGCGGGGGAGCTGACGGGCCACCACACTCTCTACAACCTTCGCAACAAAGCGAAGGTTGGAGACAGGACGATAATTTGATAACAATGCTGGGTCCAGGGACGGTTTCTTGAGGAGGGGCCGCGCCACCGCCTCCTTCAAGGCGGTGGGTAAAAGCCCCTCTCTCAAGGAAGCGTTTATAATACCCTGGAACCAGCCTCGTGTCACCTCCCGAGTGGCCAAAACCAGCCAGGAGGGGCACGGGTCCAACAAACAGGTGGTGGCATTCAGCCCCCCCAGCACCCTGTCCACGTCTTCTACAGTAACAGGGTCGAACTCAACCCAAATGGCCTCACCGATATCCACCCCCGCTCCCCCGCCCGGAGATGCCCAGTCGAAGTCCAGCTCGTCCCGAATCTGAGCGATTTTGTCCTGCAGAAACCTAGAAAACTCCTCAGCCCGTCCCTGTAAGGGATCCTCCCGCGCTTCCATCTCTAAAAGGGAGCGGGTCACCCTAAACAGGGCGGCTGGGCGGTTTTCCGCGGACGCAATAAGGGTGGAGAGGTAAGTCCTCCTCGCCACCCTTATCGCCACTAAGTACGTCTTAATATAAGATCGTAGAAGTGTTCGGTCAGACTCAGAACGGCTAGCTCTCCAACTACTCTCTAGGCGTCTTTTCCGGCGCTTCATCTCCCTTAGCTCCTCAGAAAACCAAGGAGCCATTTGGGATCGGCACCGGGTCAGAGGCCGCAAGGGCACGACCCGGTCAAGGGCCCCAGCAGCCACCCTATCCCAGGTGGCAACCAGGCCCTCAACCGAGTCGTGTGTGTGAGCTTCGGGAAATGGCCCAAGCTCCATCAGGAACCTATCCGGGTCCATCAGGCGCCTGGGGCGGTACCATTTAAGCGGCCCCGCCTCCCTGCGGTCGGGGGGTGCGGAACGGAAGTCGAGCTTCAGGAGCGAATGGTCTGTCCATGACAGGGGTTCTATGACTATGTCCCCTACACCCAGACCACTCTGCCACTGATCAGAGACAAAAACTAAATCCAGGGTGTGACCTCCCACGTGAGTAGGGTCCCGAATTAACTGGGTCAGGCCCATGGCTGTCATGGAAGCCATGAACTCCTGAGCAATCCCCGTGGTACCGCCGGCAGAAGGGAGGTTGAAATCCCCCATGACCATAAGCCTGGGGGTCTCAACCGCCACGCCGGCTATAACCTCGAGGAGCTCAAGCAGGGCCGATGCCGCATAGCAGGGAGCCAGGTATGCGATCAGCAAGCCCACCTGCACCCTGGGACCGAACTTCACGAAAAGAGACTCACACCCGGTCGTCTGAGAAACAGTGGATTCCCTCGGACACAGATCCTCCTTAATAACCACCGCAACACCCCCGCCCCTCCCCTGGGCCCTCGGCCGATGAAAAACCCAAAACCCGGCTGGGCACATCTCCACAAGGGGCACTCCCCCCTCTGGGCCCAGCCAGGTCTCGGTAATACCCACCAGGTCCGCTCCCCCCTCACAGATCAAATCATAAATGAGGGGGGCCTTATTAATAACGGACCTGGCGTTACACAACATCAGCCGAAGGCCCCGGGCCCGATCGCTCACACCCCCCGGGGAACGGGATATAACAAGGGGGTCGGAGCGCGCCACCGCCGACAAATAGCGGGGGCGCGCTCCCAGAACAGAATGTGGCCCCCTATAACCGCCAAATCTGCCTCTCCCGCTCACCGTACTAATTGCTTTAAAATCACCCTCCCTGGGACAACCCCCCATCCTCAATACAGCCCCGTCCGATCCCAAACCCTCTCGGCAACGCTCAACCCACGACCCGGTCCCAGCCCCAGGCGGGTTGTCCCCCAACCCCCGCCCGGCCAACCCTAACCCCTTTAAGAATCTAATTAAAAATTTAAAACAACCCTCCCTCCCACATTTCCGGCGACCCCACCATCTCTCCGGATCCCAAGATCCGTCCTTGAGAAAGGCCTTGGAAAGGCAAGCGGGCCAACTCTGAGATAGGGGGACGTTTCTCAGGGCCCACAGATGTTGTGAGGAATATGTCAGTTTTGTCTTTGGCTGGATCTTCCCTGACTGCCAACGACCAGGCAAAGGCCGAACCAGGTGGGACCCAAGTCCAGGCCGCAGCAGCTGCAACCCACCGACAGCTGGCATCCGGCCTCGCGGGGGACCCAGCGGCGGCGATGATGGTCTCAGCGGCCCCAGCGGTAGTGGCGGCGGCCTCAGAGGCCCCAACGGTGACCTCCTCCGGCCTCCCCACAGCCTCTTCCATGCCGGCAACGGCCTCAGCAACAGCAGCGGCGGGGGCAGCAGCGACGGCCCCAACAGCGGCCCCAACGGCAGCGGCAGCGGCGGCGGTCTCAGCAACGGCCCCCTCCGGCCTCTCCATGGCCTCCTCCGCACCTGCAACAGCGGAGGGGGCCCCGGCCTCGGCAACGGCCCCAGCGGCTCCCGCAGCAGGCCCCGCAGCGGCGACGACGGCCCCCGGCAACGACGGCAGCCATCACCAGCAGCGGCAGCCCCAGCAGAAGCAGCAACGACAGCCACCGGCGATAACCCCAGCGGTCGCAACGGCAGCCCCGGTCCTGGCGGCAGCGCCGACGGCAACAGTAGCCCCAGCGGCGGCAGCAGCGGCCTCGCCGGCGGTCCCGACCCCGGCGGCAGCAGCGGCCTCGCCGGCGGCAGCAACGGCCTCGCCGGCGGCCCCGGCGGCAGCAGCGGCCTCGCCGGCGGTCCCGGTCCCGGCGGCAGCAGCGGCCTCGCCGGCGGCCCCGGCGGCAGCAACGGCCTCGCCGGCGGCCCCGGCGGCAGCAGTGGCCTCGCCGGCGGCCCCGGCCCCGGTGGCAACAGCGGCCTCGCCGGCGGCCCCGGCGGCAGCAGCGGCCTCGCCGGCGGCCCCGGCGGTCCCGGCCCCGGCGACAGCAGCGGCCTTGCCGGCGGCCCCGGCGGCAGCAGCGGCCCCGCCGGCGGCTCTGGCGGCAGCAGCCCGAACGGCCTCAGCGGCGGCAACCGCAGCCCCGGCGGCCGTCCAGCGGCTCCACAGCGGCTCCACAGCCTCCTCCGCACCCCCACGGCCTCCTCGGGGACGCCCACCCCCCCCCGGGTCCTTTCGCCACCCCTGCCACGGGTGAGGACCCGGGGGGAGGGGGACTCACCCCGAATCTCGGCCGCGGCAGCGGAGCCCGTCAGCCCGACATCCTCCGGTCGCCATCTTGAATATGACCAAAATTGAGCCCAAAATTTCCATTCAGCTGCCTACAGCCTAGTGCATTCTCAGTGGGGCCCCAAGCCAACCAATAGAGTCAGATTTAAGGCTCTTCTGAAAGGCCAAAAAGATGAGGCAGATCCTACCCCCAATAGCAAGAAATTCCAGAGTTTGGGAGCCATAGCAGATGAAGCTTTTCTCCTTGACCATAGTTCAAATTCCTCAGCCAACAAACTTCAAAGATGGCCTCTTCTGCCAGACTGAATGAGGTAAATCAATCCCATTGGGCAAGACAATCTGGGCCCATGCCATAAAAGGCTTTAAAAGTGATAAACGGGTGGGATTCTACTGGTTCAGACCGGTTCTATAAAACTGGTTGTTACGATTCTGTGCAGTTTGGAGAACTGGCAAGTTGTTCCACTGGCTGGCCCCGCCCCTCTCTGCTTTCCCTTCCCCTCCTTGCCCAGTCACTCCTTATCACGCATGCAAAACATTACATGCATGCCCAACATCGCTGACTGCGTTCTTCCCCACCCAATCACTCCTTAAGATATTTCTTTTTTTTTCCTGATTGGTTTCATTTGGCTTCTAGAGCATTAAGGAATGGATGCAATGATAGAACTGAAGTGGCCTAAATTCAGTAATACCAGGGCTTATTGCTAAGAGGTAGGCATGCACAGTTTGTATATTGGATGGGAAAGACACTTGCATGAAACATTGGGGAACTACCATTGATTCCTAGAAATAATCCTGAAATAAATTATTTATTTGTTAATGCTGAACTAGATACAACGTTATGTTTGACTAGATTCTGTTTGACTTTTGCTTGTGATTAACATAATAATTCTTCTTGGACAATTTCAACTTTTTTTTTTACCTTAGATCATGGGTGTCAAACTCAATTTCATTAAAGGCCACATCAAGGTTGTGTTTGACCTTGAGATTGGGAGATGGCCAGGGGGACATGGCCAGCTCAACATCATTTGTGGCCACAATGCTCTGCCAGCAAAAACATGTTCCCAAGCTCCTTTTCAACTGCAATGGCCTTCTGCAACCCTCTGCTATTGAAAAAAGAGCTCCATTTTTGCTGGCAGAGACACCAAGGGCTGGTCCTTTGCTGTTTCCATCGCAGCCCTATGGCCCCAGATCTAAGTACCCCACAGGCAGGATCAGCCCCCCGGGCCTTGAGTTTGACACCCCTGCCTGCCTTAGATGAATTCTCTAATAACTTATATTCAAAAGAGAGCAGTGAAGTTAAGACTTTTATTTGTGTATCGCAACAGCAGAAGAAACTTCAGTGGAGTTGGAATTCTTAGTCATGCAACCTGAATATTTATTTACCATTTTAGCATTCAATAATCTGTAATAATAATAAACTAGCACGAAAAAGTCTCATTCATATCTATCCTGCTGCCAGAACTGGTGTCCTTTTTATAGACCTAGCATACTTATGAAAATTTATGGTCCCTACATATTGTTTTGAAGCCAAATAATGTCGCTCGTCGAGAACAACTATAATATTTTGCATAATTCCTGTTCAAATGAAAAATAGTGGTCTATATATTGATTTCATTTAACTTGTTCTATTTCCATTTTAGAACTCATTAAAATGTAAATGGTAGTGACAGAAAAATAATTCAATTTACCCTTTTATGGAGATTTTTTTTAATGGAAACTTGGTGTTTGCTTCAGTAGAAAAAAAAGATAACCCAAGACCCAGCTGATAATCTTTTGCAAGTGAATAGACTACATATGATAAATTCAGATTAAAAAACCATGAAAGTCAGTACCTGCCATGAAACATAAATATATTTATTTATTTATAGGTAAAATCATCATTAGCTCAGTTCAAAAGGCAGTCTGCCCAGACCAGCAGCATTCTTACTGTGAATTGAAATACATTCCTTTGCACTCAACTCCTACCTGTCCTGCCAAACTATTTGCGATATTGGAAACAAAGATTATACGACTACACCACTTTTCATTAGTGATGATGTAATGTCTTAGACTTTTGATCACCTGTCTCCCTAAAATACCATTGAGAAGGCAGAAACTTACAGGGGTTTTTCCCCTACTCACCAGTGGTGGGATTCAATTTTTTTTACTACTGGTTCTGTGGGCTTGGCTTGGTGGGCATGATCAGGGAAGGATACTGTAAAATCTCCAGTCAGAGGTTCTCCGAACTACTCAAAATTTCCACTATCGGTTCTCCAGAATTGTTCAGAATCTGCTGAATACTACCTCTGGTTTCATGGAGGATTTGTTTTAATAAAATATATTTTTTATTATTTAAAAATGTCAACATTTTAATCTTTTACTAATCCTTCACAACTCTTGTAGCCCACTTCCCTCTATTGCCTCTTTCATCATTATATTGTAGGCAACCGAGGAAGCTAAACATTTTGGTAATGGTGATTGGTTCAAATGCACAATTTGTGAAGCTGTATTTAGTATGCCTCAATTATTATGATAATGATTTCCCCATAAGAACATAGGATTTGATACTATCAATCATTGAGATTCATTGGGATTACAATTCCCTAAATTCCTAAACAGAAGCTCCGTAGCAATATTGTATTTATGTAATAGTGATCTAAATAGAGGTAATCCTCAATTTATGACCAAAATTGAGCCCAAAATTTATGTTGCTGAGATAGCTGTTAAGTGAGCTGTACCCCGCTTTATGACCTTTCTTGCCACAGTTGTTAAGTGAATCACTGCAGCATTAAGTTAGTAACAGTTATTAAGTGAATCTGGGTTATCCATTGACTTTGTTTGTCAGAAGATCACAAAAAAAATTGATCACATGGCTCCAGAGCACTGCAACATTCATAAATATAAGCTCGTTGACAAGTGTGTCAATTTTGTGACCATAAGGATGCTGCAACAGTCGTAAGTATGAAAAAGTTGTCACCTTTTTTCAGTGCTGCTGTAATTTTGAATGGCCACTAAATGAATAACAGTAAGTCAAAAAATATCTGTATTTTGTAATAATGGTCTAAACATCCAGAAATATTATCTGGAGGAATCTAAACAATATCAATATAAGTGGTGCAGTGGTTAGAGTGCAATACTGCAAGCTACTTCTGCAGCCAGCTGCCTACAATTTCAAATCCCACCAGGCTCAAGGTTGACTCAAGGCCTTCCATCCTTCTGAAGTGGATAAAACGAGGACCCAAATTGTTGGGGGCAAAGTGCTGACTCTGTAAACCACTTAGAGAGGGCTGTAAAGCACTATAAAGTGGTATATAAGTCTAAGTGCTATTGCTATCAGTGGTGCTGATCAAACAGAATATCGTTCTAGGATCTATTTGAGACCTTCTATTAACAAGGCTTCTACCAATTCATTTTGGCTCCTTGAATTTAACAGATTTAACTGATTAACAGAGTTGGAAGGGACCGTTCATGTCATCTAATCCAACCCTCCCCCTCCCGCCCAAGCAGGAGACCCTATACCATTTCTGACAGATGGCAGTCCAATCTCTTCTTGAAAGCCTCCAGTGATGAAGCTTCCACAACTTCTGAAGGCAAGCTGTTCCATTGGTTGATTGTTCTCACTGTCAGAAAATTCAAAGGGTTCAAAGCAAGACATCTTACAGCTAAGAAAAAAAGTATGAAAATGAGCAAGTAGTTTGAATATTTCCTATGCGATGCAAAGCTAAAATATATGGATACTTTTACTGGTGAGAAAAGGACACTAAGTGAATCAAGACAGAATTTTAATGGAGTGTACAATTTCTGATCTATTCCCAAAATTGAAAATAAGTTGTTTGGTTACCTTTTATTATACCGCAACTTTGACTGCACATTAGAAGCAATGTGAAGAAAGAAGCTTCTTCAACTAAGGCATATTTTACTGGTGAGATTTTGTGTTATGGTGTGTGTTAATGGCTGTCTGCTTTATAGGGCAATTGATATCAGTGCTCAGTGAGTAGAGGACAAATATATCTGAGTATGAGCCATTGTGGGGTACAAATGAATAGGCTGTTATTAATGGATTTTGCTAGCAAGTTTCAATTAGTATTTTTCCATTTACTTTTAGAAACAGGAAGTCTAGTTAGGTCCCATATTTTGATACAGCAGATCTGGGAAACCACTGAGAACTTTTGGAAAAAGTATCATGCAAAATATCAGTGATACAGAACTCAAAAGCTACAATTTTCTTTGTCCTAACGTACTCATCTCCTATTTAATTCATCTTCCCATCCCATCCATCACGTAAATGAAATGCAGAACAGCCCCGTGCTTCTTCAAGAGGCTATTAGCCTGCTAAAGCAAGTATTTGAGACTTGATTAGATTAAATAAGTAGACACAGACTTTACATTACAATGTACTCTGTATTTAATTTATAGCTCAAATGTCAGAAAATCTGATGAACCATAATCACACTTCAGCAACATCAGCTTCAATATACTTCAGTGTGCTTTTATTTTCATAAAGTCATAAATCCTGGAGCATGTGCACATACAAACACAGTCCATTTTCATAAAGATAGCTGCTAGCATGTTATATTCCTAGATCTTTTTTGTATCGGTATCATGGAATTTTATGTCATCCATGTTCAAAAGCAATCTGAGAACTTGCACATGTAATTAGAACACAAGTGTTCATCTCCAGGTGTGAACTTGGCTGTGAAGAACATTTATGTTCTTCCCTGAGGATTCTACATTCCACTAGCACAATTGCAAACAACGCAAAAGGTGATACAGTTCTGTGGACTGCTGTTGCCATATGAAGTGAAGTGATATTCATATGAGATATGGAAATACAGAGTTTGAAGGCACCTTGGAGGTCTTTGCTCAAGCAGGAGACCTACATTTCACACAAATGATGCAGTAGTGACTACAGTGTCAAATCCCTTATTCAGACATGAAGCTCCCTGTAACTTTTTGTTTCCTTCTCTCTTTTTCAACATTGCTATCTTGCTATAAAGATAGAAGAAGGGTTGAGAACCATGTATGTTGCGATTACTTTCCTAAAGGCATATAAGCAATACCATGTTAGAAATAGATCCTGTAGCAAAAATAAAAATGGTTTGTCTCTTCTTATGTGGCCTCTATATCTTTTATTGCTAAACTTCTTTTTAAAAATTTACACACACACACACATTTTATAATATTTTAAAGTTTAGAGGCCAGATTAATTAAGGACATGTTTTAATTTTTTTAACATACTCATTTAATTTACATTGCAGCCCAAATGTTTGCCATTCTGGATCAGCTGTGGAAGTGAATGATCATCCCAGCCTAACTAACCAATAAGTGGTAATAGCAATCCATGTATGTTCAAGTGGAGAGTTGCTTCAACTTATCAATCTCCTCGAAAAAATTTTTTCATATTGGGGGAAGTGATAAATGAGTATGTGTAGTTTTATTCCTTCATTAGATTTATATGATTTGGGGGTTTCCTCAGAGCTCCCATGTTACACCGCTCCTGTGCGAGCTGCACTGGCTTCCGATGGCCTTCCGGGTGCGATTCAAGGTGTTGGTAGTCACTTTTAAAGCGCTTCATGGCTTGGGACCCGGGTACTTACAGGACAACCTGCTGCCACCATCGGCCTTCCACCAGCCAGTGCGCTCCCACAGGATGGGCCTCCTTGGGGTGCCGTCAGCTGGACGATGGTGGCTGGCAGCCCCAAGGGTGTGGGCCTTCTCTGTGGGGGCACCATCCCTCTGGAACAAATTACCTCCAGAGATGCGAGCCATTGCTGATCTGCAGACCTTCCGGCGCGCACTAAAAACCCAACTTTTCCAACAGGCCGGTCTGACCAATTATTAGGGTTTTTTAAAAAAATTAACTTAATTTTAACTTTTCTATCTTGTTTTTACTGTTTTTCTCAGCCTTTAATTTAATTCTTTTAAACCTTTTTAAAATTCTATTTATTGTGGGGATTTTTATCTTGGCTGTACACTGCCCCGAGTCCCATTGTGGGAGAGGGGGCGATATAAAAATTTAATAAAATAAAATAAATAAATATCCTACCTTTCATAATAATCCAGTGGTGGGATTCAAACAACAAGTTCTCTGCCCTAACAATTTCTTCCAATAACCAAACTGTTAACAACTGGTTCTCCTGAAGTGGTGCAAACTGGCTGAATCCCATCACTGCTTTCTCCCATACAATCATTCAAGATAGGCTGTATTGTGACAGACTGATTGGTCCAGCATCCCCCAGTGAGATTCCATAGATGAATCTCTCTGGTTCTGTTCTCAAAATCTACTCCTTGACATATGCACAACAGAAGATGTCATGTAAATGCCTTCTCTTAAGCTAGGGCAACTTTTAAATGGAGCCCATCAAGGATTTGATAAATGTCCTATTCATGCAATTCCAGAAGGAGTTGGCAAGATTATAATACATTCTACTGAACCATGAGTTGTGAAGGCCCAGTTTTAATTTCCTAGAAACTTTCTAAGAGGGAAGCCCTTGATGCTTCATTGCTAATTTGTATGCCTTCATCCATGACTGCTACAATGTCTTTTGTTCAGATATTCTTTTTTCTTTATCAATCCAGAGCCTTCATGCCTTTTGGTTTCTGTTTTAGCACTGAAGTATGTATCTTTTTATCTAGTAAGAGTGAAGTGATGAAGGGTTCTTCAAATCGATTGCTTCCTGGAATTTCTATATCAGCATAATGACAAAGCCAAACCCTTAGAATTCATGGAACCTACAATTTCTCAGTTTAAAAGGTTTGCGTGCACTGTCAGTATAGTGCTCTTAATGGATGTAGGGTTGAAATAAATGTACTCCAATAATAATTCCCTTTGGTGTCAACCCTTCACTTTTTACTATCTCACAGTAACCTCTATTTCAAATCAAAGCTGCCACCTGCTTAGAGTCACACTTGCATTTAATTTAATTATGGTGAGAATTGCCCCAACATCCTTTTTGAAACTTTGATAACTTGCAAGCTAATACTGAGTGAACATTTTTTCCTCTTGACAAGGAAGAGCTACTTAGAAGCCTTAAGCCTAGTAGGTGAAATTTAGTCTTATTGTTTATTGGACTCATCATCTGTGTATCTACAGCACAATTGTAGCAGCATTCCTCCATCCAGATAGTTAGATGCTTGTAGGATGGGTGAGAAAAAATGTTGTATTCGGACTTTTATTAGTTTTTCTGTTAGCATTATTGGATAAGGATCTTGAGGGAAAATTGAACTTGGTTATCATCTATGTTAAATAACTTCAATGAGAATTTTATATATGCCAAAATGGAAAGATATGTCAATTCCCATTATGGAAGAAGGGAAAAGGGGTGGAATTGGCAGAGATAACAAAATTAATTGTTTTAATTTAGGAAAAGAATATATCTAGCTTTGTTTCTACTTAGAGGCTGCTTCTAGACTTTGTGCTCAAAAGAGAAAAAAGTTTGTGCTTTGTGCTCAAAAGAGAAAAAAGAGAAAATAATTTTGATTATTAGATTAGTTTTCTTTCTTTCATGATGTTAGTCCACATGAACACTTACTCTCTCATAAACTACTATCTGTGTCAGCTTCCAACCTTTGATACCGACTATGTCAACTTGAACAATCTGTTCCCCTGTAAAAATTCAGCCAGAACTTTTCCAGCCACAGACTGTGATGTGTCTGAGATAAAATAACTTAGAAACAAGAGAAAATTATTTATTTATTTATTTTATTCAATTTATATACCGCCCCTAATTAGAGTTATGCTACAGAAACATAAGAAAAAAATAAATAAAAGAAAGAAAGCTTACTAATGTATTTTATAAGCTCTGGTGCCGAGTGGTTAAAATGCAGAATTGCAGGCAAACTCTGCCCACAGCCTGGAGTTCAGTCCTGATGGGGCTAAAGTTTGACATAGCCTTCCTTCCTTCTAAGGTTGATAAAATGATGATCTAAATTGTTAGGGGCAATATGCAGAAAATGCTTCTTTACTGTAAACCATCCAGAAAGTGCTGTAAAGCACTATGAGGCAGTGTATAAGCTGAATTGCTATTGCTACAGCTATTTTTCTGTAAGCTTGGATGTCTATGGAGTTTCTCAGTCATCCAGGTCATGGCTGACCCAAAGGTGCTTTTTCAAGAGGCAGTTGGACTTTCTGGTTTTTATTTGAATTAGTGCCTATAAAATCATTTATAAAAGCATTTAAGTCCATTTGCCTCTTGAAAAAGCACCTTTGTAAAATTGAACATTTATTATCTTACAGTAATAAGATATTTTGTTGTTGTTGTTATTGTTATTCAACAGCAGAGAATTCAGGATGGGTTCATACCCTGCTTCCCAGGATCTCTCATCGATTGCAGGAGCGTTGTAACACCCAATTTGGCACATGGCTGGATGCCACAGATCACCGCCTCTCCACACAATCAGAAACACCACATGGTAAGTCTTTGGAATGAGCTTCAGTTAATGTGGAAAATGGACTAACCTCCTGGTTGTGATTTATTGGTGGTTAACATAAAAAATAGGGCTCTCTTTTAAAAATAAAAAATACAAATTTTTCATATCCCAATCTTTATAAAATTACAGCAATGTAATCTTCATATGAAAATTTCTCATATTATGGAGTGTATATACAATTATCTTTGGAATGATTTCTCTTTTTTAGTCAGGCTTTTCTGCAGTTTCTTAAAACAACAGAAGAATCAGTGAAAATTTTCTCAACAAAAAGTGTTGCTAGATTATTATTTCTATCTGCAGTTGAAGGTAAGGTACCTTGTAGAAGAGGAAAATGTCTGGGGCACTTCTACATTATAAATTTTGTATGGTAATGTCTCAGTGCTCATCATTAATTGGTTCCATGAGACACAATGAGTAGCAAAAATAATAAGTACCAAACAAATTTTTCCCTAAGGAATAATGTAGTGAATCACAAGACAGACAATATGAACAAGTTCTAGCTTATGCACTGAGTACCAAGCAAACAATGAGTACTGGGACAAAAATATTTCACATCAAAATGTGTTAAGTACCAAATTCAGTGAGTTTCAAAACAGTTGAGTGCCAGGTGATAGGAAAAAGTGAATGGTCTTCAAAATTTAATATTGAAAGAAAAAATTAAAATTGAATCTGTTGTGTAGTGGAAGCTTACTGAGTGGAGAAACAAGCATGACAAAGAAACTACAATGAATAGGAATGAGAATGGTAGTATAAAGGCAGTTTGCAAGATAGACACTGTGTGTCTATTAAATGGGTCTTCAGAGTGGGAAAAGGAAGAATACAAGCTGTAAAAAGTTGCAAGAGAAGATGGCTAGCCAGAGAAAGATAACTGAATGAGGTAACAGGAAAGACAAACTGAACTGAAAAACAGGAAATAGCCTATTGTTCTAAGGTAGGGGTAGGGAAACTTGGCTCTTTTATCGCTTATGGACTTCAACTCCCAGAATCCTGAGTGAGCCATAAAAGGTTCCTAATCCCTGGCCTACTGGTTTTTCAATTGTGGGGGAAATAATTTTTTTACTTGAATGGGACTGTTTAATATACAAATGTAGGACATATAAAGAATATAAATAATAATAATATAAAGAATATGTCCTACATTTGTTTATTAAACAGTCCCATTCAAGTCAAAAATTGATTTCCCCACAACTGAAAAACCACTAGGCCAGAGATGAGGAACCTTTTATGGCTCACTCAGGAATTCTGGGAGTTGAAATCCATAAGTGATAAAAGAGCCAAGTTTCCCTACCCCTGTACTAAGGAGCCATAAATTATCCCTAGAACTCAAAACTGAGCATGCCTAATAGTTGATTAATATTAACTGACACACCTTGCATAAATTATCACCTAATTTCAATGTATACGTGATGTATGATTTAGTATGCAGCAGGAAATATGTAGGAGGTGGTGGGAAAGAGTGTAACCTCACTGTAAATCATGAGATTGCTGTATTTTGACAAAATGTAGTTATCTCTGGAGTTTTTCTCTTCAGATTTCAAAGGTAGAAGTAGTGTTGTACATGAACAAAGAAAATATGCTGTAAAGTCTAGTAAAGACTCTTGAACAGTGTTTCTTAACCATGTCAACTTTAAAGTGTGTTTCAATTCCCAGAATTCCCCAGCCAGCATTCTGGGAGTTGAAGTCCACACATCATAAAAATGGTCAAAGTTGAAAAATACTGTTTGACAAAATGTATCTTTATACTAATTGGGATGGGCAACTTTTGATGGCCAGAGACAATAGGACATTCTGTGGGGAATGAGATGCTTTAGTGGAGAATCATGCCAAGCATGTGAAGCTGGGTAATTCATATAGCTAGAGTAAGATTATTACTGAATTTTAGGAGATATAATGTGCATTTTTCACAAGGTTAAGTTCATTGTAGAGATTATCTTATAGTTTTTATGAATCTCCCACTTCAAAATTTTGGCAGGGGTGGGATTCTACGGATGTACCATGGATAGTGACTGCAGCTTGACAACAATGGACATGTTTCCTTCAAAAATAATCCTTGGCTTCTTTAGTGTTTTACACAAGATCAGGCAAGGGATGGGAAAATTCTTTTTATTTCTCAAGGAAATAAAAAGAACTCAAGGAAGCCAGTCCCTTGGCAATACTGCTTTAGATGGAAAATCTGATCTGTTAGAAGGCAGCTCTTCACATATGGCCTCACGTAGATTTGAATCGGTCATTGCTTAAGAAAGTTCCTAGACAAACCATGAACTGTGAAATTGTGAGTTCTAAATCTTATCACGTAAGAGGTTATTTTCTACTCTTTGGTAAAAGAAATTGGGAAGGACAATCAGGCCCCAAAGATCTTATTGCTACTTCTGAAGGATTAGACATTCCCCTTTTTTCTCTTATTATGTGGACTGGCTGCAAGACTTTGGCATAATGAGCTTTCTCCTGCATCAGGTTTGCCAAATTCATTCTGTTTTTTTGATATATGAGGATGGAAAACATTAAGGAAATTATACACATAAGCACGGTGTTTGGCATGGGCTGTTTCTTTCCCCACAATTGATTTGCTGCGGTGTCTTGTAATTTATTCATACAAGGAAACAATGATGGATGGTGTAAATTATTCTTCTTTTTCCCTTTTGACTTAAATAATAATTGCCAATATCTCAGAACTGTATGGAAACATATAAGGGGGGATAGACAGTATACGTAGAGAGTTGCAAATGTTTGCTGATAGCATTTTTCTTCCTCCTCTTTCAAAGGAGGGAAGTTTTGAAAGGGGGGAGTTCAGAATCAGCTCAAACTCCTTGATTAAGGGTTCCAGAAAATGTTTGCTCTTTGCAAAATATGTAGATTCATATTTTCTTGAGCCCGTTTTTCTCCGAAGCTTAATTCCAATGTTGGGAACTAAAGATAGGGAAAAGAGGAAAGAAGGAAATAAAACAATGGGAAGATTTCCAAAAATTCAGCCTGAATCAAAATGCATTCAGACCCAATACATCATCTCAATGCATCTTTGGGATTAATGTTCCTTACCGAGGTATTCCTTGAGTGAAAAGAACAGGAAATCTTTGTTTTGGAACTGGGAATCTATTACTAAGTAACTCAGTCATAAGGCGCAATGTCACATGACTGGACCAACCTATGACAGTCTCAGTCACTGCTGTTAGGTAAATCCTGCAGGATTGCAGCACTACCCCAGCCACATGATCAACATTTCCACCTCCTGACAGCTTCTTCATTGGCTTTGCTTGGCAGAACTGTAATTTTGATCCGGTTGCCAAGCACCTAATGATCATGAGACCATTGGGAGGGAGGAGTGCTTCAATAGTGGCAGCTGTATGGACTCATTGTAAATCCTCCTCGTTCAGCATCATTGTAATGGTCACTAGATGAGTGGATATTAAGCACAAAATACTTGTATTTTGGATTTTCTTTTGCAGGTTCTTCTCAGATCTTTGGGATATGTTCTTTTCTGCCACTGGATGATAGTTTAGTGATGTGTAATTGGTGAAGGAGACCTTCACCTCCATACCATTATAAAACTAGGACAAAGAAAGGAAAGAAAGGTAATAGGAGGATGAGGAGTTGAGCATGAAAACTCTTATCAACATGAATATTCCATTCCTCAGTGGGAAACATATGTAGTACAGGGTTTTTTACTCCTTCTTTTCCTGTTGGAAACTACTGGTTGGGAAGGGAGTAGTTGATTTCCTATTTACCTCTGTCTAAACTTCCATTTTGCTACAGAGAACTGAAAGACCCTCCACCACAGACTGGTGTTCTTTCTGGATAAGAAATCCTTGCTTAAAACTTACTGCTTGGTCCAGGGTCTCCTAGGATTGTAAGCTGCAATTTCAGAACAAGAGAATGCAGGCAAAATAATGAATTTGTAATGAATTATCCATTCCTTTTGTACTGGCTTATACTATTTCTGGGTACATTTCCCTGCATCCACAGCCAGCAGGCAATTGTGGCATGGTGGTTTGGGACTAAGAGAATGAAAAATCATATATTAGAGTTATCGTGGGATATTTTTATGGGGAAAAAACTTTGTGTGGTACTGAGATATCAAGAAAACAAGCAGAAATTTTGTCTCTCTGGGGAAGGCATTCCTCAACTGAGACCCACAGTAGAAAATGTTTTTTTAGAAATTATCATCTACTTTATCTCTGATGGTAGAACATGAATAGTGTTCATGTGGGTACCCAGGGAATGAGATAATCCTTCAAAGATAACCTTATTTATGGTTATTCCTTCATTCACACAGTTATGGACACAGGCACGAACATTTAAAGTGAGCTGCATTTTGTAATGGGGAAATTGGTTAGAGAAGTTGAGAAATCCAGAATTCTACCAAGATTGTCTTTTCCAAATGTGATTGGCTTGCTCTGGGAATGACCTTGGGAGGCAGGAGGAAGTGACAAAGACTAGACGACCATCATGCAAAAGGTTTCTCAGCCCACCGAGAAAAAAGGGAGCATGGGAAATATTTCAGAAGGCACCTTCCCTAGTTTTCTGGAAACCAAACATAAAGGAGGAGCAAAATGTTTCCTGACTTGCAAGATTCTTACAATGAATGTAGTGTTAGATGTTCATGATTTGTTCTTCTTGTCTAGAGTCTAGACTACCCCAAAGGGTTGAAATTTACCTGCAGTCATTTGGTCTATAGACATTTTTGTGTGTATGATCCTTCCCTTTTGAGTTAATTTTGAACTGTCTTTTCTCATTGTGGCTCTCTTTGAGCATCCTTTAATTTGTTTGTAGCCTGAGATGAAGGTTAAATTATTGTTTGTTGCAGTCATTGCAAACCTTCATAGCAAGAACGCTCACTTGATCCTGTCCTGGAAATGTTTTCTCTTTCCCCCCTTTTTTTTTTCTTTTTAGGATTGGCAACATTAACAATCTATCTAGCCATTGAAGCATTTTCATTTGGCAGCCCGACAATGTCAATTGAGAATGAAGGAGAAATTTAAAACTTTTTTTGCCTGAAGCAATGGCACATGGACACCAAAGACAGATCACCTGTTAGGTTAAGGTGGGGAGAAGAAAACAGCTTGAAAAATAGCCTTGGAATTAGCTTTCCATGCGCATTGTGTATATTCTGTCATTTAAGGAAAAACAGAAGAAAAGGAAGCTTTTATGCTTATGTGGTGACAACTGGAAGCAGAAGTGCATAAGTACTCTCACCCACTTTCTTCCCCTTTCCTTCATTGTCACAAATAGTATAACTATAAATGACTTATCCATGGTCGTTTGCAGGGGGTGATTCTGAATGAACTGGTATAACACAGTTCAGTAGAAGGGGGCTGCTTATATTATGTTGATCCTGAGAAGCATGGTTCTTGGGCAGAGTAGAAATTAACATCACTATCATCATCATGCAAACAAAATTAAGTAAAATACCAAAGTTCTTTTTTTTTTTTAAAAAAACTGTCTTTCCAACTATCCATTGCTTTTCTTTTAGATTGATCCTATCATGTCACCATATCACTATTCGACCATACACCCATTAATATGTGTACTAATCTATCCTGAAAAACAAAACTGGAAACACTCATGTTACATTTCTGAAGCTTATTACATGCCTTTGGGACAATCACTAGCTCCCAGCTGCCTATCTCCAGAATGAAACATTGGGTGGAGAATATGTTTCCCATGAAATGAAGTGAATTATTCATTTTCATCTCTTGCTGTTATTCGGCTACAAGGGTTAATATACTCACCTGTGGCAAGACCTCGATGATCCATTAGATTGTTGCTCTGATGAATTGATATAATTCCCTAAGAAGTAAATACAGTACTTCTTATATAATAATTTATTCTAGTGTTCAGAGGCCCTCTGACATCATAGTTAAAGTCTCCCTTACTTTCCCCAAGTTGTTTCTGAAAGTAAAGTCTCTTTCAAGGAGATCTTATAAGCTACATACAGTACATATCTTGACAATGAGACAAAAATAGTTTTCTGCTACTTTCTTGCATGTTTTTCAAGAGCTTATATATCTATTATTTCCTGGCTAATTCCAGTCTCGGTATTAAACTGGCTCTGATCCTGTTTACCTTGTGTGAGGTTAGCCAAGATCAGTTAAGTACCACCATCTAAATGTCCTTTCACCAACTAGAACAGGAGTATCAAACTCAAGGCCTGTGGGCTAGATCTGGTCTGCAGGATGCTTAGATCTGGCTCACATGGCTGCCCTGGAAACAGCAAAGGACCAGCCCGTGATGCCTCTGTCAGCAAAACTGGATCTCAGGAGGGCAGAGGACAGCTTCTTGAGCTTTGTTTTCACTAGCAGAGGGTTGCAGAAACCTATTGCAGCCTAAAACAGAGCTCAGGAGGGCCACGGGTGGCCCTCTCGAGCTCCATTTTCACTGGGACAGGTTGCAGGAAGCTGTCACAGTTGAAAATGGAGCTTGGGAGCCCGTTTTTGCTGGCAGAGCGCTCGGGCCACCATTGGCACTTTCAACATGAGTGGCATCAAGCTTGCGACACCCATCCTGGCCACATCCACCCCGGCCCTCCAAGGTCAAACACAATTTTGTTGCAGTCCTCAAAGAAATCGAGTTTGACACCCCTGAACTAGAATAAGGAAGTGCACTGTGTTCATAAATACTAATGTCATAATTTCTTCGTCTTTAAAAGATACAACAGTCAGTCTATTCTGATGTAATGCAGCTGTTTCTCATGGAAATGGTTCCTTCATTGACATAGCTTTAACTAACAGTGAGATCAGTAAGCAATATCTGATTGACTTTGCAGAATTGGGCAGGATCCCAATATTTGCATTCTGTTAACTGTAATGTATATATGATGAGAGAGTTGGATCTGTTTGGTGATCAGGAGTGAGAACTGTCTGATCTGTGTAATGTTGCTTTACATAAAGATGCATCAAGCAGTTGTGTCACTGCACTTCACTTCCTGCAAAGAGCATTGCCTAATGCAAGTGGACTTTCTCTTCTCTCTTGAGAGAGATAATCTTGCCTTTAAATTATTGTGCTTCTTCTATTTTTTTTTTGCCTTTGCTCCAGTCTGCTGCTGGTGCTAATGTTTAGTGACAGTTACTCAGTGCTAATGATCACCTTTGGGGATTTTTCAGAGTGTTTGCTTCTTGCTGGTCACTGGTGAAATGTAATCAATAAATCTGCCAGACAAGCTTTTCATGTTGTCTTTCCTCTTGGAATGGAACAAACACTACTATAGCTGATTTGTGACTGAGCCCCTTTAATAGCCAAGGGACTCCTTTCCCCCGTGGGAATTTGGCTAGTCCAATTGATCTAGCAGCCGGCTGGTAAATCTGAAATGAATCAAAGACAAAACAAGGAACATTACTTACCCCAAATAAGGAATCTTGCTATGTAGATGTCTTGCTTCAAATGATAGCAAAAGAAGGAAATAAACAAGGAAGTCAGTTTTTTTTTAAATCACCTTTGCTTTTCACATGCTTGTTATCATCTATTTTATAGATAGTGCCAATACTAGTGTCATATCTCAATTTATTAATGTTTATATTAATAGATGCAATGGGTGCTCTATACTAGTATATCGATATCAGTCTATAAGATAATTTGCTTTATTTAGTTAATATATTTAGCTATTAAATGTATGCCTACTTTTTCATTTATTTAAACACTTGTCAGACACAAGGAACCAAAAACAACTTAATGAGCTGATCTGAGTGGTATCTTTATTGTTGCTCACCAGGAATCTCATTATCTAAAACTAGATAAATACTGCTAAGTTTTAGAAGGGATTTGCCTTCGGCCAATTTCTCCCTACAAGTGACATAAAAACAATCCACCATTTCATTCCTCCTATCAAGAAACCCCAGATTATACCACACTCAAGGGAAATATAGTCAATGCAATTTTCATTGCAGGTTTCTCTTAGGCTAATCTTCCAGAATTGGAATTATATTTCACATAGTAAGATGGAGTTCCCAGATTTTGTTGGGTACCATGCGAGAGCTTAATAGAAAATCACTTGGCTTAGATGTTCTTGTGTACAATTGTGCTTCAAATGTTACTGAAGTTCAGACTTCCAGGAACTTCGGCTGGTATGGGCCATCTTGGGAGAGAGTTAATTCAGAAATATCAGAGATGTGATAGACTCCCCACCCTTGAGTTAAAGAAAATATAGTTAGCGGATTTGAAATTGAGGTTTTGCCATAGTAGAAAATACCCATCAAAGTGTCCTAGTGCTACAAGTCTTTTCAGAGTAGACATGTATATGTGTGTGTGTATGTTTCAGTGAGTGAGTGTGTAATCATGTGATGTCTTTTCTAGCGCATGTCTTTTTTAGTTGCTTCAATCTGCTATGTTCATACTAATTCGGCTGTCGCATTGAGTTCGCTTTCAGTTGTTATGTATAACACTGACATAACACATGGATTGGGAGAATTTCTTCATGCCAGCAGAAACATCCAAAAATGGTTAGATGAAAACAATGCTTTCCCTCATCTATCGTTGCCAGCTATCATCTAGGACATGTTGATATCAAGTTCTGCTTCACAATGGGATTGCCGGGGGTAAAGTAAGACTCCCCACTTGATTAAAATGACTTCTGGGGTAGGTCTTGAAAAGAGCAAAGTACTCTGCAACTGATCTGGCTGTAGAAATGTGTCTCAGATAAGTTGATTGCAATACAATTTTATGAGGGCTTTGTTAGGTTAGAAGTGTGTCAGAACGAAGATATAAGAATGCCATTGGAGTTGTTTAGGGAATATATCCATTAAAAACATTTTCATGGTGCCCTATATCACATTCTAAGAAAAGGATAGTATTTGTGGGAATCAACACAGGCATTCCTTCCTGTGAGCACATAGTCTTCAATTGCTCCCCAAGAGTCTTGAAGCTGTCCTAGCTCAGTTGTGATCTTGTCCAGGAATTATGGCATCCTTTTGGATAGCTCGGTCACTGTTTTGGAGTAAGTAGATATTATGTATGTTCTTCACGTTTTGCACAATATACTAATTAAAAAGAAAGCAATATTTTCTTGTTTTTCAATTCAATAGCTACAAAGTTTTTGTCACTTTTTTCATCAGACTTCTGTATGTGCTGACATTTATTTTTTAAGTAATGGCTTGAGTAACCATTCCTTTGAGTTACCTGCTGTGGGGCAATGAACAGCACTAAGACAAATGCCAAACTTTTTCTCAGAAATTATTCTTCCCTATCTGACAAAAGGGTTATTCACTTTGGGATTTACAATCAAAAGCTGAATATAGTGAACATTGCTACTATTAAACTTGCATTAAGACATACACATAAATAGCACTTAGACTTGTATACTGCTTCACAGCGTTTTATAGTGCTCTCTAAGCAGTTTACAGAGTCAGCATATTGCCCCCAACAATCTGGATCCTAATTTTACTGACCTTGGAAGGATGGAAGGCTAAGTCAACCTTGAGCAGGTGAGATTAAAACTGCTTGCAGCCAGCAGTCGGCAGAGGCAACCTGCAATACTGCATTTTAACCACTGTGCCACCACGGCATAAACCAAGAAAAGCAATACAATGCTTAGATTTTCAAAAGCAACCTGGGATGTTTGTGCCAGAATTTCTTGGTATTGCTATAGAAATATCTAACAGCTCTAGTTTTCTCCTTGTTTAACCATCACATTTTAAGAGCCACTTTTGTTGTTACTCTCTGTCCCTTTACTCTAGCCAATACGTGGTATAGTATCACATTCCTTCTCTAATCAAAGAAGATGAATGCAGCAGGAAAATCTTTTTCTCTCATGGCACTAGTATTCATGAATATTTCCTGCGTACAAGGCTGCTTGGCTGACACTTTTACATCCCTTTCTCTGTCTCGGAAAATGAGTCTTACCTTGAGGCTTTGAGGGGTAGCTGATTGAGAATCCTGGAGATTTCCCCTGGAGATTTTACTCATTTTTAATTGACATATATTTCTGTCAGTCTTCAAAGCTTTTCAGAGTGGGCAATAACAATTAATTGTAGCATCAAAGCTTGAACAAATCCTAAAGAGGTTCATTGGAAGAGCTACTGCTGTATCCATACTGTAACTTTACAAGTTTGTTGTAGCTGATAAGAACATGAGATAAAATTATAGGTTTCCTTTAGTGGACATGTTCAGACTGAGACTGAACCACCATCTTCAGTGAAATTTTAATGTGGATCCTATACTGAACAAAGTGGGTTTTTGGAGAAACCAAGTTTATGTCAAAATGATGTTACAGAAGTAGAAATGTCATGGTGCAAATCCCATTCAGATGTACTTGCATTTTAATTTTTTATTGAAGTATGTAAGTAGTGGGTCTTGTTTCATTGGATCACAATACTTACTTTGAGTAGTTCTTGATATATGACTAATTGCTTAGTGACTGTTTGAAGTTAACCCCCTCCCAATTATGATCCGGTTCCAAAGTTACAATGGCTTCCATACCCACCCACCCCTGAGATCACATGATTGCATTTAGGTGTTTGGCAACCAACCTGCATTTGCAATCATTGTCAGCATCCCACAGTCATGTGATCACAATTTGCTGATAACCTATAAGAATAGACATGTAGCAAACAATAAATTTGCTTAATAACTGCAGTTTTTGCTTAACAACCATACTTAGTCACAGCTACAAAAAAAGATGCAAACTTGGATTGGTCATTTGATGAATTGTTTATGAACATCACAGTTTAAAATAGTAATGAGCAAGTTCCATTGTAGTCATAAGTAAAGGTCTCCCTGTATCATGCTTTGGTCTTCTTGCAGACACCTGTTTGATGGACCTGATAGACTAAAAATCTCTTTCCAATTCTATGATTTTAGAGTCTCATCAACCTTCTTAAATAAATGTTGGGTCTTTGGAAAGTGTATTCATCCCTAGCCCCATTGTCATTACCACCAAAACATTCCAGACTAAACATCTGTATTGAAAGATATGCATCTTCACAGTTTTCCATTAGGATATATGAAATATGTAGCAATGTGTCATTCTGATTGCAGACTAGCTCTTTCAAACAGTAAAGCATTGACAATAAAATAGATGTTAAAATGACACAAAAAACAAAATGCATATGAAATTGCACCTAAAAGGCACTGGGAAAAAAAATAACAGTTTGGAATGTAGGTTTCATTTTGTTCTACTGAATGTTTGACATTTTTTAAAATTAGTCCATGCTGTTATTTTCTGTTCTTGTCTGATTTTTTTCCCTGAGATTTTGCTGTCGCATACTTGATTGGATGAACTTTGGCTACAATTTGTATTTAGAAGATTCTGCTTTTCATATCCCACTAGAAGGAAGAGCAGTACTGGGACTTGTAACGCACCACCTGACTCAGCTCAGGTAATCAGAATAGAATTATGAACTGGATGGTGGATGTTTCTTATATGGAAATGTATAGTATTATTATACATCATTATAAATAT
Organism: Bungarus multicinctus; assembly: GCA_023653725.1. Taxonomy (NCBI): domain Eukaryota; kingdom Metazoa; phylum Chordata; class Lepidosauria; order Squamata; family Elapidae; genus Bungarus; species Bungarus multicinctus. Next base: position 14,294,684 of record CM042840.1, on the reverse strand, counting down.
ATAGTAGAATGGAATAGCATAGCATAGCATAGCATAACAGAGTTGGAAGGGATCTTGGAGGTCTTCTAGTCCAACCCCCTACTCAGGCAGGAAACCCTAGATCATTTCAGACAAATGGTTGTCCAATCTCTTCTTAAAAACTTCCGGTGTTGGAGCATTTACAACTTCTGGAGGCAAGTCGTTCCTCTGGTTAATTGTTCCAACAATGTCAGGAAATTACTTTTTAATTCTAGGTTGTAGAAATGGGATGCTTATTGTAAAATACAAATTGTAATTAACTCTGTATCAGAATTATGTATTTATTTCCTACAGGATTATTAAATACTAAGTACTAGGATGTTACCAGCTATCTTATTCAATTGCGTAATTGTCATATTGTAGAGTGCTCTCTGTGCTCAGCCCCAATGTGGTGAACTCCTAGGTGGAACGGGTGCATCCCAGCAGGTAGGAAGGAAGTGGTCACCCAGTCAAAAGGTGGATTCCCAGGAAGAAGGGGATGCATCTCAGGAATGAGGATGATGGGCTCCCAGGAAGAGGAGAAAGTGCATCCAGGGCAAAGAGACAACTCAGCCAGGTATTATAGTGAGAGAAAGAGGAAGAAGACAACCCCTCCCTAATAGTTCACAAGAGTATATTGTAGATGCAGATAGTAGAGTCCTCGGTTTTGAATGACTCTATTATAGATGTGAAATAACTCTGCTTTGTAAGAAGCATCATATATCATTTTGGTTTTGGGCCTAACATGCAAAGCATACAGAGTACACTTTTAGGCAGCATTTTATTTTCTTTTATTGGTTCAACAAACATGTTAGAAATAGTTTTAGTATCTGCAGTGATTGACAAAGTTTAAAAACATTCATTTCCCACAAGGCAAATGTAATGAAATTCTAGCGTCTTGGATGTTCCTTATTAACCTAGCTTCATCCCCCCCACCCCCCACCCCCCATCATGTAAGCTTACTTCTAAAGAAAATACTCCTAAAGAAAATGGATAGTAGTGCTTTGCTTTGTGACATATCAGCTTGGATTTTTTTTCAAGCAAGGTGTCATGAAGTTTGGAAGATGCCTTGACTGAGTTGCCTACTGCTGGTCTGTATTTGACTCCTATGTAGACGTGATGATCTATAGGTAGAGCACCTTCATCTTGAAAAACATTAAACTTCTGATTTAATATATGGAATACAGGTAATCCTCAACATATGACAATTTGTTTAGTGACTCTTCAAAGTTACAATAAGGCTGAAAAGAATTACTTACAACTGGTTTTTCCACTTATGATCATCACAGTTTCCCCATAGTCACATGATCAAAGTTTAGGCACTTGACAACTGACATATATTTATAACAATTGCAGTGTCACGTGACTGCCATTTGTGACTTTTCTAGCCAGGTTCCAAAAAATGAGGAAAGCTAGATTTGCTTAATAATCATGTGAATCAACAACTGCAGCTAAAAGATTATAAAATCAGATGTGAGCTACTTAAATACTGTCTTAATTAGTAACAGAAGTTCTGGTCCCAATTGTAGTCATAATTCAAAGACTATCTGTAACTGCTTTCCCATTTGAGGTAGGGAAGAAAAAACAACCATGGATGTCTATGGATTCTGTCATACAAGTCATGATTGTCCCAAAGGTGCTTTTTCAAGAGGCAACTGGACTTTCTGGGTTTTTTTTTAAGATGTTTTGCTTCTCATCCAAGAAGCTTCTTCAGTTCTGACTGGATAGTGGGGAATGGAAGGTATATGCAGTACAATGCAGATTTGTACATTTGGGAAACAAAATAACTACTTCATAAATGCATGGCACAAAATAAGAGAACAAACCCATCAGGACTAGATTCAGCAGTCCATCTGCATTTAAAAGACATGGGCCATCATTTGAAGATAGCAATATCCACATTTTGGACAGAGGGGACAACTGGTTTGAAAAGGGGATCAAAGAAATCATTTTTATCAAAACTGAACAGCTCTCCCTCAACAGAGGGGGAGGGATACAACATCATCTATCTACAACACAGTCCTTCCAACAGTTCCATGAAGGATCCACACCCATTTGCACCACAGATGATCCTGAGGACACAAATAAACCTCCAAGTGGCCTCAACATCTCTCTAAAAAAATGCAAATGACCAACTGATTGCAAGGAATATAAATTCTTCCATTCCCCACTGTCCTGTCAGAGCTGAAGAAGCTTCTTGGATGAAAAGCAAAATATCTTCAAAGAAAAACCAGAAGGTCCAGTTCCGTCTTGAAAAATCATCTTTGGGACAAACAACCATGGATTTCTCCAGAACTATATCCCATGTAGTACTTCAGGTTCCTTCCAACATACACACACAAACACAGAATTCAGTACCTGGCAAATTTGTACTTGTTAATTTATAATGCACTTCTAGACCTCTAGGAAGAAATGTCCTTGTGTTTCTCCATGGAATAATTGGTACGGAGGTAAACCTTAGCTGCTGTGCTTGGGGTGTTTCTGAGCAGTGCCAGAATAAATGTGCAGGGTCTGGAGTGCCGACATGTGATTGGCAGGTCTATTACAGTTGCCCTGTGCTCTTTCTTGTATTTCCTTTTATTAGTAATTACGATATGGAGACTCAGGCTTCGGAAGGCTGGGCATGAAACTTACCAACAGTAATGAGATGGTTGTCAATAATAATTGCAAGAAGTCAGGATTTAATTTGGGACCACACTCACCAGGACCTGGGCCAAAGACTCTTTTCAGTGCTAGTTCACCCCTTGGATGCCAAATGAAATTAATGCATCATACGAGATACTTTGATTTCTTGCCAATAGGAATGAAGCTACTCTTCAAGTAATAGATATCAAACAGCTCATTGTCCTTTCTTTCATTTTAATATAAATTTCTCTTTAACCTTTTTTTTTACTGTCATTGTGCTTTTTGTTGTTTTCTTGTTTTGTTGTTTTCTTCTGTCCCAATGATTTTTGAGCCATCTGTATAATTGCATTCTCCGGTGCAGCAATAAAAAGATTCCTTGATTTATGACTAATTGAACCCACAATTTCAGTCATATTGGTCATAAAGCAGGTCATGCCATGAGCACAACCAATTTTATGACTTTTTTGCAATGGTCATAAAACAAGCATTATGGTTATGAATTCTATGTTCATTAAAGCAACCCTATTATTTGCTAGGGGCATTTTTTGCTGGAAACTGAAAGTAAACACTGGTTTCTGATGAAAACTTTGTAAATCATGGTCATGTGAATTCATGGGCTGTAATGTTGGTCATTTGCCCAGCACTCAAAATGTGGTCATGTGACCACATGTGAGGCAGATATTAGAATATCAAATCCAGATTGTAAATCCGATTTTGAGAGTCCATAGCAATTTTAAATAGGCAACCAGTCATAAGAACTACCTGTAGGAATGCTTTTCTAGGATCTTCCATCTCCAGTGTTGATTACAGCTGACCACAATAATGTGCTAAATAAAAAAAAGAAGGTGAGAACTAGAGAACAAACCAATACAGTTTCTTGTGGAACTCTAAGGAGACTGTGGATTCTCCATTTCCCAAGGCATGTATTCCATGATCCTTGTACTCCCTTTTTTACTCAATAATTATATAATTCCATTACTGTTGTCCTAAATCATAATAATAACATACCCAGGAAGTCTTTATAATCATTGAGGAAAAAAATGGCCCATCTAGATGGCTTAGAATAATCAAAATTGTACATAGAGATTACATAGTTCATCACAAAAGTGTTTTTCAAAAAGCAGCTGGACTTTCTTTATTTTATCCTTGAAGATGTTTCGCTTCTAATCCAAGAAACTTCTTCAGTTCTGACTAAAGAATGGAAGGATTTATATTCCTTGCAGTCATTTGGTTGTTAGTACTCCCTCTGAGAGCCATTGAGGCCACTTGGAGGTTTTTCTGTGTCTTCAAATGAGTGTGGAACCTTCTTGGAACTTTCAGCAATTCAGAAATCCTTTCAGCAGTTCCTACACCCATTTATACTATTCAGGTAACCCTGAGAGCACAAATAAACCTCCAAGTGGACTCAATGACACTCAGAGGGAGTACTAACGAATGATTGCAAGAAGTATAAATCCTTCCATTGTCCACCATTCAGGCAGAACTGAAGAAGCTTCTTGGATGAGAAACATAACATCTTCAAGCAAAAACAAAATAAGCCCAGTTGACTTTTGAAAAAGTACCTTTGGGACAAATATGACCTGGATGATTAAGAATCTACATAGACATAGACATACTTCACCAGGTAGAAACAAGCAGGGCACATATTTGTGCAATTTGGTAGCTTGCTAATTAATAAGACTAACTAATATTTTTAGAGCTAGTTAAAGAAACTCACTTTTGATAGCTTGAGGTGACTGGTGGCTACTTAGTCAACAATATCAACACATGCAGACATTTTTAGGAAATACTTGAGAATTGGGAATGCTTGTGGAAGAAGTTGAATTTTAATGGTTGTCTAGAAAATAATTTTGGAAGACCTCCAAGCTCCTACTGCTTTGCTAATGGAGAACTGACACTTCTTAGAGATTAGTATTGTATTTCTGTGAACTTGGCTTTATTCTCCATGTAAGATATAGCTGTTATACTAGAAACCTCTATTTTCTCCCTACTGACTACATAGCACTTGCCCTTTAATATTCTTAATTCTTGGGAAACAGGTGCACTCTATATTTAAAAAATACTAGTATCCCTATGCCTCATAATAACTCCTTAACTTGGACTAAGAATAGCGTTATTAGCAGTTCCCTTAAATTAAATGTCATCATCTGTAAGCTGTGTCAGAACCAGTGGGATATCACTATGTAATATATTAAATGATTGCTGCTGATTCCTTTGGCATATGGCTATAATAAGTGGAGAAATTCAATGCAAAAGGGAAGCTGCTTTCTATGCTTAACTAGACACCATTGTGTTGGAAGACATTGAACTCTGGAGCATTTTCACAGTAGGGGCATTTTTATCCCTGCATTTCAGAAGGTTGAGACTGAATTTAGAACAGCGAGGAAATTCCTTGGTTTTCAGGAATGAGTAGGGCTACCTGGAAAAGCAACATCAGCAGTCAGAAATTTGTATCATTTGTCTAGAGATAAATGATAAATTACACAGATAGATGGTTGGATGGATGGATGGATGGATGGATGGATGATGGACAGACAGACAGACAGAGGCAGGTAGATAGATAGATTGATGATTGATTGACAGGTACCTAGATAGATGATAGATAGATGGATACCCTGTTTCCCTGAAAATACGACCTACCCTGAAAGTAAGTCCTAGCTTGATTTTTACACATGCACCCAATATAAGCCCTACCTGCAAAATAAGTCCTAATTGAGATCCTGCCCACTCCAGAGTACATGGGTAAAAATTAAGCTAGGCTGGGGATGGGGGGGTGGAGCTGCCCTACTACTTTTCTTTGGACAGTTGTAGCCAGGCCTCACACACCCTGACACTTGCCTTGCCAGCCCATTTCTTCTGCAGCCTACAAGGCTGCCAAGGCTCTCATGAAGGCCTCTATATCTGATAATAGAGTCCTAGATCAATCTGGAGCTTGGTTATCAGCTGCAGAGGCCTTCAGGAAAGCCTTGCCAGCCACAGAAGACATACCTGAGGCCACTGACAGTGAAAAGGAGGCTGGGGGCAGCACACACAAATGAGGTTAGTCAGTGGATGGCATCCCCTGAAAATACGACCTGGTGCACAAAGTCAGCTGTGACTTTGGGCCAGTTGTTTTCAGTCCCAGGAAGAAGACAATGGCAAATCACTGAAAAAACTTCCTAAGAAAACTGTAAGGATTTGGCCATGTAATCTCGAACATGACTGAACATATCTAAAAAAATTCTCTTTTCACTCTTATGAGTGGCCTGCATCTTCCTTCTTTCCTTTTTCCTTCCTTTCTTCCTTCCTTCCTTCCTTCCTTCCTTCCTCTGTCCAAAGTCTGGGAATTTGGTGGTTCCTTACAATATCTTAGTTCTTCCTAACATTGCACTCTTCTAGACAGAGAGCTATGATGCTGTTTCTAGGATCTGTTGGAGCCACTCTCCCGCCTTAAGGGTCACAACCCCCAGTGCTCTTACCATTACTGGGACCACTTTAGCCTTTACTTTCTACACCCTCTCCAGTTCCTCTTTCAGGCCCTGGTATTTCTTCAGCTTCTCATACTTCTTCCTGATGTTGTTGCCACTTGTCACTATCATGTGTGTGTGCATGTATGTATATGTGGGTCTTTATGTGTGTGATATAATTTCAAGAATTTGCTAGATGCCTATGAGATCTGCATCTGCCTATCATCTGCCTGCCAATATACTGCAATGTATTAATCTTTTTTTACTGCTTTACAGCATGATTTGTGGTTTTCATTTCTCTACCCCCAAAGGCTATAGTTTTCTAAAGTGATGGGCACGCTCAGATCCTTATAGGGAGCAAAATTACATAAATAATACATTTATGGATCCCTTTTAGTTTTTCTGTGATGAGTTCCAGATTATGGGTTTCTCCAAACCCTGAAGAATGTTTCAAGGAAAAGGGCACTTGGGGTTTTATGAAAACTGTGATTCCAGGAGGGACGTTGCTAAGACTTTGTCCCCATCCCTTGGCAACAAAATGAACACAGATGGAATGCCAGTTAAATTTTATTAGGTATTTTAGGCATTCCTCATTGCTAGGGCTTGCTTTCTTCCTGCTGTTAATAAGATATCTAACCTATCAAGTTGCAGGGTTTAAAATGGCAAATTGGATATAAGAAAAATGTATTTATTTATTATTTTAACTGTGTTTTACAATTTTGACCTTATTTGGCTTTATAATAATTCTCAAGATTGAGAAAATGAAATGAGTCGAGTTTCGAGTCTCAGCAGTTTTTTTAAGGACTAATATCCCAGATTCAACAAATTTGGAATTAGTGGTCCACTGAACTGCAACTTCTGTAAATCCCAGTCTAGATAATCCATATTTAGAGATGCTGAGAGCTGTAGTTCATCAACATCTGGAAAACCAGAGATATCCCTGCTCTACACTCTTATCTACTCCTGCATGATGGTCCCAAAGTTTAAATAATCATATTAAAACCTTAAATTTTAGGTTTCTAATGTGCACCTCAGGAGTATCATTGTTCTTTCTCTACACTCTACTTTTTTCCCCTTAAATTAAAAAACATAAAAAGCTAGCATTTTTATCAGCAATTTTGTCATCTAAAGAATAAAGGTTTTCCAACAATGCCACAAGTTCCCACATCAACAATTTAGGAAGTAAACAGACAGGATTATGTTGTTTTATCTTGTGATATATGGGTGTTGTAGGATACATTTTTGATGTATAGCACATCCACTATTTTAGGGAAGTTTTCACAGTAAGACCCCCCCCCTCCCCGCCCCTGGTCTGAAAGTGATTCTATTTCTTGATTTCTAGCTTGACATCTTAAACTTAAATTTCTAGCTTGACTCCAATATTTGAAGCCACATCTATTACTGTATTCATTAATAAACTTTTAACATTTGTTGAGAACACTTCATCTTACAAGCTATGGTATACTGTTGAGATTCAGCTGCCACCAACATTAGTTTTACTTTATTGTGAAATCAGGACTTAGCTAATTCATCCAAGTTTATGGACTATAAAATATTTGTTTTGTTTGTTGGTTTAATTTTGGGCTTTGGTTATTTTATTCATTTGTTTAGACTTTTGCTATCCCCTATGGCTAATGTGCAACTTTATAAAAAAGCACATTTTGCAATTGACTCCTAATAATAGCTGTCACATTGGATAGTATTGTTATTCAATTACTTATTTGAAAGGAAACTATAACAATTCCTGTCTCATGCTATCAGAGCTTAATTAATTAATTAAAGCCATTAAATAGGCCAGAATTCATTGTCAATTTTCAAATCTGAGTATCTAGTTGTTTGTTCATAACATTGTATATTTGCACATCCTATCTATTAATCATTCACTTTCATGGGTATCCAGAGCATCAGAGGTTGATGGGGAAATAAGATGATAAGTAGAGAGTTTCCTCTTTCTGGCATATTAAAGAGCCAGATCACGTAAGACTGATGCCATTCTTGTTAATGCATTTAGGGTAGAATGTGAAATGAGAAGGAATACTTCTAATTAATTTTAATTCATCTTTCAAGAAAATCCTGGGCAGATTGCTTCCCACTGTGGATTATATTATATTATTATATTGTATTATTTGATGATATACCAAATTTTCCCCTATAAAAATGTTCATACTGTATAGATAGTTCTTGACTTACAATCACAATTGGTACTGAAAAATTCATCATTATCTGATATTAGTCAGTAATTGATACATCACATAACTGATTTTATGACCTTTTTGCCATACTTGTTAAACAAATCACTATGGCCATTATCAGAGGCTTCATGTGACTTGGACTTGAGACTTTCCCTGCTACCTTCCTTGTTGACATTGCTTGTTGGAAGCCAACTCAACAATTACGTGACCCAAGGACACTGCAATCATCATAAATGTGAGTTGGTTGCCAAGCACCTGGATTAGGATCACATGACTGTGGAGAAGCTGCAATAGTCATAAGTGCAAGGATTGCTCATAACTTTTTCATGTCATTTGTAATTAATCACTAAAGGAATAGTTGTAAGTCAAAAACTACCTGCATTTCTTCAACAAGCCTTCCCTTTATTTATTGCTGTTGTTATATTTTCTACCTCTCATCATACCTTTAAACGTTCGGGAATATTTTCATATCAACAAAGCAACATTGACCTAAGACTTTCTTTGATCTTGGTTCTGAATTAATTCATCCCAGAATATGTATCAGATTCTTCTATGATACAGGAAAATCCTATATGACAGCTATAGAAGTATTTCCAAATGGACAAAGAGTTTTTCTTGGAAAGAAAGTTATAAATAGGCAGTTCCTTACAAGTGTTTTCAAAGGGTGTATAGAGAGTGAATAACAATGTCTTTACTGGCTCTACTTTCCCATCTTGAGCTGGAAATTCTAAGAGGGGATTCTAAGTGTCTTTGCTAAGCTTATTTAGAATGCATCCCATGTCCTGGAAAGTGAACAGTGCTTGAACATAAGAAAGATTCAGAGTTTGTACCAATAAATATGAGAAATCTTTTTTCAGTTCTCCTTGCTCATGGGAAAAAAATGAATGTGGGAACTAGCCATGATGGGGACATGGGAGAGATCCCTGGTGCTCTCTAAACTTGTTTGTTCCATTGCAAACATTCATTACCCAACTAGGTAAAACATCATCAGTGTTAGAAGGAGGTGAGATTCATTTATTTATTTATTTGATTTGTCAATCGCTCACAAGATAATAGATATAAGTATAAACATGAGTTTACAGGAAATACAGGAAATAGGTACGAATAAATGGAGACAATAGGACAGGGACAGTAGGCACGATGGTTCACTTATGCACGCCCCTTACAGACTTCTTAGGAATGGGGTGAGGTCAATAGTGGTTAGTTTGAGGTTAAAGGAGTGGGGGTTTGAGGATGTAACAACAGAGTCAGATAGTGCATTCCAGGCATTGATCACTCCGTTGCTGAAATTGTACTTTCTGAAATCAAGTTTGAAGCGGTTTACATTGAGTTTGTTTCTGTTGTGTGCTCTTGTATTGTTGTGGTTGAAGCTGAAGTAGTCATTGACTGGTACAACATTGTAGCAGATAATTTTGTGTGCTACGCTTAAGTCTAACCATTGGTGGCCTAGTTCAAGGTTGTCCAAGCCCAAAATCTCAAGCCTGGGGATATAGGGTATTCTGTTATGAGCAGAGGAGTGTAGTACTCTTCTCGTGAAATATTTCTGGACTCACTCGATTGTATTAATGGCTGACATGCAGTGTGGATTCCAGACTGATGAGCTGTATTCAAGTATTGGTTTGGCAAAAGTTTTGTATGTTCTAGTTAGCAATTCGATATTTCTGGAGGAGAAGCTTCGTAAGATTAGATTTACAACTCTTAATGCCTTTTTGGCAATGCTGTTACAATGAGCTCTGGCGCTTAGGTCACTTGATATGAGAATTCAAAGTCCTTGACAGAGTGAGGATCATCAACGAGGTCATTTCTGCCTAGTTTGTATTTGGTATACTGGTTTTTACCAATGTGTAGGACAGAGCATTTGTTGGTTGAGATTTGGAGTTGCCAGAAGTTTGACCATTCAGACACATAATCAAGGTCGCATTAAAGGATAGTAGCATTGTCAGTGGTGTTGAATAGTTTTACGTCATCCGCAAAGAGGATGCAGTTGCAGGTGATCGCAAAGGTCATTTATATAGAGTATAAAGAGTGTGGATCCTAGAACGCTGCCTTGGGGGACACTGCTATTAACTGGAGCAGGGTTTGCTCCCTATTTTTGCTATTTGTTGCCTGTTTGAGAGGAATGCAGTAATCCACTTATAGAGGGATCCGGAAATGCCGTAAGAGTTTAGTTTTAACAGTAGTTTGTCGTGTACCACTGAATCAAAGGCTTTGCAGAAGTCTATGTAAATTGTGTCTATATCTTTACCCTAGTCAAGTAGAGTAGTCCATATGTTTTTGCAGTGTAGGAGTTGTAGATTGCAAGACAATGTTTACCTGAAACCAAATTGTTTTTTGGAGAGTAGGTTGTTTGACTCTAAATGGAGAGTGATGAATTGATTAATGATTGATTCTATGACTTTGCACATGACACAACACAGTGAGATTGGTCTGTAGTTTTCAACCAGGCTGGGGTCACCTTTTTTGAAAATAGGAATGACCTAACCTAAGGACCATAGGTTTGGTAAGGAGCTGGTTCTGAACGATATATAATATATAATAATAATATATATCTTATATAATGCTTAGGGGTTCCGCTATGGCAGAGGAGAGCTTTTTTAAGAAGTATGCACATAATCCATCGGGGCCATTGTTCTCTGTTTATAAAAAAAGTGGCTTACCCTGTCAGTGTTGGTGGTGATATTCCTGATGTTTCATTGATTAGAATGCTGTTTATTGTTGTGTAGTTATCTGAGTTAGTAGTTCCTTGGTTGGGGTATTATTTACTGCTTGATTGTTGGTCTAGTATTAATATTGGTGTGCCTATTACATTGTTAGCTTTCCAGGTATATAAATCATGGAAAGTAATATGGACTATATATGGGAATGTGGCTTTTAATATAATGTCCACTGTTTGATTTCTGGTTTAACTGATCTTGGCTGATCTAAAAAACTAGAATAGAATAGAATAACAGAGTTGGAAGGGATCTTGGAGGTCTTCTAGTCCAACCCCCTGATTAGGCAGGAAACTCTATAGAATTTCAGACAAATGATTATCCAATCTCTTCTTAAAAACTTCCAGTATTGGAGCATTTATAACTTCTGGAGGCAAGTTGTTCCACGGATTAATTGTTCTGTGAGGAAAATTTTCCTTATTTTTAGGTTGCTTCTCATCCTGTTAGTTTCTACCAGCGGTGGTATTCGACAGGTTCTGACCAGTTCTGGAGAACCGGTAGCAGAAATTTTGAGTAGTTTGGAGAACCGGCAAATACCACCTTTGACTGGAGATTTTTTCAGTATCCTTTCCCTGCCATGCCCACCAAACCATGCCCACAGAACCGTAGTAAAAAAAATTTGAATCCCAACACTGGTTTCCATCCATTGCTTCTTGTCCTGCCCTCAGGTGTTTTGGAGAACAGTTTGATGCCGCCTTCTTTGTGGCAGCCCCTGAGATATCAGAACTCTGCTATCATGTCACCCCTAGTCCTTCTTTTCATAAGACTAGACATATCCAGCTCCATCAACTGTTCTTTATATGTTTTAGCCTCCAGTCCCCTAATCATCTTTGTTGCTCGTCTCTGCACTCTTTCTAGAGTCTCAACATCTTTTTTACATCATGGGGACCAAATTTAGATGCAGTCTTCAAAGTGTGGCCTTACCAAGGCATTATAAAGTGGTATTAACACTTCACGTGATCTTGATTCTATCCCTCTGTTTATGCAGCCTAGAAACTGCGTCGGCTTTTTTGGCAACTGCAGCACACTGCTGGCTCATATTTAAGTGATTGTCCACTAGGACTCCAAGATCCCTCTCACAGTTACTACTATTGAGCAAGATATCACCTATACTATACCTGTGCATTTTATTTTTCTTGCTTCAGTGTAAACCCTTAGTATTTTCATCCCTGAATTTCATTTTGTTAGTGTCCAAAAACTAAAAACTAGAAGAGAGTTGGCTCTGAACTGAACTTTGGATTGGAGAATCACCTGGAAAATCCAAGTCTTGTTTATTAGACTGAGAAGTAGGAAAAATTGTGGAAGAAGCCAGCAGCAAATCACTTATATAATGTTGAAAAAAAGAACACCCTGCATGGATGTGTCCATGGTCAATGGTATTAAACTTCAATTGAAAGCAAGTGATTTTTTTAAAAAAAACAACTTGCATATAACTTTTGAAATATTTTGCCTATGTTTAGATTATCAGATGTTCAGACAAAATATAAAAATGTGAATAATTTCAAAATAGGTAGCCAGTTGTCATTAATTCATTTCAGGCTCATGATAACGACATTAATCATGATTTATGCATTGGATACTAATATGAAGTTGCAGTGAAACAGTGCTCTGACTCTAATTTTATTTCAAGCAAATAATTGGATTGCTTAAAACCTGACCCCTTGTCTCTCAGTCTTTCAGAAGTGTTGCCTGTGGGGAAATTAATCATGTTGTTGAATGGCAAAAGAACTTACCATTTTGTTAAATTCTCCATTTTAGACGAAGCAAAACAGAAACCTGTGACAAACTATATTAAATAAGGTGATGTGGCCCTTTTTAGGTTAAGATAACCAGACCAACTACTAATCCAGATTAAAACTCTTTCATTGTTTTATATCTCAATGTACAAGTATTTGTTTAAAGTTACAATGGCACTGAAAAAAATGACTTACAATCAGTCCTCACACTTATGACCATCACACCATCCTCATGTCACATGATCAAATGTTGAGTGTTTAGCAACCAGCATGTATTTATGATAGTTGCAGGGTCCCAGGGTTATATCATTACTATCTAGGACTTTCCCAGTTGGCTTCCTACAAGTAAAGTCAATAGGGAAGCCAGTTTGACTTAATGACCATGAGGTAAGCAATGGAAATTCACTTTGATTAGCAATGGAAATTCTGTTCCCAATTTTGGTTGTAAGTCAAAGACTATTTGTATTTCCAATATTTTTAACAAGTCACAGCATATCTCTGTCCTGACAAGACCAAGATTTTTCTTTTGGAAAAAAACTATATTTCACTGCTTGAAATAGCTTGCATTGTTCCTGGAGATAATGGCAAATAAGACGATCAAGAATTTGCTAATCGTACTGTTGTCTAACCAGAATACAGGTTTTCATGGCATTTAAAGTCAATATTCCCACCTTGCCTTGATCTAGGAAAAAAAGTATAAAGCAATATAGTTGTTTAACAATAGATGTGATATGTTTGTGAAAACATATCTCCATTAATAAGCAGCGGTAACAGTTGTTTAGTCCCTAAACAACAAACATAGTATTTGCCTGTGTTCAGATTAAATGCAAACTATCCGTTAAACCTTTAATTATCTGCTTGGTTTGTGGACAAGATGATACTATTCAGTTATTAGCTTTTTTGTTCCCTTGTCAGCTGCAAAAAAAACCCCTAAAACCAAACTAGAACAAAACACTGTATATTACTAGCAACCAGCATAAAAGACTGGAAATTCAGCAGATTGCTTTCTCAGTATAGTTACTATAAACCAGGAGTGTCAAATTCAAGGCCCACAGGCCGGATCTGGCCTGCAGGGTGCTTAGATGTGGTCCATAGGGCTACCCTGGAAACAGTGAAGAGCCGTCACTTGGTGCCTCTGCCAGCCAAAACAGAGGTCAGGAGGGCTGCATTTTTAATAGCACTGTGATGACCCAAGGTGTGGCACAAAAGCAGCAAAGTCACAAAAGTAGATAAATTCCCTTTAATACCTCCAACTTGGCCCTCAATGTCCAGTTATCATCAGCTGAAGAAAAAACTCTCCCAAGAACAGTTTTTAAAGGGAAGAAATTCAGTCCAACCCCAAAGTACGTATAAATTATAAATAAAAACCAATACAAACCAATTAGTGCAGCAATTAATGAGACAGGGCTGGATAAGGAATTGCAGACTTCAAAAGCTAATGAAATACACATAGTTGGGAGAATGTCAGAACCCAAATAAGACTTGACAAACCAAAATAAATCATGCTTTGCTTCCAGCAAGGTGCTGTGTGCAAACACCCTTTTTAAATCCTATTTTCCCAGCTGCAGCTAATGAAGGGAATCAGAGCCCTTTTCTCCCCCATAACTCACATTGCTCCCTTTTCCATTCTTCCCTGTGTGTCCTAGGATGAAGAGGGATTGGCTTTGGGTCTTTCTCTGAATGCCAGCCAGACTGTGCCCTTCCCCAGTTTTTTTCCACAGCCACACTCCCACTCTCTGTCAGCTGCTCAACCTCCCCCTTGGAATCAGATTACTACAGGGGTGTGACAGCAGAGGGTTGCAGGAGGTCATCACAGCCAGAAACAGAGCTTGGGAGCTTGTTTTTGCTGGCACAGTGCTAGGGCCACCACAGATGCCCCAACAGGATTGATATCAACCTGGCCATGCCTACCCTGTGCCCCCCGAGGTCAAACACAATCCTGATGTGGCCCTCAATGAAACTGATTTTGATACCCCTGCTATGAACCAAAATTACATAATGGTATAGATTCTATTATAAATTTAGAGGCCTGAATTCCATGCAGAATATAGAAGCTCAAGATTTGTATAAACTGCAGTTAGCTTCATTTTGAAAACATCTTATTTCATAGTTTGTTTTATACTATATGACTGCCCATCTTAACCAATTTAACTCTGGGCGATGAACAAGAAAACTAATAAACAAGCAAAAACCAGTTTTTAAACAAGTTAAAAGAGAATAAAATAAAATCTTAAAGTTGGCTTTGAATAAAATTAAATACAATCTAAATTAATCTCTATCTTCTACATTCTACACTAAATGTTATGAGCCTCAGAAGTAAATACTACTTTCTTTGGCTTCCTCTGCATATCTCATCCAGGGTCTTAATACTTTTGAAGATAGTATAAATAAAATTAGAAAAATAAGCTATAAATAAATATGTAATAAATATTTGTACATTAAAGTATAGAATGATTCTCCCTTAGCATGCATGCTAGGCTAGGGCTTGTATGCAACAGGAATTGACTAATTGCTTTGTCACTTGAGCGTGATATCATGAGCTGAGAGTGAGTGACTCAACGAAAGTCATCTAGCTTTCATGCCTAAGGTGGAGCTAGAACGCACTGTCTCCTGGTGATTGGTCCAAAGTCATCCAGTTTCATGCCTAAGGCAGGACTAGAACTCATAGTCTCCTAGTGATTGGCCCAAAAGTCACCTAGTTGGCTTTCATGCCTAAGACAGGACTAGAAGAAAGGCCTACAGGTTTCTAGCCTGATGTCTTCCCCAATGTTAGGAATAAATGCCTTGCTGCAGGATTTTTTTTTGTAGATATGCCAAATACAGACAAATGGATTGCAGTTCATTCCCAATTATATTAATTGTAGTTGTAGTAGTAGCGGTAGGGAGGAGGAAAGAGGCCCAGTGATATTTCCTAGGAGGACATAATCCAGATCTAGATCTAGATTGATTTCAGAATGGACCACTGCCAGACATCCTTTCCACATTAAAAGAATGGATGCTCTAATAATAATTATTAGAGTACATCTTTACAACTTCATTTTTCACAGTGTTCAGTCTTTTTCAGAGTATGCCAGTACTGTAGCCCCTCAGCATTTAAGCCTGTAGAAATCCTATCCTAAATCTATGTATATTTGTTCCTGTCTATGAGCATTGATTTGTTGAAGGTTTCAGTCCAAGTAATTGAGGCTTTGCAGGAACATTTGATGTTCATTTTTTCCATCTTCCTTTTACCCAGCCTGTGATAATAAATAACTTCCTGCCATAAGGGATCAGAGTGAGAACTCTTGAATGCTGTTGTTGGTGTCATTACAGTTACACCTGCTATAGAGCAGAATAGAGACACTGTCTCATTCTTGTCCTAAAATATAAGGATATGTTTAATATTTGACACGTTTGCATCAGCCCTCTTTGCTAGATGTTTCGATTATAGTTCTTTCCTTCATTTTCTATTTTAACAAAACCTGGCACCAGAGAGAATACTACTCACAACTGTTAGGATCCCTCACACTCCCTTGTATGCCAAAGTAGTAAGTAGACTATGGTTAATCTGTTGTATATGAGCTGTCATTGTTGTTGTTGTTATGGTTGTTTCCATTTTTATCTGAACATATTGTCCATTCTAGAAATCTGTGTGATGTGTGGATTTTGAGGAGCAGGGAGATGTGTGTGTGGGGGTGTTTGTGCACGCGCATGAGTGTTTTGCCAATAGGCACCTCCCTCTTCCATTATCAGTAATCCTCACTTGGCAATCAGAGTTGGGACCAGCAACTCCATCACTAAACAATGCAGTTGCTAAGCGAAACGTAGAACGTAGAAAAACAGAGTTGGAAGGGACCTCATCTAGTTCAACCCCCTGCTTCAGCAGGAGAGTCTACTCCAAATATTAGCCTCTACCTAGGATCAAACTCACAGCCTTCTGATTGTGAGGCAAAAGTTCCACATCTAGGCCATCATACTGGACATCACACATCCATGACTTATGGCAGGAGGCCACAGCCTGTTCAGAAACAGGTTATGGAAGTGGTGGGTGAACGCACACACGTGAATATATCCCCTCTTCCTCTACCCCACCATCGTTGCCTCCACCAGTCCACCAAGCCGGAAAGGTTGGAGACCACTGACTATGATATCATTTTTGCTACAAGGTTTAAGCAAAGCATCAGATGACCATGACTCTCTATTTTACTGCTGGCCTCTCATGGATTTTACTTGCCAAAAGCTGGTTGTAACATTTGGTGTGCAAATGTTGGTCATGTGACTAGGAGGGCATTCCAATGGTGATAAATGTGAGGACTAAGTCAAGAAGTTAATTTTTCAATGTCATACAAACTTCAAACAGTCACTAAGCCAGGCAGTCGTTAGACAAGATTTACCTGTATAGTCCTCTGAAGCATTGTTTGGGTATAGATAGTCCCCGACGTATAGCAATTCACTTAGTGATCATTCAAAGTTACAACGGTAGTGAAAAAGGTGATTTATGACCGTTTTCACGCTAACTACCATTGCATCGTCCTCTGTGGTCACGTGATCAAATTTCAGTTGCTTGACAACTGATTCATATTTATGACAGTTATAATGTCCTGAGGTCATGTGATCACCTCTTGCAAACATCTGAGAAGCAAAGTCAATGGAAAAAACAGATTCATTTAACAACCATGTTGCTAATTTAACAACTGCAGTGATTCACTTAACAACTGTGATAAGAAAGATCACAAATGAGGCAAAATTCTCTTAACCAGTGTCTCGTTTAGCAACAGAAATGTTTGGCTCAATTGTGGTTGAAAGTTCCGGGCTACCTGTATATCTTAATTAAATTTATATGCCACCATCTCACTATCCAAAGCAACTCTGGGCAACTTACATTACCATAAAATTGTAAATATAAAAAAATATTAAAATTATATATATTAAAATTTATATTAAAATTATTATTATTTTTTACATTCTTAGGGAAAAGGAAAAGAAGAAGAATAGTAATATTACAGAAGGGCAGTGATCACAAAAAAACACTATTCCTCATACAAATCAGAAAAGGAAGCCATGAAAGAGATGATAGGGTATAGTAAAAGAACATTTTAAAATAACAGTTATTTTTCCCAGTAGCGTTAGCATAGTACCATTTTAATACAACAGTAAATGGTATTTTATCATAGGGCACTCAAATCATAGTATGTAACAGTACTTCACAATTTGATCTTACCCACAAAACTCACTACAGCTTCATCCATATATTCTCTTAAAGAAAAGAAAAAACAGTTTTATATAAGCCATCTTTCTCTGAATGCAGGAAGATTTTATTATGCCCCTTGATTTTTTGAAACTTACTTCTTTCTACATTACTGGTGCAAATTCTGGATCATAACTGGCACAGGAAGAACCCATGATACCTTCCACTTTTAAATCCATTGGATTTCTTGGCTTTACTCTCTCTTTCATTCCATATGTCAGGGGTCAAATTTATGTTTACAATTGTACATCTCCTGGATTGGGGAATCCCTAAATTTCAAACATGGTGTACAAATGAAAGGGAAGGAGAGAAATAGTTATCAAAAAAAAATGTCAGCCAAAGCTAGAAAGCAGGAAGTATGTTCTTCCCACAGTTTTCTTGGCGTTCTCATCATCACCTGCCCTTAGTGCAATGACAAATGATGCCATGACTTCTATTGACTGAAGAGAAACCACCAGGGTCAAAAGCAAGGAGATTCAGTGAGGAAGCCAGTCATGCCTCATTAGTAAGCATGGAGGTAGTGGAGATGTTAGATTTGTTTCAGGGCCCATTGCAAAATGTCCCCTGACAGCTTGAGTTATGTTGACAGGATCCCCTCAAAGGGAAGGAGTGTTTCATGCAGGAGAGATGAAACATGTTTCACTGTCATCCTCCACACAGAATGAATAGATGGCTGAGAATCTTTCTATCAACGTCACTCCCTTTTGAAGAGTAGAGGGAAGGAGAGTTGAGTTGGGTGTTATAAATCACCATAATTTGTTACAATTTTCAAAGACAAATATGACAGACTGGAATTACTTTGCAATGCTGAGATAGTCATTTACAGAGGCCATAAAATGCCAGTATAAATCTAAGAACAAGATATATTTAATCTGAGGAAACAAGAGGCACGAATCCTCTTGTTTTAGTGTGTTTAAAAGAACCTAGCGGCACGATGCTGTCTAATTGCAAGTTGCTTCAGTGTAATTCTTCCAAATCAAGCTGTTGGGTAAGAATTACATCAACTTTAGGAGGTTTTTAAAGTCAGAGAAGACGGGAAAGCTCATATATTTATGATGCCATCAATAGAAGATATGTGATTAGTTTGAACAAGGACATGGATTTCTGTAGTCACGAAATGGAATAGAACAAAAGAGAATACAAGTAGTCTTCAACTTACGACAGCTCATTTAGTGACCGTTCAAAGTTTCAACTGTCAACTAAAAAGATATTCCTTTGGTCTTTTTAGCTGCCAGAAAAAGGGAGTGGTGAAAAATAGCGCATTCCTTAAGTGCCTAGACAATCACCCTGGCAGCCCAAAGTTGTTGGAGCGCAAGAAAATTATTGGAGAGCATGATTGATGACTCTTGGGGATGGATGTCTCCCATTGGAGAATACACATTTAGGGGGTGGGGGGAAGACCAGGGTCAAGGGGGAAATGAATGGTGTATTTTAGTATTGGTTGCATCCAGCCAACACCAACATGTCCACTTTTAATAATGTACAGAAGAGACAATTGTTAATAGCAATTTAGCCCAGGTAATCTTATTAATGTATAAGTAATAAGTAATAGCACTGTAGCCCTAGTAATAAGCAAACTAGGAATAAGCATTTCAAAAAATGCAAAGATATTGGAGGGGAATGAGTATCTTATCTACTATTGTTATATATATTTTTGTTTAAAGAATATAGTGTGTACACTAAAACAAGAGGGTCTTCTCTGTGGGGGCGTCTGCCCTCTGGAATGGGTTGCCTCCGGAGTTACGTACAGCCACAGACCTGGGGACTTTCAGGCGTGCCTTGAAAACCTGGCTTTTTGACCAGGCCGGCTTGGGCTGATTTTAGATTTGGGTATTTTAATTTTTATATCAAATTTTAGGGTTTAAGGGAGGGGTTTTAATTGTTTTCAGGCAGGGTCTTTAATTTAATCTAGTTTTAACTTTTATATATTTAATGTTTTAATTGTATGGCTGTGCACCGCTCCGAATCCTTCGGGAGAGGAGCGGTATATAAATAATTATTATTATTATTATTGTTGTTGTTGTTTTAAGAAGGTATTAAATAGAATTTGATTTGGATGTATTATATGGAATTTTAAAGGCATAAATCGAAGTTTAAACAAGAGTTGAAATTAAGAGATATAAAAGTGTCATATTTTAATTAAAATTTGATAAAAATGAGATGGAATTTGAAATTTGAATTTGAAACAGGCAGATAAAGTATAAATATAATGAGTAGAAAGACATTGGAATTTAGAAAAAGATATATAATTGGATTTAGATATGTGATAATTAAGAATATTGAGTAAATTAAAGTTATGGAGAAAAAGTTAAAATAGTAAGAAGATATGGAATAGAATATAAAGATGAGTATGAAATTGAGTTCATGTCTGTATAAAGAAGTGATAACCTGGGATAATCTATTTGTATTGGGGGGTTTTGGTGAAATCTCAAATAAAACTATTTTAAAAATGCAAAGATAAACTGCTTTGATAAACCCACTGTAAATGAGGGTTGGAAAGTTATTTTGGGGTTTTGAAAATTCTCTATTTATTCTTGGACAAGCATGAAAGCTCCCTTACTAATGTCTGGTTAATTCTTGCTTCCTTGAACTTGCCTAGCTGTGTTAACAATCCATTATAGAAGTTTTTTCAATATAAATATTGAAATAGAAGGCCTCAAGTGACAACTCACTGGGCCAGCAAGTATGCCACCCTTGCATGTTGTTGAAGAAGGAGAAGAGAAAGAAGGTCTCTGTGAAAATCAGTGAACTGCAGAAGTGGGAACAAAGAGCAGAGGGCACCAATCTTGCTTTGTTCACCTTGAAGAATTTTGTATTGGCTAAAACCTCAAACAACCAAAATGATCCAGGTTTCAGTTCAGCTAGACCACAATCCACCCAAAACAATTGAGCTGAATTTCTAAATTACAATGTATTTGTTCTACGCAGGCAGCAAAACACATCTTCTAATCCATGCAGACAACTATAGTATCAGAGGTGGGATTCTAGGGAGCTCACACCTATTCGCTAGAAACTGTTGTTAACATTCTAAGCAGTTTGGAGAACTGGTTGTTAGAAGAAATTACTGGCCTAATCCTGTAAGGAAGGCAGGAAGGAAACATTCTGCTGTTGCTTACACAAACTGCCTCTCCGTTAACCCTTATTACATTCTTGGCAGGACTAGACTTCTTGTCTCAGGAACGTCTCTGGAGTTTTTTTGTTCCTCCTTTGTTGGTACTTTGCTTGTGTGGAGTGACCATTCAAAGTTACAATGGCACTGAAAAAAGTGACTTATGACCATTTTTCACACTAACAACTGTTGCAGCATCCCCACAGTAATGAGAGGTCAAGTGAGGAGATGCGTGCCTCAATGTGAGTGATATTGAGTTGGCCACACCCAGCCAATAACATGACCACCAAGCCATATCTACCTGTCACATGACCACCAAACCATGCCCACCAACCAAACCACACCCACAGAATTGGTTGTTAAAAAATTTGAATCCCATCCCTGTATAGTATCATATAAGTAGTGCTGAATTGATATAAAAACATTTATAATAAATAATAATAATAAATATTTATTTATATACCGCTCCTCTCCCGAAGGACTCGAAGCGGTGCACAGCCATACAATTAAAACAATAAATATGTGAAAAGTTAAAACTAAATTAAACTAAGGCCCTGGCTGTAATCAGTTAAAACCCCTCCCTAAAACCCTAAAATTTAGTATAAAAAGTAAAACACCCAAATCTAAAATCAGCCCAAGCCGGCCTGGTCAAAGAGCCAGGTTTTCAAGGCACGCCTGAAGGTCCCCAGGTCCATGGCTATACGTAACTCCAGGGGCAACCCATTCCAGAGGGCAGACGTCCCCACAGAGAAGGCCCTATTCCTCGGGTTCACCAGCCGGCACATAGATGCCGACGGGACCTGCAGGAGACCCTCCCTGTGGGAGTGCACCGGACGGTGGGAGGAAAATGGCAGAATGTGGTCTTGTAAATATCCTGGTCCGATGCCATGGAGCACTTTAAAAGTTAACACTAAAATCTTTGCTCGTCTTGTGCTTGGAAACCAAGGTAGTTAACAGAATGAGTTCCCAGGAGGAAATATTTAGCTTTTGGTTCTTAGCATTGTAAGATTGACTATGGTGAAAAACATTGGGGATCGTCTATCTTCACATTGATTTTGAGAGAAAGTGAGGTGGAAAACAGTGGCTAGCAGTCCCAGAGAATGCTTAAAGACTTCCAAAACAATAATGACCATTCATATATCCATGATAATTCCTCCATTGATGAAATATTCTTACTGTTGTAATGTTTCTACTAATATTTAAAATTTAATCTGCTGAAATGAAAGTCCAATAAAATTAACCCTGCTCTCCTGAAAGAGTAGCAAGCAACTCCTTAATCTCTTCAGGGATTTAAGAAAGTAATCATGTCATTCAGTTATTCTCCAAGGTAAAAATACTCATTTCCTTTCAACTTTCCTCATAGAATTTAATGATAAAGCTCTTTTTTCCCCCATACAACCAACCATCTTTGTTGTTGTTATCTAAACTTGCTTTCATTTGTCAATATCCTCCTTCTGGGATACAGCTAGGTATGGTCTAATTAGCATGATGTGAAGGGAAGAGAAAGAAAATGGATATTGCCATCAAGTCCTGTTTCCAGAACTAACCGTAGCATTTGTCATGCCTATTTTTCTGACATAGGGATAGAAAAAAGCAGAATTTGAAATGTAAAAATTTGCCTTTTTGTTTAAGGCACCCTTGGATGCATCCACTCCATGCAAAGACCAATTGCTATGATCGAAATGGTATGCTGTGACTAAGCAAGCAAGCAAACTACATTATGGGTTAATACGATGGGATGATTTGCAGAACCTGCTAAGACAGAGACTGAATTATGAACTGTTCAGCACCATTTACATGGTCAGTTCCATTTGCATTGTAAATTGTTACAATTTACATTTTTCTCTTAGAAACTGCAAACAGTATTAGCCCTGTGCTTTTTCGAGGCTCAGTTCACAACTTCACTTAGATTTCCACCTGTAGTTTTAAATAAACCAGTCTGTTTGTTTCTAGCAAAGGAGGTAAGTCGAGTATCTGATTATCTGTGACAAAGAACACCTTTTCCTTATTATGAATGTCTGGCAAGTAGGCTACATTCACAGCGATTTTTAAATACAGGTAGTTCTTAACTTACTTCATTTAGCAACCATTCAAAGTTATTACCACAATTCTTATGACCATTGCGGCATCCCCATAGTCACGTGATCAAAATTAAAACACTTGGCAACTGACTCGTATTTATAATGATTGCAGTATCCCCCAGGTCACATGATCACCTTTTGAGAACTTCTGACAAGCAGTCAACAGGGAAGCCATATTCATTTAACAACCAGGTTACTAACTTAACCACCGCAGCGATTCACTTAACAAATGTGGGAAGAAAAGTTGTAAAATGGAGCAAAACTCACAGTAATAAATATCTCACTTACCAACATAAATTTGGGGGGCAATGGTGCTCGTAGGCCAAGGACTGCCTGCATGCATTTAAATATCCACTCTATTTTTATTTAAGCACTATTTTATCTTTAAATATGCATCAAAATGTGCATTTTCAAACTACTATATTGCAAAGAACTATGTGACATCCAATGGATAGCATTGGATACTTTTTGATCTGAGATTCCTTGCTTACTGACTACCTCATTTAGCGACTGTTCAAAGTTGCAAAGGTGTAAAGAAACCAATTTTGAGACCATGCCAGCATCCTGCCAACACGTGATTGCCATTTGCGAACTTCACACATTTATAACTGTCATGGTGTCTTGCAGTTACAGAATCATT
The DNA here is from genome assembly GCA_023653725.1 of Bungarus multicinctus. NCBI lineage: Eukaryota > Metazoa > Chordata > Lepidosauria > Squamata > Elapidae > Bungarus > Bungarus multicinctus. The sequence goes on along the minus strand of CM042840.1, from coordinate 14,270,920 downwards.
ATCTGTGTGCTTCCCAACCAGTTTATGGCAAGCAATATTAATAGAGAAAGCAGAAGTAAAATTGCAAATTAGATGTCATCTATAAAATTTGTAAATGGTTGATCCATGTTTGTTTTTATAATGCAGTGGCTTTGAATTTGATCAAAAGAAAATTCTACATGAAAGTTTGCCCTTCGGTTGTAAGCTTTTTTTTTTTTTTTATCAAAATGCCCTATCTGAAGCTTTTAACATCTTAGTTAAAATGGTTTTTTAACAGAAACAAAGATTTCACAAAACCACACTTAATGTTGCCCATACATGCACTATCTTGATCAAATCCACAAATACTTGATGTTGAATTTTCTTTTTAAAAAAACCTCAGGGGTGTCCATCTATTTCCCATGCCAGGTCTGTGGTATATTATCCTATATGATGAGTACTTATTATCCTGTATAAATAGTACTTTCTCTTGACAGAGAAATGGATTACATAATCTAGCAAATTTTTCCATCCTATAGGATCTACGCATTTCTGACACCTGGTTTTATGAGAGGAAAGTGCTTGCAACTGTTTAAAAAAAAGCAGGAAAAATTAGACAAAAATAGCTTAAAAGTATTTGTAGCTTCGCAGCTTTTTTTTTTCTGAGACGGTTTTCTGTTTGTGTTTGTTCAACTCGGCAAGCCAAGAAAGCTGTGTTGATTTTCTCTGGTTTGTATTTACAGTTAATCAAGAATTTCATAAATCCCGAGAAGATGCTGCAGAAGCCCTAAAACATATCAAGGCAAAAATGAAGAGAAAAGGCTCTTAAGGCACTAGTTTAATCTCCTTAGACACCTAAGTAGTGTGACAAGGCCATAAATCTGGCAGCATAGTAATGCCCAAGGATTTCCCAATGAATCTTGCTGTGCTGTCTGACCATGTGATGATATTCTTTTTATTTTATTTGCAAATAAGTAGGAAAGTTCAGTTAAACCAAACAAGCCAAAACAAGGTACAGTTTTGTATGAACACATGGACAGGCTCCTTTTTGTGTGGGTTTGAATTTTAATTTAGTAATAATTATGGTAGTCTGAATAGAAAAATAATTCTATTTGCCTCACCAAAGTAGGAAAGAGTTGCCAAAACATCATATGAATCTCTGTCCAGATTCTAACCAATTTTCATTCAGTTGCCAAGTGAAGAATCATTACACTCATTACAGAGCTGAAGAATCTTCTTGGATGAGAAGCAAACCATTTTCAAAGAAAGAAAACCAGAAGAAAGTCCAGTTGCCTCTTCAAAAAGCATGTTTGGGACAACCATGATCTGTATGACTGAGAATCTCCATGGTCATTACATTAATGTTTCATCCTCATCTCTCTCCAACTACAGAATATCATTGCCTCATCAACTACTTTTAAGAAGCATGTCCTCATGACATTACCTCTGTTCTTTCTCAGACCACTCCAAATACAGTCTGATGTCACATTTAGATGTTGTGTTCTGTTCTTTAGAGACATATTTTTGTTCTTCTCCCAACACAGATATTACCATATGTAGGTAGTCCTCAGCTTACAACCATCCCTATAGTGATAGTTAATGACAGCAGCACAAGTTACAACAGCAGTGAGAAAAGTGTTTTACGATAGGTCATCATGTTTATGACTGTTATAGCATCACTACACCCTGATGATTAAAATTTGGGCACTTGGAACCCGGCACATATTTATGGTGGTTGCAGCATCCTAGAGCCATGTGATTGCCAATTGCAACTTTCCCAGCTGTTTTCCAAGAAGCAAAGTCAATGGGGGAAACTAGATTCACTGAATAGCTGCATAACTCACCTAACAACTTCATGATTCGCTTATCAACATTGGCAAAAACTGTTGTAAAATCCAGTGCAACTCAATTAATAACCACCTTGCTTAGTAACAGAAATTCTGATCCCAGTTGTGGTCATAAGTCAAGGACACCCTGTGCCCAATGGTAATACTGGTAATGATGCCCAAATCCTATTGATTGCCTACATCTGATCAATGGATACTATCCTTTCTAGTTATTTTGGCTTCTATTGGACAGTTTCTGGAGCATTTTTTTCTGTTTCTGATTCAGAAATATCAACCACATGGAATTTCAGCATTTAAAAATTGCTGTGTTTTTTTAAAAACATAGCATTGGTAATTTTCTGACTCTGTGGTTTCTTCCCCAAACCCCAAAAACTTTAACCTTAGACTGTCTACTATTGACCTCACCCCCTCCTAAGAGGCCTGTAGGAGGCGTGCATAAGTGCACCAATTGTGCCTACCGTCCCTGATCTATCTGTCTCATGTATTCAAAACTATATTTATTCCTATACCTGTATCTTGTAAGTGATTGACAAATCAAATACAAATACAAATTTTCTTATCTGCACATGCTGAGAACTACCTTCTACAGCTTTTAAGTTGGCTGCAGGAGGTACGGGACATGTTGCTTGAACAGAATATGTTACCTAGGGCATTGTTATCCCTGTTGCTGTTGTTTCACCTTTGTCATACAATTGTTGCTCTTCCAGGGGACTGATAGGCCTATTCTCTTGGAGTCCCAAGTTGGATATATGAGGAAGAACCATTGATAAAATCTGAGCATTATCCTAGGCAGTGGGTTTAAATTTACATATGTATGCGAGCAGGGGATATTGATTTGCCCACTGAATAAATTCTGGCTGACTAATCAGCAGGATGAAGAAGAAGCAGATCTTATAGTCCACTCACTGCCCCTTGCCATTTGCTTTTGGTAAAAGTTGTGCTCTTTTTCTGCTAGTAGGGATGCTGGGTGAAAGAGGAAAGAGACCAGTTCTGAAACTATTTTGCATTGAAACTGTAAAGACAGCATCATTGCCTGCCCTCATTGCTGAGACAAAGTAAAGTTTGGCCTTGGGGGCAAAGCAAATTATGTTATATAAAGCACTTTTCTGCTGATTCAAGATTTGAAGGAAACAGGCATTAATGAGGAAGTAGCTTCACATTAGCAAATGAGGAATGGTTGTGCAGAATATGTGTGTCTTCGTATAATGGGAATTATGTTTGTAAGGTGAACAAAGAGGCTGGGTTAATGCAAGTTGAAGAAGAAATGGTTCGGTTCAACCATGCAAGGAGTAAAGAGTTCAAAATAGCAACAAAAGCCAGTTTGATATAATGGTAAATGACACCAAGGATCAAAACTGGGTACTGTAAATTCTATTCATGCCATAGCCATGAGGCTAGCTGAGTGGTTATGGATCCAGCCAGACACTTTCTCTCAGCTCTATGAAGAAGGTAAGGACGAATTCTGAAATGTTTCCAGAAAAATTGCAGACTTTTCCAGGCAGTCACCAATTGAAGGTGAGCACAAACACACACACAGGTTAGTAACACTTATACAACCAGTCCTCAGCTTACGACCACAATTGAGCCCAACATTTTTGTTCTAAGTGAAACATTTGTTAAGTGAATTTGTCTTCATTTTAACAACTGTGCCACAGTTGTTTAAGTGAATCACTGCAGCTGTTAAGTTAGCAACATGGTTGTTAAGTGAATCTGACTTCCCTATTGACTTTGCTGGTCAGAAGTTTGCAAAAGGGTATCATGTGACCCCAGGACCCTGCAGCTCATAGATATGAGTTAGTTGCCAAGCTTCCAAATTTTGATCATGTAACTGTGCCACGATGATCCTAAGTATTTTAAAAATGGTAATAAGTCACTTTCTTCAGTGACTGTTAATTCTGAACAGTCACCAAACGAGCTGTTGTAAGTCAAGGACTACTTTCTATCTCAGTCACTAAATGCACGTCTGTATCATTCTCTCTAAGGAAAAGACTCAAGACATACTTTGTTGATAATTGTCTTTTTAAAGTATTTGTATTTTCTTAAAAAGAGAAGGGCAAATAATTAGAGCCGTGATGGCAAACCTTATGGCATGTGTGTCAGAGGTGACGCTCAGAGCCCTCTCAGTGGGCACATGTTGCCAGCTGCTATTCTGGTTTCTGGTGCACCAGTCAGCTGGTCTTTACAGGTACCAGAGTGCCAGAAAATGGCCCAAATATCACCCATAACCAGGCAATTTTTCCAGCCGTTTTAGGGCCTTTTCCGGGCAATTTCCAGGGCATGTTTCTGTTTTTGGTCCAAACAATGGCCTGAAAGTGCTCCAAAAATGGCCTGAAGGCAGCCCAAAAACAGCCTGGAAACACCCCAAAAACGGCCCCAAAGAGCTTGAGAATAGCCACCAAAACAGTCCCCCAAACGGCCGAAAAACAGGCATGCGTGCACAAGCCAGCTGGTCTTCAGTTTTCTGCTACTCCAGCACACACATTCTGGTTTGGGCACTCGGTGCCGAAAAGGTTCACCATCACTGAACTAGAGATACTTCAAATAACACCCTGGCCTGCTATAGATGAATAAGAAGTCAGGGTAGGATTATTGTCTGCTGGGAATAGGGAATGATAGGAAAAAGGGAGAAAATTTGAGGAGATGATTCTCTTGGTCAATATTTTTTTTTAATTTATATGTAAACATTTGAATACAGTGTATTGTCCAAACATACCATTTTACAAAAGAAAAGAACAAAAAAAAAAGAAACTGTAATATATATACTGATAACAATAGTAGTAGTACAACAAACCATATTTATAATTATGTTAGCTTATTTGTAATCCTATTGATTATATTAGCATTCTTATAGTTATAAACAATGTTCATGTTTAATTTATACATAACAATGCTCTTTCTTCATCTAATTTCTACCTCTTATTTCTGAGATGATTCTGAAGGTGTAAGAAAATGAGGTTGAATTGTGATCTTCAAATACCTTTTCTGGTTTATAAAAAAAGCTCTTCAAATGGCTTTCAGATTTCCATTTGGTGAAAGGTGAATTGCTCTCAGCCATGTTTTACCCCTCGGTGGCTGCCATTTTGTGACAACAGTTGTGAACCTCTCTAAGCATTCAAACATGGCTTCCTTATCCTTCTCTGCCCTAGCTTGTCCTACTTTGTCTTGGACCACGTCCCATATTCTTCCTCCTTAATAGCTAGCTGTTATTGCCCTCCTCTTGGCTTTCATCCTTTCTGCTCTGGCACACCTTTTTCCCCTGAGGACTGTGGGAAGAGCATTTTTTTAAACTCCATGCGTGAGGACAATAATTGCCAGGCTAGAGTCTGCCTGAAGTGAGGCACAGTTCTTAATGGAATGTGCTGGGGACGGAGTTGGCTTTATTTGACACAAAGTGCAAGTCTATCTAAACGTCAGCTGGTCAGACCATGCTTTGCAAATCATTAACACTGCCTGTCCCCCTTCCCTAACCCTCAGGACTCAAGCAACCTTTTGCTTCAGTGTTTTTTCACTGCAGAAGGTAACCTTAATATTTTTAAACTGCCATCAAATACAAACAAGAGGAGAAAGGTGCAGGTATACATTTAGAGTTGTGTCACCTTTTGGAAGCTGTTGCTAAACCATGTAAAGGTTCTTGAGATGGTTTGAGGGCAATGTCAACAAGAAGGTGAAGGAAACTGAAAGAAAGCTCAGAAATAATACAAAAAATGCTTCAAATGCTTTTGGGTCTCTCATTTTGAGATGTTTTTGTGGCTATCAGATGGGAGGGTAGATTTTTTTTTTATTATTATTTTTGAAAGTTGCTACAAAGAAAGAGATGGAGACATAAAGAAGATGCAGCTTACCGAAGAGCTATATGGATTTCCTGCTATATGCAATATCTTCCTTTATGATCCTTGATATATAGGTAGTCCTCGATTTAAAACATCAATTGATACTGAACTTTCATTGCCAAGTGCTACAGTTGCTAATAGTTACATAAGATTTTATGAGCTCTTTTGCCACAATCATTAAGGAAATCACATAGTCGTTAAGCAAATCTGGCTTCTCCATTGACTTCACTTGACAGAAGCTCCCCAGGAAGTTTGCAAATGGTCATAATATGACTCTCAGGACACTCCCTCATAATAAATACACAACTGCTGCCAAGTGCCCAAATCCTGATCAAATGACCACAAAGACACTACAGTCGTAGTAAGTGAAAGTCATAAATCACCTTTTTTCAGCACTGTCATAACTTTGAACAGTTATTAAATGAATGCTTATAAGTCAAGGATCACCTATAATATCTACTCAGATTTGAAAGTTGCAGTGTGCTGCAGCTAGCCAAAAAACAACAACACAGTTTTAGGCTGCATAAACAGAAGGATAAAATCAAGATCACGTGAAGTGTTAATACCACTTTATAATGCCTTGGTAAGGCCATACTTGCATCCAGTTTTGGTCCCCAAGATGTAAAAAAGATGTTGAAACTCTAGAAAGAGTGCAGAGAAGAGCAACAAAGATGATTAGGGGACTAAAACATATAAAGAACAAGTGCTGGAATTGGGTATGTCTAGTTTGAAGAAAAGAAGGACTAGGGGAGACATGATTGCCGTGTTCCAATATCTCAGGGGCTGCCCCAAAGAAGAGGGAGTCAAGCTATTCTCCAAAGCACCTGAGAGCAGGAGAAGAAACAATGGGTGGAAACTAATTAAAGAGAGAAGCAACTTAGAACTAAGAAATTTCTTGGCAGTTAGAATAATTAATCAGAGAAACAACTTGCCGCCAGAAGTTATAAATGGTCCAACACTGGAAGTTTTTAAGAAGGGATTAGATAACCATTTGTCTGAAGTGGTGTAGGATTTCCTGCTTAAGCAGGGGGTTGGACTAGAGGACCTCCAAGGTCCTTTCCAACTCTATTATTCTATCCTATTCTTCAATATAGTATTATCTTAATTAATTTTTAACATCCTTTTCAAGTCTTTGGAATGTGGAATAGAATAGAATTCTTTATTAGCCAAGTGTGATTGGACACACAAGGAATTTGTCTTGGTGCAAATGCTTTCAGTGTACATAAAAGAAAAGATAAATTTGTCAAGAGTCAAGAATCATCAGGTACAACACTTAATGATAGTCATAGGGTACAATAAGCAATAAAATCATACTAGGAAACAGTCAATATAAATGGTAAGGATACAAGTGACAAAGTTGCAATATACAGTCGCATGGGAGGGGATGGGTGATAAGGAATGATGAGAAGATTAATAGTAATAGTAATACTTTGTAAATAGTTGGACAGTATTGAGAGAATTATTTGTTTAGCAGAGTGATGGCATTCAGGAAAAATCTGTCCTTGTGTCTAGTTGTTCTGATGTGCAGTGCAGTCTATAGTGTTGTTTTGAGGATAGGAGTTGAAACAGTTTACGTCCAGGAAGTGAAGGGGTCTGTAGATATTTTCACAGCCCTCTTTTTGACTCGTGCAGTATACAGGTCCTTGATGGAAGGGAAGTTTGTAGTAATTGTTTTTTCTGCAATCCTAATTATCCTCTGAAGTCTATGAATGATTGCTTGTACCCTCTATTGCATCCTGGTGAAATGACAAGGCTTTCACATCCACCTTCATTTCCTTCCCAAAACCATAATGTGTATTCCCTTCCTGTTACACACATGCACATGCACACGCACGTGTGCACACACTGCCCAGCATTACAATTACTTTGTTTTATTTGCAGAAATTTTTATCTTGTCAGCCTCTGTGAATTCCTTAGGTTGCAAAGGGTTTACTGGTATGGGTCATTTGTATTCACTCTTCTTGTTACACATAAAAATGCACATATGTAAATGGTGATCACAAATTGCAAGATGCAGTTTAACAGTAAATGCAAGGACTAGTCACAAAAAAATTGTTTCAACCATTGCAACTTTGAATGGTCACTGCATTAGGCAGTCTGTAAGAAAGGACTAACTGTGAATTAGTTTTCTCCTTTTCACAACAACCCCATGAAATCCACTAAGCTGAAATATGGAGACCAGTTCAAGGTCACCTTAATAGCTGGATCTTTCCAGTCCCTTTATTTCAATATTGTATCCACTGGGAGATTGTTCTACACTCCACTAGATCTCATCATTAGCAAATGCTCATAATATTCAAGAACTTTGCTATGGATCATTACTTCTTCCCTTTTGAATATATGTGCCCAAACTTCCTTCTCCTGGTAACAAGATATTCCATCTGAAAATAATTCTTGTACTTCAATAGTTCACATCCATTTAAACAATATGTCTCAATTGCTTGCTATCTTAAACAACAGCATTGTTTACATTACAACACTTCAGATGTGTAATTTGCTATATATAAAATAGTGAACCAGCAAAGGGAAACAATCTATACCACATTCAGTATAATGTTATTCCTGACAAGTGGATGCTATAAAGGCACTGAAAAATAACAGAGGAGCTAAAGATTACAAGTTGATGAATTTCTGAGGAACAGTTAAGGTGTATATCAAAAGCAAAAGCAAAAGGAGAGGTTTGCCATAAATAACAACAGTTTGTATTTTATATGCTGCACCCAAGGGAAAGGACAAGTAATCTACGGTTTAAGATTTTGAAAAAAAGACGGTGCATTCTTGAAAAGAATCCAATTGCAATCCCCTCTCTATCTGCTAAGTAGCTTCACCACAACTGCCAAAGCAGAAGTCACTGTCTGTATAATGTGGAGGCAATATGGATTAATAAAACAATGCAAACTGGCATGGTAAATTGGCCTGTCTTTTCACAGCCAGACCAGCCTTCAGTTACTTCAATCTTACTGCTCTTTTCTTAAACTGCTTCTCCAGTGTGTCACTCTCCTCACAGAAAGGATTCAGTTGATTCACATTGTTTTAGAGATGGTGATGGAGGCAGTAGCTGAATTGCTACTCTTTGAAAACACCTTTGTGATGCTTTTCCTTGGTTTGATAAAGAATATGCAAAGGATACTATTGGATAACTGAGTGCTAAATTAAGAACTGACATAGGCACTCTCTAGGAACTATAAGAAAAAGATCCTTATGATTGTTGTAAAATGTTATCAAGGCTCAGGTCCATAGTTGTCAATATCCCAAAACAACAGTGCACCATTCCTATAAGCTTGCAAAAATGTTGTATAATTACTGTAGTCAATGTAAAATTTGGATCCACAGCTTTGGGCAAGTTACTGTCATTTTCAGCCTTGATTCTGCTTATTAAATGGGAACAAAGATATAATTTGAATGGTTTGAAATACACCCTCATAACTAATGTCAATATTCCAAAAATGGAAGGTATAATGTAAGAATGGGGTGGCAAGATGGCTCAGAGGTTGACACTGAGTATGTCAGCTGGAAAGCCGGCAGCTCAGGTTTGAAACCTGGGTGCCACACGACAGGATGAGTTTCCATCCTTCCCCACTCCTGACAACTTAGCAGTTCGGAAGCATGCAAATGCAATTAGATAAATGGGTACCACAAGGGTGGGAATGTAACAGCACTCTATCATGTTCTGCTTGCCACATCACCACAAAAATATCTTTGGACAGCATTTGCTCAATGGCCGTGAAATGGAGACAAGCATCACCCCCTGATTAGCAGAGTAAAATCTGACAAACTTTTATTTTTATGTAAGAATGAATGAAAACTAAACTAAACTTAGTTTTCACTCTTGTCTTATAGTAAGATATTTGAAATAATTGTTTTCAACCATTATTTTGAAATAATTGTTTTCAAGTGTTTAATAGTCTTCTCTTAAACACTTTAAATACTCTATAACTCATGCTGAAATTATTTATTCCTTTACATTAGCTCCCTTGAAAACACATAGGTTTGCTGTTACCAATGTGAATGAATATCAGTGGTGGGATTCAAATTTTTTTACTACCGGTTTGGTAGGCATGGCTTGATGGGTGTGGGAGAGGAAGAATACTGTAAAATCTCTAATCAGAGGTGGTATTTGCTGGTTCTCAGAATTACTCAAAATTTCTGCTACTGGTTCTCCAGAACTAGTCAGAACCTGCTGAATACCACCTCTTATGAGTATATATTGAATACATGTACAGATTTAATGAACCATTCATTTAGATACATAAGACAATACAGAGCTGAGATTAAACAAAATAAGGCAATAATTAAAGCAACTCTGCAGAACAGGGTAAAGAAAGGAGACATTGATTTATGAATAGTAATTTTTATTCTAATTATATCAGAATTTTGGAGCTTTATTCTAAGTCTGTCATGGATATGAGACAGCTTCAACGGTCAATGAAGGTTCACAGATAATATTGGGCTTCGTCAACATAACCTAAAAGATCTGCATTCACATCTCTGCTCAGTTGTGGAACTCATTAAATGATAGAACCAAAACTTTCAACTTGTTGTAAATGCAAACAATAACTCAAGGAAATAGAGCAGATGTAAAGGTAGGGTTGTATAATCCTTTTGATGGAGTGTACCTAGAAAGAGAAAAAGGAAGGAGCTAGAGTTGGAAAAAGAGAAAAGAGTTTATTTTAAAATCATTAAAACATACATATACAGACTTCCCTATCCATCACTACCAAGAGAATATAATTGCATAAAGAAGCATTTAATAAAGGATAGTAAAAAAATGCTAGAGGCAGCTCTCTATACAGGGAAGAATATTTCTTATTTTTTCCACAAAGTATCAACATGTCTCGAACCACAACAAATTAAATATTGACATAAGTGAATAAATGCCACAGAAAGAAACACTGGGGCAGAATTTATACAATACTGACATACTGCTAGTGGAAAATGTTTTGAAGAAAAAATAACCTTGATGTAACTATAACCAAGCTCAGATTGGAAATTCTGTTAAAGAGGAAAAAAACCTGCAGACAATTGGCTCATTCAGATGAAATGTCTACTCTTTGTTGACTTGCAAAGCAAAGCAAAATGAAGTTAAATGATCAGAATTCCTTCTTGTAACAGGAAAGACTATATTTTTGAAACATATTTGTGAAACAAAACCTGAACAACATCTTAGCTACCGTAGGAAGTTTCTTCATTCTACAATTTTAAGAATTTGCCATCTGTCATCTTAATACTAAATTTAATTAATTAATTCAAATTAATTTATATGACCGTTCATCTAGAAAAATTGCTGTAGGCAATGCACAGTTAAATACATCTATATAATGACACAAAATGAAAATTAAAAAATAAGAATACACAACAAAAGTAAATGAAAAAGTGGGAGTTAAGTCACATCGACAATACTAATTTCATCTCAGGACCCTTTATTCATTTGTTACAAAACTCAAGGAAACATGCATATTTCTCAAGCAGCGTTTTATTCTCCTAAAAATGAAAGCTAGATATTTGAAGACACAACAGTCATAATTTAAAGACTTTTCTACTTCATCTTTTGCATTAGCAAAGATGGGATGCACTAGATACCAGATATTCTTAATTTTCTCATTTCTTCCTGCAGACTGACAGTTAGGTGCTTGGCAATATATTGCCATATGGTAGAAAATATACCATGTTATACAAAAACTGATGGAGTTAATAGAGATGGCTAAATTGACTGCTCTGATCAAAGAAAAAAAAATACAAATACTTTTATTTCTATTTGGAAATCACTTCTGGACTTTTGTGCTTGAGTTGGGAAAAAAATGAAACTTTAATTTTGGGTTTTACCGATTAGATAGATTTGTTATTATAGAAATGGTTAGTTATTATTATTATGCAAAAGTAAAAAGTTGAGAGTAAAAAATATACCATGCTGTAAATTTAGTAAAGCAATATCTGAATTTTCTCCATCTCCTTTGAGGAAGACATCAATGTTGTGGTAGATAAATTAGAGTAGGAAATACCTCCTCTTTCTGTCAAACTTTTGAAACTAACAATTTATTATTGGTTAAAGTCATTTTAATTCCCTTCTGATGGAATGGTCCAAATTTTGCTAATTGAACATTCTGTTGGGATCAGTCTGAAATTTCAGACTCAGAATCTGAAGATCTTGACTACCTATGCCTTAGAACAGCAAAGGAACAGCTCCTTGAAACACAAAAACACGATACAACCAGTTAGTTGGTAATCAGGGCTCATCAGATATGCAAGATAAACCAGACAGAAAGCACAATTAGATGAACTAATTCTACAGTATTGTTGAACTTACATTAACAGAATCTTGTTAGTCTGGATGTACATTTTACAGCCCAAGAAAGGAAAACTGTTTCTGACCAACATGTCCGCTTCACATTCGTGCTACAGTCTAAGTTCCTTTTTATCTGACTTTTTTTTTTTTTTTTTTTGGCTGCAGTTCTTCTCTTCTGTCTCCCAAGGTCATTCTCATATAACATTGTATAAAGAGATGGATGTTGTGCCTACCTGTGACTCTTTCTATATTGTTGGAATACTTGGAAGCTAAGATTGGAAAGTGACTATTATTGGATCTTCCTATCATAATTATCTTTCTGGAGTCTTTTGCACAAGTAAGAACTTGTGTTTGTTTTCTATGCAGAAAGCTTTGAGTTTGCAACATGCATCCTGTCACTTTGATTAAAGATTTACAATTGCAATAAGTTTGTTTATGAGAAGCTGACTTTGTGTCTGTAACTGATAGCACAAACGTTGCTCTCTGAAAAATGTTGTAGCTCATGGTTTGATCTGGGCTCAATCTTGAATAAAATGTTAAGGTTTTTATTCAAGAAATTAGGTGATTGTAAAGCAGTAGATGGACACAAAGGGAGAACTCAGATCTAGATAGAATTCAAATTTACATAAAATTGTCTTTGAATTAGTGCCTTTTCATTTTAATTATTGTGTGTGTGTGTGTACAGCTTTGAATCCTTGCTAGTTTTAGTCCCTGTGTTTTCTTGGCTAGGTTATTCAGAAGTAGTTTGCCATTATCTCTGTCCTCCCAGGGCTGAGAGAGAGCAATTGGTTCAAAGTCATCAAGTTGATTTTGTGCCTAAAACAGGACTAGATCTCATGGTCTCTGGGTTTCTAGGCTAGTGTTTTAATCTCTACACCAACTAGTTCTCTAATTGTTGAGAGAAAAATTGCAAATTTGGTGATGAAATTTAAAAAAAAAATTTCCCTCTGGAATATCATTATTTCAAAATTTACTTCTTACAAGGTGATTCATTGTGTGTGTCTTTGTGGTGGACTATAGTCCAGAGTCACAGAAAGACTTTCCGAGAGACCAAAGAGACAACGGAGTTTGAAATGTTTGGTATGCAGAAAGAGGGTAGCATTCACATAACTATTAAATAGTTATGCAGATAATGTTAGGTGCTTTAGTCTAGTAAGATGTCTGTATATAAGAACAACAATAAATAACTACTTAGAACGTCTATCAGTCATTCAGATCATGATTGTCCTAAAGATACTTTTTCAAAAGGCAACTGGACTTTTTTATTTGTCTTTGAAGACATTTCACTTCTAATCCAAGAAGCTTCTTCAGCTTGGACTGGAGCTAATGGGGAATGGAAGGATTTATACTCACAGACAGCTGATCATTTGCATTCTTAGTTGTTGAGACCACTTGGAAGTTTATCTGTGTCCTCGGGATCACCTGAATACTGCAAATGTGTGTGGAGCCTTAAGGGAACTGTGTTGTATACTGGAGATATATGATATTTTATCCCTCCCTCTCTGTTGAAAGAGTGCTGTTCAATTTTGACATAGATGGCCTCTTTGACCCCTCTTTCAAACCAGCAGTCTTCTCTATCCAAATGTTGACATTGCTATCTTCAAAAGAGTGGCCTTTGTCTTTTAAACGCAGATGGACTGCTGAATCTTGTCCTAATGGGTTTGTTCTCTTATGGTCTGCCATACATTTGTGAAGTGGTTGTTTTGTTTCTCAAATGTACAGGTCTGCACATATCTCACTGCATTGTATTGCCCTTAGAGAGTACAACACTCTAAAAGAATGCAAATGACCTGCTGTCTTCAAGAAATATAAATCTTTCCATTATCCACCATTCAGTCACAGCTGAAGAAGCTTCTTGGATGAGAAGCGAAATATCTTCAAAGAAAAACAAGAAAGTCCAGTTGTCTCTTGAAAAAGCACTTTGGGGAAACTACTCAGAAGTAATTCCTTTTGTCACTCTTGGTTCCTTGGGCATGACAATGTATGATATTAGTGCTGAGCTACAGAAAACCAATGTAACTATCTCACTTTATAAATAGGATTCCCTACTTCCAAAGAACAAAAACAGTTGGCATGTTGCTATAAGTTTTCACTGAATTGGAATTAGTCAGAAAAATATCTACCTTGTTTTCCCATGCTTGAGTACTATGCATAATCAAGAGCCACTTTCGTATAGTGTTAGGGCACCATACCAGAAACCAGGAGAGTATGAATTCTAGTTCTGCTTCGGCATGAATGCCAGCTGGATGACCTTGGGCCAGTTACTTTCTCTGAGCCGAATCCATCTCATAAAGATTTTTTGTGGGGAAAATAGGAGGAAGAAAGATAGTTAAGTATGATCACTGCCATGAGTTATTTATAAAAAATAATAAAGGCAGGATAAGAATAAGTAAATAAATCATACAATAATTCTTATTCCATTATGTGAATTCAGCCTGTCAGAAGCCACAGAATGATCATGGTGATGTAACTATATTCTAGCATTCCATAGCAAGTTAGAATGGGTCATATCATCATGATGCTATGAATGGTTTATGTGGGTTATCTAAAGAAGGAACAAGAAGCTGGTAGGATGGAATATGTAGCTAAAGGAGAATTTGGGCCAGGAAGAAATAGAAGCAGTGGCATCATAGCTTCCCAAGGAAGAGGCAGCACATTCTAGAGAGAGGCACAAGACAAGAGACTGTGCAGTCCTGACTGGATGCGAGTGAGGAGAAAAAGACTCAAGGTAGCCAAATCCTAGAATCTCTCAGGATATATCTGTTGGTTAGAACAGGGGTGTCAAATTGGTGGCCCACAGGCCACATGCGACATGAACAAGACATGCCTATCCCAGCTCCGCAAAGGTAAAAAAATCACGATATGTCATGATACGTCATATGACACGATCGAGTTTGACACCCATGGGTTAGAAGGTTTGAAGCTTTAGTATGGTAGGATTCTGTCTGTTAGGTGTAAGCAAATAAAGAACTGGACTCAAATAGATGTCATATGTTTGTATCATCTCTGGGGTTTAGGCCTGACAGATAAACAAACCAGTATTATCGGTCTGTCTTCACTATACAAGTACTTCCAATACGTTTATTTGCATTTATGTATAGCACATAGGCAACATAACTTTATTTTTATTTATTTTATTTGTCAATTGCTTACAAGATAATAGGTATAAGTAAAACATAGTTATGAATACATGGATACAGAGATAGTAATCAATGATGTCCAAATTCTGCTTTAGCTATGGATCTGTAGCTAAATTTAGCTATAGATCTGTAGAAAATTCAGTAAACTAAAAAGCTTGTGGTGCTATTCCCCTGGGCAAGACAATAAGACCAAAACTGGAATATCAGTAGAAACTTCATTTGATAACTCTAATGCAGTCTATAAACATCCCATTTTGATGCTTAAGTTTGAAAATAATGAATATGTATAGGTGCACTGGCCCTTATATTCATGCTGTTGCTATAAGAAGCAATCCATCAATGATGCTTTTTTTCTGCACAGCCTCCATCCATTTTCATCAGGCTCAGCTTGTACTGCAACCTGTACAAACCTTATGGAAATGATGGTTTACCAGGCTGCAATGCATGATGGATGGGGTCTTGGATGACCTACCTGTCCAAAGGCAAAGGTTGAAGTTGGCTGTCAAAAGAGAGGGTTTTTTTTTAAAAAAATTACCACCTTCTCCCACTCAGTGTATCAAGGAAAAATACATTGGCTTTCATGCCTGTTTTAGAGCGAGTGCTAAATGATGTATGAAACGAAAAACTCTGTCCACTGCACACAGGGACTATGACAGCACAATACATTCTCAGTGGCCTTGCTCTGTCCATTATGCCAATCAAATAAAGATAGGGTTGTGGAGGAAGCTGCTAGCAGGAGAAAAAAAGGTACGTGGAAGCTTATGCGCTCATATTTATACTTTATTAATAGAAGATAATACTTGTAGCTCAGGTTGAATTGTGGGGTCCTTGTTGCTTTCTGAACTTGATTGTTTTTTGCAAATATTTCATTACCCAACCAGATACTATCATCATCAAACCCATTCCTTTCTAGTGTTGATGTTATCTAGTTGGGTAATGAAATGTCTGCAAGAAAACAGCCATGCTCAGAGAATATCAAGGATCTCACAATCATACTGCGTTCAGTTTTCATCGCCACAATGTAAAAAAAGATGTTGAAAATATTCTAGAAAAAGTGCATGGAAGAGTAACTAAGATGATTAGGAGACTGGAGGCTAAAACATATGAAGAACGGTTGTGGGATCTAGGTATGTCTAATTCAGTGAAAAGAAGAATTAGGGATGACATGATAGCAGTACTCCAATATTTAAGGGGACATCATAAAGAAGAGAGGATGAATCTATACCTGAGGACAGGACAAGAAGCAATGCATAGAAACTACTCAAGGAGAGAAGCAACATAGAGTTAAGGAGAACTTGCCTGACAGTTAGAACAATTAATCGATGGAACAACTTGTCTCCAGAGGTTGTGAATGCTTCAACAATGGAAGTTTTTAAGAAGAGATTGGATAACTATTTATCTGAAATGGTATAGGGTTCTCTGCCTAAGCAGAGGATTGAACTACAAGACCTCCAAGGTTCCTTCCAATTCTGTTATTCAATTCTATTCTACACTTCCTTGCGTAACAACACATGCTAAAACAATTTGCAAGTGAAGATCAGAAAAGCATTCTCTCAATGCACAAGGCTTCCAGCTATGATAAGGATTTGAGGGTTATATTGGTGGAGCTTGATCTATGGTGGCTGCCACAAACAGATAAGTAAGTTTTATTTCTTTTAACATCATGGTCAGGGAGGCACTTGTTGAGAAAAGAGATATTAGAAAAGGTATTTGGGCATGCAATCTAATCAGACAAAACTAGGATCATTGGTATTGGATAATGGAATTATCAGAATAGTCTCAGTTTGTGCATGAAAAGCATCTGTTCCTTGGAAGAAAAATTAGAGATTGATAAGAAGGAAAGAGTCTTGTACAGGAAATCCTTGTTTACCATTTGGAACTGCCACTTAGTCATTAAAGTGAAGCGGTTGTTAAATGAAACTGTGACTGCACTGATAATTTTACTTCAGTTTCCCTTCATTTAATTTTATGAACAAAATTCACATTTATAACATTTTATAACACATTTATGACATTTATAGCCCTTCTATGGGGGAGATGAGCTGTTATGAAGTTTGATATATAAAGAAATAAAACTCACATTTATAACCTTTTCAGGTCTGCAAAGCAAAGCAAGGGTGAAGTAAGATCAAAAGTACAGGTAGTCTTCAACTTACAACAATTCATTTAGTGACTGTTAAAAGTTACAACGGTGCTGAAAAAAGTGACATGACCATTTTTCACATGAATGACCAATGTGGCATCCCCAAGGATACATGATTTACATTCAGATGCTTGATAATTGACTCATATTTATGATAGTTGCAGTGTCCTGGGCTCATGTAGTCACCTTTTTCTTCCTTCTGATACACAAAGTCAATGGGGAAACCAGTTTCACTTAACAACCGTGTTATTAATTTAAGAACCACAGTGATTCACTTAACAAATGTGGCGAGACTAGTTGTAAAATGGAGCAAACTCACTTAACAAATTTCTCACTTAACAACATAAATTTTGGGCTCAATTGTGGTTGTAAGTTGAGGACTATCTGTGAATAATTTTACTTTGTAAGCACTTTGTTTAATAACTGGATTTTGGTTGCTAAATGAGGACCACTTGTATTTGCATAGCACTATTTTTAACCATGTATGGTTTCTTTTTTTTTAGATTTAGTAAATTTTATTTAGTTTTCAAGATTTAAAAACATAAAACTTTATACATCATTATATCAACATCAAGACATCTTTTACATTTCCTTATCTTTCTATATACACATTTCTTTTATTATACAATTTCAACTTAATATATAAAGATAGATATGAATATAGATATGTATTTACATAGTTTCTTACTCTTTACCTAATTGCCATTTTAATTTCTTTTTATTCTTAAACCATTTATACCAGGCATCCCAGACATTATAGTATATTGACTCTTCTTTTTTTCTTAATTTCATTGTTAGTCTGTCCATCTCTACACAGTCTACAATTTTGTACACCCTCTGGTGGTACAATTTCTTGCTTCCAGAATTGTGCATTGGAAATCCTAGCAGCTGTTAAAATATGTAGCATAATGTAGGTTTCTTTTTTATTATATTTTTCTGTAAAACTGCCACCCAGAGCCCAAGATTCCTTATGACTTGACTTTCAACATGAGCTCATGCAACTGTAAGGAGTGGTTGACATCAAATTTCTCATCCACCATGCCTTTCACCATATAAATTCTTCTATTTATCACCATCCTAATCCTCTCTACTTCTTCAATCTCACCAGCACCCCAACCCATATTATATCCATACAATCCCCAAATCAAATCTCCAACCAGACTACCCCATTCTGGACCCTGCTCCATTCAGATCACATTGGAACCATACACAGATAGAGAGAGACACACAACTCAATTCTGACTTGATCCAAGACTGATCTACTATGATTCTCCATCTCTAATCACTTCTCCAATCACTTCCCAACTCTGCTTCACCAACTACAAACAACTTACACCATGTTACACCAGAGGTTCCACCTCCACAGACCCACATCACTACTTCCATCTTCTATGCACTACAGCAGCTTTTAGTGCAACATCTCCAGGTTCCTTACAAAACAGTGGTGAAGTGGCTATTGTGTCCCTGCTGCTGTTTTTCTCTCTCTCTGTCTGCCCAATGCTTTCCTGATGCCAATGACTGCAGACGTACTTGGGTTTCAGTTGCAACTGTTGATATACTGTATAGATAAATTCATATGGCCTGCTAAGCCATGGGGTTGTTGTTGTTTTCTACTGCAACTGTACTTTGTCAAATAATGGTTGCCTGGATTCACACCTAATATTAAACCATAAACCATGATTTATAACCTAGAATTTCTGCATGCTCACATAGCATCATAGCAATGCCAAGAAAAGAGATTCTGTAAATAAAGGGTTAGCTCCTGGTGCTATTATGGACATGTCCACATAGTTTTCTTGGTAGCAATATGGAGGCAATTATCATTGCCTTAATACTTTGTGGAGGGGAGGGGGGTTCTTTATGTTTTCAGGTGATTTCCTATTCTAACCGTGTCTCAATCAGACTTTTTCAAGGTTTAAGCTTTGCCAAGCAAATTGTGACTTATTTTGCTGCCAATAATTTCTAATGTTACATTTACTAATGTTGTAAAATTCTAATGTTGCATTTACTTGCCCCTTCCTAGAAACCATTTTATTTCATCCTATTGGGCCAGAAGAATTAAAATGCCACATTTTCCCTTAGTTCTCTTTATAGACTAAATTGTTTCATCTATAAGAATGAAAGTTAGATTTTTCCATTTTCAAAGTTAGTCACTTCAGACATCTTATCTCCTCTCCTTTCAGGCTCTAGCTTTGAGTGACAGGCTCCCTCATGTGCTCAGCATTGAGGATTCATAACTTTGACTTCAGAACTCTAGATAGGTGATTTTTCTTGAGTGGTGGGTTGACTGAGCTCCTGGCCGTGCATCTGCTCAAATCAAGATGATGAAAAAAATTGAAAATGGGGGACTGGTCTTTGGGGTTTTACAAAATGAAGTGGCTTGCCATTTCAAATTAATATTGACTGTCCAAATACTTAGACCCTGTAAACTCCAAGCCTGAACAAATGTCTCATAAAAGCACTCTCCAATACAACATTTAGGCTCATTGTAATGGAATTTTAATATAAAAAGTTGTGAATTTAATATGAGCTTTTTACCCTTCTCCTCTCGTGTGCTTTATTGAAATTCACACAGCACGATCCTGCACTCCCCATTAAACAAAAAGAAGAAAGTCTGTGGATAGAATACATTTTTACTACTGCACACCAGATGTTTTTGATGCTGTCCTACCTGATTCTGAAGCCATTAATATATATCATCCCAGCTGCTTTCAAATCTTTGAATTTTAAATCTATGTGGTGCGGTCTTCCTTAACCATCAATTTTATGAGTCCAGGGGTTATGGGGGCTGGGGAAGACTCGGGAAAGGGAAGAATGGATGAAAATCAATCCAATCCAATCAAAGCCAAAGAATATCCAATAAGATTTCACCTCGCTGAAGGTTATCTGTTCAGGCAAATTTCATCATATTGTGTGGAGTTTGAAAGGAGAGAGGAACACACAATGGTCCTTGTTTTCCTTAGACCAAACTCTGATAGAGATGGAAATATCCAGATAATACTTTTTCAGGAAAAGCATGAGAGCTAAATTTTTGTCTCCTGCAAATGACCAGTTGTTGGTATTTTTTTATCATTCATAATTTCTGAATACTCTATTCATATAAAATTAACAATGCAAGATTAACAAATATATTAAAACTTTTAATGAACACTTCTTTAAAAGTGTTCTGATGATGACATAATTATGTAAACTGTGTGTGTGAGAGGGAGGGAGGGAAGGAGAGAGAGAGAGAGAGATGGCATGTTTGTATTTATCTAATTATTTGAAACTCTAATAATTCTCTCATTGTCAATCAGTTCATGCAGCTGGTCAGTGCACTTGCTGCTTTTTAAAGATTATATATCTTAATCTTATATTGGAGAAATTCCATAGTTGGAATATAGTTGGAGTTTGAGTTGGGGGACAAGCATTGTAATCTATTCAAATAAATATATTTCAAATTACCTTCATAGACTACTTATGCATGACAATATAAATATTCTATTTAATAATTTCAAGTTCTTATATTGCCAAATACAAATATGCATCATCTGACTAATTATTACATCCACAAAATAATACAATATTATAAATCTTCAGAATTTGCATTTTATATTGAATATTTTACAATGAAATATAGTTCACTATTACCAAGATTCTGTTCAACTATTTAATTAATCAGTGTGCACCAGTCTTTGTCATTCCTTATAGTGTTTTGAAAATCTTAATGTTGCTACTAGTTTCTGAATATAGAAGCAATATAAATATTTGTGTCATTCAAAAAATAGAAGTAGTTAAGCTTCCATTAACTAGCTAGTCTGTAAGGTTAAGTTCATTTTTGTATATTTGTAAGTACATTCTTTGGTTGAAAACTAATTTAATGATTATAAATATATATATATACTTTAAAAATAGAGTTAAGACAATTCCATGAAGTTAAAATCGATTCACATTTTACAAAGTTATGCAACTAAATAGTTTTATTTCATGGTTCAGTGGGAAATAAATCTATGACCTTCAAAATTTGAATTCTCCCAAATCAGCATTAGACAAAACAAATTAATTGACAAGGTGGTATGAAATTACTTTCAGTTGTATGCTAAATAGTTTTTTTTTTTTAATACTTGAAAGGATATAAAAATTCTTTTGGAATAAAAGATAAATATAGCAAAACACTAGTTTGGTAATTTAGCTTGTTTCCATTCTCTTTCTTTACTGCAATTGACTTATATCTTGAGCATATCACTATCTTATCTAGAGTTGTACATATTTATAATCAAATAGTTGCAACTGTACTGTAGTAGTTAAGATAGACTGAAAGTGAATAGGTATGGGTGAGAATATGTGTGCATGTGCATGCGTGTCTGTACTTGTTTGTGTATGTGTGTGTAAGAGAGAGATGTACCTTTTAATTAACAGTATTGAGTAATTAAAAGCAAATCTGAATTCTTCATAAAGATTAAAAGCTGAAATACAATAGTATTTTGAATCCTTCTTTCATTATATTAATCTCCAAACTAACAGCTCATATGTAGGACATAACTCCTTGTAAAGTCCATAAAAATGAGTAAGGTTCTTGCAGGTTGTGATATGGCACCAGATTTAGGATGCAAATAAGGAATTAATTAAAGAAGCTTTTTGCCAGAGAAGACAACACTAAGTTGCCAATATAGACAAACAAGATAATAAGTAGATTCAAGTTGGAAAAAGGGATCATGGCTAGTGTGGATATTTGGGCATAACATATTTAGTTGTTTTCGCCATCCCAGAGGCTCAAGGAAAGCTTCCGGAGCCTGGGGAAAACGAAAAACAGGCCTCCCAGAAGTTCCAATAGCCACACTCATCCAGTAACCGGGCAGAGAATCTGTTGCTGGTTTTTTTGAAGACCACCCCTGGATCTGCTTGCTTCTAGAAAACATACATATATGTTTTCTGAAGTTTTTGCGGGTACAGGTATGCAGGTCTTGGCATGTTCGGGTCTTTTCCCATATAAGATTGAGAGTATCTTGGCAACGTTTCGACGAGATCTCACTTGCCATCTTCAGGCTGGTGCTTTCGGCTTTGTGCTTGTGTGGGCAAAGTGTGATCTGAGCAGCTGTCTCCCTATATATACTGGTGGGGAGGTTGGCTGTGTTGTCATTTCTTGATTGGTTGATGGAGTTGATGTTTGCAGATTGGCTGGCTTTTTCTTAAGATGCCTCCCACCTACCAGACATTTGGAAACTAGCCCTTATCAACAAATGAGTCCCAGCTACGAAAACCAACACCGGACCCAAAACAACACATGATGCCACCACCAATCTCCCTCACCAGACTCAAACCCAAACTCACCCCATAGACGAAAGGCAACCACTATCCAGAAACCAGACCACGGCTGCATCACCAGCTGCCACACACCCCGACCCCCAAACCAAGCAAACTGACACACGCCATGAACACAGAGTCAGGCCTCAAACTCGGAGCCAAACCAAAACCTGGAATGTCACATCACAGCCATCTGCTCAGGATATCACATCACAGAACTCAGGAGATTACACCACAAAACCTCAGGATGTTGCAACACAGCCAACGACCCAGGAGATTACAACACAAGACCCAGGATGTCACAACAATAGAACTCAGAAGGTCATGACACAGCCCATTACCCAAGTCGTTACAACAAGGAGGCTAATAGACACACAGCCAATACCTCAGCCACACATGTTCTTAAAAAAAAGCCAGCCAATCTGCATACCTATACCTGTGAAAATCTACAAAAACACACAGACAGACAGACACACACACACACACACACACACACATATATATATGTGTGTGTGTTTTCTGAGGTTTATATATATATCTGCTGCTCATCTCACTGTTCTGGGCAGCTGATGATTAGAAAGGAAGAAAAACAAAATGAAAACACAACCAACCAATAATTAGAGACACACAAAAAAACCCATAAAAATAGCAGTCGAGAATCTCACAGCAAGCCACAATCAATACAGCCAAGAAACAGCCTCACCTGTCAAAGTGAAAACATTCAGCTTTATAAATTAGAGGAAATGAATCGTGTTTTTCCGTTGCCAGCATACTTTATTTACAAAATAACTAGAAACAAAAGAAACAGCAGTACATTCTAAGAAGCAAGCAAAAGAAAATCTATAATGAAAGGATGAAGTAGAAGTAAAACTCCTCCCCTGCACACATGCGCAATAAACCAAACATCACAAAACACTCATATCTTGTTACTATGGAAACTTTGATAACCAGTGCAGCTTATTCTGTAAACTTCTGGGGAAAGCTCATCAGACAAACCAAAACAAACGCAGTGACATCACCCACACTTACCACAGTAGAGACTAATGAACCCAAAAAGCTCACAAGGAATGGACCTGAGGCTAAATGAAGATTGAGTTAACCTTAGAGTGGAGTTAAAAAGCTGTAATTGTGAACTTTTCTGTCTTCCTTTCTTTCTGAAATCAGAATGCAAAGAATAAACATCATGTTCAAATTTAAGGGCTGAATGTGCAAGTGTCCATGGCTGTGAAGATGGATTCAGAATGAAGCATAATGAAAAAAATCTGTAGTTTGTGGGATAAATTGGAACATTAGAGAGATGTTCCTAGCTGTTGCTAGAATTAAAATTAATTCATCAGAATAGGCCATGCTATGGAACATACTTAAATACCATGACTAAAACATGCCTAAAAGTTATCAACTAGAAAACAAGCAGATCCAAGGGTGGTCTTCAAAAAACCCAGCAACAGGTTCTCTGCCCGGTTTCTGGATGAGCTATCGGAACTTCTGGGAGGCCTGTTTTTCGCTTTCCCCAGGCTCCAGAAGCTTCCCTTGAGCCTCTGGGATGGCGAAAACAGCCTCCCCCGGGTGCCAAAGACCTCTGGAGGCCCATTTTTCCCCTCCCCAAGCCTCTGCATGGGCCCTGCACTTACTTGCATCGAAAACAGACTGCATGGAGACTCCTGGGAGGGGCAGGGCAAACTGGAAGGGGCGGGGCAGGAGAGGCGGGGTAGTGGGGCAGGGTCAGCCAGGTGCGGGATTTGCAGTTTGCTGAACCAGCCATAATATTAGCAATGGGTCCGCCCGAACCTCAGTGAACCTTAGTAGCCCACCCCTGAGTAGATCTGTCATGAGGTGAAGATTTCAAGACTGGAGAATTTTCCATATCAAGTTTAGAGGTTTTTCAATTCGTGAAAAATTGAAGACCAGGCCATCAGTTGGCAGTCAGAAAGCACTACCACATATCTACAATTTGATGAAGACATTTCCCTATAAGCAATGATTGAACCATGTAAATCGTTATACGATAATTCCATGTAGTTATCTTGGGCACTATTCTTCCTGGATAGTCTGGATTTTCTGCTTGGGAAAAAAAATAAAGTGGAAAAAATGGACCCTATTTTAATGAAATAATAAAATAGGCCAAATATCTGAGGGTTTTTTGTCTTAAGGGAATTCATGTCATAAGTTAGGACAAAGAAGTGTCTGAAGAAAGTTGGCCTAAATGTTGCCAAGAAAGCTGTCGTTTTCAGTGGCAACCATGTCTTACATCTTGTGTAGTCCACAACATTTTCATGTTTGGTGTACTTTTTTTTTTTTGTCTAGCATCCCCACATATATCCATGTGATACTGCTGTTCACTAAACCTTTGGATATTACCATGCACATAATGTAATGTTGTCTTCTTTTCCCAAAAGATAAACAGTCAACTCATACAACAGAGCCTTTGGAATGCAGTGTTTTGGATGTTAACATTTAGTAGGAAAACTGTATTATTAACTGTATTAATAACATCATCCTAGATCAGGCCCTTGGGTCAGATCCAACCTGTGGAGAGCTTAGATCTGGCGCACAGGGCTACCCTGGAAACAGCAAAGGACCAGCCCATGGTGCCTCTGCCTCCTGAGCTTCATTTTCACTGGCATAGGGTTGCAGGAGGTTGTCACAGCCAAAAATGGAGGTCAGGAGCCCTTTTTCACTAGCAGAGTGCTCAGGCCACCACAGATGCCTCCAACATGAGTGACGTTGATCTTGCCAAGCCCACACTGACCCTCTGAGGTCAAACACAACCCTCAGATGGCAGACAACAGATAATCAGAGTTGGAAGGTCATCTAGTCCAACCCCCCCCAACCCAAGCAGGAGACCCTACACCATTTCTGACAAATGGCAGTCCAATCTCTTCTTGAAGGGCTCAAGTGATGGTGCTCCCACAACTTCCAAGGGCAAGCTGTTCCATTGGTTGATTGTTCTCACTGTCAGAAAGTTTCTCCTTATTTCCAGGTTAAATCTCTCCTTGTTCAGTTTCCATCCATTATTCTTTGTCTGGCCTACAGGCACTTTAGAAAATAGCTGATACGGCCCTCAATGAAATTGAGTTTGACACCCCTGTTCTAGACCAAGAACATGAAATTTTTTTTGAAGTTTTGTTATTGCATGTGTTGACAATAATAAGAATCTCATATGCCCCAAAATTGAAAGTTACACTAATTTCCACAATTGAAGAGTGGATTAAAAAGGTGATGGAATTGACAGAGAAAAAAAAATTGACTATTTTAATTAAAAAGAAGAATTTTATCTAATTTTGTTTGGAAACTACTTCTGGATATTAATGCTCAACACTGAAAAAAGAATTAATTTTAGGTTTTGATGATTAGAATGATTTTGTTCTTATAAAAATGGCTTGAAATACATTGAAATATAAAGAACAGGTTTGATGGTGTGATTCTTTTTGTATTCTGCATTGAAAAAAGTCAGATATCATATTTTTTTTCTTTCTTTTTATCTCTTTACCTTCTCTCTTTATCTTTCTTAATTTTCACTTGTATTTAATTTGTATCTTACAATAAGCTTTTAATTAAAAAAATAAAAAAATATTTTAAAATATCATCCCATAGAGAAGCATCAACTTCAATATTTGCTGGTTGGGGAAAATAATCTTTGAAATATTTTTTACCTAACCTATTCTGGTAGATTTATTTAAAATTAGTTATCACCGAGAAAGCATTGAACTAAATTTATTGGTTATAGTCTCTCATGATTACATAAAGGGGGGAGGAATTAAACAGAGGCCTCTGAAGAATATTTTATCAGACTTAGTAATAGCATCATCTCTGACAGAGAAGCAATAAAAGCATATTAGTGACCCCCGATGAAATATGTTTACAAGCTAAGTCGAAGAGATGGATCATTTCTATCTGCAAAGTGACATTTTAAGACTGCACACCCATTCAATTAGTCACAAAAGTACATGGTTTTTGCAATGTGTATGGAAAGGTAAATTGTCTGAAATGTGATCTAATAATTAAATGCCATCTACTTCTGGGAGAAAAAAAAAGAATGTCCCCTATGATGTATGTTAGATTAAATTCAAATTGAAGCCCCACCTACAATCTCCTTTTTCTAGCACAGATTTAAAAAAAGGCCACTTAAACATGTTCCAGTTAAGAGCTGAGCTGGCACAGTGGTTACAATGCAGTACTGCAGGCTACTTCTGCTGACTGCCAGCTGCCTGTAGTTTGGCAGTTCAATTCTCACCAGGCTCAAAGTTAACTCAGCCTTCCATGCTTCCAAGGTCAGTAAAATGAGGATCTTGATTGTTGGGGGCAATATGCTGGCTATGTAAATCGCTTAGAGAGGGCTGTAAAGCACTGTAAGTGGTATATAAGTCTATTGCTATTGCTAATTCTACAGCTAGCTAAAAATGTTGGCAGGAACTTTCATATTTTAAAAATAAATAAATAAAATTAATGCACCTATTCCCCTTTTTGAAATATCAATTTCTCTACCTTTTGTGCTTTTCCATGTTCTCCATGGCCCTTGATAAATAAAAATATCTGTAGGTGTAATGCATTAACTACATAAAGTTTATTGTCACTTAAATCAAATTCATAGCCACCATAAACAGCCGTTGTGATGCACAGGGAGGATAACCTGTGTGTAATCTGAAAGTAGGGCTTTTTAAATATGATCTTGCCAGAGTTGTTAAAATACACAAACATTTAAGCAAGGAGAAGGATTTTTTTTTCCCCTCTAACAAGCTAAGGGGCAGTGAGACCTAAAGACAATTTTCCACAGGTGACTCAAAAGCTTCATTAAGTGCCTAGCTGGTCATCAATCCTGATTAAATCAATTGTTGAAAATAATGTAGATTATTACCTGAAGATAATTTTCCAAGTTTTAACACCAAACATCTTTCAGTACTTACCTCTTCGTTTATGCACATCTCACAGCCAGGAACGAAAAATCAGCATGGGATATAATATATCAGAACTGATTGAAATGGAAACAGGCACTGTCTCTTGCAATCTTGTTTGTTTGCTTCCCTTTTCAGTTTAAACAGGAGAGAAAAGGCAGTTACGGGAACCAGAAAATAAATGAGTCATTTAGCTGGAACTTGTTCAGCCAGGAGGAAAAAAGACAGCAGAGAAAGATAGATAAGAGAAAATCAGGAACTTTGTTTAAGGCCCAAATCAACAAACCAAGCATAATGTCCTTTTTTTGTTAACCCAAGAAAGTGGTGACCAGAAATTCAAGGTATTGGATGGACAACTTTCAGTGCAAAAAATCTGTGGTTTGCTGATAATTAGACAAGGGTATAGAGTTTACATAGCCAAAATTCAAGCTATGCCATGCTGGCAATTATGTTTAGTATATCCTTGAATGCATTTTTTTTGTGCTATAATAGTTGAAGAGTACATAAAATCATGGATAGAATGAGATGGATAGACTACCACAGAATGAGATCGATAGATGATCAGATGGATTCACAATTGGCTAAACAATTGTGCTCAATATGCGTTCCTCAGTGAAACTACCTGGAGGGAAGCATGCAAGAACTATGGTGTCTATCAGGTTCCATGCTCTCTCCTGTGCTGTTCAACATCATTGTAAAACTTCAAAAGGAAATAATTTACTCTTTTGAAGGTCACATGGGCATGTCACTCAATTCTATTACACCTTTCCTTTCAATTTTCAAGAAGTAGAAAAAACCCTTGAACATTTCTTGAGTTCAGCACTGGACTGAATGTGGGAGAAGTTGTGAAATTAAATCCAGATAAGATGAAGGAACTATTGGTTAACAAGAAACTGTTCTTATTGACTGAGCTTCAATCTGCTTGCACTTCCCCTTCACTATTTGATTCAAGGCTGTCACTGGATTTGTGGTGATATTTAATAATAGCAATAGTAGTTAGATTTATATACCGTTTCACAGTGGTTCACAGTCCTCTCTAAGCAGAATCAGCATATTTCCTCCAACAAACTGGGTCCTCATTTTACCCACTTCAGAAGGATGGAAGGCTGAGTCAACCTTGAGCCTGGTGAGATTTATATAATAATATAATATATATATGGTTGGTACTTTTGTATCAATTTTTGGTTACAATCTATATGAAATCCTAGATTTCCCAAATGTGGCTAAGCCACATTTGCATTTCATTTTTTTTGGATAGGAGGCCAATAGGATTGTTTGATTAGGACTTGTAGGTTGGGGGAATCAAAAGACATCCCCAAAGAAGGAAGTGGCAAGCTGCTTTTCATTGTTGCCAAGACATGCCCATGAAGTTACTACATGTTGCTCTCAATTCAATTCAGATTACTAATGCAGTATTATTTACGCACACATTTAAATAGGGGAAAACTTATTTTGAAACTAAAATTTCATGTGATTGCTGAGATCTTAGCTGAAGAAATCTTAGTTCACTGCTCATTCTCTTAGCTGTTACACCTTTTTCGCCTTTTATAATATGCTCAGAATTGAACAAACTGTCTGAAAAGAGAAGGCATCTGTAGTCTCCTGAGATTCTGGCAGTGCTGGCAGTGCTTAAGGAACAGAAGATGTGCCTTTAAAGGATAACAGCAACATCACCTTAACATAACAATTGCCTAACAACTGTCTTTGACTCAACTGGCAGGAGCTCTCTCCAGTTATGCATTGGCTAAAGGGCTATGCCTTGGGCTACTGCTTTGTGCTACTACTATCATCAGAGGCTCACAACTCTGTGTCAGCAAACCAGATATTCACCAAAGACTTCATGTATTTCCCATGCCCCATAAGTGGGACACTCAGAATCCTTCATCATCTTGTACTCAGTTATATTTTCACTATCTGAATACTCCTGTCCAACATTAATTGCTTTGCCCATTACAAAGGTAGAGTTTTCAACAAAAAAAAAAATATGTTGCACAGGACCAGTCTAGAAAGCAGAAAGACCCTTTAAGTCCTTAGCTAGTCCTTATCATCCAGATGAGTGGACTTACACTCCCAAAATACTCGACTGTAATAATCATTGCTGGATAGAGTTCCAGAATATCTAGGACAGATCTCAAATCTGGATGGAATGGAATAGAATAGAATAGAATAGAATAGAATAGAATTCTTTATTGGCCAAGTGTGATTGGACACACAAGGAATTTGACTTGGTACAAATGCTCTCAATGTATATAAAAGAAAAGATACATTAATCAAGAGTCAAGAATCATCAGGTACAACATTTTATGGTATTCATAGGGTACAATAAGCAATCAAATCATACTAGGAAACAGTCAATATACATCGTAAGGATACAGTCATACAGTCACAAGTGGGAGGGGATGGGTGATAAGGAGTAATGAGAAGATTAATAGTAATAGTAGTGCAGACTTCGTAAATAATTGGACAGTGTTGAAGGAATTATTTGTTTAGCAGAGTGATAGCGTTCTGGAAGAAACTCCCCTTGTGTCTAATTGTTCCGGTGTGTAGTGCTCTATAACATTGATGTGGCTGCGTACCCAACATTTAAAGTGGCCGTGTTGGTTACCAGGTTTGCAGCATTTACAATGGCATGTGTCGTTTCTACAGTTACTCTGCCTCTGTTCTTGCTAATAAAATTGCCCCAGCTTGAATCCAAAAAAGTACAGCAAAAGCAACAGAATTCTGATAACTATTTAGGGGAAAAAATGCTATTTCTGTTTGAGATGAAGTACCCTATAGATCAAACGTAATAGATGTAAAACTTTTGTTACGACTATTCCCCTTAAATGAATATTTTTCTATTTTAGAAGATTTATCGTCAACCAATCCATATAAAAGAGCCCAGGCAGTCAAAGTACTTTAACACAGAAATGAATTATTTCACATCCTTATTTCAACACTGTTGCTACTGTCAGCTCATAAATAAAAATTGGTTGTGAACTATTAATGACAGAGAATAACGAATTTCTGTTTTTTTTTTCTTTCCATGAAGAGATCAAGTTGTTTTTCATCATTTCTCTATAAACATACTTCTTCCTAATATCCTAGAATAAGATTCACTCTTTTTATATTTCATTTTATTGGGGATCTCTTAATATTCATACTGTGAAAATAATGTATGAATTTATTCATCTTCTAAAAAAATTATGAGTCTACTTAATTTTTTTCAGAATATTTTCAAAATATCACATACACACACACACAAACACACACACGGCAAGCACTATCTAGAATTGTCATGTGATTAAATGATGGATTGGATTGTAGCTGATTAAATTAATAGATGAATATGTCTCCAGGTAAAAATAATTGCTGTCCACCAATAAGAGTAATTTAAAAGATAAAGACGTCCTTGGACTGAACTCAACTCCTTTTTATGTATAATTTTATGTATAAAAAATAACAAAGAGAACAATTCATACAGACTAATATAATATGATAAAAAGAAAAGAATAAAATAAAAAAGAAAGCTATAAGTACAAAAAAGCAAAAACTTAAAAGAAAAATAGAAAAAAAATACAAAGTAGCTTACAATATATTTACAGCAATTATAGATACTATTACAAATTTTCCTATTACTCTATGGTTACCACATAACTTTTTTCTATGATCTATTCTGCCTAATAATCAAAACATAAATAATAAATCTATTTTTTGCTGTCAGCCAAACAGTTGTATCTGACTACCACTCTAGGATCAACACTCTCCATGCCCCTCTATCTCCACTGCCTCCTTTATTTCCTCCATGGTCATTGCATTTATAGCGGGGGTGTCAAACTAAAGTTGTCATGGTGACGTCATATGACATACTGGGACTTTTTTCCCCTTCACTAAACTGGGAGAAGGTGATGCCAGCACATGACGCATCTGGCCCACGGGCATGAATTTGACATCCCAGCTTTATAGTGTCCAGTTTTTCACATTCATGAAAAAAAATTATAAGGAATTTTCAGTCAGAAATAAACTTTCTGATTGTCTCAGCTGATAATCTCACTAATCATTTCTCCAACATAAATAACATTTATTCATTTACAAGGAGTCCTCGACTTACAACAGTTTACTTAGCGACCATTTGAAGTTACAATGGCACTGAAAAAAAGTGAGTTATAACCTTGTTTCACACTTATGACTATCACAGTATCCTCATGGTCATGTGATTTACATTTGGATGCTTGACAAGTTGTTCATATTTATCAGCATCACAGCGTCCTGGGCTCATGTGACCTTCTGATGAGCAAAACCAATAGGAAGCTAGATTCACTTAATTACCGGGTTACTAATTTAACAACTGAAATGTTTCACTTAACTAACGTAGCAAGAAAAATCATAAAATGGGGCAAAATTCACTTAACAAATTTCTCACTTAGCAACATAAATTTTGAGCTCAATTGTGGTCCTAAATTGACAACTACCTGTATTTGTATTCCCTACCCCGTTGGTTAGTTTTATAAATAATACAAGGCAGTGAACATATTGAACAATACATCTTCTTCCTTCTGTTTTCCCCACCACAACCCTGTGAGATAGGTTGGGCTGACAGAGAGTAACTGGCTCAAAGTCACCCAGCTGATGACTTTGATGCAAACTTTGTGCACAGATTAAGATTGCTGTCAGTTTAGGAAGCCATATTAGCACCAGACACTTCCACATTGCCATATTCTTGAGCCATATTTTGGGAAAATGGGAGGAGGAAATTTCTTGGAACGTATGTGGCTAGACATAATAGCATTTTTCTTCTAAGTCAAGGTCATGTTGTTTCTGCACCTGGCAGAGGAGTGGTTGAAGGGGCATCTCAAGTTGCGATGGATGGTGATTGGAACATGTGATGCAATGAGGGGTGCAGAAGGTGGATTTGTAATACTTATTGAAGGGAAACCCGGAACTTTCAGATTCAGGATTTCCCAGATGTGCCAGTTTATTACTCTAATAAAAGAAATCTTTGAGAAGATATCTGTCTCGGAGTTATAGATTGGAGTTGAGGTTTTCTGGAATGCTGACATTTGCTGCAGTCATAACAATAGCACTTATATACTGCTTCAAAGTGTTTTACAGCCCTCTGTAAGCAGTTTACAGAGTCAGGATATTTCCCTCAATAATATGGATCCTCATTTTACCCACCTTGGAAGGATGGAAGGCTGACTCAACTTTGAGCCTCGTGAGATTTGAACTGCCAAATTGCAATCAGTCAGCAGTCAGCAGAAGTAGTCTGCAGTACTGCATTCTAACCACTGTGCCACCACAGCTCTTGTCATCATGTATAAAACAAAGTTTTGTTACCTTTTTCTAATTTTTTTGTCTATTAATCCCGAGAAAAACCTATGATATAATAGGTTTAAAATAATAAAAACTCAAAGAAGTAATGCAAGATTGGAAGATGTGGAGAGACCTCACCTAACCAGACCCATCTCTAGAATCATCAAGAGTCAGACATGACTGAATGAATAATGTCATTATCATCAATAATTGTCAATAAGAAAATCATTGACAAGTATAATGTCAATGTACTTGACAGTATACCACCTCCAATAATTCTTCTCTTAGTTGTTTTTTATATTACTCTTAACAAAATTATAATCTTGTGATAAGTTAGCCAAACTACTAGTGACTTCATTTGATACCACATATTTGACCTGTCACTCTATGAAAGAAATGTATTTACTTAAGTAACAAGGGTTCCAAGTATTACGATATAGATAAGGCTGACCAGTACCACGGAGAAATAATTTTGGAAAAAGAGTCGTAGCAAAGAAGTAAGGACTAATAGAAAATATCAAGATCTTGGTATATTAACCTGAGCAGGTGGCTGGATCACTCAAAGTAGGTTCACAAGAGGAAACTTGAAGAGAAGAACTATTCTATAGTTAGGTACATCATTACATGACAATCTACATAATCTTTGTTGAGAATTATCAGGAAAAAGTCATCAAAACTAATGGAATATGGATGTATTATAACCAGGTTATTGTGATGTTGAAAAGAATAGAACCATAAACCTTACCCATGATGTCTATCTTTCTCAACCATGGCTGTTTGACAATATATGGACTTCAACTCCCAGAATTCTGCAGCCAGCATAAGTGGAAGTCCATGCATTGTCAAGCTGCCAAAGATGAGAAATATTGTTTTAAGTTAATGTCTTCTTAACAAATTACTTGATGGGTTATTATTGGCATTACACTGCTTTCTAGTAAGGCCACATTAGATAATAACCAAGCTAATTTGCATAAAAGCAAAATAGCTTAGATTCTCTTGTAAACTGCTGAAGATGATATTGTAGTACAGGGCACTTCAGGCAGGAAGAAATATCAAGGGCATAGCATATGGTATTAATTCTGCATCTGGAAACAGCCCTGGAGCAATTTGCTCTCTTATCATAACTTTTATGCTTGTAAAGGGGAGAAAAATGGAGCAACATTGGCTGAGTTGAAAGGAAACATGATAATCCACTGTGATATCCAACAATTCCAGTGTGAGTTACAAGAATGAATATGTAGTTGAACATGTCTTTTATATTATTCAAATTTTCACTGGCTTAGTAGGAAAGCATAAATACTAAATTTTCTATTTCTCTGTCTTTCATACACACAGAGAATGAAAATGCATCCATCCATCTCTTTCACAAGTGAGCAAGTGTATGTCCCCAAACCCCCTGTTTAGGTATCAGCTGAACAATCTACATTTCTTTATCTCTTTAGATTTCTAAGACTACCCAACTTATGGATAATTCTTGATGATATGCAAAAAAGGAATCACTGTATATTAAACAAAAGATTTGTATAATAGAAGGGAAAGACATACTCTCTAAACAAACTAGACATAATACAATCCAACTGGACACAACCCAACCACTTGACTCTTCACAAGACTCTCACTTGACACACTCACACTTGACCCATCACAAGCCCTTATAAACAGAAGAACACTGACACTGACATTCCCTAAATTCTGCTAAAGATGTGACCCAGTCTGGTAATGAAATGTTCTGAAACCAACCCACAGGCTCAGAGAACAAACCTTCACCTTCACAACACAACCAGCCCAAGCAAGCTGAAAAGCAACCAAAGAGCAATTTAACTATGACAAGAGACTGGTGGAAATATCCTCCACCTTTAAAACTGCCCTAAAGAAAAAAAACTAATGTAGTTGTATCTTGAGCCTTCAGTAACTTTGTTCATGGCCAAGGCTGCCAGACAGCTGTGAATTTCTGAGCCATTCTATACTCTTGGTCCATGAAGGATGGTTAAACTGTATTGGAGATTCCATTGTTAATCAGATAAGAGAGTCTGACAAGCCTGGCAAGGAGATCAACACAACAGCAGCAAATCCAACTGGTCTATAAGTGTCCAACCTCACCACAGGGTCTCACATCTGCTTATCTTGGAGCAGTTCTTCAGAAAGCTATTAAGTCTTCCCAGATAACAACTGGTATTGCATCTCATCTTAGCAGGTAGAAGTTTTAATAAAAAGGTTAACTTTTTGTTCTCATCATGATCCCAACCCAAGCCGATAGGAATTGTCCTCTCATTACGAATATGGGTACTCCTGGACTTGCCACTATTTGTTTAGCGACCATTCAAAGTTATAACATTAAAAAGCAGTTACTTATGACTAGACCTCGCACTTACAACCAGCACAGAATCCATACTGTCACATCTTTAAAAATTCAGGCACTTGTTAACCCTCATGTATTAATTATGGTTGCAGCATTCTGAGATCACGTGCATTTCCAACCTTACTAGCCAGGTTGCAATCAGCAAAATCAATGGGAAAAACTGGATTTAACAGATTAACAGAGTTGGATCAACTCTGTTAATCTGTTAAATCCAGTTTTTCCCATTGATTTTGCTGATTGCAACTTGGCTTGTAAGTAACCTAGTCCAACCTCCCACCCAAGCAGGAAACCCTACACCATTTCTGACAAATGGCAGTCCAATCTCTTCTTGAAAGCTTCTGGGGATGAAGCTCCCACAACTTCTGAAGGCAAGCTGATCCATTGGTTTATTGTTCTCACTGTGAGACAAATTCTCCTTATTTCTAGGTTGAATCTCTCCTTCAGTTTCCATCCATTATTCCTTGTCTAGCCTTCAGGTGCTTTGGAGAATAGTCTGACCCCTCCTCTCTATGGCAGCCCTTCAAATACAGTACTAGAACTGTTATCATGTCTCCCCTGGTCCTTCTCTTTATTAGACTAGCCATGCCCATTTCCTGCAACTGTTCATTGTATGTTTTAGCCTCCAGTCCTCTAATCATCTTGGTTGCTCTTCTCTGCACTCTTTCTAGAGTCTCAACATCTTTTTATAGTGTGATCAAATCTGGATGCAGTACTCTAGGTATGTCCTTACTAAGGCTTTATAGGGTGGAATTAGTACCTCACTGAATCTTGATTGTATCTCTCTGCTATTGGCTTTTTCGGCTGTTGCCACACACTATTGGCTCATATTTAATCGGTTGTCCACTATTTTAAGGATTTGTTTACAGCCATGTGTGGTTCACAAACAGGGCTACAGGAGTGATTCAATTAAAACTGGAGCAAAAAGTCATAAAATGAGGCATGACTCATTTAATAATCACCTTGCATAGCAACAGAAGTTCTGGTCCCAATTGTAGTTGTAATTCGAGGCCTACCCATAATAGGTATCAAGAATGCTAACGCTTGCCTGCTTTTTAAAAAATTGGATAATAACAGCTAGCCATACACTATGCACATATGCATAGAAAGTCCAATCCTGGACTTTCTATGCATATGTGCATAGTGTATGGCTAGCTGTTATAATCCTGGGCTTTCTCTGTTATTTTATTGAAAAGCTTTTGGAGACTTGTTGGGAACAATAAGGGCCCATATTTTCATCCATATTAACAGCACCAGCTGGTGACTTATCTTTTTTTTCTTTCTTTAGAAGGGAATTTTGTCTCACCAATGTATACAATATATGCATGTACTTATTGTAATGTAAGCAGTGCCCCAGCTCTCTGTGGTTAGATGAGAGAAATAATTAGACGAACAAGTAGACTAGATCTCTCTGGCAAGAAAATGGTGTTTATTTCGGTGTTAAGCACTAATGATTTTTGAAAAAAAAACCTGTTATCATTTCTTATTAGATATGCATCTTCCTACTTTGGAGATGTTTATTGTGCCTTCGTTCTTTCAAGCTTAGATGTCTCATACATTATTTTTTATTTAAAAGGTTTCTAGCCTGCCTTTTTGACAAAACAACTCCAGCTAACAGCAAGAAAATAAAAAAAAATAAAAGCTGCAGCTACTTGAAAAATACTGGAATAAATACTCAGGTCTGAAAGCATCTGAGCAAAACTTAAATTATAGAGATAAATGCATTTTGTTTAAACTCTGGGAAACATCCACCTTAAACTGTTCATCAGAAATAATGAATGGCTGTAGTTTTTGTCGAGATGAGGTCACATGTTAGTCATATTTAAGTGTAACAAGGCCCACAGGTGCCCAGTTCGAGGCATGATGGTACCTTTTGCATACTGTTGTGGTTCGCTGGCAACCAGTGCAGACAGCAGAGGTATCGGACAGTGAGGACGAAAGAGAACCAGTCAGGGAGTCTGGCGAGGACTTGGACGAGGGTCCTACATCCAATGCAGAGACCATCTGAGAATGAGAGTCTGGCAGCAGCGAAGCAGAGGACCCAGTGCGCATGTGTGCAGAGCTGCTATGAGGCAAGAGCAGCTTAAGCAGAAGGGTTAGAATTAGGGTGACTTGGGAGCAAAGTTGGGAAGTGATTGCCCCTCGCCTAAGGGATAAAAGTCAGTCCTCAATGACAAAGAGCTTTGCAAGAAGCAAAGCAGTTCAGTAATCTCCGAGTCCTTCGTGAAGCTCTGTACTCTGGTTGGTTTTTTCTAGGTTTTTGGCTTGATTTATGTTAGCCTTAATTGGACGGCTGTTTCTTGGCAGCATTCGACAGCACTTAAAAGTGTGCTCTTATCTGGAGGAACTGTGTCAAATGAGCATTGACAGGGAATGCAAGTAATTTCCAGCGTCGCATTAAAAAAGATTTTACTTTTAAAGTCAGTTTGCATTTTATTAAGTTTGACGAAGCTTGAGCCAGAACACATACTATTGTCAATCAGATGGTCTGAATTTAGCATTTGCATTATTCCTGTGATAGTATCATTATGCATGTGACCTGAAGAAACCTATAGGGTAAATAATCCTTAACTTACAACCACAATTGAGCTGAAAATATCTCTTACAAAGCAAGTTAAGTGAATTTTGCCCATTTTACAGCCACAGTTGTTAGTGAATCAGTTGTTAAGTTAGGAACATAGTTGTTAAGTGAACAAGTGGGTTTCATTATTAACTTTGCTTATCAGAAGGTCACAAAAGGTGATCACATAATAATAAACTATACAGTATATGCCTTCAGTTGTAAATAAGCTGTTGATCCAGTTCTACAGAAGAATTATTGAGTCTGTCATCTGCACCTCTATAACTGTCTGGTTTGGTTCTGCAACCCAATAGGACAGACACAGACTTCAGATGATAATTAGAACTGCAGAAAAAACAATTGTTACCAACCTTCCTTCAATTGAGGACCTCTATGTTGCAGGAGTCAAAAAGAGGGCTGTGAAAATATCTACAGACACTCACATCCTAGACCTAAATTATTTCAACTTCTACCCTCAAAATGACACTAAAGAGAACAACTAGACACAAGGACAGTTTTTTCTCAAACTTCATCACTCTGCTAAACAACTAATTCCCACTACACTGTCAAACTAAGACTGTATTACTATTATTTTTCTCATCCTTCCTATTATCTATCTCCTCCCACTTATGACTATAATCTTGTTGCTTGTATCTTTATAATTTATATTGTTTTTTGGTTCCTGGTATGCTTTGATTGCTTATTAATAACCTATGCCTATCACTAAGTGTTGTATCTTATGATTCTTGATGAATATTTTTTTTTCTTTTTATGTAGACGAGTACATATGCACCAAAGACAAATTCGTTGCCTGTCCAATCACACTTGGCCAATAAAGAATTCTATTCTATTCTATAACCTTGGGACACTGCAGCTGACAACTGACTTGCCAAGTGTCCGAATTTTGATCATTTGACCATTGGTCATAAGTGTGAAAAATGGTCATAATTCACTTTTTTCAGTGTAACTTCGAACAGTCACTAAGTGAATAGTTGTATGTTGAGGACTATTTACTTCAGCTTTATTATTACCTTTATTGTCAGAGTACAACATGTATATAATGAGATTGGCTGAGCTTCCCTTCGTGCACACACATCCATACAACTCACAATGAGGACAGAAGTCTCTAACCCAGTCCCAATCATATTACACTATGTGACCTTGTTGCACAACTTGCTGGCCCCGCAAATCTATTGAGATACAAAATTTCTGAACTTTCCCAAGAAGTAGATAAATCCAAGACTTCAACAGGTTCATTTTTTTAAAAAAAATAATAATTTTTCCAAGCCAGACGTTTCCTCAATGTTTGTATAATTCAGTTCTCGGAGTTTTTAGCAATACGATGCCTAGCAGAATTCTAGAATTTAAAATTTGTGCAACTGGAAGATATCCTGGTTAGAAAAGGCTGATGAGAAAGATAGCTTGTCTGGAAGAACATCTGGACATTCTCTGTTGTGTGTTTATCAATTAATCTCCCTGTGCCCATTTGTGCCAATTCAATATCACATGATAATAATAATTTGAATAATAAGCAATTATTATTCCCCCAAAGCTATTTATGACTTAGTTGTGGATT
The DNA here is from genome assembly GCA_023653725.1 of Bungarus multicinctus. Lineage (NCBI taxonomy): Eukaryota > Metazoa > Chordata > Lepidosauria > Squamata > Elapidae > Bungarus > Bungarus multicinctus. The sequence goes on along the minus strand of CM042840.1, from coordinate 14,231,760 downwards.
TCTCACAATTGCACATAACTACAATCACATGACCACATTTTGGGCATTTGGCAACTGAGTCACCTTTAGAATTCTTTATAGAATAGAATAGAATTGTTTATTGGCCAAATGTGATTGGACACACAAGGAATTTGCAAATGCTCTTAGTGTACATAAAAGAAAAGATACATTCGTCAAGAGTCAAGAATCATCAGGTACAACACTTAATGATAGTCATAGGGTACAATCAACAATCAAATTATACTAGAAAACAGTCAGTATAAATTGTTAGGATACAAGCGACAAAGTTGCAGTCATACAGTCACAAGTGGGAGGGGATAGGTGATAAGAAGTGATGAGAAGATTAATAGTAATAGTAGTGCAGACTTTATAAATAATTGGACAGTGTTGAGGGAATTATTTGTTTAGCAGAGTGATGGCGTTTGGGGAAAAACTGTCCTTGTGTCTAGTTGTTCTGGTGTGCAGTGCTCTATAACGTCGTTTTGAGGGTAGGAGTTGAAACAGTTTATGGCTGGGATGTGAGGGGTCTGTAAATGTTTTCACAGCCTCTTTTTGACATGTGCAGTATACAGGTCCTCGATTGAAGGCAAGTTGGTAGTAATTGTTTTTTCTGCAGTCCTAATTATCCTCTGAAATCTGTGTCTATCTTGTTGGGTTGCAGAACCAAACCAGACTGTTATAGAGATGCAGATGACAGACTCAATCATTCCTCTGTAGAACTGTATCAGCAGCTCCTTGGGAAATTTGAGCTTTCTGAGATGGCGCAGAAAGAACATTCTTTGTTGTGCTATTTTGATAACGATTTTGATTTTAGGTCTACATTTTAGGTTTTGTGATATGATAGAACCTAGAAACCCTGAGGCCCTTGTTTTGTGGGGTGCCTCAGAGGTCTGTGCTCTTGCCCCCGCTGTTCAACATTTATGTGAAGCCGCTGGGCGAGATCATCCGTGGTTTGGGGGTAGAATTCCATCAGTATGCTGATGACACTCAGCTATACATTTCTACCCCAGGCCACCCCAACAAAGCCGTTGAAGTGATGACCCGGTGCCTGGAGGCCGTGCAGAGTTGGATGGGTCTTAACAGGCTTCGTCTCAACCCAACCAAAACCGAATGGCTGTGGTTTCCTGCGCCCAGATACAGCCAGCTTACTCCATCACTGGCCGTGCGGGAAGAAATTTGACGCCCACAGAGAGGGCGCGCAATCTGGGTGTCCTCCTGGATGTACAGCTGTCGTTAGAAGATCACATAGCGACCATTGCCAGGGGGGCTTTTTGTAAGGTCCATCGGATCTACCAGTTGCAGCCCTTTCTGGATCAGGGCGCTCTTTGCACGGTCACTTCTGCTCTCGTCAACTCCCACCTAGACTATTGCAATGCTCTCTACATGGGGCTCCACTTGAAGAGCATCCGGAGGCTTCAGCTGGTGCAGAATGCGGCCGCGCGTGTGATTCTGGTGGCTCCTCGGAGTTCTCGTGTTACACCGCTCCTGCGTGAGCTGCATTGGCTTCCGGTGGCCTTCCGGGTGTGATTCAAGGTGTTGGTGATCACCTTTAAAGCACTCCATGGCTTGGGACCCGGGTACTTATGGGACCGCCTGCTGCTACCATCGGCCTCCCACCGACCGGTGCGCTCCCACAGGGTGGGCCTCCTTGGGGTGCCGTCAGTTGGACGATGCCGGCTGGCGGCCCCGAGGGTGTGGGCCTTCTTTGTGGAGGCACCTCCCTTTCAAACGAGTTGCCCCCAGAGATGCGAACCATCACTGACTTGCAGACCTTCCACCGCGCATTAAAGACCCACCTCTTCCAATAGGCCAGTCTGGCCTAGTATCAATTACTAGGGTTTTGTGGTAATTTTTAACTTTTTTACCCTGTTTTTATTGTGTTATTTCAGCCACTTGTTTAATTCTTTTTAAATCTATTTTAAATTTTTTATTAATTGTGTGGTTTTATCTTGGCTGTACACCACCCCGAGTCCCATTTTGGGAGAGGGGACAGTATAAAAATTAAATAAATAAATAAATAAATTTGCAGGTCTCTATTGTTGATACTGTGTTGGCTAGTATTGTAAGAGGTGGTAGTGTGGGAGGGTTTCTTCTTAAGTCTACCACCATTTCTACGGTTTTAAGTATGTTGAGTTCCAGATTGTTCCAGTTACACCATGAGGCAAGTTGTACAATCAGTCTGTACAATCAGTTTACAATCTTTACAATCAGTTCAGCATTTCATGGCCAGGTTTATAACATTTTTGCTAGTTTCTGGCCTTTTCAGTTCATTTCTGGCAAAACAACGCCCCTAGCAATGTAGTGATTTGCTTAAAGACCATACCGTTTGCTTGACAATTCTTGCAAAATAGTCATAAACTCATGTTTAGTCACACTTACAGACACAACTATCATGATTTACAGTGAAAATTCCATATTCCATTACAATTGTAAGTCAAGGGCTATCTGTATCATCTTTTAAGCTCCGCAGTCATAAATTATTATGTGTAAATGTTAAGTACAGGTAATCCTCAACTTAAAGCCATAATTAAGTCCAAGTTTCTATTGCTAAGCAAGATAGTTGTTAAGTGAATTTTGCCCCATTTTACAACCTTTCATACCATGGTTGTTAAGAGAATCACTGCCGTTGTTAATTAGTAACACTGCTGTTACTAGAATAGAATGAAGTGGAGTGGAGTAGAATGGAATGGAGTGGAGTGGAGTAAAGTAGTTAAGTGAATCTGGCTTCCCCATTGACTTTGCTTGTCAGAAGTTCACAAAAGGAGATCACGTGATCTACAGAATGCTGCAACTGTCATAAATATAAGCCACTTGGTCAAGCATCCACATTTTGATCAAGTGACCATGGGATGCTGCAATGGTCATAAGTGTAAAAACGGCCATAAGCCATTTTGTTCAGTGATGTTGTGACTTTGAATGGTCACTAAACATTATAAGTTGAGGACTACTTTTATGCAATATGTGAAAAGAATCTCAGAATCAAATCTTAATGGAAAGCCAATTGTTTTCAATTGTAGTTATTGAAGATACTAACTTTACCTCCTGCACCCCAGATATTAATCCTTCAAGTATTATCACATTTGTATCTCTCTCTTCTCTTAAAGAACCTTAGTGTAGCACTATGTCCCTACAGCAATTTTGCTAGAAAAAGAGAAGTAAGGGGTAGTTTTCCCAAGGCAATGTAATGTAATGTAAGCGCACCAACGTGCCTACCCGTCCCTGTCCTATTGTTTCTTTTATTTTTCTTATATGTATCCATGTATTCATAACTATGTTTTACTTATACCTATTATCTTGTAAGCAATTGACAAACCAAATAAAATAAATAAAAATAAAATAAATAAATAATGGACTTGGATGAGGTTCTGAAGTCGTCATCAGATTCAAATCCAGCATATTATCCGTTAGATTTCACCAACTTCATAATTAGACTCCAGAGTGACTTCAGAGCAGCTGAACAGAACAATTTTTATTAAGGCACCTCGACACAAGCAGAAAGAGAGGCTGAGATCTAGATCAATAACAGTAATCGATCCATGCCTGATTTTAAAAGTAGATGCCACTAGAGTAAACACTTCCACACATTTTGAAGAAATAGATAAAATGGTCTGGTTAGAAGGCATTTGTTTTACTGATGGAAAAGACAATGTAAAAAGTCCAAATTCTGTTTAGCACCTGAAGCTGGTTTTTAAATGCAGCTCTGCTGGTGCAAACATATTGTGGCTTACTGCACAACTCCTTGTTTACGTTGGCAAAAAGCTGATTATTAAGACTCAGTTTTCAAAACACATCACTTTGATGTAAACAGGTTCAAAGCCAGTAAGGTGTGCAGACAATATTAAGTCACCTTGGGATTCCGTTAAAATAGTTTTTGAACTGAAAGATTTATTAAAAAAGGAAGAGTTAGCCACACTCAGTCATTCAAAAAATGTCTATCCTCACAATTCTTGGAAAATGATGGGAAATGATGGTAATGCAAACTCAGATAAAGTTCCAAGTTTTCAAAAAGATAAAAAAATGGGGAAAGTTTTAAATACCTGTGACTGTTAATTTCTTATGGAGTCCTTGGTGCTTTCTCAGCTGAGCTCCCGTTACTTGTCCCAACTTCTGCCAACCTAACATAGAAAGCATATAAAAATGTAAGTAGAAAAATAGGGACCACTTTGGTGGGAAGGTAACAGTGTTCCATGCATCTCAGGCATTTAGTCATCCTGCCACATGACCATAGAGATAACTTCGAACAGCGCTGGCTCTTCGGTTTTGTAATTGAGATGAGCACCACCCCATAGAGCTGGAAATGACTAGCATGTATGTGTGAGGGAAACTTTTACCCTACTAATTATTTGATTGCTTGTCTGAAGTGGTAGTTCCTTGACTGGGTTATTGTTTACTGCTTGATTGTTGGTGTGGTATAAATCCTGGTGTTAACCCCTGTTTATCTGAGTGTTTATTGTTGGCAAATAAGTGTTTTGGTCTTTTTGATTCTCTCTTTTGAATGAGAACTGGGTGGTCTCAGTTGAGATGTTTTCTTAGGTTTGAGTTCTGCCCAGGATTCAAGTTTATTTGACTGATGTGTTAATAGCAGCTCTTCCTTTCAATTTGTCAAGGTCATTCTCTCTTCCCATTATAGTACAAGCAATCTCACTCAAGAACCACAATTGGGGCTGACTCAGGAAGACACCACATCACATCACATTGCAGTTATACTGCTGGCTTCTCTGTTGACTTTTATTTATTTATTTATTTTATTTATTTATATTCCTTTACCAATAACTCAAGGCAGCAAAGATATCCAACAAATTTTCCTCTTCCTCTTTTCTTCACAACAACCACCCTATCCGGTGAGTTGAGCTGAGAGAGAGTGATTGATCCAAGGTCACTCTTTCAAGGCTGAGACAAGATTTGAACTCACACTCTTGCTTTTTAGCCTGGTGTCTTAACCACTAAATCAGGGGTCTGCAACCTTAAACACTCAAAGAGTCATTTGGATCCGTTTCCCACAGAAAAGGGAGTCACTGGGAGCCACAAAACCTGGGTGGGTGTGGCCAACTCAATGTCACTCACACCCAGTCACATGATACACCCACCCACCATGCCTACCCATGTTTTGTGGCTCCTAGTGTTTTCTATGAGAAATGGGTATCTCTCTCTCTCTCTTCCCTCCCCCCCTCATTTCTGTTTTTTGTATTTTACTTTATCAGACCAGGTGAGGAGTGACTGGGAGGGGAGGGTGAGGGGCAGAGCCAGCCAGTGGTAGGATCACCCAACAGGGACTAACAGCAGAGGGCCCAAAGAGCCACATGTTGCTCCAGAGCCATGGGTTGCTGACACCCACACTAGACCAAACTGGTTCTGATTCTCAGAAGCCTGTTGTGAAAAAATCCTGCGGACATTACATGACGATGGGATTCAGTGATAGTTGTAAGTGCAAGAATCAGCCATAAAGTTATTTTTGGGCACAATCGTAACTCTGAACAATCATTAAACAGGGCAATAGTTAAGTGAGAACTACCTCTATGTACTAACTATTATTCAGTCCAGTAAAAAATAAATATGCAGCAAAGCCACAGAAAGCTATTATCTAGAGCAGAGAGAATTGAAAAGGCAGTGTGGTTCAGAGAAAAGAAACTGAATAGAATAGAAAGATTTGCTACATATTTCATTTTTGTATTTTAATAGTAGAAATCATTAGGGCTGTTTTGTTGTGTGTCCTATTTTTTACCTTTAGACAGGATAGCTTAACTTACTGATCTAAATGTATTTTGTTGGTACAGTTTCCTAACTAACCTCATTATGGCACATTATTGTCATCAGGTTAAAGTAAGCCATGAAACAGAGCTTAAGGCTAGATCAAGGTTTGGTGATCTGCCAAACTGAAAATAGCTTTTAACAGGCTTTTAATCTATTTCATAGGTTATTGTCCCCAGGAGGGCTGTTAAGAGACTGCAGATAAGGGGAAAATATAAGAACAAAAGGTTACCTTTCCACTTACAATTCAGCCACTGATGGTTGGGAATGCAACAGAGATATACCAACAACAATATCCTTATAGGATATAGGAGGTTTTTAAAATACACTTTTAAAATCTTTTTTATATGCATTTATAAATTATTATGTATTTGTGTTGCTCTGGGCTGGGTCGTGAAAATATTTTAAAGCAGGAATGAGCTGAGTTTGATGCTGATTTTTTTTTTTATTGTTATGAGTTTATCAACAGAACATATGCTGCTACTTTAACCAGGTTAAAATATATGGGTATAATTATGAATATGCAAAAAGAAAAATGAAATACTTTTGTTTTATTTCAAAACCAAACAGGCAAAAAGATATTTGCAGATTGTTCTTATCCATGGTTAATAGGTAAAAGCAGTGGGGGCTAATCCAGGGATTCATGTCTGATTATTCTGAGAGAAAAAATATGCCAGAAATGATGGATTTAATCCAGAAAATGCTTGAAAGAAGTAAAAAAAATGTGCCTTTCCCCTTTCTTTTTTTCAGTCTTTAAAGGATAGGTTAATAGGTCATAGGCCACGGGTTTCAAACTCACTGTGTCACGTTGCTGTCACGTGACATTTTGCTACATTTTTCCCTTTCACGGAGCTGGGGTGGGCGCGACCTGCACTGATATATCTGGCCCACAGGCTGCCACTTTGACACTCCTGTCATAGGCAAATGACATCTACTGTGATAAGGATACCGCAGTTTCAGCATTTAGCTTATAACTTTAAACTGGTATCCACACTTACAGGGCAGCACAATGGTGTAGTGGTAAGATGCTGGGCTTGTTGGCTTGAAAGCCAACAGTCTGGGTTCAAGATCCAAACATCATGCAATGGGAGGGGGGGGTGAGTACCCATCTTTGCCTAACTTCTGCCCACCTAGGAGTTTGAAAGCATGCAAACAGAGAAATAGGTATCACTTCAGTGGAAAGGTAGCAGTGCTCCATGACTTCATGATGACCACCATGTCTTTGAATAGTGCTAGCTCTATGGCCTTGAAACCATAATAAAATCTGCAGGAACTTCTTTCCTTTCCTGTCCACACTTAATAGAGATTGAATTCAGTTCCTCCCCCTGGTTTGTCTATGGAGATTCTCAGTCATCCAGGTCGTGGTTGTCCTAAAGGTGCTTTTTCAAGAGCCAACTAAACTTTCTTTGTTTTTCCTTGAAGATCTTTCATTTCTCATCCAAGAAGCTTCTTCATCCCTGACTGGGCTTCTTCAGCTTCTTCCATTCCCCACCTCCCAGTCAGAGCTGAAAAAGCTTCTTGGATGAGAAGCAAAACATCTTCAAAGAAAAACAAGAAAGTCCAGTTGCCTCTTGAAAAAGCATCTTTGGGATTCCCACTGGATTGCTTTTTGTTGCAGGTAAAATCTCTGCAATTAGAAAATTAAGAAACTAGCATGAGAAATATGTAATTTTATTATAGAGTTGCTTGGCGGGGATAGGAGTATCCAGAGCTTGCTCCAAGGGTGATTTGGGCAGAGTCTTTGGAGAATTGAAGAGTTGGCCTGTCTTATGGCTGAATCCTATGTTATTACAATCTTTGGAGGTGCAAAGGATCCTGATCTTGAAATCACAAGGGAAATTACAAAATTTCAATGAGTTTAGTTGATTTTTAAAAATTTCTCCTTCATATTAAAAAAAGTCTAGATATGTAGGACTCATCCTGAACTAACTTCCTTGTTTTTCACCATTGTTCATTGAAAGGCGGGGAGGACACAGCTTCAAAGTTTTTCCAACTGTGAAAATCTCATCTGTTAATTCCCATCCCAGAGCCATGTGCCATCCAGTCAAAGTCAGGTGTTTCAATCTCTTGACCTATGAAGTCATGGATCTGGTCTTGATAAAAACTTTGCTGTTGTTTTTTGTTGGGAACTTCTGTACAGAGCCTAGTGCTAAGTACTTGGAATTTGGCCATTCTTGAGGTATTTCTGCTATTATTATTAATAAACTCCTAGCAGATTATAAGATAGTAGCTGGTTACCTGTGTTTCGCGATGAAACTATGTGATCAGGCTATGCAAGAGAAATTCGGTTCAGTGGCTCAGTGGTGGTTGCTGATTGAAACACATATGGGAATATCGCTCCCACCGCCTTGAGTCCGGAAGCAATTACATAGGTGGAAGACATAGACGTTTTGGTGAGGTACTGACATTTAGTACTGAAGGAGTCCCAGGCTACTCCTGATTGAAGGAGTGGAATGTCTGCCAGTTTGAAATGAGGTAACAGAATGTGAGGCAATTGGCAGTTGGAACAGAATTCTCTTCAGGTGGGGAGGGGGAGTAGAATGTTTAACTCCTTAGTATCAGAGCATGTTAATCAGTGGTGGGATTCAAAAAATTTTACTACCAATTCTCTGGGCGTCGCTTGGTGGACATGGCAGGGGAAGGATACTGTAAAATCTCCAATCAGAGGTGGTATTTGTCGGTTCTCCGAACTACTCAAAATTTCTGCTACCAATTCTCCAGAACTGGTCAGAACCTGCTGAATACCACTTCTGATTTGTTAATAGAAGGCAACTGGCAGCTGGAACAGAGTTCTTTTCAGGTGGGGAGGGGGAATAGAACTCCTTAGCATCAGAGTGTGTTATTATTGTATAAGAAATACTAATGTTCTGATGGTCATTTTGAAAAATCCTTTCTTAGTGAGCACCTGGAAGCCAAGAGGAACATACATGCCAAATTTCAAGTTTGTAAGCTTTATAGTTCTGGAGATTTCGTGATGAGTGAGTGGTACTTGGCTTTTTTATATATATATATATATATATATATATATATATATATATATATATATATATATATATATATATATATATATATATATATATATATATATATATATATATAGATTTAGGTAATATTAACTTGCTTGTATGTATACTTTTTATGTTACTTTTTAAACTTTGTTTGAGCTAATAATAAATGTTAAAATTCCTTAATTTACTAGATTATTCATTGTCTCTGAATCCAAAATAGCCAATTTCCATCTCATCACTGCCCTGACACTTGGTGAAACAGGGCCATGGATCCATGACTCAAATTTTTAATTGCTTTTGCCACTGGGAGATAAGAATTGATCCTCATCTGTTTTTCTGCCTTGTTAGATGTATAGGTTCCAGAAACAATGCAGGGGCTGGACCAGGTTTTTTTCTTGCCCTTGGGTGGCATTTGGCAGAGGAGGTGTTGGGTTAACTCACAAGGGATAAGACCTGTTGCTGTCAGCAGCTGCTGGTTTTGATTCTGACTGAGAACTACATAATTTTCCACATGTAAGGATATTTGCATGTGAAAAAAGATTACAAATGTACAAATCTCAAAAGAGATTTTATCAATAGAGAGAGGGCATTGCTGAAGCTCCAGGTAAGGTGAGCTCATCCTCTCTACAAATAGTAAAAACAAGACAGTCATGTGATTAGCACTGACTAATACAAAAGTATTTAAGGAAAAGTTTGGATAAGAGGATCTCTGATTAAAGTAAAATCATCACAAAGCCAAACTCATCAAAATCATTCCATGTAGACCATGGTTTCAGATAACTATCACATTAGTTTATTGCAAATCCTCTGATGAATTTTCTATTTCCATAGGTATATTTTTTAATTGACTATGAAAAAGCTGTAGGCCCATCACAACTAGCTCTTCTTAGTACCAGTTATACTGGGTTATGTTGAGGATAAGAGTGGAATTTTTGTAGATGGAACATCTTGAATGAAAGAAAATTCTACAGGATCATAGTAGAAAGATGTGCATGAATAATATAATTATATACAGGTAGTCCTCGAATTCAATCGAGCTCAAAATTTCTGTTGCTAAACAAGACAGTTGTTAACTGGGTTTTGCCCCATTTTACCATTTTCCTTGCCACAGTTGTTAAGTAAATCACTGCAGTTGTTAAGTTAGTAATACAGTTATTAGTAATGAAGTTATTAAGTGAATCTGATTTCCCATTGACTTTGCTTGTCAGAAAATCACAAAAGGTGACAACATGACCCAAAGACACCACAACCATCATAAATATGATCCAGTTGCCAAGCATCTGAATTTTGATAGCAATCATTGTAAGTGTGACAAGTGGCTATAAATCACCTTTTTCAGTGCTGTTGTAACTTTGAATGGTTATTAAACGAAATGCTGTAAGCCAAGGACTATCTAGTAGTTATTCATTATGAGCCGATCAGTTTGGGTGTATCTGTGTATAGGTGGAGCAAAGATTTTCATGTGGCTATTGTGTTCCTAATTCTGCTAACTCTTAAAACTTGCTGTGAGAAAAGGGTTTTTAAAATAAGCTTTTTAAATTTAAAAATAAGCTTTAATAAATTTAAAAATAAGCTTTAATAAATTTAAAAATAAGCTTTTTAAATTTTAAATCAGGGTTCAAAATATAAATTGGTGGACGTGAGAATCCACATTCCATTGTTTCTTTTCTACCCTGGTCAGCTTGAGGTATGAAACCTGACTATTGATAAAAAAAATAATAATAATTGCATAGGACAAATGTGTAAAATTTATAATGTGTGCACAACTATGATGAGAAAAGGTGACTGATCCTGGCCAATGCGATAATACCAGATATTAATATAATCTAGATTAGTAGTGGACTCCTATTGATTTGGAAGATAAAAGGCTGCTACAAACAGGTAGAGAATGTTGTTTTGTTTTTCTTTTTTAAAAAAAAAACATGAAAGTTGGGCTTTAAAACCTAAATCTTCTTTATCCTGGAAAAGTAGATGAAAGAGCTTGAAGAGGATGGGAGCTTTGTCTGATCTGCTAGAGTTATTTTGGTTTCTCTCCTTCCATGAAAAGGCAAAGCTGTAGGATGGGAGCATTTATGAGGAATTGGTGTGGAGAAAGGGCATAAGAAAAGAAAAAGTCTGCTGGAAACTTCTGCAAAGTTATTTTCAAGGTTTTTTTTTTTTTCTTTCATCTTCAAAATTGAAGTGGCTTATCAAACTTAGTGGCGTCTGAAATCGGATTTCCTTATCCCAGAATGTATGTCACCCTTTGGTTCACCACCAAAGAGCACTCAGCTGAAAAGAATAAGATAGTAGGCTAGGTAGGTTGGTGTGTTGGTGCTGTTGATTTTGCAGCACTGATTTAAGCAATGTAAAAAATACCAAACTTTCAGAGTTCCCAAGCATTTTGCATAAGCTCCTGCTGAAAAGTCTTCAAAGGGTCAAGCAGCACAGAAGCAGCTGCCAAAACGAAGCCTTCCCCATTGCCTTTGTCTGCCTTTGTCCAACCTACAGAGAGAAGGGAGGAGATTGTGGGGGGGGGGAGGGGAGGCAAATGGCCAATTTGAGGAGAAAATGAGTGCCAGATGGCTTGCAAAAACTGGATGCATCTATTCCCCAGCAAACAATCAGGAAAGTCATTTGGTAATGACAGCAAATAACAACTGGGGATTGCGTTTAAGCCGAGCTTCTCTCTTTTAAGTCTTTTGTCTACTTTTATACCAGTTCGGTGGTGCTGTCACTGAAGGTCACTCTTCAGGAAAGTCCCTAATTAAGATTTCTGCCTGCAGCAAATTGTAAGAAGTATCATAAATCACACTGGAGCAGCCCAGCTACCAATCGTTGACTATCCTGAGTCATGTGATAGAAGCAAAATTAGATAGTTTTGTTGAGCTGAGCATCATTTGATACTGGGATTGAAAAAGCTGCTCTCCCAGTACAAAATCACTGGGAGAAAAGAAGTCATCTTTGGAACTAAACAGAATTGTTTAAAATAAAAGTAATGAAAGATCGTAGTTAAAGGATAAAGAAAATGGAAACTCAGAATCAAATCCCCACTGAGACCTAAAATTAACTTCCTGATTATCATTTAGCTTTCAGAAATTCAGATCAATACATTTCAGAATCACTGTGAAAATCAGAAAGAGGGAAGATTAACTATATTCTTTTCCTTAAGTCCTTTCAAGAAAAAAATAGGGATATATATGTAAACAGTGGCTGTTATCGTAATGTTTATTATCTCTTTATTTGTGAAAATCTTGTCCAACTTTTTATTAAACACAGCCCAAATTTAATACAGCAAAACAAAACAAGGATACCACTTTAGGTTAAAATGACAAATTGTCACCAAAATATCATTACAACACTAAACAGCATAATAGCATGTTCAACCAAAAATTCTTTAATTGACCCCAAAGGTTAATTAGATTCAGACCCAATAAAAGGAATTGCTACTCCTCCTTTTAACTATTATGATCATCCTTGTAATTGATTAGCCTAGTATCCAGATATAATGTCCATGTAGACTTTCCTACTGCTCAATTGCCATGTTTTTTTGTAAAGCCAGTAGCTATACAGGAGCGATGTCTCTAAATAGTGAAACTGATTTGAAACTGATTTCAAAAAAGGTGATGCCTATTTAGAACAATTCTGTCTAATTATATCAATCAAAATAGTAACTGTGCAATGCGGGAAAACTACTAAACCACAACTCAGCTGTATTATTTAAATTCTTTTTAATTGTTACATTAAAAAAAATCACAAATCAAGTTAAAATAATGTTATTTCAAAAGTAGGATCCATAATTTTATCAGACTTGATTGGATTAGTATATATTCATAATGGCAGTCCTGAGATACAACTATAACTGAGCCCACAACCACATGACAATCTGATCTTCCTATCTTTTTTGCGGTGGTTGTTAAGCAAACTGATTACTTGCTATCAGGTGGGGGGGGGATTTTGCCAGACCCAGAAGTAAATACCAGTTTCCTTCAAAAATATCATGTGACTATAGGATGCTGTAAACATAAATGCAGGTTGGTTGCCAAGTGACAAAATGCAGTCATGTGATTACGAAGGGGCAGATGCCAGAACTTTAAAACCAGATCATAAATAGCTTTTTCAGAGTCCATTGTAAATTTGAATAGCTACTAAGAATCCAGTTGTAAGTTGAAGATGACCTATATTGTAAAGGGCAAGCTAAGTAAATAAACTATCAGAAAGAAAAGAAAAATAACAACTTCTCTGTAGACATTTGGATTGGCTGTCTTATCTACTGGCAACAGTATGTCTCCTTTTGCAAGTCCAGTTGAGCACACTTTGGCTGGTTCTTACTTCTTAATTCTTAATTGTTAATTCTGACAAATTAACTTCCCTCTAACCCAGGAGTGTCACACTCAAGGCCCGTGGATCAGATCTGGCCCGCAGGATACTTAAATCTGGCCTGTTAGGCTGGCATGGAAATAGCAAAGGACCACAGGATCACTCTGCTAGTGAAAACAGGATGCAGAGTAGTGCATGCAGCCTCCCCATGCCCCATTTTCACTAGCAGATCAGTGGTGGGATTCAAATTGTTTTACTATCAGTTTGGTGGGTGCAGCTTGGTAGGCGTGGCTTGGTGGGCATGCTTTGCCTAATGCCGGCATGTAGCTTTCCCCACACCAGCTGAAATCTGCAGTGCCAATCAGCTGAGAGATAAAGAAGAGAAAAGTGCAGGGGTGGGTAAGAAGGTGCTTTTCTCTTAGTTTTCCTCTCAGCTGATTGTGGAGGATTTTTTTTTCCTCCTCTCAGCTGATCATCGGCTTTTTTTTTACTACCGGTTCAGTTGAACTGGTCCAAACCGGTAGCATACCACCACTGTGGCAGATGCTGCAGGAAGCAACCATCCTGTATACATCACCACCACCACCACTCCAGCTGGCTTGCGGAGGAGAACTATAATGCTGCTCTGGTCCTCAAAGAAATCCAGCCATGTTCTAATCTAACAAATTAACTTCCTTTCAGCTTTGGTCCTTCAGTAAATAGGAAGTCCGCAGGGAATTAGGGAGGTAATTCGTGTGATGAAATGAAGAATACTATAAGTGACAGAGAGGTCATTTCCCCATATCTCTTACAATAGGAATCTAAAGTATTGAATCTGTTGGATTCCTCTCTGTTTGGTTTTAGCCAGAGTACTTTCATCTACCACAGAACTGCAATAGTGTTAGAATAATGACTGCAGAGTGTCCTGAACTCTGTGTAAAATCAAGAGGAAAGACTCTTGGTTCAGCTTTCTATACTTTGCAAGACTTCTAACAAAAGCTTGAAGGCTATTAACTTTTTTTAATTTTCAAAAGGGTTGAGAAAAACACAGCTCATCCCAATTCAGATGGGAAGGTTTGATCTATCACTGATTTTATGAAGTTTCAAAGTATAACAATCAGAATAGTCTTGTGTTACTAGCTGTTTGTTTGTCTAACTTTTATGCCATCTCAATGAAGCAACTCTAGGAAGTGTATCAAATATTAAAACAATAAATAAAGACCATAAATTTAAAATTCAATTAAAAGTCAGATTGTCCACATCACTTGGCATGGCATAGCTCAATGCTGCAAAATGGTATGTTTTGTACACTTCTACCCCTACATATCCCTTTTATGTCCTTTTGGTTTACTTTGATGTAGCATGTCTTGCACAGCTTTTAAAATTCAAAGTCTGTGTTCTTTTCATAGCAGAAAATGAAGATTATTCTATGTTCCCTTGTTATAAGTAAAGCAATAAAAGAAAGACAAATACAGTATGTGAAATGGCAGGGATAGGGCATTTGTGTTCTTTCTTCTTTGAACTCTTTTGCAGGATTCATAGGCTTAATTTTTGGAGAGGAACGATCATAAAGATTTATTATCATAGAGCATAGATGTTTGAAAAGAATCATATTCCATAATTTCCTTATTTCCTAGGCTGCCTTCCCCTATGTAATCAAGAGAAAATCAAAACAAAAGAAACAACAATGTGTGCTTAGTTTTTGTTTACTTTTTTGGCCAAGTAAATTTGATAAAATGTAAAAATGTGATTACATTGTTTAGTCATATTGTATTATCATTCAGTAATAATAGACTTAGTTATATCTGAATGAATTCAGAAGTTTGCTATTCTTTCTTCTTAGGAGACACAACAAAGTTCTTCTCTGATTTCTTAACCTTTCCTCCTTTTGGATAGCATATAAATTTATTAAATAAATAAATGACAAAATAAAGGAGAAATAAGACAAACGTAGGGCAGAAACAGTGAAACAGGAAGGCTTGTTAAGAAGAAGAATTTTTAGCGAAAACTCAGTAAAAGACAATATTTGTAGCCTAGGGTCAAACTGTGAGGTCCTTGGTGGTCTCTGAGCTTGGTTGGTTTTCTTGCAGATATTTCATTACCCAACCAGGAAACATAATCATATGAGGGAAAGCCACATGCATATAAACAGAACTCAAACCACAATCCCTTCTAGCATTGATGATTTATAAAATATATTTATTTATTTATTTTATTTATTTATTTGATTTGTCAGTCACTTATAAGATAATAGGTATAAGTATATACATAGTTATGAATACATGAAATGCGTACATATAAGAAAAATAAAAGAAACAATAGGACAGGGACAGTAGGCACGTTGATGCGCTTATGCATGCCCCCTACAGACCCCTTAGGAAAGGAGTGAGGTCAATAGTAGACAATCTAAGGTTAAAGTTTTTGGGGTTTGGGGAAGAAACCACAGAGTCAGGTAGAGTATTCAAGACATTGACCACTCTGTTGCTGAAGTCGTATTTCCTGCAATCAAGTTTGGTGCAGTTAACCTTGAGTTTGTATCTATTGTATGCTCTTGTGTTGTTATGGTTGAAGCTGAAGTATTCATTGACAGGTAAGTCATTGCAATGTATGATTTTATATACCATACTTAGATCAGACCGAAGACAGCATAATTCAAGGTTTTCTAGGTCTAGAATTTCAAGTCTGGTGGCATAAGGTATTCTACAACCAGTAGAGGAGTGGAGAACTCTTCTTGTGAAATATTTCTGGACTTTCTCAACTGTGCTAATATCAGATACGTAATGTGGGTTCCAGACTGATGAGCTGTATTCGAGTATTGGTCTAGCAAATGTTTTGTATGCTCTAGTTAGTAGTGTGATATTACCATACAAAAAGCTACATAGGATTAGGTTAACAACTCTTAATGCCTTTTTGGCTAGGTAGTTACAGTGGGCTCTAGCACTTAGATCATTAGAGATGAGTATTCCAAGGTCCTTTACAGAGCTTGGATCATCAACAAGGCTCGGCGTCTGACGGCCCGGCGCTTGGCGGCTCGTCGAGCTTCTCCCGCCCCGGGTCCTCCCCACCTGTGGCAGGGGTGGTGAGGGGACCCGTGGGGAGGTGGGCAGCGTCCGGGCCATGGCGTGATAGACCCGGCGCTGCGCCAAATGGACTATGTCCGCCGTTTGGTGGCTCGGCAGCTTGGCGTTCGGCGCCGTTTGGCGGCTCGGCGGCTTGGCGTTCGGCGGCGTTTGGCGGCTCAACGTATGGCGGCTTGGCGCCTGATGACCTGGTATTTGGCGGCCCGCGGAGTTTTTCCCCCTCTGGGTCCTCCCCACCTGTGGCAGGGGTGGTGAGGGGACCCGTGGGGGGGTGGGCGCCCGGGCCACGGCATGGCAGGCCTGGCGCTGCGCCCAGCGGCAGTGGCTGTCGACTCGTGCCGCGGGGAAGCGGCGTTGGAGGACTATGTGCCGGAGGACTATGCTCGGCGTCTGACGGCTTCATGTTTGGCGATCTGGACGGGGTGTGGAGTTCTCCCCCTCTTGGGTCCTCCCCACCTGTGGCAGGGGTGGTGAGGGGGCCCGGGGGGGATGGGCAGCCCCCGTTGTAAAGGTTTCAGCCGATATTGGAGACCGTCGCTGTCATCGAAGTCAGGGTCGGAGAGCTGCCCCTATAGCTGGAGCCGAGGATGGAGGATTGCCCCCACGATTTTCACCTGTTTGGAGGCGGCAGGGGCGGCCTGGACTTGAAGCTGGTCATCGACAAGAGAAGATCCTGCCCGGGACGCTGTCTTATTCGAGGAGAGATCTATGGGCCCTGAGACATGTCCCCCTATCTCGGGAATGGCCCTCCACTCTCTCGAGGGCCCATCTCAAGGACGGATTATGGGATCCGGAGGGATGGTGGGGTTTTAAGAAACGTAGGAGGGAGGGGTTCCTTAATAAATTTTTACTTAGATTTTTAAGGGGGTTAGGTAGGTCCGGGCGGGAGTTGGGGGACAACTCGCCAGAGACTGGGACCAGGCCGGGGGTTGAGCGTGGCCGGGAGAGTCGGAATCCGGGTGGCTCTGTATTGAGGATGGGGGGGGTCATCGGGGAGGGTGGAATTAAATTCATTGAGACGGTGAGCGGGAGGGGCAGATTTGGCGGTTGTAGGGGGCCATATTTTGTGTCGGGAGCGCGCCCTCGCTATTTGCTTGCTGTGGCGCGCTCCGACCCCCTTGTCATCTCCCGTTCCCCAGGGGGTTTGAGCAATCGGGCCCTGGGCCTTCGGCTGATGTTATGTAACGCCAGGTCCGTTGTTAATAAAGCCCCCCTCGTCCATGATCTGATTTGTGAGGGGGGTGCGGACCTGGTGGGAGTTACCGAGACCTGGCTGGGCCAGGAGGGGGGAGTCCCCCTGGTGGAGATGTGTCCAGCCGGGTTTCGGGTTTTTCATCGGCCGAGGGCCCAGGGGAGGGGAGGGGGGGTTGCAGTGGTTATTAAGGAGGATCTGTGTCCGAGGGAAGCCACTGTATCTCAGACGACCGGGTGTGAGCTCCTTTTTGTGAAGTTCGGTTCCAAGGTTCAGGTGGGCTTGCTGGTCGCATACCTGGCTCCCTGCTATGCGGCAGCGGCCCTGCTTGAGCTCCTTGAGGTTATAGCTGGCGTGGCGGTTGGGACCCCCAGGCTTATGGTCATGGGGGATTTCAACCTGCCATCTGCTGGCGGTACCTCGGGGATTGCCCAAGAGTTCATGGCTTCCATGACGGCCATGGGCCTGATCCAGTTAATTCGGGACCCTACTCACGTGGGAGGTCACACCTTGGATTTGGTTTTCGTCTCTGATCAGTGGCAGAGTGATCTGGGTATAGGGGATATAGTTGTAGAACCCCTGTCATGGTCGGATCACTCGCTCCTGAAGCTCGACTTCCGTTCCGCACCCCCTGACCGCAGGGAGGCGGGGCCATTAAAATGGTACCGCCCCAGGCGCCTGATGGACCCTGATAGGTTCCTGATGGAGCTTGGGCCATTTCCCGAAGCTCTCACACACGACTCGGTTGAGGGCTTGGTCGCCGCCTGGGATAGGGTGGCTGCTGGGGCCCTTGACCGGGTCGTGCCCTTGTGGCCTCTGACCCGGTGCCGATCCCAAATGGCTCCTTGGTTTTCTGAGGAGCTAAGGGAGATGAAGCGCCGGAAAAGACGCCTAGAGAGCAGTTGGAGGGCTAGTCGTTCTGAGTCTGACCGAACACTTCTACGATCTTATATTAAGACGTATTTAGTGGCGATGAAGGTGGCGAGGAGAACTTACCTCTCCACCCTTATTGCGTCCGCGGAAAACCGCCCAGCCGCCCTGTTTAGGGTGACCCGCTCCCTTCTAGAGAGGGAAGCGCGGGAGGATCCCTTACAGGGACGGGCTGAGGAGTTTTCTAGTTTTCTGCAGGATAAAATCGCTCAGATTCGGGACGAGCTGGACTCCAACTGGGCATCTCCGGGCAGGGGGGCGGGGGTGGATATCGGTGAGGCCAATTGGGTTGAGTTCGACCCTGTTACTGTAGAAGACGTGGACAGGGTGTTGGGGGGACTGAATGCCACCACCTGTTCGTTGGACCCGTGCCCCTCCTGGCTGGTTTTGGCCACTCGGGAGGTGACACGAGGCTGGTTCCAGGGTATTATAAACGCTTCCTTGAGAGAGGGGCTTCTACCTACCGCCTTGAAGGAGGCGGTGGTGCGGCCCCTCCTCAAGAAACCGTCCCTGGACCCAGCATTGTTATTAAATTACCGTCCCGTCTCCAACCTTCGCTTTGTTGCGAAGGTTGTAGAGAGTGTGGTGGCCCGTCAGTTTCCCTGATTCCTGGATGAAGCGAGTTATCTTGACCCCCTCCAATTGGGCTTCAGGCCCAGGCATAGCACGGAGACGGCGTTGGTCGCGTTGGTTGATGATCTCTGGAGGGCTCGGGACAGAGGTTGTTCCTCTGTCCTGGTCCTGTTAGATCTCTCGGCGGCTTTTGATACTGTCGACCACAGTATCTTATTGCAGCGGTTGGAGGGGTTAGGGGTTGGAGGCACCGTATTATGGTGGTTCTCCTCCTTCCTCTCCGACCGCTCGCAATTTGTGTTAACGGGGGGGCAGAGATCGTCCCCAAGGCCCCTGCTTTGTGGGGTGCCTCAGGGGTCGGTGCTCTCGCCCCTGCTGTTTAACATTTATGTAAAGCCGCTGGGTGAGATCATCCGTGGCTTTGGGGTGGAGTTCCATCAGTACGCTGATGATACTCAGCTGTACATCTCCACCCCGGGCCACCCCAACGAAGCCGTCGAAGTGATGACCCGGTGCCTGGAGGCCGTGCGGGGTTGGATGGGTCGTAACAGGCTTCGTCTCCACCCGGCCAAAACCGAGTGGCTGTGGTTTCCTGCGCCCAGATACAGCCAGCTTATTCCTTCGCTGGCCGTGGGGGGAGAGGTTTTGACCCCCGTGGAAAGGGCGCGCAACTTGGGTGTCCTCCTGGATGTACGGCTGTCTTTGGAAGAACATATTGCAGCCGTCGCCAGGGGGGCTTTTTATCAGATTCGTCTGATTTACCTGTTGCGGCCCTTTCTGGATCTGGGCGCACTTCGCACAGTCACTTCCGCCCTCGTTATCTCCCGCTTGGATTATTGCAACGCTCTCTACATGGGGCTCCCCTTGAAGAGTCTCCGGAGGTTGCAGTTAGTTCAGAATGCAGCCGCGCGGGTGATCGTGGGCGCCCCTCTAGGCGCACACGTAACACCACTTCTCCGCAGGCTGCACTGGCTTCCTGTGGCCTACCGGATTCAATTCAAGGTGGTACTGATGGTATTTAAAGTGCTCCATGGCTCGGGACCTGGGTACTTACGGGACTGCCTGCTGCCATCAACAACCTCCCGCCGCCCAGTACGCTCCCACAGGGTGGCCCTACTTGGGGTGCCGCCGCCTGACTGTTGTCGGCTGGTGGCCCCGAGAGTTCGGGCTTTCTCTGTGGGAGCTCCCTCCCTATGGAATGATCTCCCCCCGGAGATACGGGCTATGACGGATATTCTGACCTTCCGGCGCGCAGTGAAAACCCTGCTTTTCGAACAGGCCGGCCTGGCCCAGTAACTATGTTTTCTGGTTTTAATTAATTCTAAATTGGGGTTTTATTAGTTTTAATTTTTAACTTAAATTTTGAATAGACAGCCGGATTTAATTATTTAATTTATTTTTAATCGTATTTATTGTGTATTTATTGTATGCTTTTAGTAGGCTGTACACCGCCCCGAGTCCCTTTTTGGGAGAGGGAGCGGTATAAAAGTGCGATTAAATAAATAAATAAATAAGGTCTTGACTATTCAGCTTGTATTTTATTTTCTGATTATTTTTTTTTTGCCAATATGTAAGACACAGCATTTATTTGTTGAGATTTGAAGTTGCCATTTGTTTAACCATTCTGATATATAGTCAAGATCTTTTTGAAGGGTAGCAGTATTGTCTGTGGCATTGAACAGCTTTACATCATTAGCAAAGAGAACGCAGTTGCTCTTAATATGATCACAGATCATATTATTGTTATAATATGTAATTTTAAAAGAAGAGGTAACCATATCCCACCATGACAAAAAGAAAAAAGAAAAAGAAAAAAGCATGGGTATAACTGTGAAAGAGAACCACACTGATTCCTCAAAGGATTAAAAAGCAAAGCAGCATTGCAGGGTTGCAATATGTCAATTATTTCAATGTGCAAGATCAGTTCTGTCCAGCTGCCTCCAGTAGAAATTTTAAAATCATGTCCCTTTACTTCTTACATTTTCTTCTATTAGCTGGAAAAGAAGGGAAAGGAACCAGGCTTTGGTTTTAGAACATTGAGTGTTCTTTTTCAATGTTTTAGACTTGATTAAAAAGAGAATTTATTTTGCTAAGTTTAAGTGGAGCATTTATCACTGCAAGCTGTCTTAACCAGGAAGAAGTTAGAGTTGTAACCTTGTGAGTTAAAAGGCACTCCAGTTGTCAGTAGCAACAAGGCAGAGACCACAAAGCATTTTGCAGGGCACTTTAATGCAGTGGTAGATCCATGGGAGAATATGCTTTGTGGCATATCAATTTTTGCCTCCCCTATTAGGAAATCTTCACTGATACAAGATATTTAAATGGGGTGATATTTCAAAGTAGATTAAGAGTTTGCACACAAAATATAATTAGTATTTCTGCAGTGAAAAGGAAGTTATCCCATAAACACAAAAATTTACCTATGACTTTTTTTTTAATCACTTTTCAAATACATCATCAAGTACTCATCCCCTCCTGTTTCCAACCACCCCCTCCCTCCCTCAATGAGAATATAGCCTGCACACGAGAGATAATATTGTCCTGGCAAATATCCAGTGGATTAATACATTGTGACTGAAACTATGAGAAATTGTGCTGCTGTTCAAAAATTGTGCTTCTTGTCTATACGTCATCTTTGGAACAATATGCTAAACACACTTGGTATGGACATAGATTTACTGGTATCTTTGCAATTGGCTCTGGAATATGTTTCATGGTGGTTTCATTCCTTCATTCCACTTACACTGAAATTTCCCATGTCTTAATGAAGACTTGTTGTCTTATTCAACCTCCTTCAATTATTTGTCAGGATTCCGGCAGTTGCCCTAATTAAATCATGAGTCAAAAAAATTATATGCATGTTTTAAAGGTCCCATATTCCAGAATTGTTTGTCTATCAACTGTTTTTTTTTTAATGGCTGAAGCATGTTTGCAAAAGGATCTGGATTAGCATGAATGGGTCATCAAAACTGTATGACAAGGACTTTGGGTCAAAAAATGATTGCAAGTTCTGCATTTGGAAATGCTAATTCTGAGTGTATGCTCAGAGAAATCATTGAAAATTTAGTCTAAAATATTGTTGACATTAACTAGGTGGATTAAGTGAGGTCTAGATAAGATTGAGTTTCACTAGTCATGACTCTGCAACGCTTTCTAGCTGAACTATTTATACACCTGTTGCTTGGAAGTTGGTGAGGAAAAATAAGTCACCAGACATTTTATTAAAATCCATACATAGTGTAGGGTTTGCTTTCAAGAGTCAATTATATTGAACTATTACCAGCCATGAGAGAGTCCACTTAACCTGCTAATAAAATGAAGTTGTCATAGAAAAAAAAATGCTGCCAGATTTTCCTAAACTATAATCTACAATCCAATTAAATAATATCCTATTTGATAGCTGGGAAATATTGTCCTGACCATGATTATTGTTGAAACTATGATCCCCAACTCACTCCACAGGGTTGTTGTTATGGGGATAGTAGAAGGAAAGAATATTAGACATACTACCCACCTTGACTCTGTGTGTGTGTGCATGCATGTGTGTGTGTGTGTGTGTGTGTGTGTGTGTGTGTGTGTGTGTGTGTGTGTGTAAGAGAGAGAGGGAGGGAGGGAGGGATTTTTATCTGCCATCAAGTTATTTTCAATTCATGGTATCCACATAGAAAGATTTTCTCAATGCCAATTTGTCCCTAACCTGATCTTTCATATCTTCCAATGATCAACCCATCATCACTTTATCTAAATCCATCCATAAAAACCACATTTTGGGTACTTGACAACCAACCTACGTTCACAGCCTTTTACAGTGTGTTTGAAGGAAAATCCATCTGGTTCAATTCCAAGCTGGTTAAAAGATGATGGAAATAACATGGAGACTGATTGGAAATAAAGTTTATTGATAAGCAGAACCAGCCTGTGGCTCTGGGGCAGCTGACAAAATGGAGTTGAGAGTGGGTAGGTTTTATACCTTCTGGATTCCTATGGGATTATATAGGGGTCATGGTTGACTCTATAGGCAAAGGGGGAAATGTAAATCTTAGGTATTTGTCTGAGTTAATCTTGTTAACCTTTGGCTTGTTGGTTATCTGAAGTTTCTGTCTGACCCAATGTTTCTGAATGGATTACTAAATCTGCATTTCTAAAAGCTGGCCTCCTCAGTTTCTGCTTGGGGCAAGAGACTGGGGCTGGTTTCTGTCTCTTAAGGTTTTTTTCCCATTTCTTCTTTAGGGAAAATATTCTAACCTGCCTTTTAATATTCCCCAAAATATTTCATTCTCCAGAAGGGTGGGTGGGTACTGACTTTCTACAAGTATTCCATGATCACCTTATGGCATTTTATGACATTTTTGCTGAAAACTGGCATTCACTTCCAGTTTTAGCCAACATTTTCTCACAATTTGTTCACTTAATGACTGCTGTGTCCGCTTAACAATTGTCATATTTACTTAACAACCTCCATTAAAAAGCTTGTAAAATTGAGTGGGTCACATGGGTGACCTACTTTACAACTATCATGACTAATAACTGTAATGAGCAGTTGTAAGTCCAGGACTATCTGTAATAATAAAATAAAGAAAAGCGTTACTTAGTCAATTTCTACAAAAGATCAAGGGAAAGTAGATAAAGATAAAACCTGACAATGGTTTGTAACTGGAATAGAAAAAAAGAAAAGAAACCAGAAGCTTAAAGAACAAGCTATTCAAACAAATGCAATCAAGGTCAGAACTGAAAAATCATCAAATTGTGTGCAAAGAAGCAGAGAAAAAATTGATTATATATTCAGCTCATGCAAAAATATCACACAAACTTATTATAAACAACAACATAACACACTCACCAGAAGTATAACTCCCAAAAGCATTTATGATCAAGTTCCAACCCTGCTCTTTCCCACAGTCATATGACCCAGTCTGGCCACTTGGTATTCAGCCCATAATCATAGCAGTTTTGCAGTATCCCATGATAACATGATTGTAATTTATAACATTTTTCCTGAAAACAGCATTTTCCGTTTTTGGCAAAAAAATACCCCATAGAAAACAATGGGTTTGCTTAATGACCATGGCATTCACTTAAATTAAGACATTAACTGAAAGTCTTTGGAGATTCTCAATCATCCAGGTCATGGTTGTCATGTTGTGTTGTTATACAGGCTGAAGATCCTCCTGAGTTTTCCCGATATTCCTGCAATGTATGGAATGGCAACATTGCTTTGTTTATTATTCTCTTCATTGTTATGGAGAAGCTGTTATGGAGTCGCCTGGTTCGGCGATGGCAACGGCTTTGATGGTGGTGGTCCCGACCTCGGAGGCCTCGGTGGCAGCGGTGGCATGGTTGCCTTGTTGGCGATGGCGGCGACGGCGACGGCCTGATGTGGCAGAAATGGCAGCCGGGCATCCTCGGGCCCTTCCTCAGTTCCGGCCTTGGCAACGATGGTGTTGGTGGTGGGGTTGGCGGAGGTTGTGGCTGGTGGGCTGTGGTGATTGGATAAACCAGGCCCAACTTGCCAGGCCTTTGCGCCGCCAGCACCGGACACTAGAGGCGTGGTCGGCTGGGCCGATTAGATACTCATTGGCGGACTTGCGGGCCTTGGGAAATGTCCCCCTTTCCCTGAAGTGGCCCTCTGGATTACAAATGACTTACCTTAAGGACGGATCCTGGGATCCCGAGAGGTGGCATGGCCATAGGAAATGCTTTGGGGGTGGTACTC
The DNA here is from genome assembly GCA_023653725.1 of Bungarus multicinctus. Classification (NCBI taxonomy): domain Eukaryota; kingdom Metazoa; phylum Chordata; class Lepidosauria; order Squamata; family Elapidae; genus Bungarus; species Bungarus multicinctus. The sequence goes on along the minus strand of CM042840.1, from coordinate 14,207,238 downwards.
AATTGTATCGGTTTTTATTTAATTTTTTATCGGGGTTAGGGAGGGTAGCCAGGTGGGGGTTGGGGGACAACCCACCTGAGACAGAGGCCAGACCGGGGGTCTGGAGGTTTTGGAATCGGGGGGTTCAGATCAAGGATAGGGGGCTATTTCCAGGAGGGAGGACACAATCCATTTGCACGATAAGTGGGAGAGGCAGATTTGGCGGTTATAGGGGGCTGTATCAGGTACGGGAGCGCACCCTCGCTGTTTGCGTGAGTGGTATGCTCCAACCCCCTAATTATTTCCTGTCCCCTGGGCTGTCTGAGTCATCGGGCCCTGGGCCTTCGGCTGATGTTGTGTAACATCAGGTCCATAGTTAATAAGGCCGCCCCGTATTTATGATTTGAACTGGGAGGGAGGAACGGACCTGGCGGGTATTACTGAAACCTAGTTGAGCCAAGAGGGGGATATTCCCCTGGTGGAGATGTGCCCACCTGGGTTTCGGGTTTTTCATCGGCCGAGGGCTCAGGGGAGGGATGGGGGGGTGGCGGTGGTTATTAAGGAAGATCTGTATCCTAGGGAATCCACTCTTCCTCAGACGACTGGATGTGAATCCTTTTTTGTGAAGTGTAGCTCTGGGGTTCAGATGGGCCTATTGATCACATGCCTGGCTCCCTGCTATGTGACATTGGCCCTGCCTGAGCTCCTTGAGGTTATAGCCGGCTTGGCAGTTGAGACCCTCAGGCTTATGGTCATGGGGGATTTCAACCTACCCTCTGTCGGCAGGACCTCCGAGATTGCTCTGGAGTTCATGGCTTCCATGACAGCCTTGGGCCTGACCCAATTAATTCAGGACCCCACACACACTGGAGATCACGTCTTGGATCTGGTTTCTGTCTCTAGTCAGTGGTAGGATGATCTAGGTATAGGGGATGTTTTTATAAAGCCCCTGTCATGGTCGGATCATTTGCTTCTTAGACTGGACTTGCCTCTGCCCCAGGTGCCTGATGGACTCAGATAGGTTCCTGATGGAGTTTGGGCCATTTCCCGAGACTCACACACACGACTCAGTTGGGGACTTGGTAGCCACCTGGGATAGGGTGGCTGCCGAGGCCCTTGACCGGGTCGTGCCCTTGCGGCCTCTGACCTGGTGCCGATCCCAATTGCCCCTTGGTTTTCCAATGATCTGAGGGGGATGAAGTGCCGGAAAAGACGCCTAGAGAGTGGTTGGAGAACCAGCCTATCCGGATCTGACCGAATACTTTTACAATCCCATATTAGGGCGTATTTAGTGTCGATAAGGGCGGCAAAGCGATCTTACTTTTCTGCCCTTATTGTGTCCACAGAAAATTGCCCGGCCGCCCTTTTTAGGGTGACCCTCTCCCTTTTGGATGTGGGAGCACAGGAGGATCCCTTGCAGGGATGGGCCGAGGATTTTTCTAGATATCTGCAGGACAAAATCACTCAGATCCGGGATAGGCTGGACTCTGACTGGGCATCTCTAAGTGGGAGGGCAGGGGAGGATTTCAGTGAGGTCATGTGGGTTGAGTTTGATCCTGTGACCCTGGAGGATGTGGACAGGATACTGGGTGGGCTTAATGCCACCACATGTTTATTGGATCCATGTCCCTCCTGGCTGGTTCAGGCCACTCGGGAGGTGACACAAGGTTGGTTCCAGGGATTATCAACGCTTCCTTGAGAGAGGGGTTTTTACCCGCTGCCTTGAAAGAGGCGGTGGTGAGACCCCCTCCTCAAGAAACCGTCCCTGGACCCAACATTATTGTCGAATTATCCGGTCTCCAACCTTCGCTTTGTGGTGAAGGTTGTTGAGAATGTGGTGGCGCAACAGCTCCCTCAGCACCTGGATGAAGCGGTATATCTAGATCCTCTCCAATTGGGTTTCAGGCCTGGGCACAGCACGGAGAAGGCGTTGGTCGTGTTGGTGGATGATCTCTGGAAGGCTCCTCTTTCTTCTCCGATTGCTCGCAATTTGTGTTGGTCAACCCCGAGGCCCTTGTTTTGTGGGGTGCCTCAGGGGTCTGTGCTCTCGCCCCTGCTGTTCAACATTTATGTGGAGCCGCTGGGTACTATTCGAACTGGTTGTCCCCAGAGATGCAAGCCATCACTGACTTTCAGATCTTCTGCCGTGCATTAAAGACCCACCTCTTCCAACAGGCCAGTTTGGGTGAGATCATCCATGGTTTTGGGTAGAATTCCATCAGTATGCTGATGACACTCAGCTATACATTTCTACCCCAGGCCACCCCAACGAAGCCGTTGAAGTGATGACCCGGTGCCTGGAGGCCATGCAGAGTTGGATGGGTCTTAACAGGCTTTGTCTCAACCCGACCAAAACCGAGTGGCTGTGGTTTCCTGCACCCAGATACAGCCAGCTTACTCCATCGCTGGCTGTGGGGGGGAGAAATTTTGACCCTCATGGAGAGGATGCGCAATCTGGGTATCCTCCTGGATATACAGCTGTCATTAGAAGATCACATAGCGGCCATCGCCAGAAGGGCTTTTTGTCAGGTCCGTCAGATCTATCAGTTGCGGCCCTTTCTGGATCGGGGGGCTCTTCACACAGTCACTTCTGCTCTCGTCATCTCCCGCCTACACTATTGCAATTCTGTCTACATTGGGCTCCCCTTGAAGAGCATTCGGAGGCTTCAGTTGGTGCAGAATGCGGCTGCGCGAGTGATTCTGGGGGCTCCTCGGAGTTCTCGTGTTACACCGCTCCTGCGCGAGCTGCATTGGCTTCCGGTGGCCTTCCGGGTGCGATTCAAGGTGTTAGTGATAACCTTTAAAGCACTCCATGGCTTGGGATCCAGGTACTTATGGGACCGCCTGCTGCCATATCGGCCTCCCATTGGCCATTGCGCTCCCACAGGGTGGGCCTCCTTGGGGTGCCATCAGCTGGCGATGCCAGCTGGCAGCCCTGAGGGTGTGGGCCTTCTCTGTGGGAGCACCCTCCCTTTCGAACGAGTTGTCCCCAGAGATGCAAGCCATCACTGACTTTCAGACCTTCCGCCGTGCATTAAAGACCCACCTCTTCCAACAGGCCGATCTGGCCTAGTATCAATTACTAGGGTTTTAAAACTTTTTTACCCTGTTTTTATTGTGTTATTTCAGCCACTTGCTTAATTCTTTTTAAATCTATTTTAAATGTTTTATTAATTGTGTGGTTTTATCTTGGCTGTACACCGCCCCGAGTCCCATTTTGGGAGAGGGGCAGTATAAAAAAATAAATAAATAAATAAATAAATAAAGCTCCTGGTCTTTTATGAGATTTGATGAGGGGCCATTTGGGATAATCATACATTCTGAAGGCTTTCTTGCTGAGTTTTAGTTCTTTTTCTTTCCCATCGTAGCTGGTAGGCAGGCCTTTAGCTCGGTGGTGTAGGGTTCTGATGACTCCCCTTTTGTGTTCCAGTGAGTAGTGGGAATCCAAATGTAAATACTGATTTGTGTGTGGGGGTTTTCTATAAACTTCAATGTTAAGGCTTCTGTCTTCAAAGAAAAAACAAACTCCAGTTGCCTCTTGAAAAAGTACCTTTGGATATAGATTAACGGAACAATCATGGTGTGATTTGCTTAATAACTGCTTCAGAAACAGGTAGGAAAATTGGGGGCCCACTTTATAACTGACTTACGACTATAATGGGCTATTATGTAAATTCGTAACATGTGCAAAGGTTTAATTCCTCAGATATCCCCATACTGAATTCTTCTCTAGATCATATGAAAGAAATGAACAGAAACTGTTTTTTTTTTCAATCTACACAAAGATATCTTAAAATAACCCATCTATCTGAACTTCAGCTCCTGCTGAGATTTATGGTAACTGAATCACAAAATTTCAAGAGAGTTTTAGTGAGAGAAAACTGCTTATAGAAATACTAGTTTTTCCAGAATGAATTTTTTATTTTATTTTTGTTCTTATTTTCTAAAATAGGCACCTGTATGATGAAACAATTTTCTTTATGCTTTAACTTTTTATTTAGGTCTAACATTAAGATTGGTTTAATTACATCATCAGCTCATCTTTATACAAGGCCTGGGTGGCCGAATACATATATTCATAAAAGACAACAGATCTGTTGCTGCTTAATCCACTATCTATTGTCCGGTCTGGCCTAGTATTAATTATTAGGGTTTTAAATTTTGGATATTTTTAACTTTTTATCCCTTTTATTCTGCTTTTATAATATTATTCCAGCCACTAGTTTAATTTCTTTTAACTCTCTTTTAAATTTTTTACTATTTATGTCGTTTTTATCTTGGCTGTACACCGCCCCGAGTCCCTTTTTGGGGAGAGGGGGCGGTATAAAAGTGTAAAAAAACTAAATCTAAAAACTAACTATTGTCACCTAATAGGAAGAGATAATGAATACCAACTGGTGAATCAGGGGTGGTATTCAGCAGGTTCTGACCAATTCTGGAGAACAGTAGCAGAAATTTTGAATAGTTTGACTGGCCCCACCCCCATCTATTCTCTGACTCCCGAGTCCCAGCTGATTGGCTGGGTCTTCTTTTGTTGTCCTGCACAGGAGAATGGAGCTGGAAATCAGGTTAGTGGGCTGAGGAAGGAATGGAATTTTGCAGTAACATTCCCCCTGGAGTGGGGAAGGAATGGAGACTTTACGGTATCCTTCCCCTCCCATGTCCATCAAGCCATGCCCACCAAGCCACACCATGCCCACCAAGCAATGTCCACAAAACCGGTAGTAAAATAGTTGAATCCCACCACTGTGGTGGATAGTAACATCTGCCTTCCTCTCCTGCTTGAGGATGTCCTGGAATTATCTTACCTTGATCAAAAGAAATTTTGTGGAGTAGATGCCACAGTGTTTTAAATCCCAGAATAACTTTTCTTACATTCTTGCTCCATAAGAAGGAGCCTTAACCATGATTTGTTTCATGATACAGTAGTGAGGCCACACTTGGAAAACTGCATCCAGTTCTAGTCACTACAAGACAAAAAAGATGTTGAGATTCTGGAAAGTTTGCAAGAGAAGAGCAACAAAGATGATCATGGGTCTGGTCTGGATGCTATATTGTATGATGAATGGTTGAGGGCGCTAGGTATGTGAGTCAATAGATGAGCTGTGATGGCGCAGTGGTTAGAATGCAGTACTGCAGTCTACTTCTGCTGACTGCCAGCTACCTGAAATTTGGCAGTTCAAATCTCACCAGGCTCAAGGTTGACTCAGCCTTCCATCCTTCCGAGGTGAGTAAAATGAGGATCCAGATTGTTGGGGGCAATATGCTGAGTCTGTATACCACTTAAGAGGACTGTAAAGCACTGTAAAGTGGTATATAAGTCTAATTGCTATTGCTATGTCTATACCAGGGTGAGCTATTAATTTTCCTAAGAGGTCACATGAGAAACTGGGACTGTGTGGATGGCCACTATCCCACCTCCTGCTGTCGGCACTACCAATGCTCCACCCTCCATTTCCAACAACCCACTTCTGATGCCTCATCAATACCCTGCCTGCTACTGCAGACGTCCTAGCCTCATCACCAATGTTGCAGGTCAGTTTGGAACCACCTACGAGATTCTCCCAGTTTGGACCACTTCAGGTGAACCCCTTGTTCCAATGAACAGCTGGCTCTGAACCAGTTTACTCTGACGAGCATGTGGACCCTCCCACCCATCCCTGCTCTTTCCTGTGCTTTATGTCTTTTTGTTAGAGCACAGCTGATTCACATGGCAGAGTAGTTTTCCGCACTTCAGCTGTTTTCTTCATCTGCATTTGAAAGTAAGTATTAGCTTTTTAAAACCGGTTGTTATACTGGTTGAATCGCACTCCTGCCTATGAGCCATAAAATGCCCAGGTCTAATGTATTCTATCAAAGAGAACGATTAGGGGGAAGATGATAACTGTTTTGCAGTACTTGAGAGATTGTCACAGAGAAGACAGGTGAGAATTAGGTGACAATTATCTATTGTCACCTAATAGGAAGAGATAATGGATAATGGAAGGGAGCAGGACAAGAAATACAGGTAATCCTCAACTTACAACTACAATTGAGCCAAAAGTTTCTGTTGTTAAGACAGACATTTGTTAAGTGAGTTTTGCCCCATTTTATGATATTTCTTGCCACAGTTGTTAAGTGAATTATTGCAGTTGTTAAGTTAGTCACACGGTTGTTAAGTGAAACTGGCTTCCCCATTGACATTGCTTGTCAGAAGGTCGCATGAACCTGAGACGTTGCAACCAGTCATAAGTATGAATCAGTTGTCAAGCATCCACAAGTGACTGTATGGTTGTAAGTGAAAAATGGTCATAAGTCATTTTTTCAGTGACTTCATTGTAACTTCAAATGGTCACTAAATGAGTTGTTGAAAGCCGAGGACTACCTGTTAAGGCTGGAAGATTGTTAAAGAGAGATCCATTCTAAAACTAAGGAAAATTTGATAATGAGTAGGTTGCCACAAGAAGTTGTGAGTGCTCCATCACTGGAAGTTTTCAAAAATAGAGTAGAGCAGCCATTTCACTGGAATAGTGTCAGGCTCCAGGCTTGAGCAATAGGTTGGACTATAAGATCTGTAGGTCTCTTCCAGCTTTTAAGTTCTATGCATGTAGAAGACTGCATATTCAATTTTCTAGAATGTTCTGATAGGATTTAAAATGTCTTGTAGTGGAGATCCCCTACCAGTCAGCTTCAACAAAACTGGAGCAAATGGACCAATGCCTGGTATCCTAAACAGCATAGAAAGTAGACCACAGTTTATTGTCTTGATACGAAACATCCCATTTCCAGTTCTTCCCTATTTGCAGCCCGCTTGCAAAAAAAATCTTGCTCCTGTTGAGTTATTTCACTAAAGAAAGAATAATTTATCATTTAAGGGAATGGAGGAAAGGTTACCCATTGTTCAGGTGTACCATCTACCAAGGATACATTTCCAATTACTCTGTTTCACAAGTACAGAGGAAATATCCCCTGTGTCCTCTCCAGGTTCAATGCATTACAAAGGTAGGAGTTAATTGAAAGAGCCGGCAACAACAGTTGTGCCCTAGAGCCTGTAAATGTCTTCTGGCTGACTACGTACTGTAGTAAACCATGTGTGTTTCTTTTTAAAAATGATGGACGGCATAGATGGGCGTCCGTCTGCCCTGGAGATCCTTCTCTGCATGTCAAATCTTCTCTCTGAAACTCTTCCATAGTGGTTTTTCTTAAAAAAAAATCAAGAGAACTTGGCAAAATCAGTTTTAGGAGTAAGAGCAGGACAGCAGAACGAGAAGCTAAAATTTCATCTCTGAAATGGGCATTGCACTCAGTAGCAGTCGGGTATGTGTGTGTGTGTGAGAGAGAGGGAGAATAGCAGAGAATTTGCACGGAAAACAATTTTGATCAACCTTGCTAATTGCCTGGCAACAACCTCTCCTCCACCCCCCATCCTCCAAAAAGAGGGCCTAGCACTGCATGATGAGTAGTTCTGCATCCATTAAATTGCTTCCCTTTGTTGGTAATTGTTACCATTTATATTTGGATAACAGTTCAAGCTGTAAAGCAAGCATCCATTGAACTAGAGAGAATATAAAAAGCAAACAGAAAATCTCTATGAAACAACAACAACAACAAAAAAAAGAGGGTTAATGCAATGCTGACATCTTCCTTGCCATTTCTCAGAAAAATTTCTTCTTTTGAAAAATAAAGGGTCCCATCCCCCCCCCTCTCCCCACCCCCCCCCAACCCGGACAGGATATTTGAGAATTTTTTTCAAATTTCGCACAGATTAATTTTGTTTTAGAACTTTATAGTTGAAAGTGGCAGGTGGAAGGTTTGCTGATTTGGTGGTTCTCTTTTGCATACCTTACTGTCCCCTGAATCTGACTGCAATTCTAAGTCAAATCCCAGAAAACTTTGTACATGATGGGATTTAATGGAAATAAATCTGGGAAATCTGCATACTACCTAGGAGATTGTTTATAGGCAGGACATTCATGCACACTCAATTCAAGAGGATGTTTTTTACGCATGGGATTGCATCCCATTTTTCTTTCCTTAGGGAAAAAAAAATACAATGGAGAGAACAAGTAGAAAAATTGCAGTAAACTTTTTCTGGATATTACCACATGGAATAGCCCAGTCAACACTTAACACCTCCAACTTAGTCATGAAGCTCTGTAATTTTTCCGCATCATTCCGAACTGTTGTGTAAATAAATTAATACAACTACGCATGTTTTTTATTTCATTCCCTAGGTTGATGTATTTATCCCAAAGAAAGCCATTTCTTAATTTATAATGTTCTCTTCAAAAAAAATGTTTTTAATCCTTTATGATGCCTACCTTCTCAATTCATGAGACATACAACAATAACCAAGTCCTAGAAAGAGTGTGTGTGTATGTGTGTGTGTGTGTGTGTGTACATACATTGGCCAAAAGACCAAAAGGTGCTTTTTCCAAAAAGCAACTGGACATTCTTGGTTGCTGTTGTTTTCTTTGAAAATGTTTTGCTTCTCATCCAACTATGGGACAACCATGAGTTGGATGATTGAGAACTCCATAGACATTGGCCAGAAATTACATTCCAAATAGGACAGGATCAAAATAATCGCTCGTTTTTCAAAATCAATTAAACTAATAACTAAGAATTAATTCTCAAAGGTGTTTTTCAAAAAGCAACTGGACTTTTTCATTGGGCATGTTGCTTTTCATCCAAGAAGCTTCTTCAGTTCTAATCAAAGTTCTGATCATCTAGGAAGAACTGAAGGATCTTGTTGGATGAGAAGTGAAAGGTCAAAAGAAAAAACAAAGCCCAATTGCCTTTTGAAAAAGCATCTTTGAGAGATAACCATAACCTGAATCACTGAGCGTTTTTTTGTGGCAAAAAAAATATAAGACAGGGTCTTATTTTCAGGGAATCACATTAGTTCCTTGACATAGTGATAAACAAGCTCTATGTAAGCTCTCTGACAAGAAAAAAACTAAATGATTGCTTCAGAAGAAAAAAGCCAACTTTTGTTCGTTCTTTATTATAGCCTCTGTGTCCTTCAGTTTTCTCTAGTCCCCAAGTGTTAAATATGCCTCCAGGACACCAAAAGATTAGCTAGAATTGCTATTGATAGATTTAGAAGAAGCCAGAATGTTTTGAAGCCACTGTTCTGATTAAATAAACAAACAGACAACTGTTTGTCAAGAAGAATGCATGTATAATAATACATAGTAAGGAGGCAGAGTGGACTTCTGAAGAAGCAATGGTTGGAAATCTTCACTCCCTCAGGTGTTATTTTGTTTGAGTGCTGCTTCTTGGAGGTTTCTTAGAAACTTAGAGAAGGTCTCTATCCTCTGAGGTGAATCCTACCTAAGAATGGAACTGATAGTGCCAGGTAATGTTTTTGACCTCAGGAGATTATCCTTTTACAAGAAGGTGACATATGCACCAAGACAAATTCCTTGTGTGTCCAATCATACTTGGTCAATAAAAAATTCTATTCTGTTCTATTCTATTCTGTCACCAGTAGGAGATGGGTGATCAAGATTCAATGATGGATCCAATTATGGATGGAAATAACAGAAAATGTCCAGATTCTACTGTATATTGCTGTGTTTAATAATTAATTAATTCTCTCCAATTGCTTAAATGAAGGAGACCCTCATTCATAAGCAAGTTCTATCTATTTACAATCAGAATTTTGTCAACAATCTGTGACCAAAAAAGTAAATGAGAAAAGGAACATTTGGCTGTGTGTGTGTCAAAAAGTGACTGAATATCAGCTTCCAATTTCCCTAACCATTTGTCATATTGGCTGGTATTTCTGTCCATGGAAGTTTAGTTCCAGTTTGTCCACTACTGGTTTAGGCTGTCATCACACACAACATCTAATTAAATTCCATTGAAATCAAATGGATTTAGGCAGCCTAGCACTGCAAAATTGCAGCCTTGTGATCTGACTGCATCTTTTGTTTTGCAAAACCAATATAGGAATATTATAAACATTAATGCAATGGGGATTATTGTCTCCAGCCATAAAGCTGCTGTGTAAATAGGATTATTCCTGGCTATGACACACATATCTCTGGTCCAGTTTATTAAAAATGCATTGCCCAGGAACTCACTGTTACAAATAGACTACATTGTAATTCAATACATTAGTGCAGTAGACTTTTCGATTCCTGTGTAATTATACAATGAAAGCTTCAATCCCCAGCACTGGGGGAGCATTTAAAAATTACAGCTGAGGGAGTATATTACTATCCCTCGAATCTCCTCATTGTAGAGATTGCTTTCAGTTCAGAGAAATAACAAATTATTTGTCTGGCGAATTTCATGTGTTCTCATAAAATAGTTTAGAAAATATAGGAAGTTGTAGATAAGTGTTTTTTAACCATTTATCAGCTTCAAACAGCTACTGCTTTTTAACTGAATTAAATTGCTTTTTATTTCATGAAGGTGTTGATCTGATTCTACTTTTATATATCAATTTTAAAGCACCTATCAATCACCAGGTTGTCAAAAGAAGATAGGTACTTTAAAAAGGACATTAATTTGCCCAAAATACATAGATGCAAATTTGTATTGAAAATGTTTGTTGATCTAAATGGACATAAATAGAAAAGCAGAATCACATATTTGAAAAGACGGATTTAGATCATAGTTCCTGGAATCATTGAAATCATAGTTCCTGGAACCCAAATTCAGGCACCACCACCACCCCGCAAAAAAACACAGAACAGAACAGAATAGAGTCAGAAGGGACTTTGGAACAGAGGTGGTATTCAGCAGGTTCTGACCAGTTCTGGAGAACTGGTAGCAGAAATTTTAAGTAGTTCAGAGAACCAGCAAATCCCACCTCTGACTGGAGATTTTACAGTATCCTTCCCCTACCATGCCCACCAAGCCACACCCACAGAACCAGTAGTAAAGAAAAATTGAATCTCGCCACTATCTTGGAGGTCTTCTAGTCCAACACCTTGCTCAAGCAGAAGATCCTACCTATATCAGGGGTGTCAAATTCGTGTCATCGCGGTGGCACATCATGTGATATATCATGACTTTCCCCAGCCAGACATGGGTGTGGCTAGTGCATGATGCATCCAGGCCATGGGCCACGAGTTTGACACCCCTGCCCTATACCATTCCAGACAAATGGCTATCAATCTCTTCTTTAAAAATTCCAGTGATGAAGCATCCACAATTTCTGGTGGCAAGTTGTTCCACTGATTAATTGTTCTCACCATCAGGAAATTTCTCCTTAGTTCTAGCTTGGTTCCTTCCTTGATTAGTTTCCATCCATTGCTTCTTGTCCTGACTTTAGATGCTTTGGAAAATAAGTTGATCCCTCTTCTTTCTGGAATATTGGAAGATTGCTATTATATCTTTCTCTTCATTAAATGAGACATACCCAATGTCTGTAGTTATTCTCATGTTTTAGCCTCTGGCCCCATAATCATCTTTATTGCTCTTTTCCAATCCAATAAACAATATTTCAATATAATTCATTCCATTCTCAACTTCCATGGTTAAATGTTCTTTAATAAACAGCTGGAATGTGCCTTTCTGCTCTTCATCTATTATATATTTATTAACTTTTCATAGTACTGTACAGCATTCCCTGAGTGGTTTATAAATGTCAACAATCTGGATCCTCATTTTACCAGCTTCGGAAGGATGGAGGGCTGAGTTAACCTGAGTTGGTTGGGATCAAACTACTGGCGATGTGCAAAATTAGCCTGCAATGCTGCATTCTAACCATTCTCCACCACAGTTCAGTTTAAAAACATGGTTCTGCAGTGTTGCTTGGGGTCCACATAACTACACAGAGCCATGGCATCCTGAAAGCCTTCCATGCCAACTTTTAATTCACTTTTATGCTGGTTTTTAATTCATCCTTGCCTTTTAAATTTTTCTACACTGTTTTTATGTTTTGATATTTTATTTACACACTGCACAGAGTCCCTCTGGAGAGGAGATGTATGCGTTTAAAAGTTGATAAATAAATATAAATAAATATCAATTCTTTCTAATCTTGATCATTGGGTGCATAGAGGCTTCTGCTTTTACATATGAGGTGCATGGCCACGACACATGGGAATGTAATCACAATGGGAAGCAAAATTGTATTTGGGCATGCTATAGAGATTATCGGTTGGTAGAAATTGGTAATTCTGCCTCTCGGCATAGATTAAATTGATCTAAAGCATTGTTTAAATATCAGACTAGGTTGCCATTATTATCTCTCTGAATAGGAATGGATATCAAGGTTTTCTGGTAGAATCCTTTTCCACTTTAACTTATTCTTCTAATGGAGAGTGATAAAGACTAAACATTTTGTTTTGCTGGGACACTGAATTTAGTAGTGGGATGTTACTGGTTTGCACCGGTTCTTGCGAACTGGTAGTGCCTGTAAGCAGTCGGCCCTGTCCACTCGCTCCCTGCCTTTTCCTGTGCTTTATTTCCTTGTTTTTGAGCTCAGCTGATTCACATGGCAAAGCAGATTGCCATGCCTCAGCTGTTTTATTCACCAATGCTGAATGCAAGGTCAGTTGTAAAGCTTAAAATTGGTGGTTTATGTATGCTGCACATGCGTGCGAAGCACGCTCTCAAAGAACTGGTAGTAAAAAAAGGATGAATCCCACCACTGACTGAATTGTAGAGTTTTCCACATGTATATAGCATGATCTTAGCCTGTCTTTGCAATTAGAAGGGGAGAAATGATATTCTGAGAACAATCTCTCTTTTACACACACTCCAATAACAAATTTTCAGAACCACTCCATTTACATAATCCTGTTTATGTTTTACCCAGAAAGCTAAATTACTTCTATCCCCATTAGTCTGTAACTTTCCCTTGCTGTTCCTTTTTGTTGCAATTCCCTTTTTCCTTGTATTGTTTTCTTTCTTCCTACTCTTTATTTGAATTATGAAACTGCCAGTCTGTTTCCATGCAATCCAATTTCCCCCATAAATACAGTGGGGCTCATTTAAAAGCGAGATTTCTTACCTTTTCAATATTATCTTTCCATCTCTTTTTTCAGAGTAAATGTCCTAGACTTTTCTGGCCCTTGTAAATGCTCTGACTTATCGCCATTTGTTTAACAACTGTTTGAAGTTACAGAGGCATTTAAGAAATGATTTACAACCATTACAGCATCCCCATGGTCACATGATCAAAATTTGGGTTGCTTGGCAACTGGTAGGTATTTACAATGCCTGCAGTGTTCCAGGGTCATGTGATCATCATTTGCAACCTTTCCAGGTAGCTTCTGACAAGCAAAATAAAGGGGGGAGGGGGCTGGTTTCACTTAATGACTGTGTGATTCACTTAACAAACTTGGCAAACAAAGTCATAAAATCGGTGACAACTCATTTAACATTGATTAGCCATGGAAATTCTGATCCCAGTTGTGGTCATAAGTCGAGGACTACCTGTATATTCAATAGAATATGCATACAGGTAGTCCTTGATGTGCAACAGTTCATTTAGTGACCATTCAAAGTTATAACAGCACTGAAAAAAGTGACATGACCATTTTTTACACTTACGACCATTGCAACATCCCCAGGATCAAAATTCAGATGCTTAGAACCTGGTTCATATTTATGACCGTTGCTGTGTCCCAAGATCAGGTGCTCCCCTTTTGCGACCTCTTGATCAGCAAAGTCAATGGAATCCAGATTCACTTAACAACCATGTTACTAATTTAACAAATGCAATTGTTCACTTAACAACTGGGGCAAGAAAACTGTGGCAAAACTCACTTAACAAATGTTTCACTTAGCAACATAAATTTTGTGCTCAGTTGTGGTCATAATTCGAGGATTACCTGTATTTCCATGTTGCCTGATTTCCCTTTCATTTATTTTACAGAAAGAGAGCTAATGAGGAAACCTACATGAAACTTACTTGCAAGGAATCAATGCTAGAATTACATAACACAGTTGTTAGGACACAAAAGAAAATTGTACCAGACAGTGATGTGCATGTCAGCTAATGAAGTATGTCTTCCAAATATCTAATTAGTTGAAGGCCTTTGACAGTAGCAACTCAAAAGCAGATTTTAAGCAGCACTAAGAAAAAAAGTGTTATCAATTCTTGATGATACTATCTGGAACATATCTAGATGAGAATTGCAGGGTTTTTTAAAATAACTTAGTATGTCCTGGTGGCCTTTTCTGAGTACTGCAAAAGCTAGAAAAAAGAAAATACTTATTTAAATAAATGAAACAAGGGAAGTCCAAAACAATAAACATTCTCATTTTAAACATGAAGCCTTGACTGCGCCTGTTCTATTTATTGTATGGCTTAACCCTGTGCATTAGTTACATTCTGACCAGAGGTGTTTTTCAGTAGATTCTGACCTGTTCTGGAGAATTGGTAGTGGAAATTTTGAGTAGTTCGGAGAACTGGCAAATACCACCTCTTACTGGCCCCACCCCCATCTATTCTCTGCCTCCCGAGTTCCAGCTGATCCGCTGGGTCTTCTTTTGGTGCCCTGCACAGGAGAACAGAGCTAGAAAGCAGGTTAGTGGAGTGGGGAGGGAATGAGATTTTGCAGTAACCTTCCCCTGCCATGCCCAAGCCATGCCTCGCTCATAGAACAAAATTTGAATCCCACCACTGATTCTGACCAGTATTGGTGATAGAAATATGTATAGAACATGATGGTATTTTAAATAAAATTCCATTACCACCAAATTCATGTAGGATTATCTGTATCAACAAGTGTCAACATTAATAAATATATACATTGAAGTAGTTTGAGTATTCACTGCCTGATAACTTAGTTCTAAATTTACAATTGCTCTAAAGGCAATTGCAGACAAAATATTTTAGGAACAAGGAATGTCTCGCAATATTTGTAACTTTCTTCCACATGGCTGACTCGTTCAGGTGAGCCAGCCTTCCATACCTTGGGCCCTTCTAGATGTCATGATCACGAATGCCCATTAGTAGAAGTTGTACTTCAGAATAGCAGGGAACTCTGGGGTGGAAAAGATTGAATCAGAGAATGAACTTTATGGACTTCAAGATTTATTTACCGTCTACACTTTCAGATTCTTTAAAGTGACTAGGAGACCTTTAGAAGGAGATTGTGCATCTAAACTTAACAGTGTAATTTTTGGTGTAACAGTGTCTATTCAGGATTCAGACTGGAATCTTCAGGAAAGACTTCAGGAAAGACTGGAATATTTCCATTTCTATTTGGAGATATCAAGAATTACACTGAAACTCTTCACTTTTATTTTTCCCGTTTCTGGTGTGAACTCTCATGAAAGTCTCAAAATCACTTTCTTACTCTAATGGTGAAAAACAAATGGGAAGGGATGGAGGGAGGAAAGAAAGGAGAGACATGAAGCCAATCATATAGAAAGAGAGGGAGAGAGGGACAGGGAGAGAAATGGAAGGAAGGAAGGAAGGAAGGAAGGAAGGAAGGAAGGAAGGAAGGAAGGAAGGAAGGAAGGAAGGAAGGAAGGAAGGACAGACAGAAAGAGAGAGACAGAGACAGAGACAGAGACAAAGGCAGACAGAAAGTGGAGAGGAAAAGAGGGAGAGGGAGGAAAGGAGGACAATCAGACATAAAGAGGAGAGAAGAAACAAATGGAAGGAAGGAAGAAAGAAAGAAAGAAAGAAAGAAAGAAAGAAAGAAAGAAAGAAAGAAAGAAAGAAAGAAAGAAAGAAAGAAAGAAAGAAAGAAAGAAAGAAAGAAAGAAAGAAAGAAAGAAGCCTTTGCAAATCAAACCTTACCAGACATCTGGTAAGCACCCTTTAGAAATGATGTTTATCAAGCATGTTATAAGCTCCAGTAATTTGGCAAATCTGCAGCTTTCAGCCTAGGGCTTTTGCGTCATAAGAACCTGCTCTATCACCTAACCTTTTTTTACTGTGCAGCCTGTCAAAAAGAATTTCACCCTTTTTCTCCGTACAAGGGATCAGAATAGATTTAAAAACAACACCTAAGCTGACCTTTTCTGCATTTCCTTCCAGCTCGGTGTACTTTTTTATAAAGTAAGCCTTACTAGGTAGTTCATCCCACTCAGTGTATCTCAAGGAGAAACCCAGATGTTCTTGGCCAGGCAAAAGGTACTGTTTCTGAAATAGCAGCCAACCAAGTTGGAGTCAAGGGGAAAGGGATGACATCAGAACCTGTTTTATTACTAGGGAAGGGATGAAAATGTGGAAAAACACAGCAAGAAATCTTGGTTAGCAAGTCTTTCCATAGAGCGGATAGGGGATCCTAACCAAATCAGTGAGTTAATTGACCCCCCACAAAGTGTCAGCTGGAGAAGGAGAGAGCTGGCCACCAAACAAAGCCAAATCTATTCCCCTCTCCCTCCCAATTATTACAGCACTGATTTTTCAGCTCATAAAGTGCCAGTTCAATAAATTACATTGAAACTCTTTGGTCACTCTGTAATGGTATATCTGAGGTTATCCCATCTATTAATTATGCAAGAAGAACACATTAATATAATAATTCTGAACTGAATTTATGCTCTCTGGGAATTCATTTGTTCTTTTACAAATGAACTTTGTCCCTAAAAAACACAGATGTGCTTTATTTGCCATGTAGACTATCTTGTTTAATTAGGCCTGATTTCTGAGGACAAGCATGGGTTCCCTTTGTGAATTATGATGCTTCTGTGTCATTTCCCTCTAGTACCAGAGTTAAGTGAGGCCAGATCTATTAGACACTTTTATTTCTGAAAGCTGATTTGGAGTGTTACTAAAAAGGCAGAAAAACATTGATTATGTAGGAGCCACAAATTGACTCCCTAATTTTTCTAGGCAAAAGGACTATTTGTGGCCTTTTCAGCTTGGTAATTATTATTATTATTAATAATAATAATAATATTATTATTCTATGTTTACATTTCATTTGACACCTTGACTCTAATAGTAGCTTTAGAACTGGCAAGTTTGAAATCAACCATAATACTCTTACCATAAAATGCCCTATTTGGAGACGTTGTTGATCATCCTCATCCTCCTGCCTTCAACAGGTTCTAGGACAGCTGTTGTCCTAGAAACTGTCTTCTAGGACAACAGCTGATTGCCCAATCCATTTTCCCACCATCACCCATGGAAAGATGCTGGCCTGCTCTCAACAACCTCTAACAATGGAGCAAGGTTATTTGCCATATTATTATATTTTTATTGCAGAGAAGAGGCATTTCTTTCTCAGGTGCCAGAATAATTCATTTGCCTTTTGTATAATTGGAGGGATTTAATTTGACGCTCTGCTTCTAGTTACAAAGTGATTTGGGTTGGTCCTCATCATGGTTGTTGCTGGTAGTTGTTTCTGTTAAGAGCATTGTTTTCTATATTGCCCTGATTTATTGACCAATATATAATTTGATTGGTTGATTTTTATAAACTGCCTGACTCTCATCAATTCTGGGACATGTTTCAGATATATTAAGGATAACAATTCTGAGAATCCAATTGACCATGCTAGTTGAGAATTTTGGAAGTTATCATTCCAATAAATCTAGAAGGCAGTATAGAATAGAATAACAGAGTTGGAAGGGACCTTGGAGGTCTTCTAATCCAACCCCCTGCCTAGGCAGGAAACCTTACACCATTTCAGACAAATGGTCATCCAATCTCTTCTTTAAAACTTCCAGTGTCGAAGCATTCATAACTTCTGGAGGCAAGTTGTTCCACTGATTAATTGTTCTAATTGTCAGGAATTTTCTCCTTAGTACTAGGTTGCTTCTCTCCTTGATTAGTTTCCACCCACTGATTTTTGTCCTGCCCTCAGGGACTTTGGAGAATAGCTTGACTCCCTCTTCTTTGTGGCAGCCCCTGAGATATTAGAACACTGCAAGTCTTTCTTTTCATCAAACTTTCTTATCATCATACCCAATTCCTGCAACCGTTCTTCATATGTCTTAGCTTCTAGTCCCCTAATCATCTTAGTTGCTCTTCTCTGCTCAGAAGAATTGGAAAAGTTATATTTTATCATATAGTATTCTGGTAGTTTCTGAAAACAGTTCAAGGACAAGTGATGTAAAATTCCAAATAGAAATCGTTGGAGCTTATAAGCCATATCATGGCCAATTCAGACTCTGGTAAAGAAACCAACAAGCCAGTTCCAATTGCTGGCTGAATCACAACTTGTGGAACTTCAGACAGAAGAAGATATTCTGTCAGGTAATCATACACACAGTTGCCACTAGTCTTGGAAGATGAGCAGTCTGAGCTGTCATCCTTTCCTGGGTAAGAGCTCACTGTGATGAAAGGAGAGTAGAGCAAAGGCATTCTGCAAAGTTTCTCACAAGAAAGGAAACACCTTCTGAATGAACAACACTGGGGTTGCTTCTATTTAAGAAGTGCAGCATACTCAAGCTTTTCCATTGGCAGCAATTGTTCATTTAACGAGACTCCATGTACCTTGTCATCTGATTTGAGCTTCGGTTGCAGGACGTGATTTTCTCCTGTGGGGGAGGGGGGAGCTTGTCAGCCTTGGAAGCCATATTTTATTTGGAAGCTTCCAGGCTATCACATTTAGTGCCTGGGAATTTGGGAGGGGGATTTCAACAAAATTCTTTCTCAGAGAGTCAAGGACATGTTACCCTGCACCTGGAGAGGAGTGTCTAGAGGAAAGTCTCCAGTTGGGACATCGATTTGATTGGGCCATGTGAAGGACTGATGGGTGCAGGGGGTGGATCTGTTTTTCAGTAACGTTTATTAGTTTGGAGTTGGTTAGTTGAGGTGTCCTAACAGATTGCTGGCTATAATCCAGGAGTCTCCAAACTTGACAACCTTAGGACTTGTGGACTTCAACTTCCAGAATTCCTCCACCAGCCATGCTGCCTGGGGAATTCTGGAAGTTGAAGTCCACAAGTCTTAAAGTTGCCAAATTTGGAGACCCCTGCTATAATCTGTAACTTTACTGTTCTCTAAAACATCTATGTCAGGACTGTCAAACTCCCACCCCGCAGGCCAGATGTGTCACAAGCTTGCCACACTTATACCACAGTTTAGTGAAGGGGAAAATAGTCCCAATACATCGTGTGACAATGACATGAGTTTGATACCCCTAATCTATGTGCTTTCCTTCAGATATTTCTGAACTCAGTTCTGCCCAGCCTATTGAGAAGGTATGCTGAGAAGTCAGCAACATTTGGAGACACACCAGCTATGTCATCTCATCAATGCATTTCATCTCATAGATACACAAGACATTTTGAAATGTTTATCATTTTATAATTCTTTTCAAATTTACATAGCTTTATTTTAGTGTTATACATTAAATTTATGGAAGAGTTGTCCAATGTTTATAGCTCAGTACCAGGGGTGGGATTCATCCGGTTTTACTACTGGTTCGATGATTATGTTTTGTGTGCACATGCGGGCTTCACGCACATACACGCCTGACGTGTGTGTATAAAACCTTAAGTTGTGCTGCCCAGACAGCTGAAAAGCTCTGCATGCAGGTGCGCAGCATTTGAAAATTTTCTTCTTTCCTGCTTTTTCAACCTCAGCTGTGGCATGCAAAGCAGATGAGGTTGAAAAGGACAAGTAAGAGCCCGGGTAGGCGGGCAGGCCAAACAGCAGCAAACCCAGAACCAGTTCGGTGTCTGCTGCTCTTCAAGGCTACTGGCTCTATAGTGCTGGGCAGAACCAGTGGCATCCTATCTCTGCTCAGTACCTATATGGCTTGTTTTCCATGTGGCCAGTCCCATGAGACTAAGGCAATGTTTAGAAAAACCATTCTGGAAAGGAAATAAAGTATAACAGAAGAGAATATTTGTACTCAGGTTTCAACTGTGAGGTGTTGAAGCTCTCTGAGCTTGGTTGTTTTCTTGCAATCATTTCATTTCCCATATAGCTAATATTATCAGTGTTAGCTCTGTGCATGTTAGCTAGTTGGGTAATGAAAATGCAAGAAAATAACAAAGTACTGTCCTACACTGAAATCATAAGCGCTTTGAGAAAGTAAAAAAGGAGTGTGTGTATGTGTGTGTGTATTAATTATTTATGTTTCTTTCCATTTTACATTTCTCCTTTCCATTCTAGGACACTCAAGGTGACTAACAGTTAAAATAAGATGCAACATTGGAGAATGGTTTTAAAATGCACGAACAATAGTTAAGTGAAAAGATATTGGGCTGACTTCCTTCCTTCCTTCCTTTCATTATCTTTTTCCTTTACTGTTAGAAGTTCAGGCTTAGTTCAGGTTTGGGAAAATAGAAATGATCACAGAGAGCCAATAAGAGATCCTCATTCAGCCAACCAATAATGGCTTTTAACAATTAATTTATGTGGATTTCTCCTTTTTTCCTTTTTAATTCTTCCTCCTCAATTATTCATAATGAAACCACAACAGACATCTGTTTTGTATAGTATCAAAGCACTGGTAACGAAATATCAAGAGATAACTTGAAGGAAATAATTTCTGATCTTTCCCAAGCAATTATTATGCATAACCCTGATAAATTAAACTTTCAAATTCAGAAAACGCTAGGCCTAGCCATGCTTTGGAGTAACATCAAATGATTACATTCTTCCCAGGTGCTGCTTAAAATACATCTGGCAAAATAAATGGAGAAACAGATGCTCCTTAATAAGGAGCCAGTCTTTCTCTTGGACATCTGCTGAACAAGCATCTGTCAGCTGACTCTGGATCACCCTGGCCCAGAAACTTATTTCATTTCTTTGAAAGTCACACTGTAAAAGAGAATGCAGGGGTTCTCGATACATCAAGACAAGTTAGGATTAAGAAAGGATTATGACTGATCAGAAGCAGGGCCTTCATTGGGCTTGCCCAAAGATTTCAGAATGATACAGAGACACAACCAGGGGTGGGCTGCTGGGGGGTTGTAGGGGTTCAGGAGAGCCTCTAGCTAAGATTCTGTGCAGTTCGGAGAACCTCCAAATCCCACTCCTGGCTGGCCCCACCCACTCTACCCCTCCCCGCCCACTCCACCCCTCCCATCCCAGGAGTTCCCACGTGGCCTGTTTTGGATGCAGATAAGTGCACGATGCACACAGAGGTTCGGGGACAGTAAAAAACAGGCCTCCTGGAAGTTCGGAAAGGCCGGAAATAGCATCATTTCCAACTTTCAGAGAGCCTCCAGAACCCTGGGAAGGCAAAAATCACCACCCCGCCATGGTGCAGGAGGCTGATAAGACCATGCCCACCATGGCCAGGCCCACCCAGCAACTGGGTAGAGAACCCATCGCTAATATTTTTGACCCTGGACACAACAGACCAAACTAACCATGTACAAGCTACACAAGTGCTTTAATTAATAATACTTTGAAGAAAAGCCAAAGAGATGAGTAAGCTAATGACTTGGCTGACTTCGCTTGGCCCAAAGGACAGAAGGCCATGGATGTTCCCACTATGTCTCCAACAATAATAAAACAAGAGAGGGTTAAAAGTCTTTAAAAAGCTTGATCAGTCTCATTGTTTAAGAATTTTTCAATGTTTTGGTCTTTTTTCCCACCTAGCCTTTTGGAAAGCATATAATAATTTTTAAAAACTCAATTTCTATGCTTTCTAAAAAGAAGCAAAATTAAGAGTTTTGGCCTCATTGCTCAGACTGCTCTGGGAGATTTTAATTGATGTAAGGAGACCTTTTGGTAAATCTCTCTGAATATCATCTCTTGTAGCCTCAATTAAGTGTTAGTGGTAGGTTAAGTAAATAAGCCCTACTGTACTGTGTTCAGTATGGTTTCCTCTAAAATTGTGCTTATAAATTGCAGCACTAGGAGTAAATCCTACTTAATTTAGTGAAATGTATAAGGGTAAGACTGCAAATAAACACCCGAGTTGCAGGTCAGCATTTCTGTGCCAAAATAAGTGGGAAAGCTCAGAATAAGACAGGAAAGGCTTTTGATGACTTTATTATTTCATTCTCTTTAACTTGACAAGCTGGTGGGGGGATTGAAATATATGTGTGTACATATAACTGAATACAAAAAAAAACGGGGACCATTCTAAAGAAAATACAGTATATATGCATAATTCAAAACAACCCAGTTGTTAATTTTGTTTGTATCTTCCCTCAGGCTTTTAGGAGTGCTACATTGGATACTTTGAGTGCTCAAAAACTGACGAAGCTCCCTTGCTATATAGATAGTCTTTAACTTATTACTGTTCATTTAGCAACCATTTAGAATTATAACAGGAATGAAAAGTGACTTATTATTGCAACATTCACATGATTAAAATTCAGATACTTGGCCATCTGGCATTTATTTACAATGGTTTCAGCATCCCAGGGTCATGTGATTGCCAGTTATGACCTTCCCAACTAGTTTCTCAGAAGCGAAGTCAATGAGGGAAACTGGATTTACTTAACAACTGCATGATTCACTTAACAACTGTGGTAATTTGTTTAACAACTGTGGCAAAAAAATTGTAATATCAGTCATGACACACTTATCAATCATTTTCCTTAGCAATGAAAATTTTAATCCTAATCATGGTTGTAAATCAAGGATTACCTATAAATCTTTATAATTTGTTAAAGAATTAGAACCATGGGAAACTATTGTCTGAGCATCGCCAAGATAGCTTGCTGGAAGGAGCATCTGGTTGCTGTTGTTGCAAGATTGCAAATGGTCACCTGTGCAACTGATATAACTTCCAATTCAGTAGAGATTAGGTGATTTGTGAGAATTTAAGTTGGCCTAACAATGCAGGAACAAGGAAGTTGTTACATTCTAGTTGTTGTTGAAGTATAATTTCCAGATATCGATTTTTTTGCAAGGAGACCAATTCTCAACCTCAGCAATAAGACTAGCTTCCCAATGTGAGTCACATCAGATTTCAGTGTGTCGCTATTATTTATCAATCTCTACAATCTTTGCCACATATTCTTTAAGCTAAACAAATAAGTTGATTCACCAGTTCATGACACTATGCAATCCTCAAACTTTTGGGATCTATTTGATCCATTGTGAAGACTTCTTCATATTCTATTCAATGAAGCATTTGAAAATGAATTGATCTTTACATAAAGAGATTGGAATGTTTAGAAGTTAATCAATCACACTACAACAACACATAGTATACTTTGGATACCTACAAAAAAGTATGAAACAAATTTGTTAAATTATGATAACTGATCTACATGTATCAGCTTTATAATATGGGTGATATGTCACATGTTGTTGTTTCAAATGTAACTTACTTCTGATTCCAAGTTAGACAGCATATTGTTTGTGTAACTTTTCATTTGTTTTTAAGATGATCGTCAGTACAAATGAATAACTGAAGTGATTTTTAAAGACAAGTTCTTAACCATCCTCTTAGAGATTTAATCAAAATCTCTGTATGTGTATTCACAGGATTTCAAGCATTTTTGTTATTCAATGTAATCAGGGGCTGTAGAAGGTTTAAAAGGATTTCTTCAGAAATAGATGGCAACTGCATGACATGTTATGGATGGTTAATATTATGGGTATATCAATAAAATACTGTAGAAATGGCTTTGAACAATAACAACAAAGAACTACTGATTGCGCAGCCTCTTTAACAATCAGTTAGCATTGATTAAAAATGTATTCAACAGGCAGAAATAATTTCTTTAAAGTACTTTCACCTCAGTATAAATTCAAAAGTGCCATTGTATTTCCTCTTTGCATGAACTGAATCAAGTGGGCATTGGAATGTCGTATTTGGTTCTGATTTTACTGTCATAACTAATGATGGTGGTGATGATGATGATACAGTAATCCCGTGGCTAAAATAAGTTCTAATCCTTTTATTATTGTTTTTCAAAAAGGGAATATTGCTATTTTAAAAAGAAAATCAGTGGGAAGCAGCCTTCCTTACTCCAAATGATGCTGTTACACATGACCTCTCAACCTCAGCCCACTCATGATTACCTCTGGTTCATTTTAAAAAAGAAAACCAGAGCAGCTCTGCTGGCTATGATCAAGATACTGCATCTTGTTTCTATAGAAACCAGAGAGATGTCTCTAGGAAGACTACAAACAAGATTTGAAGGCTATAACCCTTTATAATTGATTGGAGAGCCACCGCCAAGTATGTACCGAACAGCCAACCTATAGCCCTCTCAATGTCTTGCACTGGAATTGACAAACAACATGGCTAAAACAGCTGGGAATTTTGAGAGTTGTAGTCCAAGACGTTCGGGAGTTTTAGGGAAGCCTGATATAGACAGCATTGAACTAGAACATGTTTCCATATCTCAGTAAATTCCAAACGGTTGAACTTCAAGAATTGTCAGCCACCTCCATTCTCTCTAGGCAGTTCTGGGAGTTGAAGTCCACTCATTTGGAAACACTCATTTGAGGATGTAGAATGTAGTATACCCATCCACTGGGGTGGGAGGGAAGGACATGATGATAATATGACAAGTGACAAGAAACATTCCTCTCCAGATCAGAAATTCTAAATCCTCATTATCCACCTGAGTTTTTTATTTAAGATAAAGATCCAATGAAGAAATAGTACAGACTATCTCTTCAAGGTTAGTGAACTATTTAAGTGCATGTTATGGGATTATTGTGACTATTTTTCCACCTCTTTTATTGAACAAATCCTATGACCATTTTTTTCAATGGGAGTGTCACAACAGGAAACGACTATTTGTGGATTATTTTTTAAAAAATGAAATCTAATAAATGACTGTGAACATGTATCAGTGGCTTCCTTAAGCTTGGTGCAGAATGTAAATTGGTATAAAAGATACAGAGGGACACTTTTACAAGTAGAATCAAATGAAATGCAGAATGTCTAAAAGAAGGTAGATTGTCAAAAACCAAAACAGTATTTGAACAGAGGATATTGGTAGAAGGACTGTTCCAATCCTCTTTTAATAGATAAATAAATAAATCAGTTCTAAAGTGCCCTTTAAATTCCAAAAATCTACCTATATTAGCCTGCCAGTTTACTAAAACCAGCCAGAGATATTTCTTTCACATTCTGTTATAAGTTGCATTTGAAAAGGATCTGTGAAAGATATTTATAAAGAATCACATCTATGTTTCAGAGTTTTTGCCCTAATAATAACCCAGGGACAAACTTTTAATTTTCTGAATATTTGTTTTAGAAACCTCAACTATTGTGACTGAACTGTTCTCTATGACCATAATTGTGATCAGAAGTCCCCTTGCTAAACAAGATTATTGTTAAGTGACTCATAACTGATTTTTTTTCCCTTTTGTGCCATGGTTGTTAAGTGTCTATGGAGATTCTCAGTCATCCAGGTCATGGTTGTCCCAAAGGCTTTTTTTCAAGTGGATTCTTGTCTTCAAAGAAAAACCAGAAAGTCCAGTTGCCTCTTGAAAAAGCAGCTTTAGGACATAGTTGTTAAGCAAATCACTGCAGTTGTTAAGTGAATCCATGCACTTGATAAGCAGCTCTAGCTTCCCCTTTTGATTTTGCTTGTTGGAAGCCAACTGGGAAAATCAAAAATGATGATCACATGATCTTGTAAATACACGCTGGTGTCAAGCATCCAAATTTTGATCACATGAATATGGGGATGCTACAACAGTCATGTTGGTTATAAGACACTTTTTTTCAGTGCCATTGTAACTTCAAATGATTACTAAACGCATGGTTGTAATTCAGGGAATACCTGTAGTTTGTCTTTAATTGTCCTCAGGTTACCTTCAGCATTTTGTAAAAAATCTAATCATATAAAAAATAATAATCCTGAATGTAGGGAGGATAATTGTGCCAGGAAGAATGGAACAGAAAGCCCACCAAGGCTCGGTCGAACTGCAATATGATTCCAACTATGCAAATTTAGCAAAATGAATCAGTGTAAGATCAAATAGATCATGTAGCTTGTATGAGAAAGTATTCAAAAATTAATTGTTGGCCCTTAAGGATTATGATGTACTAATGCTTAGTTCTTCAATTTCTACATAGAATTTTATATTCAGTTCTGTATAGTGGTGTTTTTTTTTTAATTTACACTGCAATGTGCACATGATCTATGAGCAATTCCCTTAATATTTCCATTATGTAGTCTACCATATTTAGATGCTTGTTATTTATTATTCAGTCATCAGATTTATATGCACCCCCATCTCATCAAAGGCAACTCTGGGCAGTGCACAACAATCCAATACAACATATTAAAATATATATAAACCCACATATAAAACAATTGTATAAAGATAGAAAAATCAGTGTTAAAAATTACATTTTACTCAAATTGAAATAGGCAAACTCAGGTATGAAGAGACGGTGTGTATCCATCTCAGTAGTGGAGCCATCTAAACATCTGTCTGGTTCTATGGGGTCTCCAGGCCTGCTTACATAATCAGATCCTGAGAGATTTCTCAAATATTAAAGGGGTGGAGATAATCTAACTTTGGGCAAGGTAATATAGTTCCACAAGGTAGGTGCCACAATAGAGAAGGCTTATGAAATTGTGAACTTCAGGATTGCCTTAAGCTGCTATTTTAAACATTGGTAGCTTTGTGCAATTGTATAAAAGCTGTAGTGGCGCAGTGGTTAGAATGCAGTACTGCAGGCTACTTCTGCTGACTGCCAGCTGACTGAAGATCAGCAGTTCGATTCTCACCAGCTCAAGTTTGACTGAGCCTTCCGTCTTTCCAAGGTCAATAAAATGAGAACCCAAATTGTTGGGGCAATAGGCTGACTTTGTAAACAGCTTAGAGTGGGCTGTAAAGCACTGTGAAGCAGGATATAAATCTAGGTGCTATTGCTATTAGTGTTTGATGTTTTCCTTAGGAAAAAAGATGAAAACCAGGTCATTGTAAAATGTATACAAAGATACAAGATATGGTTTTAAATAAAAATGCTATGATCAAAAAAGTCTTTTTTTACATTGCTTAAAATTCATCTAAAGGTAGAGATTGAAAATTGCAAAAAATCAATCTAAAAATGCAGTCATGCTTTCTTTTTTTTTCAATCCAAGCCCTATTTAATTGAATGCAAATTCATTGGGTTCAACAAATGTACTTTGTATCAGTTTTTCTTTCTTTTCAGATTTCATTTTCTCTCTGACCACCTTGCTGAAATTGTGCTGTTTCCTTCTAAAATGATTCATTGCTTTTTATGAGGTCATTATGGCACAATGTAGCTTCAAATAATATTTCATCTCTTCGGTTGGGAGTGCAATTCCATATATGGTGTGTGTGTGTGTGTCTCACAGGATAGATTATAATTTTATCTTGGCAACATAAAAAGTGCTCTGTTCTTTGATTAATATGATTAATATTCCTGTCCCTAAGTTTCACTGTCTAGGAAGCTTTGGAATTCAAGGTAAGTATGAGAAAGAATTATTTATTAGCTCCTTATGTTTAGCAGGCAATTATCTCAAGGGAGTTTCCCTATAGCAGGATTGTCCTAGTTATGATTTATAGCCCATGAAGTCTCCTTTTTATGCTTCAAGTAGTCAAGCAAATAATAAGGTATCCTCGTAGGCTTCTTGTGAAGGATCCGTGGGTACCTTCAAAATATAGCCCTGTCCAGCTTAGTTTTCACTAACCGTTTGTTCTTGGTAGCCCCACACAAGTTGCAGAATCAGAACTGGTGAACTTATAGTAGGATAACATATATTTTCAGTAGGAAATTATTTGTTTTAACACAACATAAGTTGATCAAGATTAATGCCTACTATGTTTTAAAATCTAAGTGGTCCTCAAATTACAAAAATTCATTTAATGACCATTTGAAGTTACAACGGCACCAAATGACCATTGCAGCATCCCCGTAATCATGTGATTACATTCTGATGTTTGACAACTGACTCACATTTATTTATTTATTTATTTATTTATTTATTTATTTATTTATTTATTATTTAACTTTTATGCCGCCCCCTCTCCCAAATAGGGACTCGGGGCGGTGAACAGCCATAATAAAACAATACAGTCCATAAAATTTAAAATAGAATTAAAAATTATTAAATTAGTGGCTGAATTTGAGAATAAAAACCAATAAAAACCCGATAAAACTTTAAAATTTAAAAAATTAAAACCCTTCTAATGGCACTAGGACAGACCGGCCTGCTGAAAAAGGTGGGTCTTTAATGCGCGCCGGAAGGCCCGTAGGTCAGTAATGGCTCATTTCATAATGATTGCAGGGTCTTGTTATCCCGTTTTGCAAATTTCTGATAAGCAAAGTCAATGGGGAAATCAGATTCACTTAACAAACATATTGCTGTACAATGGAGCAAAACTCACTTAATAAATTTCTTACTTAGCAAAATAAATTTTGGGCAAATTGTGGATGGAAGTTTAGGACTACTGTACTATAATTGGTACCTACAAAAATCACTTCTGATTAGAGTTCAATTAGTAGTCACAAGAGATGGGACCTACTCTGTTAGGCAAGCCATTCATTCATTCACTCATGCATTGATTCATGGAAGATCTAGTACTACTATGAGCCATTCAGATAACCCCATTCATAGTTCTACAGGCCCTAATAACATTATTCAGGCATACTTTTCAGAGATGTTTTGATTGCTAGTTTTGACAGTGAGGTCCTATATTGGCAATGAGATTTGTTATTAATAGCTGATGTTTTGATTGATCATCTGTACTGCTTTCAGGGAAGGAAAAACAGAAGATAGTCATAGTCTCTTTTCTAATATCATAAATATAATTTTCTCAGTCTTTCTGCATATTTTTACATAAATGACCTTGAAATGACTATATACTGATGAAATGATTCCCGTGTATGCAAGTTACCATTTTACTGAATTGGTTGCCAAATGCAAGCTCTCCTTTACTAATTGTACCCGTTTGGCTGGCCAAAAAATTACAATCTGTTATTCTTGGAAATGGTAGCTTACCTTTGGCAATGTCTGCTGCATTTGGAAATGATGTGTATTTCATACTTGGAGGAATGAAGAATGTGACAGCAGCAGCAACAACCAATTTATGATATCTAAAAGTGAAAATAGCATGTGTTTTCTGAGGATTTGGGGAAAGTATATTGTGAAGAGACCAGCTCCAAAACATTTTTGGCAGGAGCACTGTCAGAACATCTGAAAAGAATGATTTGGTTTGACTTGCTTGTTGTCACAAGATGGCATTTGGCCTCATATACTTAATATAAAGTAATATACCTTTGGGTGAGTTCATCAAAATGTTATTGGTCACAGAATGAATAAACTCTGAGCTTTGTGTTGTAACTTTTTTAGGCCAATCCTGCCCTTCAACATATCTAACTTCCCATAACAAAATTTTTTGTTCTACATCAAAAACTATATCAAAAACTGTACTTATACTAACATAGCAAAATGGATTCTTCCCAATGTGGAACTATTCTACATCTGTATTCTAGTATCTGTTTCCTCTAGAACTAGGTAGAAATGGGTTTTCAAAATTCTCCACCCTTTCTGCAGGCAGAGAAAAAATGCTGGATCTCTTCAAGGAATGCAGAAAATTCCCAACATATGATTGAGGACAGAGTTCAGTACTGGGACAGTATTATACTTTTTTTCTCTGTGGGCTGGTTTGTTCATTTCTTGCTAGACGGAAGAAGGAAATGACATCAAGCAATCTTGTGAGAACTTCCATGAGAGACTACAGAAAAACAAAAACAAATAAAAAAATATCCTTTGAACACAACAAGGTTGTCGATAACAATTTTCCTAAGGTACCTCAGAAAAGGTACGTTGTCCTGTGAGGGAGAAAGCCTTCATTTGGAGGATCAGGTATCCAAGAAAGAGAAAGAGAGGGAGAGAGAGAAGAGAGAGAGAAAAGGAGAGGAAGGGAAGGAAGGATGGAAGAAAGGAAGGAAGGAAGGAAGGAAGGAAGGAAGGAAAGGGAGATGTTAGACTCTGAAAAAGTTTGAAAACCCTTATTCAAAAGCTATAACATCCTTCAAAATATTTTGAGAAATAAAAGGAAATTTTGGTATCTTTTAGTAGGGAAATTTTAGTAGGGAATTACAATACCATCACAGACAGAGGAGGGTACTCTTTCTATTGTTCTTTTTAATACTTGGGTTAACAATTCAGTTTTTCTGTGAAGACTTGTTTTCTTTTTTTAATATGTTATTCTCTGCTGTGGGCAAAAAGATCCTGTGTAACACTTGTAAAAAAAAAAAAAAAGCAAAAATTAAGCCAAATGTTAAAGTGAAACTGAACGTTCATGTGGAAATTTTAGGTAAAATTTTTTGAAGATGAGTAGAACCTGTGTGATCTGCTAATTCTCTGAAAGTACTTTCCAAGGAATATACGACTTCAACAACAGAGTGATCAATGTCTGGAATACTCTACCTGACTCTGTGGTTTCTTCCCCAAACCCCAAAAACTTTAACCTTAGACTATCTACTATTGACCTCACCCCTTTCCTAAGAGGTCTGCAGGGGGCGTGCATTAAGCGCACCAACGTGCCTACCATCCCTGTCCTATTGTTTCTTTTATATTTTATTTTTCTTATATGTATCCATGTATTCATAACTATGTTTTACTTATACCTATTATGGTTGTAAGCAATTGACAAATAAATAAATATCTCAGATGATGGGTTCTAAGATAATATTTTTTAGATGTGGCAATAAACCTTAAGATATTCCCTGGAAAGAAATATTATTGACCCATAGTTACCCATGGGTCAGCTGTTTTTTCTCTTTATCACTTTTGAAATCATTTTTAGCCTTTTCTCCCATAAAGTCTGATTACAGTTCAACTGAGTATGTATTAAACATTAGCTATGCTCTCACATTATATGTCTTTTTTATTTCTGTAGGATGATAAACTGAAAGCTAAGTATGTAACAAAGCATTACTAATTTTATCCATGATGGCTTAAACTAGAGGAAATATGGCCAATTTTGAAAGGAAAAGGAGTGAGAGGAAAATCTATTTTAACAAGAGTTAAAAAGTAAAATAAAATGTTTTTTACATAAGATAGAAAACAATTAACAGGTTCCTAATTCTGAATTAAATATGGACTTAGGTTATATAGGATATCCCAAAAAATGGAAAATCAGTAATGTATTAAATAGAGTAAACTTTTAAAATGGATTCCTCAAAAAAAAAACTTTTATAAACAGAGAGAAGCTTCATTACTTCTAGGGAAAACTTTGGTAAGGCTGATAATGATGCAAATAGGATGGAGGGGGAGAATAGGGGGAGAACTGGCAAAAAATAAAGTCATAAAATTGGGTGTGGTTCATTTAACAACTGTCCAGTTTAGCAAGTTGTTGACTATCTATATTCCTTTTTTGTGTTTGGAACAGATTAATGGTTTTATTTTGTTTCTTAAATTATATGAAACCTATTTACATTTAATTTAATTTATCTCCTCCTAAAATTGTAAGGAACCAACAGTTGCTACCATAGAGGTTTTGAAGTCTGCAAAGAAAGGATTTAAGGAGCGTGTTTGCAGCCCTGGGAAAACAAAATCCCTTCCCCTCAATGCTACAGTTTTTAAGACTATAAAATATTACCCTCCTTCCCAATTGTCCCTGACCACTCTGGAATAAATTCTGGCACCCTTTCTGTTGTTTTAAAGAATGCAGGCTTGGGTCTTTTTCATGTAAAAATGGCCTAGGCATGCATCCTTTAAAGCAATCAGAAAGAGTGCTAGAGTTTATTTTCATTCTCCATACTTGTAAACTGTCTAAAAGGGACTGGTGTTTGTCTTTACTGCTCCAGTCTCAAAATTCAGACACAGGAGTGTTCCCTCTTGTTACAAGTACAGAAACAATACTGTTCAACAGTATCTCTCAACACTGGCAACTTTAAGATGTGTAGACTTCAACTCTCAGAACTCCTTGTCACCTGAGGAATCCTGGCAGTTGAAGTACATACATCTTAAAGCTGTCGGGAAACACTGGTGTACAGAATCAGCCCCCTCCTTGTTCTTCATTCAGCCTTTGAACATTGATTTGGTAATTTGTAAGAAATCTTAGCAGTTGCCATAAAAAGGAAGGCTAAAATGAAAACTGAAAAGTGCGAAGGAAATAGTTAGTTCTCTGGTAGTTTAAATTGGGCATCTCCAAATTTGGCAACTTTAAGACTTGTGGACTTCAACTACCAGACTTCCTCAGCTGTCCATTTTGGCTAGGGAATTTTGGGAGTTGAAGTCCACAAGTCATAAAGTTGCCTGATTTAAATTATCAACTAAATGTTCTATGGGAAAATTGGGAAAACAGATGAGCCAACAGTTTGCAACAGGAAGAAAACACCCCCACTCATACATTCTACCAAATCCATTTTGAAAGCAGAAACAAAATCATTCATTTTAAATGTATTTCTTCTGAATCAGATAAGTCAAATGGGTAATATTAGTGGACATCACCAAGCTAATTTGAAGTGCCTTCAATATAGAGAGTTTCTTAGTGCTTCCTGTCTTTGTTCTCTATGAAACTATCAATTCATCAGCAAGAAAACTATGTAGTGTGAAACAAAACATGGTTTCGATAAATGCAGGATTCATCACAAGTAATATGAGATATTTGTTTTACACTTAGGTATCTTAGGAAAATTCTGTAAATATCATACCTTAAGATCATATGCATCTGCAATATTGGTACTTACTTCGGATGTTGATTCTTAAGTTTTATAAAAGTAAAAATGATGTTTTATATCCCTGGCATTTAACACTAGGAAAATTAAAGCTACATCCTGATGTATGTTAGATACATAAAAACACTGGCTATTTACATGTGGATATAATATGATCCATTTCAGAGATACGTATTACCAGCTATTCAAGAAATTGTGAGTTGCTGTTCTCATATAAAAGGGATATCCCAGAGCCAGACTCCAAGAAACAACTGTATAAATAGAACGATGGCGTTGAAGTGCTAAAACAGATTGTTTGTTAAGTAGGCAGAGGCACAATGTGAAAATAATAGTATTTTTCATCTCCTTTCCCAGCTGTGCTGTCCTCCTAAAAGGATCACTTTGCCAATTCACCATAGACAACTCACTGCAGACAGCTCACCATGGCCAACTCGCCACAGCCAACTTGCCGTAATACAACTTACTCACTGCAGGACAATTCAACAATTTTATTTAATTTTTTAAAATAATTTAAAAATATTTTAATTTTTGTCATTCACATTTCATTTGTCCCTCCTTTGCATCCTTTCTTTAATGATTCTATTCCACCATTTCTTTGATATCATGTAACTTTTGTCCCGTAGCAAGTTGTCCTGTGATGACTGGGTTGTGGCCAATTGTCCTGTGGTGAGTTGGCCATGGCAAGCTGGCTGTGGCAAGCTGGCCATGGTGAGCTGGCTGTGGTGAGTTGGTCTAGACCCCTCAACCATCTGTAAAAAAAAAAGTTTTCCCTTTGTTCAGTTCCCTCTGTCTTGTAAAACAGGCACCCAACAATTGTTGCAATAAGCATAGTTCCTCCTCTTAAATGTTGTGCTCAGGACTTCTGAATTTTCCACAATGCTCCCATCTTTTTGCCACAAGGGTATGCATAGATACCTTTAATAGGGACTGAAAATGCATTCATGCCAGGCATTTATATTAGTCTTGATGCATTCCAGAACTTTGCCTTCAAAAATAAAACTCCATACTCAAAGTAGAATATCTGTTCCATGTGTAGCATATAGAGATTAGACAGTGAGGTTTCTTGCTTCCACAGGGATGTGGCTGGCTGTTGTCTAAGGAATTGGACAGGAGTCTTCCTAAAGCAATTCTTCATGTTCCAGAAGTTGAGGAATAATGGCCCACTCAGTCACAATTTGGCATTATCATTTACAAAATATTCACAGGTGCTTCTCTGGCAAAGGGATTGTGAAACTGTCTGCATGTAGATTTAATGTAGCAGTTCCTAAATGAAGAAACTGATGCTTGTAATGAGAAAGAAAGATAGGATTCATAAAGCTCAAATAATATCCACAGTGCACAGCTTTCTTTGTATTCTGAAAAACACATCTGATTTATAGTATTGTAATCCCTTGGATTACTGATCTTTGAGGTTGCAAAGTTTTGTGCACATCATTGGATGGAAGAGCCCACATTCTGCTGTTATTCATTACATTTATCATTTTTATTGATTGTGTTGCATTTTTACTGTTGTTGTTGTAGTTGTTGTTGTTTTGGTATGCCAGAATCTTCGGGAGTTTGGCAGAAGACAAATTGAATAATAAGATTTGCTACATAGTCAGCCAGATATTTAGATTGGATTTGGCATTTTATCCACCTATCGAATCCTTTCCAAGGACCTAGGTGGTAGTGGTTGTTTGATGGCATTAAAGTTAAATTTTAATGTGATTTAATTCATTTTAGGATAATAGTTTATGCTTAGTGCTAATCTTTGAATTATCCTACAGCATATTAAACCTTGCTTAATACTGTATTTTGACATTATGAGTAAACTTACTATTACAGTTAAGTTGCCTGCATAATCCTTTGATTTAGGTTGAGGCTTTGTGTTTAGTAATAGCTTTAGAATTATAATGTAATATAGGATTTCTTTATGTGTGTTGCTTAGTATGAGAAGTCCTACACAAGGAATTCCTAGAATAAATTTAGGGTTATGATTACACTTCATTGAGACTTTAGGAATTTCAAGAGCTATCAGGTTTAGAATTATAGGATTTTGCTTTGGGGTGAAGCTTTATGTTTAAAGGGTGATGGCCTTGATCCTATATTTTGCACCAAGCAGATTGAAATTCAATCAGTTTTATAGTATATGAAATCTCAGCTGGTATCCTTATTAACTTTCAAGTATATGCTCTATAAATATAATAATTCTAAACATCTGTGTCTAGTTAATGCATTTGGAGGATTTTTTTCTCATGCACGTAAAAGAGACAATAGAGATGATAGATAGAGAGATGGACAGAGATAAATATCTAGATAGGTAGATGGGTAGACAGACAGATGACTGACAGATAGGTAGGTAGGTAGATTAGATAGATTGATAGGTAGGTAGGTAGGGATAGAAGATAGATAGATAGATAGATAGATAGATAGATAGATAGATAGATAGATAGATAGATAGATAGATAGATAGATAGATAGATAGATAGATAGATAGATAATAAGTAGGTAGGCAGGCAGATCTATCTATCTATCTATCTGTCTGTCTGCCATCTACCTACCTACTACTTAGGTAGGTAGATGGTAGACAGACAGACAGACAGACAGACAGACAGATAGATAGAAATGACATTTAGGTAGGTAGAGGATAGATAGATAGATAGATAGATAGATAGATAGATAGATAGATAGGTAGGTAGGTAGGTAGGTAGGTAGGTAGGTAGGTAGGTAGATAGATATAAATTACAGGTAGGTAGGTAAGTTGGTAAGCAGGCAGGCAGAAAAAGGTAGATAAGTGATAGAGACAGAGAGATCTACAAATAATTAGGATAATTGGAGAATAAAACATGCTAATTTTATGTATAGCATGATATTTTGACATTATTGAGTTTTTCTATATAGGAAGAGAGCAAGGCTTTTGATCTAGTAACATGCAATATTATTCAAGATCTATTCAGCACTGAAAATGAACTCTCTCCCACCCTACCCTTTTTTTTTCAGAAATAGATCATCATCACATTTACCCATTTTCATCTCTCCAAATTGTATGACTATGGATAGAATGAAATTAATAAAAAGTGTCACAAATGTATGGAGCTTGACCAGAAATGCCTTCTGAAAGAATCTTCTCTTTGAAGGAGTATATAGTCAATAATAAATCAAAATGCTAGAAGGATATATGAAGCACCTGCATTTTCATTTTATGGGAAATCAGAGCTTTTTTATTTAAATGAAGTAGCTGATTTAAAGCCAGCATGTAAAATCTTAAATGACAGTTAAGGCAACTTATCCTCAGGGGAAATTTGGATGCACTGAGGTACATTATCAGTTTTTGTACTGAGATTTTTTTTCCACATAAAGCTGTTCCAATTTAAGGGTTTCTTTGAAGACTGGAATTAAATGTTACATTCAGTTATACATTGTGGAAAGATACTGGTTTAATATGAGTCAAACCCCAATGGTTAGCAAAGATAAGCATTCTCATAATTCATTCATGAATTTAGGCAAGCTACGAAAATTAAAGCAGCATTATTTCACTAATAAACCTTGCAAACCAGGTAGATTTTATTATTAAATTGGATTAAGGACAGAATTGGTGTTGAACCACAAGTTCCACCTGGTTCTGTGAAGGAAAAGCTGAGAAAATCCAGCATTCTGATTTCATATTAAAGCCCAAAGCCCTACCCCACCTCAAAATAATCTCAATTGCTGAAGCAGATAATCTTAATAACCAGCACTTCCATGCATTACACAAATGCTCTCACTAACTGCCGAAGACAAGATTTTGGAGGCATATTTTCTAGCAAGGCTTTCTGTAGCTGGAGCTATTATCTAAAAACTGGTAGAAACCTTCACATGTTCCAATAAAATAAATTCTGATTTTATAAGGAGAATACTTATTTTAACAAGAGAAATCATTTGATTCTATTATTATTCATAATCAGTTCCTGGTAACTAATTTCTTCAAAAGCTTTCAAGCCATTTATATACAATTCTTTCCTTATCAGACTGCAAACAAACATGGTGGACTGTCAATTGTTTTGGGGCCTGTGGTGATTTCTGAACCATGTTCTAAGAAATTTTGTTTTGTTTTTAGCCCGGAGAAAACAGAAAATTGCTTCTTATTTCTTAGGGGTATTTTTGTAGCACATGAGGCTTTGCCTCTTAAATATTTGGGCAAATCTCTGCCCAGACCTTTGGTGTGACACCAGGAAGGCCATATGAAGTTTTCTCTTTCCTTTCCAAAAGGATGTTGGCCCTCAGTCTTGATCTGATGTATCCCCAGGACTCTTCTTTTAAAGAAAATATTTGAAAACAAAAAAGCATGTCCTTGGCACATCTGATCCTAAGTATGTTTTAAATCCGTAACTCCAGTCCACTGTACCAATGTTGGTTTCCTCAGCTGCCTTCAGAATTAAAATAGTAAACACAGAATCAGAGGTTTAAAGCAATACTTGGAACCAATTCTTATTTATGTGTTGCATTTTTGCCTAGAATTATAATCACAATTCCAAAATGTCATAGTCAAATATCATGCTATTAATAATCACCGCCCAGAGCCCCCTTATGTGGGAGATCACCAGTTAAGAAGTTCAATACATTAAGTAAAAATAAATAAATAAATTATAGGAACTGATATCCAAAGTCTCCAGAAAAAAATACAACTTGGGAGGTTTCAGAGAGAAATTGCGATAATCCTTCACCAGACCTATGAGGAGGACTCTTGAGATCAGGGATCTCCAACCTTGACAACTTTAAGCCTGGTGGACTTCGCTGGCTGGGGAATTCTGGCTGTTGAAGTCCTCCAGTTTAAAGTTGCCAAGGTTGGAGCTCTCTTCTTTAGATGGCAGCAATGGCTGATCTTCTACCAACTGACTGTATTACTGCTGAGAAACCCCTTTAAACTATTTTCTCCTAGAAGCTGGTGTTTTCTTGGATTTAGAAAAGCTAATAAGAAAAAGTATCTTTGAGGCACATTATCTTGCCAGAGGAAAAAAAAGACAGAGAATCTAATATCCTTCCTGAAAAAGAGATGGGTTCAGAGAAATCTCCATTGGAGTTGGTAGTAAGAATTGGTTTCCAGGTGACTACCAAACACAACCAGTTTCGACAGCTGATGCAGCAAGCCAAAGACGATCTTCAACACCTTCCTAGAACTATACCGCCTTCGGTCCAATCTAAGTATGGTATATAAAATCATACATTGCAATGTCCTACCTGAATGAATGAATACTTCAGCTTCAACCATAACAATACAAGAGCAAACAATAGATACAAACTGAAGGTTAATCGCACCAAACTTGATTGCAGGAAATACGACTTCAGCAACGGAATGGTCAATGTCTGGAATACTCTACCTGACTCTGTGGTTTCTTCCCCAAACCCCAAAAACTTTAACCTTAGACTGTCTACTATTGACCTCACCCCTTTTCTAAGAGGTCTGTAGGGGGCGTGCATAAGCACGCCAAAGTGCCTACCGTCCCTGTACTATTGTTTCTTTTATATTTTATTTTTCTTATATGTATTCATGTATGCATAATTATGTTTTATTTATACCTATTATCTTGTAATCAATTGACAAATAAATAATAAATAAATATAAATAAACACAGGGTAAACATTTTCACATATGTACATACAGACACAGACACATTCTGAGAGAGGGAGGGAAGGAGGGAGGGAGGGAGAGAGTTATCTTCACCCCTTCCAAAAGGAAAAGATACAAACTCAGATTTTGCTGGAAACTTAACAGAATGTGAAGATTATAATTTGTTCTCATAGCAAGCCAGAGAGAAAACAACAGTGTACAGTGTCTTCCTTCACAGACTTTGCCTGTATTCAATATAAAAGTCACTTATTTCTGTCATCCACTTCTTGCCTCTTCTTTTGTCCCTTTGAACAAAATCTTCCATTTTTCCTTCAGCCTTCACTCAAGAATGACATTCTGGGTCTAATCCTCTCATAGGTCATACTGTAAGTCTCCAATCGATCTAACTTCTTGTTTATCTTCCATTTATCCCTTAGATCTTTGCCGGGTAGTGATGAATTAAGACAGCAGGAAGGAAAAACAGCCTCAGAAAACTTTGGAGACTTGTGCTCCCTCCCTTTCCCAGCAATTTTTTAAACCTCATTTTTAATGGGGATTCAGAAGGAACTCCAGGAACTAGCCTACATATGCAGGATTAACACATTGACTTCCATTCAAATGTAAAACTCAAAGGAAAGGAAAAGATAGTTGCAAAATCTGTCACATCTCATTTGCACTAAGAGAAAGTATAACTGACAAGCAAGGCAATTAAAAATTAGATTCTATTTAGCTGACTCCGACAGAGCTTTCTGTATGACACAAAGGTGAAGGATAAAATTCTCCGCGTAATAGGGCAAGGTATACACATATACGTACCCATAATGCTCTTCTCTTTCAGGCTATGCAGGACCATGCAAAGTGCAGATAAAGAATGAGAACCAGTAAGCCAATGAAAATGAAGGCATGAAATAAGAAAAAAAATAAAAGGAAAGATTCATTGTCTTTTATACCCAGACTTTTCACATAACTTTCTGTTCTTACACCATGCCATTATCATGTCCATACACCAATTCACCTATTGTTTTTCTTTTGTTCTTCAAATTTTTCACCTGTCTCTGGGAATTTCATTATCTCCATCCAATCTCAACATTTTGAGATTTCCCTTTCCACTCAACCCATTCATTCTTTCTACATATATCTGTTTTGCCATTTGATCATTTGTTCTCACAATATGCCGATATCATATCAGCATATTTTTAATACTATCACTCTTTTGTATCCAATGTGTTCGGTTGGATATTCAATTGTTCAATTGCATGTTTTACCACGTATAGTTCTTACTGCATTCTTACTGCATTCGGCTTATTTTTATGTTGGCCCTGATACTCTATATCCAATTCTTGCTTCTACACAGAAAAATGAGCATTTTCATGCACAATTATTACCACTTCCTTTGGCAAACATTTTTTCCTTGCAACAAACAGCTCACACTTAGCATCTGCACATCTAAAAATAGCCTATTTCCCCATTTTTAAAAAAACATTCTAACAAGATACAAATATTCTTCCTCCAGTTTTTCACTATTTGGTTCACTATAATCTCCCTCTCTCAATGCAAATGCCATGATATTTGATAAATTTGCAGATCCATATTCTTACATATTTGGAGGCACAATAGCTCATGATAGGTTAAAGACTTGTCAGCTGGGTTTGATACCTGAGCACCATACAGTGGGTTGAGCTCTCATTACTTGCCTCAGCTCCTGCCCACCCAACAGTTTGTAAGCAAGCAAACACAAGTAAATTATTAGGTACCATTTCTGTGGGAAGGTAACAGCATTCCATGCATCTTTGGCATATAGCCAGGCTGGTCACATGTCTGCAGAAATTGTCTTTGGGCAACACTAGTTCTCTCAGCTGAGAAATGGAGATGAGCACCATACCCTAGAGTCGGACACAATTTGATAGGGAAATTATCTTTATCTTTATTCTTCAATGCATCATGCATTCTACATTATCTCACTTCTGCTGCAAAATATTTTGGTCAATAATATGCACTATCTGCCAACAAAAGTACAGACATATTGATGCACCTGGTCAACATATCTCTATTGTCATCCCAAGCATTTGTCCATAAATACATTAAACAACTAAGCAGACACCCCATAGCATTTATTTGTTTATTCAAACATTTATATAGCTGCCCATTGCATATCAATGACTTGTTATACTTTTAGTACACACCAAGTTTTTCATTTGTTATCACATCTACCATTATTTTTTCTCATTCAGCAATCAACCATCAACATTCCAATACAAAATGTTCATAATTCAACCCTACACTATTTATTCCCCTTATCATATGCTTTCCCAGACTCAGCAAAAGCACAATAAATGGTATTTCCCACATTCATACATTAGTTGATGGTGCCTTGAAAAACACAAATCTGATCTGTACACTTTCTGCCTAGCATAAAATGGTTCTTCACGGGTCCTTCCCAGATTTTGCTCATTCTGACTTCTCATCCCTTCTCTGTCAG
Source organism: Bungarus multicinctus (assembly GCA_023653725.1). Lineage (NCBI taxonomy): Eukaryota > Metazoa > Chordata > Lepidosauria > Squamata > Elapidae > Bungarus > Bungarus multicinctus. Next base: position 14,166,806 of record CM042840.1, on the reverse strand, counting down.
CTGCATGTTACAAAGTGATCACACAATTTTCAGTGATACTTACAAGCTCTGCAAAATTGTCTCCTAATAGTGTCAACAGTGAATTAAAGTTATGTTTTCTTTTTCTTTTAGTTTGTTTGGTTTTGGGGTGTTTTTTTTTTTTGGCACAATTTATGTCAAGTATACCACAATTGCAACCAATTTTATCCCAAGCGCATTCACACTATTCTGTGCAAACTAGAATTGTTCAGTTCTAAAGATTGTTTAAGGGGACACGGTAGCTCAGTGGCTAAGATGCTGAGCTTATTGATCAGAAAGGTTGGCAGTTAGGCGGTTTGAATCCCTAGCACCTCATAACGGAGTGAGCTCCCATTACTTATCCTAGCTTCTGCCAACCCAGCAATTTGAAAGCATGTAAAAATGCAAGTAGAAAAATAGGGATCACTTTGGTGGGAAGGTAACAGCGTTCTGTGCGCCTTCCGCATTTAGTTTGATGGCCACATGACCACAGAGACGTCTTTGAACAGTGGAAACGAATAGCATGAATGTGCATGAGGAACCTTTACCTTTTAAAGATTGTTTAGCATATCAGCACCCTGTTGTTCACATCTTGCCAACTAAGATGTACATGCAAGATACTGACATGTATGCAGGATAAATGATTGGTATTATTATGTTATTGCTATGCCTTATTTTCAGCTCAAAACCATCTTTGGCCTCCCTTGCAGATGCACTTTTTGGAAAGCAAAATAAATGTGCATAACATGTCAGTCTTTCTTTCTCTACTGCTGGGTTTTCTTCTGCCAAAAAAACTGGGACAGGTTTAGTGGTACCTAAATAACAGAAGTCCACTTCAGAAGATAATAGCATCAGCAGTGAGTTAAGGTTATGTTTTTTTCCCTACAGCACCAGGGTTTTAGCAAGCAAACTACATCTGCTAACTTCAGTATATCTGTTCCACAATGACATACTTTATGACTGAAGTAACTGTAATCTGAGATGTATAAATTCACCTCTTTGTAGAAAGCTCTTTTCAGCTGATACAGTTGAGTACTGGAAAGATATAGCAATTTGAAACTGCTTCCATTTTTTTTTCAACTGCTTTGTGCAAGAGGCCTGTAAGACAGAACTTTGGTTTTTCTCAGTTTTAAATCCCAGATGGGAATTCAGCCCACTTTGTTGACTAAGCTTTACCTGCCTCACAGTTTACCCTACAAGACAAAATATCAGCTCACAGACTTGCACTTAACCATAGAACGCTGTCCCTTGTTCATTTTTTAATGCAGTTAAAATGGCAAACAAATACAGATGGTTTTCACTGAGAAAGGTAATTGTGTTGGGAAATCTGTTCAAGATTCCTAGCACTCCATCCACAACATACACACAGACACAAAGTCCATATGGTGACTATTTAGAATGTGAAAACTATATTAAGGAAAATAATACAAGCAAGGGTGAATTTAAACAAGAAATATGCACAAATCAAAAAAGGAAAGCCTGGGAAAACACGTTTGGAAATTTAAAAAGCATTGATCTTGTTTTCTTGAAGGTTTTGCTTTCTTTAGATTATTTCTGCCTGCTTAGCCCATTTTTGTTCAAGTGTGATTTATTCTGCATACGATAAAACAGAGATTGTTAGGAGATCCTTCACTTCTGTCTCTGAATCACCATGCAGAAACATTTCCCTCACTCTTCTTGTTCTAAATCTGCAGTCTAACGTTTCCAAGAACCAACATTTAAATGAAATGACAGTTTGACACACAGAGACAAAAAAAATCAGGTGATTTTGCTTCCTGGTAGTAAATATAGATGATCTGGCTGAGATTCCAACATATGTCTACCCACCTGCCTGGTACTTCCTTCTTTTGATGACATTTGAGACAGCTGGTAGCTTCTTCCAGTTATCTCCCAAGAGGCCAGCATCCTCAATTTGTGACTAGCCCTATCTTCAAACATCTCAGGGCAACCAAAATGTGACAAGATGACAGATAGCCCTCTCAATGGATACTGACAAACAAATTAGTGCCAAGATGTTTTTCAGAGTATACCAGATGTGTTGGTTCGATCATATGGAGCAAGCAATGAAATGCTGTCTGTATCCCATCTGTGCTTTCTAATCAATCACTGTTGGTTGAGGAAAAGGCACTGTAAACATTTGGTCTTTGTTTTTAAACAGTCTTGGGTCCTGGCCTTGTCATGCTGAAAGCTTTTTCTGCTTAAAATTCTTTAAAAAAAAAACATGACACATAAAAATCCAGTCCCAACTTTAAAAAAAGAATAAGAATAAGTAACTAGAGGTAGAAATCAGATTTGAATGTTCTGGAGCTGAAGCAAAATATTGAAAACCAGGAAATGTTTTGCATCTGACATGTGTGCTTCATGAAAGGACAACTTCAGAGCACACTATAAAAAAGATGTTGAGGCTCTAGAAAAAGTGCAGAGAAGAGCAACCAGGATGATTAGGGGATTGGAGACTAAAACATATGAAGAACGGTTACAGGAACTGAGCATGGCTAGTCTAGTGAAGAGAAGACCAGGGGAGACAGGATAGGAATGATCTAGTATTTGAGGGGCTGCCACAAAGAGGAAGGGGTTAAGCCAGGGGTGGGATTCTACCAGTTCGCACCTATTTGCTAGAACCGGTTGTTAACATTCTAAGCAGTTTGGAGAACTGGTTGTTAGAAGAAATTACTGGCCTAATCCTGTAAGGAAGGCAGGAAGGAAACATTCTGGCGTTGCTTACAGAAATTGCCTCTCCGTTAACCCTTATTACATTCTTAGCAGAACTAGACTTCCTGTGGAGTTCTTTTCCCCCTCCTTTGCTGGTACTTTGCTTGTGTGGAGTGATCATTCAAAGTTACAATGGCACTGAAAAAAGTGACTTATGACCATTTTTCACACTTACGACTGTTACAGCATCCCCACAGTCATGAGAGGCCAGGTGAAGAGATGCGTGCCTCGATATGAGTGATATTGAGTTGGCCATGCCCAGCCAATAACATGACCACCAAGCTATGCCTACCAACTTAGCCACGCCCACAGAACTGGTTGTTAAAAATTCGAATCCCACCCCTGGGTTAAGCTATTTTCCAAGGCACCCGAAGTCCAGATGACAAGGAATAATGGATAGAAACTGAACAAGGAAAGATTCAACCTGGAAATAAGAAGAAACTTTCTGACAGTGAAAACAATCAACCAATGAAACAGCTTGCCCTCGGAAGTTGTGGGAGCGTTATCACTTGAGACTCTCAAGAAGAGATTGGACTCCCATCTGTCAGAAATAGTGTAGGGTTTCCTGTTTACAAGGTCCCTTCCAACTCTGGTTATCTGTAAAGAAGTTTTCTGAGTAACAGGAAAAATAAGATTAGCCCTCTTGCTTGCAACCATAGAGGAGACTTTTAAAGGACACTAAGTTTGCAACCCTCATTTTCTAATTACTTTTAAAAATTGCTCATTAATTACTAAGCTATTAGAGATCTTTTGAATAACAAGTTTGAAAATGCCAGGCAAGTTTGTTTTTAATCCTGAATGAAAGAAAACTGTAATGATAAGCTTAAGAATTTAAAGCATCTGAAATACACAGAAAAAAACTAAATAAATTTTGTTCTTAGAAACTTTTAAATGAACTAAGCATTCAGACAAAATTGAAATATTGAAACTTTTGTCTAAATAAGATTTTAGACAAAAGCTTCTCATGGGATATAGATCCTGTTCTGTTTTTATAAGGTGTAGCATAATTTACAAATTATAATTTCACAATTTCAAAATCTAGACATTAGAGGGGACTAAAGATTTTAGGTAGAAGAAAGATATACAAGCCTGGTTACAATTATGGGTTTGACAATAAAAATATTGAAAGTGATTCTGAAAGAAGGGAGTCAGAAAAGAGTAACCATAATATCAATAACTTTAGCAATGATGTCTACTTCTGTCAATAGGCTATGTCCCAAAAATGTTGTGAAAAAATGTCAGATACGGAACAGACTTTATTTGACAAGAAAGATATGGAATCAAAGTGTATTTACAACTGCCAAGTCAAGAGGATGACTTAGAAAAGGGTGAAGAATTGTGAGAAATTGAAGTCCATACATCTTAGAGTTGCTAAGTTTAAAATATATTGTTATAGTAGTTATGTATTAAACTAGATAGGTAAAAATAAAATAAATAGTATTTTCGATATGCTTGTTCTGACTTGATAATAAGAGTAAGAATCAATTAAGCATGAACAAAGCTGGCATAATATAACTATTTAGCCATGCCAATCGCACAAACAACGCAGGTGCAGAAAAGAGAAATTAGCCTGTAATAAACTTCAGTTTTTATTTATGATGTGACTATTGCAGTGGTTCAAAATCAGGTCTTGTTATATTCATGGGAATAACCGAGATAAAAAATATGCATTGAATAATTATGAGTTTTATTAGCATCACTGTTTTAATTGAACTTTTCTGATCCAATCACTTTAGCCTGTAATGTTTCCATATTGTTTATTCTGTTTCTTAAATTTATAATTCCCAGAGCAAAACACATGATTTATAGTGCTTTCTTTTCCAGCTTTATTCACTAAAAGATAGTGACCTGCCCAAAATCAACTGATTAACCATCCTCTGCTGAGCATAGATTTTGCATGGAAATATTGAGTCCATTTGGTTCTAACTGGGGGGGAAATTGGGGAGGGGACTATTTTAATATACATTATTGGAGAAATCAGACATGGTTCTTATCAAACTACATAGCACATGTGATAAAAGCCAGATAATTATGATGCACAGCATTTGAGGAAAATGTCAAACTAAACAGGACCCATTTACAATCCATGTTCTAATAATGGTCATGCTTTATTATTTAGCCTTGTTCTCATGCAGTTCTTAACCAATTTGCTGTAGAAAAATAGCTAATTATAGGTTTAATTCCTGTTTTAGGGAAATGCAATCATAAGTACTGCTTTGCTAATGTATACTAAATCTATGATAAATCTTAAAATTGCCTTTAATAGAGCTAGTGTTCCTGGGATAACTTGTATACAACTAACTCATGTTGCTTACCAATTATTGTAATTAGTATTACTTTGCAGCAATTATGTTCAAGTATTAGTCTTTGATTATTTATTTAACAAAGTTGTATAGCTTGCCCCATCCATCAGCAGGAACTCTGCATGGCAAACAAAGTAAAAAACACTTTTTATACTAAAAAGACTTGCGAGATTCTTGTCAGCCCTGTGAGGTAGTCTAGACAAGAAGCAGAGCTAGGAAGATGGTTTGCTTCTCAGCTAACAAACTTCATCAGTTCTGATTCAGCTTCTTGGACAGTGATGGGATTAAAAAAAATTTTACTACCGGTTCTATGGGCATGGCTTGGTGGGCATGGAGTGGCTTGGTGGGCGTGGCAAGGGAAAGATACTGTAAAATCTCCATTCCCACCCCACTCCTTGGGGAAGGATACTGAAAAGTCCCATTCCCTCCCCACCCACTAACCTGCTTTCCAGCTCAGTTCTCCTGTGCAGGGCAATCAAAGACCCAGCTGATCAGCTTGGACTCAGGAGGCAGAGAATAGATGGGGGCAGAGCCAGTCAGAGGTGGTATTCCGAACTACTCAAAATTTCCGCTATTGGTTCCCCAGAACTGGTCAGATCCTGCTGAATACCATCTCTGTTCTTGGATAAGAAGCAAAACATCTTTTTCCTCAAAGAAAAAATATAGTTGAGTTGCCTTGTGAAAAAGCATCTTTGAGACAATCATGACCTGGGTGACTGAGAATCTCCATAAACATTTAGCTCTAATTTTATTGTAAGTTTACATTAACCGAATCTTGCAAGTCTGAAAATACATGACTTCCTCACTTGCCTTTACAGTACAACAAACTAGATAGGCTCCTTTCTAAAACATTTTCCATGTCCTGTTTCTTCTGCAGACTCAGCTGTCTTTTATCTGCCAATTGTTTAGTCTGCAACTCTTCCTCCTGTCCCACAAGATCATCCCCACACACTATTACAATTTCATACTTAACCCTATGCTAAAAAATGACCTCACCCAGATTTTTCATGTAGATGTTAAATAGAATTGTTAAATCTCACTGACATACCCTTATTTAACAAATAAACACATAAATTGTATAAGTACTGATCATATATTGTTATATCTTTTTCCTGACATTTTGTTTTGATTCTGGTTTTAAGAGTGGGAAAGGAATTGTTCGAAATCATGGCATATTTTCCCCTCTCTGAGTATTTAAAAAAAACAGTTGCAGAATAGCTTTTGCTAGAAAAAGTTAATTTAATCAGAATTTTATCAGTCTCTTAATGCACCAAAACACTTATATTCAAACTACTTGCAAACTATTCCCCACCACCATCCAGCCAGAACTGAAGAAGCTTTTTGGATGAGAAGTGAAATGTCTTCAAAGAAAATAAAACAAGGAAGTCAAGTTGCCTCCTGAAAAAGCATCTTTGGGACAACCACAACCCAGATGACTGAGAATCTCTACAGACTACTTGCAAACTACTTAATGATTTATATTAGAAACTAGTTATTTATATGAGATTACTGTAATAGAATATGAGGGTGTCTTTGGATTCAAGAGGAAGACCGTAGTCTAGATCATGGCCCCCAACTTTTTGGGCACCAGTGATCAATTCCATGGAGGGTTTTCCACAGACCAGAGGGGGCCTGCCTGCATCCCACAGATGGGGCTTTGTTTGTTTGTTCGGCCAGGTTTCTGGCATACTGGAGCCTGGTGCCAGTCCATGGACCAGGGGGTTGGGGATCCCTGGCCTAGATTAAAAGACAATAATCAAGAGTTTATTTAAAATAGAATAACAGAATTGAAAGGGACCTTGGAGGTCTTCTACTCCAACCCCCTGCCTAGGCAGGAAACCCTACACCACTTTAGATAAATGGTTATCCAACATCTTTTTTAAAAATCCCAATGTTGAAGCATTTACAACTTCCCAAGGCAGGTTGTTCCACTGATTAATTGTTCTAACGGTCAGGAAATTTCTCCTTAGTACTAAATTGCTTCTCTCCTTGATTAATTTCTTATCCTGCCCTCAGGTGCTTTGGAGAATAGCTTGACTCCCTTTTCTTTGTGGCAGCCCCTGAGATATTGGAACACTGCTATCATGTCTTCTTTTCATCAGACTAGACATACCCAATTCCTGCAACCGTTCTTCATATGTTTTAGCCTCCAGTTCCCTAATCATCTTTGTTGCTCTTCTCTGCACTCTTTTCTAGAGTCTCAACATCTTTTTTACATTGTGGCAACCAAAATTGAATGCAGTATTCCAGTCTGATAAGTCTGATAAAAGGAATCTGAGTCCAAAAGATGGACAGGGATGAAGAAAGTATCAGAAGGGACCCTCCCTAGTTATCTGGAAAGTAAAGATAAGGGAGTAGGATAAGCACATTCAGACTTGCAAGATTCTGTAACTATATTCTTACAATAAAAGTAGCATTAGAACGCATGTTTCATTAGAATTATCTTGAAAGACTGACAAGTAGAAAAAGTGACTTCCTGCAGCTTTTACTGCTTTTTCATTGTTCATTTGAACATTGTTCATTGTTCATCAGAACCAATGGAGGAAATTTTTGATTGGAGTAGCTCTATGTTAGAGAGTTAAAATATGGGCAAAAAAAATGCTAGGGAGATATGGTTTGTGCTAAGGGATAAGTGGAAGCCCTTTTTTAACACGGGTAGGTAAGGGGCTTTTAAATTCTCATTTGATCATTTACAAAAAGCTTCCAACTTGATTGTTAAATGTTTTCTCTTGTGCTTAAATTTCATGCTGGAGATTATTAAAAATTGACTTTACAGTATTTACTTTACTTATCTGTCCTAGCCAGGCTGTGCTGAACTCATGGATTTGGTGAATTATTAAATTTTTAAAAGCCATTTGTTTGGTATTTTATACTGGCTTTCTCTCCATCTGTAGGGACAAGCACCTCTGGTCTCAAAAATTGGAGAAAAAAGATTTAATTTATCTTTAATCTAAGACGGTTTTTAAAGTGTTCCACGATGTAAGACATAATGACAGTCTCCAGTGTAACGCTTAACTAACTGCTTGTTAGTGTTAACATTTAGAAGCATATGATGAAAAAGGGAGAACAATATGGCTTCCAATAGGTTACCCAAGCAGTAATGTTAGGCAAAATAATTCATTGTGTCAGATAACAAGATCTATTTTAGAACATAATGAGATGCCGATAAAGGTCACCATGCCTACAAGCCCATTTTATATGCCATATTAACAGAACCACCTGTATCTTGAATATGGGCTCCACATTTAATTGAAATCTAGATATGTTTGAGAGAGGAAAAGTAGAGGGAGGGAGAGGGGGAGGGAGAAGGAGAGAGGGAGGGAGGGAAAGGGAAGGAGGGAGAGAGAGAGATATCAAACATCTGGTACTTCCTAACTTACGTTGGCTAAACTAGAAACTGAAAAGGAAACATCCAACTGAAGTTAATTGTCAACTTGTAAAACATTCCTATGCCGGTTTCCAAGTTGTCATACAAAGAGGGGTGGGGAAACCCTGATGGAGCATACGGCAAATGACTTAGAAGCACATTCCAAGCTTATCTCAACCGGGTATTCTGGGCGTGAAAATCTTCTATTGAAGAGTGTGATTGATGATACCTAGCCCATGAACATGTTGTTGGACAATCTGAATTATGATACACCCAGAGGGGTGGGGGAAAAACAGGATCATAGGTGAATGTAAATTACGTATCTCGGAGTCAGCTTCATACAGGTCATTCCAATATGTCGCTCCTAATAAATCCTTTGAAGTTTTTTGAAGTTTGGCTCCAGGCTCATGATTTAATTAGGGTAATCACTGGTATTCTGACATTACTTCAATGGTGAACTGCCACTTGGCTGGAAAATCATAAGCAAATAGACTAGTGGCTTTCTTAGGAATAATATCAAAGCGGTTTACCTTTTTTTTTGGGGGGGGGGGGGGGGGCAACTAAGGGAAATTATTTAAATTCCAGCAAATGAACAGAAATATCACACCCATTCTATCTGCATGTCCACACTGAATCAAGCTATTAGTCTAACTACTCTAAGCAACCTTATGGAACTCATGAGCTTTCCATTGGATGACAGCTCTTTTGCTCTCTTTGTCTTTCAAAAATAAATATTTAAGGCATGCGGCCTTTGATGTTAGTCAAATCTCTCACCACATTCCAGTGTGTTGAGTATTGTGACACCTTGTATATCAGAATGACCTTGAAAGCTGTTGAGGAATTGCTGTCAGCCCAAAATAAAATTTCTCCTCTTGGCTGTGACAAATGAGTGATACAAAAGAGAACTTCAATAATTGTCATTCTGTTTCTAAATTCTTTTTCATTCAAAGGGTTTTCTATCATTATATGGTTGAGGAATCTTTTCTCCAACAGAAACCTGCTTCTGTACTGAATTTATTTTCAGAGGTTCCCTTTCATTTTTTCCCCAACCAGCCCAGTTAAGAATGGTGTCAACCGCAGATATTCTCCCAAATATAGTGCTCTAATTAGGGATTATTCCCGTGTGGTTGTTGGTTGTCTCTATTAAAGATAAAAAATCACAAGAATGGAATTGGTGACAAATGTACTGGAGCAGAAGCAACAACAAGTAAATGAAGCAATGATAGTAAGAACTATGTGAGGTCCATCTATACACAGATTCTCAAAAAAAGAAAGAAAATTCTTGATGAGATTCTGAACTTCTTATTTCTCTAATATTTTCACATGGATCATGCAAGTACATCCAAACATATTTCCCATAAATGTAACTCTTGACTAAATGTAAAGACTTATTTTTGTAAGTGTGGCTCAAATTTACAGTCGTTTTCTCTCATGCAAACAATTACTGAGATCTTAATTATTAATTCTGAGTCTCTGCAGTTTACAGCTCTTTATTTGGTACATTGTAAACAAGACTTAATGGATGCAATTTAAGGTCCTTTCCAATAATCTTCCAAACAAAGATTTCTTTAATAGTTTTTTCATGCATATTCATGGAAAGGCTGATTAAATAGAGCAAGGCTTTAACTTCTAAGTATTTGCTGCAGCATGTTTTATATTCTGTCGGAATTTAACTGGACTTCCAGCTAGGAAAAAAATCTTAAGCAAGCAAATCTAATTCACATCTTCTAAACTAATATGCGGAACAAGAATATTTACCTTGCAGACTATATGTGTATTGTTACAATGCATTATTTTGAAAATGATATCTTATGGGATGATTATTAAATGTATGTGAAGCACAGGGCCTGGTTCATATATCTCACTAAGCCAAAATCAAGTCAGCCTCTTTAAAGAGGATTGTAAATGAGGCATGCCACATACAATGTTGTTCTGAAAGTATATTGATTTCATTTTTTAAGAGAAAAGAATATGAAATTTTTATTTATACTAAGCATAGTCTGGTACATATTGAGAAGATGAAGATAAGCTTAGGGGGGATTTTTGGTCAAAGTTTCTTAGCAGTTTTCTTTGACCATTCTTTGTATGGTGCTTAGAATCCACCTCAATGCTCTTGGGCCTTGTGGGATTTCCAGTTTATTTATTTATTCAAAAGACTGATCAAACATTCTTCAACACATATGGAACAAATGCAACAAAGAAATTAGGTGATATAAAAATCAGTGTTTAGAATAACTCAAGGCTGCTGTTAACTTTTCAATAAAAGCACGCTACCATTCCAGAAATGAAAACACTGGAAAGCATCAAACCAACTTTTCTTGATTTAAAAAAAGGATTAAAATTTGTGCTAAGAGATCTTTATTCAATAGGAAGAATGGTAACCAGAGCTCTATATTTGGGAGGATATCTCCAGTTGACATTAATCAATTAATACTAATTGATATTAATATTAATCAGAAATATTCTATATCTTTGATAAACAGCTAATTCATAAATAGAAAGCAAATAAATTTCAACTACCCAAAATAGGAAGTTTTGTTGTTCCTTCAACATTGAAGATGTGCTGTTGGGTATGAGAGATGTTCCTGTCTCCATGTTCTATGATCCATGATTCTTGAAACAGAGATTACATTTTGGATATATAATTCAAGAGTTTATTCACATCTGTTAATTATATTGATCTTTATAATATCATAGCAACACATTTACAGATACTAAAGCAAAATGAGGTAATAATAGGACAAACCCCTATTCATCAGTATATGTTGCCATATAATTTTAAACTTTTAGCAGATAAGGTCAATAGTTAGTTCTTTTTAAATATTTCTCTGGGTTATATAGTAATTGGGAAAAAATTATTAAAACAGTCATAAATCATACTTTACATTCAATAAAATCCTGTTTTAGGATACTCCTTAAATTGCTTGTTTTCAAGCATTGTAGATTTACAAACATATTCTAACACTAACTGTAATTCAGATATTTTAAATACTAGTAATTCATCTGGACCAAACTGAAGCCCATGTTTTAATTTAATACACTACTATTTCTAAATTGTAGATAGCGTAGGTTCCTCTTGCAAAATTTCAAATGGTTTGAAAACCAAATAGAAAGCTAATTTTAAAGTATTAACATGACTACATATAAAAAGATTTACCTTTGCTATTCAAACTGAAATTGTCATAGAACAATGATTGCCCTGGAATAATGATCAAGATTTTACAAAATATGTATTAAGATCCTCCAAATATGTTTTGCAGCCTTTAATACTGAAATGCAAACAGTTTTTTTAAAAAAACAGAGCAAGCTCTTGCATTATGTCAATGTCATATAATAACTTTCTAATTTGTTTGTTGTTCTCTTCAACAGATCTATAAAGATTAATGACAAAGATTAAAATCAGGAAAGTTGAACCCATCTATCATCATATGGCAGCAAAAACGTAGACTAAGAAAATATATGGATTTCCTATCCATAAAAGACAAATTAATATCATATTAATCTTTAAAGAAATTAAAACTATTAACATAGCAATACCTCAACATAAATAAACATCTTGAAGTAATATTCATTTTATAACACACATCTTTTCCCATAAAATAATGGATTTTTTAACCAAGTTTTGACAATTTTTTATATCAAATAAAAAAATAGTCATATACTTTATCCAGAAATGAAGATGTTTTCCTAGTATACTTGTTCCCAGACATTTAAAAGAATTCTTCTACTTTCTGACCACAACACTGAAATTTAATTTGAACCCCCAATAAATTCAGTCATTTTAAAAGTTATATCATGATAAACAGTTTTCAAAGTAACAAGAAATTACACTCCTTTTCTTATCAATCTGGATTAAATTCAGATAAGACTGAAAGCTATCTTGCAAATGAGAGGAAAGTTCTTTTCTCTAATTTCTGGTTTTTCAAATCCACAATTAATATAGAGAGTCAGTGCTTGAGAGAGGAAAACTTCTCTTTATCAACTTGAGAAGTGAAAAAAAAAAATACTAGCTAGTTTGGGAGAGGAATCTTTAATCATATTTCTATATTCCAAACCTGAAGTTTCTGAACATAATTTACTTGATAATGTTTACAAATAGCTCAAATTAGCTGGATGTTAATATATTGAATAAATCACTTTAGTCATTTAAAAAAAAATAAACTTTATTAATTTTACAATTAAAATAGACAAACAACACGTACATAAATGTGAGAAAGGAAAAGGAAACAAAGAAAAAAGAGTAGAAAGAAAAATCAGAAAACAATTAAAAACAATTTCATCTTTGATCATTTTAAAGTTATTGAGCCATTGTTTTTTAAAATATTGTATTTATTTAGGATTGGCAATCATTTCAAATCTTCGGTGACCTTCTTAGAAATACTCTGTAGTCTTCTTCAATTTGATCTAGAGAGACTTCAGCGAGATCCCATATGAGATTTTCAAAAATACTTGAAAGTTTAAAATTCACATGTAAGATTTGCAGGATCACATTTATTGATGCCCATGTTTTCATATATAGGAAAGACATATTTCAGTGGCTATCTCATATCCACAGACAAAGATCCAGGGATTTAAACATGAAGTAGTCAATCAAATAAGAAATCAAACCAGAGTACAAACATCACAATAAAGTTGTTCAGTAAAGGTCGTTCTGTCTTCCTTTTAGGGCTAACTACGTCTTCTGGACATCTCCTGTCTCAGCAACCAAAAAGGCTAATGCAATTCTAAATTGCATTAACAGAGGGATACAATTGAGATCAAGTGAGGTACTAATAATACCACTCTATAAAGCCCTAGTAAGACCATACCTAGAGTGCTGCATCCAGTTTTGCTCACCCACATTATAAAAAAGATGTTGAGACTCTAGAAAAAGTACAGAGAAGAGCAACCAGGATGATTAGGGGACTGGAGACTAAAACATATGAAGAATGGTTACAGGAATTGGGCATGGCTAGTCGAGTGAAGAAAAGGACAAAGGGAGACAAGATAGCAGTATTCCAGTATTTGAGGGGCTGCCACAGAGAGGAAGAGGTTAAGCTATTTTCCAAGGTACCCAAAGGCCAGAAAAGGAATAATGGATGGAAACTGAACAAGGAGAGATTTAACCTGGAAATAAGGAGAAACTTTCTGACAGTGAGAACAATCAACCAATGGAACAGCTTGCCCTTGGAAGTTGTGGGAATGCCATCACTTGAGACTTTCAAGAAGAGATTGAACTGCCATCTGTCAGAAATGGTATAGAGTCTCCCGCTTGGGCAGGGGGTTGGACTAGATGACCTACAAGGTCCCTTCCAATTCTGATTATCTATTATCTGTTTATTATCTGTTATCCTTTCTCAAGAAAATGAAGTTTTAAAATGTTGGAAGTCTGGCTTGAAAAACTAACATTCCTCCTCTTTTCTGCTAGCATGAAATCACAGTCAAGGCAACTATCAGAAAACAATTAGAATGTCTTTGTATTATCCACTGTTAGATCCACTTCCCTTTAAAGGCATTCATAACAAAATTGCATGGAGTCTCTAAGGATCATCTAGCAAAGCACAATGCACAAATACAGGTTTTGGTTATCCTGCCCTGCTACCAAAGGCAAAGCAGAATTCTTAGAGCTGTCTCTAAGCAGTGGTCCCTTGAGTCGGTCTTTTATCAGCAAAACCAGCCTGCCAGATTTCACAACGGACAATGGTGTGTACTGGAAGGACAAATCCACACAAAGGATTATTGATGGTATCATTCCAATTAAACTCTTGGAGGGAAGCCTCTGTCAGCAGAGTCCCCTAAGTTTGTAAAATGACCTTTCTTTGCATGAAAAAGAGAGATGTATGAGACAAGTCATATATTTTTTTCTCCTTGTCAAAGTAATTAATGGCATACTTTATTCAAAGGAGCTCTTGCATAATAAGAAGATCCCATTGGAATCACTGAGAGCTAGTCATGAGGTCTTGAGCTGGTAGAGACATTGAAATGTTGAGGCAAAGTCATGGGTAACATCAAAACCCTTGCTGCACTTGGAAGAATTAAATCCATATTTCTGCCTTAGTCATCCCATTCCTGATTCAGGGTAGTAGCAGGGTCCTCTGTTGAGTGAGAGATCTCTGAGAATGATCTTGTGAAGCACAAAGAAGTCAACATGAAGTTTGCTTAATTGATTGATACACTTACTTATAAATACTTTTTTTATTTTAAACAAAGCCAACATAGAAGTGAAGGGGAGGAATGTGAGAGTTTGGAAAATAAAAGCTTAACAATAGGTAGGAGAATATTCATACAAATAGGAGAATATTCAGACATGAGAATGCAAATTTAAATAAGAAAGGAACTGGGAGGAAAGCAGAGAAGACATTGGAAGAGAGTTAATTTTAGAGCTTGCAGTTTGCAATGAGTTATTGTAATTGCAGGACAGATATGCCCTTCCTTGAAGGTGATTTGGAGGTGATTTATTAATTTGGAGAAATAAATTCAGAGCACCATTCCTAAAGTTGATTTAGACTTCTTAGAGCTCAAGAACAGTCTGAGGCCAAGATCTCTGAAGGACTTCTTTTCTTTTCATGAATTTTCCCACTTAATATAATGCAGGAGATTAAGAATTCTCTTGGTTCTCTAAAACTTCTTTCTAGCTAATTGTCTTTTATCTAATCTGCTGAATTTTCAAAATATTCTCAGCAAACTTTCACTCCTGCATTGATTTTATTTATGTATTCGATTGTTTAGTCGGATGGGTTCTTATTCTAAGCTACTTTACAATAATGTAATAAAAAGGTGGCATATATAAAACTCAGAATATTAAAAAGTGAGTGAGTGTGTTTGTGTCACAAGTGTGGGTGGTTCTCTGGTCTGGCTGGAATCCCTGCTCTTCTGTAATTTGGCAGAAGACAAATTCCTTGGCATTAATACACTCTCTAGCTTTTCCATGTATAAGAATCTCACATATTTTAATCAATGCACTTGGAAGCATAGCCCTGCCTTAGTGAATAGGATCACTAACTGTATAATTACAGTAATGATCAGCACTTTAAGTGGATTAGACCCAGCCAATTATAGGTAGTGACTTGGAAGGTTGAATGTATCATTGTGAAACAGTAGTGTTGATTATACTAGATGGTCGTTCTGCATCCTCCAGCTTGTTTCAGGGATGGGGGAACAAGTACACAAATACAAAGGTAAAGAAATACATAAGATCACACCCAAATTGCTTTTATTTCATATTCATTGCATCATGGGTTCCACTGTATTTGCAATTTTGCTAAGCTTATTTTTAATTACCAAATCGACGAAATCTTGTGTCCCTGAAATTAGCACAGTAGGAGTTTTTGAGAAACATAATTATTAGCATTTATGAATAATGTATAGAATCAAAATATGATGGCTCTAAATGCAAGTCCTGCCACTCTTGGGCAAGCTGGAGGAAAATATAAAAATCTAAGTAGCAAAAAAATAAAAGGCAGAAAGTGAAGCAAGGACTATTCGTCTGTGACTATCCAGAATCTGTTCAACCACAACCCTCCTGTTGGAAGGTATAACCCATCCCCTCCTATGAAATACTTTAGGATATATTAAAAGGGCAGAATATTTCCCCTGAAAGAGAAGTAGAAACTCAGGAGCAGACACTCACATCAGAAGTAGAAGCTTACCCCCATCTTTGTTAGTTAGCTAAGACCCCGCCCCTGGGAGTCTGATAGCCAATGGGATACATTTCTTACACAAGAACAGGGAACACTAAGGTGCAGCTCACCAAAGGGTATAAAACTAGGGGTCTCTCAGCATCTTGTCCCTTCTTTTTCTTCACCCAACATCTTGAAGTATATGATCATCCTTTTCACTTTGGAGCTCCAAGCCATGTGGTCCTGTCCACCATTAAACCATTTTTCCAAGGTGTCACCATGTTTCCAGTGTCATTCTTCCCCACTTGGAACTGAACCCAGAAGAATATTTCTTCCAACACTCCTCAATCCCAGATTGTGTGGCCTTAAGTAATTGATAACCAATAAGGTCCAATCATTTGAAAATGGCAGAACCTTCTGTCTATGTTAAAACCCAATGCTGTGGGTTGAAAAATGTCACAGTGGGAATCCAATATGTTTACTGTAAGATCTCTTTTACATCCTGGGCTTATGACTGTTTTCTAATGGTTAAGCATTTCTGAGCTTAAACGTAAGCGATAATGTAATAATTTGAGTACCCTCCCTTGGAGGTAATCCAAGGAAGTTCTCAGCAGGACCACGATCTGAATGTGTGATGGAGCAGCCAAGGAAACAATGCATGATTGATTCTCTATTGATGAAGAGTTGATTTCTGTTTCATGTATTCTAAGGAAGAAAAGAGATTCTCAGTCAGATAAGTCTCTCCTAGCCAGCTGTTATTGCTGACATCCTCCAAAGGCAGACAAGTAAAATCCAAAAAGACAATAAGAAGTTAAGTACTGTTTTCCAGCTAAGCTAATCAGTTTTTTCTGAAGATGGAAGGATGTGTGCCAAACGAAAATCAATGCCCTAAATCAACGAGCTGCATGCCTGAGCCTTGCCAAAGTGTCAGCTGCTAACAAGGGAATAAAGAAAACAGTTATTGGATACTTAGGAGTGCTTTGTAAGTGCTTGTGTAAAATAGCATATTTAATTTACTGCACTGTTATAAGCTTTATTGGGCTTTATAGTTATTTCAGTATGGAAGCTAAAAATAAGTTGTCTCCTTCTGGTGCTTTGAAAAGCTGTTGGAGCCTTACTGGTTTATAGATCTGTAGATCATTGTTATTCAGCATTGACAACTGTTTTTTCTTATATTTATATTTTGATGTATCCTTATCACTTCTGCTGCTCTACACACCTGTCCTCTTCATCCATCCTTTATTGCACCCTTTCTCCTTCTTTTGGGGTCTTTTTCCTGTTATTCTTTTGATCCATCACCTTTCACATGATCCAATCCCCATTTCTTACATTTCTTTTAATGTTCTCACAGTATCAGTTACCTTCTCAGCTTCTGCTTTCCTAGACTACTCCTTTTTCCCCATACTTTCTTTTTACTTTCTATCTCTGCTAGATTCAGTTAGATGAAAATACGAAAATGGTAAGTAAGCAAGAACAGCCAAGGTGGATCTGATTAACATCCCATTAAGTCTGTTCCTTAATGGGCATAAATGCAATACCATTAATATTGTTCTCAAGAGGGAAAAATCGTGGCACAGATAGCATAAAGCTTCTTACAATCCATGAATTTGATAACAGAGTCCATATACATACACATGACTATTGCAAAAGTAAGTATACAAATAAAACACACACACACACACATATGCAGGTCTTGGCATGTTCGGGTCTTTTCCTGTGTAAGATTGAGAGTATCTTGATAACGTTTCGACAAGATCTCACTCGCCATCTTCAGGCTGGTACTTTCGGCTTCGTGCTTGTGCAAGCAAAGCGTGATCTGAGCTGCTGTCTCCCTATATATACTGGTGGGGAGGTTGGCTGTGTTGTCATTTCTTGATTAGTTGATGGAATTGATGTTTGCAGATTGGCTGGCTTTTTCATAAGAACATGTGTGGCTAAGGTATTGGCTATGTGAAACCAAGCTGTACTAAGAAACCCCAATGCACAAAACACAATGTTGCCAACCAATCAAAAACACAGCAACTCAAAGACCAATAAAAACAAACCTAGACTCCCAGCCAATCAAGATGAGGAAAAAACCATTCAAATATAACAGAAAGCCAGCACCAAATTCAAACAAAAAACAACTGCCAAGTCTGGCACACAAAATTAAAAAAGAAACTAATACACAAGCCTGAAGATGGCAGATGAGATTCTGCTGAAACGTCGCTATAATAAAAGCACAAATATTATGTGGGAAAATACCTGAAGAAACCTAAATACCATACATATAAATACCTGTGAAAACATATGAAAACATATATATATATATATATATATATATACTTTGTATTACAACACCCTGTTAAGCCCCAATTAAGGGAGAAAGCATACTGCTTTCTTTTCTGTCTTTTGGCTCATCACCAGAGACCATACCGACAGAAAGCTATTTGTTTCGTTGCCTTTTGTTTACATGTGTGTAAGGTTTTTTAAGCTGATAATTTTAAATAATAAATAAGGGAGACTAGTATAGATCTATTTCGAGCTAGTTAGCTCTCTTCAGCTAGCCAGTAAGGGTATGGCTAGCTGAAGAGAGCTAACTAGCTCGAAATAGATCTATACTAGTCTCCCTTATTTATTATTTAAAATTATCAGCTTAAAAAACCTTACACACACACACACACATATATATATATATATATATATATATATATATATATATATATATATATATATATATATATATATATATATATATATATATTATGTTTTCGTAGATTTTCACGGGTACTTCCACTTCATAGAAACAATAAAGAAACAAAACCTACAACCTGGCAACCTACTCGTGAGCTTTGATGTCATATCCCTCTTTACCTATTAAAGAAGCCTTGACAGCCATCCAAAATAAATACAACCCCCCCTAAGCACATCCTAGATCTGACAAACCACTGCCTCACCAACACATACTTCATCCACAATGGACAAAGGTACAAATAGATAGAAGGAGCACCTATGGGATCACCCCTCTCACCCGTCATCGCTAAGTCATACATGAAACACTTTGAAACCAATGTTCTAGACAAATCCAAACACAAACCCAAATTCTGGCTTAGATATGTAGATGACACTTTCGTAATTTGGCCACATGGGAAAGAAAATCTGGACAACTTCCTCACACATCTCAACAGTCCACACCCCAAAATACAATTCACCATGGAAACAGAAGGCAACAACCAACATCCTTTCCTGGACATCCTAATTTACAAAAAACCCAATGACTTCCTAGGACACACCATCCACCAGAAGAAAACACACACCAACTGCTACTTAAATGCACAATCCCATCACTACCCTGCACAGATCAACTCTGTAGCCAAGACCCTCATCTCTAGAACCAAACGCCTAGCTGACAAAAACCACCTGAGAACAGAATTACACACCCTCACTGACGTACTAATTTCCAACGGATTCCAAAGAAACACAATTACCAACCTAATCCTGAAGGAGACACCCCCCAGAAACCAAGACACAGAACAGGACAACGGTATTACCCTCCTCCCCTACATCAAAGGCACCACAGATAAAATCAACAAAATTCTCCACAGGCACAATATCAGGACAGCCTTTGGCACTGACCAAAAAATAGCCAACATCCTAAAAGACGCCAAAGAAAAGATCCAGCTAGAAAACCAAGGAGTTTATGAAATACCATGCAACAATTGCCCAGCCACATACATTGGACAAACCAACAGGAGAATAAATGCACGCATCGCAGAACACAAGAACGCAATCAGAAAAGAAGAAAATACTTCCTCCCTTTTCCAGCATCTTAAAGCCACAGGACATGAAATTAATTTTGAGGAAACCAAATTAATTTCCAATACTGAACACTTCAACAAGAGAATAATCAGGGAAGCCATCGAAATAGAGAAACACCCCCATAACATGAATAAACAGGATGATACTTCCCGCCTACCAGACATTTGGAAACTAGCCCTTATCAACAAACAAACCCTAGCCATGAAAACCAACACCAGATCCAAAACAACACATGATGCCACCACCAATCTCCCTCACCAGACTCAAACCCAAACCCACCCCATAGACGAAACCAGACCATGGCTGCATCACCAACTACCACACACCCCGACCCCCAAACCAAGCAAACTGACACACACACCATGAACACATAGCCAGGCCTCAAACTTGGAGCCAAACCAAAACCCGGAACATCACATCACAGCCACCTGCTCAGGATATCACATCACGGAATTCAGGAGGTTACACCACAAAACCTCAGGATGTCACAACACAGCCAATGACCCAGGATGTCACAACAATAGAACTCAGAAGGTCACCACACAGCCCATGACTGAGGTCATTACAACCCAAGAGATTACAGCACAAGACCCAGGATGTCAAAACAATAGAACTCAGGTCATCACACAGCCCATTACCCAGGTTGTTACAACACAGAAGGCTGATAGACACACAGCCAATACCTCAGCCACACATGTTCTTAAGAAAAAGCCAGCCAATCTGCAAACATCAACTCCATCAACTAATCAAGAAATGACAATACAGCCAACCTCCCCACCAGTATATATAGGGAGACGGCAGCTCCGATCACGCTTTGCTCGCACAAGCACAAAGCCGAAAGCACCAGCCTGAAGATGGCGAGTGGGACCTCATCGAAACGTTGCCAAGATACTCTCAATCTTACATGGGAAAAAACCCGAACATGCCAAGACCTATATATATGTTTTATTTGTATACTTACTTTTGCAATGGTCATATATATAAATACGTTGCATAATGTTTTTATTGTGTATGCACTTTTGCAATAGTCATTTTAAAAATTGTCTATTTCTATTTTAATTTAAAATTAAATTAATTTGAATTTTTTAATATAAAAACAAGGAGCTTCTGGTTTTAAGGCTGCATTTGTCAACTAGTGATAATGTCTCATTTGATCATAATTTTTTCTTTCTCTCTTTAAAGATGTGAATTTTGCCACACAATATCTCAGTCTTCAGAAAACAGTTACCTTCAGTAACCATATAGAGGCAACTCTCTATGCATTTTTTTATTTATCCAAACCTCCAATCAGCCCTCAAATTCTCTAAGTAATCCAGATTGTCTTAGGAACAAGTTGTGTGTCTTGTTTGAGTTTTAAAGTTGGAATCCAGCACTTTATGAAAATGTATTGACTTTGATTACGTTCAAGATGGATTTTGGAACCATGTAAAAAACATCTCATTATTATCTCTGATCTATCTCTCACCCTGTTCTTCGAATCTTATGCTGGTACACCTATTAGAGCAATAATTGAAGTCATCTCATTGCTGCTAGTCGTCCTCTTTTTCTCTTTCCTTCCATCCTTTCAAGTATTATAGGGTTTTCAAGAAATTTAGATCTTTGCATAATGCAGCAAAAATAAGATAATTTGTGTTTGATCACTTGTTTCATATAAGTATTCTGGATAGATCTGTTTTGTAATACATTTGTTTGTTTTCTTGACTGTCCATAGTAATCACATGAATTCTTCTAAATTCAAAAGTGTCAGTACTCTTTCTATCTTGCTTCTTTAAAGTCCAACTTTGCCCATAGAGTGTCACACAAAAATTCCTGATCTACTCATCTTTGATCTTTATAGGTACAGACGCCTTCCCAGTTCAAAGAGTTATGGAATACTTTCCTTGTTTTTCTTTCTGTTTTCACCTTCAGTGTCTTTATAGTTCTTTCATTCAACTGTTGTCTCTTTCTAGTCACTTCTGAAATTCTTTTTAATAAATTCTTCTTTCTTCTTACCTGAGATTTTTATGATTCTTGACCTTGACTCCTCCTCTCTTCTTCACAATTTCCACTATTTGATTTGACATCTAGTTTGTTTGTTTCTTGATTTTCTGCAGTCTGTTTTATATGAAGACTTTACAGATTCTTTACTTTCACTTTACAGTTCTTCTGCTTCCCTACCAAACATTGATGACTGAGTAAATAGTTTGATTGGCAGAAATTGATAAAATGATCTCCTATTTCAGTGCACTGTCCTAGTTCAAATGCTATATAATTCAATTATGTTTTCCTCCTTTTTCCAAAATTCTAATTTCCAGCAATAAGCAGTATAACCTGTTTGAATTGGCCTCCTTCTTTTCTGCAGCATTGGTTGGCCCATTATGCTTTGATAATGATAGTTGGATAATAGGTCCCTACTCACAGTCACTCATGCCCTGGTCACTTCCCTTCTTGATTATTGAAATGTGCTCTACATGGGGCTGCCCTTGAAGAGCATCCAGAAGCTCCAATTGGTGCAAAAGGCAGTGGCCCACATAGTTTTGTGCAGACCCTAGTGTGCACATGTGTCACCTTTCTTACGGGAGCTGCATTGGCTGCCGATTTGCTTCCAGATGCAATTCAAGGTGCTGGTTATCACCTTTAAAGCCCATTATGGTTTGGGTCCAGGTTGTCTGACGAAACATCTCTTGCCAGTCACATCTACCCAACCCATTAGGGCGAGGAGGCAGGCAATGTTGCAGGTCCCACCCCTGAGGGAGATACACCTGGTGGGACCCAGAAGAAGGGTCTTCTCCATGGTGGCTCCTTCTCTGGAATAACATTTCCCCAGAGATTAGAATGGCCCCCATTCTAGCATTCTTTCGAAAGGCACTGAAGACCTGGTTTTGCCAGCGAGCCTGGGGAGCCCAGAAAGGGATGGAGCCCATCAAATGGCTAGTGTGATCTGCTGTCGTCAGGATGCGGGGGTGGGAGTTGGGGTTTTTTTCCCCCCAAATTTTGTTCTATTGTACTTTACTAATTAATTTGATTCTTTTTGTTAGTTTTTGTTGTTTTTTATTTTTTGTTTTAAATATGGTTTTACATTGAGCAAGCTGCCTCGAGTCGCCATGGGTGAAGAGGTGGCAATATAAATTAAATAAATAAATAATACTAAACTTGGAAGTTAATGTGCTCTGCTACATAACAAAGACCACATAAGCAAACAGGTGTAGGTCTGATCTGGGAGTGGTGGAAAGTCTATATATGATGGTGCCCGCTGCTTACAGCCTCAATGAACCTATCTTCACTGATGGTTTAAGAAAAGCAGCACAGTCTACAACAGAATTATTGCAAAGAGGAAAGTGATGACTTCACTCTGTCCCAGCAACCATATGAATGCAAAACAAATAACTAAGCATCTTTGGTTGAACATGTGACCACGCCTTGCTTAGAATGATATTTTCACCCGAGCTTTACTTGTTAATGTAAAGTGGTTAACCAAAATTATTGTCATCTTGCCCTCACCCTTATAGAATAGAATAGAATTTTTTATTGGCCAAGTGTTATTGGACACACAAGGAATTTGTCTTGATGCAAATGCTCTCAGTGTACATAAAAGAAAAGATGCATTCATCAAGAGTCATGAATCATCAGGTACAACACTTAATAATAGTCATAGGATACAATAAGCAATTGAATCACACTAGGAAACAGTCCATATAAATCATAAGAATAGAAATGACAAAGTTACAGTCATACAGTCACAAGTGGGAGGGGATGGGTGATAAGGAGTGATGAGAAGATTAACAGTAATAGTAGTGCAGACTTTGTAATAGTTGAACAGTGTTGAGGGAATTATTTGTTTAGCAGAGTTATTAAACAGATGTAACTCCTCTACCTTCCTTGTTTAAAAATGTGCAAATTTTCTGTGCCTGTAAGAGAATTCTGGAATGGAATGAGCAATAAAAGGTCAACTCATGCTATAAAGCAGAGGCTAGAGAGGATTAAGGTTAAATATGCATTATAAGAGAAGATCAAATCTCACCCAGTTTCTGGTAGATACAGGATTAAACAGAGAGCCTTTAATCATTAATCATTTACTTTACCTTTCAAAAGAAAAGAAGTAGAGAGTCAACTTTTATTGTATTGCCTTTCTAGTTTTTTAAATTTTAAAACTAGAGACAAACAGAAGATTTGCATTAAAGTTTAAGTTGTTGTGATGTTTGTGTTTGGATCTCAATTTCACCTGCCTTCCTACATATATTTTATACATATGTCAGAGATCAGGGGTGGTAAACCTTTTTCGGCTCCTGTGCTGATAATTGCGCACGTGCTTGTGTGCCAGAACCCAGAAGGCGATGTGTGCTGGAGGGGCCACACACATGCGCATGCATGCACAATCACCTCCATGTGCCATCCATCAGCACATGCGCTATCCCCGTGTGCCACGCATCTCTGTGCATGTGCATGCAAACCCCCACACATGTGTGCCTGATATCCGACAATCAGCTGTTGGGTGGCAGCAGCACGCGCGCATGCGCAGTGTGGCTCTTCCAGGCGAGCTCTCATGTGCCGGCAAAAATGCCGTGCCATAGGATCACCAACACGGTCATAAATGATATGATTGTCCATAGAGTTCTTGTCCAGGTGTTAGGTAGGGAGTTCTTTATTATGCATAATCACACCATAAATATATGTTCTGTTTCCATAAAGTCAAATATTGAACATTCTGAAAATAAAGAAACAAAATGTCCTCAAATCAAAATTAACTGCTGGTAAATACATAAGGGTAGTTTCAGGGGTGGGATTCTACTGGTTCGCACCTATTCTCTAGAACCGGTTGTTAACATTCTAAGCAGTTTGGAAAAACCGGTTGTTAGAAGAAATTACTGGCCTAATCCTGTAAGGAAGGCAGGAAGGAAACATTCTGGTGTTGCTTACAGAAACTGCCTCTCCATTAACCTTTATTACATTCTTGGCAGGACTAGACTTCCTGTCTCTGAAACATCTCTGGAGTTCTTTTCCGCTTCTTTGTTGGTACTTTGCTTGTGTGCAGTGACCATTCAAAGTTACAATGGCACTGAAAAAAGTGACATGACCCTTTTTCACACTTACGACTGTTGCAGCATCCCCACAGTCATGAAAGGTCAGGCGAGGAGATGCATGCCTCTATGTGAGTGATATTGAGTTGGCCACGCCCAGCCAATAACATGACCACCAAGCCACGCCCACCAACTAAGGCATGCCCACAGAACCGGTTGTTAAAATTTTTGAATCCCACCCCTGGGTAGTTTGTGAGAAAGACTTGACAATGGTTTATTCTGGGATTGTTTTACAACATTTTTTGGGTCTACAACCCAAGAATTCCCTAATGGTTTTCCATTCAAGTACTAACCAGGTTTAATACTGTTTAGTTTCCCAGTGTAGACAAGATTGACCAATTTTTGCCATCTGCTGAATCTGAATCTACTATAAGATAAAAGTGCATCTAATTAGTGTGTATACCACAATGCTGACTTGTGTCATTGTATAAATCAACATTTCAACAAGACTTCAATTTGTAAGCAAGCTCCATATCAAATTTATATTGTCAACTTAGTAGTTATGCAGCATAGCTGTCATTTTAAGCATAAGGTAGTAGGAAACCAATTGATGCAGATGCTATTAATTAGAAGACAAATAACCTTTTCTAATAAGGTTCTGATTATATATAATTATATCCCCGAAGAACAAAACAATAACAGCTTTCTGAAGTGCATGCCATAATCTTCAGTCTCTTTTAAGCTTAAAATAGAATGATGATCTTGAAACATACACTGACAGAAGATGCCTGGCCAATAACTAATCCTAAAATGGCAATATATTATTTCTAGTATCCAAGGCACTATGATTATGGATGCCACTATTTCAAGGAATGTAAGGAATCTATGATATCATTTCTTGCTTTAGAGCATCTGGGAAGCATTTGACTGCCAGGAAATAAAACTGATAAAAAAGAACCCAGGCCAAGGAAAATGGTTATGCCAACATTGAATAGGTACTTCCCGGTCTCAAGGCTGCAAAAGGAATGGCTTTCGGTTGTCTTAAAAAGATAGAAGGAAAAGGCCTAAACTTTGAGAGATGATGATAGATAGATAGATGGTAGAAAGATGCTTTGCTTTCAGTGTATTAAAATAAGCAGGCCTTCTGTGTTCATTCTAGTCTGCACTAAAGACATTAATGTATTTGAATGAGATCTGTGAACATTTGCTGAGTACTCTTTTCAAGAATACCGTGTTAGTACCTGGAGAGTCAAGATTTGCAGATATGCCAGGAAGAAACTTACAGAAGGTTGATGGACTAGAATGAATTAATAAAATCCAAAAGCTCTACAAAGCAAAGTGATACATCTATACTTTGTCAAGATGAGTGCAATTCTCTCTCTAAAACTGCTTGTGAGAGATCTGGAGAAATTGCTTCAAAGAGACTCCACCTTAATTAACTATTATATCTGTGGCTGTACAATTACTTCTATAGTTGTCAAGATTCTGTATTTACTCAGAGTAGGATTATATATGCCTTACAGGTATCTCAGTCATTCTTGTTTCTTTGATCTTGCTCACTGTGGAGGGTTTGATGTTACCCTAACTCCATTCAGATCTCTCTATAATCAATATGCCAAAGGAAAAAGAAACTTTAAACTTCACTGATCTTCTACTTTCTTTATAAATTTCAACTTATAATTTTAACTGATAGAATCCTCACATATTTTTATCCACTTCAATGCAAAGTCAGTTTTGGGAACAAGTCTTCTGCAGAGCTGAATGAATTTGCAACTGAATGAAAGTTTGATGAAGAAAATCAGGGGTCTTTTTCCAGCAACAAATGAGCAAGCAAGGTCAGAAGTACAATTTGATCTTTTAAGACAGTAAATTGTTGGTTATCTAATTCAGTGGTGCTGTATTTTTAATGTCAAAGGAAGTAGGTGTCAGATTTTTGAATCAAATATTAAAATAATTTGAAAAGGCTGGGATATGCATCTTGACGAAGAGAAGTACAAATTACTGCTAAGCCTCTGGCGGCAAAATATCTCAGGTCAATTCTGATTCATGGGAAAAATGTAATATCTGTATTGCCACTCTAGCCCTATTAGAATCTTACAAGACTATTGGAAAACTCGGGAGGGATAATTTTGTAGATAACTGAGTTTTACATGAAAGTAGGCTGCTGACCTTAATGGGGAAATGATTTTGAGGTTTGCACATCTGGTACATTATTGCTTTAAACCTGCAGCTCTTAGCAACCCACTACATATTTGAAAAGTGCATTTTAGCAACAGTTTCTACAAATGAATGTAAATAGGCGTTTCAATAAACATATCCCACTAGTCCTTTAGCGTTTCCTAACCACCCACTCCAAGCCAGCTTGAAAATGAACCACCACTTATAGCATGTAGTACAATACGTTACATTACTTCTAATAAACAGCAAAATGAAATAAGTTAAAGGGGAAAAAACAAAAGTAATTCTAATGCATGAGACGGATTTTCAATAAGAGAGGCAAAGTATGTGTGGGGGTCTTTATTAGATTCCATGGAAATCAATCTGAAATCTGGTTCAGGATACTAAAATTAGATTTAGAAACTATTAAATTTAGTTTCAAAAGTGTTTTCCCCTTCTGTTGCCCAGCCACAGGACACAAAGAGATAAAATATCTAGAGTAATTATTATTTTATGGACACCTTCATCCTGAGTGAAGATTACATCTAACTATGCATTTCTCAGCAATCCAATTCCAGTGGTCATAACAATCAACCAATAATGTGTTTTTATTCCTCGTGTACACTTAAAAAAGCTTTGATCCTACTTTTATTTTTATATTACAACAGTGGTGAATTTCAAATATTTTTACCACCGGTTCGGTGGGCATGGCTTGGTGGGTGTGCTTTGCATGGGCGCACACTTTGCACATGCATGTGCGCCAAATGCAGACTTTGCGTAGGCACAGAGGCTTACTGACTCACCTCCTGCAATCCTGCACTCTCCCTGTGGGTTCAGCAGCTGACGCGCGGCACTCTGCTGTGCCGCACAAAGCAGGTGTACTTCAAAATAAAGGGAATAAAGATTAGGTTGGGAGCCTGGGTGGGTAGGTGGGCCCAACAGCAGAGCATCGGAGAGAACCAGTTCGGTGTTCGCTACTTATCGGCGCTACCAGCTTGGCAGAACCAGGCCGAACCAGTAGAATACCACCACTGACTTACAGGCTTTGTTTGATGCTTTAAAAAAAGAAACATGAGTGTTCAAAGCAGGCGTGGGAATCAAATTTTTAATAACCAGTTCTATGGGTGTGGCTTAGTTGGTGGGCCTGACACATAAAATTAAAAAGAACCCAATACACAAGCCTAAGGATGACAGATGAGATTCTGCCAAAACGTCGCTATAATAAAAGCACAAATATTACGTGGGAAAATACTCAAAGAAACCTAAATACCATACATATAAATACCCGCAAAAACATAAGAATATATATATATATATATATATATATATATATATATATATATATATATATATATATTCTCCAACTTTGCCCCCAATGTCTAAGTTACCTCTGACTGGAGAAAAACTCTCCCAGGAACAGTCTTTGATTTCAGAAAATTCAGTCCAAAACAAGGTACACACAAACTGTAACTTAAAGTCCAAACAAGCCAAACTGAAGTAATTAGCTTGGCAGCGCAGGAACAAGAATTTCAGACCTGAAAGCAGGACAAAACTCACACAGTTGGGAAGATGCCAGGAACAGAGATAAGCCACAATGATACAAGATAAAGTCACATTTGCTCCCAATATCCTGCTGCATGCAGCTTGCTTTTTTATGCACTATGTTCCCAGTTGTAGCTAATGAAAGGAATCAGGGCCCTTTCCTCCCCCATAAGCATGCAACACATTGCTCCCTTCTCCATTCCTCCCTGCATGCATTAGATGAAGAGGGGGTGGGCCTGGGTCTTCCTCTGAATTCCCTCTCTCTTGTTCTACCTCTTCCCTGCTCTGCCCAGCCGGACTTTGCCCTTCCTCAGTTTCCTCCACAGTCAGTGGAGCCACACTCCCACTCCCTGTCAGTTGTTCTCCTTGGATTCAGACTCTGACAGGGGCATGAAAACAGGGCTATCAAACTCACGGCCCATGGGCTGGATATGTCACGTGCTGGCCATGCCCATAACCAGTTTAGTGAAGGGGGGGAAGGTCCCGATATATCACATGACATCACTGTGATGATGCAAATTTTACACCCCTGATATATGAAACTATTTTCCTCGGAAAGTTTTGGTTATTTCTGATTGTTATGTTTGAGTATTCACTGATGCCATCTATGTGTTTACTGGATTCATGTATTATTTAAGTTATCAAATTTTGGGTCAACATCAAAAGATTAACTTGTTAAAGAAATTGGGGTATTGGCAGTCTTGAATATTTACAGAAACAGGTTCGGTAAATGCGGTGAAAGATAAAGATGCAGGAAACAGCTTGATACTGTTCTTGCTTAAGCCCTTGGTCCTCTTTGGTATTCTTTCAATACCTTGGAAATGTCCAATTCCAATAATTCATAGAATTGAAGTACCACCCAATCAGAGAGAAAGGGAAGATTGAACTATCCTAATAGCTCAACTAAGCTGATTTAATTTCATAACTGTATGTTCAATATGAGTTTCCTTTTTTTAAATAACATTTTTGCAAGGACTAATTGTTCTCTACACAATATGGAAAACTGATGAAAACTGAGAATTGCTAAAATAGAGGAATGCAACAATTTCCCTCTCTCCCTTCCAAACATTATCAATTCTTTGGAATTGTACGTGACTTCTAGTTTATATGATACCAACGTTGCTTTTTTAAAAAAAAAACAATTCCATTTAAGAAATCTCCAACATGCAAAATAGCTTAAAGCCATCAATTAGGGTATGATGGTAATGGAAGTAATTCCCTAAAACTAAGGCTGATGTGGCAAACTGCTAGTTGCCATCTGCTAATCCTTGCTGGAAAAAAATCAGAGAATATATAAAACACAAGTATTAATTGCATTCATTAGCTTCTGAGCAAAAAGAGAAATGCTTATTTCCAAAACTTTATGATGGTTTAATTAAGGAAGTAAAATGTTGTCCATTCCTGATTTCTTTAAATCAAGAGGACATAAAGAAAGGTATTTGTAGCACTAAGATGGCTCCCCTAGCTATTCTTTAAGAACAGCAGTTATTAAGCAAAATCTACTGGTATAGTTCTCCAACCCAGTCATGGGATTCAAATATTTTTACTATCGGTTCTGTGGGCGTGGCTTAGTGGGCGTGGCAGGGGAAGGATACTATAAAAACTCCAGTCAGAGATGGTATTTGCCGGTTCTCTGAACTACTCAAAATTTCCACTACCAGTTCTCCAGAACTGATCAGAACTTGCTGAATACTACCTCTGCTCTAACCCCTCTCTGAGATTGGTTTATGTACAGATGACTTACAGCCATTCATTTAGTGACCATTCAAAATTACAATGGCACTAAAAAAAGTGACTGATGACTGTTTTTCACATTTAAAACCATTGCAGATCTCTGTGGTCATGTGATCAAATTTTGGATGCTTGGCAACTGGCATGTAATTAATAATGGGTGCAGTGTTTCCAGGTCATGTGATCACTATTTGCAATCTTCTCATAAAGCAAAGTCAATGGGGAAGCCATGTTTACTTAACTAACGTGTTACTAACAGATGCAGTGATTCACTTAACAAGGGCAGCAAGAAAGGTTGTGAGATAGAACAAACTCACTTAATAATGTGAGTTTGCTTAGCAATGGAAATTTTGGGTCAATTGTGGTTTTAAATCAAGAACTACCTATTTTCAACAAATGACTCTGGACAATGAACAATTTTAAAATAAATGTTTAAAAATCCCCATCAAAATATAAAAATTAGAATACACAGCAATTAAGGAAAATATCAAAACTGTGTTGCTAGCACAGAGCCAATGCACTCAGATACCCAAGAACAGAACAGGGCCTGATGAAAGCATAAAAGTCAGGGCCATGTTTTGTGTATATGGGTATGGAAGCCAAGTTCTTAGTTTTATCATGGCTGGCTTCACACAACATGGAGTCCTTAGAGCTCCCTAAGCTTGGTTGGTTTTTTTGCAGATGATTTATTACCCAGCTAGATAATATCATCAGTGTTAGTAAGTATGGGTTTTTTTTATCCACATTCACACATTTCCAAATCCTCTACCCATTAGTACTAATGATCTTGCCTATGGATGGGAGACCATTGAGAAAGTCCTGGAAGATAGACTTGGTGATTAAAATAGTCCCAAAACAATAACAGTAACATTTTTCCATATTGTTCTTAAGCAACCAGATATAAAGACAGTTATCTTTGCTTTTATGTGGAGAATTAATCTTTCACTTGATAACCAGTAGGGAATCATTCTCTGATTTTTAGACTGAATTTTATATAAATTAGGACCACAACTGTATTCAAGTCAAATATTGGATTTATTCAGGATGTGGCAATGCAGGCATTATAGGCTGAAAGAATTACATACTTCAGGATGTAATTGGAAGGTAGGCAGATTACAACATGGGTATAGAATTCTAAAATTGGGCACTCAAATGTTTATTCTGCTGCACTTAACATTTAATACTAGTTAATCTAGAACTGATTAGCAATTAACATTCCATCTACATGAGCCATTTTCAGAATTCTCTTTAGAATAGCAGAATGTGAAGCCCAATTTCCCTTCTCAGGTGTTTAAATAGCAATGAATGGAACAAAATAAATGCAGGTTGACCAACTCTCCACTAAAAATGAGTAATGCTAATAATAAAGGTAAGTTGGTTCAATGGCTTAAGCTACATATTAATTTGATATGAATACAGAATTGATAACAGATAAACTTTACTTCCTAAGCCAATTCCAAGGATTTGGGAGGAATAACCTTAAGACTTCATAACTATGTTTTGTTCTGTTCTTTTGTCTCCTTACAGAAAAGGGAAGCATTTTGTCAACTCTCATTGCACCCCTGAAGTATTTGAATCCTTCAGCAGCAAACATGGAAAATGAGGAGAATTTAAGTAAGCACGTTAATCTTCTTCATGTGGATCAGTCAGGAAGTCCTCTATTTTTCATTTATTAAATTTATGCACCACCCATCTTGTACTGAAAAGCAATTCTGAACAGCTATTGTGTATCTTACATTTTCCTGAAATGAGAAATAGTAGAGTCCATCTTTAAAGGAAGCGCAAGTAAATGTGTTTTTTTGATGAATCTTATAATGTTAAGCCAGCCTGTTTATGGTGATCTACAGTGACTTGTTAAATATTATTTTGGGACTGAGAAAAAAAAGTATGTAATGTATGTATGTAGAATGTGAATGTGTGCATGAAAGACCTGTGGAGATATGTAGCATCTTTTTGTAGAGACATTAGTGTTCATAACTGAAAAACATCACATTTCTTTATATTAAACTACCATCTTTAACTGTCCTGCAGATAGGAACATAAATTTCATTTATGTCATAGCCTCGTCCAAATCAGGCAAAACAAAAGCTTTTGACAGTCCTGTTGATATAAGTAGCTGAGATGAAGCCCATATCCTGATAAAGAACTTACATAGCTCAAGATTGGTTTTGAAATGAAATCCATAATTTCCAAGAAATTTACTTCCACGAAAGTAAATGGTGCAAGTGAAACCTGTTCTTATTCTGTTCCTTGTATAAGGGGACCCCCAAACCCTGATACCTTGGAAACCGAGCCATGTAAGCATCAGGTGGATGAGCTAAACTCCATTTGTCAAAGTGGCAGGCATACACATGCATCTATCCCTCCTGGCCCCACAGAACTGGAAAGGCTGGGAATCATTGTCTTTGTATGATACAGATGGGAAACAAGTAGCAGGTTATTCCTGAGAAGGTTGAAGAGACTGAGAATTACCACAATGTCAGGGTGACAATTCACCATTCACAGTTCACAGGGGATAATCTTAACAGTCAGTCAGGACGCATTATGAGAATCAAGAACATAAATGATGAAAAATACTTTTAAACGTGTCCTATATTATATGTTAACGGCCCAGGCTTTGTTTTGATAGACCACGGTGAGTGAAGAGCATCCATTTAGACAATGCAGTGACAATTCTACTCACTGTTTTCCCGTTGTAGGAAGGAAATTAAAATGGACTCTCCTATTTTTCAGGGAAATGTTATTATTTCTTTCACAAGGATCACTAAGAATATAGATAAAGAAGATTTTAAAATTGATATTAATATAATATAACTGATAAGTATAGGGAAGTGTGCTGAATTAGGCCATATCTAGTAAAAAATATGTACTTGGGTCATATGCAGTTCCTAAAACTTTACATATAGCTTCTAGATTCTTGAAAAACTGCTTATTTTCATTGGGATAGAATGAAAAAATAATAATTATGTGCATAATTGGAGAGTTTGTATATCTATATGAAACCAAAGAGAATTCAGTGTTGATCTTACTCTACATTTTAGAATGTTGAAAACTCTTAAAGCTAAATGTGTCTATCTGCCCAGAAAGAAATAATGCCTCCTGGCCTATACACAGCCTTCAACAAAAACCAGAACAAAGAACTTTGCTTTATTTTGAAAGGAATAATAGCAGAATATTGAAAGCCTAGCATAACTTCTCTCCCTTTTAAGAGAAACAATGTTGGACAATATTTAGTTTCTTTTTTACTCTCTCCTCCTTTTCAGCACAAAGATTTTGTCTGATATCTGTATGATAATCTATATGACCACCCTTATGGTTCTTTTTGTAAATCTTTACAACTATCAAGTCCAAGACCTACCAAGTCCAGGGTTCCAGTCGCACAGCAGTCAGCATAATACTTCTAGGTAGCCTGCCAAGTATTCATAACACCAGACTTATATTCACTTGATTGTGCAAAAGATATACATTATATAATTTATCTGAATTGTGGAGGCATCCAACACAAATTATATAATTTAATGTATTTGTGATGCAAGAGATGCAATATTTGATTACACCACAACTCATATAATGGTCTGCCTCCTTTTTCCAAATGCCCAAGAAAATTGTCCCCCCCAACAATCTGAGTCCTCATTTTACTGACCTCAGAAGGATGGAAAGCTGAGTAAATCTTGAATCGGTCAGAATTGAATTCTTGGCAATGGACAAAGTTTGTCTGCAATACTGCACACTAACCACTGTGCCACCAAGGCACCTTGTTGTACAGTTTTCTTCCAGTTGGCCTCTAGAGGCAGCATTTCTAGGCATATAGCTTTAGGTAAAAGAGATGAGACATTTTTATTGTTATAGAAGTCATGATAATCTAAGGTAAATATCTATTCTTCTTTAAGATTTCACATAAGAGTGGAATCTATATTTAACCATGGTTGGGGTGAAGGACCTGTTATGTCTATCTTACATCTTAACCATTTATGTTGACTGAGGTTGAATCTTTATGTCACTTCCATCTTTTCTTTTCTCACTTTATACACAGCTCGAACTTTAATATGTTAATTTAAAAGAATTCCAGATGTAGCCTGCTATGACAAAGGAATGGATTTCTTTAATTACATCACTGTATTTATCCTTTTTTACATCTCTTCCAATGTTATAACATTCTTTTTGAAGTGCAGCTACCAAAATCATAGATAGTATTCCAAGTATAGACACACCATTCATTTTTATGAAGGTATTATGATACAATATTGGCAGTTTTGTTTTTTATTCCTTTCCTAATGATCCATGACAGGGAACAAACCAGCCCTTTAACAGCAGACACTTATTGGACCCATGTTTTCTCATGCTGTCTGACACAATTCCAAGATCTTTTTGTTTGTCAGACAGCAACACCACTAACTTTTTGATGAATGCACTCCATGAACACTATTTAAAGTCTACCTTCTGATTAATTGGGCTCCTTCCAATTGATTTCTCATTTTGTCATAAGCATCACAAAATTCTATCATGGAAATATTAAGTACTTATCTCTATTCTATTGCTGTACTTTAATAAGGTAAATTGCAGAGATTATCATGTATCCATAGGGGAGATAACAACAATGTCATACAACAGATATTTTCCCCTTTTTACATGCATGTGAGGCACTTGGTATTGTTAATACCTCTTTCCAATGAATGCTCCTGCAGACTATTTTAAAAGTTCTTTCAGTAACAGATGCATCTGCTTTACACAATTGCATGAAAAAGAATGGGAATATGCATAATCCCTTCTCCCTTTCAGAAACTGGGAAGTATTTGTACTTTCTTCCTTTAGTCCAGGAATTTCAAACTCGCATCATCACGGCAGCATCACATGACATCAGGGGTGGGATTCAATTTTTTTAACAACCAGTTCTATGGGTGTGGCTTAGTTGGTGGATGTGGCTGGGTGGTAATGTGACTGACTGGGCATGGCCAACTGAACATCACTCACATTGAGGCACGCATCTCCTCGCCTGGCCTCTTGTGACTGTGGGGATTCTGCAACAGTTGTAAGTGTGAAAAATGGTTATAAATCACTTTTTTCAGTGCCATTGTAACTTTGAATGGTCACTCCACACAAGTAAAGGAGGGAAAAAAACTCCAGAGAAGTTCCAGAGACAGGAAGTCTAGTCCTGCCAAGAATGTAAAAAGGGTTAACGGAGAGGCAGTTTCTGTAAGCAACACCAGAATGTTTTCTTCCTGCCTTCCTTACAGATTAGGCCAATAATTTCTTCTAACAACTGGTTCTCCGAACTGCTTAGAATGTTAACAACCAGCTCTAGCAAATATGTGTGAATCTGTAGAATCCCACCCCTGCATGACATATCAGACTTTTTTCATCTTCACTAAACTGGATTTGGGTGTGGCCTATGCATGATGCATTCATCTCACAGATCACAAGTTTGACAGCCCTGCTTTAGTCTGTCACTTAAGTTTGTTCACTTTTAAAGCTTTCCCCCCAAAAATAGAAATTACTCTTTGGTGTTTATGCATCGCCTAAGAAACTTTATAATGAACTTGGGATATCTTTATGTTGTTTTTGCCATTTTTTTGTTAACATGCAGATTAACAAATCCCTCTTTCAAGTATGTCCATTTTTGGAATTAGGAAGGAATGTTGCAAAGTGTAACTGCTTTTCTATTATAAAAATCAATGAATGAAGATCAAAATGCTAACATAGGAGCAATTTCTCTACTGCAGTTGTTCTCCTCTTTTCAGTGAGGAATTGCACGAAAGACTTCCTGTCTAAATTTAGTTGCACCTGGCACACATACCCATTCAATCCCTAAATCCATATGAAAACAAGCACTTAATAACAAAAATATAACTCAATATTTTTTAATTAAATATTAGCAAACATCAAAAAACTGACAAAATGAAACAAGAGGTCGGAAACAAATAAGGGGGAAAATACATTAACAACAGCCTCAATAAACATTCCTCTTTATTATTCCAGTTGTTGTTGTTAGTCGCGAAGTCATGTCCGATCCATTGTAACCCCATGTACAACATTCATGCAGTCTTCCTGTCTTCTACCATCTGCCTGAGACCATTTAAGCTCATCATCTCCTTCTCTGTTGTCCCCTTCTCCTGACATTTTGGCAGAATCTCATCTGCCATCATCAGGCTTGTGTACTGTGTTCGTCTATGTGTCAGGCTTTTGCAGCCATTTCTGTTTCAAATTTGGTGCTAGTCTCGTACTTTGTTAGAATGTTTTTTTCTTCATCCTGATTGGTTGGGAATCTTGGTCTGTGTTTATTGGTCTTGGAGTTTGCTGTGTTCTGCTTGATTGGTGTTTCTAATATCTTCTGTCTGTTTTGTAGCTTTTTTTTGTTTTGATTAGTTGGGAACATTGTGTTTCATGTATTGGGGGCTTTTAGAATGGCTTGGCTTCGGGTGAATGGCCGGCTATTGTTTATTAGGAAGCTAGATTTCATCTGGGTGGCTGGCTGGGGTGTGTTTGGGCTGGAGATATCAGGGGGGGTCTGTTTGTGCCCAGGTGTTTGCTTGGCTTGTGGTGTGGAGATTTGTTTGTTTGTGAGTGCAGGCTTCCAGATAATTGACAGTCTGGTGGAGTCATCTCTTCTATTCATGCTTTCAGGTCTTTTTTCTCTGTGGCTTCTCTGATAATTCTGTAGCTGGGGTTTTCTATAGTGGCTAGGGTTTTGGTGCCATTGAAGTCGATGCTATGACCTGTGGCTTTCATATATTGGACTAGTGAGGAGGTGTGTTTCAGCTTTTTTACTGTATTTTTGTGTTCATCAAGGTGGGTACTTATTTTTCTATTGGTCTGTCCAATGTATGTGGCAGGGCATGATGCACAGGGGACTTCATATATGCCTTGGTTTTCCAGGTCAATTTTATCTTTGAGGTTTCTTAGGATGGCTGCTATTTTTCTGTCTGTTTTGAAGGCAGTCTTGATGTGGTGCCTGTGTAGTATTTGGTGGGCACATGCTTTGCTGCACACACACACTGCTTTTGAAAGTAGAAGGAAAAGTTATCTTTTATGCAGTCCAGGTGAGTAAAAACAGCTGAGAGGTGGTAATCTGGGCTGCTGGGCCTATCAGCTGGGCTTCAAACAAAGGAAATACAGCACAGAATAGAGCAGGGGTGGGTGGGTGGGGCCAAATGATCACCAGAACTACCAGTTTGCCTGAACCGGTCCATACCAGCTGATTCCCACCCCTATTTATAATGATAGAATTTAGAAGTGTGGT
The DNA here is from genome assembly GCA_023653725.1 of Bungarus multicinctus. NCBI lineage: Eukaryota > Metazoa > Chordata > Lepidosauria > Squamata > Elapidae > Bungarus > Bungarus multicinctus. The sequence continues at coordinate 14,129,367 of CM042840.1, read as the reverse complement.
TCCATGCATAAAAATGCTTAGAGCGACTGTTTTTCTAAGCAAAATTTGCTGTATTTTTGGCTGAGAACCTGAATAATGTACAGCAGATGTTAAATAGATTATATGATGGACTGAAGAGCATAGAACTGAAAAATTACGTATCAGGAGAGGTGGTTGTGCTTAGCAGGAAAAATGGTGTGAACAATTGTGATATGTGATTCAGTTTTATGTGTGGATTAGCCTTAGAGCAGGATTGTCAAACTCCTGGGCCACAAGCTGGATGCATCATGTACTGGCCATGCCCACGCAAAATGGAAAAAAGTCCTGATATGTCACATCATGCCACCATGACGATATGATTTTGACACCTCTGCCTTAGAGTATGTTTCAACTGTTATATTCTTAGATTTATGGGGGAAATAGTTTTCTTGATAAAGATTTTTGGAATTGGTTTGCCATTGCTTATTTTCTAAGACTAAGAGAGATGATTGGCTCAAAGTCATCCACCTGGCTTCAGGAATAGAATTCACAGTGTTTAATTCCTTAACCCTATCCCAAACTGACTCTATTTAGATAATAAGCTTTTAGTATAAAAATTTATTTTGGCATAATGATGAAAATAGGTCATAGGCTAGGCTTCCTTGAGATCTATGATTGTATTTATCCGGTTCGTTAACGTTTAATGACTTGCTTTCATTAGTGATGTTCTTGCCATTCTACTCTAGCATTGCTTGCCATGCTATGAAACATTTACTTTGGCATTAGCATGCCATTAGATATATATTGAGCCACAGTGGTGCAATGGTTAGAGTACAGTGACTGTCGGCTGACTGCAATTTGGCAGTTCAGTTCTCACTGGCTGAAGGTTGATTCAGCCTTCCATCCTTCCAAGGTTGGTAAAATGAGGACCCAGATTGTTGGGGGCAATAGGCTGGCTCTATAAACCGCTTAAAGAGGGCTGTGAAGCACTATGAAGCGGTATATAAGTCTAAATGCTATTGCTATTGTTATTATTAAGAAAGAGTTTTCATGGTTAGTGATACTCTTAGATTTTTGTTATGGAAAGGATTTCAAATCAGAAAATATTTAGGGTAAGACAATTCTGTTGACATTGAAATGAAGATAGCATTGATGTTGGACTTCTTTGAGGTCTATGGTTCAATTTGTTATGAGGCTTAGGTTAACAAGAAATCAGTAGAAGTTGACTGGCATATTTAACTAGTTCTGGATTTTGTCCCTTTGTCAAGTCGTCAGGGGCATTATCAGTTTAAATTGCTAGTGCTGATCTGCCATGTATACAGAACTTCCCTGTTATTTGGAAACCTTGATTATAATTCATGCTCCTGTGCACTCAACTCAATAATGCAATCAAGGTCAATTAGTTTTTCCTTGTTGTGGACCTTTTTCCCACATGGCTGCTACTCTTTGGAATCACGTCTCTTCTTGTGCTATATCTGTAGGACCTTATTTGCTATATTTACTATGCTATATCTGTAGGATCGTTATTTACTTTAATATTAGGAAATGTTCATATTACTCATTAGGTTGTATCGAGAAATTTCTTACTTTGATTATTAAAATATTTTATTACAGTATGCTATGATTGTTTATATATGTTATATTCATTTATCTGTACTACACTTAGCTGTAGCTACACATTCAAGTAATATTCCACTGCTGTTACTATTAATTTGTTCACCTTTGTAAAATGCTTACTAAAGATGGAAAAATGAATGAAGAAGTTTTAAGATGTGCAAATGCAGCTAGAATTGTATGTGGCCTGTTGTAAGGAATGAATGATTGTCAAATAAAGAACCCACTTTGTTATACGGAAATGAGAATTGAGTAAATTAAATGCAATGGCAATGGATTCTACTAAAAGAGATAGAATCAAGAATGAATCTGTTTTAAGTGAATGTGGAGTGAATACAAGAGCTATAGTGCAAAAGAAGTACATAGTTGTGAACTGTAATGTAGAAAGAATGAATGACAATTGAATTACAAAATATCTGAAGGATGAATAACAGATGGAATAAAGCAAGAAATTTAGGATTGAATGGAATTGATAAGCTTATAAACAAAGTATGATTCATAAAATTGGAATATGGATATGAATTTGGTTTGTGAGAATAGGATGTTAATGAATGTGTTTGTTATGAACAATTATTATTAACAAATTTGTTATGAATTAATGTTATGAAGAAAATATTAACACATTTTTTGAGTATAGCTGTATTTCTTTTTCTTTTTTAATCTCAAGTCTTTAAGTTCTGGACTTTCAACCTGCCTATTGATATAAGAGATATATAGAAATAGGTCACAATCTGGATTACACTCTTTGCATATAATTGAAATGAAAACATTATTTCCATACATATTTTTTTCACCAAATATTCCAGCCACCAAGATAGCAAAATAACTTTCAAGAAGAATAAAATTGTCATTTCAAATGTAGCATGCAGTATCATATGGCAGGTTCTTCTGTCACCTTCTGTGACCCAGTGGCGGAAGTAGTGCCATTTTAATGGTGCATTACAGACTTCAACAGCACTCCGTGCCGCAACTGTGCCAGTAATATTGTCCTCATAATGACAGAAAGGAGAAAAGGCATGACTCCAAGGCAAAAGGAAGAATAAACAAAGAGATCTAAAATGAATCTTCACAAATTTACAAATAAAACTTTTCATTCCGTCAAATGAAATTAAGATTTTTAGAAGAAATAATTTCTTCAGTCTAATATAAATCATTGGAGTTTAATAATCTTACCATCACAGTTGTTTCGTGTTGGAAACACATTTTACTCATTTAAACCACACTTAAGAAATGAAATCATGATGAAGGATAAAGTTGATTTAAAATAATTAATTGGTTTAAATTAATTATTTAATGTGATTGCTTCTTTTACATTTGGTTAATGCTTTCTATATATTTGAAAGCCTTTTCATAAAAAAATTCCTGGCAAGCTTTTTACCCATATGGAGCTCGGGTCTCAACCCCAGGCTGCCAGTTTTCCAGCTGACAAACCCAGGTTTGAGGTCTGAGCCACCGCACTGCCCTAAAGAACCTGTATAAGAACAGAAAAGAATTACAGAGAAGCGGAATAGAATTACAGAACTCGGAATAGTTTTAGGGAAAGCAGGTAACAGTGCTCAGGGAATGGAGAAATAAATCGTACAGGACAGACTGAAGAAAGTGGGCATGTTTAGCTCTTAAAAAAAGACAACTAAAGGAGAAGAAGGCCAAGATTTGCTATTCGTTATAGAATAATATGTTAAATTATAGACAGGCAAATTCTAACTGAATGTTAAAAAGAAAAGCAGTGTAAGTGGTACTAGTCATCCAGAAAGACAAGATTCTCCTGGATGAGTTGAAATAGAAGCTAGATTATCATCTGTTGGGAAAGTTTTCATTTGGATCGTAGCATTGAACTAGATATTCAACTTCATATCCTCTGAGTTTCAGAGCCAGTTTGGTGTAGTAGTTAAGGTGTTGGCCTAGAAACTTCGAGACTGTGTATTCTAGGCAGTGTTGGTATTCAAAATTTTTTACTACCAGTTCTGTGAGGGTGGCTTGGTGGGCGTGGCTTGGTTTGGTGGGTGTGGTGTGGCTTGGTGGTTGTAGGAGGGGAAGGATATACTGCAAAATCTCCATTCCTTCCGCACCTCACTAACCTCCTTTCCAGCTCAATTCTCCTGTGCAGGGCAACAAAAGAAGACCCAATCAATCAGCTGGGACCTTGGGAGGCCAACCAAAGATGGTATTTACCAGTTCGCCAAACTATTCAAAATTTCCAGTACCAGTTCTCCAGAGCCTGTCAGAATTGGCTGAATACCACCTCTGATTAGGCATGAAAGCCTTTGGGTCAGTCAACCCACATCCTAGGGTTGTTGTTATGGAGAAAAATAGGGAGCAAGAATATTGTGTTATCTGCCTTAATTTTAAATATAAAAACAATAGAAAAATATAATAATAATAATTCCTTTCCAATCATGGTAATTTATAGAAATAATTAACAGGATTAATTATGAGATAGTTAAGCTTGAAATTATGATAGTTGAAGAGTTGCCCGCAATCATACTGAGGGGAATTGCCAAAATTTTAAAAGATGGGCTCAAAATTCAGAAGGATCTTAACAGACTTGAAAATTGCACCCTATTAGCAAAATGAGTTCAGTGGTGCGAAAAGTAAAGTCTTCATTCAGGCAAGGAAAACTAAATCTAGGAGTCCTAATGGTCAATCACTTAAATATCAGCCAGTGGTTTTCTGCAGCTGCCAAAAAAGCCAATGCAATCCTAGGTTGCATCAACAGAAGGATAGAATCAAGGTCACATAAAATGTTATTACCAATTTATACTGCTTTGATAAGATTACTCTCAGAATACTGCATCCAGTTTTGGTCACCATGATACAAAAAAGATATTGAGACACTAGAAGGAGTACAGAGAAGAGCAAGAAAGATGATGAGGGGACTGGAGGCTAAAACATATGAAGAACAGTTGCAGGAACAACAAAAACATTAATAAAAAGAAAAAGAAGAACTGCAGGAATTGGGTATGTCTAATCCAGCCATATGAAGGACTAGGGATGACTTGATAGCAGTCTTCCAATATCTGAGGGGTTGCCACAGAGAGGACGTGATTGACTTATTCTCCAAAATACCTGAAGGCAGGACAGATAACAGATGACAGATAATCAGAGTTGGAAGGGACCTTGTAGGTCATCTAGTCCAACCCCCCGCGCAAGCGGGAGACCCTACACCATTTCTGACAAATGGCAGTCCAATCTCTTCTTGAACGTCTCAAGAGATGGCGCTCCCACAACTTCCGAGGGCAAGCTGTTCCATTGGTTGATTGTTCTCACTGTCAGAAAGTTTCTCCTTATTTCCAGGTTAAATCTCTCCTTGTTCAGTTTCCATCCACTATTCCTTGTCTGGCCTACTGGCACTTTAGAAAATAGTTTGACCCCTTCCTCCCTGTGGCAGCCTCTCAAATATTGGAAGACTGCTATCATGTCTCCCCTGGTCCTTCTCTTTACTAGACTAGCCAAGCCCAGTTCCTGCAACTGTTTGTTGTATGTTTTAGCTTCCAGTTCCCTAATCATCCTGGTTGCTCTTCTCTGTACTTTTTCTAGAGCCTCAACATCTTTTTTATAATGTGGTGAACTCTAGATGTGTGCTCTAGATGTGGTGTTACTAAGGCTTTGTAGAGTGGTATTAGTACTTCCCTTGATCTTGATTGTATCCCTCTGTTAATACAATTTAGGATTGCATTAGCTTTTTTGGCTCCTGCTGCACACTGCTGGCTCATATTTAGCTGGTTGTCCATTAAGACTCCAAGATCCCTTTCACAGTTACTGCTATTGAGTCTGGTTTCATCCAGTCTATATGTGTACTTTTGGTTTTTCTTGCCTAAGAAGTCAAAGTCCTTGTGTAGGACTTTACTTTTCTCTACATTAACAAAAAGCAATGGATGGAAATTTATCAAAGAGAGATCCAACCTAGAATCCATAAGAAGAGACACCTCTTATATGATAGAATCTGCCATTTAAAATTAGAAATGCAATTTTGCAAAATTAGAAATTGCACTTTTCAACTGAAGCTGTTGAAGTGATGACCCGGTGCCTGGAGGCCGTGCGGAGTTGGATGGGTCTGAACAGGCTTCGGCTCAATCCAACCAAAACTGAGTGGCTGTGGTTTCCTGCCCCCAGATACAACCAGCTTACTCCATCGCTGGTCGTGGGGGAGAAATTTTGACCCGCACGGAGGGGGCGCGCAATCTGGACATCCTCCTGGATGTATGGCTGTCATCAGAAGACCATATAGCAGCCGTCGCCAGGGGGGCCTTTTGTCAGGTCCGTCGGATCTACCAGTTGCGGCTCTTTCTGGATCGGGGTGCATTGCGCACGGTCACTTCTGCCCTCGTCATCTCCCGCCTAGACTACTGCAATGCTCTCTACATGGGGCTCCCCTTGAAGAGCATCCGGAGGCTTCAGATGGTGCAGAATGCGGCCGCGTGGGTGATCTTGGGGACTTCTCGGAGCTCCCATGTTACACCGCTCCTGCGTGAGCTGCATTGGCTGCCGGTGGCCTTCCGGGTGCGATTCAAGGTGTTGGTGATCACCTTTAAAGCGCTCCATGGCTTGGAACCCGGGTACTTACGGGACCATCTACTGCCAACATCGGCCTCCCGCCGGTCAGTGTGCTCCCACAGGGTGGGCCTCCTCGGGGTACCGCCGGCTGGGCGATGCCGGCTGGCTGCTCTGAGGGTATGGGCCTTCTCTGCGGGAGCACCCTCCCTCTGGAATGAGCTTCCTACGGAGATACGGGCCATCACTGACCTATGGGCCTTCCGGCGCACGCTGAAGACCCACCTTTTTCAGCAGGCCAGTTGGCCTAGTCCCATTAGTAAGATTTTAATTAATTTTTAAATTTTCATTTTTAACGGGGTTTTATTGGTCTTTTTAATTTCAGCCGTTTATTTAATTCTCTTTTAACTCATTTTAAAATTTATATTGATTGTATTTTATTATGGCTGTTCACCACCCCGAGTCCCTATTTGGGAGAGGGGGCAGTATAAAAGTTTTAATAATAATAATAACAATAACAACAATAACAACAACAACAACAATAATAATAATAATAATAATAATAATAATTTTAAAACATTTTAATAATTTAAAACATAAAAAATACTTCTGAATAATTAATTGTGATGTAACTTATCATTCTAAGCCAATGATGCAATAGGTAATGCTCTTTGGTATTAAAATCTAAAATCCTGCAACCAAGAGTACTATTACTGCCGCCTAAGCAGCAAAAGATAGAGACAGTGACAAAAAAGTCACTGGATTTACAGGGTACCATCTAAGTTTACCCTACATGCCACAATATCTTTTCTAAGTTGATCAGATAACCAAGTGATTACAAATGCTCATTTTATTATTTTTAATTTTATTTTTAGAAAGAGTGCTTGTTAAAGAATATAGCATATGGCCCTCTGGAGGAAAGGATAAGCATAAGACTATTCAATCCTAGACCAATTATTGATCTAAACAACTGCTTTAAATGATTACTCCACATACATTGTAGACATAATATGTAGAGCTAAACAATCAGGGGGACAGATGGAATTTTCCTTATGTTTCCGTTCTATCGGATCAATAGGTAGTCAGTGCAGGCAGATGTATCCCATAGGTCATGTTTGAAGAAGATCATAAAATCAAGTTCCCAAAAATGCTGTGAAAAGAGCCAAAGAAAACAATTTTTCCCCAACCAGGTTCCCTAAATTAGGAACTGGCCAATCCTATTTCCATCAGTTTTCTCCAGACAACCTTATTATGCTAGAGCAGGGGTGTCAAACTCAAGGCCCGTGGGCTGGATCCGGCCCACGGGGTGCTTAGATCTGACCCACAGGGCTACCCTGGAAACAGCAAAGGACTGGCCTGCAATACCTCTGCCAGTGAAAAAAGAGCTCACGAGGGCCACAGGAGGCCTTCCCGAACTCTGGCAAAGGGTTGCAGGAGACCGTCGTAGCCAAAACCGGAGCTCAGGAGCCCTTTTTCGCTGGCAGAGTGCTCAGGCCATCACAGCAATCCCCAATATGAGTGACATGGCCCACTCAGGCCATGCCCACTCTGGCCCCCTGAGGTCAAACACAACCTTGAGGTGGCCCTCAATGAAATCAAGTTTGACACCCCTGTGCTAGAGCTACAATTCCCATGACTTTGAGTTAATTCTTAAACTAATCAGGACTACAATTCAAAGTAGTTCCAAAGGACAATTACTCAGGACTATTATGGACAGAACTGACATCTCTAGCTAATTTGAGAAGCATTTGAGAAAAGTGGGTACAGAATGTTGGGTTTAAACTGGAAACGTCCAGGTACAATATTTAGTCTGGCCAAATTGGTTGGAATTCTGGGATGCATAATCCCAGGAGATTTAGGGAGCACCAGGTTAGGACAAATACATTTTGCTAAGGTCACAGGAACGCTCAGGTCTCAAAGGGTGCTATTTACTTTGTATTATCAGAACCAGTCTCTCCGTCTGTTCATGAAAGAATGTGGAGGCTTAAAGATGAATTTACTCTGTTCACAAACCATGCAGCCAGCGTTATGAAAGTAAGAGAGGGGAATAGAGATTGGGAAAGGCAATATGAATTATAAATACAAATAACCCCTTGTGTTTTCCTATTCAGTGGTGCAGAATCAATACAAATTCTTTTCAAACCTGAATACATGTGAAACAAGAGTTACCTATCTCCTCATACTTCCAGTACCATTGTCTACAAACTGTTTAAAATGGGAGGGGAGATGGGTAAATGTTCTACATTTCAACATTATTTTCTAGGAAATATATGACTGGAAATAATAGGTTGGGTCTGCTTTGAGAGAGTAGGGAGAGGAGATCGGTTTTAAATTAATACAAAAAGTAATTGCCCATCCCAGAGACACATTATGGCTGGGATCTTACTGTATTGTTTGAAATCCATCTTAGCATATTATATGCATCCTGCTATCATATTAAACCACAGTACTATGGATATAGCATAGGATGTATAAGGCAATTGTGTTTTGTTAGTCCAAATTTAGGGTTAAGCAAGTTGCGCAATCCTAATTTACTCATTTCATATTGACATTGAAGAAATGGACACTTCTATATTTAAAAGCTTTGAACAAAAAGCAGAAGGACAAGAATTAAATTCTGAACCAAGGTAGTACAAAGATAGACTATTGGACTTAAGTTTCAAATAAAGGTAATCCTTAACTTACAACCATTTGTTTAGCAACTCTTCCAATTTACAACAGCATGGGGGAAAGAGTCTTATGACTATTGTTGCACTTACAACCATTGCAGCATTCCCACAGTTGCTTGACAACTGACATGTATTTACGGCAGTTAAGCATCCTGGGGCCACAAGATCATCATTTGCGATCTTCCCGGAGCCTTCCAATAAGCAAATTCAATAGGGGAAACTGGATTTACTTAACAACTGCAATGATTGTCCCAGAGATGGTTTTTTCAAGAAGCAACTGAACTTTCTGCAATGATTTGTTTTACAACTGTGGCAAAAAAAGAAGTTCCTGTCCCAACTGTGGTTGTAAGCAAGGACTATCTGTACAATTCGTACTATACCTCCACAGAGGGAAGCAGTTGCAGTACTATTTATGTATCTGCTCACTTGCTTGCTTGAAGCTTTTCTACCTTACCCCACTCTGGAAAGACTCTAGGCCAGGAGTTTCAAAATCAATTTCATTGAGGGACGCATCAGGTTTGTGTTTGATCTCGGGGGGGGGGGGTGGAAGTGGCCAGAATGGGTGTCGCCAGGATGGGCATCACCAGCTTGATGCCACTCATCAATTGGCTCTATTTTCGGCCACAACAACCTTCCTGGGCTCTGTTTTTGGCTGCAACAGCCTCCTGTATCCTCTGCTAGTGAAAATGGAGCTTGGGGAGGCATGGCCCGCCCGGGCTCTGTTTTGGACCACGATGGCCTTCTGCAACCCTCTGCCATGCAGCCTCCCTGAGTTCCGTTTTTGCTGGCAGAGGGTTGCAGGAGGCCATTGTAGCCCAAAACAGAGCTCAGGATGGCAGCGCGCAGCCCTCTCGAGCTCCCTTTTGGCTGGCAGAGGCTCTGTGGACAAGTCCTTCACTGTTTTCAGGATGGACCCATGGACCAGATCTAAGCATCCTATGGGCTGGATCTGGCCCATGGGACTTGAGTTTGATGCCTCTGCTCTATGCAGTGAAGAGCAAATCAAAAATTCCTGTAAAGCAGCATAACTAAACTAATATAATCCATTTATAAATGCCCACATGTCATGGTATCCTAATTAGTCTAAAATACAGTTTGAATGGAATAGGCCTCTTTTCACTTGATTTAGATTGCAAAGAGAGTTGGAACTGCATGTATCTATAGAAGAAAATCATTTTACATGTAGGCAATTTTATCTACCAACTTTTACCTTACATGGAGAGAGATTCTCAGCAGGCCCTTTCTAGATAATAGGCAAAAAAAATTATGGCAAGGAAAGAGTTGATGTGACTTGTTGCTGCATTTGGTGGAGTGTTAAAGGCAACAACTGAGACTTTGAATTGGTCCTAGAAGCCTACTGGTAACCAATGTAACAATTTTAAAATGGATCTTTTTTGAACTGGTGGGATTGTCCCTCCTTTAATGTTACTACCACATGCAGATATTCCAGAGAGTGCCACCTCTGAAATATCTGCAAAGACATTGGAGAATACAAGGCCTTGAATGCATCTCACCCTCTACTACAGAATGGAACAGACTTCAAGACCTTGCTCCAACACTTCTGAAGGCTTAACCACCACAAGAGTCTGCCCCAATCTTTGCTGATGAGCCAGAATAATACCATAGTGGAATGTTTTTGAAAGGCTTAGTAAACTGCAGGCTACTTCCGCTGACTGCCAGCAGTTTGGCAATTCAATCTTCATTGACTCAAGGTTGTCTCAGCCTTCCATTCTTCCTAGATCTGTAAAATGAGGACTCAGATTGTTGGGGGCAATATGTTAACTCTGTAAACCACTTAGAGAGGGCTATAAAAACACTGTGAAGCAATATATAAGTCTAAGTGCTATTGCTATTGCTATTGCTATATAATCTATATTACTCTGAGCAGTTAGCTCCCCATTGCCTTCTCAACTACTTCCTTTAAAGAAGGGGAAATTGTAAACTATAATTGTAAAAAATTGATCAAGTTATCTGGGAAAGTTTCTTTAAAAGAAAGCCCATCTCTAACTATATCAGAGCAGGCAGCATTTTGCCCCCACTCAAGCATTAATTATCTCCTGGAATCATTCATTGACATTGACTATAAGAGCATTACTGGATTAAAGCAGATGACTGTATAGTCATCCAACATCCTGTTTTATGTATTGCTAAGCCAGATGTCTATGGGAAGTACACCAGTAAGATATAGCTATTTTTCCAGGAGATGGCATTCAGATACATGTTCGTTGTGACCTTGATCCTGTAGTACACAGCCATCTTGTCTTGTACTGATTAATAAGCTTACTTTCTATAAATTAGTTTAATCCCCCTTTAAAACAATGTTTATTACCAGTCAGTATTGCATCTTGTGGTAGGGTAATAATTTAGCTATTATTAAGTTATTTTCTGTTATCTATTGTAAGCCTTACCACATTCATTACAACATTCAATAATCCACATACTTAAAGAAAGAAAAAATATTATACTTATCCATATAACTAGGTTTTGCCAAACTGATTAAAAAAATAGTAACTCAATCAAGATTTATACAATACTTTTGAACTTTTGTGTGTACATTTTGCACTAGTTCCAGTAATGTTAGTGGGCTTTTTTTTTTTTTTTGCTTTTTTTCCCAAACAGATATAAGCAGTGCTGAAGTAAAGGAGAACCGTAACACTGGCAATTTAGAAGATCATTCAGTTACTTCTAATGAAAGATCAAGAGTAGCAGCTTCCAGGGTCAAAAGAAAAAGGCCTCTAGAAGAGGGCAACAGTGGACATTTCTGCAAATTTCAGCTCATCTGCAAGAAGGTCTCATGGACTGTAACACCAAAGAATGCCCTGGTTCAGCTACATGAACTTAAACCCGGTTTACAATATAAAATGATTTCCCAAACTGGCCCTGTCCATGCCCCAGTATTTGCAGTTGCTGTGGAGGTCAATGGACACACATTTGAAGGCACTGGTCCAACAAAAAAGAAAGCCAAAATGAGAGCCGCTGAACAAGCCCTCAAGTCATTTGTGCAGTTTCCCAATGCATCTCAAGCTCATTTTGCCATGGGAAATTGTTTCAACCCATCTACAGACTTTACGTCAGACCTAGAAGACTTTCCAGACACTCTGTTCAAGGAGTTTGAACCATCTACACACAGTAAGGAATTCTCAGTCTGTACACCAGTGAATAACGAATTGCTTTCTAAGGCCTGCCGTCAAGGGAAGCTACTCTACCACACATTGGACTTCATGGGCCACCCTAAACAAAACAAGATGGCGTCCACCGCCAAGAGTGAAAAGAACCCAGTGGTGTTGCTCAATGAGCTGCGGTCAGGACTGAGGTACGTCTGCCTTTCGGAGACTGTGGAGAAGCAGCATATCAAGAGTTTTGTGATGGCTGTGAGAGTGGATGGGAGAACATTTGAAGGCTCGGGACGTAGCAAGAAGCTGGCTAAAGGTCAAGCAGCGCAGGCTGCGCTGCAGGCCCTCTTTAACATTCGTCTGCCCAGTCACATTCCCAGCAGGAGCAAATGTAATCATTTGCCACAGGTGAGAGCTCTGAGGTAGCCACCACCGAGCTGAAGGGATTCTGTAAAATTAATGTGATTTCTTGTGTTCTAGCCATAAATTGTGACTTTATCAGAACGCTCGCCCAGAGGGTGCTGTACTTCAGCAGTGTCTCGTTCCTGGCTGAAGCCATGTGCAAAGACGTTGGCATTTTCTTCCCCTTTTGCATATCTAAGAACCACCAGACAAGTTAATTTTTAAAAAAAGGAAGTTGAGCATAGAGACCTTTGAAGAACCATTAATATTTCAACTGCAAATTAATAGTATTTCCATACATAAAGAACATAGAGCCCTATTTTTGTTTTTATTATCAAAGTATATTTGCTCTTAAGAAAGACATCATAACTAAGACATGGTAGGGATGTCCTTTTTATCTCCCCCCTATTGACAGTTAGATAAAAAAAATATAGATAAAGAGGACATCATTCTTTAAAATGTACATTTAAAATCTATTTCCCAGGTTTCATCTCCAGAATTCAGATAAATATTAAAGATGTCTGGCTGTCAATCAATTGACTGAGATAAAGGGAAAAGCTGGTGGTGTTTTGCTGGTTATATGTTCATGTGGCATACTCAGGTGCTGAAGCAAGAAAAAAATTCAATTTTTCTGTCCTCTAATTTGAAAGTATTGCTAGTTTTTAGTTAGTAACTATCAATCAATCAGAATAGAGTTGGAAGTCAAATTCCTTGCTCAAGTAGGAAACCCTATACCATTTCAGATAGATGGTTATCCCAATCTTTATTTAAAAACTTCCAGGGATGAAATTGGTTGTCTAATCTCTTCTTGAAAACTTCCAGTGATGGAGCACCCACAACTTCTGATGGCCAGGTATTCCATTGGTTAATTGTCCTCACTGTTAGGAAATTTCTCCTTGATTCTAGATTGCTTCTCTCCTTGATTATTCCAATCTGTTGCTTTTTTTCCTGCTTTCTGGCATCTCTCCCCAAACATCAGCTCTTTGCTCCCCTGCAGCTCCCTCCATTGCAAAGGGACACAATGGGGAGGGAGGTCACCTTAGTCCCCAAAAGAGACCCCCCCACCCACCCAGGTCCCTTTGACTGACAACTAAAATAACTAAGTTGCGATGAGGCTATATTGATGGATTGATTTTGTTACCTGAATTTTCTTTCAGTGTTGTTCTTCTTGGTAGTCATTTTGTCTTGGACTTTTCTTCTATTCAAGTGAAATTTCTTCTGCTTTTCCTAAGTTTTTGAAAAGGAAAAAATAGAGCATATACGTTTTTAGAGTTTATACGTTTATAAATAGAGTTTATACGTTTTTTCTTGAGATCTTTATCTGCTTTCAGATTTTTCCTATTTAGAATTTACTGACTACTCTAAAATAGAGGAAAAATATATTCATCTGGTATTTCAGGGTCACAAAATAAGATCTGTGATCTATACCTACATGGAAAATGCTCCAAGAGAGATGTTTTGTTACGTTTATTTAATATGTACCCTAGTTTTCTTTAGTGTTGGAAACAATATTTCAATTTTAACTCTTCTGACAATTTTAACAACAGTTTTTGTAGATTTTTTAAAAAATATTTTACTTTGCATGCCAAATCAACTAACCTTAGCTTGCATTTTCTTTCATTTTTGCCATGTACAGAATTCAGCTTGTTGAATTAGATGGGCTATTTTATAGTACAGTCATCTTTAAACATTATTCTGGGTTAAAATGCATTACACAAATTTCAGTATTACATATTTGCGTGCTGTGAATGTACCTATTTTAAAAACCATGTTTGACATTTTCTATCCCATTTCTGGCCACAAAATCAAGGCTCATTGAACAAATGTGTGGAACCAAGTGGTCAAATTAAACAGTTTATGTGCATCAACAGAACAGATGCACATAAAGGGAATAAAAATGGTAATAGGTCAAAACTATAATAGATTTTATCTAAAGATAGTATGAGCAAATATCAACGACGAGTCATCTCCACACACCATTTCAGAAATATATTAAAGGAATTCCCAAATGGCTACTACATTTAAAGAATCAGATTATATGGTGTTTTAACTAAAGAAAAATATTGGCTGGAGCCTGAGAAAGTGTAGGAATTCAGCTGATTCATATTTAAATACTGTAGTGCAAACTTACTACTATAAATTCCACCCTTTTAAATCAATATTCAAGTCAAACTTCTATTATCTTTCCAGATTCACCATTCTTCAAATTTTGCAAAGCAATTCTCAAAATTGAACCTTCACTTATTAATGAAAATGTACAAAATGGAATTCTTAAACAGAAATAACATATATAGAACAGAAACTTGTATATTAGAAAAACTGAGCAGGAAAAAAAGTAGGAATTTTCATACAAATTATGTCTTAATGTTTCAAACTGGTATGGAAATGGAAGAAACCAATGAAGCCTGGAAAAATAAGAAGCTGTCAGAAACCAAAACAGAAAGATTAATCAATCTCTGGATGGACCCAACCTAGCTGAGAAATATTGTTTCGTGAAATTGTTCATTCCATGGGATTCTTTATATTACTGAATAAACCAAGAATTTTATGTGTCAAACTGCACCCAAAAATTGGGTTTAACTCTCTGTGGAAACACTAATCTACAAATATATATGGTAGTTTTCCTCAGCTTTTAAATTTCCTGTGTATCCCTTATATATTGGTGGATAAGCCCATATACAGATAAATATACCCTTGAATTTTTAACCTAAATACCACTAAAAAAAATACACTATCCACAGATAAGTCAATTGTGAAAATTAAAACATATGAAAATTTTGAGCTTGGTTTATGTGTGGTGAGGCCTTTTTCATGGTATTTGGGTTAAAAAATGAGGGTCAGCTTATCTGCAGTTAGGTTTATTTGCAAATATATTTATAGCATATGTGCCTTGCCTCACTCACTATAATAACCTCTTTGGGTAAACAGTAGTAATTTGCTGATAGGTGAAGAATCTATTTTGGACCTCTTCCTAAACATTAGTAAAGAAATAATTTGCCTAACTCCAGCAACTTTAACTTTATTTGATAAAGAAGAACTTAAATTCTCTGGAATTTCAGTATCTGTCAGTGAAATGCAACCATTTTTTATCTAGTTGGCTTGCAAAACAAAGTCATCCCAAGTTATGGAAGGTGAGAATGAAAGTCTTGGAGAAACACATTATTTTTATCTGTAGAGATTCAGGTGAGCTTTCGGAAAGAAAGGAGGTTCCAGATAACCAGTAGAAAAGCAATGCTTTCTTACAACACTTTGAAGAAACATCTTGAACATCTATCAGTGTAAAGACACTGAGACAAGAGGTATGTTAATCGAAATTTTGTATCAGTAGAATTTATCTGTGCCATTTATCCCTGCCAGTATTGGTGCAATACTGAAAGGAAAAGCGAAATTGAATTATGAAATATTAGAAGAGGAAAGAAATTAAACTTATTGTAGAGTTAGAGTTAACCTGTAATGAAGCTTTTACGTTATATAGAGAGAAAAATAGGCAGAAGTAAGAGTTCGGTATGAGTTAATGAAAACTCCAATCCTAAGTATAACCAAAACCCTGAAAATAATCTTTTCCTTGCATTTTAGGATTCTTCCAATAATCCATAAAATTATTTCTATATTGTTTCAAGAAAACTCATGAATGTATCCATTAAGTCGCAGGAGTTGAACATAACTAAAAGGATACTTGATTTGTTCCAACTGAACAAAGCTTACCATCAGGAATATACAGTAGATAGAAAAAGAGTAACATTTTTCCATAGACTTTAGAGAGATTTTGAGCTCATACATAAGTGTTGCTCGATAAATCTTAACACTATTGAGTCTGCAAACACAAAGTCTTCTCACCCAGATAAGCAAGGAAGAGATCTATGAAAGGAAAGTGAGCCTCCCTCAAAATATAAATTGGAATCACTTCCACCAATGTTTCCTGGCAAACACAGGGAGTAACATAACCTCACAGTTACAGAATTTCCCTTTCCTGGGAATATAGGAAAATGTGTGTTGATTTCACAGTCTCCCATTATTTAACAGATTGCAGAAGTATGCCCCAGACAAAGGACATTAAAATAAATCTGTCCTATGCACGAAAGGACATCCCTTGAGCATAAACTCCAAATAAAGGTAGGTCAAGTTTTGGTTTTTGGAACTTAAGAATATGCTTCACCTATTAGTACTACAGGAAAACACTCATGCCATACTTGTTCCTTGCAGAATCACAGAGTGGCTGAAGAAACACAATTAATATCAGGAGCTGTATTCTCTACTGGATGGGTGAGTTTCACCAAAATATTCATATTCTCTTTTCCAATTATTAGAGGTTCAGGCAGAGATTCTAGAAACATTATGAATGAAGTATCACCATGGGGGTGAGGGCCTGCAGAACAGAAAATTATCATCTAACTGGAGAGAAGCCATTGTTCCTCATTTCCCAATCCCTATTAAGCATTTAGTCATAGGAGTTTTCAATTGCGGCTGCCACCAAATTTTCATCACTGTTCTCCATATCTGTCATCTCTCTGTAGGCAACCGGGCAGTCATTTAACACCCACAGAAGCAAAGCTGCTTCCCAGCATCAGTGTCATGTTCCCACAAGCAAAGCCTATATCATCAGCAGCAATGATTAGAAAGCCAGCTGTTCCTCTTTGAAGTCATTTTTACCCTCGCTGTGTTCCTTGGCCATTCAGAAAAGGATAACAGACACTGTTGGTGACAAACACACCATTACTGTTGACTGCAACTACAGTGATGGAGAAACTTTTTCCTGCCCTATATTTTTTTTTTTTTTGGAAACAGGAACTGTGTGAGGCGGGTATATGACAACTCCATTCATCTGTGATGTTACCTGAAGCTCACAATTGGTAAATATCAATAAAGATGTAGCTACTTTATTCATGTCTCCATCGTTATGATGCTAAACAGACAAGAAAGTCTCCCTTAGAAATGAAGGACAAATGTCTTTGATTCATTGTCTTACGTTATTTCCGTATTCTAAATCCTGCTGAGAACTTGGCTCCTTATAATATTCTCATTTTTTTAAAGTATGTGACATTGTTTGCCTATCAAAAAAACAGTATAGAACTGCATAGATGAGGAGGATTAACTTATATATGATGCATATATTATGAAAACCACTTACAGAAATGAATTTAAAGAGAGAAAGTTACTTGGAAAGGTACGTATGTTAGGAAAACTGCACACAAAAAGTACATATACAAATGCATACAAATTTTCCTTCATACTTTTAAAAGAAAATTCACAACTGGCATAGAAACAGTATAAAATAAAGATTGGGGAAAAAAGAAGCTAAAATGAGCAAATTCACCCAGATCCAATTTGTTTTCCAAGGAAAAGAAAAGGAGTCTCTATGGATTTTACTCTGTAGTCATTGGTCACTATAGGGGATACCACTCATCTCCATTTCAAGACTATTCCAAGGTATTTCCTTGATCGTGATGTCGCAGATTGTTGTTACCTTTCCACCAAAGTGGTACCCCTTATTTATCTACTTACATTTGCATGCTTTTGAACTGCAAGATGGGCAGGATGTAGGCAAAGACAGGCACTCACCCATTGCGTGATTCTTGGGACTCGAACCCACCTGCTGTGGGCTTTCTAGCCAATGAGCCCAGCATCTTAACCACTGAATCATCACGCCTCCCGTTTTCCAAGGCACTTAGTGAAATATGTTCATGTTGGAAGACAAACAAGCAAGCATTAGTGAACAGTTCAGTATGATAACACATGATGGCAGATGATGCTGTGAAAACATGAATAGAAGCATATATAATGGTAGAAAAAAACCAAAAACAACAAAAATCCATAATAGAAATCATGCACATCCATTTTAGTATTTGCTTCCATAGACTAATCCATTTTTTTGGAAACATGGAAAGATATATTATCACAACTTGCTGCCTTCCTGGTACAAACAGGCAACTGTAAACAATGAGATCTGAAGGAGATTAAATATACCTCATTATCTATTTTTAACTCAGAAACCCTGGATTAAAATTAGCCTTCATCAACTGAACCCCTCTAATTAAAAGAAGAAAGCTAAACCTTTTATATAAACTTTTGCTTCTTTATAATAAAATGTTTGAAAATATAATGGCAGTACTATTGGTGTTTTTATTATTATTTGGATTTATATCCTGTCTTCCTGCCAAAAATGACACTTAAGGCAATGAGAATAATGAAATGCAAAAAAATTAATTTAAAAGCAAATAAATCAAGTTTAAAACATCACCAGCAGAAACAATTATTAAAACACTTTTTTTAATTAAATTTCCCCAAAAGTACAGTATTTGCATATTTTGAAAGCATAAAAGGTATATTTTGCTAGCATGATAGTACTTGGAAAGAAATACACCTACTTCATACATGTACACACATACATACATTAGTAAAATTATCTGCAATTATATTGACATTCAACTTAGTGACATTCAACTTAGTAAATCTCACTGACTTTAGTTTGATAAGTTGGGAGACTCAGTGATATGCAAAATATCTTAGAACAGGCACTGTACTTATGATTGAAAATACATAAGAGCGTGTTATAAATCTGTCCTTGAAATAAATGGGGAGGAAAAAAATAACCTTGGCTAGATCATAGCTATAGTGTCTCCATTAATTTCCTGCTTCTTCATTTGAAAAGTCAAGGGACATTGCTTGATATATGAGCAGACCCACCACTGATTTTCATTTTTAAAAACATTCTGTGCATGTGCAGGGCATATTTCATTTGAAAAAGGGTTCTGTGTATCTCAGAGTATTTGCTTCTGGCATTTCATACACTGATTTTTAAAAAGGGGAGGAGGGGAAGTGTTTCCAGACTATGAAGATGGTGAGAGCCAATATGGCTTCCAATAACTATGTCATTTACTAATTTATACCAATTTCTATGAAGAGTCAGTGGTGGAAGTTGCTCTACCTACTAAATTATTATTATTCTGAGGCATCATCATTGCAAGAGGGGCTTGTTTGGGAACATTACATCATGAGCAAAAGAGCCAAACTTTATTAGATGAAAGCTTGTAGTCTCAATCTAGAGTTATCAGCTCATAAAGATGGCTTTAAAAGCAGCCATTTTCACATCCATCAGATCCTATTTTTGTGCAGCTCTGAATGAAAGCAAGACCCATATTTCAAAATGTGAAAATCCTCATTAAAGCTGCCACTTCCCCTCCAAAAATACATCTTCGGTTTGTTTATGAGACCTGGTTGTTATTGACAATAACAATAAGTAGCCAACAGCATTCCTGGCCATTAGCGTGCAGCACGAGCGACTGTCTGTCTGTATCCCGTTTGAAATTGGGATGCTGGCATTCCTTCCAAAATTGCATCCTTTATCTATTTGTGGCTAATGTTCACTTCTACGTCTAGGAAGGTTTAAATTTATTACAATCAGTTTTCATCCCGGAGAATGCAGGACAGCAGATTAACAGTAGCTACTGCTGAGTTCTGACTCCCTCTTGTGGTGAGAATTTCACATTTTTCAGAAGAAAAAGAGAAGGGAAAACAGAGGATGAATTAAAAGCAGGTTGTTTGAGATCATAGAAGCAGGCAGATAGGGAATCATTCCAATGTCTCTGAGTTTTTATTGTCTTGTGCATTAATCAGTAAAGGGCCTTTAAATTGCAGACTGTTTCTACAAGCTGGCATGGCTGGTTCTTTGAAGATGCTTTTT
This sequence comes from Bungarus multicinctus, assembly GCA_023653725.1. Taxonomy (NCBI): domain Eukaryota; kingdom Metazoa; phylum Chordata; class Lepidosauria; order Squamata; family Elapidae; genus Bungarus; species Bungarus multicinctus. The sequence continues at coordinate 14,109,439 of CM042840.1, read as the reverse complement.
TAATATTCTTGTCAATGATACTGATAGCAACCAGAAAGATCAAACTATAGGTTACATTTAAAGGTTTTTTTTAATCTCACCTTTTGCTTTCTAAAAAGCAGCCATTTGACTCTCCAATGCAGATGGCTATGGCAAGAGAAGGGATTTAGTTCTTTAACTTTGTCTAACTTTGTCCTTTGTCCTACGATTTATATTGACTGTTTCCTAGTATGATTTGATTGTTGATTGTATCCTATGACTATCATTAAGTGTTGTATGTTATGATTCTTGATTCTTAATGAATGTATCTTTTCTTTATGTGTACTGAGAGTATTTACACCAAGACAAATTCCTTGTGTGTCCAATCACATTTGGCCAATAAAGTATTCTATTCTATTATCCTTCTACTTTCTACACTATGGGAAATGTGGACATTTTAGGAAGAAAAAACACCTCTTTGAGGAATTTTGGAGGAAAGAGCTTCAATGAAAAATGGGGGATTAAAACCAACCAAAATGATCCATTTATCTTTTTAATAAATAAAAAGAAATAGGGAATTGTGTTTGATATAAAATACAGTGTTATCATCATTGTCTAAGCCATTGTCTGTCCACTGCAGGATGAATGTTTCCAAAAATACAGTGTATTCCTCATTAAGTAAGCTATGATCTTCAAGATGTTATTAAGCTAGAAAATGCCCAACTTTGCAACTGAACTGCTATCAACATTGGTCATACTTCTTAGGATACTTAGAGGTGTATTCAATAACATCTGAAAAGCCATAACGCTTTCACTAAAATGTCTTTAAATAAATGTGATGGCTACCAACTTCTGGGACAGACCATTGCTTGTTTCTATAACAAAAAGTAATCAAGTCTGAATGAAATCTGCACCTTCAGACCTTTGCTGTTGAATGGCTATTAACCAGAGGATTGAAAACTGAGCTATATGAAAAAAAATATAGATTTGACTAAAAGGCTATAAGAAAAATAATGTGAGGTCAAACTAAAAACCAAACTACTCAAGGTGCTGTCCCCACACCTTGGGGGCACCTGAATAGAATAGAATAGAATACTTTAATGGCCAAGTGTGATTGGACACACAAGGAATTTGTCTTGGTGTAAATACTCTCAGTATACATAAAGAAAGGATACATTAGTTAAGAATCAAGAATCATATTGTACAACACTTAATGATAGTCATAGGGTATAATCAATAATCAAATCATACTAGGAAACAGTCAATATAAATCGTAAGGATACAAGGAACAAAGTTACAGTTCTACAATCACAATTGGGAGGGAATGGGTGATAAGGAGTGATGAGAGAATTACTTGTTTAGCAGAGTGATGGCTTTCGGGGAAAAACTGTTCTTGCGTCTAGTTGTTCTGGTGTGCAGAACATAGTGCCGTTTTGAGGGAAGGAATTGAAACAGTTTGTGTCCGAGATGTGAGGGGTCTGTAAATATTTTCACAGCCCTCTTTTTGACTCGTGCAGTACACAGGTCCTCGATGGAACGCAGATGTATAGTAATTGTTTTTTCTGCAGTCCTAATTATCCTCTGAAATCTGTGTCTGTCCTGTTGGGTTGCAGAACCAAACCAGACAGTTATAGAGGTGCAGATGATAGACTCAATAATTTCTCTGTAGAACTGTATCAGCAGCTCCTTGGGCAGTTTGAGCTTTCTGAGTTGGCACAGAAAGAACATTCTTTGTTGTGCTTTTTTGATGATGTTTTTGATGTTAGGAGTCCATTTTAGGTCATGTGATACAGTAGAACCTAGAAATTTGAAGGTCTCCACTGTTGACACTGGGTTGTCTAGTATTGTAAGAGGTGGTAGTATGGGAGGTTTTCTTCTAAAATCTACTACCATTTCTACAGTTTTAAGTGTGTTCAGTTCCAGATTGTTCTGGTTACACCCTGAGGCAAGTTGTATAACCTCCTGTCTGTATGCAGATTCATCATTGTCTCGAATGAGACCAATCACTGTTGTATCATCAGCAAACTTCAGTATTTTAACAGATGGATCGTTTGAGATGCAGTCATTAGTATATAGGGAGAAGAGAACTGGAGATAGCACACAGCCTTGGGGTGGGGGGTCCTGTGCTGATTGTACAGGTATCAGATGTGATTCTGCCTAGTTTCACCTGCTGCTTCCTGTCTGTTAGGAAGCTTATGATCCACTTACAAGTGTGTTCAGATACCGCTAGTTGGTTTAATTTACTTAGAAGAATGTCTGGAATGATGGTATTGAATGCTGAACTAAAATCTACAAAGAGGACCCTTGCATAGTATTTGGAGATTCAAGGTGCTGTAGGATGTAATGCAGAGCCATGTTAACAGCATCATCTGTCGATCTGTTTGCTTGGTATGCAAACTGCATGGGATCTAACAGTGGATCCGTGATGGTTTTTAGGTGGGACAGCACAAGCCTTTCAGATATTTTCATAACTACAGATGTTAGAGCAACTGGTCTGTAGTCATTCAGTTCCTTGATGGAGGGCTTCTTTGGCATTGGGATGATGGTAGAATGTTTGAAGCAGGAAGGAACATAGTACATCTCTAGTGATCTATTGAAGATTCGGTTAAAGATGGGAGCCAATTAGTCAGAATACACCAGTACCAGGGCCAGACAAGATAACTCCTTAAGCAAGAAGGAGTTATCTTGTCTGGCCCTGGTACTTTTCCTGGCTTTTGTCTGTGTAATAGATCTTGCACTTCTTTTTCTGTGATCACTAAAAGTTGTGAGCCCAATGGATTGGGGCCAATTGTAGGAGGCTTGGCTGTTGTTGGTGTGTTTGGGATGTGGGTTGTGGAAATAGGTAGCTGTAGTTTCTTTTCAAACCTGCAGTAAAACACATTCAGGTCATCTGCTAGTTGCTGATTTCCATCTGCTTGGGAAGGAGGTTTGCTGAAGCCAGTGATGTTTTTAAGAGTTTTCCACATGTTTGCTGGTTCATTTGTTGAGAATTGGTTCTTTAACTTTTCAGAGTAGCTTCTTTTTGCTGCTCTGATCTCTCTTGTTAATATGTTTCTGGCCTGGTTGTATAGCATTCTGTCACCTTTTCTGTAGGCTTCCTCTTTGGAACGATGTAGCTGCTTAAGTTTAGCTGTGAACCAAGGTTTATTGTTACTATATATTTTCAGGTTCCTTATTGGTGTAACACACATAAGTCTTTGCAGAAGCTAATATATGATGTTACAGTATCTGTGAGCTCATCTAGGTCTGCAGAGGCATCTTCAAAAACATTCCAATCAGTGCAATCAAGGCAGGCCTGGAGTTTCAGCTTTGCCTCATCCGACCAAGTCTTTACTTATTTAATTGTTGATTTAATGATTTTAAGTCTTTGACTGTAGGCAGTTACAAGGTGAATCATGCAGTGGTCAGAGTGTCCCACAGCTGCTCATGGTAAAGACCTATCTTTTACTGTTGTATAGCAGTGGTCTAAAGTATTTTTGCCTCTGGTGAGACAATTTACATGCTGGAAATATTTTGGGAGCTCTTTCCTTAAATTTGCTTGATTGAAATCTATTAAAATGATGGGAAGGGAACCTGGGTGTTTCGCTTCAGCCTCCATAATTTGATCAGCAAGAGTTCGTAATGCCTTGTTTATACAAGCTTGTGAAGGAACATATACAGCTATTAGGAGAAATGAGGAGAACTCATGTGAAGAGTAAAATGGCTTGCAGTTGATGTGTAAAGACTCTAAGTTTTCATCACAACACTTATATATTATAGTTATATCCTGAGACCAGCTGTTATTGATATATAAACATAATTCTCCACCCTTTGTTTTACCTGATGTGATGTCTCTTCAATTCTGTCTGATCTAAATGTCTGAAATCCTGGGATATATATGATGTTGTCCCCATGAATTTGTGGATTAAGCCAGGTTTCAGTAAAACAAAGAACAGCTGAATTATAAAAATCAGAATTCCATTTATTTAAGATATGAATTTCATCCATCTTGTTAGCCAATGAGCGTAAATTAGTCAGAAAGATTGAAGGGAGAGGAGTTTTTTCCCCCTATTCCTTAGTCTGTTTAAAATTTCCGCTTGTTTACCTTGTCTCCTCACCCGGCATGGTCACTTCTTTGCTTTCTTTGTTGTAATCCATAGCACCGGGGAATTGGTTTGAATCTCCTCCGCATTTGCAAAGACAGGTGGGGGTGAGGAATCAGAAAGCTGCTCCTTAAGGAAACATTGCCTAATTCTTAGCAGATGGTCTTGTGAGTATGAAATCCATAGTGAATTGCAGATAATAATAAGGAATAAAGAAACCATTAGAGAGCATTTCACCAAAGCAGTCGTCGTCGGCACCATCTTGGTCAATCAGATGACTTTTGGAAATCTTTAGTCAAATATGAGAGTTAGTTGCATTGTCCCAATCTATCTTGATCTACATAAATAAATGTTGGTTGTTGTATTCTTCCATGTTTTACTTTGTTTACTCAAGTAGATCTTCCCCTTGTATTTGAAGGCACTAACTTTATATTTGTCTAGGTCAGGGCTGTCAAACTCCTGGCCCAAAGGCCAGATGAGTCATACATTGGCCATATCCACACCTGGTTTAACAAAGGGGGGGAGTCATTATGACAATGGGACAATGTGAGTTTGACAGCCCTGGTCTGTGATAAGTTTGTATTAATAATATACATTATTAAGGGCCTTGGTGGTGCAGGCTGTTAATCATCTAGCACTTAGTGCAAGCTGCCTGCAATTAGTGTAGGTTCGAATCCCACCAGGCTCAAGGTTGACTCAGCCTTCCATTCTCTCGGGGTAGGTAAATTGAGGACCCAAGATTGTTGCGGGCAATAAGCTGACTTTGTAAAAATGCCGCTTGGGGGGCCCAAAAAGCCCTAGTACTAAGCAGGCATATACAATGGAATGAAGGCTATTGCCGAGCATCTAGCATGGTGCTCCATAGACTGTAAGCCACCCTGAGTCTCCAGAGAAGGGTGGCATATAAATGTAATTAAAAAAAAAAATACATGTGGAATCCTGATGCTCTCTGATTTGGTTGATGTTAGAAGACATTTGATTACTGAATTAGGTAATTATCAGTGCAAGTAAATCTGGAGTTTGTTTCCTATTTATATATAGTAGCTTGTCCTATCAGTATTGGTGGGAATCCGTTTTCTCCTTGGCAGTTCTTTGTTTAGGATATTGTTTCATGCTTTATGTTTGGTTGATGTTAAATTCATCAAGGTACATTGTAGCTTTTGCTGCTCCTAATATATATCTGTGAATATTCCATTCATTTCCTATTTAGCTTTACCAAGCCATACTATGCTCACTAGACATGTCCGTTTGCTTGGCTTTAAACTTAACGACTCCTGTGATAAATAAAAGGGACAAGGAGTTAATGTAATTGCCACAAAAGGGATGCTGTTAGAGGGAACTGAAAAATCTTTTGACCTGTTGTTTTTCACCTCTAATCTACCTACTTCTTCCTATCTTTTAGCTCTAATACTGTACAAGGCTGGCTTGCTGGAGAGAGAGAGAAAGATTGCAGGAAGATTGCAGGAAGAATATTCAGCTTTATTCTTCCTCATGTCCGTTTGACATTTTAAATTCCATCTGTACTTTCTCACTCTCTGAATGATACACATGTCAAGTTACTGAACACAAACATGCATGTATTTTGAGTTTCACAGCAGTGAAGTAGAATGCATGGATATTTGAATCACACTTGACTTACCAGGACTCAAAAAGAATAGTAATGCTAACATGTTTAAACATCTACATGTTTTCTCTTGGATACAAAAAAATATATCAGTTGCAGAGAAATGAACTTGCACATAGAAACAGGTGAAGGCTAAACCTTCAGAGTCTCAAGAAACTCAGAATATATTCTAACAGACCATCTGCAAGGGGTGGGAAGTTCTGTTAATCCCAAGTGTTCGTTAAATATGAAAGTATATCATCATGATGATTTCTATAATGATGCCATTATATAAATTATGTGATGTGCTTCATTTGCATAATGAGAACATCATACAAATTATGATAATTACAACAGATGTCATAAAATTAAGACAAAATTAGCATAAAATGAAGTGCCTTGTCCAGAATTCTTTGAATGGAATGGACATGTTATTTTCAGAAAGGGGATGTTTATAAAATATGGTCTACTGCATCCAAAGTCCATTAAATCAGATTTCATTGTGTGCACTACCACCATAATTAGCTGTTGTGCTTACTAATGTATTCTTACTTAATTAATTACATTTGTTACATAATACATTCTATAAGTAAATTGTAAACTTATTTATTATTTGTTAGTTTGTTTGTTTAAACAAATTGTGTGGCTCCACTTCTGAGAAAAAGTGTGTACATAGGTTAAAAACAATTTAATAGCCATAAGGCCCAAAGTCACAAATATAATTCCAATTCATCAAAACAACATTAATCTACAAATCTCACATAACCAGCCATCCTAAAAGCCTCAAGGACAGCCAATACAGTTTTTACCAACAGCTAATGGGGTCAGGATCTGTTCTATAGGACATGCACTATCACAAAGAAACCATGATTCCTGGATCCAATAAGATGATATTGGAGCATGCCCTCCCTGATAAAATTGGTAGAACTGATGGTGTAAGCTAAGACACTGGGATACAAGTACTCCTGTTAGCATGCATGCAACAAGCAGCATTCCTTGTTAATGCTTAAGATGGCACCTGAGGTGGCCAATCAGATTTGGCCACTATGCGCAAAGAACAATCTAAGTCCATTTTATCCCAAGCATTCAGATTATTTTATGGTAGCCTAGTTCTCTGATCTAAGGAGTACCTTACAAACCAAATGCATTTACCATATTTTTTGGACTATAAGATAATACAAAGCATAAGACGCACATAGCTTTTGGGGAGAAAAACAAGAAAAAAATCTGTTCTTGCCTCCTTGCAGCAAATAGCAAACAGCCTGGTCAGTTCAGCACAGCCTGATTTAGCACGAGCAGCTGGCAGCTGGCAGTTGGCTTGGCCTCACAGAATACCGCTGATCAGCTGTTCTAGGCTGTGGGGATCGCCACCACCCATCGCCATCTCTGAACACTCCATTTTTTGTTTCTGCACGCTCCATTTTTGGCCTCCGTGGGTTTCATTTTTGGCCTGTTCCAGGCGGCGGGGATCGGAATAGGCCAAAAGGGGGGGCCCACGATGGCCAAAAACAGGGCAAATGGAGGCCGAAAACAGGATGCGGAGGCCAAAAATGGGTCATGCTGAGGCAGCAATACACGATGGCAATCCTTGCAGCCTTAAACAGCTGGTCGTCGGGAACCGATAATCAGCTACTTGTGCTAATCAGGCTGTGCTGAAGCTGACCAGGTTGTTTGCTGTTTGCTGCAAGGAGGCAAATTGCTGAGAGGCAGAGGCCGAAGGGGAGGGGCCGGTGGGTGGGTGGAGCTTCAGCAACATTAGTTGTATAAGATGTACAGACATTTCCATCCACTTTTGGGGGGAGGAGTGTGTCTTATACACTGAAAAATATGGTATCTGTATGCCACCACCAAGACCTTTTCATAGTGTGCTCATAGACATTAAGATCCTTTAAGACAGAAATGAACCAGCAACTTAAGGTATAGTTTTGATGTAAACTCAGATTTATATATCTTCCTTATCCTCTATCTTATCTCTTTTATTTCTTCCACTTTTCCCACACTTTGCATAGTATTCTTATTCCAAAAATAATTCTATGATGAGTTGTATATGATATGTCTCATTGTTTTGTGGGCTACTCAGTAGCATAAGCCGGCACAGAACAAAGCTTAATCAAGACAAGATTGCAGAAATTATTTCTTAATTTTCATCTATTATAATCCATTCCCTCTTAGAGAGATTCTCTTTCAATGGATTACAACTGATAGATTGTTATGATATTGTAAAGTTCAGAAATACAGAACCATCTGCATTCCAGGTTCCACTCTAAAATAATTAACCTTTTAGATGCTATATCAATCTATCCAAAGCAATAGAATGGTAATATATAGAAACTTATAATGTCAAAAATTTTTAAATCAAAATCATAATGTTGCATAAATAACTAAATAAAAAAAGTAATGATGGGTTAATATGGAAAAGGAAACATGAATATTCATAAGTATCACTAAAAGGAGATGTCCCCTTATTTACAAGGTAAATATTTCGACTCTATCTGCTGCTTTAATAGAAATTAAAACAAAATGGTATAGATAATGCCATCAATACCACAGTATGTGGTCAAATACTATCTGGAGATAAATATGGAATATTTCCCCAGCTTTTTGCAAAATAGAAAATTGTAATAAACCCAAGTGCATTAATTTATGTCTTCACATTTTGCATTACTTATAGCTGAGTAAAATATCTTTCAGGATTTCTAGTCTTTGAAGTTACTGCTTTGAAATATCTTCTAGGGAGCAGAGAGAGATAGAAAAGGGTGTGTGTGTGTGTGTGTGTGTGTGTGTGTGTGTGTGTGTGTACTTTGTCTACAGCTTTTTTCTGACATTGAAGATGCGCATAGTGGAAAACACAATAGAAAGTTCAGCCGATCTCCATGTTTCAGAAAGCAGCAGGAAAGAAGATCCAAAATAAATGCTGGCTTCTGTAAAGAAGAAAGGCTCATTGTTATTAAAATAAGTCAGAATGGATCTAAGCCTCAAGATGCTGTCTCTGCCCATCAGGGTGACCTGCATGAATAAAAGGGATCATTAAGTAAGCATGAAGTAATGACAGGTTCTTGGGATAAATGCCAATGGCACCAGATTGATCTTTAGGAGACAAAGAAAACATTGCCCAGGCAAGGCAAAAAAAAAAGTGGCTTCCCATCAGCCTCTGACAGAAATTGATCTGAGTAAATTAAGTGCTTAGAGTAATTGGGGAGAAAGATAAGGTATTGCTAAGGTTGTAGTGTCCCTGCTTTTTTTGTTTGTTTGTTTGTGAACTTTTCTTTCTTTCTTTCTTTCTTTCTTTCTTTCTTTCTTTCTTTCTTTCTTTCTTTCTTTCTTTCTTTCTTTCTTTCTTAAATGAAAGATGAGTCAGGACATTTGATGAAAACTAGACATTGGTTTCTTCATCCCATAGTGCATGAAGATATATTGCACCCCAAACTATGGAAGTGTCCTAAGGCCTCATGGACTGCTTCCTTGCCTTCTATCACTAGATGACTAAGACCCACTCAAATACCAAAGAAATGTGTGTTTAGCCTGAAAGGAGTAAATTTTTGGCCTTGTGCTAAGTAAGAAAGATCAAACTGCCTATACAATTCCAAGGAAATGCAATAATTCTGTTCATTTTGCTCCCCCAAGGTTGAAATCTATAATTTTGGAACTAGATCCTGGTTGTCTATTTAGATGATATTTTCTAGACATGGAAGACTTGGCCTAGGGAGGCCTAGATGAGGCAAAGTAGGAGGAGATTATAATTCAACATTATTTAAGCCAGGGGTGAAAAACTTGATTTCATTGAGGGACGCATCAGGGTTGTGTTTGAGTTCAGAGGGATGGGGTGGGTGGTGGCCAAGGTAGGCATGGCCAGCTCAACCTCACTCGTGTTGGGGCCAAGCACCCTGCCAGCGAAAACAGGCTCCTGATCTCCGTTTTCGCCTGCGATGGCCTCAGGGGATTCAATTTTTTTAACAACTGGTTCTGTGGGCGTGGCTTAGTTGGTGGGTGTGGCTTGGTGGTCATGTGACTGGGTGGGCATGGCCAATTCAACTTCACTCATGTCAAAGGGTGCTTCTCCTTGCCTGGCCTCTCATGACAGTAGAGATGCTGCAACATCATAAGTGTGAAAAATGGTCATAAGTCACTTTTTAGTGCCATTGTAACTTTGAATGGTCACTAAATGAATTGTTGAAAGTCAAAGATTACCTGTACAAAAATATAAAAAGCTTCTTTGCTTGCAAAAAGCTGCCCTAAATGCCAATCATTAGATTAAAAATACCTGCAAGCTGGAATTACAAATCAAGCAGGGTGCCAGAGCACCTTGAGGAATGAAAATAGTTAAAATGCAGTGATAACCATCAAGCAGCCAACTCTTGCTCATAAAGTGAAACCCTTTAGCAGAGAGGTCATTTAAGCGCTCCAGAAAAAGCACACCCAGGAAAAGCAATCCTTAGATCCATTTGCACCACTTAAAGATACCAGCTGGTCTCACTCACCTCACAAGATATCCTAAGGAAATCATCCAGATTTAAGGAAATGTCACATGCCCCCAGAAAGGCAGTTAAAAAAAACAGTACCAAGCTTGCATCCTGCCTCTTGGAAGAATACCCCAAAAGGACAGTGCCAGATATCACTAAAGCAATGAAGGAAGACCCACCCCAGATAGAAAAAGAAACAATGAGGCAGGAAAAAATTCAAACACAATACAAATAATTAAATCACAACAGTAGCTGTTGCTTGTTGAAGCTGAATAGGGAAAAATATCCCATCAATAAACACAGGATTAAATTTCACCAAGCACAGACTTAACCTTCACTCAAAACCAGTTTTAGACCAAAACTCAGAAAGGGTATGTAAACTCACATTTGAATGTCAGTCTTTCTAGCTAGCCAAGAAGCTTTTCTGAATGTCACTCATCTTGATTCCCTGTCACTAAAGCTTTGCTACATTATTCAATTATTTCTTCAAAGTGCTGATTGTCCAGGGAAGTATTTCCTCCCAAAAGCAGTGTAAGGTCCGTAGGATTTACCAGTTGCAGCCCTTTCTGGATCGGGATGCACTCCGCACAGTCACTTCCGCCCTCGTAACCTCTCACCTGGACTATGTCAACGCTCTCTACATGGGGCTTCCTTTGAAGAGCACCCAGAGGCTCCAGCTGGTGCAGAATGCGGCCGCGCGGGTGGTGTTGGGGGCTCCTCGGAACTCCCATGTTACGCCACTCCTGCACGAGCTGCATTGGCTCCCAGTGGCCCTCCGGGTGCGCTTCAAGGTCTTAGTTATTATCTTTAAAGCACTCCATGGCTCAGGACCAGGTCATTTGCAGGACCGCCTCCTGCCATTATCAGCCTCCCGCCGACCAATACGCTCTCATAAGTTGGTCTCCTCGGGGTGCCGCCGGCTGGACGGCTGGTGACGCCGAGGATGCGGGCCTTCTCGTTGGGGGCACCCAACCTCTGAAACAAATTACCCCCGGAGATGAGGACCATCCCTGATCTCCTGACCTTCCGCCTTGAGGACCTATTTATTTCAGCAAGCCAGTCTGGCCTAGGGGTTTTTAGAGTTTTTAATTTGGTTTTAATCTTCTTAATTTCTTCTTTTTAATCTTTTTGAAATAGCCAACTTATTTAATTCTTTTTAACTTTTAAATATTGTATATGTATTCTTATATCTATTTTATCTTGGCTGTTCACTGCCCCGAGTCCCTCCGGGAGAGGGGAGTGGTATACAAATTTAAATAAATAAATAAATAAAAATCTTAAAACAACCCTTCCCCTTTAAGAAAGTCAAGCCCCAAAAGGTCCGGAGACAGGAAGTCTAGACATACTGGCAAGAATGTAATAAGGGTGGAAAAAACAACTTCTAACTACCGGTTCTCCGAACTACTTAGAAAGTTAACAAGGGATTCTATAGAACCGGGCAGAACCGTAAAATCCCACCCCTGGATGGCCTCCTGCAACCCTCTGCCAGCCTGCAGCCCTCACGAGTTCCATTTTTGCTGGCAGAGGCACTACAGGCTGGTCCTTCACAGTTTCCAGGGTGATCCCACTGGCCAGATCTAAGCACCCCTTGGACCTTGAGTTTGACACCCCTGATTTAAACTCTACATATCTCTGTGTACTAACTTAAGGATATGTCTAATCTGGATCTCAAGTGCCCACCAAATGAGAAAAGAGGACTCATTGGGAAAGGCCCTGATGTTAAGAAAGACTGAAGGCCAAAGGAGAAGAGGATGGCAGAGGATGAGATAGTTAGATAGAATCATTGACAGAATGAAAATGAATTTGGGAGATATTGGAGGGGCCTGGCATGCTACGGTCCATGGGATCACAAACAGTCAGGTATGACTTAGCAACTCAACAACAATAACAATCTGTATGTTTCTCCAACTTTAAATTTGCTCTATCCAATAGGATTCTGGGCACCCTAATCTAAATTTAAATTTGTTCTGTCTATTCTTTCAAAGTTTCAACAAAAACAGACTAGTGATTGCAGTGCTGCACAAATATAGTTAGCTAATTTTGGGTCTATACTGTCTACATATCTCCAGCCTAGTTCAGGGCATTTCAGATAAATTATATTTTTTTGATTCAACAGCTGCTTTCAGGACAATTTGGTTTGGCTGACCAGACTATTTGTAACTTTCAGATGGATGTCTCAGAGTTTCAATGACAGAAACAAATGATCACCTTGCTTGTTGGTTGGATTGAATTCAGTTGTATTTGCACTTACTGCATTAAAGTTTTATCTATGTTCTTCCAGTGGCTAAATAGGTTGCTGTTTTAACAATTTTCTATCTGGCTTTACACATGTTTACATGAGTAGTGTGCAACTGCAAATGTGGAATCGATAGAAACAAGACATACAACACCTTTATTACAAAGGTTACTTCAGTTGGAAAATAGCTGCTGATGACTGGATGTAATGACCTGGAACATCCTGAAAGTAATACCTTACAGCACACTAAAGACGATAATATAATTGGCCTGACATGGGGAATCCTCAGTAGACTATTGGGAATAAGCTTTTTTCTGGAAGAGAATTTTGTGGCTTGCCGAGAGCTAGTAATGTATGTACGAAATATTTTTCCAGTGAAGAGCAGTTCATAATTCATAGCAGGTAGAAAGCACACTAAGTTACAAAGGTCATTTTGATTCTATTACCCAGGAGAAATAGTCAATGCTTGGTAGATCACTCACAAGGTCTGTCTTGAGACTAAGGAAATCTGGTAGTATGTTAGTCCCATTGATTTTAGGAAGATTCCATTCCAAATATTTTTTTTTAATTATATGGTTTGCTGTAGGTATCGGTATCTTTTTCAAATCATACTTGATTCCTTGGGGTTTTGTAGACACATTGATGTTTTGTAGGAAGATAAGATGAAATATGACATTGTTGATTCTATGATGTTTTCTAGCCTTGAGATATCCTGGTCTAATTTAATGAAAATAAAGGATGATATGATAGCAGCATTCCGATATTTGAGGGGCTGCCACAAAGAAAGGGTTCAACCTATTTTTCAAAGCACTCGAAGGCAGGACAAGAAGCAATGGGTGGAAACTAATCAAGGACAAAACCAACCAAAAACTAAGTAGGAAATTCCTGACAGAATAATTAATTGATTTGCCTTCAGAAGTTGTAGGTGGTCCAACACTGGAGATTTTAAAGAAGAGATTGGACAACCATTTGTCTGAAATGGAATAGCATTTCCTACCTGATCAGGGAATTGGACTAGAAAACCTCCATGATCTCTTCCAACTTTATGTCTTTCTGTCAAGTACTAGGCAGATGTGATCCTTTTTAATTATTTGAAATAGCGATATTTTGTTAGGTGCTACAACCCTGTTTCTTCCAGGAACAAATCCTATTCTTGACCCAGTTAATATATGAAACGATTCTGAGACTTATCTGGTAGTGGTAATAACAGCAATATTTCCAGGATGTTGGGAAACTGCCATTTTATTTTCTCCCAATATAGTGGAGTACCACATATGCTATTACTCAGGAGCCCTATAGGAAATTAAATAGGATTGAAAACCTAGCTGCTCAAAATGGAGAGTCCAGAATCCAGAATGTATCGATGTTCTTGAGCCTTGAATTGCGGTACAATACTACTGATCTTCTTACAATAAATTGACCACATTTATAAAATTGCAATGGACATTTCTTTCTATTCATTCCAGTTAAATTTTTTGATAAGAATGGAACTTAGAGGAATTGGCCTCAACTGGCCATATTGAGAAGTCCTTTAAGTCCTCTGTCTCCAAGGTATTTTCATTTTTTTCTTTTATTTTCTCTGCTCCCATATAGTGAAGGCTATGTTTGTCTGTAATGTAGTGTCACCCAAATAGAGATTGAAAGCTAATATTTTCATCTACAAACCCAAAATAGTGTTCAGTGTGTTGCAAGTATGAAGACATTGTGGCATTCTCAGCTTTATGTCTGCATTTTCTTGTCTGAAAAACATACATACATACATACATACATACATACATACATACATACATATGTTTCTGCTTGCAAAGGATTTGCTTCCAGTAGGAATAACCTCATAAGGCAAAAAGAAATGCAGAAGTAGCTACCCTTTCTTGAGGTGGAGGACAGAAAGTATACTCCAATGGATGTTCCAGATGGTTTCAGAAGGAGCATGAAGGTCCCTGGCAACAAATGATCCATATTCAATACTTAGCATCTTTGGATAATTCATATCCTGGCTAGTCTAACAAAGCCTAACCTGGGCCTCTTCTTATAATTAAATGATGTTTCCAGCACTTCTGTGCTCACTTCCCATACTGCCTAAAACAAGAATGCATTGGATAAATTTTGATAGAGTGACTGGACCCCATTAACCGGCACTGATCAGAATATTGCTAATTGTCCTCACCAGCACTTAGTGATAAGAGAAACATTGTCCAGTAAAAGGGCACCTCTCAAAACTAGAACCAGCATTAGTGTGCAGTACAAGTACTCTTTGACTTACAACCACAATTAAGCCCAAAATTTCTTTTGCTAAACAAGATGGTTGTGAAGTGAGTTTTGCCCCATTTTACAACCTTTCTTGCCACAAATGTTAAGTTAGTAACATGGTTGTTAAGTAATATAGCTTCCCCATTGACTTTGCTGGTCAAAAGGTCGCAAAGAAGGATCCAATGACCCCAGGACACTACAGAACTAACATAAATATGATTTAGTTGCCAAGCGTCTGAATTTTGATCACAGGGGATGTTGCAATGGTTGTAAGTGTGAAAAACAGCTGTAAGTTACTTTTTTCAGTGCCTTCTAAATAAAGGTAAAGGTTCCCCTCACACATATGTGCTAGTCGTTTCCAGGTCTAGGGGCTGTGCTCATCTCTGCTACAAAGCCGAAGAGCCAGCGCTGTCTGAAGACATCTCCGTGGTCATGTGGACAGCTTGACTAAACGCTGAAGGCACATGGAACGCTGTTACCTTCCCACCAAAGTGCTCCCTATTTTTCTACTTGCATTTTTATGTGCTTTCGAACTGCTGGGTTGGCAGAAGCTGGGACAAGTAACAGGAGCTCACTCTGTTACGCGGTGCTAGGGATTCAAACCGCTGAACCGCTGACCTTTCTGATTGACAAACCCAGCGTCTTAGCCACTGAGCCACCGAGTCTAATGGTCACTAAATTAATATAAGTCAAGGATTACATGTAGAAAACCCAAAAAGATTAATGGAGGCAATAAATATAATGAAGAATCTTGATGGTATAAAATCAGGGTAGTTAAACAGCTAGAGGATTAATGTGGTTTAAATCATCCTCGAGTTCAATTGACACACTTTTATAAAGTGCAATTTCACAATTCAGTCTTCTTGTAAAATTGTTAAGTAAGTGAATAGAGAAAGGCTTTCTGGGATATCCTTTTGGGGAAAGGCAGACTAGTAAGCAAAAGCTTTCTTGCTTTGATGGGTTTCTAGTGTGTTGGGCTGCATCTTTTTTACTCTTGTCGATTGCTAAGCTTTCATTTATTTGACTCCCGGCCTTTTCACTGATTTTTTTTCCCTCATCTTTCCTTTTTGTCCACTTCTTTTTATAGATGTTTTTCGTATCCTAGTTCCACGTTCCATTGCAATTGAATTGTATTGCAGCTTTTCAGTGGCAAGTCACATCTGAGAAAAAACAGGCTGGGGTAGAAAAAAAAAAAAGAAGTGAGAATCAAAATGTAAATAATAAATAAAAGAAATACAAAATAGTTCATTGTATGTTCCCCCAATCTTAGTGAAAGAAAAGCACAGCAATGATATAAGCAAGGACTTGTACAGGGGGGATAGGATGTGAGATGAGATGGTCTCGTATTAGTTTGAGATGTGAGATATTCAAATTGGGAGCTCTATCTGCCAATCACTTGTAATTTCCACCTATTTTAATAATCCCCGTTTTCTCTTCCAAAATAGCAGCAAGCAGCACTGCAATCTTGACAGGAAACTATGAACACAGTGACATAAATTATCAGCGTTCAAAGTGCTCTGTTCTGTGTAGGGACTGCCAAAACATATTCTGATACTTTTCTGAACTATATATCACTTCAGATAGAGTTTATTGTGCAATTTTGAGTGGGAGAATGGAGCATTTGATCATATTTTTCCCCAGCCAATCCTCCAGGGTCTGATTTCTTTTCTCCTTTTAAAGAATTGTTTTTATCATCTATCTTTTACTTCGCTAGTGCAGCATTATCTCCTCTTGTTAGGAGAGAAAATGAATGTGTGTATAGTGTATAAGGGACTGACAATGTACAGTGTGTAAGGGACTGACAGCAAATCCTTAGTTAGATGCTCCCTTCAGAATATCAAGGATATCCTGGGTCGAATAGTGACTAAATAACTCATTGGAAGAAACACCTTTCTCGTCAGTCATCTATGAAATTTGAAGATTACCAGGAAAGCTATGTGGAGCTCATGTTTTCCTCAATTATAATTTTTCTTTGGCAGTCAATAAAAGCCCTGTGTGTGTGTGTGCATGCGTGCGCGCACACGCCTTGGACAAAGAGACTGCTGTAAAATGGGAAGAAGTCCAGGAGTTGACAGTGGATGTGATCCAGTGGGGATAGTCTCTGGACAAGAGCACAAGAGTTACTGGGCCTTCTCCAGACTAATTTGTCATACAAGCAAAAAAGATTTGGCTCGGTGAGAGGGAACAGAGGCCACTGCCCTGAAGAGTTACCAGCCTTTGTTGAGAGCCAACTGAACATTAGAAGTGATGGCATTCCTGTGTGTTTCACAGCTTCAAATTGACTCTTAGTCCAATTGCCAACTGTTTTCTCTCTCTCTCCCCAAATAGACTTTATATGAAAAAAACAAAACAAGTCAGTTCTTTAAATGTTCATTTCCCCATCAGATGTGATTTATTGGGAGTCAAAAGCTGTCGTCAAGCACAGGAAATCAGGAGTCAAAGTGGTTCAAATGAATATAACGTTTTTGCAAACTAACACTCTCTACAAGAATCTGAACTACTAGCACTCGAAGCAAATTGACAGGAAATAAGAACTTATGGAATTCAAAAGGGGCTGAACTTGGATCTCTTGTGGGTACAATGGGACTTTAACCTGATGACGCATTTGACCCCTCCCTCGGTTTTCTCCTACAGCTGTATTTCATTGGACATTGTTCTCATCTGTCTTCCCATGAATCGAAATAGTTGATTTGTGAGATGCTTCATGTTGCCATTTTTAATTTAATTTTAACTTTTACATGTTTGTACTGTTCTGCACAGCCTGGCTTCTTGGAATACAACCTTATGAGATGTTCCTTGTGGCACTTGCAGAAATAGAATGCTTGTGAAACACAAGCTGTGCTGTGGAAACTTCACAGAAAAGCCATATATTTTTCAGACCAGAGGAAAGCAATTAAGCTCCATTGGTTGCCAGTTTGCTTCCAGTTCCAATTCAAGGTATTGATTGTTATCTTTAAAGCTCTATATGGCATGGGTCCAGGGTATCTGAGAAGCCATTTCTCCCCAATGGGACTGGGCCAAGAGGTCTACTAAGGAATTCCAGCAGGCAGGTTCAAAGAAAATAACTTTTCCATTGTGGCCCCATTGCTGTGGAATACTGCATCACTAGAGGTTAGAACTTCCCCCTCCATTTTGGCCTTTCAGAGGGTATTAATACCAGTTATTGCCAGATGGCTTGGTGCCCCAAAGGAGGCACTCACGGGTGGAGGTGACTGATAGGGTAAGAACAACAAGACACAAGGACAGTTTTTTTCCTGAATGCCATCACTCTGCTAAACAACTAATTCCCACAATACTGCCAAATTAACTACTAAGACTGTATTACTATTATTATTCTCATCTATCCTATTACCTAGCTCTTCCCACTTATGGCTATAACCATGTTGCTTATATCTTTATAATTTATATTGTTTTTATTGTTCCCTAGTATGATTTGATTACTTATTAGTATCCTTTGACTATCACTAAGTGTTGTATCTTATGATACTTGACGAATATATTTTATTTTTTCTTTATGTACACTGAGAGCTTATACACCAAAGACAAATTCCTTGCATGTCAAATCACACTTGGCCAATAAAGAATTCTATTCCTATTCTTAGTTCTAGCTTACTGATAGTTTTTGACTTACAACCAGACATTTAGTGATCATTTGAAAATACAACGGCACTGAAAAAAGTGACTTATGACATTTTTTTCACACTTACGACCATTGCAACATCCATGTGGTCATCTGATCAAAATTAGCAACTGGCTCATATTTATGACGGTTGCAGTGTCCCTGGGTCATTGCAGAAGATTGCAAAAGGTCCCTGATCACCTTTTGCAATCTTCTGACAAGCAAAGTCAAAAGGGAAGCCAGATTTATTTAGTAACGGTGTTACTAACTTAACTACTGCAGTGATTCCTTTTGCAACTGTGGCCAGAAAGGTTGTAACATGGGGAAGCCTCTTAACAATCGTGTTATTAACCATGACAATGATTCATTTAACAACTCTGGCAAGGAACATCGTAAAATGGTGCAAAACACATTTAACAACCATCTTACTTAGCATCAAAAAAATTGGGCTCAATTGTGGTTGTAAGTTGAAAACTACCTGTAGTAGAGTTTTTATAATCTTATTCTGTACAGTTTTAATGTTTTTATATTTTAATTATTTTTCTACTGGTTTATAACTTGTAAGCTACCTAGAATCATCTGATAGGGCAGATAGGTGGCCTAAAATGATGATGATGATGATAACAATAACAACACCAACAATAATAATAACAATAATACTACTAATATTACTAATAATAAGATACTGGTGAATTTCAGTACAAAATTCAATTTTTTCAACTATGTGACACACACAGAATCATATGCAGTAATAGATAACTTCTTTTCAGCTTAGAGAAGTTGATTAGTCTTGGAGGTGTTTAGTAAAACTGATTTTGCACTCTTGCATATGACCAGGTATGGGATTCAGTCAGTTAAGACCGGTTCGAGTGAACCAGATGTTAAATTTACATCTGATTTGTCAAACCAATAGTTGAACAAACCGGCTGATCCTGCCACCACACCCCGCCCCTCCTAGGAGTTTCCATGTGGCCAGTTTTGGATGCAGGGAAGTGCAGGATCCAGGCAGAGCTCTGGGAGGATGAAAAATGGGCCTTCTATAAGTCTAGAAACGAGCCTATTTCTGGCTTCCGGGAGGCCATTTTCATCCTTTCAGAGGCCTGAGGGAAACCTCCAGACCCTGGGGAAGGTGAAAAATGCCCCTCCTGGAAGTTCTGGATGTCCAGAAACGGCCTATTTCTGGCTTCCGGAGGGGCTCCGGACCCTAGGAGAGGCCATTTTTACCCTCCCAGAAGCTTGAGAGAAGCCTCCGTACCCTTGGAAAAGCAAAAAATGGCCCTCACATTGGCACACCCATCATGGCCACGGCCACCCAACAACAGGGCAGTGAAGCGGTTGCTGGGATTTTTGAATCACACCCCTGTATATGACTACTTAGCCAAGAGTCATTGAAACACATTGGAGGTTACCGAGCCAAATCCTCTGTTCGGTGCAAGAACTTAAGTTAAAGCATCCTTGACAGATGATTTTCTAATCTTCCCTTAAATCCATCTACTGAAGTCTCTAGTGTCATTCAGTTGGGATCTGCTTTTCTCTCCTAAACCTATTATTCTCAATCCTGTATTCTGGGATGATAGAAAATACTTGTCATCTGCCAGTTAACAGAAAGTCAGCCATTCACCTGCCAGAAGTGGAATTATTATTCAAGAATAAATAAATATTCAAGAATTTCTCAGCTTCCAGGCTACCAAGAACTGCACAAAGATTATTAATTTGTAGGAAGGGCCATAATAAAAAGCTATGTGTTTTGGCCACCAGATGTAAGGAACATCACTTTGTAATGGCTATAGATGATAATTTGGTTCCTATGGCTGTATTTGTATGTGTGGGTCTATGAAACTCCTACCAAGTTTAGGCATGAAAAGTAATGTAACCGTGCAAAATTAGAAGATCTGAAATTTATTGCTTTGTACTGACTAGTGTGCATGACAGTATGGGACATCCTTTCAAATATTGGAAGAATATATACCCTTTTTTTCAAGGCTAAAACTTCTCAATTCATTTAATCTCTCTTTATGAGATTTCATTATTGGATCATCATCCTCATTTTTCTGTAAATCTATTCCAGTTTGGTTCAGTCCTTTATAAAGTGTGGTATCCAGAATTGGCATGGGTTCTATCCAAAGCAAAGTAATTACTATTTATCTTTATTTGGCAATGAAATCCTGTGGTTAGAACTCAAAACTTTAATCTTTCCAATACAAATTGAGTAGTCTACAGAACCCTAGATCCTAACACTGCCCCTTTTTGAAAATGGGAACAATATTTACTCTCTACTTTCAACATTTCATCTGTTTATCATGATTTCTCAAAGATACTATATAAATGTTCAACCAAGCCATGAACTATGCCCTTTATGTATTTATTAATATGCAAGCCTTTTTATAGCACTTCAATCATAGTGAATCTAAAGTAGATTACAAAAATAGTAAACTAAAAATAACCATATAAAACTGCATTTCATCTGACCCTAGAGATTTAAACTCATTCCAAGTTAGTCCCTGTTTCTGTAAGTGTCAAGCTTCAGCCCTTTTATATTTATTTCCTTTTATATTATGAAGCTGCTTTTTTCCACCTCATCTTTTTTTAATCATTGAAATGGTATTACAGAGGGGAAAAATTGACAGCAGCTTACAAAGCAAGTGTTCCTCTTGCATATGCTCAGCACCACCAAGCTGTAAAAATATTTATAGTGGAAGATTTTCATTTTTCAAGAGGAAAATTAAAAGCTCTAAAGTGAAGTTCATATATACTGTAAAATCCTTGGCATTAATTCCTCTTGAATATTTCTGTGTACTCAGAACCCTAACATAAAAGTTTTAATTTCTATGCAAACTAGATAGGATGATTGAGTTATAATTAAAATGGTAATTATACCCTTAATGCTCCATATTTGACTTTTCAAGAGAAAAAAAAATATTATGCTCCAAGAAAAGCTATTTAAAGATCTGAGAAAAAAAAGTTAAAAATGAATATATTTTGAGTCATGCCATCCTAGGCATGACTTTTTTAAAAAAGTAAATCAGATCAAATATAATGAACCTTATTCCAGTATAGGAGAATTTGAGATGGTCTAAAACGTATTGTTTATTCATTTGCACCATCTTGGTTGAAATTATTTCTTTATTTGTTTTGCCAGTAGTTGACTACAAAATCAACATGATGATTTTTACATACGTGTTGTCAACTACTTTTCGTTATCAGTGCTCCTAGGCAATTAAAACAGAGAAATATAGAGTGGCTTTCTGAGAAATGATGAAAACATATTTGTTGATTTTGCTGTGTGGCAGCTATTAAAGTCAGGCTCTGAAATAAAGGTGAGGACCAGGCATTTAACAGATTTCTACTACTTCTACTTCAACATACTCTAGAAATGTTATGCCGAGAAGCAAAGCAATGTTTTTAATAGTATAATTTCACAAGGTTGAAAAAAAATGCCAACTGACAAACATGTGAGAAAGACCCAATGGAACCACATAACATTTATTGGGAAGTAAATGTATATAATGCAATATTAATAAAAGAGGGAAAGAGGAAGAGGTTTTTAAATGGATCCAACTACATACATAGGCCTATCCATTTGTTACTGGCTGAGAGAGAAGACAACTGCAACTTATTTCTCCTTTGTCTGTTTTTTTTAATTTTCTATGCACTATTTGTACTCCATAAACCTTTCATTTGAGCATCTGCGAAACGTTATTAAATTACACCTTTGAACATAGAAGGGGGAAATTATTACCATAAATACTGGTGGAATATTCATGTTTATTTTAATGTGTTTAAGGTAGACATGCCTACTGTGACTAGGAATGACTTTTGCTCAACCTGAGAGAGTCTCTCCCATTGGAAGTTTATTTATTTTTGAAATAAATAAATAAATTCAAAATAAATGCCTTTTCTGTCCTGCCCCTGCCCTCATGTTAGGCCTGCCCCAGTTTGGACATTTAGGGAAGAAAAACCCTCAACTGCCATTTGCAGCATAAGTATAGTTTTACTAAATCTAAGTGGTCACAACATAGGAAAGCCAGATCTGGAGATTCTAGCATCATCATTAGAGGTGGTATTCAGCAGGTTCTGACCAGTTCTGGAGAACCGGTAGCGGAAATTTTGAGTAGTTTGGAGAACCGGCAAATACCACCTCTGACTGAAGATTTTATAGTATCCTTCCCCTACCACACCCACAAAACCGGTAGTAAAAAAAAATTGAATCCCACCACTGATCATCATCCTCTTTTAACGACCCCACAATCCCTTGCGGGGTAGAGTCTGGGCAACTGAATGGAACTGAGTGTTTACTGACTGGATGCCCTTCCTGTTGCCAATGAGGAGTTTTGTTCAGCAGATATATTCTCAGTGTGCCCAGAGAGAGAAATATCTGCCTGAACCTAGGATTGAACTTATAGCCTCCTGATTGTGAAGCACAAGTTGCACCTCTAGGCCACCGCACCCCTTATCTGAAGATTCTAGCATAAGCCCATATTAAGAAGAGACTGGACAACCATTTATCTGAAGTGGTATACGGCTTCCTGTCTGAGCAAGAGCTTGGACTAGAAGACTTCATTGGTCCCTTTCAGCTCTGATATTCTGTTCTGTTCTGTCTGTTACCTTGAATCCCATTCCAAAATCAAGAGTGATGCTTAACCTAAAAATGATCGCCCACTTGCGTTTTCAAGTGCAGAATTTTTCAAACTGAGGACTTACAGAATTATACAGGAATTAGATGGAGTTCCATGTAAAGTAAAGGCAAAATAAAGTCACTTATATGCAGCAACTTTTTTTAATCACTATAGCTTTATTTTTTAATCAAGGATTTCAGGATTTTTTTTAAAAAAATTAGGAGTTCAGCAACCAGAAAAGTTCTAAAAACTCCTTGTTTTGATGTCCTGGTGACTTTACTAATATCTTCGTGTAGGTTTTTTAACCGCAATACAGAAGTAGTTGGTTACTTTCTTTTCCAAAATGTTTTCTCAACTTCCTTGCCTAATCTTCATTGTCTTCCAGATGAGCACAAATTAGGTCTGACCCTGCAAGTATAGGCTGACCTGGTGTCCAGTAGCAGCACCAGACCCTAGAACCCCTTGATATCTGATAACTGGCTGTAGGTTAGGAACTATGGGAGATGGAATGAGAAATGTCTCTTAAGACAAGGGTGTCAAACTCGATTTCATTAAGAGCCACATCAGGGCTGTGATTGACCTTGTGGGGTCAGGGTGGGCATTGCCAAGTGGGTGGGTGTGACCAACTGGATGGGTGTGGCCAATGGTTAGTTTGAAGCCACTCCCCAAACTACTGGCATGTTTCCTCTTCGCATTGGGTAGACCAGTCCGCCCCAGTGGGCTGGATCCAACAACATCATGAGCCAGATTTGACTAGTGGGCCTTGAGTTTGACACCCCTGCTCTAAGATATCAGCACCACCTTCCCCATAAGCTGTCCTATCACTCTGCAATCCATGCATTCCTCTCCCAGACCAAAGAGCTTCATCCAATCTTGATTGTCACTCCTGGATGGTCAACTGGTTCTTCAAAGTCCTTGAATATCACTTGGCCAGCTGCCTTCATAGCACACCTACAAATCTTCCATACTATATCCCCTTCCCCACAGCACTTCCAGACCACAGGCAACACAAAATCTATCCAATCACTCTTACCAATAACTAAGACAACCCAGAAAGTCACCACAACTCCTCCCTTCTCATCTCCCCCATTTCTAATAAACTCCCACCACTTCTAATCTCTAGGAACAATATGTGTTCTGGATTCACTTTTGTTAAGCAAGAGGTGTCTGCATATCACACACTGTAAAACAGTGATTTCCTTTGATTCCTTGTTGACTGTTAAGAAGTATATGTGTGTATGCTTTTAAGAAATAATAACAAGGAACACCTTAAAGCCATAAATCAAATGCCAGATGTGGCAGCCTTGTGGAACCATATCAATATAATGTGATATATGGCTTGCTGGGAGGCTTTTGAAACATTGACCGTGCCAGAAATGACACCTCTGATGCTTTGCATTCACTCAGCCATGCTGTGCGCCTAGAGCTGCAGTAAATGAATGCAAGAGTCATCATTAGGCAATGTAGGGAGAACCAAAATGTATATGTGGCTGGAGCCCTAGCACAACAGGATTGGAAAAGAATCCACCAGAATTATTGGGCTTGGAGTTTCCTGCTTTTTCCTCTTGGTCTGAATTTGCCAGAGCCTGAGAGAAAAAAACCTGCAAAGCAGGGGGAGAATGATAGGGTTTTTTTTTTTTCAATCTGTAAAATGGAAGCTCTGTTCTACATTGCAATGGGCAGCCATATTAATCTTTAATAGGTATCAACAAAAAAGTATTGTGATAAACAGGAATACAATGTATAAATATTCTTTAATTCAATGTTAGGGTTTTTTTTTCCCAAAGCACAAAAGAAGCAACAGGAATGCTAATTTACCACCAGATTATCAAGTGCTTAGAAGGCAAAAGGGCTTGGCAGCACAAGGAAACAATAACCAATGACCTAATAGCTGGTTATCAACACCTCAATCAACAACTAAAAAACACACACAACCAGCTAACACATAAATACTACACATAGAATAGCCCACATTCTGCTAAAGGGAAGTTCCTTGAGCACAGGTCCAAAAGTTTGGAAGACTAAACCTTTGGACTTGGTGACCAATCCTGAAGTTCTTGATTAGCAGAAAAGGGCATTAAAAGGACAAATTGAAAGCCCATTGCAAGATAATTAGTCAACATGGAAACACATGGAAATTTCATTCTAATCCTAACAGTTTGTTTTTCAAAAAAGAGAATAGGATTTCTGCTCAGTTCTGTTTTACTGCTCCAAGAAAAGCTTTTCTTATTTAAAGATGAGGGTCAATCAGTTTGACAAATATTTATACCGCTTGTTGTATTTGTTTAAATTTAAATTCATAGGAGGCCTACAAATGCCTCCTTCAGGTCAATGAATCCCACCAATTAATTAAACTGTAAAACTGTAACAACTTTTAAATACATAATTAAAATGGAGAATGCAAAAGAATATTTCTGTCTGAACCAAGGTTTCAAACTCTTTATAGTGGTTTGAATCACAGCTCATCTATTCAATATCACCAATAAAAGAAAATAGAAAATAGAAAGAGTCATAAAAGAATCAAACATTGTCAAGGGCTTGGCAGAAAATATGAATGTATAGTTCTACTTGGCACCAACACAATCAGAAGACTTTCAAAGAAAGTTTGATGGTATGACAGAAAAAGAAAATCCCACCCCCCACAAAAAAAGGGAATATGGCAAATATTGTTTCAATGGATGGAAAAATCTGACAATAGAACTGAGTGCAAAAATGTCTTTCAAAATTATCTAATTTGTGAGGAGAGGAATTCAGTGGAAATTCTTCGACCATTCCTCAAGGGCAGGACAGGAACAGCATGATGGAAAAAAAAGAATTTCCCCAAGAATAACTTTCCTTCCCAGAAATTGCTGAAGTTGAGAAACACTGCAGTACTGCATGCTTTCAAATAAATGATCATATCAGAGTGGTGAGTAGATTCATTTGTAGGGGTACCTGAAATGATCAGATATGAAAGAATTTTATGAATGTGCAAAACATATAACTTGGAATTATTTTTCCTATCGCACTATGTTTGCCCATTTCAAATGAATGCTCTTAATGTAGATCAAAAATGTAACAGGTGTCACTGTTATGAGCAGTCTAAAGCAACATAACAAATCTCTCCACTTAAATTATTGTTGCAAAAAGTTAGCACATAAACATTTATTTCTGGGGTGGCAGGGAAGAGCAGAGCAATAATGTAAATAATAATTGGTTGATATTAGCCCATGGAAAATGTGATTTTAAAATGAACAGACTAAATAATGAAAAATAAAATAGAACAAATTGAATTAAATAATGGAAAGACTCTAAAAAATTCATCCAAGAATTTAAAGTCATTGATATTGTTAACCCATAGAAAGCTCTGTCTTCATTTCAGTTCTGTAAATTAGTCTTTCCATTTATTACTAATGATCTAACAGTCTCAGGAGATGAGTGATATGAACAGATGAGAAAATGAAATAATTGGAATAATATGCTCTGGTCATGCAATATGCTAAAGCTGGGTTACTTTTAATCTTGATTAGTTAATTTGTATCTTAAAATGTTATACAATTTCAGCTCACCTGATTAGTTTACCATTTATTACAGGGTATAAACAAAAATAGTTAAATCCAGGAACCTTAAATCCAGGAATCTTAAACTGTTAGAAATGCTGTGCACACCTTGTTATCTTAATTCCCATTGTAAGAACAAAACTCACAATGGAACTGTTCAAGGTAGTTCACCTTTGTTGTGGAAGTGTCCTGTAGCTTTAGGGTTCAAATTAAAATTCTTATTCCTTCTTAATTTAAAATATGAATCATTGTTCATTGAGTAAATTATATCCCCCAGAAAACTTTAGATAGCATTATGGTTTATGAAAGGGAAGTTCTTATAAGTGTGTGCAGTACCCTGTAAATGTGTTACCACATTCCAACTCTCTTTACATATTTTTTATTTATTTATTTAATTAATTAATTAATTTTATTTATTTGTCAAAAGCTTACAATACAACAGAAACAAGAATAAACATAAGTTTAAATATAAGAAATAGGAACTAATAATTGGGGACAATAGGACAGGGATGGAAGGCACGATTGCGTGCTTATGCATACCTATGCACATATATATGTACAATATGTACAATAGAGATGGTATAATTCTGTTGCTTTCCTCATTTGCTGTCTTTACCTTATTACTACCACCAGTCCAAAGTCTTAACCTTTATACCATATTTCTAGATACTGTAGACCCATTTCTAGGACACTTTCTTGTGTTTAAAAACATGGTGTTTGTCCATGAATTCCATGCTCTTTTTTCCCTTCTCAGACAGTGTTAGAAAAGGAAAGATTACAAATAGTGAATTTCACCTACCTATCTGATCAAATTGAAGGAAGAAATTTTATTTGCAATATGGGCACCTTATGGAATGCTGTCAAAAAGGCCATGGGATTGAAGCTCTAAAGAACTGTATTGTGTAACCCTACAAGCTATTTTCTTTAGAATAGAATAGAATAGAATAGAATAGAATAGAATAGAATAGAATATCTTTGTCATTGCATTCTATAAATACAATAAAATTTGAAAGCTATTTCAGCACAGTGCCCCAAATACCACATCACAATCACACTACAGATTATTTAAAAATTAAAATAATTAAAATAATAATAATTAAAAACCTAGTCTAAAACCTATCTAAAACATATAGTAAGTTAGATAGTTTAAAAATGCTACTAAATACATAGAGCTAAATCACATATGCATTGTTTGATTCAAGACAATTATTGCCTTGGAAAAGAAATTGTTTCTCAGTCTATTAGTCCTCATTTTAAGACACCTATAACGCCTCCCTGATGGTAACAGTTCAAAATATGAATGTCCAGGATGAGAATGGTCTGTGGAGATTTTTAGTGCTCTAGAGAGGAGTCTGGTCTTCGCAATCTCTTCCAAAGAAGAAAGAGAGCAACCGATGATTTTTTGTGCCATGTTTATAACTCTCTGGAGCATCTTCTTATCCACTACAGAGCTTCCTGCATACCACACTGTTACACAGTATGCCAAAATGCTCTCGATAAAAAATAACCAGCAATTTCTCACCCAGACCACTCTTTTTCAGCAGCCTCAGAAAATGTAGGCGCTGTTGGGCCTTCTTTGCAGTGGCCATAGTGTGGACTGACCAAGTAAGGTTGTCAGAAATATGAGTTCCTAGAAATTTAAACTCTTTCCACACAGTCTCCATTATAGTGGAAGAGGCTCTGCTTTGCATCTTCTGAAGTCTATAATCAATTCTTTGGTCTTTTTGATTTTCAGGGCGAGATTATGACTCTTGCACTACAAGACCAGTCTGAGAACCTCTGACCTATAGGCCATCTCGTCTCCCACCAACATGGTGTCGTCTACAAATTTTATTATAGAGTTAGTGGGACAAGAGGGAGTGCAGTCATAGGTGTAGAGTGAATACAAAAGGGGGCTCAGCACATAACCCTGTGGAGAGCCAATGCTGAGAAAAAGAGTGGAGGAAAAATAGCTAACATCATTTATTAGCTAACATAAACAAAATACAAAGTTTTGACCATTCAAAGTTACAACTGCACTGAAAAAAAGTGCATTATGACCATTTTTCACGCTTATGACCAGCGCTATCTTAATGCATGGGCCTGATGGGCACTTTCCTGTGGGCCTCACAAGCATAGCGGCCCCATACTAATCTGTGTGTGTTAACCCTTCAATGCATCTTAAATATCATATAAATACAGCAATATATTTATTACATTTTACTGCATTTTTTAAATTAATACTAGCATACAAATATATATTTAATTTTATCAACCATTTACATTTTAATTCCTGTGAATAATTGTCATAGTGGCCCCAGTGCACTGCTTTGCTCAGGGCCCATAATGCTGTTAAGCCAGTCCTGCTTATAACTGTTGCAACATCCCCACGATTACATGATTTACGTTTGGATGCTTGACAACTGATTCACATTTATGAAGTTGGAGCATCCCAATGTCATTTGATCCCCTTTTGTGACGTTCTGGCAAGCAAAGTCCATGGGGAAACCAGATTCACTTAACAACCGCATTACTAATTTAACAACTGCAGTGATTCATTTAACAACCGTGGCAAAAAAAGGCAAAACTCACTTAACAAATTTCTCACTTAACTTAAATTTTGAGCTCAATTGTGGTCGTAAGTAGAAGACTCTCTGTAGTATATTCTTGCAAAGCAAAAGTATTTCAGTAGCATCCATTATATGTTTGGAGCTTTTTTTCTAACCAGGGGTCCCTGACTTCCAGGTCACAGCCCACTGGCCTGTTTGGAAACAGGCTACATGAGCGGCTGGCCAGCACACATGAGCACATGAAGCTTGATTTGTGCGACTAGTAGGCCAGCACACATGCACACGTGTAGATCAACTTGTATAAGCTGTGAGATGGGGTGCATGCACTCATGCAGCTAAGCTTGTATGAGCAGCAGGCTGGCACATATTTGAACACACAGTTCAATTTGTGTTGAGCAGTGGTCTGATACACACATGTGTGCAGCTCAGCTTGCACAAGCTGTGGGCCAGTGCAGCACATGCAGGCCACCACTTGTGCATGGACTGTTTCCCCTCTCCCTTCTCCACCAGGCCCTCAAGCCGTAAAAGTTGGGGACTACTGTTTTAAACAGCAAACAAGTGGTTTATTCCTTCCTCCAGTTGACCTTCCCAAAGATCTTACTCAATTCCTTCTCCATATTTCACTTCTTTCACAAACTGCCTATTTGGTAGCTCTTAAAAGAAAACACCTAGCTGACAACTTGGAAACTTCACTGTCTGTTGTGTAGTTGTAAAGATGTAATTCCATACATTTTTTGAGGCTGACTTCTGGCTTTTGTTTGCTTTGATCAGTCACACAGCTTTAAAAAGTTTAGTCTGAAAGGTAATAAGAATGGATAGATAAATCTTTACAGCATGCTAAGACAAACTCTGTGGAATATAAAAAATAAAATAAGGAATAAAATACAAGAAGCAGTAAAAATAAAACAAAATAAAAGTGTCAGTCCTTTGTCAGACAGTTTAGACTTTCAGTTTGAGTTAAATTTTCAGTTGCCAACTTTCCAAGACATTTGCAACAAAGGCCTCTCAAATATTTCCATCATGGATCCATCAACCAATCAAGAAATAACAACACAACCAACCAGCCCGCTTACAATAGAGCCAGCACTCCACATCTCCCCACCAGTATTTATAGAGAGACGGCAGCTCCGATCACACTTTGCTTGCACAAGCACGAAGCCGAAAGCACCAGCCTGAAAATGGCGAGTGGAATCTCATCGAAACATCGCCAAGATACTCTCAATCTTACATGAGAAAAGACCCAAACATGCCAAGGCCTGCATATATATATATTATAGTGTGTGTGTGTGTGTGTGTGTGTACAGGTCTTGGTGTGTTCGGGTCTTTTCCCGTATAAGATTGAGAGTATCTTGGCGATGAGATGAGATCTCACTCGCCATGTTCAGGCTGGTGCTTTCGGCTTTGTGCTTCTGTGAGCAAAGCATGATCTGAGCTGCTGTCTCCCTATATATATTGGTGGGGAGGTTGGCTGTGTTGTCATTTCTTGATTGGTTCAATCAATGATTGGTTCAATCAATGATTGGTTCAATCATCTTGATTGGTTCAACCAATCAAGAAATGACAACACAGCCAACTTCCCCACCAGTATATATAGGGAGACAGCAGCTCAGATCACGCTTTGCTCACAGAAGCACAAAGCCGAAAGCACCAGCCTGAAGATGGCGAGTGAGATCTCATCAAAACGTTGCCTAGATAGTCTCAATCTTACACAGAAAAAGACCCGAACACACCAAGACCTGCATACCTGTACCTGTGAAAATCTACGAAAACATGTGTGTGTGTGTGTGTGTGTGTGTGTGTTAAGTTTTCGCGGGTATTTATATGTATGGTATTCAGCTTTGTTCGGGTATTTTCCCACATCATTATAGTTGTGCTTTTAAAGTTGTAGCGACGTTTCGGCAGAATCTCTTCTGCCACCATCAGTCTTGTGTATTGGGTTCATCTGTGAGTCAGGCTTTCACAGCCGTTTCTGTTTTAAATTTGGTTCTAGCCTACTGCTGTGTTAGAATGGTTTTTTCTTCATCCTGATTGGTTGGGAGTCTTGGTCTTGGTGTTTATTGGTCTTGGAGTTTGCTGTGTTCTGCTTGATTGGTGTATCTAATATCTTCTGTCTCTTTTGTAGCATTTTTTTGTCTTGATTGGCTGGCAACATTGTGTTTCCTGTTGGAGGCTTTTAGTGCGGCTTGGCTTCGGGTAAACAGACAGTTATCATTTATTAGGAAGCTAGATTTCATCTGGGTGCCTGGTTGGGGTGTGTTTGAGCTGGAGGTATCATGGGGGGGGGGGGGTCTGCTTGAGCCCAGGTGTTTACTTGGCTTGTGGTGTGGAGATTTTTTTGTTTGTGAGTTCAGGCTTCCAGATAATTGACAGTCTGGTGGAGTCATCTCTTCTATTCACATCCCATTAAAAAGAATTGAAGGGTTAATATAGTTGCTTGGATGTTGAATCTGGCCCTAGCTGCGAATGAATGCTAACAAATGTCTATTGTATTTGACAAAAAAAATTAGATTTCACAGTATGTAATGTTTTCAAGATTGAAGTTAGCCTTTTGAGGTAGACCAGAATCGGAAATAAAAGCTATGAAAGTTATTACTACTTTTTTTATAATTACAGTATACTTTTTGTTACTGTTACAGTAACAGAATCTTTCGGATCTTAATGTGCCTATTGTCTCTCTCGCTTTATGTTCAAGAGAACTAGGAAGATCAAGTCTGAGGTTCTTCTTCAAATTATAGTTCTGCCAGGACTTAAAATTCTTTTATCTAACTGTGGCCTTGATTGAAGCTCTTCTTTCCATTCCTCAAAGTTATTGATACTGCCCATTATAGAATACATAAGACAAAGAAAACTTCGCTTCTATTTAAACTATATCTAGGAAAGCACCAGATAGACAGACAGACAGACAGACAGGCAGGCAGGCAGGCAGGCAGACAGACAGACAGATATAGTGTCCAATTGTTTTGTTAAACACAGAGACTTATTAAATTAATCCTCGGCCAGATAACAAAAACACATATGGGATTAGAGTGTAAAAACCTTCA
This sequence comes from Bungarus multicinctus, assembly GCA_023653725.1. Taxonomy (NCBI): domain Eukaryota; kingdom Metazoa; phylum Chordata; class Lepidosauria; order Squamata; family Elapidae; genus Bungarus; species Bungarus multicinctus. Next base: position 14,077,486 of record CM042840.1, on the reverse strand, counting down.
CCTTATCTATAGCATTTCTTTGTATATTAAAATGCTTGACAATTTAGCATTATGGATGACAGAGTTTTCTAAATGTTACTTCAAAGACTCTGAAAGAGCATTAAGCAATGCATATCCCAAAGATTATTTTTTTTGGACTCTGTTGTTGTTTTTTGGACTTTGGACTTTTTCAAGAAGCAACTGGACTATATCACTTCTCATCCTTCAAAGAAAAAAAAGAAAGTCCAGTTGTCTCATGAAAAAGTATCTTTGGAACAACCACAACTTGAATGACTGAGAATCTCTATAGACATTTAGCTATGCACTTTGGGATGAACACCTTTTGAATTGTGTGGGAGTATGAATGGATTTCCAGAAAAAAAATGCCAACTACAGGAACCATTTGTGCTTCAGTTTGAGACCCCAGCAGCCTGCACCTGTGTTCAATAGTAAAGGAACACAGGGCAGAGAAAGCATAGCTCCACAGCACAGTCCTTTCAGCAGTTCCAAGTAGGCTCCACACCCATTTGCGCTACTTGAAGACACAAATAAACCTCCAAGTGGCCTCAATGATTCTCTAAAAGAATGCAAATGACCAGTTGTCTGCAAGGAATATAAATCATTCCATTTCCCACCATCAGTCAGAGCTGAATAAGCTTCTTGGTTGAGAAAAGAAAAACCAGAAAGTCCAGTTGCCTCTTAGAAAAAGCACCTTTGGGACAAGTATGACCCGAATGACTGAGAATTTCCATAGATATGAAGCAATGCATAGAAACAAAAAACACAAGTGTAATATTTGTACAGACAATATTGTTTTACATTATTGAATATAAAATAAGCAGTATTCTTCCATTCCCATTCTCATCTTCCCTCCCTTCTCCTCACGCTCTTTCCTAGTCTCTTCCTAGGAAACAAATAAAATAAACAAAAATTGATAATATGCCTTAAAAAGAAGAGAAGCAATTAAAAAGAGTGGGTATTATGGCTCTTCATTTACATGCCTCTGTTGCTTTCCACAATGAATTATATTACTTTAGTTCTTTTTTCCTTTCTCTCTTTTTTGGAATTTTTAACGAACTACTGACACCATTTCTCAATTTTCTTTAGTTAAATTGAAGTTGTTGTATGAGGATGGTGGCTTTAAACTGCCAGATTTTCAACATTATGACGTGACAAATTCTTAGCTTAATTCAGAGAAAGCAAAGACTGACTTTCCCAGTTTTGAATGCTGTCAACTATTTAGAGAAAATAGTTGCATTTGATCCAGATTCACAAAAGAAATTGATGTTGTGAACAACAGAATAATGGAAGAGATTTTGGAGGTCTTCTAGTCCAACCCCCTGATCAAGTAGGAAACTCTATATCATTTCAGATAAATGGTTATCCAATCTCTTCTTAAAAATTTCCAGTGTTGGAGTATTCACAACTTCTGGAGGAAAGTTGTTCCACTGATTAATTGTTCTCTGTCAGGCAATTTCTTCTGAGTTCTAGGTTGCTTCTTTCCTTGATTAGTTTCCATCCATTACTTCTTGTCCTGCCCTCAGGTGCTTTGGAGAATAGATCAACCCATTCTTCTTTGTGGAAGTCCCTTAGATATTGGAACACTGCTATCCTATCACCCCTAGTCCTTCTTCTCACTAAACTAGACATTCCCAATTCCAGCAACCGTTCTTTATATGTTTTAGTCTCTAGCCTCCTAATCATCATTGTTGTTCTTCTCTGCACTTTTTCTAGAGCTTCTAGAAAGAAAGCATTCAATTTGGAGATGGGATGATGGGATGAATGAAGGGAGGAGGAGGAGGAGGAGGAGGAGGAGGATAGTTTTTGGAACAAGACATTACATTATAATTTTATGGATTCTAGAACCAAAAAGGTACTGGGCCGGAACAAAGTTGAAATCCTTCAAATTGGCAAAGCAATATATACAACCAGTTCTTTCATTTATCCATTTGGTCTTATTCAGACTGACTGTTAAGAAATTAGGCAGAATCAAGTATCTACAACCACATTTAATGTAATCCTGTTGAACAATGTTGTTAACATGTGGTAAAATACAATACTAGGTGCAGCATAATCATGGATTCATTGTTCAGTATTCTTCATAACCCTTTGGCTATTAAAAGCAGTGGCGGATATTGGAAAAATTAAAATATTTTCATTTGCCACATTTCATTTAGGCTGCAAATTATCTTGAATTAGATTTATAGCCAAGTATTGCAATGGAGTCTTGAGGAGTTGGTTACAATGCTAATTTGTCACTGTATTACTGGATGGCCTTTGACGTTTTCCCCTTGTTTTCTTCCCCAAAAACTAAGCCCAATCACATAGTTTCATAGTGAAGCATGGATATAGAGCTAGTTATTTATAATTTAACTGCATAACATTATGAATGTAGCACAACCTTATGCTTAATATATAAAATATAATGTTTGAGTGCTTCTTTCTCCTTTTCTTTTTTTTGAATGTATATATTTAAAAGAAAATATGGTGGGAAATGTTTAGGATCAAAATAGTTGATGATTAGTTGAATCTTGCATTAAGGTTTGCTTAGACAATGGAACCAAGAGTTATTGTTACAAGAGACTAAACCTCAACCAAATTCAAACACTAGCACTTTTGTAATAAAAATTAGGAAGGGTGAGGGGTATGTGTGTGAAAAGACCATTAATATGAATTTACAAAAGAGGGGAAGGGGAATTGAGGTGATTCTTAGATTAGACAAAGTATGGATTTTTACTACCAAGAACAGGTTTGCAATATGAACTGGAAATCTAATTTTATTTTGTGTAGCACATAAAAGGCTGTTTTAGAAGTTAGCTATTCCCAAGTGTTAAGTGATTTTATAGAGCTCTTATCTAGTTACATAAGGCCCAGTTGTGCTAATGTAATCTCTGTGGTGGTACAACAGCTTGTCAATTGAGACTTGTCCCAACACAGTTGGAACATACTACAAATTGTAAAAAGTCTCAATATTTTTGTGTTACATTATTCATTCCTTACCACCAACCTTGAATTTATCTCCTATAGGTATAAGTTAGGGAGCTAGGCACCAATCAAGTACCATCCGTTTCTAAAACAGCTCCATCCTCTTTTTGTTTATCTCTCTCTTTTTAATTCTCTCTTGAGACTTGCAGATAGAAAATGGACTGATTTCAGGAATTATTCTGCAAAATTGGTTGTCATGTTCTTCATTACCCAAGCAATAAAAAGCAAAAAATAGTGTCACAATTGACCCCCTCCCCCCAAAAAAACTCTCCAAGCACAACAATTCAGCTTTACTTTAGGGAACAACTGTTTTTTGTTTTTTTTTTAGTTAAAAAGCTTATTTTCTCTCAACTCATTGAAATGGGTTCGATTTGCATGTTTTTAAAGTGATATGGCAGAGAAAACAGCAATGAACTGAGCCCAGATGGAGAGACTCATCTGTTAACATCATCACATTAACATATGAATATGAATTTAAAATTTCTAATTGTTTGATTATGTACCATAAAGTCAAACTCCTAACGGCCCCTAGACAGATTTTCTCCATTGTCATGTATCCCTAGCCAGATTTTTTTAATATAACTGGGTGCATTCTTTATAATTTAACCAAAAGTGCCCAAACATCATTACTTTAGGATTTGCTAATACCGTAATTGCTATATGCTCACCCCATATGAATGCAACAATTATGTCTTGATTTTGAAAAAAAAAATACTGAGAAAATAAGAAATGAATAGAAGATAGAGTAGTATCCTTTAGCTTTTATAGAAGTTTCATATTCTTCCTTTTCTCACTGGCCAATTTATATTTACACAAAGACAGGTGCTATGGGATTATTCAATCAATACTTCACAAATGTATTAATGCTATATTTATCTCAATTTAAAATGCTTCCACCTTAAAATAGATTTTTTTTTAGAAGTGTCTTCTCTTCATTTCTCAGTGAAATACCAATCTTAAAGCTGAATAATTTGGAGAGGAAAAATCCTTTTCACCTAAAGCAGTAAATGCCTACTATGTCTATCCATTATTAAGTTCAAAATATTGCCATTTATATTGTCTTGATATGTTAGCTGTGAAATATTGTCCAAAGGTTAAAAAAATAAAGTTTGACATCTTGAAAATTTTGTCCTAGTGGTCAACCACTTAAGTATAGTTGCCCAAAACCAAACAGTCCTAACCTAATACTTATCAGAGGGATAGAATCACAATAATGTGAACTGTTAGTTTCACTTTTGGTTGCACTGTAACATCATACTGGCCACTGGCATACAAAAAAGATGTTGAGATTCTAGAAATAATGCAGAGAAGAGCAACAAAGATGATTAGGGGAATGAAGGATGAAACATACCATGAATGGTTGCAGGAACAGGGTATGTCTAATCTAATGAAGGGAGTTGACTTGACAGGGATGGCTTAATAGCAGTGTTCCAATATATGCCACAGAAAGGGAATAGTCAACCTATTCTCCAAATCACCTGGGAGCCAGGCAGAAAGTAACAGATGGAAACCTATCAAGGACAGATCCAATCTAGAACTAAGAAAGAAATTTCCTGAGAGTGGGGGGAAAAATTCAATCAGTGGAATGATTTGCCTCCAGAAATTGTGGGTGCTCCATCACTGGAGGTTTTTAAGAACAGGTTTTTAAGATCGAACAGTCATTTGTCCAGAAAGGTATAGGGTATCCTAAGACCTCTAAGGACCCTTCCAACTCTGTTACACTGTTATGTGCTTTCTTCTTTTAGTGTCCGGCTATCAAATCCTATTGCTTTCTCTTGCCTGCACATAATAAATAATAGCAAGAGGTGTCATCCCTCTTTCTGAACCAAGAAATTTCAAATGGGCTAACTTACAGAATGTGTCCAAAATCTAGGACCCGTGACTCCCAAGGAATTGGCAAATTTTATAAAACTTTTATGTCATAACACAAAATACCATAAAACATTTTCAGTGATCTGTTCCTCATGTTTGACTATGCTATGCAGTTCAGCATGGACTATTTTCAAGGCAGAGGTCTTTTAATATCTTTCTGAATTTTTTAGAACTTTTCAAGATTGGAAGTTCTCCCATTTTTTGAAAGCATTGAGGAAATATCTTAGGAATGATGAGCTAGAGAATCACATTTGTCTAGTTTTCAATAAAGCTGAGAAAAGCAAACAAATAACTTTAATGCAAGATCCAAACTGGATCAATCATCAGACCCGAAGTTTTCTCTTCCGGGCTTTTGAACTCATGCTGGAGCCCATCATCAGCTCTACTGGAATACATGCTGGACTACTCTATGAATCATATTTATGTGGTGCCTTCATGAGGGTTGATTGGTCTGTTGATGGCCAGAAATTGGCTGTTGTCAAATATCTTTCATGGATTGCAAAATGTTTTATGAAGCAAGTATGAGGGAGAATTGTAATCATTCCAGCAGTGAATAAGACACTTTCCCCTGCTCCATCCCAGAAATAATTTACATAAGAAGTATGAGTAGGAAGTGTTTTGATAGTTTCCAAACAACCCCAGGACAAATTACAGATTAAAGGGGTCTGGAAGAAAGTTATCACCTTCTCTTGAAGTGATGTAAATCAATGGGCAGATTAGTTTCTTGTCAAGTAGATATGTTCACTACTAATTAAAAAGTGAATAATATTATCATACCTCTTAATTGAAGACAAAAAAAACCCTTGCTCCTCAATAACTCACCTGCCCTTCCAAAGTAGTTAGTTAATAGTTAGGGACATTTTGCTATGTCCTTATGAACCTCGGTCAGCAATCATTTATAATATTGAGTGAAAGACAGGGACCCTCTTGACGGTTTCAAGGTGTGGGAAATTGTGCTAAAATCTCAGGAGAAAGAAGAGCTACTCTTTTCCAACAACCTTTCCAAGCCGAGAAAAGTCTGCATGACACCAAACAATGAAAGCTAAATTTAAAAGGCTGGAAATTCAAGAAATCCTAGGTTTATACTGATTTTTGGAATAAAAGAATCAGTATTTCTTTTTCCTATTTGAGGTAAAAAGGCTAGAGATGAGGATGAGGTTGTGTATTTAAGCCAGCATAAATCCCTTTTTGCCAATGGGGAGATATTCCTCAAATTTTCCATTTGCTATACTCTACATTTGCCTCCAAATGTCAACAGAAAGCGCTGGAGTAGCAAAAAAGCAACAGCAGTTTTTGATGGTGCTTGTTTAGGAGAATATTTTATCCCACCCGTATGCAAATCTAACCTTTTTAATATTTGAGTCCAATAAGCCCAAAGACAGGATTTCAACAGAAAATGTTTACTAAAGACTTTTCCCCTAATAATCTATTGATTTTAATATCCATTCAAAATTCCTGTTGAATGTCAGTTTTTCCCCAAAGACTGCCATTGCAAATATAGCATATTTCATTTGTTTATGCCATTTGAAATAAGCATTAAGATATGAATAATGTTACTTTTTGCTGATGATCCATAATTTAATTATTTGTTCTCTGTATATATCGTCAGTGGCATGCTGAGATGGTACTCAAAAATAAGAATGTAAGGAGAAGTTTCCTGAATCAGAACAAAGACCCATTAATTCTAGATCTAGTGACATGGATGTGATTTCTATGCAATAATTTGAGCTCATTGAATTTTTCCCAACATGTTAAGAGTACTGCATTATTATATGCAAAATTTTCCGTTATAATATAGAGTCTTGATTAAGATAATGTAAATAATATGTAGATATTTTTAAGATTTTTTTCCTGTATCAATCTTATAAAAATAAATACCATTTTTTCACAGCAAATAAATCAAACCCTTTAAAAATAAAAACTCTAAGGGTTTTTTAAAAATGGACTACAGAATCGTATGAAAAAAAATATTCCCTTGATTCATTCTGTATAAAAAAATTGGTTACCCATCATAACAAGTTGGCAAAAAGGCAAAGTAGACATTTTTCTGTTCACTGCTGTTCCCCTTTTCTTGCTTTTTTATCACAATCTCCCAGTACTTCCCCTCTTCCTATTCTACAGTGTTAGTTTAACAGTATAATTAAACAAGTGTCATTTTGAAGAGTATCATGGCTTACGCTTCATTTAGCACAACAATGTGGTATTAACAGAATTGGCAGTGCTCAGTCTTGCAAGCACACCATGAGAGAAAGGAAATTAAGTGTCCAAGGATTGGACCTATCCCAGCTTCTACATGAGATTTATTTCTCTTCTTGTGCCAATTTCCACTCTAGGCATCAAAATTATCATCAGACTCAATGAAGTCTATGGTATAAGGATTTCCCTTGGAGAAGGGCCATTGCTTTCTACAAGAGCACAAGAAAATGCTTGGTTCAATGGCAAGTTATTTAGAACAATGAAAAAGCTTTTATCTGAAACACTGGAGTGTTGTCATTGATGCGGATGATAGTAAATTAAATGGACTAATAATCTGATAAATAAAAAGACCCTGTTTGGTCTAGTGGTTAAAGTGCTGGCCTAGAAACCAGGAATTTGTTTGTTCTAGTCTTGCCAGCTGCAGTGGTGATATTCTACTGGTTCTGCTTGGTTCTGACGAGCTGGTAGCGGTGATGAGTTGCGGAGACCGAACCGGTTCTCTCCGCCGCTCTGCTTTTGGGCCCACTCAGCCACCCAGCCTCTCATATCTTTATCCTCTCAATTTGAAGAGCAGCCACTTTTATTATTTTTACAAGTAATTCAAGGCAGAAAACTTATTCAACACACCTTCTATAGAACATCACACACTATAGAACATCCATCCAGCCAGCCAGCCAGCCAGCCAGCCAGCCAGCCAGCCAGCCATCCAGCCATCCATCCAGCCATCCATCCAGCCATCTATCTATCTATCTTTCCATCTTTCTATCTATCTATCTATCTATCTATCTATCTATCTATCTATCTATCTATCTATCCATCCATCCCTCCATCCATCTGTATCTATCAGTGAAGAGTGCCGTGCGGCAGCCGCTGAAGCGATCAGAGAGTGCAGGCTTGCAGGAGGTGAGGTGGAATGCTTCTGCGCCCACGCAAATGCCTCTGTGCCTGCACAAAGTGTGTGCACATGTGCAAAGCATTCTCACCAAGCCATGCCCACTGAATCGGTAGTAAAAATATTTGAATCCCACCACTGGCCAGCTGGGTGACTTTGGGCCAGTCATTTACTGTCAACCCAACCCATTTCACAGGGATGTTGTTGTGGGGAAAATAGAAGGAGGAAGATATGTTGGGTATGTTCGCCACCTTGAGTTATTTGTAAAATTAACAAAGCCATGTTACAAACAAACGAATAAATTGCTAGGTGAACAATAAGCAAATAGACTTTTCCAACTGCTGCCTATCAAACACAGATTCAGAATCAGTCACATTCTCAACGGAGATTCTGAGCTATCAGCATTAAAATCGCCTACAAATAGAGCTTTCTTCGTACAACAAAACAAAAGGAAAAAAATTTCATAAGACAATTAGGTTAGATTCAAACCCAATCAGAAAGACAGGTAGCCTGCTTGGGGCATCAGTAAAGGTCAGCAAATTATTAGTTATCAGATTCCTTATTGTTGTATTTCTACTTCAAGGATATCAACAACATATGTCCATATTCTGCAGCCCTTAGAGCCCATTCAGATCAAGATTGCTGAACAATGACTGTAGAGCAGGGATGTCAAACTCAAGGCCCAGGGATCTGCCTGCAGGATGCTTAGATCTGCCCCATGAGGCCCCCCTGGAAATAGCAAAGGGCCAGCCTGCATTGCCTCTGCCAGCAAAAACAGAGCTCGGGAGGCTGCGATGGCCTCCTGCAACTCTCTGCCAGTGAAAAGACAGTTTGGGTGGCCCTCCTGAGCTCTGTATTTCATTGGCAAAGCACTTAAGGTCACAACAGGCACCCCTGACATAAGTGACATTGAACTGGCCAGGCTCACCCTGGCTACTCCCACCCTGGCCCCCCGAGGTCAAACACAACTCTGAAGCGGACCTCAATGAAATCAAGTGTGTCACTCCTGCTGTAGAGCTTCTCTGGGAGATCCATGAAAACTGAAGAATTAAGAATTAATCCCAAAACCTAAATAAAACATCCCCAAATGCTATCCCTGGCCTATCCCTATAAGAGGGATCCCCAACCTCCAGGTCGTGGCCCACTACCAGGTCGTGGCCTATTCAGATTTGGACTACAGAAGCAGTGGGTGAGTACACACACCGCTTGTGCAAATAGAACTGGACACATGCCACTCCTTCACACTCATCCCCGCTTTCCCCCTTCCGTTGGTCCACAAAGCCAGAAAGGTTGGATCATCTGATATGTAAGATACCGCAAGATTATTAAGACTGGGCCCTAGACACCAAAAGGTATAAAGACAGATTTGAATTTAATTTTCTGGCTCAAAAGCCATATCTTGGGTTGGCTCCAGAAGTGGTATTCAGCAGGTTCTGACCAGTTCTGGAGAACTGTAGCAGAAATTTTGAGTAGTTCAGAGAACCAGAAAATATCTCTGACTGGCTCTGTCCCCATCTATTCTTTGCCTCCCAAGTCCCAGCTAATTGGGTGGATCTTCTTTCATTGCCCTGCACAGGAGAACAGAGCTGGAAAGAAGGTTAGTGGGGTGGGGAGGGAATGGGATTTTGCAGTATCCTTCCTCTGCCATGCCCACCAAGCCATGCCCACCAAGCCGTACCCACAGAACCGGTAGTAAAATAATTTGAATCCCACCACTGCTTGGCTCTATGCTTTCAGAATCTTTTTTTAATTTTTTTATTTGTCAAGTGATTATAAGATAACAGGTATAAGTATAAACATAGTTATGAATACATGAAATGGATACATATAAGGAAAATAAAAAGAATAGGACAGGGATGGTAGGCACGTTGGTGCATTTATGCAGACCTCTTAGGAAAGGGGTGAAATCAATAGTAGACAGTCTAAGGTTAAAGTTTTTGGGGTTTGGGGAAGAAACCACAGAGTCAGGTAGAGTATTCCAGACATTGACCATCTGTTGCTGAAATTGTATTCCCTGCAATCAAGTTTAGTGCAGTTTACCTTGAATTTGTATCTATTGTGTGCTTCTGTATTGTTATGGTTGAAGCTGAAGGTATTCATTGACAGGTAGGACATTGCAATGTATAATTTTATATACTATACTTAGATCAGACCGAAGGTGGCATAGTTCTAGGTTTTCTAGGTCTAGAATTTCAAGTATGGTGGCATAAGATATTCTGCAATGAGTAGAGGAGTGGAGAACTCTTCTTGTGAAATATTTCTGTACTGTATTAATATCAGATACATAATACGGGTTCCAGACTAATGAGCTGTATTCAAGTATTGGTCTAGCAAATGTTTTGTATGCTCTAATTAGTAGTGTAATATTACCATATAAAAAGCTACGTAGGATTAGGTTAACAACTCTTAATGCCTTTTTGGCTATGTAGTTACAGTGGGCTCTAGCACTTAGATCATTAGAGATGAGTCCTGGATGAGTTTGGATCATCAACAAGGACTTGACTATTCAGCTTGTATTTTATTTTCTGATTTTTTTTTTTGCCAATATGTAAGACAGAGCATTTATTTGTTGAGATTTGAAGTTGCCATTTGTTTGACCATTCTGATACATAGTCAAGAACTTTTTGAAGGGTAGCAGTATTGTCTGTGGTGTTGAATAGCTTTACATCATCTTCAATGAAAAGAACGCAGTTGCTCTTAATATGATCACAGAGGTCATTTATGTAAAGTATGAAGAGAGTTGGTCCTAGAATACTGCCTTGGGGGACACCACTGTTGACTGGTACAGAATTCGATAGGACGCTCCCAATTTTGACCATTTGTTGCCTGTTTGACAGGAATGCTTCTATCCAGTTATGCAGGTGTCCAGAGATACCATAATATTTTAGTTTTAGGAGTACTTTGTCATGTACCACTGAATCATAGGCTTTACAGAAGTCTATGTAGATTGCACCTATTGTTTTGCCCTGATTGAGTTGTGTAGTCCATATGTTTTTGAAGTGTAAGAGTTGCAGATTACAGGATAGTTTTTTTCTGAAATCAAATTGTTTATTAGAGAGTAGATTGTCTCTAAGTGGAGGATAATGGATAGGTTAATAATTGATTCCATGACTTTACAGGTGACGCAGCATAAAGATTAGTCTGTAATTTTCAACTAGGCTGGGGTCTCCTTTTTTGAAGATGGGGATGACCGTGGCTTGTGACCATAGGTTTGGCAAGGAGCTGATCCTGAAAAAGTTTTCAAAGATTATGCTTAGAGGTTTTGCTATGGCAGTGGATAGCTTTTTAAAGAAGTAGGCATATATTCTATCTGATCCAATAGATAGAGATGGTTTTAGATTAAAATCAATATGTATTAGATCATTGTAGTTGTCTGTGGTTCAACTAAGAAATACTGGACATGATCCATTGCTGTTTATAAATACTGAGCCAAAGAATGTGTTAAAGAGGTTGGCTTTAATGGTGTCATCATTGCAGTCTTTACCATTAGGTCCTTTTAGGGGTGGGATGGACCTTGAGTCTTTTAGTTTGTTGTTTACAAAATCAAAAAGATTTTGCTAAAGCAGCAAAATGTCTGTGGCTTTTTCTATCAGTGATACAGAAAAAGGATTCAAATGAAGATAGACTTTATAAATAGAGCTCTCTGGAAAAAAAATAAAAGGAAGGAAGTATTGTCATTGTTTCTCTAAAAAAATAGTTTGTTTTCTTCTTAAATTGTGTTCTGGTTTTTGTTTTTGTTTTAATGAACATCCATTGTTATTTCTTCTGATTCTCATGCAAGGAATTTATAGATCTTTTAAAAATTCCCAGGCAGTCTTTTCTCAGCCTAACTTAGATCATCTTTTTCTAGTTATTTGTCCATGATTTTATCTCATTGTGTTCATTTGCTTTGGAATTGGCTGCCAAATTGAATAAATAAAAGTGGGTTTACTGGAATATCTAACTGGGTTTGTTAAAATGTGTTTGTTCTTTCTGATGTTTTAACAAAAATTCTTATGCAAGCAATACGTCCCTCTGATTTAATGAATTCTTTGTAAATGTGATGCCTATATGTAGGACATTATAGAAAGAATGATGGATCAGACTACAGGATTAGGGGAGGAAATTAAGGTTATAATTTAACCTTTTTTTAAAAAAAGAATACACTTTCTTGTATTGATTTGTAGGATTGAATCGTTTTTATCTTTTTCTATGCAATTAGAACCTATCACAATTTCCCTTAATGGATTAATTTTCTTTGGATCTGGCTGTCCATCCTGTTTGAAGTCAAGAAATAATTTCCCTGTAAATCTGGATTTTTATCTCCTTATTCTTCAAGGCACTTCACAAGGTTATAATGCTAGAATTAAAATGAAATAATTGAATGCACATTATATCCCTTGACATTGAACAATTGGAATGTTTTTTAAAAATCAGCAGCAATTAATAAAAAGCAGAAGTAATTAATGAAAATCAGATTGTTTCTGTGGATCATGTCCACAAATGAGGCCTAGAAGAGCCTAATATAAGGCTGAAAATGTCTGACCATTTGTTTAATATTGATGGTTCTCCACAATGCCACCATTGATTACATCCATCCATGTGTGGCTTAAATATTTCAGTTAGCAGGTAGCATGATTGCAAATGATTCTTAGGCAAATTCCCATAGAAATATTTAAAGGCCAAAGCCTATAACTCAAATTGAACAGCTACCCAAATAAGTGGCAACAAAATGCTTAACCACTTATCAATATATTTATTTTTTGCTTTTAGTGGCAGTCCAGTTTCATAGAGCAATAAAATCTGAATGAAACTAATGAATGTCTCATGGAAGCGAAATCTGCTTTTTCTAGGACCGGAAATTAGAAATTAAGTTTATAACATCAACCTCTGGAGACAGGCTGTACTCTGAGTGGGAGAGAATAGCTACTACAAACTTATCTCTCAGGAAATAGCAGTTTGACTACTGTATTACAAGAGAATGGATGGGAAGGTCATAGTTATTGACCATTACAAAACCTCCCACATGGATTAATCATTAGTACATGACAGTTGGGCTTTGAATGTAGCCTGTAAAAGCAATCTTTCTGTGGCTATTGAAGTTCCTTAAAATATTCCTGTTCTGACCAAGGCTTCCTGATGTCGGGCTCCGGATGCTTGCCAACCCGCTCTGAAGCCCAACACATCGGCAGGGTGCACGAGGGGGTGACATCGGCAGCCACAGCATGCTATGGCCGCCCAGAAGCTCCTGGTGCCTTCTGTTTTGTTCCGGAGCCATCAGCAAGCTATGGCTGCCCAGTAGCTCGGAAAGAAGGAAGACCTGACAGTCCTGATGATCCTGACTCTTCAGTGTGACAGAGCTGCTGTTGAGTGGCTGGGAGGCTGCGAAAACCTGTACTGCGTGGGGCTGCATTTGTGTGGCTGTGGTTGTTTGCAACATTTGCGAACAGTGGGGGGAGCACGGAGTGAAATAAACTGCGGAATAGATTAGGGGCATTGGATGATTAAGGGGTAGGATAGGAGATGCAAGATGGCAGGCAGATATTAGGAGGGGGCAGTATTAGGAGGGGTGGATGTTTGTTAACCTGGGATTGTTTACAAAGGAAGTGTTTCAAGCGCTGGGAGGCGTTAACTCTCAGCACTGGCTTTTCATAGGTTTCCCATTCTTGCTGCTGTTAATCCTGACTGCTCAAGTGAAAGCTAAAACGTGACTATACCAAAGAGTGAGTACTGTCTGCTTTGTGAGTAACTGCTCAGCAGTTCAAAGGCAGCTGAGACCTGAGTTCATAATTAAGCATATACTTAGTCCAAACAACTCTTGTTTTATTTCAACGCTGGGAATTATGTGCATTCCCAGCCAGTAATGAGTCCCAGTAATGAGATAAGCACCCATCTTTTCTCCTTTGAATTGATGCAACAACTAAAGTGAATTAACTGTAAAAAACTAACCAAAGTACAAAGTCCACACAGAGCTTCAAGGTTTAGTCCAAACGGACTTTGCTTCCTGTAAAGATGTCTCTACCTTTGCACCTCCTTTATACCTTAGGGGAGGGGCAATCACCTCCAAGCCTTCCTCCCAAGTCACCTCTTTTGTCTCAGCTGCTCTTGCCTTCTAGCAGCTCTGCGTACACATGCACTGGGAACAGGCTCCCCTTGTTCCTCTGCCTCGCTGCTGCCAGACTCCAGAGGCTCCAGATTCAGCACACCACGCCCAGATGGTCCTGGCCCCATCTCTGCATAAGATGCAGGATCCTCATCCAAGTCCTCTCCAGATTCTTGGACTGGTCCCCGTTCTTCCCCACTGTCCGATTCCGCTGCCGTCTGCACAGACTGACGGTGAATCACAACACTTCTCTCTTCCCATGTCTAGCACCATAACTGAAATAATCTCTTTTGCAACAATAATCTCAGTTGCAACAATTATTGGTTATGGATGGGTCAATTCACCTACCTTATACTTCAAACCCAACACAGTGCACAGAATCATAATTCAGATTGACAAGCTATAGATTCAGTACAGATTGAACAGTTTCTCCCTGTCGTCTCTTCAGTTTATCTTGATGAGATACTAAACATCAGAGGACAAAACTAAAAGATCTCTTCCACCTTCTTCACTTCTTAAGTAAAACATGCTCATTATTAAACCATGGCTGATTCATGTCTTGCTATAAACATATCCAGTATTACATAACATAGCATCACCATAAATGCCAAGGATTGTTTGACTTGACTGATCAAAATAATGGCCATAGGAGAAGATGGAGCAGATCTGAAGGTGTTGGAACCAGATTTTCCCCAATGATTGTGTCCCAATTGCATCCTCATGTCCCTTTGGCAGTATCCATAGGTATGCTGATTTCTTTCCCTTTTATCGTAGGCATCTTTCACAGATTATTGAAGTCCATAAAAGAAATAGGTTCAAACAGTTGAAAGGCGTTGCAAATGAGACATATTTAAGAGCCACAATGGACTGCTATAGTCATAGAGAAGATAAGTTTGCAAGAGTGTTCTGTTGTCTATACACTTGAAGGAGAAACATATCTTGGTGCCCTGAAATGGATGATGATTACATTCACTTTAAAAAGACATGGGGAGAAGGAGGGAGAATTGGGGAGATGTCAACAGGAAAAAGAATGCATGAATTACATCTGTGCAGGCACGGCTTGTTCTTCATACTGTGACAGCAAGACAGCTTTTCTGTATTTATTTACAGCGAAGCTTAATAATTAATGAACACTTATTATTATAGCTGCTCTAAAACCATATGGCATGCGGGATGTGAACAAATCTTTTGAGACAAAGCACTCAGTGGAAGCATGTTCTGATTTAGCTACTTTTTCTTAGAGCAGAAGGCGAGGTGCTTTCCCAGCATGGAATGTTTACTTGCAGGTCTTCATTTAAATATACTTCTGTTCTGCTCAGGCTCTTGCTTCAACAAATTGCTGGCAGGTATCAGCCAGATCTTACATCTATTGAACTTAGGAGAAGCAGTAAAGTCAGTGAGATGATAAAAAGTTGGAGATGGCATCTACTCAGCTACTTAGCAGATCAAAGCCATGACATATGTGCCCTTTCCTCACTCTACACAGACTAGAAATAGCTATAGTATTTAAGTGTATGGTTTAGGAAGACATAGGTCAGTCCCAATAGGTTAGACCTATTCTGGACATCTAGTAAACAGTCAGGTCATAAATTTATCAAAACAGAAACACAGAATGATCTCAGTCACTAGCTTTTGGATTAAGGAGGGCTATTCAGAAGCTAGAACATTGAAATGAATAGTGAATTACTCTTGGGAGAATGTCGTGGCACAGCCTGGATCTGAAAGAGATGGTGCTCCAAAACATATGTAACAGTGGCAAATATAATATTGGAAAGGGGATTTAATAGATGATATAAATTAAGATGAAATGTTTATGATCAATGAAATAATATGAATAGAGAATATGTTGAACATAAGAATATATGATCAAGGAAGATAGAGATTGATTAAAAATAAAGAGACTGATATAAAGTAATTTATGACAATATAAAGAAGAAAACTTGGTAATAGGTAATGATTATTACCCAGAAAGCTGTATTTGTGATTATGGATCAAAGATGTATCTAAATAATTAAAAAATAAAAAAACTTTTCTACAAAAAAAAAAAGGAGATGGAGCCGGTGCCAACGGAGAGGAGGATGCGCAGTCCCCTATGGCCCATGAGGAACAACCTGGGGATGAGAATGAGGCAGTCCTGGGCTGGATCCCTTGGGCCTTGGAAGAGTAGGCAGACAAGAAGAGAGGGTGTAGGCTGACCGAGGAAGTGGGAAGAGATGGAAAGAGGCAGGCGTGGACTAGAAGTGGAGCTCGGAGATGAACAAATGCTTCCCTCATCGCCAAGTGCGGAGAATGGATAGGAGGCAAAGTCAGCACAGGGTGACCAACTATTCAGGAGGAGGGTACCCTGCCTTTCTTCCCAAGGATCACCTGGAGAGAAGCATTTAAGGAGACACCATGGAGAGGAGTTTTCATTGCAAATAACTGTTGTATTTCACAGCAACACACTCCATGGCTCCAAGAAGAACTTTGCTCCAGAATCTTTGCTGGTGTGGACTGAGGTTTGATCCTTTGCTTTGACATTCATCATTAACTTTGCCAAGTTTGAGATCCAGTCTTGCCCCCAGAGCAGTGCTGCTCCTGTGGACTTTCACTGCCGGGAAGTTGCATGAAGCGGGCATGGGCGCATGTGTTTGAGCCTTGCTTTTAGACTGTAAGGATAACCTGGGGGCAGAGACTTTGGAGAATGGACTGGGAATTGCTGGATTGTGGGAGAAGATGATTAAAAAAGCTTCCATCTACCATGTGTTTATTGCGCGCCAACCCTGGGCCATAACAGAGAAGGAGGAATTGGGTTGGTAACAAGACTTTGCCTGACAAATGGGCAAATGTTTTTCACTTAAAAATGATATGCTACTATAAAATTATTAGCATATATATTGTCAAAAAAAACCCTATGTATTGTTTTTAAATTTACTGTGAGCTTTAAACAATCTGCTTAGGTGAGGCTCAAGGATTCTCCTTTAGCTGTATGAAAGATGCGGTTGGTTTCATTCCCTATTTTACAGGTAGTCCTTGACTTACAACAGTTCATTTAGTGACCATTTACAGTTACAACAGCACTGAAACTGACCACTGGCAACTGACTCATAGTTATGATGGTTGCAATATTATGTCATCTCCTTTTGCGAACTTCTGATAAGCAAAATCAACGGAGAAGCCAAATTCACTTACCAATCGTGTCACTAATGTAACATCTACACTGATTCATTTAACAACTTTGGCAAAAAAGATAATAAAATGGGGCAAAATTCACTTAACAAATGTTTCACTTAGCAGCAGAAGTGTTGGGCTCAATTGCGGTCATAAGTCGAGGACTATCAGTACTTAGTCTTAATTCAGGTTCAGCCTTTCTTGCTGTATTTTTGTTGGTCTATGAAATAAATGACAGGTCTTTGCAAGACTGAATTTGCACTATGGCTAAATAAATAGTTGTTTGTTTGTTTGCTTGTTCCATTTCTATGGCTGCCCATCTTGGTCAATGACTCTAGTTAGCTGTATTCTGTACTGAGGAAATAACTTATATACAGCGAGTAACATACAGTGTGTATAACATTGGGCTCAAGGTTGATTCAGCCTTCCAACCTTCCAAGGTAGATAAAATGATTGTTGGGGGCTGAGAGAGGGCTTAGGGAGGGCTGTAAGGCACTATAAAATGGTATATAAGTACTAAGTGCTATTGCTATCTAAAGGAATGAAAACCAACTCAAGCCAGTACTGAGTTATAACAAATTATGGTCAAAAAACAAGTGAAATGAAAGAAACTGAATCGCTGACAATGATTTGATAGGCAATCTGAAAAGTGACAGTAGGTTCAAGGAAAAAGTGGTAATCGTGCAATACAGCTTAGCAGCCATGTTGCAAAAGCTGCATCTTCTTTTTCAGGACAATCTTCAGTTGGAAGCTATTTTCTATTTGCAGGCCATGTGAATGCAGAGAGATGAACTGCAGAGTTTATGATTCTTTGTAGTTAGTCACACAAGCTGTTATGAGTTAAAGGAGAAAACTTGAAGATGCAATCCGCTGCTTTGGTCATGCCAAGTTAATAGAACAGCTTCCGGTTATGTCTTTCCAGGAATTTGCTGATTCCGTATACCAAATAATTGCAGAGAAATTTCAGGAGGTGACGGATAACTTTGCTGCCCTCCATGCATGTCACAAATCCCTTGCAGGAATTGTAATGACCAGAGGTAAGCCTCCAATTTTCTTGTTTTTTGCTTAGCCTATAGTTTTATTTATTCTAAGAAAAGCCCGTCTATAGTTACTTGAATATAGATTATATCGGTATGTGCCCCAGTATTACCTGCACTTAGTAATTAAAAGGGTGTGTGATGGTGACGCTATTCTGAAATTTAGCTACAACATTAAGTTCACCTGCCTGAATCTACAGTAAAGTATGAAGCCTTTATGTTGAACTCTCCCAAGCTGCTTTGAGCTTTGCATAATGCAGCAGATAATGTGCTTTAAATAACCATATAAATAAAGCATATAAGCACTTCATCCTTTTTACAATGTTATGGTGAAGATAAAGGCCCATTTCAGAGGAATGATGAGATGCAAATGTCTTCCTTTTCCAGTCATTAAAGCAGCCACATCTTGTGCAGCACTTGTGCGCATCTGCTTCAAAAACTGTTCCAGTTTGCCTGTTCATGTGTATATAACTCTATCTGTGGAACTGCTAGTAAAGCAAAGGAGCTGTACATACACACCAGATGTGGTATTCAGCAGATTCTGACCAGTTCTGGAGAACCGATAGCGGAAATTTTCAGTAGTTTGGAGAACCGGCAAATACCACCTCTGACTAGAGATTTTACAGTATCCTTTCCTTGCCACGCCCACCAAGCCACGCCCATAGAACTGGTAGTAAAAAAAATCTGAATCCCACCACTTGTGTAGACTGTGGGAATGATTTTCAAAACAGCCATACAAACCCTGCAAAAGCTGTATATAAAAGCTGTTCTAATGATTGAAAGAAGAGTTTCCTGCATGCTGAAATATTTTGTACCTTTTTAAAAACAAAATAACCCAAAACAATTTTCCTCGGTGCATAAATTAGTCAGGGTGTCAGCTGCAAAAAATCAGGATTATTTGTAAAGTTGCAACATAGAAGTGTTTAACTGACAGTTTATAAAATAGGAAGTTTCTCCATTACATCTACCCTAAATAATCATCCTTGTAATTTCAACATATTAATTCCAGTTAATACTCTGGGACAATAGAGAACAATTCCACACCATCTTTTTTCCAAATCCTTTAATTCTTATGGTTCTGTGTGTACAGATAGTTCTCGACTTACAACAATTCATTTAGTGACTGTTTGAAGTTACAACAGACCTGAAAAAAAAATGATTTATGATTGTTTTTCACAGTTACAACCATTGTAGCAACTCCCATGGTCATGTGATCAAAATTCAGATTGCTTGGCAACTGACTCATATTTATGAGGCTTGCAGTGTCCCAAGTTTTTTAACTTTCTGACGATCAAAGTTAATGGAGAAGCCAGGTTAATTTAACAATCTTGTTACCAACATAACAACTCTGGTGATGCATTTAACAATTGTGGCTAAGAAAGCTTGTCAAATGGGGAAAACTCATTTAACAAATGTCTTGCTTAGCAACATAAATTTTGAGCTTGATAGTGATCATAAGTCAAGGACTACCTGTATTCACATTCACACATCCGTAGACATTATTTTACCTAACTCTTAACCAAACTGTTATTCCTATAATTATTCTAATTTATTTTATTTACATATTCTGCTAGGGAAATATCATCTCATAGCAATTATATTCGAGTACAAAAAGTTGCTGGTAGGAAAAATTGATCTTTCCCTTATATATGTTTTATTGAATACTACAACAATAGGGATATTACCTTAACATCTATTCTACATGCAAACAGAAATATAGTCTTTAACATATTAGCTAACAAAGACTATCATTGGCACTGTGCTATAGCATAGCACTTTGAGGTGTCAGCAGAGTATTAAAAAGAATAGACATCCATAGGGATCAAAGCTTCACCTGTTTTTATGTGCAGTAAACATTAACAATTGTTGCGTTTTGATCACATCATTGTGATTGCCATCTTGATTTTTTTTAACCATATCCTGCAGATATCCCTGATGGAGCTATGAGTCTAATTTCCTATCTTTTATTATGGCATTTCAACAGTTTAAGAATGGCATTTTTCATTATGCCCCAGAATTGCATAGATGAAATGTAGAAGCATGATCTGATTCCAGCTGTTTTTTTCCTCCCTTTCCTACATAAAGTTTGATTTTAGCTCCAAATAGAGTGTAAAGGCTTGAATTAGTGTATTAAATGTAGACTCTAACCTCATATGCATATGTTTAGAGTTTGACAGACAATTTTTCAGAGAAAGCAGGAGGTAACCAATGCATATTCAGAGGAGCTGGCTAAATTATCTGGAACAAACTGGCATTATGCTGTAGATTTAGGCTATATGATATGTTAAATGCTAGTGCTCCAACTAGATCACTAGTCAGAAGTGAACCCTAGTAAACCAACAATCCTATTCCTCTATGAGGTATTCCTTTGGTACTTGAGAATTCAGCTCAAGAATGCAGTGAAAACTAGCTGAGTTATCTTGAGCCACATCTTGGTTTAGGAAAAGCCAGTTCTAAATAATCATTCCAGGATAGGAAATCACAGAATAGTGAGAACCTTCACGATATATCTAGGCAAATACCGAGGCCCTCGGTAAAGAAGGTTCCTCTAGGGAAAATGACAGGTCATCATTCAGGTCAACATATTTAAGCACAGAAAAAAGGCAAAACCAATCCCCACTAGAAAGGAGGTCCCCAGGGGTGGTATTCAAAATTTTTAACTATCAGTTCTGTGGGCATGGCTTAGGTGGTAGGTGTGGCCGGTGGTCATGTGACTGGGTGGACATAGCTTGGTGGTCATGATATTGGCTGGATGTGGCCAGCTCAATATTCACTCACATCGAGGCACGAGGCACGCATCTCCTCACCTGGCCTTTCATGACTATGAGGATGTTGCAACAGTCGTAAGTGTGAAAAATGGTCATAAGTCACTTCAGTGCCATTGCAACTTTGAATGGTCACTCCACACAAGCAAAGTACCAGCAAAGGAGGGGGAAAAACTCCAGAGACGTTCCTGAGACAGGAAGTCTAGTCCTGCCAAGAATGTAATAAGGGTTAACGGATAGGCAGTTTCTGTAAGCAACACCAGAATGTTTCCTTCCTGCTTTCCTTACAGGATTTGGCCAGTAATTTCTTCTAACAACCGGTTCTCCGAACTGCTTAGAATGTTAACAACCGGCTCTAGAGAATAGGTGCAAACTGCTAGAATCCCACCCCCTATCTGGGTTTTTGTTCACCTGTAAAATCATCCAATTTATAGGAAAAGCAGTACTGTTAGTGACTGGAAAGTGAAGAGTGCTCAGTTATAGGAGAGATCACCTTATGTTGCACTCTCCTAAAATTGTATGCTAATGAACAGTTTGGTTCATCCTGGTGTGTTCACAGCTTAAATAGCTTAATGTGTCTCAGCAGAGAGTTATTCATTCATTCATTCACTCACTCATTCATTGGCTTATTCCTGCAGGAACTGAAAAGACATTCAGTGGTTCATGTAACAAAGCTGTAGGCTTCAGTGTGAAAGTCTACTTGAGAGCAGCTCATATTTGAAAATTCTCTTGAACTTGTTAAGAATAAGCAGCTATTCTTCTGATTGAATCTTGGCTGACTGAATTCTCTAATCTCATGAATCTTTGTGCCTTGTGATCTAACTCTGAGACTTCGAGTAGGCCTTTGACTAACTGACTTTAGCTCTTGAATGACTTGCTGGTTATACATTGATGTGTCTCCTTAATTGCAAGGACCCCTTATTTGTGATTCTAAGTGGTTTACAAAAAAAAAAAAACAGGAAACCATAGCTAAAATTAAAAAATCTGCTGTTGATTCTTCCATTTGTCAAGCTTGACCTGGAATAGGATAGTTGCAATAATATTTATTGATAGGAGATCCGTAAGTAGATCCGCAAGTGACAGCCTGCACCAGAAGTGCATTGAAAGTGCATCTCTGCACACGGGAAAGAGGAACTGATTCTCCATCCATGGATCATTCACCATTCCAGAAATTCTCATATGAATTGTAGTGGAAAATAAGCATGTAGGACTTGATAAAGAGTGAGAGATAGAAAAGAAATGAGCACTATGCAATGCTTTGGTTTTACCCACATCAGATCAAACTCTGACCTTTGCTAGTTATGGGCCCAATTTATGTATATTTCTTATCAGTGAATTGCAGTTTAGAATTCAATTATTAGAAAAAATAAATTTTAAAAACTGAATGCTGGAATTTGTAATACCATTTTTCCTCTTAACTGGCAATTACTGGACAGAATAAAGAATTGCAATCGTTCATTATGTGGCTCATCTTATTATTTTCAAATAATAATAAGAGTAAAAACACTTCCACACTTAACTTGGATAAAAGATGGTAGGTATTTAAATACTGTTTTTCCTATTTAAAGATGGTGCATCTGGACAGTTAACAATGGATAGAAATGTTTTCCATCTTCTTTTCTTTTCAAATGCATAATCTAAGAAATGTAGTCGTCTTTAGAGGAGAAAGCAAGGATGCCTACAGAAGAGTGATATACCAGATTTCTTTTCTTTGCATCAGAGTTCATTTTTCTTTTGCAGGCTCTCTCTCTTTCTCTCTTTTTATGAACCTGACAATCACTTTGATCTTAAAAGCAAGCAGGGATGCCTTTTCTATTATCTTATATGAAATGAAGATGAAGTGGACGAAAGGGGCTCTAAACAGCAATTTCATGCTGTGATAAAAGTTGGAAAATTAGAGTCCGTATTGCTTGAAATGGATCTTAATCATCACTAAGTGGGGTAGCTGGAGAAAAGTAAAAGTTGACAATCTGTCTCCATGGATCCTTCTAGTGGTTTTAAGATTTAGAATGCATGACACCTAAAAGGAATAAGGAATATTAATGGGCAATCTACTTCTGGCCCTTAGTGGGGAGCTGGTAAAATATGTTTGCAGAACGATGCAATAGTCTATCAGTTTAAGGATTCAACCAAGATACCTTTCAAATAAAATCAATTACACAGGTAGACTTCTTTCACTAATAATAATAATACTTTATTGTCATTGTACCTATATACATAGTATACACATACAACAAAATTCACATAATACCCAGAGACCAGACCCCAACATGCGCACACACATGACAATCCCCAAACACACACACACACACACACACACCTACCAAAATTCCCCACCCCCTAAAAACACACAAGCACCCACACAACAGACCAAGTAGTACTGTCCAACAACTCACTGATGGTGGTCCTTAAGTTCATTGTTAAGTGCAATTATGGCTCTGGGATTAAAAAAAACTATTCAGAAAATGTGTGGTCCAAGTTTTAATTGTTTTGTATCTTCTGCCAGAAGACAACAGTTCACAAAAATTGTAAGCAGGATGGGAAGAGTCTCTGAGAATGTTGTGTGACTTCCTCACACTAGTGGCCATCTTTCAAGGATGCTTTAATTTGGATTCTTATACTGAGCAGGCAGTATGGGGCTAATGGCAAAAATGATTCCTTCCAATTTGATAATTCTTTGAACCTTCATGTAATCAGCAACATCAAACATCTTGGTGCAGACCTGATAGAATAGAATAGAATAGAATAGAATAGAATAGAATAGAATAGAATAGAATAGAATAGAATACTTTATTGGCCAAGTATGATTGGATACACAAGGAATTTGTCTTGGTGTAAATACTCTCAGTATACATATAGAAAAGATACATTCATTAAGGATCAAGAATCATAATGATAGTCATAGGGTACAATCAACAATCAAATCATACTAAGAAACAGTCAATATAAATCATAAGTTGCAGTCCTACAATCACAAGTGGGAGGGGATGGGTGATAAGGAGTGATGAGAAGATTAACAGTAATAGTAGTGTACACTTTGTAAATAGTTGAACAGTGTTGAGGGAATTATTTGTTTAGCAGAGTGATGGCTTTTGGGGGAAAACTGTTCTTGTGTCTAGTTGTTTTGGTGTGCAGTGCTCTATAGCATCTTCTTGAGGGAAGGAGTTGAAACAGTTTATGTCTGGGATGTGAGGGGTCTGCAAATATTTTCACAGCCCTCTTTTTGACTCGTGCAAGTATACAGGTCCTCAATTGAAGACAGGTGGGTAGTAATTGTTTTTTCTGCAGTCCTAATTATCCTCTAAAGTCTGTGTCTGTCCTGTTGGGTTGCAGAACCAAACCAGACAGTTATAGAGGTGCAGATGATAGACTCAATAATTCCCCTGTAGAACTGGATCAGCAGCTCCTTGGGCAGTTTGAGCTTTCTGAGTTGGCGCAGAAAAAACATTCTTTGTTGTGCTTGTTTGATGATGTTTTTGATGTTAGGTGTCCATTTTAGGTCATGTGATATAGTAGAACCTAGAAATTTGAAGGTCTCTACTGTTGATACTGTGTTGACTAATTGAATGATGAACAATGCCTGGGAGTTCTTTCCACTTGTTATAGCCATAAATATTTACAGGTAGACCTCAACTTACAACAGTTCATTTAGTAACCATTTGAAGTTACAACGGCACTGAAGGAAATGAAGTATGACTATTTTTCACACTTATGACTATTGCAGCATCCCCATGGCCACATGTTCAAAATTAAGATTGCTTGGCCGTTGACACATTTTTATGAAGTTTGCAAAGTCCTGGGGTCATGTGAGTACCATCTGAGATCTTCCAACAAGCAAAGGCTATGGGGAAGCCAGATTCACTTAACAACCATGTTACTATCTTAACAACTAAGTGATTCACTTAACCACAATGGGAAGAAAGGTTGTAAAATGGGGCAAAACTCTATTATTATTATTATTATTATTAATTAAACTTTTATACTGCCCCCTCTCCCAAATAGGGACTCGGGGCGGTGAACAGCCTTAATAAAACAGTACAATCCATAAAAATTTTAAAATAGATTAAAAAGTTATTAACAACTTAACAACTATCTCTTAACTATCTCTTAACAACTATCTCAGCAACAGAAATTTTGAGCTCAATTATGGTTGTAAATTGAGGTCTATCTGAATTTGTCTATACTTGAAAATACAGCTGCAAGCTTCAGATCATCTTGTATACCAGGAGAAAAGTACAAGTGTCCACCTTTCAATTATGTTGCAAGGCTAAATTATTGTATTGTCTTTACATCTCTCCAAGTATGTGGAATAAAACAGAAAATAATTATAGAATCAAACCTATAAACAAATTTTAGATGAGGTTACCTATAACAATATATGCATTCATACAATCTTGTGTAAATGTTGGAAATGAAGATAATAGTAACAATAATGATCAACAATACATGTGCACAATTTGACATGAAATCACTATTAAAAACCTTCTTAGCCTGATGGTCTTGAGATAGGCTGACCCTGCAGGCTGGATATGTGGGAGTAAGGCTATCTATGAAGTATGTACGAAGAAAATGTCCCTCTATAGATACATAAATCTCAGACAGAGACATTTACAAATTACCTGGAACAAACAGTGCGTCAATGGACCCATGTTCTATCAGTGGCTTATTTAACTGTGGAAAGATATCTTTTGGCACTGGACATCTAGATAATTTTTCAATTTGTCACTGGACCCAAATAATGCGAATTAGGACCATGAGCCGCAATGGTTAGAGTGCAGTATGGCAGGCTACTTTACTGATTGCTGGCTGACTGCAATTTGGCAGTTCGAATCTCACTGGCTCAAGGTTGACTCAACCTTCCATCCTTCCGAGCTGGGTAAAATGAGGACCCAGATTGTTGGGGGGAAAATGCTGACTCTGTAAACCGCTTAGAGAGGGCTGTAAAGCACTATGAAGCAGTATAGAAGTCTGAGTGCTACTGATAGTACTATTGAAAATAAAATTTAAGATAGATAGAAGTATGAATCTATACCAGGCCCATAGAGCACTGTAATGAAATGGTTATCTATCCAGTATCCATATTATAGTAAATATAAAGAGTTCTTATCTTTAAGGAGATGGTTCAATTAAAAAGAAAAATAAAGTCTACCTGGAATTGTTTTAAAGAGCATGTGAATTTCTTATGGTCTATCTTTGCAGGACAGTGTAATTCACTTGTCTGAATTTATAGAAAGAACTTAATAAAGGAAGTTCTTCTTAACATTGCCCCATAAGTACACTGAACCCAAATTGTTCAGATCAGTTGACATCTAGGGAGCTGCAAATATGCAATCTGATCCAGGCCAGCATGGGGGGTCGGGGGAGGGGGCATAATACATTGAACAAAGGAGAAGCAGAATCTTTTTTCCCTTGTTCACAGCAGGAAGTAAGTCTAACGAACCATGGAAATTAGAACAAGAAGGGAATGCTAAGTCATCACATTTATGTATCTGTCAGTGCCCAATTACTCCCTATAGTGCATTCTGGAGTGCCTTTCTTTTCTGCATCAAAATTATATCATGTAGACTTCAATGCTTCCACTGAGAGATCTATTCATTCTAAATTTCGTCAGTTGTTAATAATGATTCTTCTTTTCTTCTCTATTTTTCTGCCTATGATCTTTATTGAAGCATTCTTCACATCATCATTCATATTGTCCTGAACAGTACCTGACTTCTGATTTCCATTCCTCCTCTTGTTTTTTCCTCTTAGACTCTGACAGAGTGTTCTATTGTTCCTGAATAATCAATTAGCTAATCTATGTATTCCTGCTATTTCAATCTTTCCTCTTTTGAATCCCTTTTTCACTTGCAAATGTTTAATCAGTTCTGTTGCCATTCTGATTTAACAACTGGTTAGTCCACTCTGATCATGTTGGGGTTAGGGTCAGAGGTGGTATTAAGCAGGTTCTGACCAGTTCTGGAGAACCAGTAGTGGAAATTTTGAGTAGTTCAGAGAACCAGAAAATACCACCTCTGATTGGCCCCACCCCCATCTATTCTCTGCCTCCTGAGTCCCAGCTGATTGGCTGGGCCTTCTTTTGTTGCCCTGCACAGGAGAACAGAGCTGGAAAGCAGATTAGTGGGGTGGGGAGGGAATGGAGATTTTGCAGTATCCTTTCCCTGCCATGCCCACCAAGCCAAGCTACGCCCACCAAACCAAGCCCCATCCACCAAGCCATGCCCACAAAACTGGTAGTAAAAAAATTTGAATCCCACTAGAGATGAACCAAAGCATACAGAAAGCCTGAATTTGCCCATGTTTCTGTCTATGACATCATCTCCCTATTTCTCTTTCAACATCCTCAGATAATATTTTTATTAGTTAATTTATTTGCCACACAACTCATTCGAAATGACTCTGGGTGATGGCTTACAACATTAAAAAGCAATGAAACCATAAAGACAAATATGCAATACTGCAGGCTACTTCTGCTGACTGCTGGCTGCCAGCAGTTCGGCAGTTCAATTCTCACTTGGCTCAAGTGAGAATTGAATTTGCCCATGTTTCTGTCTATGACATCATCTCCCTATTTCTCTTTCAACATCCTCAGATAATATTTTTATTAGTTAATTTATTTGCCACACAACTCATTCGAAATGACTCTGGGTGATGGCTTACAACATTAAAAAGCAATGAAACCATAAAGACAAATATGCAATACTGCAGGCTACTTCTGCTGACTGCTGGCTGCCAGCAGTTCGGCAGTTCAATTCTCACTTGGCTCAAGGTTGATTCAGCCTTCCATCCATCCAAGGTGAGGTAAAAGGAGGATCCAGATTGTGTAAGGCAATAGGCTGACTCTGTAAATTGCTTAGAGAGTATAGCACTATAAAACAGTATTGTAAGTCTAAGTTCTATTGTTATTACAATGCAAGTGAAGTTGAGGCTAACAGATGGAGAGGGAGGAAGCAGTATATGTGGGGGGAAGTAGGTGGGATTTTCTCCTAATTCAACCACCTCCAATGTGATGCTATCCTGTTGGGAGCCAATGCCATCGGTCAGGTCTTCAGACCTTTATGAAAGATTAGAAGGGTGAGAGCCAACCTCACCTAAGGGATAAGATGTTCCAAGAGGATGTTCCAAGGCAGAGAATGCTCTTCTCCTGGACACCACCAGCTGAAATTGCCTGACTGATGAGCCCCCAAACGTTCTGCTGGGATAGGCCAGTTCAATTGGGGTGAAATGGTTTCTCAAGTAATCTGGATCCATGCTATGTAGGGCTTAACCAAAGTCTTGAATTGCACCAGGAAGCAAACTGGCAGCCCGCGCAATTCTCAGAACAGTGGTATAGCATGGGCCATTTGAGGGGACCTAAGAACTGCCTGAACTGCACCTGTTATAATTGCCGAGTGATCTTCAAAGGTAGCCCCATGTAGAATAACAGAATAATAGAGTTGGAAGAGACATTGGAGGTCTTCTAGTCCCACCCCCTGCTCAGGCAGGAAACCCTATGTCAAAGCGAAAAAAATCAGCTTCATAAATTAGAGGAAATGAATCATGTTTTTCTGTTGCCAGCATACTTTATTTACACATAACTAGGAAGAACAGAAGAAAAGACACTACATTCTAAGAAGCAAAAGAAAGTAAAGAGAAATGAAGAAAAAATAAAGTAAAACTCCTCCCCTGCACACATGCACAGTAGATCAAACATCCCAAGACACTCATATCTTGTTACTATAGAACCATGATAACCAGTCTGGTATATTCTGGGAACTCAGCAGACAAATCCAAAATAAACGCAGTAACACCCTATGCCATTTCAGTCAAATCGTTGCCCAATTTCTTCTTAAAAACTTCCAGCATTGGAGCATTCACAACTTCTGGAGGCAAGTTGTTCCACTGGTTAATTGTTCTATCAAGAAATTTATCCTTAGTTCTAAGTTGCTTCTCTCCTTGATTAGTTTCCACTCATTGCTTGAAGGTGCTTTGAAGAATGGTTTAACTCCCTCTTCTTTATGGCAGCCTCTCAAATATAGGAACACTATATTTGATGTGACAGCCTCTCAAATATAGGAACACTATATCATGTCATTTCTAGTCCTTCTTTTCATTAAACTAGACATACCCAATTCCAGCATACCCAATTCATATGTTTTAGCTTCCAGTTTCCTAATCATCTTTGTTGGTCTTCCTCTTTGCACTCTTCCTAAAGTCTCAACATTGTGGTGACCAAAGCTGGATGCAGTAATTCAAAAAACCAGAGTTTGACTGACTGAACACAGGAACTCTCAATCCAGGAAAGGCCACAACTAACTGCCATCTGCTCTTTGAGCAGGAGTCACAAGTCCAGAAGAAAATCCAAGTTGTAGACCGAGTCTGTCTGAGTGCATCCACATCCAGAACTAATGTTAAAGTCTTGGAACTCAAAGCTCCATACATCCAAAGGCAGGCAGTTTTGCCGAGATTCAGCTGAACCCTGTTATCTCCCATCCAGACCTTCCCAGCTACCAGACACTACAAGAGGGCAGCAACAGCATCATTTGAATCACCAGGAGTGGATTTTATTTATTTATTTATTTATTTATTTATTTATTTATTTATTTATTAGTTTTCTATACCGCCCCTCTCCCTGCAGGGAGTACAGCCAAGTTAAAAAAATAGTACAAATACAATATTTAAAAAACAATTAAAAAGATTATTAAAGTTTCACCATTCTATTTTTGTCGATAATTGCCTTACTCATGTAGCTTTGTCAAGAAAGTCAACCAAATGATAGCAACGTCCATTACTGGCCTTCCTGATTTTTTTTTTTTAAAAAAATATTAATAGGGAAAGCTGCATAGTATATTTTAGTGATTAGCATCTATCTCAAAATGTATTAAGTGTGAATAATCACTATTTTTCCATTATATTTCATACTGGCTTGGAAAATGCATCAGAATTGTAGTGGTGGCCTTCAAATAAGCTTTCTAAGAAATGGCATAAAACATAGAATAAAAAAGTTGGAAGGGATCTTGGAGGTTTTGTAGTCCAAACCCCTTCTCTATACTATTTCAGACAAATGGTTGCCCGGTCTCTTTTTGAAAGCCTCCAGTGATGGAGCACCTACAACTTCTGAAGGCAAGCTGTTCCTTTGGTCGATTGCTCTCACCATGATGGCTCTAGGTTGCTTCCCTCCTTACTTAGTTTCCAATTTTTTCTTATCTTGCTTTTTGGTGCTTTGGAAATTAGATCGAGCCCTTCTTTGTAGGAGCCCCTCAAACATTGTAACAGCAAATGTTCTAATAACACCTGAATGAGATACAGCCCACAAACTTTCTATTATTGTCCTCACTCCTTAAAAAAAAGTAGGGAATTGCTTCTCAGTACTAAAAGGTTCAAAATATTGTTTTTCTTTTCCATTCTAAAAGTGGGCTCTGTTTTCTCTCTTTGCATTGTCTGCCACATTCTTCCAGATCAGCAGTTTTGATGCTGATATTTTATGGATGGGGAGGAAAGGTTTCAAACGGCCTGATCAGACACACAATGTATTCTAGGTTAAATCACTTATATATTTGGAACTAGTCTAGTTTCTTTTTTTTTAATGTAGTTACTCCCAGTCTACTTTGATACAGAGTAAGGATAAAGAACAGGAGCAGGATTTGCTGGATTTTTACCAGTCAAAGCTGGGAATCTCTTGGATCAAATTCTGGCTTGCCTTAGACATGGCCACAGCAGGTTGATCTCGAAGGCTTCATAAAATATGTTTTTGTTGTGCGTTCCATATATATATGGAATATACTGTGTATATATATGGAAGACACATTTTTTAAAAGTCTGTAACATCCAGAGTTGTCATTTATTGCAGAGAAGTATTTCATTAATTGGTTTCTTCATTTTCTCATTTGATTCATTTCCTACTTTCATAGGAAGTAGGATGAATCCCATCCCATAGAAAGGAATTGTGCATAACCTTTTCTTTTGCCTAATAAAAAGACAGTAGATAACACTCCATAGCAGTTTTTTATGATGGTGATCTCAAAAAAGCCTACAGATGCATGCTTAAAGCAGCATTTAAGCCCCAACAAGTAAATCAATCAATCAATCAATCAAGAGTTGGAGGCTCCAGAAAATCCATATTTTTCCTTTTGTGTGTTTATTACAGTTTAATGCCATTCTTCCCATGAGCTGAAACAGGTCACAGAATGCTCTCCCATAGCTTTGATCTCTTAAAAGAGGACATTTTGACTGAGTGATGATAAATCACCCAGGACAATCCAGAGATATAAAGATAATCAATATGTACGGTAGAGAGTCCACAATATATAGCGAATGTTCTGCCTCAATATCCTAGGCTCTTCAACATCTTCCAATGCTTCATTTCTTACTCCCAAAGATATGGTGGCTCAATGATTAAAGATGCTAAACTTGTCAGCTGGAAAACTGACAGCTTGGGTTCAAGACCCAAGCGCCATGCAATGGGATGAGCTCCCATTATTTTGCCTCAGCTCCTCATTATTCAGCAGTTTGAAAGCATGCAAATATAAGTAGATAAATAGGTACCAGTTTGGTCGAAAGATAACATCATTCTGTGTGTCTTAGTCATGGTGGCTACATGACCATAGAAATTGTATTTGGACAATGCTAGCTCTCTCAGCTAAGAAAAGGATATAAGCACTGTGCCCAAGAGTTGGACTCAAGTGATAGGGAAATCTTTTCCTTTACATTTCCTAACAGAAAAATAAATGAAGGTGGTTAAAATTAGAGAGTGATACGCAAGCTTTACATCTTCTGATGTAGGACAGAATTTGTATTGCAATGCTTTGTTCACCATCTTGCCAATTTGGACACACACACACCTCACCAAAACCACTAAGGGATACAGTATGGTATGTGCACACACATGCGTGGTATTGTAGTAGTGGCAATAATGGCCATACATAAACTTGCTTTCAGAGATCTCTTCATTAAGTGGAACAGCAAAAGAGTTGAAAGTTGTAGATCAAGCAAGAAAGCAAATTAGGTTACACGGGAATGCTAAAAAATTTGCCAAGCTGATAACTGTCTATTTGCATGGCTGAAGACATTTGCATTGCTGATAGTCTATTTGCAAAGCTGGTTACAAGTATCTGAAAACATTTTGCAATTTACTCAAGTATTCACTGGAGGGTTACAGGCAGTTGGTTTTACTGGGAATAAATGGTAACAAAAAAGGAAAAGTTAACCCTTGAATGGTAATTCAGTCTCTTGCAGATACAAGATTGGCACTGTTTTGCAAAAAAAAATCAGTCATAATTAAAAGGAAGATGCATTTAGGAAAACCCACTTTGATCAATCTTCCTACCTAATGGGAATTATAATTGTCATCTTATCTGAAAAGTGTAATGCAAGGTCAATAGAATATATGTTTTGCATATATATGTGTGTGTTTTCTTAAGTTTTCGCGCGTATTAATATGCATGGTATTCAGCTTTGTTCGGGTATTTTCCCACATCATTATAGTTGTGCTTTTAAAGTTGTAGTGACGTTTCGGCAGAATCTCATCTGCCATCATCAGGCTTGTGTATTGGGTTCGTTCATATATATATATATATATATATATATATATATATATATATATATATATATATATACTGATCAATAGAGTATATGCTTTGCATATAAATTATGTGCAGTAAATCCTTTTTCAGGAATCTCTACCTAGTAAATATCCTGGGGGCAGATGTTGTTTCCAGAGGCACATTTAAATCACTAACTTTCTAAAGGACCACAAGAAAATAACCATCTTCTTATCTGTATTACATTACCTTCTGTGTTTCCCTCTGTTCTTCCTGCACTATTTTCATATTTCAATATTTCTACAAAAATGATAGCAATAACACTTATAGACTTATATACCGCTTTACATTGCTTTAAAGCCCTCTCTAAGCAGTTTATAAAGTCAGCATATTGCCCACAACAATTTAGCTCCTCATTTTATCCACCTCAGAAGGTTGGAAGGCTGAGTCAACCTTGAGCCTGGTGAGATTTGAACTGCCAAATTGCAGGCAGCCGGCAGGCAGCAGAAGTAGCCTGCTGTACTGCACTCTAACCACTGGCTCATACAATACTTAGCCTGCTGCGCTTAGTTTTTCCCAAACAGATTTGGGAAAAATTATGCTTGCAGGTGATGCTGCTCATGTCTTCACAGATAATGTCTGAGTTTTTTCAACCCATCTCAGTTTTGTCTCTTTCATTCTCTTGCAATGTGATCTGATTAGAAATTTTTCTAAGAATTCAGTCCTATGTTAAAAGCCCATTCCAGTTTTAAATTCACTGACATTCAGCTTAGTTATTTCTTTATGTCCACCTCCCACCCACTCTCATCATCCCTTAAGTTGTTTCATAAAAAATTTTATAGAACACACATTCAAAATTCTTTCCCAAATAGATAAAACAGGCATCAAGGCGGTAACAAGCATAAAATTACTGTTTCCAAGGCTTAATTACCATTATTTTTGGGAAAGTGAGTCTTTTAATAAGCAAACATTAGGTTGAAGCAAGATAAAAATAGAAATGTGTATGTGAGTACACGTGCATGTAGTTTAAAGCAGCATGTCTCCTGAGATTAATTCTTTTTAATAGTTATTTAATTACTTGAGTTTTACTTAGGCTACAGCATCCTTCACCTAGTTTACAAGAATAAAGCAATTGTTTGCTGAAGGAGATTATGAGCAAATTACTTTCAACCGTTTATAGCTTAATACTTGAGGGCATCTAAACATACTATGCTTTTTCTAACCACACTTTGGAAATGTTTAAATATAAAGCTCCGGTCTATGTATGCAACAACTGTTGCAGTGATGTGTATCTTAAATTTTATTCTCACAAAAACAACTGAGTGAAGTAGCTTGATCTAAGAAAAATGGTTTATTCCCTAGCTATGACTCTGAACCTTGGCCTCTTAGTCCTACTTCGTCAGATGAGATCTTGAAAAGAACTTGGAATTTGGGGATGCCCATAGCCCTCAAGTATAGTAGATACGTAATTTATCAGCTGGATTATTGTAACATGCCCTACAATAGGCTCCCTTGAAGAGTTACTTGGAAGCTACAACTGGTCCAGAATATCTCTGGAGTGCACTGTCCCAAAAGAGAGAGAGGTGACTATGGACAAAACACAGCATCTCATATTCCCCTGGACTGGCAAATTCCACTTGCACTGGACATTCTCAAAGATATTTGGGTCTTCAGCCACATTGCCAAGCAAGGGAGCAAAGCCTGATAACTGTTCCCATTTCACATGTTCAGTAATTGAACTAGAGATTTATGCATTAAAATATACATGATATAAAGAAAAGGCACTCTAAAATTCACTTTTTATTAGTCATTCCAATCCTAAGGAAATGAAAGCTCCCTGTATATAAGGACGTATATTTCTATCATAAAAAAGGAACAGCAGTGATAACGACAAAATTAAGTTCCCTAGAAGATTATTTCCTTACAGGATATATCATCTCTGGTTAATGATTTAAAAAGTAAACTTTTTGGTTGATTTGGATGTGGGAATTAGTGGCCCGTAGTAAAACAGATCATACATTTATTGCACCATACATATGTGATGAAAACAATGGTTGCTATTTATCACCATATAATCACCCATTTAGAATTATCTCTTGGGCTACAGGAAAGCATGATATCAAGCCATTATGAGCTTTTGATTGTGTGTGCTGTTTTTGCCCTCCACAGGTATGGACATTCAGCAGGCTCAGGTTATTGTGCTCTCCTCAGGCACCAAATGCCTAAATGGAGAATACCTTAACGATCAAGGACTCGTGGTCAACGATTGCCATGCAGAAATTGTGGCTAGGAGAGCTTTCATTCACTTCCTTTATTCACAGTTGGAGCTTCATTTGAGGTAAGTTTCATTTAAATAATACTCAGGAGGGGAAAGGATTATCCAAGGAGTCTAAAATGCATTTTAGAAAACAAAACTACCTGTTGGAGAGACTATGTAATTTTTCTGAAAAGTTGCAAAGGAATGATAAACCTAGACACAAACACACACCACAATCAAAATTGATAAAGTTGGACCAGGTTGCTTCATCCAGTGTTCCCTGCATCCAGAGAAACCAATATGGACTAATCACCACATCATGGAAATAACACCTTCTTTCATGTTCTACAGCAACCATACTTAGAAGCATACTGGTATATTTGTGAATATTAATCCATACTAACTAGTTCCTGGGAAAAATATATGTAGTTGCTAAGAGTCATCTATTTGATGGCATATAATCATAATTAGCAACCCTTGACAGGCAGATTTTAATCTTATCTGCATTTAAAGACATCCAGATTATGGCCACAACTGCTACATTTTGTAGTAGCAAGTTCTACATCCATTGTTCTTCTTTCTTCTTCTGGTCATTGTTTCCAGTTATCTGATGCTTACAAGAAATAAATCCAAGAAACCACAGCAAAAGACTTGTTAATTAACCAACCAGTTGGCCTGTTTATAATATCAGTTGATATTCATAAAGTAGATTTGCTGGTTAGCAAGATGAGATTTCACCAAAAATCTTATTGTATATGCAATATGTTCTGAATGAGATTCAATTGGTATTTGTAGGTATACAACTTACAGGGAGAAGCCCAACCATCATCCCTTGAAGCATCCAACTTGCTGCTGCATTTCAATTCTAGTAGTTGTAAAAGAACCATCATTTAACTTTCTTGCCTCACCATCTTCAATCCATGATGTAGATAAAATGGCTCTTGATTCATTAGTAAATACCAACAGGAGGATGGCATGAGAAATAACAGCTTAAAATATATTTGTTTCTTTAGGTGCTCTGATTTCACAGGCTTGCCATTCAACTGTAGCCATGGGTAGCCAATAAAATATTGATAATTATAAATACTACAAGTTCAGAAACTAATTATTCTAGCCTGCCAAGTTTTGATAATCCCTGAATTTGGAAGTCTCAGGCAGGCAGCATAAGAGTTTCCTCAAGGCCCCAAGCCACCATCATTATCCTTCTCACATTTGTCTGATAGTGAATTAATTTTAACTTGATGTAACTACATTGCATTGTTGGGTTCAAAGCTGCAATCTATTTAATTCAGACAACAAGAACCATGGATTAAATCAGATGGAAATAAGAAAATTCTAATGCACATTTTTGAGTTGTCTTTTAATTCACCATTACTGATTCACTGTTGTGGATTCTTCCTACTTTATTAAAACACAGCTATGTAACTATACAAGGCTGTCTAGAATTTTTCATGTTGGCCTGTTTTTCTTCAGCACTGATTAGATATTCATTATAAAGTCATGTTTCATGAAGCCTCTTGGTTGCATCTGATTAACACACATATCAAAACCTGATAAAAACAGGGAATAGTTAAGAATGAAAAACTAACTACCTTCTCATTATAGGCTTTTTCTTCCACTCTGGCTGAGTCATATTGGGAAAGCTATTTACAATGAATACACTTTCTTGTATTCAGCTTGTCATTAAGGCACTTTTGAACATAAAAGATCTCTCCACTGGCACATGAAACAGATAGCAGTCCTTCGGGTTCAATAGTGCATAATACTCCCCTCTGTCTGTGAAAAATTCACAGTATAGGACAGCAATCAGAGCATTAATCTGGTCTAAATGTTTCTTGACTGTTAATGCCTTATTGCAACCCAGTCTACCCTAACCTTGTATTTTTCATGTTGTTTGACTTAGATCGACTACCAGGACACAGAACATTAGCAGTTTTGTCCTCTTTTGAGATCATCAGACATTTATGGCCAGATCTTTTTAGGGAATTCAAACTCTCTATTGGGAATTGTATTCATGGAGCATTGCATTTTAGATGGGTATAACTTTAGGCCCTATCCAGGTCTTGTTGCTTAGCAGTATGACATGAAAGGTTGTATAAAATCTATCAAAATCACATAGAGCCTATCTTCCCTTAAACTGTCAGAGAAAGAGAGAAAGGTGTTATGTCATGTCTCCATGTATGCAGTTGTACATGTTACTCAATTGAATATTTAATCATGCCTCCATCTTCCTTCTGCGGATGAAGTTTCTTGGAAATGTAGTCCCAACCCTTCTGCTAGTTGAGACATCCGCTTCATTTTTCTGCCTAATGAGGTGAGGGGAAAGCAATCTGTAATAGTCCATTTATTGCTGAATCACAAATTTCTTTATCTCAGATTGGATAAAATTTCTGGGAATTGTAATTTGGCAACATGTGGAGCACCCTATTTGCTTTTCCACAAAATATGTTTCAAGTTCATCAACAAGGACTGTCTAAAGCAGGGATGTCAAACTCAAAAGCCCAGGGACTGGATCCAGCCCACAGGGTTGTTAAATCTGGCCCACAGGGCTGCCTTGGAAACAGCGAAGGACCTGCCCGCTGTGCCTCTGCCAGCAAAAATGGAGCTTGGGAGGACTGTGTGTGGCCTTCCCGAACTCCATTTTCTCTGGCAGAAGGTTGCAGGAGGCCATCGCAACTGAAAATGGAGCTCACAAGGGACACAGGCTGCACTCCCAAGCTCCTTTTTCATTGGCAGAGGGTTGCAGGAGGCCATTGTAACCAAAAAAACAGATGTCAGGAGCAGTTTTTGCTGGCAGAAACAAAACAAGGAGCAGTTTTTGCTAGGCCACAACAGAAGCCAACACAAGTTGGCCATGCCCACCCTGACCATGCCCATCTCAGTCCCCAAGGTCAAACACAAACCTGATGCGGTCCTCAGTGAAATTGAGTTTAATACCCCTGGTCTAAAGCTAGACATGACTTCAGTTGTAGGATTTGTTGTATTTTATTTATTATGTAAGTAGCATAGTTCAGGTTAGGGAAAGAATTTTCTTCCTCAGCCCTAAATTCTTTGAACAGATGATGATGATGATGATGATGATGATGATGATGATGATGATGATGATGATGATGATGATGATGATGATGATGATGGAAGAAATTGCCTATTAACATCAAATAGAGGTTGCTGTTGAAATGCAAAAGGTTTTCAGAAATAGAGTTGGATGGTTGATTTCTTTTGTTTCTTTTGGGAGGGCCATGACAGGGAAAAGAAAAATTAACTAAATTAGCTACCTTAATACAATTAATGTCATAGTTTGTTTAGTTCCATTGGGGAGGGGAAGGGCAATATGGGAAACTGAAGTTTAAGTAGCATGGGCTTTTGAACTGGTAAGAAAAGATGCAACGTGATGTAATTATATAAATGGTAAAATTGCATCATATATTATGATATCATTAAGTCTTCCCAAGATAATTGTGTCAAGTAGATAAATCCAAGCTCATATATCATATATCAAAATATTGTTTAGTAACTTGCTTGTGAATGTGTGGATTACTTACATAGAAAAGCATTTCAGATGCAACAATGTAATGAAAAAGCTCTTTAATTTTCAGAAGCTATTTTATATATAGGAAGACAGATAAATTTAACATAGTTTACTCTCCAGACTCCAGTAGACCTACTGATGTAAAAAATCAACCTGGGATTCTTGTCTATACTAAGAATATCCCTAAGGTGTTTTTTCAAGAGGCAACTGGAATTTCTGGTTTTTCTTTGAATATATTTTGCTACCGATCCAAGAAGCTTCTTGGATGAGAAGTGAAATGTCTTCAAAGAGAAAACAGAAAGTCCAGTTGCCTTTTGAAAAAATACCTTTGGGATAACCATGACCTGAATGACTGACAATCTTCATAGACATACTATGAATGTTTCTCCTGGATTGCTGGATATTATACTTGTCAAATGATTAATAAATGTATGTGAACTTATATGCAGTCTGATCTAATACTGTCATGCCATGGTCACAATTCCCAAACTACTATCGCTTACCATGCTGATCCATTGAACAATGGAGCAATTTTGGACTATCATTCTCCTTCTAGCCTGAATTCTACAGACTATCTCACATCCCCTGCAGCAAAAATTATTACTCTAACTACTATGACTCTAATTACTATGGATTGACTCTAACTACTATGGATTAGTCTAGTTGTTTTGTAGAGAAGTTCATTTATACAGTGACTATACACTCTTTAAAATCTTGATATTAATAATGAGATCAAACCCTAGTGCCTAGATGGATCCTTTGTTCAACCAACATCATTTTGAGTTTTATCAAACAAGAAAGAGTATCTGTGAGAAGGCACAGCAGACAAATGATTATATATACATATGGCACTTTCATAAGACAAATACTGTAACTTACATATGTGTCAGATACTAAGATACAAGTACATAATGTACAATAATGATATTAAAAAGATGTCATCATTTTGAACATCATGATTTGCTAGATGAAAATATCCACATTGGATGCTAGGAAAGGTCTGCTGTTTTTTTGGTTGGTTTGTTTTTTGTACATTGCTTCTATTGATTGTACTGGCCATCTTGACTTCAAACAAACCAAGTGGATCCCCCTGCCGGACAGTGTAAAGAAGACATAATTATTTTCACATAAGGTACAGTTTGATAAAAACAGCCCACAGAGAGTCAGAAAACCTAAGAAACAAATGGTGATGAAAGCATTTAAAATGCCCAATCAAATGGAAATGTCTCTAAGTGGCACCCCTAAGGTTACATTTGCTGTTGCTTCGGAGAAAGAGATTTTAAAACCAGATAGTTGGCTGATAATACTGCATATAAATACACTGGAAATTCACATGGCAATAAAAGAGGTGATAAGCATGACCTTTGAACTCTACTCAGCCTAGCTCTCCTCAACCCCATCTTGGGCTTACATTAAATCATTTTCTTCATTTAGCAGTCCCTCTGCTTGCTTTGTGTTAAGCATGGCATCCATGCCTCTAAGGATAAAACTGCAATTATTGTTTCTTATGCTTCTGTATTGATCCAGTTTCATAGCACATTCAGTTATGTTATTATATTATTTGGATCAATGCTATGTTGTTTTGTGGTGGAATTCTCCCAACAGCAGAAAATTCTGCTCACAACAACTTGTCTGTTTAGCCAGGAGCCAAAGCTCTTCTTATGCTGACCCAGATACATGTACACACACACACACACACACACACACACAAGTTGAGAAAGAGAACCATAATTCATCCTGAAATGCAAAAGTCAAAGTATTACAGAGTGAGAGATTAATCTTATTCACAATATATTTATTCCAATATACCTTTATCCTTACCAGAAAAATAGGAGCCAAAGTCTTCCAAGCAATTATTTTGAAATGAGGAAAACATCTTACATTCTTCATATCTCATGGCAAATTATGTAATTACATGTCTGGAAGAAAGATGGAATAGAAGGAGAAATCTGCTCTTGTTTGGGATTCCTTCTCTTTCATTTTCTTGCCTCCATGATATCATTTCCTTCTTCTTCCTTTTCCTTCCCACTCTTAGAATTCTAGGAGGTGACAGCAAAAAGCTGATTGGTAGAGTCATTTGTATTAGTTCATGTCATCATGGCAGCGTCACATGATATATCAGGACTTTTTCCCCTTCGTTAAACCGGGCATAGGTGTGGCCAGAGCATGAAGCATCTGGCCTGGGGCTGGGAGTTTGACAGCCCTGCATTAGTTCATCTTCTATCATTAATAAATATCATATCTAAAATGACTACTGAAAAAAGGTTCAAAGTACTGCTTTGGATAATGTTTCCAAATGAAACCTGTTGCTTGGATCAACATCTCATTCTTAGTTTCTGACACATTGGGCAACAGCTCTCTGAACTGAGCTGAACTCTGGCATAAAAAATTCCCCACCAGGTTGAAAGAGGCTTTTCTTCCATGAGGATTCCATTATTCCAAGTTAAGAAACTGCTATCAGGAACCTTCTACTTTAGCATAACAATGAAAGACAATTTTATACACCATCCAAATGAAAGCTACCTTTGTTCAAGTAATCCTCGACTTACTATAGTTCATTTACTTCAAAGTTACAATGGCACTTATGGCCACTTATGACTTATGGCCACTTTTCACAGTTACCACCTTCCCCATAATCCTGTTGTCAAGGTTCTGTCTAATGACCCAAACAAATCAGAACTCTTGAGACTTGAATCCACCTCAAAGGACTTCTTTACCGATGAGTACATCATATCGGCATGGATTAAAGGAAAATCAACTCTAATTCCCACAGTTAAAGTATAATTAAAAGAAGAAATAAACCCATCCCCAAGGGTCACAGGTCATGTTGGCCAACTGGGTCAATTGGTGGGCTCTCTGTGTACTCCTTCCTCAACCTTATCCATTCTCCATGGAGATGACCTTGGTTTCCATGAGAAAGTTCTTCGTTGTGTCCCTCTCTCCCCCCCCTCCCCCTTCAGCGTGGCAACTGAGGAACAGTAAAATAGCTTCTGCCAAGTTCAGTTTGAAGTTGACACATGTCATCAGAATTCAGATGCTTGGAAACCGGTTTATATTTATGACTCTTGCTGTGTCCCAAGGTCATGTGATCAACTTTTGTGACCTTTTCACAAGCAAAGTCAATGGGAAAACCAGATTCACTTAAATCCGGATTACTAACTTATTGACTGCAGGGATTCACTTAATAAAACAAAGTTTGTAGAATGGGGCAAAACTCACTTGACAAATGTTTCACTTCGCAACAGACGTTTTGGGCCCCATTGTGGTCATAAATCGAGGACTACCTCTACTTCTTTACTTCAAAATGAAGTAATACTTGCTTTAAATCATGGAGAGGAAAGATTTTCAGGTGTTTTTCTGTTCTAAAGGTTTGGTGATAATGCAAATAAAGTGGATGGGAGATTTTGGGAAGAACCGTAGGGAAATGCGGCAGCTGCATGCATCTACTTTCTCTCAAGAGCCTCAATGTTCTTGTCATGGAGGGAAAAGTGACTGTAAATTTTCCTCAACAGAAAATGCATCATAGCATAAAAACAAGCAAACCATGGAAGGGTTACAGTCCTATAGTTTTAACAGCATGCTGACTTTGTGCACCTAGAACAAGGTGGCAAGGTTTCAACTCAAAGACAAGCTGGTCAAAAATGCAATGCAAGATGTTGCTGAGATTCTTGATTAGACTTGTGCAAGAAGAAAAATATTTTAGCTACATTCAGAGCCAGAAAGAACAATAGCTGTCCAATGGAAAATATTTATTCAGCATGGGATTGAGAAATATCCTGTGTAAAGATATTATTTGAGGAGAGAGTGCAAGAATATATTTCTACACCTTTGTTTTGAGCTTTATATAGTTCTACCATCAGCACATGAAAAACTTCAAGTCTCTAATTAATTTTCACAAATAAACCATCATATTGTCTCAAAGATGCTTTTTCAACTGGTTTTTTCTTTTCCCCACCATCTAGTCAGAGCTGAAGAAGCTTCTTGGATGAGAAGCAAAACGTCTTCAAAAAAAAAAAAACCCAGAAAATCCAGTTGCCTCTTGAAAATGCACCTTTGGGACAACCATGACCCAGAAGGTTGAGAATCTCCATAGATAAACCATCATATTATTGTACAGGGTATTTGGAAGTTCTGGATACCAACTTGATTTTTGGACACTTGCTCCTTTCCATATATCAGACCCTTGTATATATGTATTGGAGGATTATTTAGAAGGGGACTTATGAAATCTTGGTCTATGTGCTTTTTGGTTGTGTTCCATGTTTCTTCAAAGCCATGCAGCTTCAAAACACACAAAGGAAACATCTGGCAGCTCCAATTCCAGATGTTTACAGTACACAAGAAACCAGAGAGCTGCTGGTGGTTGAAGCAAACTCAGTTCCATACTGACATTGGGCAACTGTATATCATAGACAAGCTCAACAACATCCAGAAAAGAAAAGAAAAACTATCTGAGCAGTCAAGTCATCATGGTTTGTTACATAGATCAGAGGTGTTTAAATCTGGTCCTTTGGGCCAGCCTGGAAATAGCAAAGGACTGGCCCACAATGACTCTGCTAGCAAAAAGAGGGTGCGCGCAGGAGGTTTATTTATTTATTTTATTTATTTATTTTGATTTGTCAATTACTTACAAAATAATAGGTATAAGTATATACATAGTTATGAATACATGAAATGGGTACATATAAGAAAAATAAAAGAAACAATAGGACAGGGACAGTAGGCACGTTGATGCGCTTATGCATGCCCCTTACAGACCTCTTAGGAAAGGGGTAAGGTCAATAGTAGTCAGTCTAAGATTAAAGTTTTTGGGGCTTGGGGAAGAAACCACAGAGTCAGGTAGAGTATTCCAGACATTGACCACTCTGTTGCTGAAGTCACATTTCCTGCAATCAAGTCTGGTTTGTTTGCTGTCTTGTCTTCCTGCCCTGGCCAGGGGAGAAAGAACTACAATGCTGAACCGGCCCTCGAAGAAATCCAGTTTTGACACCCCTGACATAGGGTTTGTAGCTGAGACTAAATCTGGTAGGATTCAGCATTTTCTCCATTGCCATTCTTAGTACAGTTAGAAAGTTATTAATAACATCACCATGTTTAATCAGAACTTACACCATCCCAAGCCAGCTAAACTAAACATTCAAAATTGTACCATTGAAACCTATCAGATGAGCATATGGGAAAAGTACATACTTAAGGATGGTTCTCCTATTCATAATGAATGTGTAATGTAGTAATAACTTAAAAGTTGATGCAGATTCAGGACCCAAAGGAAAAAATAGAAAGGACTGGTGATTTTTTTAAAAAATGACTATTTTTAATTGATCTGAAAATATTTGTACAATGCTTTAACACATCAACTGTATCAAACATATACAGTATGCTCTCTTTTTTTGTGTCCCGGTGATCTGGATATCCTGCTCAGTTCCACATAAGAACTGTGTTTGTAATATTTGTTTTACAAGCAGAATAAAAATAACTTTAAAAAAACCATTACAAGTGTTTGAAGGCAAGAAATGGTAAAACTGCATGACTGAAAACACTATGCAAATAATATGCAAAGTATACAAATAAACATGCTCAAATGCCTCATTTTGGAACTTGAGATTTGATAAACATACAAAGGAAAAAATTCTAACACATGCCCCAACTATAGAATGCATGTGTCTATTATAGGCATCAAGGGGACAGGCAAGGGGAGAAGTGATGACCCATATGGCAAATGTTGCTATCCTAATGACATCATTCTGGTGTGTACTTGATATCTAGGTGTGTTTGTTAGCATCATGGGAAACTATTGGCTGTCGTTCATTGTGACATTTGAATATTGCTGTTGTTACTATTCTATTCATAAAAATAATAGTTATCAGTTATCTTATGCTTCTTTTTAAAGAAATGGAAAAGAATAAATTTTAGGTTATCTACAGTTTCCCAGTTCCTATCTACTACTTAAACATTTTTTTAAATTGTTAATAAAGAACAGAACCATACGATCACTCATCTCTTTGACTCAACTTTCTTCTTGAATTTGCAAAACAACTGTGACCAGTATCCCAAATGTGTTTTTTTTCAAGACGCAATAGGACTTTTTTGTTTTCTTTGAAGACATTTCACTTTTCATCCAAGAAGTTATTTCAGTTCAGAGCTTCTTGGATGAGAAGCAAAATGTCTTCAAAGAAAAAACAGGAAGTCCAGTTGCCTCTTGAAAAAAATCACCTTTGGGGCAACCATGACATGCATAACTGAGAATCTCCATAAACTGTGACCAGTATGTAATATTTCTGTAGATTACACGAAAGCTGAAATGGGTGGCAAATTGTTCTGGTTGTATTAGATTGTTGTTACAGAATTTTGCAAACCATTCAACATTTACATTTTGCATAATTTGTCTTTTAAAAAGCATGTTTCAATCAAAAGTGATTGTGATTGTTTGAATTAATAATGAAAAATTTTCTGATATTTCTTATCATTTTTGTTAGTTGACTTGTTCATCAGTTAGATTGCTAAAGATTTTTAATTCCCTGTGATATTGTGGAGTTCATTAAAAGCATCTGTTAGAGAGA
Organism: Bungarus multicinctus; assembly: GCA_023653725.1. Classification (NCBI taxonomy): domain Eukaryota; kingdom Metazoa; phylum Chordata; class Lepidosauria; order Squamata; family Elapidae; genus Bungarus; species Bungarus multicinctus. The sequence goes on along the minus strand of CM042840.1, from coordinate 14,032,663 downwards.
ACTTGTATGAGATATCAAAAAGAGAATATAACAAAGAGTCTGAAAGCTAATCCATAGGGAGAAAAGAATTAGTTCTGATTTGGAATGTAAAAAATAACCTGCAACCTTTCTTTGTGATCCTAGCAGACAACAAGAAGACAGCGAACGATCAATCTTTGTGCGGTTAAAAGAGGGAGGCTACAGGCTAAAAGAGAACATTCTGTTCCATTTATACGTGAGCACATCACCTTGTGGAGATGCACGCCTCAATTCCCCCTATGAAATAACATCTGACTGTAAGACCTGTATTTCTCTAGTTTTGTTCTCCATTTTTCTATCTTTATAGTGTGGACAGCCACTTCTGTCTTCTGTCAACATTTTTGTTCTGTAAGTAGGCATCACTTATGAAAATAATGCAACTTGACTTCTCTCACTGGGATAGACATAGGCGTTTGATTCACCCCCATTGTTAATACCATATATGGTTTGCTTATACCATATAAATATGTTCTTATATAAATAAGAATAAACATAATAGATTGGCTTCACACATTGTATTAGCTGGCTTTCCCTTGGCAAATTAAGCCAAAAGTCAAATGAACTACATTCTGTTTAGCACAGTGTAGGAACATAACATAACATTAGTTGTAAAACTGGAAAATAGACTCTAGAAAGGAAAATCTATTTTGCTGGCTGCACCTTCAAGTTAGTTCCTCAGAATTGGAATGAACTATGGGTATGTTTAATCAACTAGATTTTTCAGATCCGAAATTATGATTTAAATTAAGTCTCAGATCTTTTGGTTAGAAGCATCTATATTACTATTATCCAAAATTAACGCTAAATGAGATAACTTGATGGTGAAACACTTTTATTGAACAAAAATAATAAAAAATCCAGAGTTTTGCTACCATTACAGCAAATATCTTACTTCTTGTGTAAGATATTTAGTAAATTCATACAGAAAATTCATATGGAAAACCACAACTTTTGTCGCGATCTGGATTTGTATAGTTAAAAGATTTTAAAAGTAATATTTTGGGCCCTCTAGGATATAGTTCACATCTTTGACCTTGCCATAAAGTGAAATCAGGTTTTCATTCCAGTCAGTGAAGCCATCTTTACCATGCAGATTTCACTAACAGCATTTAAAACTTACATTTGCATATTTTCCTTTGGCAAGCCATTTTCTTTGTAATTTTCTTTTATGAAGATATGCTTTACATTCATGAGTCCTCTGAATTGTCTGTGGCTAGTTAATGGAAGCTTTGCTTTCTTAGTTTAGAACGATTCCTTCCTTTTGTGAAGCAGTGATTTAAAGGCATTATCCAGTAAATTAGGATATGTTAATGTACCATCTCAATATTTCAATGACACATTTTAAAATACCTCCAGATAATCAAGGGTCCTCCCTATAATTTTAGTCATGAGGTGAAATATATAGATTATATTGTTTCAAGAAACTAGGGCACAGGTTTCTGAGGGCCATTTCTTTTGATAATGGACCTAAAAATGTTTGATGTGTTGCATAAGTCTGTTTCCCCATTCACTTATTGGGCTGAGCTCTATGTTCAGAAGTACAAAACATTCATATGTTTTTATACAAAGTTAACAACTGAACTGAAACAAAAAGTAATATCAGCCAGTCCATGTGTTTGTGAGTTTGTCCCTGGGTTGTAAAGTCTATCCATGTGTTGCAAGTCTCTTCGTGTGTTATGGACATCTGTCCAGTCCATATGTTTTGGACAGTCTGACCATGGGTTGTAACTTTTTAATCTCAACCATAGTTTTAACTGGCATATTGAGCATCCTAGACCAAACTAAATCCAAAACCACTTAGGAATTCTAGACATTTAGTATTCAGCCGTAGAGAGAAACCAAATTTACACACCATTCAAAATAGACAATAAGAAGCTAAGGAGGAAACAAAAAGATCAGAATGCATTCTCCAGCAACCAACACAACAGATAAGCAGGGGTTAACACCAGGCAACCAATCAAGCAGGAAACAATACCTTAATCAATCAACCATCAACTACCAAGGAGGAAACTGTTCTGGATTGGTTAATATTTGAAATACTTACTGTTCATTGGTCTACATTCCGGCGGGAGATCCTCGCCCCGTCATTGGCTGGCTTAGGCGCGGGAGCCCTTTAAAAGAAGGGCTGCCGCGCCGCCGAGTCAGTCGGTGTCCTGCAAATAAACAAAAAGACTGAATCACTATACGTGTGTGCCTCTTCATTGCCGCTCCAAAACACTGGCGACGAGGATGGGATCGAGGCAACACGTTTAGAGAGTGAATAGCGGCGGAGAGCGAGCGGCATCATGTCCGGAAGCAACGCACCGCCTGAGAAATTCAATCCGGCAAAGGAGGAATGGCAGACGTACGTGGACCGATTCCTCATGTTTTTGGAGAGTAGCGATCTGAGCGGAGTGTCGGATCACCGGAAGAGAGCGGTGTTTTTGACCCACTGCGGCCAAGCCGTTTTTCGGATGGCAAAGGCGCTAGCGTCTCCAATCGATGTCAAAACGCTAACTTGGCCCGAGCTAGAGAAGATCCTGAGGAAACACTACGCTCCCACAGTTTCCTGCCTGATAAAGCGCCATGAGTTTTACCTCCGGAACCAAAAAGAAGGTGAACCTATCGCCGATTTCGTGGCAGATTTAAGAGAAATAGGTGGAGAGTGCGAATTCTCGGATTTCAACGAGGCGCTGAGAGACCGGATCGTTTTAGGCTTAAAAGATCCAATATTGCAGAGTAAGTTACTAAACCGACCCAAGATAACAGCCACAGAGGCCATCGAAGAAGCCACCGCAGCCGAAGCTGCTCACAAATCGGCGGCAAGAATGAAACAGATTAATCAAGCTGCACACCACAAATCCAAAGAAGCCACCAAAGCTGATGATGAACAAGGAAAAACCTCAACACACTACGAGGATCTTGAAACTGAGACCAGTAGTGAAGAAGACGAGGTTTGCCACCTAAAAGCTGCGAGAGGAAAAAAAGAGCGGGCAACCCGGCGGTTTGATTTTGAATGCAACCGTTGTGGTGGAAACCACCCCAGATCAGAGTGCCGTTTCATAGACGCAATATGCCGAAAGTGTGAAAAGAAAGGGCACATCGCAAGGGTATGCAGAGCCCGATCAAGCTACAGCCCCAGGCGAAGAGAAAGCCCTCCTCCAAGAGAGAGAGAAAAGAAAACAAACAACCGTTGGAGCCAGGAAGGAAGGAATAGAAAGTTTAAAGAGTCATCTTACAAGAAAGAAGAAACACACCAAACAATAATAATTGGTCACTCTAATACAAAAAACGTTAAAAAAGTCCACGTGCAAGTAAGAATTGAAGAAAAAAATTGTGAAATGGAAGTGGATTCGGGATCATTCCTTTCCATGGTTTCGTGGGACACTATTAAGAAATTGATCCCAGACATACGGCGAAGCGAACTAGACAAACAGAAATTAACGCTTAAAGACTACCAAGGAAACAAAATTCCGGTAGTAGGGATTGGACATTTCCAGGTAACCTTCAACAACCATACTGAGATTCTTCCCCTAACAATCGTGGACCGGAACAGACCAAGCCTTTTAGGACTGGAATGGTTCGAACCGCTGGGAATAGGGATGACCGGTATCAACCATATCACAGACGCTGACTGGGAGGCAGATCTCATTCAAGAATTCCAGGACCTGTTCAGCGAAGAATTAGGCAAGTACCGGGGTAACCCGATTTCTTTTAACATAGACCCTAAGGTAGCCCCAATTAGACTAAAGGCTAGACGGGTACCTTTTGCCTTAAAGCCAAAAATAGAAGAACAACTGGATAAACTAGTCAAGCAAGGGGTCCTCGAACCAGTTGACCACGCTAAATGGGAGACCCCTATAGTGACCCCTATAAAAGCAGACGGGTCGGTTCGTATTTGTGGGGACTATAAGGCGACCCTCAACCATGCACTACAACAGAGCGCATACCCCGTGCCTGTCGTACAACACTTGCTACATTCTATCAAAGGCGGAAAGATTTTCGCTAAACTCGATTTGGCTCAGGCTTACCAGCAACTGCCCGTTGACAAAAAAACAGCTGAAGCCCAAACTATTGTAACACACCGGGGTGCCTTTAAGTGTAATCGCCTCCAATTTGGCGTTAGCGTGGCACCAGGCATTTTTCAATCTCTTATGGAACGCCTCCTTCAAGGAATTCCAGGAGTCATTCCGTATTTCAATGACGTCCTAATTGCAGCTAAACACAAATTGCAACTGCGAGACCGCCTAAGAAAAGTGCTTACCAAATTTACTGAGGCTGGGTTAAAAGTCAAAAAAGACAAATGCACCCTTATCACGGACAAAATAGAGTTTTTGGGATACCTAATCGATGGCAATGGCATCCACCCAACAGCAGGAAAAACCCGTGCTATCAAAAATGCCCCCACACCAACTAACAAGGCTGACCTACAAGCTTTCTTAGGGTTGATAAATTTTTACCATGTCTTTTTGCCCCAGAAAGCCACGGTGGCGGAACCCTTGCATAGACTTTTGGACAAAGACACGTCGTGGAAGTGGGGACATCGGGAAGAAACAGCATTTAACAAAATTAAAGACATGATCACTTCAGCACAAGTGTTAATTCAATATAACGAGACTTTGCCATTGTTACTAACTTGTGATGCCTCGCCTTTTGGGATCGGAGCTGTCCTGAGCCACCTTCTACCTAACGGCAGAGAGGCTCCGATTGCCTTCTATTCAAAAACTTTGTCCCAAAGCCAAAGAAATTACAGTCAACTGGACAAGGAGGCACTAGCCATAATTTCGGGTATTAAACGTTTCCATGAATACCTGTATGGCCGATCATTTTCTATCATCACCGATCACAAACCCCTACTAGGTATTCTGGCGGGAGACAAACCCACTCCCCATATTCTATCACCCAGAATGACAAGATGGTCAGAATTCCTGGCCGCTTACAATTACACCCTGTCTTACCGCCCGGGTCCGACCATCACGCACGCCGATGCTTTAAGTCGTTGCCCGTTACCAGACTCTGATCCTGAACCAAACCCCAGCACCTCAACCTTTTTGATTGAGACCCTGCCCGACCTCCCGATGACAGCAGCAGACATCGCGCACGAAACCTCTAACGACCACCTACTGCATACCGTGAGTGGGTGGATCATAAAGGGTTGGCCTGACTCTGATTTACAAGAACAGTACAGACCATTTAAACAGAGACAAATGGAACTTTCCGTACTAAAAGGCTGTGTACTATGGGGGGATCGAGTGGTCATTCCACTAAAACTGCGAAATTCCATATTGAAACTATTGCATGAGGGACACCCCGGGGTGGTAAAGATGAAAAGTTTAGCCAGAAGTTATGTATGGTGGCCTGGGTTAGACAAGGATGTTACCGACTGGGTCGCGGGTTGCCAGCCCTGCCAGACTTCCCGGCCCTCACCCCCAAAGGCGCCAGCCACTGAGTGGGATCTACCTAGGGGCCCTTGGTCTAGAGTCCACATAGATTTTGCGGGTCCGACTAAGGGGCATACCTTCTTGATTCTGGTAGACGCTTATTCCAACTGGTTAGAAGTGAGCCTCATGAAATCAACCTCTTGTGAGGCTGTCATACGACAGCTCAGTCACTGGTTTGCCACCCACGGCTTACCAGACGTCCTGGTATCTGACAACGGCCCTCAATTCACGGCCACAGAATTTGAGGGCTACTTAGCAAGTTTGGGCATACGCCATGCCTTAACCGCGCCGGCACATCCGGCAGCGAATGGACGGGCCGAGCGCATGGTCCGGTTTACCAAGGAGACCCTTCTTAAGTTAGACCAGGGCCCTATACAAGCTCGCATCGACAAATTATTATTCCTCCAACACACTACACCTAGTAGCACTACTAACAAAACTCCTGCTGAATTACTTATGGGGAGAAAACTACGTTCCCCTCTCGATAGACTACACCCTACCTACTCTACAGATAAACCCCTAGATTCTTCAACCAGAGTCCGAACATTCCGAATTGGGGATTTAGTTTACGCTAAAAACCTGGTAGGGCACCCCTTATGGGTGCCAGCCACCATCACACATCTAACCGGACCCCGTTCTTACCGGCTTACCACTGCTGATGGCAAAAACTGGAAGCGACACATAGACCAACTTCGAACTCGCACCCGTCCCAGACCTGGCGATTTTCCTGGGGGGGAAGGGGAGCAACCACCAAGCAGTCAGGATAAGGGAAGCCCACTAACAAACAATGACGCCCTAACTCACACACACACACCCTCAACTCTAGCTCCGGTCGGGTCGCGCTGCTACGCACCTGATCCTGAAGAACGTCCCGCTGAAACATCTGACAGGGTCGTCGATAATCCAGGCCGAGCAGGGAGCGGCATGGCCACGTCAACTAGCCCAGCTAGGCCCATTGGTAGTGACGCAGCCGGCTCGACCTGCTCGAAGTTTCCAGGGCCGGAGGCGAGAGGAGCAACAGGTCCTTCCGCACCAGCCGATGGTAACGACGCAACTGAGCCGCGCAGGTCCAGTCGGACTCACAGGAGCCCCGCCTATCTACGTGATTACGTAACATAGGCGCGGCTCCTGATTGGTCAGACTGGACCAAGGAGGGAGGGGTGTTCTGGATTGGTTAATATTTGAAATACTTACTGTTCATTGGTCTACATTCCGGCGGGAGATCCTCGCCCCGTCATTGGCTGGCTTAGGCGCGGGAGCCCTTTAAAAGAAGGGCTGCCGCGCCGCCGAGTCAGTCGGTGTCCTGCAAATAAACAAAAAGACTGAATCACTATACGTGTGTGCCTCTTCATTGCCGCTCCAAAACAGAAACCACACCCCCACAAACACTGGCAGGGCAAGCTACTGTGCTACAATATGCAGTAGAAATAGAGATTGAATTCCACACTCCCATGCATTGGTGTTATTTAGCCAGGTAATGAAATGTCTGCATACAAATAACCAAGCTCAGAGAGCATCAGCTCATGGTGGGATTCAGCCAGTTCATACCACTTCGGGAGAACCAGTTGTTATGTTTTTGAGCAGTTTGGTGAACTGGTTGTTGGAAGAAATTACTAGGGCAGAGAACCGGTTGTTAAATTATTTTAATCCCACCCCTGCATCAGCTCCACCATAGAATTCATCATTCCCCAACACTGCTTTAATTCTTTCAAAAAAAAAGAAAGGGAGGGAAGGGGAGGGGGGGAGGAGGGGGAGGGAGGGGGAGGAAGGAAGGAAATAGTAATAGCACTTAGACTTATATACAGCTTCATGGCACTTTACAGAGTTTGTTTACATAGTCAGTATATTGCCCCCAACAATCTGGCTTCTCATTTTACCTCAGAAGGATGGAAGGCTTAGTCAACCTTGAGCTGGTGAGAATCAAATTGCTGGCAGTCAGTATAATTAGCCTGCAATACTGCTTTTTAACCATTCTGCTATCACAGCTCCTGAAGGAAAAAGGAAGGAAGGAAGGAAGGAAGGAAGGAAGGAAGGAAGGAAGGAAGGAAGGAAGGAAGGAAGGAAAATTGCATTTTTAATCATTCTACTTGCTTTTTGCTTTTTTACTCCTTCCTTTGTCACTTATTTATTTATTATTTTTAATTTATTTATTGAATTTATTCTAGCCTTTCCCACTTAAAAAATAAGGGGAAAATCATCCTACTCTATATTTTTTTAAAATTTTTTATCTCTTACACATTCCCAGTACATGGACAGAACAAGACTGTAGAGCATGGAAACTATGTTGTTAGTAGTGGTGGTAGTTATGATAATAGGAATAGCATACTTTTAGACTTTTCATGGCTTTTTGGGGTAAAAATTAATTTTAGTTAAATGCATCAAGAAGTTTATTCTGGTCTTCCTGTTTTTCATTTTCTTTGTTCTCAATCCATTTTTCTTCCATTGTCTGCAGCATTTGTTGACCTTAGACAGGTTGGCAAAGAAAATGAATGTAAACCTGCCCTAGGCTGTTTCTCCTCTCTTTCCCCGGGTGGCTTTTCTATCTTTTTGCTAACATGTTGTATTGCCTTGTGCCATTGACTTCCTGATAGCCCAACTCCTGTTTTATCCCACAGTCCCGTTAGGTCTGAAACACACCATTTCATCTTCACGGCATGAAGCCTTCCTCCTGGTTGTCTATTAACCTACAGCTGTGCCAAAGTTGTGATATAGACACATTCTCTGGTACTTCCATCTCAGCAGGATCAGCATGCAGCACTGGCAGCTGGGTCATTGGGTTCATGCGTAATCTAGGAGTAAGAAACATACATCATTTCTCTTCCCCCAATAAGAATTCAAGAAAAAAAATCAGTTACCCCGCCATCTTTAGAAGAAGAATATAAATCAAGAATGGGCAAGAGTTGTCCTTCTCCCACCCATTTCCAGGTCTAATCAGAATACAAATATTTTAACCCAACCTAGCCAAGGATTGGGGATTATCAGAATTGTTCCTAGTAAGATTAGGAATTATTGAATGATTCTGAATGTGAATAATTATGTCTTCCTTAAAATCAATAGCCGAAAAAGCAGCTCTGCTATACCTATGTGTCTACGTTATCAGTAAACTTGTGTATAGTCTCAGACTTTAGATTCTGTGGTGAAATTGCTTCAGAAAGGACAGATTATTTACAATGAAGGGTCATTTTAACTGTAATTCTTTAACATCCCCTTTTCCATGCTCCCATTTCTGTACAGTGCACTGATTTCATATGCTCATTCCAAGAAGTGGTAAAGAACAAGGAAGAGAAAATGGATATGGGGACTCTTGGATATCTCCTGTAGTAACTAGTGGAAACCTAGTGTTTTGAAATACAATTTAGTCATCTTTCTAGTTTTTTAATAACAAAAACTGATAAAAATATGCTCCCAAAAGTATAAAGCAAAATAACACTGGTTTCTCCTGAGCCATAAATCCCTAACTGGCTCTAATACAGATGTTCCTTTGGAACCCCAAGCCATTCCAAAATGTTGGATATGAAATCATTATCCTAGAAGACAAAAATAACAACTTAATAGGTTATGATGAGTTGACTGCAAATAGCAGAATTGACTTCCTGATAGCACAACTCCTGTTTTATCCCACAGTCCCATTGGTCAGTGCAAAGTTCATTGCTTAAGAAACAGAAATGAAACACACAGGCATAAAATGAGGGATCCTGGCTCGGCAATAATACCTGAATAACACTACAACTTGAATGTGAATCAGCAGAGGAATGTACCTGTTAAAACAGCAAATATAATCTTAACTTCATCAACAAAAATGTCATTTCCAAATCAAGAGAAATAATAATTCTACTTGTGTGTGATTTGACTAGACTCACACCCCAAATGTTAGATTCAATTCTAGGCAGGTACCATACTTTAAGAATATGATACAAAAATAGGTTCAAAGAAGGACAACATGAATGGTTAAGAGAAATTGTCTTCCTGTTAAGGGAAATTGAAAAAATTGGGAATGTGTGGTTTTGGGAAATAAATATTGAGAAGTTTAGTAAATTTCTATTCCATCAGAATTCCTTCAGAAGCTCAAGACAGTGTAGATAACATCCCTTCTACTAAAACTAACCCTGTGGATTAGGCATATATGACTGGCCCAAAAACACCCAGGAAGTTTCCATGGTTACGGGGAGACTAGAATCTATGCCTCTTTAGTATCAGTTCAACACTTTAACCATTACTCCTGCCTAGCTCTTGATTTTCAGATATATCATCTAAAAAAATGGTCCCCAATCTTTTTGTTACTGGGGTCTGATTTTGTGGAAAATAATTTGTCCATAGAATGTGTTTTTGGTTTCATTTGCTCTCTCACTCCTCCAGTTGTGTGGCCCAGTTCTTAACAGGCCATTGATGGGTACCAGTCCATAGGATGTATCACATAAAAATAGGCCAAAAATCCAGACCATTGGTTATGGACTACAATAACAGGAAATATATTCCAGCCAAATGCTCTTAAGAGCATCTTAGCAATAAAACTAGTTTCCCAGAGAGATGGTGAGTAGACTGGACAAACTATTCTCTAGTTACTTTGATTTGGAACTGTATATAGGGTGTTAGATTTTGTATTTGGGAATTCTGGGAGTTGGAGTCCACACATATTGAAGTTGCTGGAGTTGGGTAACATTGATCTAAATGGCTTCCCTGAGGTTATTCTTCAATTAGTTTTAGTTATTGTATTCTGCTTCTATAGTACCTGTAAAAGGTGCTTCTTCTGAGCAGTTATTGTTATTTTATCTGCTTGGTATTTGACATGTGCAGATAGTCCTCAACTTACAACTATTCATTTAGTGAAATCAAAGTTAAAATAGCACTGAAAAATGTAATTTATGACCATTTTCACACTTATGACCATTGCAGCGTTCCCATGGTCACATGATCAAAATTCAGGCACTTGGCAATTGGCATGGATGTATTCCAGAGTCATGTGATCACCTTTTGTGACTTTCTGATCAAGAAAGTCAATTGGGAAGCAAGATTCTCTTAACATCCATGTTACTAACTTAACAACTGTAGTGATTCATTTTACAACTGTGGCAAGAAAGTTCGTAGAATTGGGCAAAATTCATATAAGAACTATCTTGTTTAGCAGTGGAAATTTTGGACTGTGTTGTGATTGTAAGTCAAGGACTACCTATATTTGTTTTTATTCCATTCTATTTTCCACTGTGGGATGACTAAATAGAATGGGCTGCTTGTAAATTCATTAAACAAATAAAAATAAATTATTTTTAAAAAGAAGGAACTGACCCCATAACCAGGACCACTTCTTTTTTTCAGAAATTGAGCAGGGCCATATAAACATCCTTTGCGAAGGAATAGGGAAATTATTCCTAACTCTTCTCAATGAATTGGTGACATTGGATGGGGGACTGTCTCTATGTAGGAGTCAGAAACATGATAAAAGAGGAACATTGATACTTAACTCTAATTGTTTGTCTTGGTGGCCTGCAGAGCTGAAGTGTCAGTTTTGACTATGTGTAATTTCAAGCCTGGGTGATGAAATGAAAACAACATTTTAGACTCAAACAGGCTAAACATAGGGCAATTTCTTGTTAAATGTAGGAAGTTGTATAGAATTCCTGCCAGATGGTCAACAGGCAAGCCCCTGCCTTCAACACTGCCAGCAACCAAGAGCATCTCATCTCCTGAGACAGTTTATTCTTCTGCCAAGCAGCTTTTGCTGTGTGACACATTTTTTTCCTTAAGTTTGGTCAAAATCTGCTTCCTTGCAGTTTCCATCCATTAGTTCCAGTCCTGCTCTGCTTCCTTGTAGTTTCCATCCATTAGTTCTAGTCCTGTTCTCTCGAGTAACAAAGAACAAGTAGATTCCTTCTGCATGACAGATATTTGAAGACTTGTGTGTCCTTAATCTTCTGTTCTGAAGGTTGATATATTCCCAAATCTTTCATTTGTTTTTGATAGGAGTTGGTTTCTAGACTCCTAAATCTCCTGGTTGCCCTTCTTTTGACATGGTCCATTGAAAACTTGCAAGGACTATGTTTGGATATTAGCAGGACATAACTTCCTGGGTTTGGTACTGTATCTTCTTCACATTCATCTTGTTCCTTAGGGAAGAATTTTATGTAACTTTTCTACTAGCCATCTGGATTTAGTCTATAATTTTGCAGCAGTGCTTTCCAAACCTCGTAAATTACCCCAAAATCAGAAAAAAGTCATTTTTTCTTTGGGTAACTACACACAAAGCCATTACCCAATCACAACTGGGACATTTTAACTGGCTTAAAGCATTTTACATACATTAAGTAAAAAGGACTTTGTGATAAGTAGCTTTGCGTAATGAAGGAAAAAGTTTGGTGAGCACCGATTTAGAGTCTGGGATATAGGCCTTGGCAATTATGTAGCTGTTATCTTTGCCCAATTGAAGCATTCAGAAAGTTCTATTTAGCAATGTGATGTTTGGAAAGTTTTATCGAAGCATTGTGATACTACAGATTTAAAGCATAACCCAACAAACATTATGTAGATGAACTTAGTGTAGGAAACAAGTCAGATCAGTGATCATGAAGGCAATTGAGAAACTATTCCTTCTATTAAAAAAAAAAACCCTATTCTTTACACAGTAAGTCATCCAGCTTCCCAGATCCCTTGGTTTGTTTATGGGCTTGATATTAGCATTTCCTATTTTTGAATTTACGTGGACTACAATATAGGTAATTCTCGATTTATGACCAAAATGGAGCCCAACATTTTTGTTGCTAAGCAAGATAGTTTTTAAATGAGTTGTGCCCCATTTTATGACCTTTTGTGCCACAGTTGTTAAGCCAATGATTGCAGTTGTTAAGTTAATAACAATAGCAATGGCACTTAGATTTATATACCACTTTACAGTGTTTTACAGCCCTCTCTAAGCGATTTACAGAGTTAGCCTTTTGCTCCCAACAATCTGGCTCCTCATTTTACCCGCCTCAGAAGGATGGAAAGCTGAGTCAATCTTGAGCCTGGTGAGATTTGAACTGCCAAATTATAGGTAGCTGGCAGGCAGCAGAAGTAGCCTGCAATACTTCACTCTAACCACTATGCCACTGTGACTCATGTGGATATTAATTATGGATGAATATGAATCCCTCATTGATTTTGCTTGACAGAAGTCAGCTGAGAAGGTTATAAATGATCATAACTGAGAAAACCAGTCATAAGTCCCTTTTTTCAGTGCCGCCTTAACTTCAAGGGGTCATTAATGAATGGTTGTAAGTAAAGGACTATCTGTATTGGACTTTTGATTACTTTTATTTTGGGTAATCTGAGAAGAAACTTCAGTTCCCTTTGACGATATATTATGCCAGCTTGGGTACTTTGTATTCTCTGTAAGGATATTGCCTAATTGTTATTGACCAAATATCTTCATTTGAGTTTTAAATTTACTTAACCAAGAACTCAAAGTTTCTATGGCTAAGTTAGATAAATACACCAGGGCCAAAGATCTCTTTTTGCCACATTTTTATTCAGACAACTATTTCTTTTGTACCGTATAGATGAAGCATAGTTTTGATTATTGGCATCAATTCAAAAGTCATATTGATGAGATTTCTTTGTGAGTAGTTTGTATATAAAACTTAAAACACTTTAAGATTTTAAGATCAGTCAAGATTGGCAGGATTCTCTGCTTATTTCTTCACTGAGATATCATCTTCGATGTGAATAAAGTATTGGAAGCAATTATTTCCAAAATAATTGTGTCCACCATATTGACTTTTTCATATGCATTTCCATTTCCTAACGGTAATGCATTGTTCTCCAACTTGTTCTCATAAATATATGAAGTATATTGAGTCTATAATTCACAAAATCCTGAGCTTCCACTACTTTATTCCCTCTCTAAATTCCAGCTTCCCTTTAATTCTGGCTGAGAATTCTGGGTTGCTGTCTCAATACAACTGAAGTCACAATTTTTGCTGTAGCCTATCAGATTTTCAACTTAACATGTATATTTGTAGGAAGGACGAGATCTTTTATGAATATTCTCCTCTTTGGGCTATTTGTAGTAGAAGAATAAGAGTAACATCTCTGAAATCTTGGCAGATATTACAGTCCAGTTCTATTAAACAGTGAACTTCATTTTCCACATTTGGTTATTCATAGTAAACAATTCTGTTTTGTTCCTGAAGCACATGAAATACTGACATTGTACAATAACCCAAATTTTAACGTAGTCAGGAAGGTGCTTTGTTTGAATGCTTAGGTTTTAACAAATGATCACTATTTTACCGGAAATCATTTAATTTCCAATGGTTGTTTTAAATTTTTTCAGACATTGTGTGTTGAATATGATTGACTTGCAATATTTGTTTGGTAATATACACAGTTGAAACAAGTACTTTAAATAAGTAATGCAGGTGTATCAAACTCACGTCATCATGGTGACATCACATGACATATTGGGACTTTTTCCCCATTCACTAGAACATGTGTGACACATCCAGTCTGCAAGCCAGGAGTTTGACAGCCCTGAACTAATGCAATCAATGTACTCTAGAAGCATCTAAGTAACCTGCAATTCTAGGAACCTTATGAAGTACAAAATTTGAATGGAATTTAATTTTATATAGGATGAAATAGTAAATGAGAATTAGCCATATATCTGAAGCATGGAATGAAGGATTGGAATATCCAGTATTAGAGAATAAGTAGGTTCAGGTATTAAGAAATATAAACAATACTTATTGTGTTTTATTGGACCAAAGAATTTTTGAAAAGAAATAGATCTTAAATTTTTGTTATTGCTGTAGTTAACATTGTAAGAAATTAGCTGGTATTGTTCAGATAAACATCTCTGTTGTAAAAAAAGATATGGAGATGAAGCTATATATTTTATATAGTCTAAATTTAATGATAATCTTAAAATCTGAAATAATTTTATAACACTAATTATAATTATTATATGGATTTTTTTTTGTTTTTTTGTTTTTTCTTCCTCCTTTTTTATCATGTTTTGTTTATTTTAATCACTCTATTTTTTTCCATTCTGTGAGCATTTTCTCCTCAGGTGTCCATGCTTTCCCCTATGGGGCCTGCAGCATTTTCAAAATGGTGGGTCTGAAGTGTTAATTATAGATGAACTGTGCAATTAGTAATTAAAAATAATACTCTTGAAACCTTGAAGCTGTGCTTGTTTTGATTGGTGTCTCTAAGCAAGCCACCTGTGCAGAATTTTGATTCCTCTGATTAATTTGCATTATTTCTACATCAACATTCAAAGCTAAAGACAGTAAGAGATGCAGAAATGTTGTTTTATCCCTAAAGAGAAAAACCAAGGAGAATGAAAATATTGGGCCATTTTTGCCATTTTGTGACATTTTGTGACAAACCATTCCCTCCCCCCCCCCGCGCCCCCTTTTATACCAAGGATGGGAGAAAAAGAAGGGGAATAGATACTTAAACAAAAATATATATTCTACATTTAATAATGCTCTGCTTTATATTTTGAAATAACCACAACAGAAATTTGCAGTGCCTTGTTTTGTAGAGGCTGATTTAGGTTCTCAAGTCTGCAAATGTCCATAGACTGTGGCCAAATGGCTGCATAGAAGCTCTTGGCCTAATTTTATAACCATCTTGAAGCTATTAAATCTTTGGCAAGAGAGCTGGTGCTTCCTCCTGGCAGCATGCTTGGTTGGATAAAAAGAGTGGAAATGAACTTGCACTACCACCTCTTTTCCAAACAGAGATCTAGCACTGTTTCAAAAGAGTGCTAAACTTTTGTATATTCCAAAGATCTTGCAAGTCCTTTGGAAAGTGCTATATAGCATTACATAGATAATTGCATCTACGGAAGCCAGTTGGCCACTTCTGCCTGTACATCACCATGCAGGACATTGTTCAACAATCAGAAATAAAGAATGAGATCTATAATAGTCTAAGGTTGGCTATTCTATTGGCTAATAGAAGCTGGACAGATCCTAGTCTCTGATCACATCAATTATATTGTTCATCAAGGGCTCTAGATCATGTCCACCCCAAACTTCAATTGGGAAAACAGCAAAAACATTACTTAAAAAGTGAAGTAGCTAAAAGTTTTTAAAGTTGCCTCATTTCTTGGCTGGGTAGGATACAGAGCCAACATCAAAAACTACAACATAATTAGAAAAAGCACATTAGCTCTATCAATCAGAACCTGGGTGAGACAGGTGAAACTCAAATCTTCAGCATCATACCATAAGGTTCTTTTCATGAACTATCCTGATTTTTAAAGAATCCAGGCTTTTTAACAAAAACAAACAACTCTTGTTTTAATATATCACAACTGCATTTGATCAGACTCCGTTCCTCTCTCACAGATGAAAGCTGCATACCAATGCATATTTTTGAAGTAATGCTTGCCTATACAGAACTGGCTTTGAATGGAATTGTGCTCCATGATTATTTGTTGGTGTGGTGAGAGAGAGAGAAGGCTAATGGTAGTGAGCAAACTTCTCCTCAGTAAGTGACAATTGAAGTGATAATATTCTGATAATTGGATTTCAGCAGGATTGGTTTCTTCTGTAATATAATCTATATCAGTGGTTCCCAAACTTTTTCAGTCCACTGCCCCCTTGGTGCTACAAACTCATCCTCAGTGCCCCCCACCCAGGGTTGGGATTCAAATTTCTGTGGGCATGGCCTAATTTGAGGGTGTGGCTTGTGGATCATGTGACTGCGTAGGCGTGGCCTGCTGGCCATGTACCTGGGTGGGTGTGGCTTGCTGGTCATCTTACCGGGTAGGTGTGGTTTGGTGGGTCATGTGACTAGGTGGACGTGGCCAGGTGACTGGCAAACCAAGTACAAATGGGCCGGTTGTTTAGCAAGTGTTTTAATTTATGACTGCCTCCCCAGAGCTACTTGACCTGTTTTTGGAGTTTTGACAGTCATGCACACACATACACACACCTTCCAACCCTGTTGGAGCAGATCATTGGACTAGAATCAGCAAAGCATCTCTGATTAGATTCTAGTAGTGAATAGAATCTAATCAGAGATGCTTTGCCGATTCTTGTTGATTCTTATTTGTATTTCTTTATTTCATGTTGCTGAATTGCATTGACATGTGTGTCCCTTCTTGTGCACAACCCAGAAGCTTTTGGGATTCTTTGCAGCAAAAATTACCAACCTCTAGCTTTGCTCTACTTTTCAAATGTGCTGCCACTGCCACGTTCTAGGTGCTGGCCCCGCAGGTCCACCCCATTGAGCCTGCTGCATCAGAGGGACCTGCCAAAGCAAGTTCTAGCAGAGTAGTGCAACAAGTCAATGGGGTGAGCCTGAGAAAGGGAAAGAGAGACAGAAAAAAGAAAGAGAGAGAGAAAGAGAGAAGGAAGAAAAGAAAGAGAAAAGGGAAAGAAAAAAAAGGGACAGGCAAAGAAAGGGGGAGATGGAAGGAAGAGACAGAAAGAAAAAGAAAAAAAGAAGGAGAGAGGGAGGGAGGAGAAAGATAATGAGATAGCTATTCTAGCCCAATCACCTGCTCCAGCAGAGTTAGAAGGGAGTGTGTGTGTGGGTGTTCTTCTTGTAATTTATCAGTACATTTTGGTTTTGCCTTCTTCAGAATTGGCACTGTAATATATTGGGGAAAAGTAATTTTTTAGTGTGGAGATCTGGTCCAATGGATCCTGTTTAAAGCCTCAACAAAATGTGAGAGCTTCCTGATAGTCTTGGCCATGTTTCGCCCACAAAACCTTTAATAGAAGCCGAAGATGTTTCAATGTGGAAAAGGGCCCCAGTCTAAACTAGGCCTCAATTCAATCTGATGCATCAGGTCTGTCTGTCTGTCTGTCTCTCTCTCTCTCTCTCTCTCCCTCCATCCCTCCCTCCCTCCCTCCCAGGCTGGCTTTGCTCTATTTTCCCAATATGCTTGCGGGGCCAGCGCTTCAAATATGGATGGATGGAGAGACAGGTAGGTAGGTAGGTAGCTGGATAGATAGATAGATAGATAGATAGATAGATAGATAGATAGATAGATAGATAGATAGATAGATAGATAGATAGAGATATATTGGTAGATAAATAGATAGGCAGGCAGGCAGGTAGGCAAAAAGACAGACAGACCTTTTGGAAGGATGTATGGATAGATAGGTAGGTAGGCAGGTAGGTAGATAGATAGAAAGAAAGGCAGGCAGGCAGGTAGTTAGGTAGGCAGGAAGGCAGGCAGACAGACAGAACTTTTGGATGGATGGATGGATGGATGGATGGATGGATGGATGGATGGATGGATGGATGGATGGATGGACACAGATAGAATGCGACAGCAGCAGCACTTTGGGAAAGTGGTGGTGGCAGCTTTTCCCAACATACTGCCGTATTCGAGGCACGGCTCCAGCACAGTACAACAATTCAATGGGCCTGCAGTGCCGGCGCTTCAAACACCCCCCTGCCGCCTCTTAGTATCCCTCTGCCGTCTGTCTTGGGGATGCTAAGAGGAGGCAGGGGGATGTTCGAGGTGCCGGCCCCGCCGGCTCACCCATTGATTGTTACACTGCTCCAGAGCCAGTGCCTCAAACACCCCCCTGCCACCTCTTAGTATCCCTAAGGGGGCTGGCAGAAAGGCACTAAAAGGTGGCAGGGGGGTGTTTGAAGTTGTTGCACTGCTCCAGAGCTGGTGCCTCGAATGCAGCAGTGGTGGCACATTACGTGCTGCCGCATTCGATGTGCCACCCCCCTGCCAACTCTTAGTATCCCCAAGGGGGCCAGCAGGGGGGCGTTTGAGGTACCAGTTCTGGAACAATACAACAGTCAATGGGTGAGCCTGCAAAGCCGGCACCTCAAATGCCCCCCTGTCACCTCTTAGCACCCCTTTGCGGGCCCCCTTGGGAACGCTAAAAGGCGGCAGGGGGGCATTCAGAGCAGTGGCTCTGCAGGCTCACCCATTGACTGTTGCACCACTCCAGAGCTAGCACCTCAAACGTTCTACCTGATGTCTCTTAGCACCCCTCTGCTGGGCCCTTGGGGGTGCTAAGAGGTGGCAGGGGAGCAGCGCCCGAATGCGGCCGCAGCGGCATGCAACATGCCACTGCGGCCGCATTCAAGGCACCGGCTCCAGAGCAGTGCAACAGCCGGCGCCTAGAATGCCCCTCTGCCATCTCTTAGCGCCCTTCTACCGGCCCCCTTGGGGATGGTAAGAGGTGGCAGGGGGGCAATCAAGGCACTGGCTCCAGAGCGGTGCAACAGTCAATGGGTGAGCCTGCAGGGCTGGTGCCTCGAATGCCCCCCTGCTGCCTCTTAGCGTCCCCAAAGGAGCTGGCAGAGGGGCACTAAGAGGTGGCAGGGGGGCGTTTGAGGTGCTGGTTCCGGAGCAGTGCAACAGTCAATAGGTGAGCCTCCGGGGCTGGCACCTCAAATGCCCCCCTGCCGCCTCTTAGCGCCCCCCTGCTGGCCCCGTTGCCTCTTAGCGTCTCCTAAGGCATCCCACCCACCCCCAGGGGGTGGTATTGCCCACTTTGGGAACCACTGATCTATATCCATGTATTTTATTTTGTGCATTGAAATACATTTTTCAGAAAAGGGGATCCATAAATTGCAGTAGATTTTCAAAGTCCATGGCACACAAAAAGAGTAAAAAGTTCTGAATTGAAAGTTGACTCCTGGATCTGAAAACAATTCAGATATAGGACTCTAGTTGTTCTAGAATCAAATTGAGTGAAGAACATCCTAGAATTTTAGCAGGAATTAATAGGATGGAGTTGTAGCTTGACAAGTCTGTGACAATTCACTGTGGCCAACTCGCCGCAGCCAACTTGCTACAGAACAACTTGCCACATAACAGTTCAATGCAGGATTAGCTCCTTTTAGTATTCATCAAAGCATTACAAAATAGGAATAATTTCCTTTGATACAAGAGATAAAATAATTTTGACAAAAATGTGGTCAACAAGAATAAAAGAAATTAATTGAATCCAACTGCGAATTATCCCATGGCAAATTGGCCATGGCAAGTTGGCCATGGTGATTATGGAGATTCTCAGTCATCCAGTCAACCATCCAGGTCATGGTTGTCCCAAAGGTGCTTTTTCAACTTGACTTTCTGGTTTTTTGCTGAAGAAGCTTCTTGGTTGAGAAGCAAAATGTCTTCAATGAAAAAATCAGAAAGTCCAGTTGAAAAAGCACCTTTAGGTTGGCCATGGTGAGTTGTCCAATTCTGATCTTGACCATTCTGTGGCCTACTGAATTGACTTCCTCCATATCATAAGCTCCATGTGCTTTACTTAATTAACAACATGGGCATTTGCAGTGAACAAGTCAAAAAGTACATCTGAAATCAGGATCCTCCATGTGAAGAGACTGTAAAAAAAAAGAAGTAAAGATGGCAGCCACAATTGCAGGATTGAAATCCTACCTGTGATCTGAAACACTCTCAGACAGGTTCCTTGGCACAACTTTCCTGACCCACAGCAGACATGGTATTTAATCAGTTTTGACAGGTTCTGGAGAACCGGCAGTGGAAATTATAAGTAGTTCGGAGAACCTGTAAATACCACCTCTGGTTGGCCCTGCCCCCGTCTATTTGCTGTCTCCTGAGTCCCAGCTGATGGGGTGGAGAGGGAATGGAGATTTTGCATTAAATCCTTCCCCTGGAGCGGGATAGAAATTGAGATTTTATAGTATCCTTCCCCTATCATGCCCACCAAGCCATGCCCACCAAGCCACATTACGCCTACGAAGCCATGTCCACAGAACTGGTAGTAAAAAAAAATGAATACCACCACTGACCCACAAATATCTTGAACTAATGTATGAGTTGTTTATTAAAATATTCCAGAACATATTCTTTAATCTTTACGGTATTGCAAGATTGTTGCTTTGCTGCAACAGAATCGCTACTCCACTGGTTTTTATTCCATGTCACAGTAATATAACAGCACTCTGAAGAATCTCAAAATAAGCTTTCAAAAATAACTTGAAACTGTATGTATTAAAACGCGGTCTGCCCCAATGAATCAACCAAAGCGTGCATTGAAATCTTCTTAGAGCATATTTTATTGCCATTTGAACTTGCTTTGGTCATGGCGCATCCTTCAAATTCTTTATAAACTGTGGTGATAAACTCAGAGGCCAGTATATAAGGGGTAAAATGAAAGATACCTTCTCCCCACTCCTCACACCCTTGACAGAGGGGGGGAAGGCAAAATGCAGTGAAGTGAGAAAGAGAAAATGAACTTCTGAGTCAGCCACATGTGAATTTCAGAGAGGTTTTTACTCATACGATTCTGTTTAATCACCATTCATTTCCAGCATTTAAAAAAAACAAAAAGCAGAAAGATTTTTAATTTTCCTTTTACTAAAAATGCATTGTCTGTCATGATAAAAAAAAAAGGCTGACTACTTGCAGATTATTACAGAAATAATTGAACTGACTGTGTACTGCATTTTTAAGGGGAGGATTTATCTCTATACATTTAAAGTATCTTGCTGATATTAGTAATTTGGCACTTTTTCTTTGTGTCTCCCTCTTTCTCTGAAACTCCGAGCAGTGATTTACACATCTAAATTCTAGTCAGGCACAGACCATAAACTTATACCAAATGATTTTTAAATTGGTCTCTCTAATGCTTAGGTCAGACTAACACCTGGTTTCGGATGAAGTCATATCTTTGGCTGCCTTTTCTCTGCTTCTCCCTTCTTTCTTTCTTCCTTCCCCCACCACCCACCATTAGTGAAGATAATTAAGAGGGATAATAAATCACACAAAAATCACAAAGATTTAGGATATGTTGAGGTCCGAATCAATCTCCCCATTTTTTGCAGAAACAAGCATGGGCAGATGTGAACTTCTGACTAAAGCAGCAATGATAAAGCTCCAGTCATCTTTGAAAAAATATCTTTTGGAACAAAGAATAATTATTTGAAAAGAAATGGAACTCCCATTAACTGCAAATCATCTATTGGTCAGAATTGTTTTATTTAGCTCATGTTTTTGGTGCATCTCTGCAGTTCTGCTGAGCTATTTACTCATATCCAAAGCAGTTTTGTATAGGTTGAACTGCTGCAGAATCTCAATAATTTGAACTGCCTTGAATTATGGAGGAAAGAGGACAGGTAGTGAAATCCACCTATATCCTCCATTTTTCCCACAATTCTAACCAAATCAGAGTCCCTGTGCATTTCTGAATCCAATATGCTTCCTATCTCAGTACATAGTATGCATTACAGCAGTAGGACACAACAGAACCAAGCTCTTTTTCCAGTTTAAATTGATCTTTTGAACTACTTTACATAAGGTAGTTTTTTAAAAAAATCTAGGTCTAGCAACCTTCCCAAAGAGCATTCAGCCTATGCTTAAGAAGCTGATCTTGTGCTCTTTCAAAGCTGCAAAGAGGCAGATTTCTCCTTGCAGTCCAAGCCAAACTAGCATGGAATTCAGTGCTCCAAGGAAACATGTGTCAGGGTTCTGCAGGAACCTCAAGTGAATGTATGGCAATTTGCCACAGCCAACTCAACAGGGCCAACTCAACATGGTCATCATGATCAACTTGCCATGGGACATCTCACTTCAGGACAAGAGTGACACTAATATCAAAGAAATGGTGGAATAGAATCAATAAAAAAGGGATGCAAAAAGGGAGGACAGAATGAAATGGGAATGAAAAAGTTAAAATATTTTTTATTTATTTTAAATAATTAAAACTGAATTGTCTAATTATCCCACAGCAAGTTGTCATGCAATGAATTGGCCATGGCGAGTTGTCCCATAGTAAGTTGGCTGTGGTGAGCTGGCTGCAGTGAGTTGTCCCATTTCAACCTCAGATGGACTGTAGGAGTAGGGTAGATCCCAGATCCTGATTTATCCTCACCAACATCACCAATGATGTGCTACAGATCATTAGTAGAGCAAGCTATCTGCCAGAAAAGGAGAGCTTTTAAATTATGAAGACAACTGCCTTTGTGCTGGATGAGTGATGAGATGAAAGTATCTTCATAAAGATATGAAGCCTTTCAAAAAAACCTTTTAAAAAAAATTAAGGAGGAATCTTCATGCTTAACTAGGTGGACCTGAGGATGACCTCCTAGTCCTGTAATGGTGAACCTATGGCACACAGAGCCGTTTCTGCTGGCACGCATGAGGTCGCTCGGAAGAGCTCCACTGCACACGTATGCGCACATCGCCACCTGACAGCTGATTGTTGGGAATCTGGCGTGCATGCACGGAGGCAGGGTGTTTGGAAGATGCGTGTGCATGCACAGAAATCTGCAGCACACATGGAGGTCTCACGCACATGCACAGAGATACATGGTGCATGGGGATTCGCACGCACATACGCAAAGATACGCAGCACGGGGGGGGGGGTCACGTGCGCATGCACAGGGGACATGGGGTGGGCCAGCAGGCATTGCCTTCTGGGTACTGGCACATGAGCACGAGCACAATTTTCGGCACGGGAGCCAAAGAAGATTAGTCACCAGTGTCCTAGTCATTATATGCAGAGCATGTAAGTTCTACATGTTACATGTATCTGTATCTTTTCAGGCAATTGTCTACATTTACCCAATCATTTTTCAACTTCAAAAGTTCTGAAAAATCAAAAACTTTGCTTATGATTCCGTAATCTTCAATTCAAACATTGCTTCTTACCTATAGGTAATGCTTTAGACTCATGTATGAAGATCCGAAATCAGAAGTCTTTCGCCAAGTTTTCCCCGTTGCAAAAACAATTGCAGTTCCCAAGGGCTCTCTTCTCTAATATTTGTTTAAAATTATGTCGAAGGCCTTGGCAGCAGGGCAGGATGCTAAAGTTGCATCTATAAACTCCCAAAAATGATGAAATAACCTTTTTTACATTTTAATTAAAAGCGATGGACTTTGCAAGATTATGACATCCCATAATCCTTTTTGCTTTCTCTTAAGAGATTCTCCCCATTTTTGTATGAGATAGTGAAATTTTGGAGATAAGATTATGCAAAGGTGTTAATATCTATTAGGATTCAACTTTCCATGTTTGTTTTAATTCTTTATTTATTACAATAGTGCTGAGGATCAGATTTCTTGATTTCACCTGAAAAGGTGCCATCTTCCATCTTAAACAGGAGCCTAACCTCAGGACAAGTTTAGAACTGAAAAAAAATACTGGATTCTTTTCAACCACATAGCTTTTTACGAAAGACGATGAATATGAAGTATGAAAATGGAGGATTCAGATATTTCTGAGTAGGCCTAAAATAGGAGTGAATTTGAAAAATGTCTGACAAAAGTATGTCTGAATCAAGTTTGCATTTGGCAATTATGATCGTCAGTGTATCCCTGCTTGGGCTTTGATTCTTGGCAGCTAACATTTACTTAGTATAATCAAAGTCATATAAATTACAATATATGCAATTGGGTCCAGAATTTTTTTCTGCATGCTCACATCTGCCCTTTCTACTTTCAAGCTTTGAAACACAGAATTGAAGGCAAGGGTCCAGGTAACAATCTGAAATTTGAAAAGTAGTTTAGTATGATAAAGGGGGAAATAGCTTGAAGGCCTATATTCTGGGGGCGGGGTGTTGGTAAGGACAAAACAAACAGAAAATTAAGCAAGCTATTGAAACATCTAATCATTTTCCAGCTCAGTCAATTCAGATTTTCACAACCCAGGTATGTGCAGGAAGGTAATGTGGAAGATCTGTAGAGACCTCTTGTATTACCTGCAGAGATCCCAAGTGAAAGATATCTTGCCTTGTCTCAAAATAATTTTTACAATGGACAGTTTCTGACAATGATAGACTTGTGATGAAGGAAGGTAAAGAGTGATCTTATACTTCCAGGTATAAAACTAATACTAGCCCTGATCTTTCCAAATCTGGAAATATAGGATCTCAGTTTTCCTGAACATAACTCCCAGAAATGAATATTTGGGCTTCCAATCATAGGCATTCAGGAAAGACAAATACACACTACAAAGAATTAAGAGATCAGGATAGAACAAGCTGATCACTATCGATGGCTTTCTTAGTAGATGGAGATCCACTAGTCAAGCTCATTGCATTACGCTGCTGAGAATAGTAGATATTGTTATAGGTTCTTCCAATTAAAAGGTCTCTCCCCAATTCCCTTAGGGCTTAAGCCACAGGACTTCTTATTAGATTGCAACCATCATTTAAAATGTTCTTCTATCAAATATAAATAATGGTATTCTACCTTGTGTTGAAAGTATGAATAATGTAACAGACTACAATGATGCATTTTCTATGTAAAAATTGATTTATGCTTAATAATTAAATTGCAAATAGCATTTGCTAATCCTTAACTACAGAAGAAGGTGATGACCAGATCTGAGCTGACAGAGAAGTTAACAGAACTGAATTGACTTGACTGTTCCACATGAATTTGTTCTTAATAATCCCAGGTTACTAAAGCAATTTATTTTTTCCCATTACCTTCTTTTTTCTCTTGTAAATCATTGGTTGGCATCATTCAGAGTCAATCAATTGCTTCAATTCTTGCTAACACGTCCTTAGAAATATATTATAACAAAGCCAAAAGTTCAGGGGTGGGAAATAGAAGAAAAACAGCAATACAGCTTAGGGATAAATCCAATAACAACCACTTTTTTGCTCAATGCTTTGACAAAATTCATGATTTTCAAACCCTTTACTTTTTTTCATTTCTTTTTTTTTTAATTTGACACAACTTCATGAATCCAGTTTACTTCTGTGGGAATTTCTTTCATGTAAATGTATTCAGGATTCCATCCTTAGAATACCATAGTATGAGCTTAGAATAGTTCTTAAAGATGTTCTATAAATTAAGCTAGGGCAGGTGAATTTCATCTGGTGCATATAAAAGCTTAGCTCAATATTTCCCCCTCAATTGAAGATGCTAATGCTTTCCTAAGAAACTTCTATTGCTGGAGTCTCAGAAAGATTGACACTGAAGGAATGGAACTTCTCATAATAGTTTTGCTGGATACTGTGGTTATCTGACACAATCTTCCTCTGAGCATCACAGAGATCTGAAATAAAAGTGGGCGGAGTGAACAGAGAACTTGGCTTTATGCAACACAACATTTATAGAAACCACACCTCCATCTTTAGCGGAATTTATTATCAGCAGATGTTCAAAGAATGAGAGCTTCAGTTCACAAGTTGGAACACTGTGCATGGTGGTTAAGAGACACAATTGTCTTTTGTACCTGCTTACATTTGGAGATTTTAGGAAATAAAATGCAAATGATAATTCTATTATTACTTTTTCACTGCGCTGTTTTCCTTTTTTTTTTTTAAACCTAGTGAATAGCGTTAAACACATAGTAAGAAAGTATCGTGGACATCTTCGAACGAAGATTGAATCAGGAGAAGGAACCATACCAGCTCGATGTACCAATGGAATTCAGACATGGGATGGCGTGTTGCTGGGGGAACAGCTAATCACAATGTCTTGCACAGACAAAATTGCCAGGTAATATTTTAATGAAACTGAACAGCAGGAAGCAGTGAATGTGGAAATGATGTTAATTATATAAATCCTAAACAAATTCTAAAGAACTTCTTTATAGTGTTGCCATATAATTGCATTGTTTTAAACCATTGTGTTAGGATTGGTTTGAATATAGATAGATAGATGATAGATAATAAATAGATGATAGATAGATAGATAGATAGATAGATAGATAGATAGATAGATAGATAGATAGATAGATAGATGTTTTTCATAGGGTTTACATGTCAATAATGTATGGTTTACTTATAAGAAAGATCACCTGTGCTTAGGTGATTTTTCAAACTCATCTGAATTTTTTATATTCTGAATTACCAATCAGTGACACTAGTTGTGTAGTCCTTATGCGCTGTAGATATTTCTGATGTGTGTTTTAGAATGTGCCCAACAGTATGTGCCTGCTGTGGAGCCAGTATAGAAATATTGCACGCTTGCCAACATGTCTCCCAAAGAAGTAGCTCAGAATTAAATGACCTTATAACTGTAACTTAGAAACAGTGTTAATGCCTGAAATAGAGGAAGATCATCTATCTAGGCCAAGAGGTAGAAGGTAAACTATCCCCTTCCCCAACTGTATGTTTGGATTCTGAGGAAGGAGAAAAAGTTTCAGTGAAACAAAACATTCTACTCATGAGCCACAGTGGCGCAGTGGTTAGAGTGCAGTACTTCAGATTATTTATGCTGACTGCCAGCTGATTGCAATTTGGCAGTTCAAATCTCACCAGGCTCAATGTTGACTCAGCCTTCCGTCCTTCTGAGGTGGATAAAATGAGGACCCAGATTGTTGGGGAATTGTTGGGATGTAAAGGGCTTAGAGAGGGCTGTAAGGCACTGTAAAGCAATATTGCTATTATAAATCATAGCTGTATAAAAGAGCTGTTGCCTACTTAGATATTTGTTTGTTATAAACATTTCTTGCTTATCTGACTAATGTGCACATTACTATCTGTAATGTGTTTGTTATGCTGAGCAATATAACCAGCTGTCCCTCTTAGTCCAAAGAAAAAATTAAATTCGAATTTTGCAAAATTTTGCTCCTTCTGGTTCAGCACAATACTGGATGCTTGCATGTTTCTGCAGAAGACATTCATTCTAAAATAACAGGCCACAAAAATACCACCCAACTAACAAATTATATATTTGAATATATGGTTGATAATAATGCAAAGGCATAAAAGCTGGCTGGGTGACTTTAGTCCAATCACCAGGCGATTGTGAGTTGTAGTCCTGCCTTAGGCTTGAAAGCCAACTGGATGAGTAAGGACCAGTCTCTATCTTTTGACCCAACTCACCTCACAAAGTTGGGTTGAAAATAGAAATTAGGTAGACTTGCTGCCTTGAATTATTTATAAAAATAATAATGGTAAGATTAAAAAGTCTAAAAATAGATAAACGAATAATCAACCATGTATATGTTTAATTTTACTTATATATTTTCTACAGTTATGCAATTTACAATAAGATAATGAGATCCAATAGAAGGTATTCTACTACTTCAGTAATAAAAATAAAAAGGTATTCCACTACTTCAGTGAAGGAAAGTTTCCTTTTTTATTTCTTCCCTCTCCATTAGGTTTCATTCAGATAGGGCTAAATTAATAATTTGGTGTGGGACACTTATGTACATACATTAAGTTCTGTGCAGAAGAGAGCAGTGATGCATTACAGAAAAAAATGAATGTTATTTTGCTGTAAGTAGCACAAAAATATTTACTGCAAAAGTTTGCAAAAGTTTACAAAATAATAATCTGTTTAAAATCAATGGTATTGTCCAGTCAGGATATGTCTTCACCTAATTGATCCAACTTTAACAATTATGCAGGAGTCTAATGACACTATATCAAAATAATGGAGCGCATGGATAATGAAACAATCTCAAAATAATGGCATTAGATCAACATTTTCTCTCACATTTAATCAGAGAGGTAAGGGAGAAGCCTCTCGTGCTATTCTCTCACTGCTTCTGAATACAACCCAACTTCTAAAATGAGATTTCAGGAAGAAGAGGACAACTAAATCAATTATGGCTTCCCTGACAAAATGTTGCTGTCTCTGTTTTTCTCGGTGTCAATACATAATAAATTAAATATCAACTCAGGAATCAGATTATATTTTAATATTGATGGAAAAGTCAATTTCAGTACTGAGTGTCTAAAGCTGCATTTTCTTCAACTAATGAAAATCAGATGAGAACTTGAACTTCTCTACAGACTGCTGCAAAATAGTGTGATATCTTATCATGCTTGATTCCAGGATCAAAAGACAATCCACCAACTTAATATTCAAAAATTCTGATGGTTAATATTTTTATTTATTTATTATATATTAATATATTTGTGCCATGGGCTTTTCAGTCAGTTTTACACCTGTTAAAATCAGATAAGAGATGGCATGCTGTATACTTATACTGTGGTTTCTCTTCAGTTTGTATAAATCTCAGCATTTTTTTCAGGATTCTGTCCATTAGCCCTATTGACTGGAAATTACTAAATTTAACACCATAAAAGAACTGACCATGAAATGCAAGTCTACCATCTTCTGAGTTTTATTAGAACAGCCAAAGTTAGCTGAGGTGTTAGATAGTGTAATATTAAAGTAGGAACTAACAAATATGTCCCCCATCAGTATGCAGCCATAATAATGTCTACATTTAGCAACCATCAGAGGTGAAATGTGACAAAATGTATGTGCAATGGGGGGAAAATATACTAACCATATATGAATGTTGCTTATGGATGCATACTTAGAAAAACTTCAACAGTATTAGGAATTTATTTTAATGACAGATCACTGTAAAATAATTAGAGAACATGATGGGATGGTCACCCAAAATATGTCTTCGTTATCTTGCTGACTGCTGTTTTTAATGTTGTGCATTAGCTAGAGTCTTAATAGACTTGAGCAGCCTTCTAAATTTGATAAATAAATGTCTGTAGCATTCTTGGTTCTTTCCAAGCTTGGTAGATTTTTTGCAGATGTTTCAGTACCCAACTAAGTGACATCATCAGTGCTAGAATAGAGTTTGCTCTTTGTTTATATATAAGTGGCTTGCCCTGTCAGTGTTAGTGGGAGGGATATGGTAGTTCTTTAATTAGACTGTTTTTTTACTGTTTGATTGTTTGTCTGAGTTGGTAGTTGCTTGATTGGATATTATTTACTGCTTGATTGTTTGTCTGGTATTAATCTGCTGTTGATCTTTGCTTAGGCAGGTGTTGATTGCTGGCAAAGAGGTATTTCAATATTTCTTTGGATGAATATATACTCATTGTTTCTTTGTAGGCTGTAACAGTCTAAATATTCCCATTTGCCCAAATAAACTTATTGACAATTGAATCTTTCATTCTATTTACTTTTTAGAGATATGAAAAAAAATTCCCCATTGAAATCATCAATCATAGTTGCTTTAAAGCAACCTATTT
The DNA here is from genome assembly GCA_023653725.1 of Bungarus multicinctus. Lineage (NCBI taxonomy): Eukaryota > Metazoa > Chordata > Lepidosauria > Squamata > Elapidae > Bungarus > Bungarus multicinctus. The sequence goes on along the minus strand of CM042840.1, from coordinate 14,003,375 downwards.
GCCTGACGTACACAGAGAATCAAAATAGTATTTTTCTAATAGATTAGAAAGAATTACTGAAGCCTGGTGAATAATGCACAGTTAATAATTTATCTAACAGCTGTTATCATTTTTCTGTACTCACAAGATATGGAAGCAAGAAAGCAGTTTCATCAATCTGATTATCATTCAAAGGACTAGGCATTATAAGACTTTGAAGATCTATAAATGTGCTGTCTTGTGATAGCATTCGAGATTTTAAAAGACAGTACAGCTTCTGGAATTCTGAGATGCCTATTCTATCATGGCAAGGGAGTCTTTGGCCATCTTCAATCTCATATTCAATAGCCTATAGTTTATCTAGAAGTATCAATCTTTTAAATTGCTGAGAGTGTCTTGTTCTAGATCATAGTCAGACTTTGCATATAACTCATAACACAGGTAAGATAAAGGTAAAGGTTTCCTTGTCTAGTGGTGTCCAACTTTAGAGGCAAGGATAGACATCATAACAGCCAGCAGTTACTTTAGTTCTTATTTTTCTCCAAAGGCAGTATGACCTGACCTATAAGAGCTGTCAGGAAGTGAAAATGGAATTGTAATTTCCATTATATATTGGACAATTCAAGCGGCCAGCCAGGGTAACATTTTAAACAGCTACCTAACCTCAACTTTATTTTTATTTCCTTGAAAACAAAATATATTTGTCACTTGAGATTTTAAAATACCTTAGCAAGATAATTTATGGGTGTAATAGGTTTCAGAATGGCCAAGTATTTCCCTTCCTTTTTTGCTGGGACATTCCCAACTTTAATGCTACCTCTGCAGAAACATTAGTGTTAAAAAGGAGTGGTGGGATTCAACCAGTTCTCACCAGTTCGTGAGAACTGGTTGTCAACTTCCTGAGCAGTTTGGTGAACTGGTTGTTGGAAGAAATCATTAGGGCAGAGAACCGGTTGTTAAATTATTTGAATCCCACCACTGAAATGCTCTTATATATACAGCAATTAAAGCAAAGCCAGCTGTTAACAAGGTGAGAAAAGTTGCATTAAAAAATCAGTTGAAGCTTTAACAAGTCTTTTTAGTGATAGACTGTTGGGATTTTCATCTGTTGGCAATGGAAGGTTTAATTCTAGAATCCGCCACTTTGAAAATGAGGTAGAAACTAATGGGAGCAGAAATCAATTAACAAGGCCAGCTCCCCAACCAAAGACAATATGTACACTCTTATTTGACTGGAGATTGATAGTGTCTTTCACTATCGGATACAAAAAATCGAGTTACCCCCACTGCTAAAATACTGATCAAACAACATTGCAGTAGGTCTTGTTTCCAAAACATAACAGCCAAGGCGTGATATAATGAGAAAAGCACCAGGTGTCCTGGAAAGTTCAAGACTACCATGAAGAGCTATCCTTATTGTGTGAAATATAAGAGGAAGCTTTGATAATTGACTCTCGGGGACAGTAAATTACAGAGCTGTGCCACATGCTCATTAGATTTGCTGCGGATGGCCATAGCCAGTCCATCTTTCCTCCTGTGTAACAGATTTCTTTATAGACTAATAGAATTGGAAATGACTCACAGGTCACCTACTCTAAAACTCTGCTCAGTACAGGATCTACTAGAACATTGAGCTTTTGTTTGAAGACTACAGTGAAGGAGAACTCACCACTTAATGTGGCAGAGTAGTCTAGTGGTGTCCACTGGGAAGGAAATGTGAGTCAAATGCCCAAAGCTGTTTCAACCCTTCTGTACACACATGTGTGTAAGGAGAAAAGCTTGGGTTGTAATGTTTGACATTTTGGCAAAAGCAATAGATCTTGGAAAAATGTCTGATTCACACAGTCAGGGTGTTCCCCAACTCTGAACTCATAAGTAGTTCTCGACTTACAAGCATTTATTTAGTGAACATTCAAAGTTACAATGGCACTGAAAAAAGTGATTTATGGTTGTTTTTCACATTTGAAACTGTTTCAGCATCCCCACAACCACAATTCAGATACTTGGCATGTATTTATGATGATTGAGGTGTCCCAAGGTCATGGGATCACCTTTTACAAATGTCTGACGAGCAAAGTCAACGGGGAAAGCCATATTGACTTAATAAATGTTTTACTAACTTGACAACTGCAGTGATTCACCTAACAACTGTGACAAGAAAGGTCATAAAATGGGGCAAAATTTACTTAACAACCGTCTCACTTAGCCACGGAAATTTTGGGCTCAAATGTGATTGTACATCAAGGTCCACCTGCAAGTAACACAAATAGCAAACACACACATAAATATTCCTTCCTTTTCCTATTTTTCTTTCTCCTGTAAGGTGAATTGGCTGAATTTTGATGACCATTTGTTTTTTCAAAGCTTTTTCCTGGACTGGTTTCCTAAGCAAAGGTATCAATAGGAGAAGGAGGAAAGCAAATGACTGCCAAATTTGGCAGAGAACTCTTATGATACAAGTTCCACTCCTTTTGAACTTGTGACATTACAAGTATATATGAACCATACAGGATTTTTATTGTAACGGGACAACATTATTTTGAGGAAAGATCTGACCTTGCAAAGATTTCTGATCCAAAATTTCTTTTTAAATTAAGGATGCTAGAGAGTGAATTGAACCTCCTCCCTTGCAGAAGATGTCCTTTTTGGTTTGAGTATAACTTTTCTATTTGCACAGCTGAGTTTCATTGTTCTACAATTCAGTAGGAAATGTAATTCATCTTTTGCTGGAAAGGAAAAAAACTAGGTTCAATTATTAGAACTAAGCTGACATGTCAGGTGTAGAAAATAATCAATGGATTAATATCAGTAATATTATACTGAACAGGACAGGAAGATTAAAAATTAAAAATTGGAATATTGACAATTCTCTGTTTAATTTTTTATTCTCTTCCACTTTCTACTACCTGTCAATTAGTTATTTTCAATTTGTGGCTCAGTTATTTGTTTTCAGCACCCTGATGAGAGTAGGGTTCTCTCAAAGTTATGTTTAATTTTTGTTTTCACTATATTATGATAAATAAATATTTCTGTTTACTAAAATTTGATTTAAAGTTTCAACATGAATCTCTTCAATTTAGTCTGAAAAGAATCAGTCAGAAAGAATTAAAGTCAGCCTAAAGATATGGCAAGAAGAAAGAACAGTCTGAAAATCATTGCATACTAAGGTTGAGAGGGAAGATTACTTTTAAAAAAAGTGCTAATTCTAGGATACCACCTATTGCTTCTCGAAGCCAACACCGCAGAACTGGCTCTCAGCAACCAAGATAAATAAATAAGCTCCATTTTTCAAGCATAGTGTTGAATTGAATATTTACTATGTGCAATTCTTGTTTCTTCTAAATATATCTTATAGAGAGCCAATGGCTAGCTCTCGTTGGACTCCTTCCATTTTGAATCTGGCACTTTGGTTCTTGACAATAGAAAACCACATGTGTTTTAACAGGAATTATTGTGCTGCAAAAAGCAGAAATAGATGCAATGAAACATATTTCTTTAGTTCATTGTATTTTCTTAGTGAGAACAGATTTCCAAGTTCACACTAAAATTCAGTCCCAAGGACTTAGATTTAAACCCATCCAGATTCCCTGGTTTTGGTGTAATTCAGGACAAATCAGGATAAAATTCAAATATTTTATTTAAATGTTTTTTTATTTAAAAGATATGCATGGTTGTTCATCCAGCCATAACTCTGGACTGCTCCCAATAGCAATAGAAGCCAAAACTCAATAATTAAAAAAAGTATCTATGGAGGTATTCAGTCATCCAAGTCATGGTAGTAGTCCCGAATATGCTTTTTTCAAGAGGCAACTTATTTTTCCTTGAAGATGCTTCGTGGATGAGAAGCAAAATATCTTTTTTAAAAATACTTTTTAAAATTACCTCTTTCCCCCAAAATACGACCTACTCTGAAAGTACGTCCTAGCTTGATTTTACATGTGTGTCCAATATAAGCCCTAAGCCCAAAATAAGCTCTAATTAAGATCCCACCCACTCCAGGATGCATAGGTAAAAATTAAGCTAGGGTGGGGATGGGAGTGGTAGAGCTGCCCTATTACTTACCTTTGAACAGCCAGGCCTCGCATACCCCAACACCTGCCTTGTCAGCCCATTTCTTCTGCACCCAGCAAGACAAGCTGATAGATCGATCTGGAACTCTGTTATCGGATGCAGAGGCCTTCAGGAAAGCCTTGCTGGCCACAGAAGAAGTTGAAAGCCTCTGACAGCTAAATGGAAGCCGGGACGACATGCACAAGTGAGGCTAGTCAGTGGATGACATCCCCCCAAAATAAGACCCGGTGCCTTTTTTGGGTGGCAAAAAAAAATAAAAGATAGGATCTGATTTTCAGGGAAATATGGTACTAATTGGATATCCTGCTCCCCTTAAATGGATGAGTCCCTTTTTCCTTTCTGGAAGTTACTTCAGCTGGGGTTGTGTCCTTGAAAGGTGCGCTCTCAATGTTCTGCACAATTAAAAGAAAATATCCGTCTATCCATCATATGCCTTCTTAGCAAGACAAGTCACATTGATGTATTGAGTGCCTGGAATATAGTAGTGCTTTCACTTTCTGTAATCAAGTTAATATTTCAAAATTTTTAACTTTGAAAATATCTATCCATGGGGAAATCAGTGGAATTGTAACCACAGCTTTCTATCTATAGCAAGAAAACCAAAAAAAGCAATATTATTGTTAATTATGTTAATAAAACTGTTTCTGGGCTTTGGACTGAGAGAGACAGAGAAATTCTTCTCTATCTGGAAAAAAAACTAATTTACCTTTCTATCTGATAAATTACTGTTATGTGGGTGGGAAATTTTAAAATGCAAACCGTTGGTTGTGGTCCCTTTTATTGGTTGATATACTGAGACAAATGATGTACCGAGACAAAAAAAAATTTAGGTAAGGATATGTATAGTTGTAGAGTCTACATATTACGTGTTTTTTCCCCCAATGATTGTACTAATGGAGGACAATGTTTGAGTTTCCTTCCCTCTTGCAATCATTCCTTAGATCAGTCGCAACCTGCATCCTTCAATTGCAGACATCTCCAATGTTGCTTTGATGAAATCCTTAATTCATTCAATGTTAGTTGAATTTATTCAACTTAATGTCAGTTGAATGAATATAAAGCAACAAGGAAATTTCATTCTGACAAAAAGAGAATGTTTTGTAAAAAGGCATCCTCTACATCTTTTGAAATTTACTGGCCAGGCAACATGAACTTATTTAGTGGATCCTCAGACATATATTTTATCTATCTAGGACAGTGATGGCTAACCTTTTTGGGCTCCCGTGCTGATAATTGCCTGCGTGTGCTCGCATGCCATCATCCAGAAGGCAATGTGCGCACCCTCCCATGCCTCCTGTGCATGCGCGTGCCCCCCACACATATCACGTGCTTCTGCGCATGCACGAGTGTATCCTACACATTGTCACACCCTCACACATGCACACCAGATACCTGACAATCAGCTACCAAGCGGCATGCATGCATGCGCAGTAGACCTTTTCTCGGTGAGTGCTTATGTGCCAACAGTAATGGCTCTGTATGCCACTTCTAACATATGTGCCATAGGTTCACCACCACAGATCTAGGAGCTGCAGTGGCACAGTGGTTAGAATGCAGTACTGCAGGCTACGTCTGCTGACTGCCGGCTGACTGCAATTTGGCAGTTCAAGTTCCACCGGCACAAGGTTGATTCAGCCTTCCATCCTTCCGAGGTTGGTAAAATGAGGATTGTTGGGAGCAATATGCTGACATTGTAACCGCTTAGAGAGGGCTGTAAAGCATTGTGAAGCAGTATATAAGTCTAAGTGCGATTGCTACTGCTATATTGCAATCCACATTTGGGGCCCATTCCTAAAATACAAAAGAGTACTGCTGAATGAGTCTAATAGCAATTATTTGATATTCATAGTCATTTGTATTCCAGAAGCTCATAAATATAGACCAACAAACAGTCTTCACCCATTGTTGCTTCTTAACAGCTACTATCCAAGATAGTTTGCCTGCGACTCCAGGGATGTGAAGTATCCCCAGAGACAAGAATCCATTAGTCTGATCTTTCATGAACCTGTCAGATACCATGCTCTGCGATTTTGAACAGGCAAGCTGCATTACTTAATCGATTAATCAGTGGAACAACTTGCCTCCAGAAGTTGTGAATGCTCCAACACTTAAAAACTGGAAGTTTTAAAGAGGAGATTTGTCTGAAATGGTATAGGGTTTCCTGCTTGAGCAGATGGTTGGAATAGAAGACCTCCAAGGTCCCTTCCAACTCTGTTATTTTACATCAGAGATCCTAAACTGCTGTATTGAACTTCCATGTTTAGTGAGAACACATAAATCTGAATACAGTAGAATGGTTAATGGAAAGGATCATAACCACAGAATGGCCATTGTAAAATGAGACAGGGCACATCTTATTAATAAGAAGAAAATATTGATGACATTAAGGTTCTGCCTTAGTTGTTTTGGAGTCTGTTCTAAATTACTCCAGAAACAATTTTGAGATAATATATGTATTTCTACCAAAACAGAATCTCTGATGACAAATCAGTTCTGTTATTAAATAAATCTAACATTATTTAACATTTGCAAAGCTTTCCAGTTTTCTTTGATTTCATTCTTGATTTGTTTTAGCACAGAGTAGCCTTTAAGCATAATAAGTTGGTTGGATGGTAAATAGGCAGATAATCTGAAGAAATGACCATATATGCTTGCATTTTTCCCCCATACACACAAACCCAAATGAAAATATGCAAATCTGATAGACTAAAGTAAATGTTTCATAAAACCAATGACTGTTTAAATGGTGGGACTAAATTGTTTGTATATAAATATTACCTTTTATCTTCCATTTGAGTTTTATGTAGGATGAACACATTACTTTAATGACCTGCATTTTAGAGAGAAAGAGAGGGGCAGTCTCACTCAGAAATCCTCCAGCAGCCAGATGGCTGCCTTGTCTTCCATGAGATTAAAAGATGTTTCTCATTCGCCAGCCTTGCTTCTAAAGCAAATTAATATAGCCAACTAAATTGCCTGTGGTTTGCTCTTTTGTGTGTGTGTGAGAGAGGGGAGGACAGAGAGAGAGAGAGAGAGGAATAAAATTTTAAAAGAACTTCTGAAAGCAATTTTTGTCACAGGTTCCTTGAGCAGATTGCTCTCCAGGTACAGCATGCTGGTTTTAAACATTCAGTAATTAATGGAAAGTATTTCGTGTTAATTGACTGCTTCAGGAAAGGGAAGTATAATGGCTCCTTATTAATCATGGAAAGAGACGTACGGCACAGTGGCACCGCAATTATAGCACTAACGGTTGAGAAATGTTAATTAATGAAAAGAACAATGATGTAAGAAATTAGCTACATAATGCTTCCTGCTGGTACAGATTTGCACTTTAAATGGTTTTTTTTTTCCAGCACAGCAACCACTGGATGTTGCCTTAAATAGCAAAATCTCTCTAACCTTTTCTAAAATGTCTCCCATATTTCAGCTCATCATCATTAAACCCACTAAAGGCAACGTATGTGTGGCAGTTTTTCTTATGGCGTGTTCTTCAAGAACAGGATGGAGTGTTAGGAATATGGATAAACTCTCTAGGAGGGAAATTTATATCGATAAACTGTCTACGAGGAGAATTGTTATGTTAATTTTAGGCAATCCCCAAACCCTCTGACCAAATAGAGAAGCCTAGCCTTCATTGCAAAAGGCAGGTAGGTATTAGTGTTCACCATTCTACAACTTAGAAAAGAAATAAGGTAGGTGCTATTATTGAAGAAAACTCCTTTGCCATTCTGATCTCGATGAAGGAGGGCTTCCAGAATGAACTCCAACTCAATAATTATATAAGCAGGTGGGATGAAAAGGATGTTCTCTAGGATACTATGGATCTGAACAGTTTAAGGTTTTGGAGGCCAGCTAAATATTAATAACAGTCCATAGACCCAGAGAGACATGTAATAGTATATTTTACATATCTGACTCTTGCCTATCATGAAGTATCCTTAACCAAGGTCATATTTTTTCCTTCCATTATAGTATTAGTTCTAAAAGCATACCAGATCAACCTCCTGAAACCTGGTGACTTCCAGATATCCAGATTTCTGAAACTGGAATTATGGAAGTTAAAATGCCAACACATCAGATTGGGGAAGCTTATGGTGTTCTGCATATTGGTTTAGATTAAAAGATTGTGATCCATCCCAGACATACCCCCTGCGTCCACTCAAGATTTTTCTCTGCAAAATAAACCTATGCATCAACCTAATAAGTTTTGCAATCTCTCTGAATATTGTTTTGTTACCCGCAATGTAATTCATCTCTAATTTCCTCCCTTGCAGAACATCTTTTTCACTGTTGAATTTCTTTTCCAGATGGAATGTCCTTGGGTTGCAAGGCGCACTTCTTAGCTACTTCATCGAGCCAGTATATTTGCATAGCATTATTGTGGGAAGCCTCTCTCACACTGGTCACCTTTCACGGGTAATGAGCCATAGATTAGAAGATGTTGGTCAACTTCCAGCTTCATACCGGTGTAATCAGCTTCTCCTGAGTGGTAAGCTCATGTTGGTTTAGAAGCATAAATTGCCTGCCTTCCCATGGCTTGTATTATAAAACAGCTCTTCCAAGCTGCATCACACATCTTAAAGAACTTTATCCTCTTTGTTGTTTTATGTCAGTAATAATGATTCGGTCTATCCTTAAGGTTAAAGCATTTGAAGTTGAAACCGTCCCTCCCTTCCTTCCTCTGCTCCTATTTCAGTCCATGATAACTTGTCTTTCCTAGGAAGAGTTTTTGAAGAGATCAGCTCTTCAAGATAAGATAGGTCAAGAAATAGAAACCAAAAGGAATATAGGAATGGGACTTTCTGGTTGCAGAGTATAGAAATGGAAGTTTGAAGGCCATCCAGAATTTCCCTTTCCTCTCTCTTACACCAAACAAAATCAAAATGAAATTATTTTGAGTTTCTTTTTCATATTTTTTTTTCCTTTCCTCAGACCAAGGTGTCATTTCTTCTCCTTTAATCATTCCTGCATTCCTTTATCTCCACATTTTCTACACTTTTCCCTAGAATAGTCAGTGAGGAATATGAAGGAGAACATTTCATTTATTTCTTCTTCTTTACTTCCTCTTTGACCACTTTGGATCTCAAGGGAGATACACTCAAGGGAGTGTGTCTTTGACTACATTTATTTGCTTACTTGAAATTTAAATGTTTAAAGTCTCCAGACATATGTATAAAACCTCATATTTCCTGATCTAATCCAGGTAAAATGAGATATTTCTTCTTTGTTTAAAGCTCTTCTTTTTTTTATCACCAGTAGTTCATTGACTTTGGCCATCCATACTTTTCCTAACCAGAAACATCACACAAAATAGTTAAAAATACTGAGCACTCCAGTAAATTTTAACTTTACTGCTGCAAACTGAGAAACAAGAGTTCCTGAGTCAGCATTGTTTAAATTCTTTGGTATTTGAAAGGGTAGTGTTTATATTAATGGTTTCCCATGTGACTCTATGTGAATATATGAATTAGACCTTTATAGCAGTTTGTACTATGATTAATGCATACTAATTTTTTTTTAAAAAATGGCTTGTACCATTAACCATTATCAGACACATCAATGGATGACTAGAAAGGTTTTAGAGTTAGATACAATCTTTATCCAATAAAGCAATTTTCCATTATTCTTCAAGAGATTTGATGATAGACAGACAGACAGAAAGACTGACAGATGGGTGGATAGATGGATACTGTAGATTATAGAGATGAAATAGATTAGGGGTGGTATTCTACCGGTTCGATCTCATTCAGCCAAACCTGTAGCTCCAAGGATCATCAGTGAGCAAACCGGTTTGCTCCAATGATCAGCTGCTGGGCCTGCCTGCTCTCCCCGGCTCTATATTGACTTTTATTTCCTGGTTTTGAACTCAGCTGCTTCGCGGGGCACAATGGATTGCCGCACATCAGCTGTTGAACACACAGGGAGAGTGCAAGATTGCAGGAGAAGGTCAGTTTCAAATCCTCTAAGTGCACGCAAAGCACGTGTTTGGTGCACGCACATACGTGCGTGCGCAAAGCACACCCATCAAGCCATATCCACCGAACCGGTGGTATAAAAAGTTGAATCCCACCTCTGAGATAGATGATGATTGATAGATGGATGGATGGATGGATGGATGGGTAGATGGATGGGTGGATGGATAGATAGATAGATAGATAGATAGATAGATAGATAGATAGATAGATAGATAGATAGATAGATAGATGGATAGATAATTGGATGGATGGATGAATGGATGGATGGATAGATGGACAGATAGATAGATAGATAGATAGATAGATAGATAGATGGATGGATGGATGGATGGATGGATGGATGGATGGATGGATGGATGGATGGATGGATGGATGGATGGATGGATGGATGGATGGATGGATGGATAGATAGATAGATAGATAGATAGATAGATAGATAGATAGATAGATAGATAGATAGATAGATAGATAGATAGATAGATAGATACACACACACACACATCTGTTCTTAGCCAAAGAGCTTAAAGCACCAATGAAGTATTAAAGCCAAACTAGAGCCTTGGATCATAAAATTTATTTAAGAGCAGATTTAAAACTATTCACCATTCAGTTAGATGGTTAAGCATGTCATCTTGATGAGCTAAGTGCAACACTGAATGAAATGGAAATTCGTTGAAGAAGTAAAACTATGTCAAGCCACTGAAGGCTGCAATATCCTGCATATGCCAGATGGACAAGGAGTAGAATTAAGGATGCTTTCATGTAGGAGATTTAATCAGTGTCAAAACAAGACTGCAACTAAAAATGGCAAATCCTGCCTAGAATTTTTATCTTTCCCATATCCTTAGGTTGCTATATGCATGTTTCCTTGCTTTTTCTCTATTATTGGTTGCTCCTTGTATGACTCATGAACACATAACGCAATATTAGCCCCATTTAGGAATAGTTTTCCATGTGCAGCCTTTTGGGGAGTTCTAGCTTTTTGTTAGTGGAGGATTATACTTCAGGTGGAACTGATCGAATGAAAACTGTTGCCTGCAGACAATCATGCTGTAAGCATTGAGACCATCTCTTTTCATCATTAGCCTCACAAAGAAAGAAAGGACAGTGCTAATTTTAATTTACACAACTAAGACATTTTTGTAATTCAACAAACAATGGGGTTGGCAACCTGTAATCTTCAATTCTCAGCCCATTTCAAAGTCTTCATCCAATTATAATATTTCTTTTTTGGTATACGGGATGGTAAGATAATATGACTCAGAAACTATAACAGAATGTGAGAATGATCTTGGAAAATGGAGGAAGGAGATGTTGACTTAGCAATTATCAAATAAAAAAAGGCTCACAACTGACTAATGGACAGTGAAAGAAACTTAGAAAGGATCCACCCTAATTTATCAGCCAGCAAAAAGATATTTGTACTTTCAGACTTGTAAGTTTCTGTTAATGTAGCCTTACAATAAAGTAGAATTCTTTCATGTTGTGGAGTTTTCCGTCTGGTCCACCTGGGATGCTAATAAAACTTAAGAAAATAGTGTCTTCAAGAGGAAAACAGAGCAGACGGATATTAGAAACAGGGATTGGAGGAAGCAACAGCTACCTTTATTTATTTATTATTTATTTATTTATTATTTAAATTTATATACCGCCCCCTCTCCCAGAGGGACTCGGGGCGGTGAACAGCCAGAATAAAAAATACACATATAAAACACATATACAATATTAAAAATTAAAAGAATTAAATATAATTGGCTCTACAAAGATTAAAACAAGGGGATTAAGAAAGATTAAAAACCAGATTAAAATTTTAAAACCCCTAGGCCAGACCGGCTTGCTGAAATAAATAAGTTTTCAGCGCACGACAGAAGGTCATGAGATCAGGGATGGTCCTCATCTCTAGGGGTAATTCATTCCAGAGAGGGGGTGCCCCCAATGAGAAGGCCCGCATCCTCGGGGTCGCCGGCCATCCAGCTGGCGGCACCCCGAGGAGGCCGACTCTATGGGAGCATATCGGTCGGCGGGAGGCCGATAATAGCAGAAGGCGGTCTCGCAAATATCCTGGTTCCGAGCCATGGAGCGCTTTAAAGATAATAATTAAGACCTTGAAGCGCACCCGGAGGGCCACCAGGAGCCAATGCAGCTCGCGTAGAAGTGGCGTAACATGGGAGCACCGAGGAGCCCCCAACACCACCCTCGCGGCTGCATTCTGCACCAGCTGGAGCCTCCGGATGCTCTTCAAAGGCAGCCCCATGTAGAGAGCGTTGGCATAGTCTAGACGGGAAGTCACCAGGGTGGAAGTGACCGTGCGAAGTGCATCCCGATCCAGAAAGGGCCGCAACTGGTAGATCCTACGGACCTGGCCAAAAGCCCCCTTGGCGACGGCTGCCACGTGGTCTTCCAATGACAGCCGCACATCCAGGAGGACACCCAGATTGTGGGCCCTCTCTGTGGGGGCAAGAGTTCCCCCCCCCCCCACAGCCAGCAATGGAACCAGCTGGCTGTACCGGGGTGCTGGGAAGCACAGCCACTCAGTCTTAGATGGGTTGAGCTGAAGCCTGTTCCGCCCCATCCAACACCGCACGGCCTCCAGGCACCGGGTCATCACTTCGACGGCTTCATCGGGGTGGCCCGGGGTAGAGATGTACAGTTGAGTATCATCAGCGTACTGATGGAACTCTACCCCAAAGCCACAGGATGATCTCACCCAGCGGCTTCATATAAATGTTGAACAGAAGGGGCGAGAGCACTGACCCGTGAGGCATCCCACAGACCAGGGGCCTCAGGGCTGAGCTCTGCCCCCCTGCCAATACGAATTGCGAGCGGTCAGAGAGGAAGGAGGAGAACCACCGCATAACAGTGCCTCCCACTCCCAACCCTCCCAGCCACCGCAATAAGATACTGTGGTCGACAGTATCGAAAGCGGCCGAGAGATCTAAGAGGACCAGGACAGAGGAATAACTTCTGTCACGGGCCCTCCAGAGATCATCCACCAACGCGACCAATGCTGCCTCCGTGCTGTGTCTGGTCTTGAAGCCAGATTGGCGTGGATCCAAATAGACAGCTTCATCCAGGTGCTGAGGAAGCTGTCGTGCCACCACATTCTCAACAACCTTCGCCACAAAGCAAAGATTGGAGATAGGACGATAATTAGATAACAAAGTTGGGTCCAGGGACGGTTTCTTGAGGAGGGGTCTCACCATTGCCTCTTTCAAGGCGGCGGGAAGATATCCCTCACTCAAGGAAGCATTAATAATACCCTGAAACCAACCTCGTGTCACCTCCCGGGTGGCCAACACCAGCCAGGAGGGACATGGGTCCAATAAACATGTGATAGCATTCAGTCCCCGCAGCAACCTGTCCACGTCTTCGGGGGTCACAGGATCAAACTCCTCCCAAATGACTGCCTCAAATTCCGCCCCCGACCCCCCACCCAGAGTTGCCCATTCAGAGTCCAACCCATCCCGGATCCGAGCGATTTTATCCACCAGGAAATTTGAAAAGTCCTCAGCCTGTCCCTGCAAGGGGTCCTCCCGCGCTCCCCCTTCCAGGAGGAAGCGGGTCACTCTAAACAGGGCGGCCGGGCGATTTCCTGCAGATGCAATAAGGGTGGAAAAGTAAGAACGCTTTGCCACCCTTATCGCCACTAAATAGGTCTTAATATAAGACTGTAATAGTGTTCAGTCAGGTCCGGAGCGAGTAGTCCTCCAAATAATCTCCAGGCGTCTTTTCCAGAGCTTCATCTCCCTCAGCTCCCCGGAAAACCAAGGGGCTGAGTGAGAGCGGCGCCAGATCAGAGGCCGCAAGGGCACGACCCACTCCAGGGCCCCAGCCACCACCCTATCCCAGGTGGCGACCAGGTCCTCAACCGAGTCGTGTGTTCGAATGTCAGGACATGGCCCAAGCTCCATCAGGAACCTATCTAGATCCATCAGGCACCTGGGGCAGTACCATCGTATTTGGTCCGCCTCCCTGCGATGGGGAGGAGTGGCCTGGAAGTCCAGCCTAAGGAGCGAATGATCTGACCATGATAAGGGCTCAACAAAACATCCCCAACACCAAGATCATCCTGCCACTGTCCAGAGACAAAAACCAGATCCAGGATGTGACCCCCAATGTGAGTGGATCCCTAATTAATTGGGTCAAGCCCAAGGCTGTCATGGAAGCCAAGAACTCCTGAGCAATCCCCGAGGCCCCACTAGCTGAAGGCAGGTTGAAATCCCCCATGACCATCAGCCTGGGGGTCTCAACCGCAATGACCTCAAGGAGCTCAGGCAGAGCTGATGTCACATAGCAGGGAGCCAGGTATGTGATCAATAGGCCCATCTGAACCTGGAACCACACTTTACAAAAAGGGACTCACATCCGGTCGTCTGAGGAACAGTGGATTCCCTAGGTCCCAGATCCTCCTGAATAATTACCGCTACCCCCCCATACCTCCCCTGGGCCCTCGGCCGATGAAAAACATGAAACCCGGCTGGGCACATCTCTACTAGAGGGACACCCCCCTCCTGTACCAGCCAGGTCTCGATAATGTCAGCCAGGTCTACACACCCCTCCGTGATAAGATCGTAAACAAGGGGGGCTTTATTCACTATGGACCTGGCATTGCATAGCATCAGCCGGAGGCCCGGGGCCCGATCATTCAAACAACTCAGAGAACAAGACGTGACCTGGGGGCCGGAGCACACCACTGCTTGTAAACAGCGGGGGCTGGCTCCCATAACTTGATAAGACCCCCTGTCAACACCATACCTGCCTCTCCCACTGATCGTAGAGATGGCCCTTTCCTCCCACTCCCTAGAAAAAATCCCCATCCTCGATTCGACCATCCCCAGTCCCAAGACCTCCCGGTTGCGTATATACCCCAGTCTGACCTTTTTCCCAGGCGGGTTGTCCCCCAAACCCAGCCTGGCCCCACTCCCTAACCCCAATAAAAATTTAGAGATAAAAGAGTGTAATCGCACATGCTTCCCACAACTGTGCCATCTCTCCGGGTTCCAAAACCCATCCTCGAGATACGCCCTGGGAAGAGCGGGGGGCCACCTCGAAGAAAGGGGGACTTTTCTGAGTGCCCTCAAATCAGCCGCTGAATATGTAATCAGGTAAGCACGCCCGTGTCAGACAGTCATGTCCTTAATGTTGTTAATGTCTGACTTTGGGGCTGGGCAGGCGAAGTCTCACCAAGTATCCCGATGTCCTGGACAACTGGTCGTGGCCTCCACCTCCGCCGTCATCGTCGCCAGCCTCGGCGGGTACAAGGTTGAGGGCCTGATGGTCCAATTAATAATGTCTTCGACACTCCCACAGCCGGACCAGATGATACCAGACCGGGCCGACTCCACTGCTCCCACCGACACCGTCGCCATCATCGGCGAAGCCTTTGAGATCTCCCAATCTCCGTCATCACCACCGTCTCTGGAAGGGTTGCTCTGGTCAGGGTCGCCGCCACCACCGCCATCCGAGGGCCCGCTATAGAAATTGTCCTTGGCTCCATCAACATCGGGGCCACTCGCGGGGTCTTCCAGGCGGCAGGCGGCGCCCCCCAAACTGGCACCCCCAAATGGCTGGATGGTACCCTCCTCAATGGCTCCAGTCATTTCCAACCTTGTATCCATCGCCCAGGTTGACCAGGCCCAAGCTGTGGCTCTAGTTGAAGCTCAGAACAGGGCCAACCAACCTGCCCACTGCAGTTGGAATAGCCGGCTCCAGCACCGAAAAGCGCCAGCCCCTCCAAGTCGGGCCACGTCAAGTCACGTCAGCAGTCCTCATCAGCGCCAACACCACTGCTGCCCGAAATCTTGTAATACAGGTCCAAGCCATCGCCCACAAATCAGCTGGCGAGGCACGGAAGAATAAACCAAGCGACAGGGCTCCAGCAAGCCAGCCAAGTCCTCAGGAAGCCCGAAAAACAAAATCAGCGGCGTCAATCCGCCTACCAGGTGAAGCGTGATGAGGCAAGATAGCAGCCGCTGTCAGCCTCGTCCGCTGACCGGAACGTCCACGCGGCCGTCCAGGCAACTCCACCACCCACTTCCCACCCCCACAGCCGCATCGATCCCCCCCACCCCCTAGGTCCCCAATTACCCTCACCCAGGGTCCGGGGGGAGCAGGCACGGCCCGGAACGTGGAGCGGATGCTGGAGCTCACTGGCTAGCGTCCGCCCGCCATCTTAGTCATGCGCAATCCCTTTGGCTATAGTCCAGGGGTGAGATTCAATTTTTTTAACAATCAGTTCTGTGAGTGTGGCTTAGTCAGTGGGTGTGGCTTGGTGATCATGTGACTGGGTGGACATGGCTTGGTGGTCATGTTATTGGCTGGGTGTGGCCAACTCAATATCACTCACATCGAGGCACGCATCTCCTCGCATGGCCTCTCATGACTGTAGGGATGCTGCAACAGTCGTAAGTGTGAAAAACAGTCATAAGTCACTTTTTTCAGTGCCATTGTAACTTTGAATGGTCACTCCACACAAGCAAAGTACTAGCAACGGAGGGGGAAAAAAAACTCCACAGAAGTGTCGGAGACAGGAAATCTAGTCCTGCCAAGAATATAATAAGGGTTAACGGAGAGGCACTTTCTGTAAGTAACACCAGAATGTTTCCTTCCTGCCTTCCTTACAGGATTAGGCCAGTAATTTCTTCTAATAACTGGTTCTCCGAACTGCTTAGAATGTTAACAACCGGTTCTAGAGAATTGGTACAAACTGGTAGCATCCCACCCCTGCTATAGTCTGTCCTATCACTGACAACTCATGTAAACTTACTCTGAAGAAAATGTAAATTTATTTGGAAGGTAATCACCCAAGATCAGGGGTGTCAAACTCAAGGCCCATGGGCTGGATGCGACCTGCAGGGTGCTTAGATCTGGCCCAAAGGGCTAACTTGGAACAGTGAAGGACCAGCCTGCGGTGCCTCTGCCTGCAAAAACAAAACTGGGGAGAGCCGTGGGCGGCCCTCCTGAGCTCTGTTTTCACTGGCAAAGGGTTGCAGGAAGCTATCACAGCCAAAAACAGAGCTCAGGAGCCTGTTTTCACTGGCAGAGTGCTCAGGCTGTCACAGGTGCCCCCCAACACATCAAGCTGGCCATGCCCATCCTGGCCACGCCCATCTCAGCTCTTTGAGGTCAAACACAACCCTGATGAAATTGAGTTTGACAGCCCTACCCTAGATCATGAACTGAATATATTTGTTGAGTATCCTTATCTTTAAGCATGCAGGCTCATAGTTTTCTTCTTTGAACATGCAGGCTCATGATCTTTGCTGTGAAGGTCTTTCCTGCATGGTAATATTTGCACTAGTTGGCAAGAGAAATGTAGGCCTTTAAATATTTTGGATTTATTATTTTTTTAAAGGTAAAGGATCTAAAGTAGGAGAATGAGAGTCTTCATCCACCAATTAGTACCAGGAGAGTAAGAACAGAAAAGAACTCTCATGAGCTAGAACGCCTTCCTTATTAATTTATAAGTCCCGGCTTGTATTCTATTTTGTCTTCTCTGTTAACAATATGTAATCCATTCTGATAAATCATTAGAGATTCATTCCAGTTCATTCCAACAAGTTATTGTTTTCAATTGCACTTTCAATTTGCAAAGAATTCATTGTATATTCCAGCCCTCTGAAGCCTGGAATTTAAATTGCTTTAAATTTAAAATAGATTTTTAAATTGCTCATACTTAAGAAATGTAAGACCAAAGCTAGAGATGGGGACCTACCAACCAAGGACATACAATGGAGTTAAAAAGGGATGTGATGCAAAGGTCTTCCAGATTTAAAACCAATTATTTTCTCCTCAGGAAGAGGATTAGAGATTGTTACCACAGTTTAGAGTTAGTACTTTGCTACAGTGCTTTCCTATTTAATTTCTCCAAGTTCCCTAAATCTTCTTCCACCAAAAAAAAAATGCTTTTAGAACACAAGGGATAAAAATGCTGCAATGTCTGCTCACCAAATATATTTATTAACAGCCAGACTTTAACTTCTCTCGGCTTTCATTTCTTTTTATTTTCTAACAGAAATGTTGATCTCTTGATAGGAAGTATCTGGAGACCATTTGTGCTTAGCTTTTATCTTCTGAAATCCTTGGTAGTGCCTGAATACAAAAGCTATTAATTCGACCAAATGCTTTATTTTCTTCTGATTATTAGATTGCTGCATCTATATTTGTTCTGTTACCTCTGGCTTTATCCTAGGCAGGCCTTATCTGGCACATGTTGTCATGGGTTGGCACACTATCCAGTAAGTAACATCATAATTCTGACAAAGGCTGACACATTCATGTCAAGTCATAGAGTGAGATCTATGTGCAACAATTGTCAGATGGATATATTTAAATAGCACCATGGTGTAAGAACTGCATTTACTTTATAGCATATTCCCCCTAAGATACAAACAGATCAGTTATCATAGTGAAGAAATGGAGATTGCTATTAATATGACATAAATGTGATTACAAGTTTAGCATGAAATAATAACTCAATTATATTTTCATTTTGATTCATCTGTACACAGTCACTTAGATATAGCCACTTAGCTAAGGAAATGGGTTTCTTCTGGTATAGAAGCTCAGAAATACAGAGGATTTTTAATAAATCTTTTAATAAGCGACCATTTCAAGTGTATTTTCCAGTTGCTTCTAACTGATGCAAATGCATACAATGTTTCAGTACCTGTAATTTATTTAATCCCCATATATATCAAAGCTGCTTTATCTATTCAAGCTATGCAGATATTTAATTTGCAGGCTTTATTTAAAGGCATGTCAGTTCAATCTCCAGATCAAATTGGCTTTCTGAATCGACTTAGATACTTAATTTGTATCATCAAATTGGATGTTTTGAATTGATATGGATGATTTTGGGTGTTTCATCCATGCACAGAAACAATTTGTGCCAAATAGATTCTAAAATTCAAGCCTAATCTACCCATTTCATTAATTCAGTTTAAAGAAATTGAACTGAACTGAATTTCCAGATTGATGTGCATTGACAATTGGATTAATTTTCCAGATCAAACTATTTGAATTGCCTTTGCATTATTCATACGGACCTATGTAGTATCTGCCGTATTGCATAATAATGAAGAATTATATATTTTATTCTGTATTTTTTTTCTTTGTTAATTTTATTAAACCAAGGTTAAAATTATTAAGAATCTGTAATGCAGTGATGCCTTTGAGACTGATTCTGATTCAAATGCTTTTGGGTAAAAATTAAAAACAAAGTTTAAAAATTGAGTATTTGCCCTATTTTAAAATCATTTTTAAGAATAAAATGGTTAATTTGGGCTATGAGAATAAAAAAATAAAAAGTAAAAATGTAAGAAATTTCATAAAATCTTTGACAGCCAAAATAGCTTTGTCTGTTACTTTTCATAGTGAAAAAAATCTGATTGCCCATGACATATATTATTCTGTTATAAAATTTGGAATCCACCATCCCATGGACAGATACCTGCTGTCTTTATTTCTAATGTGCCCTAATTTAGAATTTTTTTTCCATATTAAACACTTGTAGAAAGCAGCCATTGTCAACAAGACAATGATTTTATATCAACAAAGGCTGTCAAAATGTATGTATGCAAACAGAATCTTAATTATATTTTGACAACATTAACTGAACACTCCTTAAAAGCATATATTGATCCAAGCAGATTCCAGCCAAGGGATAGGAACATATTGATGTGTATATAGGTATGGGAATATAGCTTATTTCCCAATAAAATAGAAGCTCCATTTCTTATTTTTCAAACCTATTGCTTTTAATGTTGCTTGATGTTTTCTGCTTCTCCTTTGACAGGAGTGAGTAACGCTGAAAGGAGGCGGGCTGGGAAATCACCTGGTTTCAGTGTGAATTGGATAGCAGGCACAGCAGACTTAGAGCTTATTAATGCCACAACAGGGAAAAAAAACTGTGGGAGTTGTTCACGACTCTGCAAGCACATGTTTTACACTCAGTGGGCAAAGCTTTATGGAAAGGTAAGTGTGAGTTGCACTGGTGAAAAAACTGGATTGTTTGGGTGGTAGAGGATATCTATCAACTGCAAATCTTTATCCCTGGAGATTCAGTATTTTAGCATTGACATTTTTGTCCAAATGTCATGGACTACAAGTGTGAGAGTGTATGGAGATTCTCAGTCATCTAAGCCATGGTTGTTCCAAAGGTGCTTTTTTTTCAAGAGGCAACTAGACTTTCTGGTTTTTCTTTGAAGACATTTTGTTTCTCATCCAAGAAGCCTCTTCAGCTCTGATTGGATGGTGGGGAATGTGCATGTGGGTAGAACCAAGGCCATTATGAGGATGTAAAAACAGATTCTTGAAGCTTACATGGTGCCACAGAACACCTGTATCTCTGAAGATTTAGGAAAAGGAATTCAGGGGTGGGCTGCTGGGGGCTTGCAGGGGCTTGGGGGAGCCCCTAGCTAAGGCACTGTGAGTTACGGAGAACCCCCAATAACCTCAAAAAGACAAGCAGCCTAGAATAACAAATGGACATCTTTTTCCTTTTTCCTTTCTGGGCTTCAACAAAGAGCATTTCACACCTCGTAAAAGTGTCAAGCTAGATAAAGCACTTGTAGAAGGCTAATTCCCAAATGATAAGAATCACATAACTCACCAGAAACTCCACTAAGACTCCAAAATCCCTCTCACATTCACTGCCATTAATTTAATTTATTTATTTAAGTATTAAATGCATGAAATAAAAAAACAACTTTTTGGTATATTATTTTTTTAAGCAATTAAGGACAAAGAAGTGTCATCGAGTTGGCCACCCCCACCCAGTCATATGATCACCTAGTCCTAGCCATGTCCACCCAGTCACATGACCACCCAGCCAGTCATTAGTACAGAGAACCCCTTGCTAAAAAATTTGAAGCTCATCCCTGGAAAGGATGTAAGAAAGGAAATTCCTCTTTTTCCTATAGGAAAGAAGCTTAACAAATCCAGCTTCCCATCAGAAGAAAACAGACCAGAAATAAAGATATGAATAAAAAAGGAAACTCTTGCTTAAGTCTCTACTTTTGACAAGATGCCCTATGTCCTCTTGTACACATTTCTGTATTTCAGGAAGTATGAAGAAGTCATGAAAGGAACATCCTTAGGACTGTACCAGGTCACTCACTTGACTGAATATATGTTCTCCTACTGAATTCTCCAGACTCCATAATTTCCCCCAGGTTTTAAATTCTCACTCTTCATTTGATCACATTGTGTCCAAAAATAAGGTCATTAATTTAACTGTGTAAAACAAGAAGTTAATAAAACAAAAATGAACATACTTTTTTGCAACCTCAGATGCACAGGAGGTATAAGTCTGAAAGGTGCCTTTTTCCAAAAGATAATTGGTTTTTCTCATCAAAAACATTTTGCTTCTCATTCAAGAACTGAAGAGCTTCTAAAGATGAGAAGCTAAATGTTTCCAAGGAGAGAAAAAACAAGTTTGGTTGCCTTTTAGAAAAGCACCATTGGGACAACCATGACCTGGATGATTGAGAATCTCCACAGGCATAGGGGCTGGAAGTGATCATTGTATTACAAAGGTGTGTTTTAAACATTAAAGGCTGCTTTTGGGAAGCACCTCAGTTGCAGGTTATTCCGTAAAGTACTTCTCCTCAGCAATGCCACCTCTCCACTCTGTATGTTTAGTACATCCTTGATGCTTGATTACTGTTCTCTCTCATAGCATTTGTTCTCAGTATAACACAGGAAAAGAAGGGGTTTTTTTAAAAAAAAATGTGCTTTCACTTGACACATCACCTTTTCTCTGTCACAAACATTCACTTATATAAATCCTTTCTCCAAATGTCAGTATATTTTTTTCTTTTTCAGCCCTGACATGGAGTCTTGATTTGCAAAGCTGGTTTTTAATTTAATGCCTAGGAAAACACAACAGAAATAATAGATACGTATAAAAATCACAACGTATCAGGGGGTTTTCCACTCAAAAAAGTCAACATGTTCTTTGCCCGATCAAAGTCCCTCCCTTTTTTAAAAGGCGGAGGGAGAAAGACAACAATTGCATTGGTGCCATCTTGACTTTTTTGACCTACTCAGATATCCTGGCTGTGCAAATCAGAATCAAATCAGAACTTCAGAAATTCTTTACCAAGTTGACCAGGATCCTTGTCACCATAGACTGGCTTCCTACAGGAGTTCAATTTGAATAATTAGATTGCAGCTTTTGAAATTCAGTATGAAAATAATCTTATCCCAAGCTATGGAAAGCAAGGGTGCTAGGAAAGATGTCAATCATTGCATATTAGTAGATGGAGAAGGAAACCATAATGCCTATGCTTATTTTTCAGTATATGCCATATACATGGTTCTCATAAATAAAAACAGACTAATCCTGTAGCAAGAGTAGGATAGCCAAAAAGAATTTGTAGAGAAGAAGGAGAAACTGAGAGGGATATGTACATGTACATGGAAGTTGGAAGAATATTTCAGTAGAGAATATCCACATATAAAGCAACTTATTCTGTAGGTCACGGCTGTCAAACTGGCGGCCCACAGGCCGGATATGTCACGCACTGGTCACATCCACACCCTGTTTAGTGAAGGGAGGAAAAGTTGTGATACATTACCTGATTCTGCCATGACGATGTAAGTTTGACACCCCTGCCTGTAGGTGGACACAGTTAAGTGGATGTAGAGCCAGGTAAGGGACATATAAAGAACGGTTGCAGGAATTGGGTATGTCTAGTTTAATGAAAAGAAGAACTAGAGGTGACAATATCTATGGGATTGCCAAAAGAAGAGGAAGTCAAGCTATTCTCCAAAGCTTCTGAGGGCAGGTCAAGAAGCAATGGGTGGAAACTAATCAAGGAGAGAACCAATTAGAACTAAGGAGAAATTTCCTGACAGTTAGAACAATTAATCAGTGGAACAATTTGCCTCTAGAAGTTGTGGGTAGAAGTTTTTAAGAAGAGATTGTACCATTTCAGATTTTTCTGAAATGGTATAGAGCTGCCTGAGCAGGGGGTTGGACTAGAAGACTTCCAAAGTCCCTTACAAGGTCTGTTATTCTAGTCTGTTACCCCTTTTTTTTACATGTGTCCCACCCACTAGAAGCAAGACTTTCTGAGTATGGTTTTTACTTCTGTACTTCTTTGAAATTTTATTTCTGCCTACTAGTCCACAAAATAGTTCAAATTCATATTTAGCAAAATAAAAAAAAAGGAGAAAAGGGAAGGGAATTCTATTCCTCCCCTCCTCACCTAGAAATTTAGAGAGATGATTGGCTTTTAAATAAAGTATCAATCAATTTCATATGAAGTGAAGTTTCATTTCTTTGAATATAAATTTGAAAATGCTATGAATTTTTTTTTTAAATGAGCAATTCCTTTGTTGGTTGTTATTAGGAACATATTGGACTATTCATACCACTGAACATGGCAGCCTTTCTGATCTTGTTTCTCTTTCCCAAATGACAAATGAACGTGGCCTTCAAAATACTCTGGTTCCTTCCAAATGAGCAAAATGGAGTCATTTAGAAGAATGGAGAGTCCATTTGGAAAGAACTAACACATTCCAGTAGCCATTCTTTGTCATGGGCTTTACAATGCTTCCAAAAAAAAAAAATCTGTCCAAAAGAGGAATGTGAATTAACTGGTAGAATTTATGCACACAGAACTCTGGGCAGTCTTCCAAATGATGTACAATATTGGTTGGTTGAGCTCTCCAAAATTCCCTTTTGTGTGAAGATGGTAGTCTGGCATCGTTTGTGCAGTGAGACTCGGATCTTCTCAAATATTTTTCCCTGAATAGTGTTACATGTAAAGCTCACAATTTCTTTGTAGCGTAAGAGAGGCAGACGGAATGGTGATACAAAGCTACAGAAGAGGCCAATGCTTCAGCTCTTTGTTTGTTGGCATCTGAATTTCTCCCTCCCTTCTCTTCCCCCTGCAGCTGAGCACACCGATATCAAGCCATGGAGAAGTGCCATCAGTGTACAGTGAGGCCAAACTGGTGGCACATGTTTATCAGTCTGCCAAACAGCAGCTGTTCCGAGCATTTCAGAAGGCAGGCTTGGGCACTTGGGTGAAAAAACCCCCAGAGCAAGATCAATTTCTACACGTGGTGTGAATCATTTGGCATCTTGGTAACATGACCATATTGAAAGGACTGGAGGGAAGAGAAATACTCTACGGGAGTTGGAGAGACGTCATGTGAGACTCCGTTCAACCCAAGTCAGAACCTTGTATCTAAATGTGTTAGATATGAGATACATTCTGGTTAATGCACTGAACCTTTAGGAAACTGCTTTTACATACCCATCCCTTCTCAAGGATATACAAGCCCAGGTTACAAAAACGACCTTCACTGTTTGTTCCTTGTTTGTAGCACATTGCTGTAATTATCTAAGCAGCACCTGTATTCAGGCAACAGCAGGTTGCAAGTTGCGTCTGGCTGAAAAACAAACAAAACCATCAGCCCTCTGGTGTTCCTCTTCACCATTAGTGCAATAATTATCATAGGAGGACGAGAAGATTTTTCTAGGTTACAAACACATGCAAGAATTAGCATACATTGAAACACGGAAAGTTATGTCTCTGTGTCTCTCTGTATGGGTGTGAGAGAGAGGAAAGAGGTGGGATTTCAGACTAAAAGCCTATACAGTGGCACCCCAGAGCTTTAGAAAATATGCTCAGTACATCAAAACCAAGGGAATAGAAAAGCAAGTTATTGTTCCAAAGTTTAGATTAAAAGTTTCTGTGTATTCACTGCAGGGAGCATAATATTTCAGAAAGAAGCAAAGAAAAGCTTGCATGTCTTTACCTTGCATTTAGGAAATAAATGGTTCCAAGACTGATTGACACCAGAGCATGGCTATCTTGTTCTTGACACACAAGGGGTCTATCATGCAGCTGGTTGCACAAATATACAGCACGTGATGACTATCAGCTGCCATTTTGAAGGTCTCTGGTTAGGCTACAGAGCATCCTGCCTGCCACTGTCAAATGGCTCCATCCTCCTCTGAGTTCCAACTCATGGGAGGCAACTATAGTTCTGAGAATAATGAAGATAGTGTTAGTTTCTATAAATCAGAGATCTCCAAACTTGGCAACTTTAAGACTTGTGGAGGGAATTAAGACTTACGCTGACTGGGGAATTCTGAGAGTTGAAGTCCACAAGTCTTAAAAGTTGCCAAACTTAGAGACCCCCATTATAAATTGAAAACATTGTAGGAGACACAACAACAAGAAAAAATTGCAAAAGAGTTGAGAGGCAAAGATGGGTGGCTCTGGTTGGAATATGGCATGAAACAGAGAACAGGCAATGATCTGAAAACTCAGGTTGAGAGGAACTGGGGGAGTCAGTTTGAGTGGGAAAGGATTGGTAAAAGACAGAGCAGGGTTATGGAGGGCTGGGAGAAATGAGAGGACCACAAGGAGTTTGGTAGGGGTGCAATTCTGGACAAGACATCACATCCTGCACCAGATGGCCTCGGGTTGCATGCTTCTCAGAAACCTTTTTTTTTTTTTTGCACTCTAGTTAAAAGAGATACAGATGGGCCAAGTTGTTCCATTAGATGACTCCACACTTTAGGTTGGTTGAAAGCACATTACAGGAGACCTCCTAGATGCACATACCATATTAAAATCAATCTGCATTACATTTCATTTATTTGCTTGCTACTCATAATCAGAATAAAAAAAGGTATTAATTAGGGCGCTGAAATTCAGTATAGCTGTAAGCAACAACACCCCTTTTGTCTTTGCACAATCCTTAGCATTTGGATCTTCTGAAATCCTTATTACAATCTGGTCTAAGGCCAGCCAGCTCAAAAATCTGAAATTGCAGAAATTGGAGAAGAACATCGGTATTGCACAAATGCCAATGGAAAGCAATTCAGTTGTACATTTAAAACATTCTAATATCAATATAGTGTGAATTAGAAGATACAGCGGGAGGAATTGGCATATATTGATATTAGAAGAGTTCCAAATAGGATGCTAATTCTACTTTTACATGGTTTGCTCATATTCTTTTGCCTATCAAGCATGGTATGAAAGTTCTCTAATTTATGTGGACCAAAGAGGCAGGGTGAGCCTTTTTTGTCATGTTTGTCCACAAATCTGAATCTGTTGGCCTAGATTCTTCACGAGGGATAATTTGAGGCCTATCTAGACATTACAGATTCTTTAGAAGCACAATTCCTAACCTTGATAAGATCACTCTACTTCATAGTTATGATCAGTTTTCTAATATCTAGTAGACCTGAAGACAGCCTCAACCAGCACAATATACTATGAACAAGGCTTTCTCAGTTTCCTAGTTAGCACAGTTGTGCCAACTAAAGGCCTAACATTACTGTCACCATCCAACTTTCTCCTTGAGTGATTGAGGTCCGAATCCTGGCATTATTTTTAAATATCCTAAACAGTCCTCCATTGCTGCCCTCAATCAAATTATATGTTTAGAGCATTGTTGTGAAATGGGGGAAAAAAACCTAATTCACCTTTCCAATTGGATGTTCTTCAAATGTGTTGGACTGCAAACATCAACTTCATTTAACACTGTGTAGTCCAGCATCACCAGGTTGGACTGGTGATATCTTAAGTGATTGGTATGATATTCACCTGATGTAGATGTTATGGTATTTAGGATGCCCAAGAAGTTATAGAAAATCCAAGAACCTCCAGAATTAGTCTCTACCCAAATGGTAGTTCTTTTTTTGTTGTTGTTGTTCCACATGACAGGATGTGCGGGTGTAGCGTTATTGTTTCTAACTTTTAGTTTTCATGAATTGTGTATATATGAACGTGCTGTTCCTGATCTGTCTTGGTGTATCTTCTTAGAGCTATCCAACCGATTTATGTCTCATACACAAGAGCAGAGTTCATTCTCGCACTTGTTGCATGAGAGTTCTCCCCTAGAACTCCCTTGATGCTACCCGTTTTCTGCAGATAAAGTTAGATGCTCTGTATATAAGGTCTTGAGAGCCATACTGAGTTAATACATTTGTTTATTAATGTCACAGGATAGGACTAGCTGCTGTATTTTAATGATTTTTTTAAGGTGATAAATTACAAGATGTAGCTATAGTGTCTGTACAAATACAATTATTGTGATCAACTAGAAATTTTAATTAGATTTACAAAAGGAACACTCCCCTTGCAGAAATGTGTTGAACAAATAATACATTCCATGTTAACTACCAAAAAAACCTATTTAGAGTAGAGATAGTAGAAAATACAAATTCAACATGATAGGAATTTTTAAAAAGGCTTTGGGATGATAACAAGTGCTTAATTTTGAAACTGAGATTTTCCATTAGACCTTGAGCAAGCTTCTCCATGGACATCTCTTCCATCCAACTTGAAAAAGAAGATATACTTTAAGTTTCCTAAAAGTATAAACACTCTCATCAAGCAAAAGGAAGCACTAGTTCCAGAATTATATTTTGTTCCAAGAAAGCCTTTGAATTCCCTAAGATTTTTGTACATAGTCTCAGATTGTTAAAATTTTCAACACTCTGTGTGGACATGTGCTCAGCTCTAGAAAAGTAGACAAGAGTTGGGGGACATCCTGTGAAAAGGAATGGCAGAAAGCATCCAGACAATTTGCTTTTATAAGGGGATGTTTAATGACTGACTATTTTCCTAGTGGCCATGTTGTGAGAACGCCCACAGAGGCACTTTCTCAAATTTTCAAAAAAATACTCATAAATCCCAAAGAATTGGAGAAAGGAGAGAATAGTTTCAGGAAGAATCCAGTGAAAGTTAAGTTCCTCTAAAATTTAGAGCAAAATTTAAATTTTGCTGAAACTAATGGAATTTCATATTTTTTGTCCTCTACTTATCCATGTGCAAACTCATCCGTGTTTGTTTGGAAGTAAACTCTATTGGCTTGAGTGCTTCTGATTTAAATGGGAGATAAGATTGTATGAAATCTCATCGTGAAGAGCATGTTTTCAAAAATTTCCAGGTTCAGAATGCATTTGGATGTTTGGAGCTATTTTCCCTTTCAGCTCTATTATGATTGATGATTGATTGATTGTCTATTGCCCCACTCCTCAATTTTCCCTGCTATGAAAATAGACATTTTTGTTAACTTATTAATTTTGGAAATACAGGATGTTTTTGATCAATCTCATACATTCTTATGAGGTCCAAACCATTACATTATCTTTTTTTTCCCCATAAGACTCAAACACATAAAAAGAAGCTCCCATTGTATGTGGGGTAGCTACTTAGAAAAGATTGCCTTCTCACTAAAAACTCTGCCTGGGAGACACAATAGCTCAGTGGAACCTACCTCATGGGTTGTTGTAAGATTAAAATGAGAACAGATACATCAAGGGTCTTCAAACTTGGCAAGTTTAAGACTTGTGGAGTCTCAGATCTCCTGAGTGAACATGACTGGAGGAGGAATTGTGGGAGTTAAAGTCCACAAGCCTTAAAGCTGTCAAGTTTGAAGACTCTTGCTCTAGACCAATGGTTTCAAACTTGGCAAGTTTAAGACTTGTGGACTTCAACTCCCAGAATTCCTGAGCTAAATAACTGGAGAAAGAATTCTGGGAGTTGAAGTCCACAAGTCTTAAAGCTGTTACATTTGAAGACCCCTGGGATACATGAATCCTGAATGAGAAGGTAACCTTTGGAGGAAAGTTAGATTAATAATAACATCTCTGCAACTTGGTTTTCTGTTTCAGTATGTGGGCCAAAGCTGCTAATAGATCACATTAAAGTGCCATTTTACTAACAGGGTGGTTTTTCCGAAGTTATCTTTATAGTTGAAAAAAATATGTAATGCTTTCTTAGAATTTCCCTATCAGTACAGCATTCCTCTTCCATATATGAAATAAACTTGTGGAGTTTCACAGAAATACATGGCATTTCCTGTGAAGACATGTCTCTGCCCCTTCCATTCTTGCAAACTGGCGAAAGCCCCAGATCCCATTCATGCAAGAGAATTCCTTGCTAACTTCCATCAGAAGTTTTGTGAACTGCCTTACATGAGGCCTGAGGACCAATAAGGCTGTTCATTTTGTACTCTGAAATCTTGGTTCAGCACAAACTCCATGCTTGCTACTTAATTACCCAGATTCCCATACAACTTTTGAACCATTTTCTTAAACTCCTAATCATTGTTGTCAGACTAATGATGATGGTTCTTTGGGGAACCTTTAATACTACCTAATACTTAGCAAATAAGTTGTCTATTAAAGAGCTCTGGATGATGATAATGATGATAATGTTTTTATCTTACTCTTTGCTTATACAAGCACTTTTGTTGTTTTAGGAGTGACCAGTTCACCCAATCCACCAGTTAAAGACAATATAGACTCAACAAAGAAAACAAGAATTATGGCAGAGGTTTCTTACACTGTTAACTTGACCATGGAAAGTATTGGATAATTCCATGGAAAACCCTGAAAATGTTGGTTTTGTCCTTTCAGAATTTGAGTTCAAAGTCCAAAGCTCATGCAATAGCCCAACATTTTGTAATGAAGCTTCTTCCCAATTGTACATCCACATTTCCAACACAGGAGAGAATGGCGCTGCACTAGGAATTCAAAGAGAAGACAGTGTATATATAGTGAGCATGGATGAATGGCAATATGGTACGAATGGATGTACATTTGTAAGATTTGTACAAACAAAAATAACAATTTCCAAGTGTGAATTTGCTGCTAAATTCTGTAAATTGCACTTCAGTGATACCTGATAAGTGAATGTTTCTGTTATAAGTGAATAAAATGCCTAGAAAAGATATCTGTGTGTTTGCTGGTTTTGCTTTCCTCTCTTTGAAAAAGGCATATAAATGTCTCTTTGAAATAGAAAATTTCCACAGATTGGATGGGTTTCTCTGAATTTCACCAAAGTGGGAATTTTAGGAATGATAATAAGACTGCTGTGAAAAAGGTCTTATGAAGTCCTAGTTATGAGAAGACACAGGTAGAGAAGTTATGATTCAATGGTCTCATCCATACAGCCTCTTTTATCAACACCAAAATTTTCCTTCTTTGTTTATTTGTTTGATGGACTTTAGGGTCCTGTAATAATTAATGACTAAGTGCCATCCATTTCAAAATATTGAATTAGGTTAGAATATAAAATAGACATAAGAACAATCTATGCATCATTTCTGAAGACATAGTCTCACAATGTCATGATACCAGCTTATTACGAAGACAAGCTGAAGGCAGATCCACGAGAAAATGCAAAACTATCTCCTATGCAAAGATTCTAATTTGCAAGTAGGAGGAGCCTAAAGGATATCAGCAACCAATAAGGATCTACCTAGCTTGCCACAGGACCACCCCTCTTATCTGGCCCCTGGTACTCCGTGCTTCCATGGACATTTCTCCTTTGTCTATAAAAGAGAACAGAACTAGCTCAGCAACCAGAATGTCCTTGTGCGTTTTTCTCCTCTCCAACACATAACAAATAGGAATAAGAGAAGCAAGAGAAGCAAGCAAAGAGAAGATCCAGACAGATACATGCATCATCTGTTGGATTCCCAATGTTTGGTGGTATGATTGTCCATTGATTTTAATAGATCTGCTTGTGGGGGAGGATCTACAAGGAAAAGTTGAGAAGGATTGAAAGACTCCTGATAATTAAAAAAAAACTCCTTCCAAACTGCCATTCCACACAATTTTCAATCCACCCTCAATTAAAGGGATTGTGTTTGTTCTCCTGCCACATCAAGTAATTAGAAAAGACATTAGTTTTGAATCCCAAACCAAGTTAGTGGAAGTTTGATTCCCTTTCCTTTATTTAAATAATAATGTGGTTTGGCTAAGTTTCCTTTATTAGTACAATTTTATCCTAAGCAGCACATATACCTGGAGTGAGTAGCCAGAAGTAAAACCCAATTGTACAACAGCAGTGAACTCTGTCCAAAGAGCTTGGTAAAAAAATTACTTCAAACTAAAATCAAACAAAACAATCATTCTTGGTAGGGAAGGGCAAGAGAAGGGAGCAAGAGAGACAGAGAAATGAGTTTGCTCCATTTTATCATCTTTTAACATTCAAAGGGGCAAAAAGAAAAATTAGACTAATTTTAGTCATTGTCATAAAAATGGTTGACGATTGATGGTTTCAGAGGCTACATGAATGCACTTTTTTCATTCTTCCATTCCTTTTCAAGGAAATTGCTTACTAAGAAATGTTTCACACTGCATAGCATGATCTGAACAGTTCTTCTATGGATACTATTTGGTTTATTTTGGTCTTCAGGTCTCCAATTTAGTTCTGGTGGGCTCAAATCTCTGCCTGCTGCCTTGGCACCCAGCCCTAGATGCCACATCCCACTTGAGTTTTCTTTAAACATGTTTACTTTTAACAATCGGGAGGGAAAGCAACATGCTACATAGCTACAAAGCAAAACAGCCAGTTTAAATACCTGCTCTTTCAAGGATGACATCTGACTACCATCTTAAAAGCAGGATTAAAAAATAGAAATGACAAAAGAAATACTCTGTTTCCCCAAAAATACAACCTACCCTAAATCCTAGCTTGATTTTTCCATGTGCGCCCAATATAAACCCTACCCCCAAAAATAAGCCCTAATGAAGATCCCACCCACTCCAGAGTGCAGGGGTAAAAATTAAGCTAGGTAAGGATGTGGGGTGGAGCTGCCCTACTACTTACCTCTGGACAGTTGTAGCTAGGCCTCGCACACCCCGACATCTGCCTTGCCGGTCCATTTCTTCTGCAGCTGGCAAGGCTGGCAAGGCCTCTGTAGCTGATAACAAAGCTCCAGATCAATCCAGAGCTCTGTTATCGGCTGCAGAGGGCTTCAGGAAAGCCTTGCCAGCCATAGAATAAGAGGTTCCTGAAGGTCTCTGACCGCGAAAAGGAGGCCGGGGCTGACATGCGCAAGTGAGGTTAGTTAGGGGATGACATCCCCCCCCCGAAATAAGACCTGGTACCTGGGTCTTATTTTCAGGAAAACATGATATGTCCCAGGCCTTTGTTCAGTAATAGTTCTACCTGCACATTAAAAGGATAAAAGTAAAATGGGAGAATAGATGTTGATAGGAAAAACAGATAAACTAAACAGTTTCTGATTGATGTGAGAGAAGAAATATTCTTGCACTAAAATCTGTTTGACAGTGGTGGAACCAGTGAACTAGCAGTAGTGAGCTTCTGTTCACTAAATTTGGGGTGCCTCTATTCAGATTTCTGCATGAAGTGAGAAGTGGGTAGTTGATGACTTAATTAGCCCTCTTTTTGAATCTGCAAAAAAAGCATATTTGGGGACTGGCCTTGTTCCTGAAGAGCTGCTTTTTTGTGAGAATGTTCATAGCAGTTTTTGAAAATCTCAGGTATTCTCATCACCCAAAAGAATAAGTACCCTAGGTGTAGTGCTTCTATCTTCCAAACACACCAGAAAAAAGAACCATTTTTTTCATAATTTGGAGCAATTCACTATGGATTACCATAATTCATTAGTTGGCAATAAGATCTAAAACAATAATATGCCACCAGGCTTGAAATTTTGGACCTTGACAACTTAGAACTACGCCACCTACGGTCCGACCTAAGCTTGGTACAAAAATTGTCTGCTACATGTCAATGACTACTCCAGCTTCAACCACAATAACACATGGGCAAACAATAGATACAAACTCAAAGTAAACAGCTCCAAACTCGATTGCAGAAAATACAACTTCAGCAACAGAGTGGTCAATGCCTGGAACTCACTTCCTGGCTCTGTTATTATATCCTCAACCTCCCAAAACTTTAACCTCAAACCATCTACTGTGGACCTCACACCATTCCTAAGAGGTCTGTAAGGGGGTTTCCTACTGTTCCCATTTATTCATACTCATTTATTATGTATATACTTATACCCGTTTATACTTATATGTTTATACGTTATGTTCATACATACTCATTTTCTCATACATGCTTAACAAACTAAAATAAATAAATAAGGTGAATAGCAAAGAGCTTGAAAATAAGTGGTCCATTGGAATAACAATTTACAAATGCCAACTTCTAACTCTCACCAAAAAGTGAGACGTTCTCAACTTATTACACTCTACTGACTGAAGAAAGAGATTCTCCATCTTACGTTCTGCAGCCAATAGAGTTCTGCATCAGTGGTTTTCTAGTTCTTGCAATAACTAGAGTTGTGTCTTGAATCACTGCTTGTGAAGCTCTTAGTTTCATGGTGGTGGCCTGACATAGCACCTGTTCACAGAAAAAGCCCATGCACATGATTATAGCATCAGATATACTGTACATATACAGGTGCCATATGAATGTAGCTATCATGGGGAAAAAATGGTAAGGCAGTGAAATTAACGTTCAGGTTAGTCTCTCCTCATCTACATCCTGTTTAAAAATATAACTAGACTTTAGGTAACAAGGTACACTTTGTTTCTCCTACAGAAAAATATAAACAAGGGGATTAAAAGAAGAGGCTATTTTCTTTTCTTTTTACAATTCTGTAATCCCTTTTATTGGGATGCAGTTGGGCAAGACTCAGCCTTCCATCCTCTCGGGGTAGGTAAATTGAGGACCCAAGATTGTTGGGGGCAATAAGCTGATTTTGTAAAAATGCCGCTTGGGGGGGCCAAAAGCCTTAGTAATAAGCAGGCATATACAATGGAATGAAGGCTATTGCCGAGCACTTAGCATGGTGCTCCATAGACTGTAAGCCGTCCTGAGTCTCTGGAGAAGGGCAGCATATAAATGTAATTTAAAAAAAAAACTTTTATGGACCTGAGAGTTTACTGGCTGGATGCCCTTCCTGATGCCTACCTGGAGTTCACAGCAGATATTTTCTCTTTGCACTCTGATAGAGAAATATTGGTCTCTGCCTAAGATTGAAGTCTTAACCTTCCAAGTGGGAGGCAAGTGTCTTCACCTCTAGGCTACCACACTGCTCTAAGAGAAGAGGCTATCTTCTAGGGTAAATGAAATGTGACAGTCTGTTCTGTGGCGTCTTTGATGCTCTCTGAGCTTAATAGTTTTCTTGCAGACATTTCATTACCCAACTAGGCAGTGGTGGGATTCAAAAAAATTTACTACCAATTCTGTGGGCGTGGCTTGGTGGGCATAGCTTGGTTGGTGTAGCAGGGGAAGGATACTGCAAAATCCCATTTCCTCCCCACCCCACTAACCTGATTTCCAGCTCCGTTCTCCTGTGCAGGGCAATGTAAAAGACCCAGCCGATCAGCTGGGACTCGGGAGGCAGGTGGGGGCAGGGCCAATCAGAGGTGGTATTTGCCTGTTCTCTGAACTACTCAAATTTTATGCTACTGGTTCTCCAGAACTGTTCAGAACCTGCTGACTACCACCTCTGCAACTAGGTAATATCATCTGTATTAGAAGGGAGTGGGAGTTGCAATTTAATCATAAAACAGAGGGCCAAATATTTTTCATTTCCATAGCTGATATGGATTACAAATAGATTTCCAGGGACCAAATTTGCAGCTTGATCATAGAACTATTACACGTGTATACTTTCCTGAAGAAATTCATGACATACCATGTCTCCCATTGAAATAGATGCTTTTTAATCCTGCATTAACAGGTGTGTGCGTGTGTGTGTGCGTGCGCATGCATTTACAGTGGAAGTGTACATTTGTTAAAGATCTCTTCTTCTCTTCAGAAGGCAAAAGACATGCTTTGTGTTAGCCAAACAATACCAAGCAGCCTATCAAAACATCTGCCTCTGTTAAGATTACTTAGCAATTACAGCAAGGGCCATGATGGCTCAGCAGTTAAAGTCACTGAGCCTGTCATCTGGAAAACTGACAGCCTGGGTTCAAGATCCTAGCGCTGAGTGATGGGGTGAGCTCCCATTATTCACCCCAGCTCCCTGTCCACCTAGCAGTTCGAAAGCATGCAAATGCAAATAGATAAATAGGTACCACTTCGGTGAGAAAGTAACATTCCATGAAACTCAGCATAAAGTCATGCTGGCCACGTGACCATGGAAACATCTTTGAACAATGTTGGCTTCCTCTGCTGGGAAACAGAAATGAGCAACAAGCCTTAGAGTTGGCCACGAGTAGAAAGGGAAAGCTTTAGCTAGCAATTACAAAGTTGGGTGCATGTGCAGGAAGTATTTTGCACCATTTTAGACTTTTTGATGATTAATTGGGCCTTGGTGGTGCAGGCTGTTAATCATCTAGCACTTAGCTCAATTGCCTGCAATTAATGCAGGTTCGAATCCCACCAGGCTCAAGATTGACTCAGCCTTCCATCCTCTCGGGGTAGGTAAATTGAGGACCCAAGATTGTTGGGGGCAATAAGCTGTAAAAATGCCGCTTGGGAGGGCCAAAAAGCCCTAGTAATAAGCAGGCATATACAATGGAATGAAGGCTATTGCCGAGCACTTAGCATGGTGCTCCATAGACTGTAAGCCACCCTGAGTCTACGGAGAAAGGCGGAATATAAATGTAATAAATAAATAAAAATAAATAAATAAATGATTCCAAACTTGCCAACTTATTCAGCATTATTGCTGAAACAATATTATTCCAGAAAAATGCAGCAGAATTAAATAATCATGTGTTGTAATTATGTGCAAGAACTATGAGTTTATGACACCTAGGTCAAATCTGGAGGACCAATCAACTCGGGAGATTATTGCTGCCCCAATAGGCTGCTTGGACTGCTTGTTTTGGAGAGTTCCAGTTACAAGATTACAAATGTTCTTCTTATCCCGAAATATGGATCACTTGAAGCTATGCTTATAAGACAACATTACTGGGAGCAATCAGTTCCTGAGCCTTTAATAAATAACAGTAAAATAATAAAGAATCCACAGTTTAAAATTGTGTAAATAAATATTTTTATAGGCAGAATAACTAACTTGTTAAACATTGTTGCAGGGGTGGTATAACATCTCTTGAGGAAGATTTTGCACAAGTTTCCCTTTATGTTTTTATAAGCAAGATGATAAAATACATATCTGTAAAGTTGATTTTTTTTTTAACCTGTTGATGTAGCATGTTTAAAGAATTGCTCTTTTTCGATTTGGAGAAGCAATTTAAACGTCCTTTGCTTAGATTGTTTTGACTGGTCAAGGTTGTATCTTCTTATGCTGCCCTTCTGTCCTTCTCATACAAATCATGCCACAAGTATCTCTTTGGGTTTGTCATTGAATATAAAAACAGAAAATGTTGCTTTAGAACAGTGGTGGGATGTTTTTACTACTGGTTCTGTGGGCGTGGCTTGGTGGGCGTGGCAGGGGAAGGATACTGTAAAATCTCCAGTCAGAGGTGGTATTTGCCAGTTCTGAACTATTCAAAATTTCTGCTACGGTTCTCCAGAACTGGTCAGAACATGCTGAATACCACCTCTGCTTCAGCAGTGGCTAAAGTCTAAGCAAGCAATTGACTAACAAGGTTGCTGCCCAGATATCTATCTTATAGTTGAATTTTGGATATTTGCTTTGATGTTAGCAATGAGGAGAAAGAAGTGAGGGATGCCACAACTGTGGACAGATTATCAACCAGAAGAGAATAGTAGGTTTGGAGTGAAAACTGGACCATTTATGGTGATCTGGTGCTTCCAGCCTGTGACCTCTCTGCTGTGGGTAATCTCAGCAGGTAACTGATACAGTAGTCTTTGACTTTCAACTATTCATTTAGTGGCCATTCAAAGTTGCAAAACATTGAAAAAAGTGACTTGCTACTTATGACCATTGCAGCATTCCCACCATCATGTGATCAACATTTGGGCAACCGACATGTATTTATGATGGTTTTGCAGTACCCTGGGATCATGTGAGCACTGTTTGCAACCTTTCCAGCCAGCTTCCAACAAGCCTAGTCAATGAGGAAAAGCTACATCCGCTTAAGGACAGTGTGATTCAGAAGAACAGAGTTCTTCTAGTCTATCCCCTTGCTCAACCAGGAGACCCTGTACCATTCCAGACTATCCAAGTCTCTTCTAAAACCCTCCAGTGTTGGAGCATCCACAACTTCTGAAGGCAAACTGTTCCACTTAACAATTGCAAAGGATCACTTAACAATTTTGGGGTGGGAAAAAGTCATAAAATCAGCTGCAACTCACTTATCAACCCCTATGCTTAGGCAATGGATTTCTGATCCTAACAGCAGTCATAAGTCAAGGACCATCTGTGTCCTCTGATTCTTCTGAGGGTTTCTCCAGTTCTGAGCTATCATGCCAGCTTAGATTCACACATATCATTTGGGTTAGAAAGACCTTAGAAAGGCCTTGGGAGAGATAGAAATGCTAAAAAAGCTACAGCAGAGAAGGGAAAAGACCTTACAATCCACCCTTCAACTAAGCATTCTTAGTCCTTCCCTACAAGCAGGCTTTCATCTAGGACTCTCCTATTTCCTCCAGCATGGAACTAAGCCACCCAATCCAAGTGGCCTCTTCAAATTAAATTTCCTTCTCTACTCATCACCAAGATGCTGCTGCCTTCTGTTTGTTGAAGGGCCAAAACATACTGTTTCTCCTCAGCATGGCTGCACAGCAACTGCAATTCCTTATTTTGTTTGGTTTTCCTCCTTCTATCTCTTTCTCCTTCCTTTCCTTTCCTTTTAAAGGAAGTTAAATAGCCAAACAAGACATTTGGATAGAACATACGGAGGACTTCTGTGTTTCCAATTCTCATTTCTTGAAAGATAAACACCAGATTTCTATCTAAACGGCTCTTTACAGGCAGGCAGGCAGCCACACCTGCTGACTTGCATTGGTGCATGTGTATTGCCACATTAATTGTGATGCAGAGAGCACATTCTGGCGCCTTCTTTGTCACAGCACTTGCCTTCTGGAACAACTTCTCTCTGGAAATGTGTTGGCCCCTTGCCCTGACCTTGGACAAAAAAGTTGTTTAAAACTTAGGTCTTCTTCCAGGAATCAGCTAACACCCTCCCCATCTCTTTCAAGGGGATTCAGATCCATCAAATTGCTTTCTTCCTTCCCAAGAGATGCAATGGAGTCAGACAGCCTTCTAAATTTAAAAAAGAAAGAACCTGGAAAGTATAGTTAATGGTTGACACTAATGAAAAATTCATGGGACAAGAGGAGATTTAGGAGAACCAAGAGTATATTATGTTGGTTCTGAGGAATTAAGTCACAAACAAAATAAATTTGACAACTCATGAACTCAGTAGCTTGCTTTCTGGGATCTACTATTCTTATCCAATCCAGGGGTTTTTGCACTTTTTCAGCCCCAGAACAAAATTCTCTCAACAAAAGTTAACACTCTAGTGACAGAAATATGGCTGCATTCTAGTGAAAACATGCACTGAAGCTCCTGTGAGTAACCAAGATCCCTTGGGAGTCCGATATTCCCTCACAGCCAACCCTGGTGAAGCAGCCTCAGCCAGCTCCCGCAGCCTTCCTCAACAGCCATAACCTTCCATCCCCAAGCCCCTGAGAAGCGCAATTCCCCGGTGGCAGGGCAGAGCAATTTCCCAGAGGCAGGGCCATTGGACAAACTCCCACAACCTCCCCAGCAGCTCTAACGCTTGAGCCCCAAGCCCCGGTGGAGCGCAAATACCAGGAGGTAATTAAAGAGCCAGGAGCAATTAGAGAGCCAAGCCGGAGCACAGCCATCCCCACTCAGCTTTCCAAGCCCCAGATAAATACAATTCCCTGGAGGCAGCCACAAAGCCAAGACACAACGGACTTACAGTCAGCCAGTCTAAATCCCAGCAAGAAAAACCTTTTTGTTGTTGTTACCAGGAAACAATCTTGCTAGAAAATAATTCCTACAATTCTCTATCTTACCAAACAATCTCTCACCAACCTGTGCCTCACCAGGAAACAATTACTTAGTAGTCATTAAAACAATAAAAGAAAAGAAAACCTTTCTTTACCCAAGCCAAGAGCATCAAACTTGCACTGTCATGTGATGTATCAGGACTTTTCCCCACCTTCGCTAAACCTGGGGGGTTCATGGCCAGCACATGATGCATCTGGCCCATAGGTCAGGAGTTTGACAGCCCTGGCCTAAGCTCAGTGTTTCTTGGCAATTTTAAAACATGTGAACTTCAACTTCCAAAATTCTCCAGGTTTAAGACATGGACTTCAACTCCCAGAATTCTCTAGCTTTAAGCATGTGGGCCTCGCTCTCAGAATTCTCTAGCCAGCAAGTTGCAATGATTAAGAAACACTGCATTAATTTCTCATGGCAACTCATAAAGTTCTCAGAGAATTCTAAAGTTCCTCGAAGTGTATTCCTATTTCATAACACAAGAACAAGCAACTTTTTTGATTGGGGCGGGGAGGGGTGTTTGCAGTATTTCTCAGGAACATAAAATATTGGCCACAAGCTTCTACAACAAGCTTCTATCCACCTTACTAGGCTAACCAAATGAGGATATTCAACAGTAGTAAAATTGCTAAAGCACTTTTATTGAGATTGGCTATAATGAAAGAATCTTGCAAGTTTGGTTTTGCTACACTTTCTTCTTTTCCTTGTGCTTCAGGGTTTCTGAATATTATTTCACTGCTCTGGACTTTAAAAAATCAGCCCCTTACCAAGATAACAATTTTGTCTTAAATCCAGCAAGATCATTTTTCTTACTTTCTATAGACTCACAGATAGTCCTCAACTTACAACCACAGTTGTGGCCAAAATTTCTGTTGCTAAGTGAAAATTTCATTTAAGTGAACTTTGCCCCATTTTTACAACTTTTCTTGCCATAGTGGATAAGTGAGTTAAGTTTTAAATTAGCAATGTTATTATTATGTGAATCTGGCTTCCCCATTGACTTCGCTTACCAGAAAGTCGCAAAAGTTGATTGCATGATGTTGAGACACTGCAACTGTCATAAATACATGTGAATTTTGACCACATGAGCATGAAGATACTGCAATAGTTGTAAGTGTGGAAAATGGTCACAAGTAACTTTTTCCAGTGCTGTTGCAACTTCAAACTTTCACTAAAGAATTGTTGTAATCGGACACTTGTATAGCAGTGATGTGGTGGCATCATGAAAGGAAGAACAATAGAAATTATTTGATATTTTCATTATTTAGTAAAGTCAAAACCAATATTGCATTAGCCTTGGGGCAAGTTTAATTGACCATTCATTATAAAGTGTTATTTTTAAAATAATAATAAAATTAAACACTCCAAAAATTATACCTCTAAGAAATATAATTGTACTGCAATTTTCAGATCTTTGATCTTTGTGTCCCAGTCCATATGCATGGATTGGTGATTGTTAGTGCATATGTAGGGTAGTCCATGTTACATAGGGGGAAACATTTATCCCATCATCAATTTGTACTTCTGATCATCTAAACCATGTTTGTCTGTAGTGAATGGTAAAAAAAAAAAGCCAAGATACGATGTGATTGAAGCTTTGTCCATTATATATGTAATCCTTAAAGCATATTTCTGTACCATCCCTACCCTACTTTGGCTGCTTATAAAAAAAGATGATATAACATAAAACATTCCAGATAAGGAATAAAGATAGGAAAAATAAAAACCATGTGATATGCAACATAAACAGCATATAAATACATAAGACTAAAGATGGGAACATTCATCTCGTATACTTTGGATAGCATAAAACAGGCATACCATTGCTTGCCTTGTTGTTATTGCCACCATGGACATTTCTGCATCTAACATTTGATGTTTGTATCAGAAGTGGTATTCAGCAGATTCTGACAGTTCTGGACATTTTGAGTAGTTCAAAGAACCGGCAAACACCACCTCTGACTTGAGATTTTACAATATCTTTCCCCTGCCACACCCACAGAACCGGTGTTTTAAAAGATTGAATCCCACCACTGGTATGTATATGTGTGTTTGGGTCTGTGTGTAATAATCCAAATGGTTGCCTTAACTGCACCATACAGGACTGGTCCATAGTTACATAGATCACAAACCAAGGTTAATACTAAACATGTTCCATATTGTGGAAATATGATTGCCAGGTTTTAACCAATGGGTTAAGCAATAGGAGTGCATCAGCCCTAACCATCACTACTTCTTGAATGTCCATTAGAAGTTTCCACCACCCAAACAAATGGCAGATCTTCCCCCCCCCACACACATCAGGAGCACAAAAAGCCATATTCTTTAAAAGGTAAATGTAGCTTTGCTACATTTATTAGCATCTGTGAAGCTGCCAATAAAAGCTTGCAGTCCACCAATGTGCAAAACCTGTCGGCCGGAGGCTCTGTGAGATAACTAATGCAGCTTTCAGAGAATGGGGATTAAGAAATGCTGACTTCCCTCAGCTGAAATGGTTCTGCATGAATAACCTATTTGTGCCAGCTTCCAGGTAATTAAATCCCTCATTCAGGGCCGTGGATGTTCCTTTTTATCACCTCCCCGAATCCAACCATTTCCATTTGGCTGTCTCAAAGGTTGTGTCCTCCCCAATACCACCATCTAAAAGCATACATTATTTCATCACTTGCGCTGGTGAACTGTCAAGCTGTAAGCACATTTAGTGAACTCCAAAGTAGAAAAGGTGCTGTTGCTAAAATCACGTTAAGGTACCAAGTTCTGGAGTCACATTTCAAAAGAGGAATTCTGAAATTGGGAGATGGCAATTTTGAGCTAGATATTCCCCTTCAACAGAATTCAAGTTCACCAAACTACCCTCTTTCCCCTTCAGATTCAGACACTTCACCAAGATTGGAGCATAACCCTAATAAAATTGAAAATCACCAAGCGAGATTTAAGGTTGCATATTGTTATTTAAATGACCTATTGGAAGAAATATCCATCTGGTTCAATTCCATGCCAGGAGAAAGGCACTGGAGACAAAATGGAGGCTGGAGGCTGATTGGAAAGATGGTTTAATGATGAAGCAGAAGTACATAGGTGGTTCTGAGCAGCTGACCACATGGAGTTGAGAGTGGGCTTTTTTAATATCTTCTCTTGAGCTTTGCACGAGCTTCCTGTTCCTGTGCAAGAACATGTATTCTACTGGCTGTTGTAGGGGTTATGTAGGGGTCATAGCCAGTGGCGGGATTCAGCCAGTTCGCACCGCTTCGGGGGAACCGGTTGTTAGCTTTCTGAGCAGTTTGGTGAACTGGTTGTTGGAAGAAATCAACAGGGCAGAGAACCGGTTGTTAAATTATTTGAATCCCACCTCTGGTCATAGCTGGCTCTATAGGTTGTCTGAGCTCCCAGATTTGGTTGAAGTTTGAACTGCTGAGATGATGCAGTGAAAAAGTTTGTGTTAGGCAATTCCTATTATGGCTTAATGGCTTTTTTCCTATGTTGGATCTTGGGTGAGAGTATTTGCTTATTATGTCTCTCTTTATCTCTTAAGTGTGGACATCTGCTGTGGGCTATTAAGAAAGGTGGGGGCTGCTTTATGTCTCCAAGAGCAAATTTCTCCATTTCTCCCTTTAGAGAAATATAATATTCTGCCTTTTTTAATATTTCTCAAAATATTTCATTCTTCTAGAAGAGGGGTAGGTGCTAACTTTCTGCAGAGCAATGTTTTCATCACTGGCTTCTACCCTCCCCCCTCCCCCCCCCCCCCACTCTCTCTCTCTCTCTCTCTCTCTCTCTGCAATGAATACAAATGGATCTTCTTCCATAGTTCTCTTTCAGGCTTATGGTTGCATCAATGGAATAACAGTGGGAATCCAGGTGAAACTGTGTACCTCAGGCCAGATAACTGCTTGGAGTTCTTCAGGGCTGAATGTGATTTTTACATACTTGTGTGTAAATGTTGGAATTTGTGCACCTGCACGAAGGTGGAAGACCGCTGTCAAGCTCGAAGCATTGTTTGTAGAAAAACGTTTAGCTGGCAGCATTTTGAGTGACGGAAGGCCTTGAAGTCAGAGGAAACCCAACATCCAACTGTTCATTTAAGAGAGGCCTCAATGAAGTAAGCCCACTTGATTCGGGCACTGTCAGGAAAGCAGATAATTGAACATGCAACAGATTTG
Organism: Bungarus multicinctus; assembly: GCA_023653725.1. Taxonomy (NCBI): domain Eukaryota; kingdom Metazoa; phylum Chordata; class Lepidosauria; order Squamata; family Elapidae; genus Bungarus; species Bungarus multicinctus. Next base: position 13,960,519 of record CM042840.1, on the reverse strand, counting down.
GGCTTCAATTCTCATCCACTCTCAAGCAATTAAAATTTAATTGTTTTATAAACAAAATTTAATAAATCATCAGAGGCCTCTACAGGGCATGGGAGAAGAATGCAAAAAAGTCATGATGGCTGCCATGAAAGCTCATTGAAATATCTGTCTCTTTGAAGGGGGGCATTTCTATTGATTTTTTGGGTGGATGGTGTTATAGTTAACAACGTGCTTAAAGGAACACACTTACCTAGTTAGGCTAAATGAAGCACAGTTAATTGAGTTTAGCAGGGGTGTCAAGCTCAAGGCCCATGGGCTGGATCCAACCTGTGATGTGGTTGGATCCAGTCCGTGGGGCCATCCTGGTTTACCCAGTTGATGAAAGATCAACTGGCTTCAGCCTGGTCTACCCAATGTGAAAACATGCCAGCAGTTTGGGAAGTGGCATCAAACTAGCCACGCCTACCCAGTTGGCCATGTCCACCAAGTTGACCACATCCACCCCATCGGCCACACCCATCCAGGCCTCCCAAGGTCAACTACAGCCCTGATGTGGCCCTCAATGAAATTGAATTTGACGTCCCTGTTCTATAGATACAAATGCATACATCCAAAATATAAACCCAACATTTCCGTTTAAATTCTGCGATTGCATTTTTCATATTTCTGAAAATATATTTCAGAAATATATTTCTGAATATATTATTAATGCATAATAGCACAGACTATCTCCTATATCTTTTATTTTTTAAAAATAGCATTCATTCCAATGAAAAAAAAATCAAAAGAAATAATATGGAAAAGTATAAAGAAAAATAACATCTATCTCGCGGAGATCATTTCAAAAGTGCCTGCTGGATCTCATACACTCCAGTTGGCAATATCACGTGCTGAGACTTCTATAGCACTGAAAGTTATTGAAGATAATTTCAAAAAAAAATTAAAAAGTTTGGAGCATTTTATTTATTTATTTTATTAGGTTTCTATTCCCCTATTCTTCAGGGTGCCAGCGGCTTCCTCTCCCAACAAGTGAGGTGGGTTAGCTTAAGAGAGAGGACTGGCCCAAATGGCTGAGGGAAGATTAGAACCTGTGTCTCTTAGCATCATTCCAATGCTTTGTTAGCCCTGTGTGGCAGTGCAGATTAGAAGCACAGAGACAAATACCAGCTCTATATTTATTATAAGGTTGCTGTAAGTATTCCAGGGAACCTCCATTCCAATCAGTAACTGCGAGACAAGCATAATCTCAAAAGTACCTTTATTAGAATAGCACCTGGCACATCTGTGGAATTCCAAAACTAAAAGTTTCCCAGACTTCCCACAATGTCCCAAACTACAAACCATCCCCTTTTCTCTCATGATCACATCACATGAACCAATCTCAAAGTAAGTTCTTTTTTTCCTGCTCCACACTCTTTGATCTTGAACTAACAAAATAATTCTATTTTGTCTATTAAGAGTTACTCAATTAAAATCACCCCCCTCCCTCTTTCTCAAGCTATGTGGCAGCTATGAATAAGGATTCCAAAGCTGACAGTTCCATTAACAAAATCTTACAAGCAGAGGTGGTATTCAGAGGTGGCCAGTTCTGGAGAACCGGTAGTGGAAATTTTGAATAATTTGGAGAACCTGGAAGTACCACCTCTAGTTGGCCCTGCCCCCATCTCTTCTCTGCCTCCCGAGTCCCAGCTGATCGGCTGGATATTCTTTTGTTGCCCTGCACAGCAGAACAGAGCTGGAAAACAGGTTAGGAGGTGGGGATGAAATTGAGATTTTATAGTATCCTTCCCCTGGAGTGGGGTGGAAATGGAGATTTTGCAGTATCCTTCCCCTGCCATGCCCACCAAGCTACGCCCACCAAGCCACGCCACACCCACCAAGCTATGCCCACAGAACCAGTAGTAAAAAAATGTAAATACCACTGCTGCTTACAAGCCTAATGTTATTTCTCTAGTCCTCTTCTTTTACTCTCCAGAAAGCCGCAGAGGTTCTCTTCTGAAGTTCTTTAGCCCCTCTTCTTTTGTGGGTTGAGAAATCTTTTACATGTGAATTGTCCCATCTGCAGCTTTCTATCCTGTCTCTCAAAGTCATTCCCACACATCCATTCATACCTTCATCATTATAGTACCTCCTTATTCATTTATTTATTTATTTTTATTTATTAAACTTATATACCACCCTATTTCCCTAACAGGACTCAGGGCAGTGTATAGCTGCATTAAAATACAAAAAACAGTGCAAAATTAAAAGCTATTAAAAGACCAAATATAAGAGGCTGAGAGCTAAAAAATAGAGGGCTAAAAACTAAAAACCAGACGAAACTAAATTAAAAGTCCCTTAAAAACCCTAGGCCAGACCAGCTTGATGAAATAAATAAGTTTTTTTGAGTTAAAACCATTTCCTTAGTGACCCAAGCAAGTGACTTACAGCCGTTTTTCACACTTACCACTGTTGCAATGTTCACAAAGGTCATGTGATCAACATTCAGACACTTGACAATTGATTCATATTTATGACAATTGCAATGTCCCATTTATGGTTTATGTGATCACCTTTTACAACTTTCTGGTAAGCAAAGTCAATGGGAAACCAGATTCACTTAACAACCATATTACATATTAACTTAACAACTACTATGATTCACTTAACAACTATGGCAAGTAATAAAATGGGGCAAAACTCAATTATTGTCTTCCTTAGCAATGGAAATTTTGGGCTCAATTGTGGCCGTAAGTCAAGGACTATCTGTATACTTCCATGTTTGCTTACCATTCTTATTGGATTACTTTTTGTAATCTGCTTCAGATTTTTTAAAAATAATAATAATAAAGAAGGGTGGGATTGCTTTTTTGCAATTGGTCAGTAAAATTATTGTAATCTAGTCTTGCCCAACTTGGTGCATTTCATATAGATAAATAAATTATTTAATTAGATTTGTATACTAGCTATACCAACTGCCCAGAATCATTGGGGAGCATATAAATTTATTATGGCAGGTGAAAACAGTTACCAGATGTCTAGATTAGATCTGGCATTTTTATTCATCTATGAAGTCCTTCCCAAAAACTTGGAGTAGGCAAATATTGTTGTTTGATGGTGTTAAAGCAGTGATGGGATTCAAATTTTTTTACTACCAGTTGTTTGAGCGTGGAGGAGAAGGATACTGTAAAATCTCCAGTCAGAGGTGGTTATTTGCTGGTTCTCTGAACTACTCAAAATTTCCACTACCGGTTCTCCAGAACTGGTCAAAATCTACTAATACCACTTCTGTGTTAAAGAGAACTGCTCTTTTTTTGTTCCTTTTTGTTGTTGTTGTTGAAATTCCTGGGCAATTTCCTTTCTGTTCAGGTGGAAAGAGCTTGTTTTCAACTAGATGCTTTTGGACTTCATCAGCTACAGCCCCAATTAGCAATTTGAAAATTCTTGATAAGCAGATAATTGGAATCCTGCAACATTCACTATCTTTATTAATCTTTCATTCAGGAGTTATTCCCTTCTCCTGTTCCCCCACTCCCCAGTTACAACCTCATAAAGCCAATTGGGTTATGAAAGAATGATTGACCAAAAGCTTTCTATGGATCAGGCAGGATTTGAACCTGGCTCTCCTGGAGCCAGCCTAATACTTCACCAGTACACTACACTGGCTGTATAGATTAAAGGAACCATCTTAAAATATGAGAATGTATATTCCTCCCAGTTCCAATCCTTGCCATTTCAAGATCTGAAGCCCTGAAGAACTGGTGGTGATAGTAGATTGGGTAAGTTCTAGCCAAATACAAGGCTAGAACTCATCCAATCTATTATTGGATTTTAAATTTTTTATTTTTAATATTATTGGAAATGGATGGTTCAACGGTTAAAACTATTGAGCTTGACAACCCAGGTTCAAGACCCAAGCATTGAGTGAAAGGGAGAGCTCCCATCCCTTGGCTCAACTCCTGCCACCTAGCTGTTCGAAAGCATGCAAAATGTGACTAAATAGGCACTACTTTGGTGGGAAGGTTTCTGTGTGCCTTCACATATAGTTATGCTATCCCCATATTTCCACCAAAAAAGGCACCAGGTCTTATTTTCAGGGTGTGTCTTCCACTGATTCACCTCACTTGCATGGGACACTCCCGACCTCCTTTTTTGCTGTCAGAAGCCTTCAGGAACTTCTTCTGCAGCCGGCAGGGCCAGCAAGTCTTTCCTGAAAGCCTCTGCAGCTGATAACAAAGCTCTGGATCAATATGGAGCTCAGTTATTGGCTGCAGAGACCTTCAGGAAAGACTTGCCAGCTGTAGAAGAAATGGGCCAGCAAAACAGGTGTCAGGGTTTGCAAGGCCTGGCTTCAACTGTCCAAAAGTAATTAGGAAGGTATCCCCACTCTAGCTTAATTTTTATGCATGCACTATGGGGTGGGGTGGGTCTTAATTAGGGCTTATTTTGGGGTAGGGCTTATATTGGCCGCACATATAAAAATTAAGCTAGGACTTACTTTCAGGGGTTGTATTTTCAAGGAAACACGGTAGTCATCTGACCATGGAAATATCTTTTTAGACAACGCTCACTTCCTTGGCCAAGAAACAGGCATGAGCATCACCCCTTAGAATTGAACAAGAGAAACCTCTAAATATATGGAACACTCCTAGACCTTTTAATATCCCACATTTTTCTTCTTAAAATTGCCCACCATTGATTTGGGACCACTACATTCAGAATTCCCAGCCAGTTGGGCCAAAAATCTGAGAGCTATCATCCCAGATCATCTAGAGCCATGATCACCAAACTTTCTGGCTTCATAGATCTGCAGCAGCAATGGAGGTGGCAACAGTGGTGGGTTTGTGCGCACAACCTAAGTCCCACACAGGTGCAAATGAAGCTTCATGCACTTGCCCACCATTTGTACAGACTGATTCCCAATGGGCCCTGTATTGGTACCAGTCCACGGACCATGAGTTGGGGACTCCTGATCTAGAAAATTGTCTAATGGATCCCAGTTAGATCCATTGCCTAATAGGCTCAGGCTGAAAATTGAACATACCAAGGTGGAGATTGTAAACAAAAACTTTATTTAACAGGAAAAAGTGACAAGGAAAGTTTCTCTTAAATCCTGTGTATCTTGATGCCATGTCCCATGGTGGATTTTATACAGCAATTTATATCAGGTGTATGTCACAAGATCACAAAGTGATCTTGTACAGCAATTACTGCCCCCTTTACAGTAATCTTTATCATATTAAGCACAAATGCATCAAACATGTTCCGAACTTTTATTTGATGCATTAAACCTTTTCATTAAATTCTCTTTAATCTCTTCATTCAGGATCTGGCCTTCCAACAGTCTGAGCTGCACTGTTGTGCATATGACCTTGTTCCCTGGAATGCTTTATTCTTGCTCTGAGAATCTCAGTCTCTTTCATCAGAACAACAGATTGGAGAAGACCAGACTGCACCTTACAGTTTCTGGCTGAGAAGAAAAAAGCATGGGTGCTCAGACAGAACGGGTTGCTTGAGTCAATATGAAGAACTATAGGAAGACTTGAAGGGCAAAGCAGGCTGCATGCAGTTGCCAACAGTGTGAAGGTCTCTATACCGGAAATTAATTGCCAGCTGTTCCTGGAAGCTCACAATCACCTTTGTAACCTTCACGGTGCTCACCTCTTATTTTCTCCACCGTTCCTCGCTCTTGCTAGACATTTTCTTGGACATTGGCTGGAAGTAGCCTTGTGAACAAGCACATATTTTACAGCACAGCAAGTAAGTGTCAGAGTTACAGCTCACCTCAACTTGCCTGTCTTGAGCTATAGAGTTTTTGGTTTTGTGCTGCCTTTTATTTATTAGAGGGGCTGATTCTACCTTGTAGTAAGATAAAACCATGGAGCCTGAAGACAACAACTTCCTTAATGAAGAGAGATCCTAAGGTAAGGCACCTGTCCTGCACCTGTTAAAGTAATCTATTGCCTGCAAAGTTGATATAGAATACTTCCCAAAACAAGTACTGAAGTCAGACTCAGCTAACAGTCCAGTTGGATTCTGACTATGAAAGATAAGTGGCAGCCATTTTGATCTTGCTATGGAGGAGGAAAATGACTTGAGGAGAAACCTTTTCTGATAAGAGCATCAATCCACATGTATTCTGCTGGGCCCCTCCAGAAACTCAGCAGGATAGCAGAAACACATTTTGTTTCACAGAACAATAAAGATGAGATTCCAAAATTGTCTACTAGTAAGAAATTCAGAATTACAACTGGGATGAAATATACCATTTTAAAACAGTAAACCTAAAAAGCAGTTAAATATTTATAGCAATAGCAAGAGTATTTAGATCCAAAATAAAATGAAAAGTAGGCTGGTGCATCCAGACCTGTATGCAAACATAAAGATACACACACACACACACACAAACAGAAAGAAAGAGAGCATTCCACAAAGGTGGAAAACCACAGAAAAGGCCCCTTGTCACTGGTACCTGCATCACATTAAGAGTGTGACAAAACGATAGCCCATGTGTGATAAATACGTGATACAAATCCTGCCCTTATATATTTTTAAGTCTGAGAGTTACCATCACAATGTCAGATGGCGCCTTTCATAATCTGCTCCTTCTTGTAGAAACTCTTGCACCCACAAACCCAACAGACAGATATTGTCAAGCCCAAATCCAAGAAGGACACATGACATAGTTCTTCATTGTTTCACCCCACATAGACAAAATCTTGCCATACTGAGCACACTGTTTTATGTATCTACAGTATATGAAGTATTAGGAAGGTTCTGTCTGCACCCTCTTTCTCTCACATGTAATATCTAGACTGAGTTGTCTCTTGTTCCTCTGGAATGCTTTCTTGAGAGTCCATGTCACTATGTTCTATCACAGTTATTCTCTATAGAAGTATAGGTTCTATGATAGCTCTATTCTCAAAGCTACTTAACTGGAACAACATTAGTACATTTTTGGAACATCAAGAGTTGTTATATTATGTTGTTCTGAGCTAACTTCACAAAATCCATCACATTGTGGAAACATGGCTTACCTAGTCCCCAAAGAAAAAGAATTAGAGGGGGGAAATTAGAGGAACCACAGGCTGTTTCTTTCTCTTTTTTTTCCTTCTTTCCTTCTTTCTTTCTCTTTCTTTTTATTTCTTTCTTTCCTTCTTTCTTTCTTTCCTTCTTTCATTCCTACTTTCCTTCCTTCTTTTCTTCTTTCCTTCTTTCTTTCTTTAAATATCTTTTTGCCGGTCATCTCACCACAAAGCAACTCTTGTCAGCTAATAACATTATATAACAGGACTTTCATTCACCAATTGGCCAAGCTATACTTCCTACTGCTATGAATGTAATGAATGCTGTAATATAATGTAATGAAGCACTGCCAGTACTTTCATGGCTCAAAGGTTCATGTGGTACTGCAAAAATTATTTTAAGTCAAGATTCTACATCCCACACCTGGCGACCTTTGACTCATAGATTGCAATTGTGTGTTGCTGGAACCACTATGACTGGATCAGTGGTTGGTTAGGTTAATCATGCTGCAGAAACAGGATCTGAGAAGGTATGGACATGTCCTGAGAGCAGCACCTCCCACCATTGCCAAGACTGCCTATCTACTAGAAGTCAATGGCCAGCGACCTCGTAGGGTGCCCAAAATAGAGATGGCAAGACACCATCAACAATGATATGCAAGCTGTAGGCCTGCGCCCTGGAGACGCAGCTGACCGTGCAAAGTATTGCTCAATGATGCCGCTTGGGGGGGCCAAAAGCCCTACTGATAAGCAGGCATATACAATGGAATGAAGGCTATTGCCGAGCACTTAGCATGGTGCTCCATAGATTGTAAGCTGCCCTGAGTCTCCGGAGAAGGGCGGCATATAAATGTAATAATAAAAAAAAATGATCCAAAAAGCAGACTCTGCACTTATGGGAATATGCTAAGAAGAAGAGGATGAAGTCTAATCAACCAAGTGAAGTCAGTTTAACTCACAGCCTGCTTACCAGAAGTGGTATTCTGACCGGTTTGGGAGAACCGATAGCGGAAACTTTGAGTAGTTTGGAGAACCAGCAAATATCGCCCCTGACTGGCCCCGCTCCCATCTCTTCTCTGACTCCCAAGTCCCAGCTGATCAGCTGGGTCTTCTTTTGTTGCCCTGCACAGGAGAACATACTTGGAAAGCAGGTTAGTAGAGTGGGGAGGGAATGGGGATTTTACAGTATCCTTCCTCCAGGAGTGTGGAGGGAATGGAGATTTTACAGTATCCTTCCCCTGCCACACCCACCAAGCCAAGCCCACGGAACCGGTAGTAAAAAAAAATTGAATCCCACCACTGCTGTTTACCCCTGCATGGCAGCCCTTTTTCCCACATGTTTAGCTTCAGACATTTTTCACCATTCACACAAACTGAAGGCATCTTTTTAAGACCTACATATCTTGCTTTTCCTACCTTTAATTGAAATCAAGCCATCCCGCCATCTGATCTACTTCTGAGAACACTTCTAGGTTGGCATTGCTAAAGCTGTTTTGCAGCCTTTTGTGTGTGTGTGTGTGTGCCTTAGATATATAGATGAAAGCCACTGGGTGAAAAAATATAATTTCTAAAATCCTTTGACATCACATCATTGCCTCTTCAGGAGAATAGCCTGGTTGTTGTTTTTTTTTTTTTTTTAGCTTTTCTGTACATTTGCTCTTAATTGAAGCTTGGCGTTCTGAGACTTGGTCTTGTGTCATGGTCCAATTACTCACAGAAAGAATTAAACTGGAGGTGGCAGAAGATGGATGATAAAAACTATTCCCTGGGAATCCTTAGGTTTTTATTAAAGCTTCCTTTATTGCTTGCATTATTGTGTTTGCCCAAACCACTCCTCAAGATGTCATTAACCCCAATTTACAAATGCTAGGCAATAAAATAGGATTAGAGGCCTGAGTTTAAAAAACAAAATCTTCTTCCGAGATTTTCCAGATCATTTCTAGATGCAAATAGTTAGGATTAAACATATAATCATTTGTCAAATGTCAGTTTGTTTTTCAAGCACAAATTTATGTAGAGGTTTCTTTGGGACACCAGGCATTTAGCTGGTGAAAATCAACAATCATCGAATACAGAAAATGGTAGCTTAGATAAATAGAAAAGCAGTGAATATTACTCCCTATGAAAGGGGCGATTCACTTACACCCACCTCTCCATCTTTATCCCTTAGATTTGGCAAACTTTACATTTTTTTAACTCTTCCAAAAGTGAATAGAAAGGTGGAATGAGTACTTCAAACCTAGCAAAGATTTTAGAAATCCAATAGGCTGCTTAAAACTGTCAAGTACTAATTGTTGTGGCCTGTCAGCCACTGGTCCTTCCAGCAACCAAATCAGAGGAGGAGGTGAGGAAGTCAGGATCAGCATCAAGCAACTTGGGAATTCCAAGGGAGAAGAATGAATGGAGCTGGCAGGGAGAGAGAGGGGAGGAGCCTGGGCCATCCTTCAGCCTTCAAACAGAGAGTCAAAAAGCTCCAGGTGGAGATGAATAGGTGGGGCAAACAACTATTCATCTTCCAGACAGATGGACTTGTTAGCCTGCAAGGGAAACTTTTTGCCAGGGCTGCCGGGATTCCTAGTAAAGGAATCTATTGAGTTCATGTCAGAAGGTATGTTGTGTTTAGGGAGTTGGGCCAGAACACTAATAAATTGGGCTAAATGTTTCCTTTGGAAGTTAAAGGGCAAGATTCCATGGAAAACCCCTTTAAACCTTCCAAGTTAAAAACTGGGAAGGAGAAGACTAACTGGTTTTTTTTTTCATCAAAACACATGGTTAATGTCAATGTGAGGGGACACGAAGTTGGGGACACAAAATTAATGGCCATGTCAGGGGTATTCACCCAAGTAGTCCTCAACTTACAACCATTCAAAATTACAACAGTGCTGGGGGAAAAAAATATTTGTGACCAGTTCTTACACTTATGACCACTGCAGCATCCCCATGGTCACATGGTTAAAATTTGGGCACTTGGCAACTGACCATTTACAATGGTCGCAGTGCCCCAGGATCATGTGATCAATCTTTGTGATCTTTCTAGCCAACCTCTGACCAGAAAAATCAATGGGAGAAGTTAAATTTCCTCAAGTGACATAGGAACCGCAATGATTCACTTAACAACTGGGACAAAAGTTTGTAACATCAGACGCAACTTACTTTATAACTGCCTTGCTTTGCAGTGAAAATTTGAGTCCCAACTGTGGTTTTAAATTGAGAACTACCTGTAAAAGGAATGCTAGTTTTGGTTGGTTATATGTTTGCCATTTTCAGCTTTGCCATTTGAAGTAGGACTGTGTATAAGTTTACTCCAACAATCGGATAAGCATTTCAGGGCCTGAGGTCCAAAATCTAGGCAATCTGTTTTTTTTCCCCCAGCTAATTTCATTTATTGTTCTACTTTTTCCCTTTAAGTAGGTCTTTAGACAATTTTGCTTGAATGAAATCTTACAAAAAATTCAGCCTCATTCCTCTTTAAACTTAAGATTTCATGAAGGCTTATTTTTATGTCAACCATGTGCCCAGATGGAGCAAATGTCTTTTTTTCTAATGCCTGAAAGGTTAAAAAAAAAAAACATCCCAAACTGGCTCATTTTATCCTATTAGTCAAATAATCTTGGTATTTTTTAAAAAATACACATACAGACATTCAAAGTTTTCTTTTTAATTTTCTTCTATATCCTGCCCTGCCCTCTAGTGGAAAGTAAAGCCATGAACTTGTTTTCCTGAGTTTTAACAAAAAAATAGTGGAAGGAATTGACTCTAGGTATTTGTTTCTGGTTTTGACACCAAAAAAATAAAGAAATAAACTGTTTCAGAGCAAAACGTACCTGCAGTTCAAAATAAATGGTAACTTTTTGTCGACATTGGCTAATCCTGAAAAAAGCAAGTTCAGATCAAGTTAACACTTCAAAGATAGACCCAAAGAAATCTCAGATATACAGAGACACAGAAGGGAACAATATCACTTCTTTCCATACAAAAACTTTACATGAAGCTTGACTGATCCACCTAATTGAGTCAAGACCTCAACATAAGAGCCGTGGTGGTGCAGTGGTTAGAATGCGGTATTGCAAGCTAATTCTGCTGATTGCCAGCAGTTCAGTTCTCATCAGGCTCAAGGTTGAATCTCAACTTTCCATCCTTCTGAGGTGCGTAAAATGAGGACCTAGATTGTTGGGGGGGAGGTGATATGCTAGCTCTGTTGAGAGGGATATAAACAGTGGTGGAATTCTACTTTTTTTTTCTATTGGTTCTATTAGAGTGTGGTTTGTGCACACAGCACTCAAATATCACCCTCTGTGTCAGTGCTAGGTAAGGTGCGCTGTTTTTTAGCTCAGCTGAGGCACTGAACTAAAAAAACAAGGGAATATAGGACAGGAAACGGCGGGGTTGAGCAGGCCAGCCAGAGGTAGTATTTGCTGGTTCTTCAAACTACTAAAATTTTCCACTTCTGGTACACCCGAACCAGTTGGAACCGGCTGAACACCACCTCTGGCTGTAAAGCACTTTGAAGCAGTATATAAGTCCAAGTGCTATTGCTATAAAGGACTCATTCATTTATAGCAGTGATGAAACATTTACAATGGTAAGATGACGGCCCATATATTTTATAAACAAACAAACGAACAAATTTTAGAGTAATGGAAACATTAGACATGACAATATAGGGAAGAGGTACGCATACAATGATGGCAGAAAGCTAATAGCAGTAGAAAATAGAACAAGTGTGTTCACATATGTATGTAGAGGTAAATGTACATATAAACCTACCCACCCTATACAATACAGGTAGATCTCGACTGATGACCAAAATTTATGTTGCTAAGTGAGATATCTGTTAAGTGAGTATTGCCCCATTTTAAAATCCTTCTTGCCATAGTTGTTAAGTGAATCAATCTAGTTGTTAGTAGCCCGGTTGTTAATTGAATCTAGCTTCCCCATTGACTTTGCTTGTCAGAAGGTTGCAAAAGGGGATCTGCATGACTGCCCCAGGACCCTGCAATGGTCGTAAGTATGAGTCAGTTGCCAATTGTCTGAATTTTGATCACCTGTCAATGGGGATGCTGCAACAGTTATAAGTGTGAAAAGGGTTCATAAGTCACTTTTTTCATTGATGTTGTAAATTTGAACAGTCACTAAATGAATTGTTGTAATTCGAGGACTACCTGTACACATCCTAACTTGTAACTCCCTTCGAGGGTTTGCCTAGGACAGAGGTGTCAAACGCGATTTCATTGAGGGCCACATCAGGGTTGTGTTTAACCTTGGAGGGCTGGGGCGGGCATGGCCAGGGTGGGCATGGCCAACTTGACATCACTCGTGTCGGAGGTGCCTGTGGTGGCCCGAGGGCTGTACCAGTGAAAATGGTCTCCATGTTTTGCTGTGACAGCCTCCTGTAACCCTCTGCCAGTGAAAATGGAGCTCTGTTTTTGCTGGCAGATGCACTGCAGGTTTTGCTGTTTCCAGGGAAACCCAGCAGGCCAGATCTAAGCAACCTGTGGGCCTTGTGTTTGACACCCCTGAATAGGATAACATGGCAGGTGGGAGCACTGGAGACTTAAATAATAAAAGTTTGCTTTAAATCAATAAAAGTAGGGTGAGGTTCAAAAGCTGTTATTTCATGTTTTATATCTTTTTGATATTTAGTGCAGATAGATCTTGACTGACAATTATTCGTTTAGTGACCATTTGAAGCTCCAACAGAAGATCACAAAAACTGACCTTCTAGTCACGGGATACTGAAAGGATCATAAATACAAACAGTTGTTAAGCAATCGTATTTTGATCACGTGACTGATCAAAATTGACCTCGGGATACTGCAATGGTTATAAAAATGAACGCTTTTTTCCTGAGAAAAGTGATCTGTGACTTTTCACACAACCATTGCAGCACCACCAGTCACATAATCAAAATTCGGATGCTTAGCAACTGTTCATATTTATGACCATTTCAGTATGTAACATATGAGGTCATGTATGAGGTATGTATGAGATCAGAAGGTCAATTTTTGTGACCTTCTGACAAGAAAAGTCAAATGGGGAAGCCAGATTCATTTAACAACCATGTTTACTAACTCATCAATTGCAGTGATTCACATAACAACTATGACAAGAAAGATCATAAAATGGGGCAAAACTCACTTAACAACTGTCTCACTTAGTAACAGGAGTTTTGAACTCAATTGAGGTCACAAGTCGAGGATTACCTGTAAATTTTAATTTTTTTAAAAAAATCTACACTAATATTCATTGATCCATTGCTCAGACTTAAAAAAAAACAAGACAACCTTGATATATATAGAGAGGGAGCGGGGGGAGAGAGAAGAGGAAGTAATTTAGATCATTTGTTTTTCTCCAAAAGTTTTTCACCAGATCCATCTTATCCACTTTGGCATTCTCCAGAAGTTTGAAACAGCAACTCCCACAGTTCCTAATCAACATGGAATTAGGCAAAGGATTATGAAAGGTAAAAATCATATTCAGGAAACTGATGGGAGATATATGGTTCAAAATATAACAAGGAAGCCCGCAGAGAATGAGCAATAAAAATGTCAAGATAGCAGCTATGATGGTATGATTGAATTTTGTCTTGTTTTTATGTGTGTTGAACATGGACCCCACTGAGATCTGGGTTTTATTTCCACCTTTAATTCAATCTCGGGCTGTAAGTCTATACATTATCAGCCTGTCAGTGCTGTTGGTTTTGTAGTAGAAATAGATGCTCCGATAGTAATTTATAATGGTATTATAAGGGACTTCATGGGCTCTATGATCAAACGTCTCTCACAAAGTGGATGATTCTTCTGGATCCATCGGCCGGCGGTATGCGAGGATGGATGAAATCGGGGTGGTGTTCAGGATTACAATTGACTTCGACACCATCAACAAACACCCCACCCCCCCACAGCTACCTTAAGAGATCACGACTCTATGTGGCAGATACGGGCCGAGACCTCAAAGCTATCAGTCCTTGTGGATGATCTGGCCAACGGCAACATAACTTGGGCTGACGTGGAGGACAGGCAAAAAGGACATGATGGAGGTCTGAAGCTAATGGCAGAAAGCAAACCTTGTCACAAACTCTACTTTTAATTGTCTACGTTAATAGACATTTTATGATATGTATTATTTGACATGGCTTTGTTCGCACACCCAGGACCCCCCTGGTTATCCAGTCCCTTAATTCCCATCTCCAATAACCCCAATTAAAATGGCTTAAAACGGGGCAGGGAGAGAATTAATTGGAGGGAGGTGTCTGCTAGCAGGACAATCTCATTTTGGGGATAAGTTCAGTGGTGGTATTCAGCCAGTTCCTACCACTTCGGGAGAACTGGTTAACTTTCTGAGCAGTTTGGTGCATTGGTTGTTGGAAGAAATGATTAGGATAGAGAACCAGTTGTTAAATTATTTGAATCCTACCATTGGATAAATTCTATGAGGGGGGTGAGGTTTCATCTCCAAAAATGCTGTTGATCTGGAGCCCAGGAGCAATTTGCTCCAGAGGGGTTCAGTTACCCTTGTGATTGCATTTCCAAGGATGAATTTGTTGAAGAAAAATACAGGAAAAGAAAAAAAAACCACCCAGGACTGATGGTTGACTGATTCCATAGGCAGGCACAGCACAGACAGATGTTGTGTCGACTTTGCAGCATAGGCCTGCCAACAGTTTTGTTATTCCAGAGGGGAGATGGCAGCCATGGTAGATTTCCCATGGTTTCATAATATGAACAGGTGGCATCAGCACGAGATGGTTCTCCTAATTCATCCCACTGTGATAGAAATCAGAATTAGATGATGGGAGCAAAGACTCCTTTTAAATTCTTTGGTGGCCTTATAATTGTTCTGTTTTCTGTTTAAGATCAAAAAGTTAGTAATAAAGCCAGGGTGTGTATGTAATGAACTTTTTAAAGTGTTGGGCTGTGAGCAAAGTTGCCCAAGTTAAAAAAAATAATCCAACTTGCAACCTCTAGTGAATCACATAAACCAGAAGTTTCCAACCTTTCTGGTCAGAGGGACTGGCAGAGGTAATGTTGGTGGCAGTGGTAGAAGAGAGGGTGCGGTTTTGTGCAGCTGCGTACCTCTTTCACAAATGCAGTTTTGCACACACTTGTCTACTTCCCCAATTCTCAATAGATACAGCACCGGGTTGAAACAATATTGAGCTGCACTGCAAACATCTGTATGGCTGGGATTATGAATCATGTGAAGTCATGTGATCCAGGGAATCTGAAGAACTACTTTACCAATGGGGATCAATCCATCCTACTCATCCCAGTGGAAAGGGGCTATTTCTGATCCGGTTGGCTAAATAATTTCAAATGGCAGAATTCAGGAGAAGAGTTTTTTCTGCCGTGGCCACAACTCCTGGAATATTTTCCTGTCAGAGGTGAGATCCACTCAGGGGTGGACTGCTGGGAGTTTGCAGAGGTTCAGGAGATCCCCTAAGCTAAGATTGTGTACAATTTGGAGAACCACCAAATCCCATTCCTGGCTGGCTCCGCCCACCCCACCCCACCCAGAAGTCCCCACACAGCCCATTTTGGATGTAGGTAAGTTCAGAGGCTCGGGGAGGATGAAAAACAGGCCTCCTGGAAGTTTGGGAAGGCCAGAAATGGGCCTGTTTCTGGCTTCCAGAGAGCCTCCGGAGCCCAGGGAGACCGTTTTCACCTTCCCAGAGGCTCGAGAAAGCCTCTGGAGCCCGGGGAGGCAAACCCCCCCCCTCCCGCCAGGGTGCAGGAGTCTGACTAGGCCACACCCACCATGGCCACGCCCACTCAGCAACCACGCAGAGAATCCATTGTTAAAATTTTTGAAGCCCACCCCTGGATCTGCCCCAATATTTTTGGCATTGTGGATGATCCTAAAAACCTGGGTGGCCTGGGGCTTTGTCCCAATGACCTGGGACAATGGGCCATTACATTGAGGGTGGATGATGGCATAAAGACTATATAAATAACGACCAAGTAACTGACATGATGTAACTCAATGTTGTGTACAAACCTGAAATTAGTAAATCAGTGAATATGTGAATCTCCTCAACAGTAGTTAAGCCAATAAATCATGGTTAAGCAAGCAAGCACAGTATCATGTATTTGTCAGAAAGCATAATACAATATCTAATGGTTCTATCTTCTCTACAGTTCTTTCTGAAAATAAGAATGTTGGTTTAGAATGTTATGGAGATATTTGGCCATGTGCTTGCCTTCCAAAAAGGATCTAATGGTAGCACAGTGGTTAAAGTACAGTACTGCACGAAAACTCTGCCTACAGCCTGTAGTTTGATCCTGATGGGCTCAAGGTTGATTCAGCCTTCCATCTTTCTGAGGTTGGTAAAATAAGGGCCAAGATTGTTGGGGGCAATAAGCTGATATTGTAAACCATCCAGAATATGCTATGGAGCACTACGGAGTAGTATATAAGTCGAAATGCAATTGCTACTGCTATTGCTACCTAGAATTTAGTGTCACCTTACAGAATAAAATCCTGGAAGCAATAGCAATAGCACCTAGACTTATATACCGCTTCACAATGCTTTACAGCACTCTCTAAGCTGTGTCAGCATATTGCCCCCAACAATCTAGGTCCTCATTTTACCAACCTCATAAGGATGGAAGGCTGAATCAACCTTATGCCCGTGAGATTCGAACTGCCAAATTGCAGGCAACTGGCAGTCAGCAGAAGTAGCCTGCAGTACTGCATTCTAACCACTGCACCACCAATGGCTTTTTACCTATAATCAAAGCAAAGTGGGGAAACCAGTGTCTGGATCATAATTGCCATCAACCTGGACCATTGGCTATGCTTTCAGAAGCTGATGGGAGATAAGAGTCCACAATTATACAGGGGAGAGTCCTATTGAAGTAAAAGTAGGATGGGATTGGTAGGAAATTAAAACCTTGGTGCAAAAGAATCAGGGTCTGCAGCAGGAACTCAGGGTGAGAATAACCAACAATAGATAGAGAGGAAATGAGACTATGGAAAAGGCTATATAGAGTCTAAGAACAGAATTAAGGCAGGCCAGCTGTGAAGGAATTTGTCCTATGAAAGAAATGAACCTTGGTTGTCATAAATGTATAAATGCAGGACACATATACAGTGGAAGAAAGAAGAGGGGCGGTATATAAATTTAAATAAAGTAAAGTAAGTAAAGTAAAGAAGAGGAACAGGAGGGGCTTTGAAACAATTGGGGCTTTCTCTCTCTCCCTGAAACAAGAGGGGGAAAGAATTAATAAGGAAGGAAGAGGTAAAAAGGAAAAAAGCAGAAGCTTTCCTTCCTACAATGTTCTGGTCAACCCAGAAGCCCCTCTTGCAGCTAACCAGGACTAGGAGCAGTTGGGGTTGTAAGACAATCGGGACTGCTCACCACCCCACCCTGCTCCAGAGATGGAGACCAGCAGCTGATGTAGGATGGATGATGTGGTGGGTCATCCAAGAATAACCAAAGAGGAGCAGTGAAAAGAAGGAAAGGTCTGGGACAGAAGGGTGGAATATCTCCCACTCTGTATTTTGGGACTCTGGCTTTGGGGTATTTTGCAAGAGGTGGGGAGCCAGGGTGGTTGTTTCATATGTCCTGCATTTCTAAGACTGCCCATTCTTTCGGTGTATGTGAGAGAGGGAAAACTAATACATAAAATGCAGGATAGACGTATCCTATTAGCTCAAGGAGCTGAGAATCATTCTTCTTGTACCTGGGGGATGCAGTTTCCTTATCTCTGTGGTGGTTGTTTCTTTAATGACTATAGTAATTAATTGTTAACAATTAGGGTTTGGATGCCTAATAGTTTCTTACAAGCCGCCGAGGGAGAAAGATCATTTCCCTTAGAACGTTGCCCATGGAAATTGGGCCTGAGGTTCTGTTGAAAGTATCTCGCATATTCTAACCAAGGTCTACAAATATATATATAAGACCCAGCAAGATCCAGTGGATTCCTATCCTTTATTTACTTTTACCTAATGAGCAGAGTTTGTTGATCCTAAAGGCCAGCAGTTTGGTGGTTCAAATCCCTAGCACCGCGTAATGTAGTGAGCTCCTGTTACTTGTCCCAGTTCTGCCAACCTAGCAGTTCAAAAGCATATACAAATGCAAGTAGAAAAATAATGATCACTTTGTTGGGAAGGTAACAGCGTTCCGTGCACCTTCAGCCAGCCACATGACCATGGAGATGTCTTCGGACAGTGCTGGCTCTTCAGCTTGGTAATGGAGATGAGCACCGTCCCCTAGAGCCGGAAACAATTAGCAGGTATGCGTGAAGGCAACTTTACCTTTACTTTAATGAACATAAACTTGCCAAGTTAAAGTTATAATTCTCTAAACTACTAGATATATCCTGACAGATTCTAGGGTATGGCTTCCCTGAACCTCTCCCCCTTAACCATATCCCAGTTGCACAGTCTCTTAATCCAGGTCTTTTTCTGGCAAAGCTCTGTGTTGCCAAACTTTTCTCCCCTGCTCTCACAGGTGCACATTCCATTACAGTCTTTGCTTTAAAAAAAGAGACCTCTTATTTGAGAAGAAATGGGCTTCCTTGTCCCTAGTTTATTGGTATTATTAAGGAAACAAGATTGGCAGAAGTTCTGCTGGGGTGTTGGAATCATCGCCAATGAGAGGAGACTAGATGAACGATTTTTCTGCAACTGCCTTTTCAGACATTGCGTTAAACTGTAGTTTACAATCATAAAGCAAAATAGCTGAGTTCCTGAATCATACAAAAGCAAAGCTAAACAAATCATGTTAATATATAGTGCAATGAGAAAACCAGATTATGTAAAGCAGATGCAACTGTTGTCCTTTCTTTGGTTTGTGCTACGTGGGAAGTATGGGATTAGCCCTAAACAGCGACCTGTAATTTTCTTGAAAAGAAGATGCTAGCTGAATGACTTTGCTTCTTATAACTAAGGAGGAAGCATGCACCTTAGATTTAAATTAGTTTTAATAGCATTTCACTCATTGTTTATAAGGAATCATTTGAAAGTAGGGAGAACAAACTGTATGGTAAGAGAGTTTTCCACAAAAAAGGGCAAATCTAACAGCTAAAATGGCATAAAGATAAGTAGATAATCAAAGGGATGCCAAATTGTCCTTATTCTTGGGGTTTCAGAGGGTGGGGTGAGAACAAGACCCAAGTGGAGACTTTCAATCTGTAAGCTTTCCATGGCTTCCCATCCCTTTAACCATTATTTCTTTTCCCTGTGGGAGGAAAAGAATATTATGGTTTTGTTTGGCACATTCAGAAGCTCTACATCTCAATGGGAAACATCAGCATCCTTTATCAAGATACAGACTGTGATTGCATCAGTAGTTATTGAGATAAGCATAATTTTGCACAGCTTTAGAATGGCAGATGACGTAAAATCCGAGTGGATTAAAAACAAAGAATTCCACTTAATATAATCAAATTAGTTTGGGCCAGGAAGGCAGTGGTGGGATGCTGCCGGTGTAACAACCAGTTCGGTGATCACACACTTTGCTGCGCTCATGTGAACTGCTTTCTAAAAAAGCTTACCTATGTTAATACTGGGGAGTAACACTGCTGAGGAGCGGCAATCCGCTTTGTTGCATGGATCAGGCAGGTGGGCGGGTGGGCAGGCTACATGATTGTCCAAGCGAACTGTTTGCTGCCAGCTGATTTTTGGAATTAGGGGTTCACCCAAACCAGTCCAAACCGGTTTCACCTCTGCAAGAAGGTCAGGGTTTTGTAAAGAATAGGGAGGGGGGTCCTGCAAACTTCAAAATGTATTTGAAGACATAGAAAAGTCACTAACCTACAATGTATGAAGAGTAAACATTGAAAGATGCCAGGCAACAAACCTTCTTGTGCCATAAAACCATGACAAAAGGAATTATTGGGTAATGCATTTAACCAGGCATAGCTCATATGCAACTATATTGACCCAATTCTGAAATTATCAATCTCTGTAGATCTTGCAACTCCAACGGTCTAAAATTCAGGAATTACCTTTCCAAAATAGGTAAAGAAAGAAAAAATGTTGGAAAAGTGATATTGTGCTTATCTTCTATAGCAGCAGTCGCCAACTAGTGGGCCGTGGCCCACCGGTGGACCATGAGAAAATTTTGGTGGGCCGCAGAGAAATCTCACCCCCAGAGCACCCCCCCAAAGCAATTAATCCAGGTTGTGCAGAAAGATAAGGCTGCTCAGCCCACATGGCCCGCGGGAACCCTCCCCACCCACTCACTCCTTACCTGGCAAATTTGTCTGCTAAGTTGCTATTTTTCCTTTTTCCAACCATCATCTGTTCTGCTGCACCGGGAGATTTAGATTAGCTAGGAAGCAGGAAATGGTTGGATTTCTTGCTTTCTAGCTAAGCACAACCAAATCTCCCTTAGGATTGAAGGTTTGTTTGCAAGCAAATTCAATGCAGACTCACGGCAAGCAAATTTGAGAGACTGAGCTAGCCGATGGTAGATAGATAGATCACTGAATGATTCTGTGAGCAGCTCAATCTGCCTGCTTTGCATGATTTTGGATAAAAGTTGCTTTTTTAAAATAAAAAATTCAATATTTACATACAGTACATGATGTGTTGTGAGTTAATTTTGTGAGTTTGCTGGCTAGCAAATTTTATGAGTTTGCTTGCAAGCAAATTTTATGTGGCAGACTGAGCTAGCCAAAGGCAGATAGATAGATTTCTGAATGAATCTGTGATTCTGTGAGCAACTCAATCTGCCTGCCTGCTTTGCCTGATTTTGGATAAAAGTTGCTTTTTTATGAAAAATTCAATATTTATATAAGTTGGCCTTCGTGGTGCAGGCTGTTAATCATCTAGCACTTAGCTCAATTGCCTGCAATTAGTGCAGGTTCGAATCCCACCAGGCTCAAGGTTGACTCAGCCTTCCATCCTCTCGGGGTAGGTAAATTGAGGACCCAAGATTGTTTGGGGCAATCAGCTGACTTTGTAAAAATACCGCTTGGGGGGGGGCAAAAAGCCCTAGTAAAAGGCAGGCATATACAATGGAATGAAGGCTATTGCCGAGCACTTAGCATGGTGCTCCATAGACTATAAGCCGCCCTGAGTCTCCGGAGAAGGGCGGCATATAAATCCAAATAAAAATTAAATTTTTAAAAAATTAAATATTTATAATATCTACATACAAGCCATGCCCAGCCAGTCACATGACCACCAGCCACACCCACAAATTAGGCCATGCCCACAGAACCAGTTAGTAGTCCCTGGGATCTAAAATTATGAGTTTGGTAGTTCCTGAGGTCCAAAAGATTGGCGACCCCTGTTCTATAGTATAGAACTGTACAAAGGCATGATTCGGAGAAATGAACCAATGCTCTGCTTAAATTTGATGCTCAGACTGAACATGAAAAAGAAAGAAGGAAAATATTTTTTTGGGGGGGGGTTCTTAGCATTTATGCAATTGGATCATACATAGAAGCAGGGGTGGGCTTCAAAAAATTTAGCAAAGGGTTTTCTGCCCTGTTGCTGGGTGAGTGTGGCCATTGTGGGCATAGCCTAGTTGGCCTCCTGCCAACTAGGCTATGCCTCCTGTTGGCCCACCACAGCAGTGGGGAGGGCATTTTTGCCCTCTCTGGGATCCAGAGGCTTTCCTTGAGCCTTTGGGAGGGTGAAAACAGTCTTCCTGGGCTCCGGAGGCTCTCTAGAAGCTGGAAACGGACCCATTTCCGCCCTTCCCGAATTTTCAGGAGGCCCATTTTTCGCCCTCCCCGAGCCTCTGCGCACGCTCTGCACTTACCTGCATCCAAAACGGGCCAAGTGGGGACTCCTGGGAGGGGCGGGGAGGGATGGGTGGGTGGGACCAGCCAGGAGTGGATTTTCTCCAAACTGCACAGAATCTTAGCTAGGGGCTCTCCCGAACCCCTGCGAACCCCCAGCAGCCTCACCCCTGCATAGAAGTTACATTAAGACCACTCTGCAATTATTGTATAGGCAGAATATTTGTGCGTGGCAAGGTGTGATTCTCCCAGATCATTGTTGCTATGGGAGTCTTTTCCAACAGTCTTCAGATGTATTTATATTAGAGATCCCATCACCCACAGCTGGCATGCCTAAAAGTCTCCTCAGTTTGATTCCCTATACTTGTTGAAAAGAAGACAATCCTGAATTAAAATAGATAACACTCATAAAGATGGAGAAAAAACCCTATTTATTACTAGTTTAAGTACTCAACAAATCTAAAACAATACTGTTTTAAATATTTGTTTTTAAAGTCTTTTTTCCTAGTAAAATAATAAATGTAATACAGCCAACCTACCAAGACCACATGAGCCTTGAGCACCAAGTCTTACTTTCTGATCTTTGTGCTTTATTCAAGGCACAAAAATCAATTCTGCATGCCCTGATGAATAATTGTTGAATTGGGACTGTCCTGACATATCTTTTATGCTCAGTACTCAAGTTAACCTCTGTACTGAACACACAAAGAGAAACAGGACTATCACTGAGCTTCCTTGTGCAAATTTCTCTTCCCTGCTGCTAAATTTCTTCATGGTATCAACAGACCATAATATTCCCATCCATCAAAGAATCTTGCAGCTCCCTTAAAACAAATAGAATTCTAAATAAACCTTCGATCACCTTCTGGCTTTTCATCTTTGGGATTGTGAGTTTATTGGAACTCATTTTCCCTAAACCCAGTTGAGCTACTATTAATTTCAGCATATTCTATAAGTATGGTATTTTGATTCTCCATCTGGAACAGATAAGTATATTTTTCCAACAGCAATCTGGTGGAAGCCCAACCCAACAAGCCTACAATGTGTGATTATACGCAAACAGAACCTAAGAGTCACCCTGCAATGTGTAAAACTTTCACAAGTCTTTTCTCTGAGGAAAACAAATTCTTTGAGGAGTGATAGAATGTTAGCAAGATAGAAACATAGAAGGAGTGTCTGTTAATTGGAACAATCTTGAAATTCTTGGTTCTTAATACACTTAGTCAAAACTTCTATGGAACTGATATGTTATTTTTATTAAGACAGCAACTTGTTCTTGAAGACATAAACAGTGGAAGGGCTGGGAAGTAATTATGAAATCTATGCATACATCCTCTATTAATGTATATTATTTTCTCTCTTCCTTCCATGAAATATATAAATATGAATGCATCCTTTTGTCTATAAGAATACCTCCCACTGTTTTCTGAAAAGAATTTCTTCAATGTGAATGAATAAATACTGCATTGAGCCTTGATTATTTTTAGATCTTGCATTTGATTCCAATATTTGTTGGATTAAAAATTGTGTAGTTTGGATTTCTGAGCTTAGAACCATTACAATTCTTTCTCTTTCTTGGGCTTGGATAAAGGGAAAACTGAAGGGGTGGGTAGCATTTGAATAAAATTTGTAAGATATTAGAATTTCTGTAGGATAAAACACATCATGTTATTGGGGACAGTACGTTATTTTTTCATTGAAGGCCAAGCTATTGATTTCACATAGATAATTCCATATGCAAATAGCACCACTATGGATATTCCATATTAAAATGTAAATTTGTAGTTTTAAAATGTTGTTTTTAGCATCCGATTAAAATATGCAAATAGTGTGCATCTGGATAAATTTATGCTGGTTTGGCCCCTCATGAAATACTACGTAGGAGGAAAATCGTGTTACTCTACAGTTAACAAAAAAACAGGAATCCAATAGCACTTTTTCCAACTAACACGTTTTATTAGAAGGCATATGCTTTTTAAGCTGCAAAAAGTGATCCAAAGAGTGCTGCTTTTATATAAAAATGAAGAGTTAGGATTGCTATGGAAACCTACAGCATATGGCAAAGGAGCCTTAAAAACCTCCTGCCTTCCAATAAAATGTATTAGTTAGAAAAGATGCTACAAGATTTGTCCTAATTTTCATACTCTTCTAGAAATCGTGGCAGCTAGTCCTGTATGCAAGTCTTTTCATTGCAACAAATTGAAGTCAATGCTTTTTCACAATTAAGTAGAAGCCTTAAATAAAAATGGAGAGGAACAATATGGTATCATTTGTTCAGTTTCCAGCCCCATTTTTCTACTGGCAAGAATTCCACTGAAATGTTCCATTCAAGTAACTTGTTATGCCAAACCTCACTTGTGCTGCTTGAAAAACCCAAAGCATAAGGCCTCCAATATGTTACTGATGACAATTGTATCCCCTCCCTCAAAAAAAATCTCCACAAAAGGATGTTTAACTATGCAATATGTTTCCATAGCAATCCTAACATTTCATTTTTACATGAATGCGACAACTTTTGGATCAGTTGTCAGTCCTGGCTTCAGCTCATTGTAAGTGATATCCGTAATTTAAGTGTTTCGTGATACTCTAAGGAATGTTGTATCAAAATAAATTGCGCTGAATCTATGCTTTGACTCATTTCTTTACGTAAGAAAAATCAATTTCATGTAACACAGGGGAAACAAACCACATGGAAGATGTTCATAACCTGTGTAGCAAGATGCAATTAAAGATTTGTTTGCACAGAATATAGAGAGAAATGGAAGCATACAAAAATACTTGTCAAAGGCAATTTTAACGTTTTACACTCCAGAGTATAAGGAAGACTTTGCAACTCAGAGAAGAGCACTTTCAACAGCTAGATTAGCCCTTTTCCCTGCTATCCATGGCTGAAGCTGTAATCAGATATTATAAAGAACTAGGTTTCCAAAGATAGCATTCAACTACAAGTAGACCTTCCCTTACAGCCAGTCACTTAGCGTTTCAACAGACTTCCCTGGGAGTAATTACAACCCAGATTCAAAGTTCGGATAGCCTCCATGACCACCATCCAATGATCACGTGGTTGCATTTCGAGTGCTTGGCAATCAGGCAACATTTACAACTCACGGTTTACAGTATCCCACGGTTATCTGACTGTATTTTATGACAGTTTTGCCTAAACCAGGCATTTACTTCTGAATTTTTTGCAAAACAAGTCGTAATGAACCATTGATTCACTTAATGTCCGTGACATTTGCTTAATGATTGCTGGGGGGAAAAAGGTCCTAAAATCATGTTGGTCATATGGATGACCCAATTTACAATCATCACAAGTTACAGTCATAATGGAGATAGTCATACTTGAGGACTATCTATATTTCATTCTCCAATTCTTCTGTGTAATACCCAGATATGGAAATATAAGAGCTTCCAGGGAAGAAATGGTAGACTGAAGATGGTTCTGTGTTTTGTAAAGCTGATGATTACAGCTAAATCGCCATGAGCCACGGTGGCGCAGTGGTTAAAATGCAGTACTGCAGGTTACTTCTGCTGACTTCTGGCTGCCTGCAATCTGGCAGATCAAATCTCACCAGGCTCAGCCTTCCAGTCTTCCGAGATGGGTAAAATCAGGATCCAGATTGTTGGGGGCAATAGGCTGACTCTGAAAACCACTTAGAGAGGGTGTAAAGCACTGTAAAGTAGTATGTAAGTCTAAGTACTATTGCTGTTGTAAAGAAGAAGAAGCTGATAAGATCAGCTACTTCGATTTTTTCTGGAGAAAGAGGGGACAAGAGATTATCTGTGTTGCACTCCACATAGTTGCTTTTCATATGGTGACTGCAAGGCAGCAACTTCCAGAGAATAGGAGAGCCCAGAGATGAGGGAGTTTGCTATTGTTGTTTCAGCAAATCAGAGTTTTCACTTGGTTCACACTTCTTTTGCTAACCACCTTTGGAAATTGTCTATTAATTGCTTTAGAGAACTTAAAAATGAAAACACTAGCTGAGTGTCATCAATCTTTAGCATAAACAAATGAAATTGTATCTTTGTAAACTTTAAGAATTCAAAATAAACAGCAAAAAGGAAAATGTTGGCTATAAAAAGTTTTAAGTGGATTAAGAGCTTAGAAAAAAATGGAACATTTGATTTTAAATTAATTTGCAAAAATAATTTTTTAAGGAAAGATGGGGAAAGGATTTAATTTCCATATTGGTGACATAGCCAGATAAGCAACTAACAATATTCAGAGATATTTTTGAGGAATGGCAACAGGCCTCTGAACCAACAATGTCAGCTATGTTGTATGCTTTTATGAACACCCTGTTTCCAGAGGCAGCAATTACACCAGAAGATGCTTTTACAAAAAAAAACTAAGCAAATTCCATCTGGCATGATTATGAAGAACATTAGAATAATTTATGTCTGGCTTTAGAAAAATATCAGATAAGGCTTTAAAAATTAAGAAGGAAATAAAAAAATACAAATTCAGGAGAGTAATTGGAAAAATTTCCTCCTACTCGCCTTATAAAAAGCTTGTTAAAATTCTGAAAACATTGAAGACAAGGATGATCATCCGAATGGAATTAAACAGCAAGATTGTTTAAAGTAAAAAGAAGGAACATAAAAGCTTATTTGATCAGAGTTAAATGGGATGTGTTATTTGAGGGGCTTTCTGGACTTGCTGACAACTGAAAAACAATGTATATTGGATTTGCTTACAGTTAAGAGTCAAGATATGGGACAGTGAATTTTTTATTTGTTAAAGAATGTGATTATATTAGGGATCTGTTTGGATACTTTGTTGACCCTGGATTGAAAAACATGTTATTTATTGGACTTGCCTCTACTTAGGAGTTGAGTTATGGAAAGATGAGTTTTAAATTTGATAATTAAGAGGAGGTAAAGAGATAGTGAAACTGTTTAGCCTTGTGATGAAATAGGAAGTTGTTTTCTTAGGGGCTTCTGTATTTTTTTTTCTTTCTGTTTTTCTTTCTTATACCTTTTATTCCCTCTTTCTATTTTTCTTTTTTGTTTTACTTTTTAGTTTTAGTTTGTATTATCATTTTTGCAGTTAAGCATTTTAATAAAAAATACTATTTTAAAACACATATAGAAATACGAGTGGCATGACACTGTTGTTTTTCCAGTCTTGAGCCAAAAGCCAATTAGTGAAGCCAATTAGTCAATTGATCAAAATCAGGTGGATGACACCATGCATTTCAGTTACAGGTATTATAACATAGAAGGGATAATGATACCCATGGCTATTGCTTTCTGTAATATTCCTGAGATTCTCTATAATCTAGTTTTTCTCTTTAATAGCAGAAGAAAATCTAGTAAGATTGAAATAGAGAAAAGTATTTTAAGGCAGAATATTAGGAAAACAAAACAGAACTTTTGTAAATCATGTCATTTGAAGCTAATTAAAAATGCAAATTCAGAAACTGCTGAATATTTTAATGGCATTTCAGATTGCAACAAGGACAAACACTGAACATCTGAAAAACACAATCACCAAATATCAGTAAACAAATATAAACAAAAACACACAGAAATAAGTGGTTCTACATTGAGATACATCATAAGGTATTTTCCTCCGAGAAACTGGTTTTCAAAATCTTAAGCATCAAAATAAGATTCTTTAGATTCTGAAAATTACATCTTTTTTATTTTCAAAAAAATAATGTGCACTCTTTAAAGAACATGTATACATAGAGAAAAAGACAGACAAACATTGCATTTTGTGATTTGCCCAGTATACAGCCATCTTCTCTAAAATGAGGTCTCCAATTTGAAAATATGCAACAATTACTTTCCCTCCTAGTAAAATATATGACATAATTATAATACCCTCACACAATAGTTGCTAAAAACATTCAAGGTGGAGATCATGAAATGTGAAATGTATGACCATTAACCGTATTTTTTAATTATGCTTCATCTCTTTGTGGCTCCTTTACCTCCATTAAAACCTTGAGATATTGCAGCAGCTGAGCAACTAACTTGCTCCTCAAAAACTAGCCATGTTGTGCTTAAGAAAGAACAAGCTTTCTCCACTGTGAAAAGTCGGTCCTTTAGCCACTAGCAGTTAGTGATAATCTCATAAATAATCTTATAAATCAGTGCCTAGTCCATGCCAATAAAAATCCATTCTTACCTTCCCAAACCAACTCCCAAATTAAATTAAATCATGCATTAGCTAAGGACTGTAAGGAGTATGAGTACATATCATTTTTAAATGGAGTTATCGCGTAGAACAGCAGTCCTCAACCTTTCTAGCTTGGCGGACTAGCGGAGGGGCAGAGGGAATGGTTCCGTATGAGTGGCGGGCGCACCCGCTGCTCACACAAATGGAGCTCTGAGTGCCAGTGTCAGTGCCTACCTCTTGCACAGTTGGAGCTTCATATGCCAGTGCTAGCACTTAGTGCTCAGACAAATGGAAGCTTCACACGCCATATGTAGGTTTTTAGAAAACTTGATGTGAACTGACCTCCAAATAATAAAAATGTAAGGAAGATTTCTTTATTCACCCAATTATCAATAAGTTCTATGTATTCTAACAATTCTGAGACAGGACTATTATTTGTTTGTGTTTCTTCAAGTTGTCAATCAGTTGTTTGCTGAATGTTCAATGCTGAATTTCACAAATTTCACAAAGCCAGGGAAATGAGCCATCCATAAACAAACTTGGTGGAGGAATGAAGAAGTGCAAATAGCTGTGAAGAAGCAGTTATTAAAAATGTTGTTCCAGTCCCACATCGATAAAAATCTCCAGCATGACAAGGTGCAAAAATTGGTTGCCAGAGAGCAGTAGCAACAGCCAAGGTTGTTTATTACGACTACATATATGTTAAGTTGGACATGCCCAAAAGGAAAAAGGAACATCTGCCTCTTGGCCAATGCACGTCATTAAGCCATTTAAGACATTGGCCAAGTCAAGTACATATGAGGACCATCTACTCCTTCAAGTCATCCTCCACCAATGGAGTGATTATTTCTCCATTACTGCAAACCAATGTGACTTTGTGAAAGGGAACAATGGATCCCCTTCTCATTGCTTGGTTCCTTTTAGAGAACCACTGTGAGAACTCCAAGCCCACCCACATGACATTCCTTGACCTGGAAAAGGCCTTTGATCGCATCCCACAATATTCATCATTTGCATGGACACTGTGATGTTTGACCTCCAATTGTCCCACCCATGGTCGTTCTTCTGTGCCAATGAAGTCTTCTTGGTGAATGAAAGGGAAGACTTCGAAGAGCAAACGTAGCAATTTTAAAGAACAGCTCAGCAAATTTGGATTTCAATTGAACATCAAGAAAATGGAATATATAGCATGTGGCTCCCAAACTGACGGAACCATCAGCATTGGTTGTGAAGACCTGAAGAAATTAAAGCTATTCCTTGGCTCCCTCATATGCAGTGACAGCAATAGCTTTCTGGATACCTGCACTCATGTCAATGCCGGCTGGAGGAAGTGGCGCCAAGCAACTAGAATCCTGTGTGATCATTGGATGCCCCTACACCTCAAGTCCAACAGTAGTGTCACAAAATGCGAGACAAAAGCGTCATACTCAACAGCTAACAATCAACATCCTCCCTTCTATCAATTACAGACCAAACAAAAGCATTTCTGTGTCAGACAATAAGATGTTATAGCATTTCTGGAGAGAATGCAGATGTGACATCACTGAGTGGACAGGATTGTAACTCCATTAAAAATGGTATGTACTCATACTATAGTGCTCTGTGACATGCTGGCCACAACTGCGGAAATGTCTTTGGACAGTGCTGGCTCAATAGCCTTGAAACAGAGATGAGGCCCATCCTCTCTAGTCAGCAATGGCTAGCAGAGTAAAATCTGCAGGGGCTCCTTTCCTTTTTAAATTTTTTTTAAAGCTTTACTGTTTTACTCATACTACTGCCATACAATGAAAACATGTTCCCCTAATGGGATTTCACAAGGTCAAGTAACTAAGCAAACTTGCTCTCAGAGTATATACGAGTTCAAGAAGCCATTGTCAACATATACCCATATGTATGTTTTGTTGTGGTGGTTTGTCCTAACATCAGTGCAAAAGCCAAAAACAGTCAGGAGGATGAAATGATATGGTTGTTCTCTCATTGCAGGTTTCCACTCCAGACACTCCATCTGGCAAGGCTGAGATTGCATTGCAAACACTGTAAAATAATATTGTTATTACTACTATCACTAACAAAATGCACGACAAAGCTATTCATAGCTCATACAAGTCCTTGCTTTTATAGATCATTATTTGCTTAACAATCTACATTTGATAATCATCATAAACCTCAATTATTAGCCCCTTACCTACAACATTAAGATTCTATACACTTCATAATTAAAACCTCTTCTGAGATAGCCATTACCACATAGATATCCTATCATTTTATATCTCACTTGTTTCTAGGATTTCAGTTCCCTCATAAATGGTATCCTTGTCTCTCATTCTATTTACTCTGTTCTCTAGGAACATTTGCCTCCAAAATTCATACTTTGCAGAATTATTGTAAGACAACTTTAGCTAAAGAAAAATGGGGTAATTGAAGCAATGATGATTCACAATACCCTACTGCAGGACTTGAAATTGAGAGCCACATCTAGGTTAATATAGCACATCAAAGCCAACTTTTTAAAAATGGGCGGGGCCTGTAGCTTGTATGGGAGGTAGTCATAAAGCTTAGAGAGAGGGAATACGTATTTTCACCATCTGAAGGATTAGATACCATTTTCTGCTTTAAACACTATTAAATGTGCATATTTTTTACCGTTTACTTAAAAAGAGCTCTGCTGGCCACAAAGCAGATCTTGGCAAGCTATATTAAGTCCCCCACAAGCCATACTTTCTATATCTCTGATTTATGGAAATTAATTTTAAACTCTTTGTTAAGCAATTTGCATGCCACTCTATAGAGATAATAATGGACAGTAAAGAGAATTGTTTTCTGCGTTCATCTGTGAAACTTCAAATACAACTTTCAGACTTTTCTTCCAACTGGTGGCTACCAAATGCTCTTGCAAATATGAATTAAATATGCAAATCTGGCAGCATAATGTAAGTAGGATAATGCTCACTTAACATGTGCTGGTGTGAATTTAAGGAAGGCTTAGAGAATTGGGTTGAACAGGGACTATATATTTCTTAAGCTGATTTTTTTTCAGCATGGTATTTTATTAAACTTGTTCCAATCTTTGGTAATTTAGCTTAAAATTTAATTTAAAATTGGTAATGCAAGCAACCTATCCCATTAAAATTCTACTTTTCAAGAATGGTCATTAAGTGAGAGAGAGGAAGGGAGAGAAGCAACACCCATTGTATGGTAGAATACTTGGACATGGCCTTGTGTTGTCCCTGGCTCAAAGAGAATTATATCAATTTACATTGAAACATTGGTGTATTTTTAAAAAAATAAAAACAAGTAAAATAACAAGATTTACTCACCAGTTTTAAATATTCACAAAAACCTAGTAAGAAAAATCCTTCTTAGATATAAGTCTCACATTCTCCAGGAAATGTAACTGGACATTTGGGGTTTATATCTAAACTAAAGTGCTTTAAGAACTTATTCAGATTTGCATGATTGTAAAATATTGTCATTTGCCTTATGTGAGAATCTGACACAGAGAGTGGTTCCTCAGACCAGGAGTGTAATAATTTAAATAGATCTTGAAACCTACAGGAGTATTCCCAATATGGCAATCCAACATTTTATATCTGATGCATATATTTATAGTTTTCTTCCCTGACCCTTGTTTTTAATTCAGTAACTAAGCTATACTAGGAGTTGAAATTAATACTATATTTAAATCTTCAGATCACACTGTATATAGATGCAAGAAAAGCTCAGCTACCCACTATAGCAAACTGCTCCCTCCTTCATCTTAAAGAGTAACTTTATATTCTCTTTTATCCACAGGGCAAATGCATAATGTGATGTGGGAAAGGTGAAGTATATATTTTTCATGAGAAGTACATAGAATTCATATTTAAGCTGCTTAATGCCCTAACATTCAACTAGAATGAGTAACCTGCGAACATATATGCTTCATAGTAAAGCTAAGTGTCCTTCTAGACACCAGTGGATATCAAGATAAAAAAGTTCATACACAAGAACCTAATTCAATGTCTCTTAACCTTGGCTACTTTAAAATGTGTGGACCAATTCCCAGAATTCCCCAGCTAGCTATGCTGGTTGGGGAATTCTAGTTGAAATTCACACGCCTTAATGTCGCTATGGTTCAGAAACATTGGCTTAACTTATTTGAAAAGGTCACATTTTTCTGTACATATCATGCAACTGTGCACAATGCAGTAACAATATTTGCAATTCCACCCACCGCCCTTTTCAAAGTGCGCCTTTTATACTGACTGCAGCTTACAAGAAAGTCTGCACAAAGTCTGTGGCAATAAAACCAGGGAAACATGAGGAGAACTTCTCATTTTTCCTGAAGCAAAGCAGGGATGTTGATGTTCCATCCAATAGCCTGGCGATCAAATCCACAAGTGAAGAGGTTGCATATTGGATGATCTTCACTCCATGCTGAGCAGCAAACCATTCTTCTATGACCCTGGAAGAACAAAAAGGACAGTATTAGACTTTGCTTGGTTCTTTTTTCTGCCTTTCTTATTAGGCTATACAGATAGTTCTTCAGCAACAATTTGAAGCACTGAAAAAAGTGACCCGCAACTGGTACTCTACAGTCACATAATAACAAAATTTGAGCATTTGGCAATTGGAATGCATTTACAATGGCAGGATCATGGAGTCTCAGTTTGTGACCTCTGCATCTGGTTTTCGAAAAGAAAGTTAATAGAGGAAGCTGGATTTGCTTAACAGCCATACGATTCCCTTAATAACTGCATTGATTCACTCAACAACTGTGGCAAATAAGGTCATAATATTAGACACAATTCACTTAATAATCGCCTTGCTTAGGAATGGAAATTCTAGTCCCAACTGTGATTGTAAATTCAGGATTGCTTGTGCACACTGCCAAAATCTGCTACTTTCCAAACATGTATCCCAAGACAGAATATTGACCATACAAAAAGGAATCAGTAAGCAAGCAAAATTATATTTTATTTTTTAGATAACTATCACCAAAACTATGGCTGAAATGAAATCATGTGCATAGATGCTTGGGAATCTGAGGAACAGAGATAGTCCCTCAGAAATTTTGAAAACATAGAAGTTGTTCAGTTTTTTTTTAAAAAATAGCATTAAAACAAAGAAAAATAGAAAACACATTTTCTATTCAGTGAAAGTTAACTCTTTGAATATTTTTTAAGTTCCAGTTATTTACAAGCCAATACAGGTAGCCCTCGACTTACAACAGTTCATTTAATGACCGTCTGAAGTTACAATGGGACTGTAAAAAAATTTCTGTTGCTAAGCAAGACAGTTCTTAAATGAATTTTGCCCCATTTTGTGACCTTTCTTGCCATAGTTGTTGAGCGAATCGCTGCAGTTGTTAAATTAGTGACATGGTTGTTAGGTGAATCTGGCTTCCCCATTGACTTTGCTTGTCAGAAGGTCTCGAATAGTGATCACATGACCCTGGGACACTTCAACTGTCATAAATGTCATATGAATCACTTGCCATGCTTCTGAATTTTGACCACATGACCATGGGGATGCTGCAACTATTATAAAGGGTGAAAAATGGTCATCAACAGAAATTTTGCGCTCAATAGTGGTTGTAAGTCAAGGATTACCTGTATGTTGAAATAAACTTTTATAGATCTTGTTTAAGAATTAGTTTGGGCTGAATTCTGTGCATAGAGAACAGCATAATTAAAAATGTACAGCATCCTTCTTCAATCTAGTATAATGTAACCACAGTTCTCAAAATGAACACTGTTTTATACACTGTGCTTTTTAGATGCAAAAGCACATGAAGTAGTGATACATTCAAAAATCTATATATCGAGTTAAGGGTTTTTTTGCAAAGCATAAGTTAAATGTAGTATGTTAAAGAGCCTTGAAAAAAAAATACTTTTATGAGAGAGATAGTTTGGCTGTTACAATGACTTCACTCCATTGACCAACCTATGCGTGAGTATTCTATTTTTCTTATTTTTATTTTTAAATGCTTTGGTTTTATTGTATTGCAAACAGTTGCTGGGGTACAGTTTTGTACACAGTTTTGTTGTACTTGTACAATGACAATAAAGTTCTTCTTCTTCTTCTTAGTCCCAATTCAATGTTTTAAGACTAGATTAATATATGCTATAGGTAGTCCTTGACACTTCATTCATTCATTCATTCATTCATTCATTCATTCATTCATTCATTCATTTATTTATTTATTGTACTTATATACCGCCCTATTTGCCTGACAGGACTCAGGGTGGTGCACAGCCAAATTAAAATACAGAGAACAATACAAAATTAGAGAACAATACAAAATTAAGAACAGTTAAAAGACCAAATATGAAAGGCTGAAATTTATAAGAAGTTTAAAAGCCAAACTAGATAAAAACCAAATTAAAATCCTAAAAACTCCTAAAAACCCCTAGGCCAGACTGGCTTGATGAAATAGATAAGTTTTCAACGCGCGCCGGAAGGTCAGGAGATCAGGGATGATCCTCATCTCCAGGGGTAATTCGTTCCAGAGAGAGGGTGCCCCCAAAGAGAAGGCCCACACCCTCAGGGTCGCCAGCTGTCCAGCCGGCGGCACCCCAAGGAGGCCGACTCTATGGGAGCATACTGGCCGACGGGAGGCCGATAATGGCAGGAGGCGGTCCCGCAAATATCCTGGTCCCAAGCCATGGTGCGGCTTAAAGATGGTAACCAAGACCTTGAAGCGCACCCGAGGACCACCGGGAGCTAATGCAGCTCACGCAAGAGCGGTGTAACATGGGAGCCCCAAGGAGCCCCCAACACCACCCGCGCGGCCGCATTCTGCACCAGCTGGAGCCTCCGGGTGCACCTCAAGGGAAGCCCCATGTAGAGAGGGTTAGCATAGTCTAGGCGGGAGATCACGAGGGCGGAAGTGACTGTGCGAAGCGCATCCCGATCCAGAAAGGGCCGCAACTGGTAGATCCTACGGACCTGACCAAAAGCCCTCCTGGCGACGGCCGCCACATGGTCCTCCAATGATAGCCGTACATCCAGGAGGACACCCAGATTGCGAGCCCTCTCTGTGGGGGCAAGAATCCCCCCCCCATAGCCAGCGATGGAACCAGCTGGCTCTATCGGGGTGCCGGGAAGCACAGCCACTCAGTCTTAGATGGGTTGAGCTGAAGCCTGTTCCGCCCCATCCAACACTGCACGGCCTCCAGGCACTCGATCATCACTTCGACGGCTTCATCGGGGTGGCCCAGGGTAGAAATGTACAGCCGAGTATCATCAGCGTACTGATGGAACTCTACCCCAAAGCCACGGATGATCTCACCCAGCGGCTTCATATAGATGTTGAACAGAAGGGGCGAGAGCACCGACTCCTGAGGCACCCCGCAAACCAGGGGTCTCGGGGCCGATCTCTGCCCCCCCCGCCAACACAAATTGCAAATGGCCAGAGAGGAAGGAGGAGAACCACCGCAAAACAGTGCCCCCCACTCCCAACCCCTCCAGCCGCTGCAATAAGATACTGTGGTCGACAGTATCGAAAGCCGCCGAGAGGTCTAATAGGACCAGGACAGAGGAATGACCTCTGTCACGGGCCCTCCAGAGATCATCTACCAATGCGACCAATGCCGTCTCCGTGCTATGCCCGGGCCTGAAGCCCAATTGGCGTGGATCCAAATAGACAGCTTCATCCAGGTGCTGAGGGAGCTGCCGTGCCACCACACTCTCAACAACCTTCGCCACAAAGCAAAGGTTGGAGACCGGACGATAATTTGATAATAAAGTTGGGTCCAGGGACGGTTTCTTGAGGAGGGGTCTCACCATTGCCTCTTTCAAGGCGGCGGGAAGATATCCCTCACTCAAGGAAGCGTTAATAATACCCTGAAACCAACCTCGTGTCACCTCCCGGGTGGCCAACACCAGCCAGGAGGGACATGGGTCCAATAAACATGTGATAGCATTCAGTCCCCGCAGCAACCTGTCCACGTCTTCGGGGGTCACAGGATCAAACTCCTCCCAAATGACTGCCTCAAATTCTGCCCCCGACCCCCCACCCAGAGTTGCCCATTCAGAGTCCAACCCACCCTGGATCCGAGCGATTTTATCCACCAGGAAATTTGAAAAGTCCTCAGCCTGTCCCTGCAAGGGGTCCTCCCGCGCTCCCCCTTCCAGGAGGGAGCGGGTCACTCTAAACAGGGCGGCCGGGCGATTTCCTGCAGATGCAATAAGGGTGGAAAAGTAAGAACACTTTGCCACCCTTATCATCACTAAATAGGTCTTAATATAAGACTGTAATAGTGTTCAGTCAGGTCCGGAGCGAGTAGTCCTCCAAATACTCTCCAGGCGTCTTTTCCGGAGCTTCATCTCCCTCAGCTCCTCGGAAAACCAAGGGGCCGAGGGAGAGCGGCGCCGGATCAGAGGCCGCAAGGGCATGACCTGATCAAGGGCCCCAGCCGCCACCCTATCCCAGGTGGCGACCGGGCCTCAACCGAGTCATGTGCTCGAACGTCGAGACATGGCCCAAGCTCCATCAGGAACCTATCCGGATCCATCAGGCGCCTGGGGCGGTACCATCATATTTGGTCCGCCTCCCTGCGACGGGGGGGTTGACCAGTTGCCTAAAACCCATTTTAAGAGATGATGCCCACCCACCCCCGCTGAGAACTACTTATGACTCATTTTTGAAGTTACAACTGCCACATGTACACTTGGGCGGTCACATGATCATGATCACATTTTGGGCACCTAGCAACCGGCTCATCTTTACGACTGTTTGCAATGTCCTGTGGTTATGTGACCACACAATTGCAATTATTATTATTTTTTGCATGTTCCCAGTGTTTACTTCCAGTTTCTGGCAAAATCGCCCACTCTGGAAAATGGATTCACTTAAATGCAGTATCTGCATAAGACTGTAGCATTCACTTAGTGACCATTGTAAAAAAAATGGTTGTAACTGATACCTCAACTTATGATAGCAATAACTTCAATAACAATTCTGGGCTCAATTAGGGTTGTAAGTCAAGGTCTACAGGAAAGGAGTATAAGTGTTTTTAGTTTAATGACACCTGGTTTTCTGCAACAACATATTATGTTTCAACTAAATAATATATATTTTGTAACATGCAGAAAAACAACTTAAGGGGAGAATGAGAGAGATGTTAAAGAAATAGCTAAAGTTCTGCTACCTGTCTGTTGCTGCGAGGAAGACGTGCTAATCGCACTCCAGACATGTCAAATAATCTAACCTGTCGGTTGTCATGTGGAAGGGCAATGATTTTTTGCCCGACACAAACATTAATCCTGTGCAGAGGAGATAAAAAAAATAAATTAGACAGCCTGCCAGAAATTGACAGTAGTTCAAGGCCACTGAAAGTGATTTAATTGGAATTTCATGCTACACACAGTTCCCACAAATATAATTTCATTTTCTACGAAAAAAAATGGTTGGTTTCTGGCACTGATGGTATCATACATTCACAAAGACATCACCAGATGCACCCCCGTAGTCTTTTGCTAAAGACAAAAAAAAAAAAAAACACCTCTGAAGCTCACACTTATAGAGACAAGGTCCATTCTGATTCCCTTCAGAAAGAAAACCTGCTCTGGAGATACTACTTAATGAGCACTGGGGACCGCTACTAAAACCAACTGAATAGAAAAATTGCATCAATTCATTTGAAGTACTTTAGCTGTGTAGACCAGGGTTTCTCAATCTTGGCAACTTTAAGATGCATGGATTTCAACTTCCAGAGTCCATCCATCTTAAAATTGCCGAAATTGAGAAAACGCTAGTGTAATTAGATCCTTTGCATTTAAATTTTTCAAATCATCACAATATGGCAATGAACATGCAGATCACAAACATTCCACACCCTCAAATACTTAAAAAAAAAAAAAATCAATTTGCATTAATTTAAGAGGCTGGTCTGCTTTTACTGCAAAAATGGTCCAAAAGGCTATAAAACCTTTTGCCCTAATGAACAAAGCTTTGTTGCCATATTTTTTTCAGGCAGTTTTGAAGAAAATTGGGATATCAATCCAAAAACCACCTTTCAAACCACAAACCCGTATTACCTTCCTTTCTCAATTAAACAGTATTCATACACTTCATAATTCATAATTTCCTTATACAGAAGAGGCTAGAGCAGCAACCATAGTTACAAAATACCACAACTGATTAGATGAAGTCAGTCCTTAGCTGTCACACTAGAATGTTATTTTTCAAACAATGATGCAAAAGACATGTCACCTCAACAATGCATTTTCAGGAAGAATTAAGAAAAACAGGCATTTCGAAGCAGTTACTGTTTTCTACTAAATCTTAAATTATGTTGTGATCGGAGTACCACTTTTTATTAAACAAATGCCTACCAGATTAAATGAAGTATGGCTTACCTGTTTACTGCAGAGTCTGTGCGAATAGTGGCAATGGGTGATCTCATATTTTTCAAGTCCCAAACTTTCACAGTACGATCATCACTACCTGAAACCACATTGTCTCCCACAGTGAAAACAGCTGAAGTCACAGTGCTTGAAGGAAAGAAGTTAGAGCCACAGTTAACCATGTTACTGAGAATTCTGTGATAATTTTAAATCTATAGTACCTTCCTTACTATTTTGAGAAACCACAAGATTATCAACACAGAACTGCTGGACTCTGGGTTCAATTATGAACCTTTACAGGCATGTATTTTAATACTTTTAACATAATAAGACATGCCAAAGTAATAGCTTCTTTCACACAAAAGAAGAGATATAATTTTGTAACTGCATGCCAAATCACATACATATATTATATGTAGTCTTTCCTAAACAGAAAGGCTACAGGGCATTCAATTTTTGTTATGATACTGATCTATTTAAAATTAAAACATGTCACATTTGAATTACAGGAAATAAAAATTGTTTAATTTCAATAACCAGAAGTGTATTAACCATTGCATCTGAAAAATAACAACAGGGGGTTTAAGTTATTTCTTTCATCCTTTTGCCCTAATGG
This sequence comes from Bungarus multicinctus, assembly GCA_023653725.1. Lineage (NCBI taxonomy): Eukaryota > Metazoa > Chordata > Lepidosauria > Squamata > Elapidae > Bungarus > Bungarus multicinctus. The sequence continues at coordinate 13,921,759 of CM042840.1, read as the reverse complement.
GCAAAACTTGATTGCCATGATTTTTCAGACTGTTTTGAAGAAGCATGGGAAACGTCCATTCATCAAGTTATTTCTTTCATTGCAATGCTTCTTGCTTGCTCCACCTATACAGCCTGCTAACAAAGCACTTTGGTTTCCTTCCCTGATTCATTACAGTCTGCTTCTCAGCTCAATTTCTATGGATCGCATTTAATGACCTATCTTGTTATAGCTTGGGGTCACACACATCAATTGCTTGGAATTTAGTAATTTTAATTTAAAGTGTCAAGTTGCTCCTGTCACTTCTATTGTACAGTGAGAATCTGACTTCATGTTGTATTCAGCCTACTGATTGAGATTAGTATTACCCAAGTCACAATGGGCTAGTGTGTGCAAGGCCTCTTAATTTAAATTGACATCAAATTAAAGTCTAATTAGATCCAAATACCATTGTGTCAGTGGTATGAAGTTTTTAAATGCTGCATCAGAGTGCCCCTGAGCTGGTCAGGGTAATTATGTGGCATGAACTAGAGGCCTTCAGAGCCCAATTATATAAGCCTTTGTGTCTGAACTGGCGTGGGGGCATAAGCAATTACAAATGGCCCCTGGTACCAAGGAAAATCTCCAGAATTATCATACATTCATAGCAAGGAGAATACTGAATCTCCCAAAATATATGCATTAGATACTGATATATTCATGCTAGCAGAGGGTGCTGCTCTTTGACAATTGATTTGATCCCTTCATCATGCATTAAAATTATTCATCTAGTTAAGTTCTTAAAAGCTTGTTACTTTCAAGCAACCATTCAAATATCTTTTGAACTTCTGCCCTAAAATGCAAATGATTTTATTGTTTCCACTTTTCTGCATTTACATCCTAATCTACACCCCAAAGTTGCAGTATATATGAAATCAACTTTTTACAAAACTGAGCTCCTCTAAGTGTTCACTGGAGCACCAAAAAAAAATCAATAAAAGAGAATACTTGCAGCTCAGAGTTTAACTGTGGGGTCCTTGGGGGTCTCAAACATAGTTACTTCCTTGCAGACATTTCATTACCCAATAATAATAAACAATACCTCAATCAAAGAACTACCATCTCAAGACAACCAATCAAGCAGTCTAATCAAGAACCACTAAGATAACTTCACCAAAAATGACAGGACAGGCCACTTGTATATAGAACTGCATCATCAAGCACTGATGAGACTAAGTATTTGGGTAATGAAATGTCTGTCAAACTCTGAAATCCTGGAGTGGATCGATCTTTCCCCTCAAGAAAACAACTAAGCTCTGAAAACACCAAGGGCCCCACAGAGAACAGAAGATCCAACACACCATATTGAAAATACCTGCACTGCCAAAGCAGGGCTGTGATCATATAAAAGGGACTTGGGAACAGCTCTGTTTTATGGGCTTTGATTGTCTGGGATAACCTCCGAGCAGAATTCCCAGCACTGCTTTGAAAGATTCTGAAGACTTCTGGTGTTGGGGACTGACCAGAGATTGTACACAGATATACCTTCTCTGTAAGTGACTATTTCACTTCCACCACTTATTGGGGATTCTTAAAAGGTTTGGAGAGCAATATCATTATTTGTGCACAATAACTCATGGTTGAAAAGCCACCTAATTCTAAGAATTAAACCCAACCATGTCTTTGTTCTTTTAAATCTTCTCTTCCAATCTGTGGCTGCAATCCTCTAACTGCTCTTCCACTCAACCCCAACCTGGCCCTTTTGATACTGGGCAAACACACAATCTCTCCTAGACTTTTGCCCCCCCCCCCCCCCCCCCCAACACCACCAAAAAAAAAGTTTATGTTGATGTCACAAAACAATGATTATAGCAATAAACTATTGTATTCCTTTTTGGAAAGGTGGCCATAAAAAGACCTGGGACTATGTGTCTGTATGTACTGTACATGTGTGAATGATTATTCATATTTTATTTTATTTTTAAAATATTTATTTATTTATTTAAGCAATTTATATGGCTGACTATTTCAAAGCAATGATATTAAATTTCTATACATTACATTACACACAACAATTTTTGCATTCTTACTGCAAGACATTTAAATTTTCCACACATCCTTATGGAAGTCCTTTATAAAACAGATAAAATTCTGTCAATAAGGACTTTGCATTTTGTGTTTTAAGGACTCTGCATTTTGTGTTTTGTTGGTGGATGTTATCAGAGACTTCTCAAGCAGGGCAAAAGAATTAACCTCATCCAATCATTTTTTCTCAACAAAGATTATCCAGATATTTCCAATGGTAAGCAGTCATAGTCTTTGCTGCTAAAAACAGGAAAATAATATGGTTCTTGTTTTGAAACCTTTTGTACCTTCCATTAAGCACAAATAATATGGATAAATTTGGTGTGAACTCAACTATTTGTTTGGTTATTGCTCCCATTTTATTAAAGGAAGTTACCATTCTATTCCACAAAATGTGAATTCCAATTCATGCTGTTTATTTAACTTAGAATGAAATTGTTCTTCAAGCTTTAGAATGAAATGCATGTATTTAATGGCATTTCAAGGCCACTCCAAACATCAAAGGACTCTGGGTAGCTGACAAACAATAATGCAGCTAAAGTAAGCAACTTGACCCGTCTTGCAGGCCTGGTTGTGCAGAGTCTCAGACCCTAAGCACCCGGCTGATGTTGTGCAATGCCAGGTCCATTATAAATAAGGCCCCCCTGATTTTTGATCTGATTCAGGATGAGGGCATGGACCTGGCAGGGGTCACCGAAACCTGGTTGGGCCCAGAGGGGGGTCTCCTCCTGGTAACGATGTGCCCACCAGGTTTCCAGGCATTTCATTGGCCAAGGGCTCAGGGTAAGGGTGGTGGTGTGGCGGTAATTATTAGGGAAGATCTCTGTCCTAGGGAGGCCACTGTACCTCAGATGGCTGGCTGTGAGTCCCTCTTTGTGAAGTGGGGTCAGAGTGGGCAGATGGGTCTCTTGATAACGTACCTGGCTCCCTGCTACATATCATCGGCCCTGCCTGGGCTCCTCGGGGTAATAGCCGAGCTGGCAGCGGAGACACCCAGACTGTTAGTTATGGGTGACTTCAACCTGCCTTCACTCGGTGAATCCTCTGGAGTGGCCCAAGAATTCTTGGCCTCCATGACAGCCTTGGACCTGACCCAATTAGTTTCTGGACCCACTCACATGGGAGGACACACACTGGACCTGATTTTCGTCTCTGGACAGTGGTTGAATGATTGGCTAGGGAATATAGCTATTAAACCTTTGTCATGGTCTGATCATTCTCTCCTTAGACTAGACTTCTGTAGCGTCAATCCGCACCGCAGGGAGGCGGAGCCGAGGAGATGGTTCCGTCCCAGGCGCCTGATGGATCCTGAACGGTTCCAGATGGAGCTTGGGCCATTACCTGAAACTCTGGCTCATAACTCGGCCACAGACTTGGTAGCCGCCTGGGATAGGCTGGCTGCCGAGACTCTGGACCGAGTTGTGCCTTTGCGACCTCTGACCCAGCAGAGATTTCACTCGGCTCCGTGGTTTACGGAGGAGCTGAGGGAGATGAAATGCCGGAAAAGACGTCTGGAGGGCGTCTGGAGGGCCAGTCGTGCCGAGTCCAACCGAACAAGGTAGGTCCTATATTAGGACCTACCTTGTGGCGATAGAGGCGGCGAAGCGTTCTCACTTCTCCGCCCTTATTGCATCGGCAAAAAATCGAGCCGCCGCCCTGTTTAGAGTAACCCGCTCCCTGCTTGGGCCGGGAGCGCGGGAGGATCTCTTGCAGGGAAGGGCGGAGGAGTTTTCTTGATTTCTGTACGATAAAATCGCTCAGATTTGGGCCGGGTTGGACTCTACTTGGGAGGTCCCAGGGGAGGTGACTGCGGCGAGTCTTGAAATGGTTATCTGGGATGAATTCGACCCTGTGACCACTGAGGGTATAGACAGGTTGCTGGGGCAGCTGAATGCCACCGCATGTTTATTGGACCCTTGCCCCTCCTGGCTGGTTTCTACCGCCAGAGAGATGACACAGAGTTGGCTCCAGGGAATTGTTAACACCTCTTTGATGGAGGGCTCACTACCCACTGCTTTGAAAACGGCAGTGGTGCGACCCCTCCTTAAAAAGCCCTCCCTGGACCCAACTCTTTTGAACAACTATCGTCCTGTCTCCAACCTTCCCTTCGTGGCGAAGGTTGTTGAGTGTGGTGGCAGGTCAGCTTCCCCAGTACCTGGATGAAGATATGTACCTGGATCCCTTCCAATCGGGCTTCAGGCCTGGACATAGTACTGAAACAGTATTGGTCGCGTTGGTTGATGATCTCTGGAGGGCCCGTGACAGAGGTTATTCCTCTGTCCTGGTCCTATTAGACCTATCAGCGGCTTTTGATACTATCGACCATAGTATCCTATTGCGACGGTTGGGGGGTTGGGGGCACCGTGTTGCAGTGGTTCGCCTCCTTCCTCTCCGACCGTCTGCAATTTGTGTTGGCGGGAGGGGAGAGGTCCACCTCTAGGCCCCTCGATTGTGGGGTGCCTCAGGAGTCGGTCCTCTCTCCTCTCTTGTTCAACATTTATGTGAAGCCGCTGGGGGAGATCATCCGTGGCTTTGGGGTGAAGTGTCATCTGTACGCTGATGATACTCAGCTGTACATCTCCACCCCAAGCCACCCCAACGATGTCTGGAGGCCGTGCGGAACTGGATGGGCGGGAACAGGCTCCGACTCAACCCTTCCAAGACTGAGTGGCTGTGGTTTCTGGCGTCCCAATATAGCCAGGTAGTTCCTTCGCTGACTATTGGGGGTGAGATTTTGCCCCCTTCAGAGAGGACTCGCAATCTGTGTGTCCTCCTGGATGTACAGCTGTCTTTGGAAGATCACATTACGGCCGTCTCCAGGGGGGCCTTTTATCAGGTTTGCCTGATCTGCCAGATGCGGTCCTTTCTAGATCGGGATGCCTTACGCACAGTCACTCATGCCCTGGTCACGTCCCGATTGGACTACTGTAACACCCTCTACATGGGGCTCCCGTATGGGAGCATCCGGAGGCTTCAACTGGTGCAGAATGCGGCCGCGCGGGTAGTTATGGGGGCGTCAAGGTTCTCTCATGTGACGCCCCTCCTGCACGAGCTGCATTGATTGCCAGTGGCCCCTCAGGTGCACTTTAAGATTTTAGTGTTAACTTTTAAAGCGCTCCATGGCATTGGACCAGGATATTTACAAGACCGCATTCTGCCATTTTCCTCTCACCGTCTGGTGCGCTCCCACAGAGAGGGTCTCTTGTGGGTCCCGTCGGCATCTATGTGCCAGCTGGTGACCCCAAGGAATAGGGCCTTCTCTGTGGGGGCATCTGCCCTCTGGAATGGGTTGCCTCCGGAGTTACATACAGCCACAGACCTGGGGACCTTCAGGCGTGCCTTGAAAACCTGGCTTTTTGAGCAGGACGGCTTGGGCTGATTTTAGATTTAGGTATTTTAATTTTTATATCAAATTTTAGGGTTTAAGGGAGGGTTTTAATTGTTTTCAGCCAGGGTCTTTAATTTAATCTAGTTTTAACTTTTATATATTTAATGTTTTAATTGTATGGCTGTGCACCGCTCCGAGTCCTTTGGGAGAGGAGCGGTATATAAATAAATATTATTACTACTACTACTATTATTATTATTACTATTATTATTATTATCTAATCCAAGAAAATTTCTATTAAAAACCCCAAAACATTAATATGTGTATTATATTTGGTTCGCATCTGGGGATCCAAGAGAGGCAGTAAACTTTATAAATTAGGAACAAATCAGGGGAAATAAACTGAAATTCAATCCAAGTAATTGAATTTTAAGAGACAATTTGAAGGTGGCCCTGGATCTACCAATTTCCTCAGATGCTAAGATACCTTATGATTACCAATTATGGCCTTTCCCAAAAATGCAATCTAAGTTATCTCTGGATCCATGGAATTTTAGTAATTGTACCGTTTTGGGAGTGTATTTGGAAAAGTTAAATGAACAAAATATGGATTATTTTCTTCCAGTCATGTTCAGCAGGTGTACAATCAGCCAATTAATATTTTGGCTCAGTTTAAAATTCTGAGTTCAGCCTTTGAAACCCTAAATGGATTGAGCCCAAACTTTAAAAAATAGAGAAGGAACAGGAAACCTGAAGGATGATTTAAAGGGGAAAAATGCATATTGGAAATGGAAATTAGATCAGATAGCAGAAATGGCAAACAGAAATATGAAAATTTTATCAAAACTAAGGAACACTAAAATAGGAAGCAATAATCGAACTACTTTAATATTTCTTGAAAGAAAACGCAAACAGTGGTGAAAGAAGAAAGCACCCATCATTCCCTCTATAGGAAAAGAAACTGACATGGGGCAGATGATAGAGAGGCTGTGCAAGGGAAAATTAACCACTAAGCCCTCCAACTGAGATCAATACAAAGCATTAAACCAACCGAAACTGCAATTAGATAGCATTTAATTTAACAGCATGTGGCACTGAATAGCCTTTATTTTTTATTATACACATATACACATACTCCCACACAGAGGCTATTCATTCTCCATCATGAACAATCCACCATTGAGAATTATAGACTGTAATCTATCATGAGGTCCAGGGCAGGTTGATAGACCATTATCCCCTTCCCTGTTGAGAGAAGAACTAACCCAAAGTCATCTAACTGACCTTGTACCCAAGTGAGAACAAGGAGCTCATCCCTAATCCAGCACCTTAACTACTACTTTACACTGGCTGTAATAAGCAGTTAGTTATAGGCCCAGGCCCTGATCAAAAATATAGGTAGAAAAATAAAAAAATAGAAAAATAAAAATTCATTCATACAAGACAAATTCTGAAAAATACTGGCAAGAATATAGAGCAGGCATGAATTTTATTTTTCAGAGAGTGGTGCTTTTTCTGAAGGGCTGAATCCAAGATAGTTTAAAGATAAAGCATGTTGGAAGAAAGAAAGAAAAGAAAACTGCAAGAGGACCATCAACTATGATAACAAAATAGGAGATCAAACTAAGTGATATGCATCGTATCTCCATTTAAATCAATTATGTTGAAATATGCAGAAATACATGGAAACCTGCTTAGGCCAATGCTATGTAAATAAAATAAAATTTTATTGCTGAAAGCTCTTTGTCTTTTGCAAAAAAATGTAAATGTTTATTTTTGTTCTGCCCTTATTATTTTTATAAATAACTAAAGGTGGCAAACACACCTAATAATTAGGAGATCATGCATTCCATTTTTTTTTCTGGCAGTCTACGAAAGGATGTGGCAACCCCAAAACTATTTCTAAAAAACTGAAATTAACACTCATATTTGATGCCTATCATATTGGCTCAAAATGTCTTATTTTAAATGTTGGTGAATTGTCATTTACAAATATTTCAACTGGGGAGGGAGAGATTAAAACTTAAGGTCATTACCACCTTTCCAAATATTTTTCATAAAAAAATTTCATTAGCATCTCCAGCTAGCAAGCTCTTGGAACAAAGGTCTTTAAAAAAACAAATAAAATAATAGTTTATTAATCTATTACAAGAAACCAAGGCTCTTGTGACATTTTAAAGATTACTTCCAATCTAATAAACAGAAGTGACACAAGTTCTTATGACAGGAATTGAGATCAAATTTGATTTATTAACAGTATTATTATGTATAATTTAGTATTATACATAAACTTATGTATCATATAAAATGCTCAGGAATAGGCTTGTTGATTCTTTCATACTGCCCACAATTGAGATGTTTTAAAAATATTGTTGATAATTAGAATTTCATTTTATTTCAAATGTGCAAATGGCATATCATACTATTTCACTAATATCTTCAATATTCTCCAATTCATGCATCAAATGAAGTAGGCATCTGTCTTTGGAAATTTTCCCTAAAACATACTTGCTTATTTTTAAAGTACTACTATCTTCCCACTTTGATAGGTAGATTGATAAACAGATAAAGGGGATCATACAATTTTATCAATAATTACATTTATTTCACAAAGCATGAAAAATTCTCATGGATCATTTACCAACTACATGAACGCATCTGAAACAATCCCTTAATGACCTCATTTAATTAAGCAAAGCCTGCAAATTTAAATCCTCCAGAAATGATACTTCACAGCACAGCACTGAAAGAGCCTGGCATTAATTTTTTTTAAATTAAAATTAAATGTATTGTGGTTTTTTTGTTCCAATTTAATGCAACTTTCAACTACTATAATTTGTGGCTTTGACATGAGGCTATTACATAATTGCTCCAGTGATAAACAATATAGGAGTAAGGCTACCACTTTTAACTTATCCACCAAATTGACGTGTAAACACGAAGTTAATGGAAAGCAGGAGGTTAAATAAAGTGTTCAGTTAATGCATTTGGCACTTCTTTAGAGCTTTAATGATGAACAATACTGTTCAAAGTGCACTTGAATCTGAAAAGTTTAACGAACTATGGAAGCGAAGGTCATTCAACGCCCCCCCCCCCCCATTTTTCTCTCAATGGATGCTGGATCCTTATGCAGCTGTAGCCAACTTAAAACTGTGGTTAACATCTCTTCAACTAAATTAATGAAAAATGTCAACAAGAGATCATTAGGCTTTATGTTAATGGAACGCTAAAAGGCATTAGGCTTTTAATAACTCAACAATGGATGACAGGTATCTTTGGGTATAAAAAGAAAAAAGGTTGGCAAAGAGATATTATTCATAAGACACCATGATATGGTAGGTTCCCCAAAGGGAGTTTGGTGTGCTACTACCATTCTCCGGAAAAACTTCAGACTCTGCCAAACCTCAGCAAAACTCATTTATCTTGTCGTAGGAAGCACCAGAGCATGTACTTCCAGCTGACAAGAGTGGCATTCTCTCACCACACACCACTGCCTGAACTGGAATATCCTGCTCCCTCTGTGGGTCTCAATCAACAGAAAGACTGTAATGCTAGCACTCCTCATTAGGACTAACAGCTGTCTCCCCAGTCACACAGAGACACAAAACTATTTTGCATAACAATCTGCTGAAATTTCACACTGGGGCTGGGTAGGAGGAGGTGGGGGCAGAAAATATGAGGCAGAAAATGCTGGACCATGAAATGGTGATGCAGAGTGCGGGTTTGGAACGGCTTTGGAAAAAAATTTAACACTGTGGTGTCCATTTCACTCACCTAGCATGACATTTTAGACAAGAGTTAAAGCTTTTTTTAAACACACATACGCAGATACCTTTTTTTTTTAATAAAAGGGTCCACTTCCAGGAAGCAATGTGTTTATTACCTATAAAAATAGAGGTTCTAACTTATTTATCCAATTTGGAGCCTGTCCATCTCCCTCTAGGTGGTGTACAATTAAAACATAAAAGTCATATAAATATTATATTCCAGTATGAAGCAGTTAAAACAAGAATAAAATATTTGAAGTTAAAAGGGGGGAGATTCATTTAATCATTCATTCCAATATATACATACATGCTTGTATTTTCCAATCAATAATATAATTCCCTTTAAAATATTATGGCCTTTTCACATGGTGCAACACATGCATGTGCTAGAAAATGTATTACTCTGATACATGTAATATTTATTTTTAAGAACTATATTATATGCAGTACTACTGTTTTCAACACTCTCAAAGTTCATTAGGAATATTTATAACATGTACATATTACCAGTATCCTGCATACAAAGTTAACCAAAGTTGGTGTGGCTTTAAGAGGGGATAAAAAGCAAAATTACCACCAACAAAACTGAAGCCTTCTTCTTTACACTACTAATTCAAGATGGTAGAATGAAAAAGTCAATATTTTTAAATATTTTTTTTTATAAAATCAGAATGGACATCAATACTCATACTGAGATATTTAGAAAACTGGGAGTTTGATAACATATGACAATATTCAGTGTAGGAAAAGTTTACATGTTTTCAGCAATATATTTTAATTCCAATTACCCTTCATTTTTCTATTATTATCGATCATTTTAAGGTAGCTGTTTCTTTCATCTGGAAGTCTTCATTAATTTGTGGTTACATAATATAGACCTTTTTCAAACAGAAGTGATTGAAGCCAGTCAAGTCATTATTTTTGCAAATTTAATTTCAGTTACTTAAAAATTACAGTTCAGTTTTCTGAAATAAAAATAGAAAATGAGGACACCAGTCTCAAATCTTTGGATTAGAAATGAGTCTGGGAATATTTCCTTCCATTTACATATGAAATTCCCTGTTCACAAGCATTAAGATCTGATTTCTACAAGTCCTGCCTCAGAATACTTAAGGTCTTTTTCTGAAATTATTATGATATGCCACCTTTAATATATAATGATTCACAATCTAATAAACACTGAATTATCCTGAGGTCCACTGATAATCGCCACAATGCACTCAAGCCACTTTAAATAAAAAACAGCCATAAAAAGGAGAAATAAAATCCTGTGACAGAAAAAATGAAACTGTGAAAAAAGAGAAATAGTCAGTGCCTGAGTTTAATCCTTCAGACATTCAAAGTAGACAGAAGTAGAACTTGAAACAATTATAATATTAAAATGGATATTGGATAGATTAGTGGAAAATAGGACTACTAGTAGCTACCAGTAACCATAAATTCCACAATATCAGTTACTAGAAACTATCAGTGAGGCAGCATTACTCAACCCATGTCCTAAAATAAGTACAATTTCTACCTATTAGCTTCAAAGAAAAAAGGAACTGAGGTGAATAGATCTTTGGTCTCTTACCGCATAGTTCTTCTGTTTTTACACATAATTGTCCTTAATCTTCATTCTGTGACCTATTCAAGTCTCACCTTTCTGCCCCTCTGACTAGATGCTTTACTCTTCTATAAAATGCTTGCTGAAAATAACTATTGAATAATTGATACTGAATTACAGATAGTCCTCAACTTACAACCATTCTATGATGACCTGGGGCAAAGCATGGAAGCAATACAGCCAGCTGATAGTTCAGACTCCTCTTTATTGCTCCAGTTTTCCCCCAAACGCTCCCATGTTTATGGCAGGTTCCGGAGCAAAGCACTCGCACTCACTACCAGCCTCTGGTTGCGAGTAGTCTAGTAAAACGCTGTTAACAATGGCTTCAAGGCAAGAAATCCAGCAAGGCAAAGAAACAAAACAGCAATAAGACGAGAAGTTCAGCAAAATCCAAACGTCGGCAATGGCACACAAAACTCCATGAATTCAGTGCTTGTTCCGACAAGTGTCCCTCCCTATAGCATCTCCTTAAGTCTCAGTCCCCAGGTATGCCTGAGTCATCGGGTTGGCCTACGCTGCTCCTGCCTGTTCCCTACTCTCCGTGCTCAGGGATCAGAAAGGGGCAGTCCTTGCTCGTCGCCTGAGCTCCATCACTCCTTATCTCCACTGCCTGGCCTCTCTTCCCTGCTCTCAATCATCCTGTCTCCGTTCTTTGCGGGCTATCTGTCCCAGGCCCAAGGGACCTGGGGCTGCCTCGTTCTGCTCCTCCCCACGTTCCTCCGGAGCCAACAACACTGCCCCCTCAACTTCCGTCGGCCCCAGCTCTGGCTTGTCTTCTTCTGCAGATCCAGGCTCCGACAGGGCCATGACACATTCATTTAATGACCATTTCAAGTTCCAACAGCATTTTAAAAAATGACTTACAACCAATCTCTGCATTTACAACCACCTTGATATCCTCGGGGTTGTGTGATCAAAAATCGGGCATTCGGCACCCAATATGTATTTATGACAGTTGCAATGTCCCAGGGTCATGTGATCACCATTTGTGATCTTCCTAACTGGCTTCTAACAAGCAAAGTCGATGCAGAGGGGGGTTCTCGATTTGCTTATCTACCTCATGATTCATTTAACAACTGCAGTATGATTCACTTTACAACCGTGGCAAAAAAGATTACGACAATGGGTATATGACTCACTTAACAATCATCTTTTTTCGCAACAGAAACTCTGGCCCAAATTGTAGTTGTAAGTCAAAGACAATCTCTAGGCCAAGGGTCCATCCAGCAGAACCCTGATTGTAGTCACTGGCAGTGGTGCACTTTTTCCAAACTCCTTAATGAAGCTGACACCTCTGGTTGCAAAGCAACACTGTATCTACACAACAACTTTATTAGAGAAAATTAATTCTGAGCACTATGTATATTCAATTAATACCACATAAAAGTTCATTACCATCACCATCTGATATAAAGTCACCACATCCCATAAAAAAAATGTGCGTATTTCTCCATCCTGTTTTTTTTCCTTAGACGACATAACTTGAAATCAACGCAGTTGCAAACTGCAACTGAAATATGCTCCTAAAATTTAAAAAAAACCTCAACAAATCCCATGATTAAGCATGACATTCCTCACAGAAACTATAAATGGCTGAACCTGGAAAGAAATATTTCTCATTTTGAGTTTCAAAACAGGATAAAGGCGCCATCTGCTGGAGAAAAAAAGGCAATACCCACAAAATTGTTTATGGGTTTTACTATATTTTAGCTTTACAACTTGTGATTTAAAAATGTGCTGTCTGCGTTCATTAATATAACCTCAGCATCTTGGCAACTGACCACTTGTCCAAGAAAAGAACATGCAATTCTTTTTTTTTTTTACAGAACAGCAGTGTTCAAAAAACATCTAGAATGGTTTGATTGTTCCCTTTTCATGAGAATAATAGAGAACTAGCTGTACCATGTCTTCCACTTATATGAAAGAGTACATCTTAATCCAGCCTTTCTAGACACACATTCTCTACAAATAAGACCATATGATCTCTTCTAGGTATTTCAAATCAATAAGTATTCTTTGCCATTTAAAATTTAAGAAATTATTTTATAAAATCAATGCAACAAACTATAATCAGCAAATGCAGATTTCAGTGCAGCGCTAGGGACATTAAAAAGGGAAATCTGTGCTCTTTGTCACATTTGAATGCCAATAACCAAGTTATTACATGACTTTGAATTCTTTCCATAAAGAAACTGAGAATATTCCTCCAGACTTCTTATGAGAAAAAATTAATAACTGAATAAGAGCTTCTGCACCAAGAACTCCTTGAACAAGACAAATGTTATTAGAACAAAGTTTCATTGTAACCATTCATATGTTCAGGTTCATGGCACTGTCAAAGATAACAGAACTGACATCAACTCTTCACAATTTCTGTCAACAGAAAGCAACATACAAATAGATCTTTACAGTAAAAAAGAACACATACAATACATTTTTATCTTTTTGACATAAAATTGATTTAAGTATTTAAGTATTAATTATATTAATTAGTATAATTCGTATCAAGTATTTTATCTATAAAAATAAATTGCTAAGATATACAGAGGCAAACTGGAAAACAAACCAATGACCATGAACACAGAATGATGAAGAAAAATGAATCAAAATATACAATACAAAGATTACTGAATAACTTAAAGGAACTCTATATGGAGAAAAGAATGCTGTAACAGCCACAAGTGGCATACTACATGATAAAACACAAAATGTTTAATTTGGATTCCTGTTTATTTAATTACAACCCCATTTCTCTCTGTTTTATTTTCTGATGAAAGTCTAATAAAATTTATCTATACATGATATATTAGGAAAAAATAACTGAAAATGTATGCAATCTTTCACGATTGAATTGGATGTATCTTACTTGTCTTCAGCATTTATTAAAGCTTTAAATTAGGCCATAAAACATGAAAAAGAAAACTCAGACTAATTACATTTAGCATGAAAAATTCAGATAGAAAACTTTTCCTATATCAGTAGCTAAATACAATTCCCATGTAAAAAAACATTCTAGGACAAAGCGATCACTTACTCTGTATGGCCCTGAAAGACGTTCACAGAGTGAATAGAAGGGTCTCTGAAATCCCATAGACGGAAGGTTGTGTCACGCGATGAAGTTACCACAAGGCGCTGGGTGGGGTGAGTGCAACAGTGTGTAAGTTCTTGATCATGTCCTAAAACCAAAAAGGAAAATATTATGAAATTTGAAAAGGCCTGACCTACTCATAAAAATTGGAGATGAAGAATATCAGAGAAACAATTATGTTCCAAAGGTTACCAAAATGGTTTTGGCAATACAAGTTTGCCCAAACCAGATTAAAATTCTGTTCCAATCTTACTTGTTTCCTATTGGAATATTGTGGGTTAAATTCCACATTTCATCTAAATACAGACATTTTTAAAATGTAAGGGAACAAATTTCTGTCACTCTTGTATTGATGTGACTTATGAACGTGATGGATATTATGTAAAGGAAATTTTGAGTATCTATATGAAAATGGTACCCATGATTAAATAAAGGCTCTCTTAAATACAGTAGGGGCCATCATTTCTTGCATGCTTTCAGAAACACATAATGCAGCCTGCTATCTGTAGATATTTACATATCTGTGACAATCACAGAAGCATTTTTGCATATTAGACCAGCTACCACATTTTCCTCTATAACAAGACATTTTCAGACACTAATATTAAACAAGTTTCCAGTTCTATGAGTTTAATTTGGGGTTGCTAAAATTACTGCTTATAAAGTTATAGTTATAGCAACATATAACTATATAACTTATAGCGAGTCTACTATAAAGTACAGCAATTAATCCTTGTTTTATTTTAGGATTACAGAGTCATAATGTTGCAACCTCTGTATTTCAGCTAGTCCATTTTTCTTTCAGTTGCAATCATATGATCTACCAATAAACTATTAGAAAATGGTAAACTTGTTACCAGCAGAAACACACTAGCACTATCTATAATGTTGAGGCCTGAAAGCAAGAACTAGTTTAGGATTAGAGCTATGGCTCTGAAACCTTTAAATATCTTAATGAGCATTTACACTTTTTCTCCCGGTCTCTAGATTTTTCCAATTATGCTAACTCATTTTTATAGCATAGAAATTGGTAGTACACTATCATTTTGAGGCAAGATGCTGGAAAACAGGAATATTTGGCTCTAGAAAAGATGAATTCTTTTTTTCCCAAAAAGAAATTACACTTCCTTATCCTGAAATGAAAAAAAAATCTGTTCTGCAAGTTGCATTATCTATCATTTACCTCAACATTAAGTGTCATTGGTAGACTGAAAGGTTCCAATCTCTGTTCTAGATGAACAGAGATTGTTCCAGCAACTGAGAAAGCAAAGTTAAAGTAAAAGATACTGGAAATTGTATTTTAACCACATCATTTTTTTCCATCCCTGGTTTAGGAAAGCTAGTAGAAGAAATCATGTAATCTGAACAAGAAAACTACCTAGATAATTCTACACTTCAAGGACCAAAAGCAACCCTAACAACTCCATCCCATCACCAATCCTCAGAAAACCAATTGCTAAAATAGATATTGATAAAACTTGCTAAAACCATTTTGGAAACTGCATGAATCGAAAACATCCAACTTCTCTAGGAACAAAAATGTTGGCATCAGCTATTCAAGCAATTACTTTGTTAATCCTAAAACAAAATATAAAGTGAGCTGAAATTTCACTGTACTCTTTTATTGAGCCAAATTTTAGCAAAGACAATTACCCATAATCTTTTTTTAATCAGGCAGATAGGCAGATATTTTTGCACTTTTACATCTAGTCAAGAAAACTTAAGATTGCTCCCTGTAATGATAAAGCCAGAGTGTACTAAGATTATGTAGCAACTATAGAGGATAACTATATAACTATAAGGACTGGAAATAAAAACACTGCACAAAAATAATGACAATTTTTATTCGTGCTTTATAAGAAAAATCTGTTCAAAAATGTAAATAAATTTACAATACAGTGGAACCTCAGGTCGCAACCGTAATCCGTTCTAGGACTACGATCGCAACCTGATTTGGTCATGACTGGAAGCATGACTGACTGCGCATGCACAGACAAAAAATTATGTGGACTGCGCATGCATAGAAGGGGAAATCAGCGTGGAAATGGATTCTGCCACGACCATGTTTGTTCGCCACCCGATTTTGGAATCATGACCCGATTCAAAAATCAGGTGGATTTTTGGTCGGAACTTAATTTGGTCGCAAACAAAAGCATTTGCGACCCAAGGTTCCACTATTCGTGTAAATAAAACAGTAAAGTTACCATTGCTATTTCATGTAGCCTCATATAATACATAGATACACATACACCAAGAGGTTTCCTGCTGGTGGTCCATTCAAATGACAACCAGATCTGACCCTGCTTAGCTTTCCATCTGCAACAAAAGGCAGCCCAATGCTACCACCTGCTGAGACTGCAGAAGAGAAGTTATTAAAAGTTGCAGAAAATACCTAATGAAAATGTAAAGCCTTGAAACTATAGTATTTTTCTCTTTGAAGTTTTCTTGTTCAGATTATATGGTTTCCCAAGTATTCAAGATAAGTAGAATGACTGACTTCAAAGAAAGGCAAAATGACATATAACATCTTGGAATTTCACAACTGTCATAAATGGTGGGGTTCAGTCTGCCTTGCCCTCAAAAGAAAAGTTTGCATTACAGAAAACTAAACTCAACATCCAACAACCAACCAATAAGTGTATGTGGGAGGGTGGAGATAAAACTCCGCTGCCCCAAAGAAGATACCTGTCAGAGAGTGCACAAGTTCAGATGTCTCTACATCATATAAGTTGGCTGTCCTGTCCCATGAAGCGGTCACTGCTTGCTTCCCTCCAACCAGCCAATCAGCTGCTATGACAACACCCTGATGGCTTTTTAGGGAAGTCAAAGGAACTCGGATGGTGGGACAATCACTAGAGCCATCTCCATCTCCGTCAGCCTCATCTTTATCAGAGAACTCAACTTCATCTTCACCTGACATTTGCTGTTAATTTTGAAAATATTTAATTTGCATGAAATTTGCCACATTAAATGGGTTAATCCAATTAATTCCTGACATCAAAATATCTCTGGAAAACACAAAGGTCTCTAAAAGAGAAAAGGAAGAGCTTAAAGTGCTTGGGATAATGTGACACACGGAAACTGTTGAAGACTCTAAAGAAAAATGAATGTAATAGAGAATAGTGTGTATAAGTACTTGGGGAACAGAAAATACAACAAGGAATGTTTATTATTAGATGAATTTTGAAAACAAATGCTATATCATGTACCTATTATTTGCTATCGGGATGCTATTCTTCAGATTCTAAACTATTTTGGTCCTTTGGGACATCTGAAGTACATTGATAAAAACACTATTTTTCTAAATAATCCCAAGGAAATTTCCTTTAAAACATTTATAAAGTTTTGATTGATTATTCAACAAGCCACCCTATAGTCATGCTCTACATTTGAATGGCAACTGGAAAATCCAGCAGTGTTTCAAGGAAATTGATGGGGTCAGCTCTCCCAAGAAACGATATAATTGCTGTAAATACTAAAAGTGTGGTTTTATAATTTTATGAAGTGTCACATATTATTGGTTTCCACTGATGCTAGGGTTAGTCATGATTTCAAAACTTTATGGCCCGCATGTTGCCAGACCATTATTTGTTAAATAAGGCATTCAACAACACACCAATGAAATAAATGAATGAATTTGGTGGGGTGCATTTTCTCCAATACTAATTTCCATCTGCATAGAGTTAAACATTACTTTAAGAATCCCAAAAATCATACTACAAATCATAACTTACATTACAGTCTGCGGTAGGTTGAGGGGTGGGCAATTGCACTATGTATCTCCAAATATGAGCTGTCTGATCCCCTGAAGCTGTAGAACAAAATTAACACTCTGTAAACAGCTATTTTGATTTTAATTCTCAAAAGAAGGAGAGGAGTGGGAAAAGCAAAATATGTAAGTGATCTTTACTCTTTCCTAATTACTTTCTTTTCTAATATATAAGCAAATTATTGCAATGTACACACAGGCTAGTCTTTAAAGCTGTCCTGCAGGCTTTTTCAATCTGGAAATATAAATATTGAGTAGAAAGAACTAACTTCTCCTCTCGTTCACTGAAAGGACCTTGAATGGATATTTCACAATACCAAAATCCCAGATGCACTATAAACCTATTCCAACTTAATCTGAAATAAATTAGGAGGTATATTTTTTTCTCAAGTATTGAGTGAATATAATTTGGCAGGATAAACACTATTTACATACCTGTAAGAGACAGTTGTTCTGTTGGATGAAACTTTATGGAATTTACTGCATTAAAGAAAAAACAAACAACCTTATGTTACAAGAACAAATTTAGAAGAATACCTAATTTTCCACTTTGAACTTGATCTCTCTATTCATCCTGTTATACAGGAAAATATAGATTTAAAGAAAATAGAGAATAAAGCCATTTTTGAAGAGGAAATTTCAAGTATCAAAATAGAAACATAATTACTAAGAGAAAAACAGACTTCATATAGTACCGCTGAACAAAATATCTTAACAGAAAGAATAGTTTAGCTGATCCATGAAGAACTAGTCCATAAATATTGTAATAAAGGTTCCTGGGGAAATGATTCTAGGCATAAGAACATTGGATAAGAACTAGATATGGAATCGAATGCATTAGGGATCATCATTGTACTTGATCTCTATCAAAAAACTTTTTACATATATTCTAAAAACTATTATTTGCCCTTCTGTTTAGAACGAGATTTTTACATGAATACTAGTATTTTAAAAACAGGTATTCCCCCTTCTGTCCGAAATGATACATGGCAGAATTCTACCATCTAGTTTTTGTAATGTGATTTAAAGACAGATCTTATCTTCTTAACAACTCTCATATCTGAAAGGTAGCAAACCACTTATTTTTCATGCTTACTGAAATGGCACACCCAAAGGGCATAAAGAATGGATAAGGTCATGTGAGCTCCTACAGAGAGGTTCTTAGATTTTTTATCCCAACTCCTACAGATTCTGAGAAGAGCCAACATCCTTCACTCAATACATATGCCATTATAACAGATAATTTTCCCTCATGATTCTTATTCACCAATATTTACTTATTCTTACCTGATCCAGCATGTCCAACATATTTGACAAGACACTTTCCTGTCTCTATGCTCCACAGCAAAGCAGTATGATCTGTGAGAATTTAAAAAAAAGAATTGAGGAATTAAAATGATGGATGGATGGATGGATGGATGGATGTGGGTGGATAGATAGATGGACAGATAGATATCTATCAAGATGATAAATAAGGTAGGTGGGTGGGTGGGTGGGTAAGTAGGTAGGTAGGTAGGTAGATAGAAA
Source organism: Bungarus multicinctus (assembly GCA_023653725.1). Lineage (NCBI taxonomy): Eukaryota > Metazoa > Chordata > Lepidosauria > Squamata > Elapidae > Bungarus > Bungarus multicinctus. The sequence continues at coordinate 13,902,631 of CM042840.1, read as the reverse complement.
CCTAGCCCATAATCTGTTCTAATCTAATCATTAGAAATGCAAAATGCAATCTGTGGCTGAAATAATAGAAAAGATTATTACCAGCTGATGCTGTCCCAAGCACCACAGGTTGAGTTTTTGTGACACTGACATCCCAAATGCCATCTCGATGACCAATATACTCTTTCACTAGCTGACATATTGCTCTGGATGTTGTTGTTTTGAAACTGGAGACTATCTAAGGAGACAAAAGGCAGGTATCTGATAGGTAGAGAAATTACCCCCAGACTCTTGCAACACACAACATAAGACCCATTGAAGCACTGCACTGTAGCAAATCAATGGATGCATAAGCTTTAGCATATTCTCTGGGACCAAATTTGTCCTGAATGAAGCTAGGATGCCGTTCTATGTAGGTACAACAGACGAATTTGGCCAGATTGGATCTTTTTAGGATATCATAAAAGCATACAACTCTTCTGATATTTTTTCATATCTTATGATAATACAAGTGAGTATAATCTGCAGAGCACTTTTTCTTCTATAATACGTTGTATGCACCATACAAGCCAGCTTATTAAACAGAGCTAGCTCAAAGGGATTAGGAGGGAAGAATGAAAAAGATGCATAAAAATTCAAAGCTCAGAGCCATATGAAGTGGTATTCATATTAACTTGGAAGTTCAGACCAATTCCTTTTGTATGACAATGAAATGTTCTTTTCAAGAAGAAATACCAAAATAATATAATCAAAATTTTAAAATAATAAGAGAAACATGAAAGCAAGAGTGACTTATTTTACTATCTTTAGATGAATAACTATATTGGGTGGATAGAAGAAAACACTCTCAAGTTGGAACTGCTATATTTTTTAAAAAAAATTCAGCATGGATAAGCAAGCAGCAGTTCACACTCTTAAGTGACACAACCTGTGTGCAAGGATTAGCAGTGCAGGACTATCAGTTTACTGGATTAGGTAAGTGCTGGGTCACTGAACTGGAAGAAGTAAATCAGTAATATTTGCTGGCTGGAGCAAACTAAGCTAATATGAGCTATACTAATGTGGCCACCTGAAGTATTTTTTATGCAATAATTGGGTTCTCTTTAATGGGTAGAAAGCGGGATCCATGAGTGATGCAGTAGCATAATGAGCAGGAATGAAGAACCACCAGTTAGTAGGGCCTCAAACAAGGTCTCACCCTCAGGTTTCACACTATTCTCTAGAGTCTTATTCTATCCTACCAAGAGCAACTGCCAAAATGGTTTGAGAAAGAACAAGAGACTCAGGTATGGCCAGCATTGTAGTCAATCGCTCTGGAGGACATGGAAGAATTTCTCATTTCAGCCACTCAACTTCCCTCATCAGAAAAAGCTACAAAGTGGTCAAAGTCTTTTTCCAACCACAATAGAGTGGAGAAAACTACTGGTAGTTCTGTACTTGGTCTTTCAATGGCTGATGTCTCTGCATGTTAACAAGCAGCACCATCGATTTTATCCCATATAAAATGCTTTTCCTCCCTTTTTGACCCTGATGTTTAATATTATCCAATCCAGATAAACAGATTGGAACTAGAATCTTTATATCATATATACATCTTCATCATTTAGTGTTTGGACAGAAATCATGTAAGAACTTTGCTATGTCGTTTGTATAATTTATGCTAATATCTGCAGCCTTTCAACCACATTTACTCAAGCTGCTGGATCAAATTCTAGATCTACCTGCCACCCAGTACTGATAGTACTATCAGTAGATACTCTATATATAGAACAATATCACCTATTGGGACCTATTGTGTAGGCATCAAGAAATCATTGTGGAAATTGTTGCTTATGCTATAGTTGGGAAGTGGGCTAGATTGTGGTAATTAGTAAAGATTTGCTAGATAGGGACAGGGAGCACAGATTGCTGTTCCAGGACTGCGAAAAGCTAAGTTAGTTATAAAATATGAAATAGTGTGCCCTCTGAAAATCCGTGCTGAATTGTATCACTATCCCCATTGTATCTATCTTGGTATATCCATTCAGAGTTCTGAAAGATGAATGTATTTTTATTCATTCAGAATTTATGACAAATTTTGCTACCATACAATATTACAGTTAATATAAAAATAGGGGGGAGGGATCCAATTGATTTCTTCAACACTAAACTGTCCTTCCTTCTCAAGGCCATTGTCAAACTTTCATATTAGCTTTATGCCATCTGAGCATGAGCCTATATCTATATTCTGAAATATAGGTAAAACTTCCTGAGGCTTTTCGCCAAGCATTGGAGTAAGGGAATGATATAAAAACCAATGGGTCATAACTCATTTTCATTGTACTTTAATGACTCTACGTTAAGTATCACTATGCTGGATCTAACAGACTTCATGATAAACTGAGGTATGTGACTGTCTAATATGACAAAATATTCATGTAATTGTGAAATATAGAATTCCAAGAGTATTTCAATAGCAGTGAAAGATTACAGCTGGATACTTTTGCCACAGTAAATGACTAGGTATATACTGTAGGCAATTATTTTAAAACAATGTAAATTCTAAAATCACCCTAGAAAAGAGAATCAACTACATAGTTTTTTAAAAAAATAAAAGCCTAATTAAATCAAAATGAGATTAAATTAATAATTAAATTTTAAAAGGTATTATCTGATCATCAAATATAGCAAAACATCTATCAAATTTTGTTATTGAAAATATTCTTAGGAATGTTTGGTGATTAAAAATAAAAATAAGATACATTATATATGTTCAATTAAAATTTCAGGAGGAAAAAAATAAATTTAAGGACTAGAAAAAAGCTGCAAAAATATGGTTTTCAGCTTTTACTTCTTTATTTATCTTTACAATAATGAAATGAGACTTAGATGGAACTATAATTTAGTTGTTAATGAGAAGAATTGTTTCCAAGCCAGTATAAGCAATAATTACTACAGATGCACTGCAAAAGGAACAAGTTAATTCTTGCAGAACTAGGAAAGGATTAGTATTTGAACCATAGTGTAGCATTAAGCATAAAACTGTCAAGGCAGTATTAAAATTCAATTGAAATTTAATACACATCTTCAAACAAAATGGAGTTATGTAAGAGTAGTGGAACAGTAGAATATATTATCACAACAGGTATCCCATACATAATAAGGTATCCCATACCTTATCAGTCTTAATAAGACATAGTGAGGAATAAAATGAATTACCAAACTGTTTTAGTTTCCTCATAAAATCTTCTGTACCCCTGTAATTGACTAGTTTAATTTTCAGGGACTATAGTGTTTTTCCCCCCTCTTCCTTTAAAATATCATCTTTAATGCTACTTCATATTTTGAGTTTCCTTTTACTTTTAAAACAATAATGGAAGTGTCCTTTCATATATCACAAACAGCAACGGGACATCATCAAAACTTTCTATTCTACTTCAAAATGTGAATAAAGGGGTCAGCCACTGTCCCAGTGCAATAGGCACCAAGTTATGTTCAGCAAGCAGAGCCAGGGAATCATGCTAATATGCACACTAAACCACTACTATTAAAATTTCCATTTCAATTCTTAGCGTATGTACATAGACAAAGAGGCATTAGAAATGCCTCATCTTACACTACAAAATGGGGAATTTTTTACACTACAAAATGGGTATGTTCCTCCTTTCAAAAATGTGATTTATATACAGGGGTGGGATTCAACATTTTTAACAACCGGTTCTGTGAGTGTGGCTTAGGTGGTGGGTTTGGCTTGGTAGTCATGTGACTGGGAAGATGTGGCTTGGTGGTCATGTTATTGGTTGGGTGTGGTCAACTCTATGTCACTCACATTGAGGCACGCATCTCCTCGGCTAGCCTCTCATGACTGTGGGGATGCTACAACAGTCGTAAGTGTGAAAAATGCTCATTTTTCAGTGCCACTGTAACTTTAAATGGTCACTCCACACAAACAAAGTACCAGCAAAGGAAAAAACTCTAGACAAGTTCCTGAAATAGGAAGTCTAGTCCTGCCAAGAATATAATAAGGGTTAATGGAGAGGCAGTTTCTGTAAGCAACATCAGAATGTTTCCTTCCTGCCTTCCTTACAGGATTAGGCCAGTAATTTCTTCTAACAACCGATTCTCCGGACTGCTTAGAATGTTAACAACCGGTTCTAGCGAATAGGTGCAAACTGGTAGAATCCCACCCCTGCTTATATAGGTGATCCTAAGGAAGCCTAATCATATGATAACAAAGTCAAGGTGATATTATTTAACTAGTTGCACATTCTGTTGACTAATCTGAAGCAAGTAAACACATTCTAAGAGCAGTACATGATACTGTGCATAGCAGAGGACAAAACTAGACTGTTTCCTGTCTAGCAAATGAGACAGTTTCCTCTTTAAATGCTCAAAGTTTTCAAATGCAAATTCATCATACTTTCTTATAATAATCATCCTGCTTACCATTTCAGTCTGGCAAATTAATGCAAGAGGAATTTGTACTGTAGACTCCTGTAACAACTTCTTGGGCTTTAATGATTTGTGTGTGTTTTGATCACAATCATAAGTCATGATTCTTAAAGGAAGACAAATGTATAGGCCCAAAATATCAAAAATCTCATTCAAGGAACTTACAAGAAGAAGGGCAGGCAACCTCTTGGTAACTGAAGGTTGACTTTTTCATTATTTATTTTGAGATAGTGAAATCTCCAAGAGCATACCTCAGCATGATTAAAGCCAATGTTCTCAGGTTTTCTTGTTAATTTTCAAACATATTTTTCTTTTCATTTTTTTAGTTTAAAGAAAGATATACATTTATGAGACATTCATCTCTGGGATTCAGCAGGAAGATTTGGGAACCACAGAAAATAGTGTATTCAAAAATTACAGTTAACCAACCTTTACAGATGCCAATCAGTTTTAAATACAGTTTGCCATGCTGTGTTCCAAGGAACAAATTATTGTTCCTGAAAACCTCACAAAGCACCTCAAATTAGTTATGAAATTCTTAGATTCCCAGTCCACACATTTTATTCTTATATTTTGTGAATTTGGTTAATGTGGATTATTTTATTATTATTCTTACAGCAATCAATAAATGCTACTATTACTACAAAACACTATTTTAAACATTTTCACCATACTACAGCAAAAGATTGTTGAAATATTCCTATTTCTGAAATCTTAAAGGAAGTTAATTCTCTGTTATGAACAGTTCAGACAATTTATAGATTTATATTATGATTTGTTAAAGAAAGAGACCCAGAGAGGACTCACAAAGTTCATAATGAAGGCTCTTTGCCACCATCAAAGCTTGTTACATGGATCAGGCATTGGCGGCAAACAAACGTGAACATTTCTTCACCAAATGACTATGATATGTACAGACACTATCTTATCTTTAAGAGCTACTTAAGCACTCAGATAGCAAGATATATAATGTGTATATTTAAAATGTTTATTTATTGAACTCCTTCCTAATAAGTGCTCTGTCTTCCAAGATTTGGGAATCTGCTCAAGACATTACTATTTAACTTCTGGTTAATTTTTGACTTTCGATAGTACTGCTATTCTATCTGCATGCAGTTCTTGGTAGGATTATGATTTTATTTATGTTTTCAGAAGTCAGATTAAATTGTTCACTGACTTTTTTTTAAATCAGGTGTTTTTAACAAAATACTTTTAAAATCAAAACTGAATTGACATTATAGCAACAAAAAAGGCAGGCATAATGTGCAAACACTGTGCCAAGGAAAGACTAAGCCTGCCGTAATAAAAACTATAGCCTACCCAATCTCAGGATTCTTAACCATAAAAACAGTAAACAGGAAACATTTCTTCTGTTAACAATTGATATCTATACGCAGTACTTAAACATGAGCAATAGAAGGTCCTCTAGGTAAAGCACCAATTGAAAAATATAATATCCATGAAGAAAAACTGGTTGAAATGAGATTCTGTATGTTCCACCACTCACTACTGTTTAGCTGGGCATGCAAATTGGCACACTGGGAAGCAAAGCAGTTACCCAAGAGTCGCCACCCCATATTTCCCAGCTTCCCACGTGGAATTTGCGAGGTCCACCTGATCTCCCTGGGAAAGAATTTGAGCGCTACATAGCAAGTAAGAAAAGATAGGCATTCAGCACTTGCTTTCAAAGAACAGCAAATTTACAATACAGAATATACATACTTATATATGATCTAAAAACTGAAGACTCTACTTTTTAATAGATTAAAGAAAACATTAATAGAGAACAAAATGCATTTCATCCTTGAAGTGCATAATGACAGCAATACTGCAGAAAGACAAAGGATAAGGATGTTTTCTATTAAAAATAACCCTGGCATGTGAACAACTGATGGTCAAATAGAAACAATTTTAATTTTTATTAAAAAAAAATTACCTGCAGGAAATGTGTGGCCGTAGGGGGAGAGGTTCTGACCCCCGTGGAAAGGGCGCGCAATCTGGGTGTCCTCCTGGATGTACGGCTGTCTTTAGAAGATCATATTACAGCCGTCGCCAGGGGGGCCTTTTGTCAGATTCGTCTGATCTAACAGTTGCGGCCCTTTCTGGATCTGGGTGCACTTCGCACAGTCACCTCCGCCCTCATCATCTCCCGCTTGGACTATTGCAATGCTCTCTACATGGGGCTCCCCTTGAAGAGTGTCCGGAGGCTGCAGTTGGTTCAGAATGCGGCTGCGCGGTTGATCTTGGGAGCCCCTCAGAGCTCCCATGTAACACCGCTTCTCCGCAGGCTGCACTGGCTTCCTGTGGCCTTCCGGATCCGATTCAAGGTGGTACTGACTGTATTTAAAGTGTTCCATGGCTCGGGACCTGGGTACTTACGGGACCGCCTGCTGCCATCAACAGCCTCCCGCCACCCAGTACGCTCACACAGGGTTGCCCTCCTTGGGGTGCCGCCACCTGATCGTTGCCGGCTGGCGGCCCCAAGGGTGCGGGCTTTCTCTGTGGGGGCCCCCTCCCTGTGGAATGATCTGCCCTCGGAGATACGGGCCATTACTGACATCCAGACCTTCCGGCGCGCAGTCAAGATCTTATTCTTCCAACAGGCCGGCCTGGCCCAGTAAATGGTTTATGGGGTTTTAATTTATTTCTGTTTTTAAAATTTTAAATTTTAACATTTTAATTTAATCCTGGATTTTAAATTTTGTAATTCTATAACTGAAGGGATTCGGCCGGATTCTTGTATTTAATCTGTTTTTAAATTGTATATATTCCATTTTTAGTAGGCTGTACACCGCCCTGAGTCCCTTTTTGGGAGAGGGGGCGGTATAGAAATTTAAATTAAATAAATAAATAAATAAACAAACAAACTTTGTATATTATTAAGTTTTATATGTTTTCCTGTTTTTACTCTATTGTAAAGCTGCCAGGAGTACACACACACACACACGCAGGTCTTGGGGTGTTCAGGTCTTTTCCCGTGTAAGATTGAGACTATCTTGGCAACATTTCGACGAGATCTCACTCGCCATCTTCAGGCTGGTGCTTTCGGCTTTGTGCTTATGCGAGCAATATATATATATATATTATATATATATATATATGGATCTTTGGTTCTTCGGGTTTTCTCCCGCGTAGAATTGGAAATATCTAGGCGACGTTTCGATGAAGTCTCATTCATCATCTTCAGGCTTGCGTCTTCGGCCTTGTGCATCTCAGAGTACCCCCCAACCAATCAGAACACAGCCAAACCCCCAACCAATGAGAACACACCCCCACCCAATCAGAACACAGCCAAGCCCCCACCCAATCAAGTCACACCCCCACTAGTAGTTAAAAGGAAGAAGCAGCTGCAAGCTCACATCACTCTGAGAAGCACAAGGCCGAAGACACAAGCCTGAAGATGATGAATGAGACTTCATTGAAACGTCGCCTAGATATTTCCAACTCTACGCGGGAGAAAACCCGAAGAACCAAAGATCGATATATATATATATATATATATATATACATACACATACATATATATGTTTATTTGATCTAATGAAAACATTTTACAGTTGGTCCATGTTTGATAATTCTAAATATCAATCGAATTAATGAGTTACAATCAGATGCAACCCAATTTTTGGAAAAGGACCTAATAAAAATGACTTTGAAGTAATGAGCAAAATGGATTTAACAATTTCAGTCTCCCATGTTATAATTAACTGCTAAAAAATTTCTCACAATAAAAATAATAATTTTGTTTTCTTTGTATCTTATAAAAAAAGCTTTTAACATTTACTATAAATTCATTTTATCGCTCTATTTTCTTTTCTTAATTATTTATTAAGAATTATAACTAGAGGACAAGACCAAATGGCAACTCTATGATTAATCTTGATCAGCCTCCCAAAACATCTATTAATCTCTGCAATGAGATGGGACTACACCTGGATGGCATCAACTTCAAAAGTTCAACCTCATGAAGACAAGACAATAATAAAAAGTAAGTAAAACTAAACTGATAAGTATACCGTAGTTCAATAAAAGGCTTGACATTTTCATACCTTGCTTGTTGATGCCTTGTAAGTAGTCTTTAATTTCTGAGACAGCTGACTGGTACTATGGCTGGCTGTTGAAACAAATACATTTAAAGAAAGTTTGTTTTGAAACACATTGGATTACCTTACTTGATTGTTAACATCCTTCTAACTGGTTGTCATCCTAAATTATTAAAAACCAACTAAGAGAGGAGTATTTTTCTCAACTCTCTTCTTACCTTTTGTTTTCAGCTGCCCCTTGCTCAATTCTGCTCCATCAATGGCTTGGCCTTCAGCTGCTAAGCGTTCATTAAGTGTATCAATCTCTCTGCGTACTATCAGTAGCACAAAAATTAATGTCAATGCAAAGAAGAATCATTAATCACAATTTTTAAATTACCACATAACCTTTATCTCAAAGGCCATTATGTGCAGGATCATAATTTCAATATCTTTTGTGTTTCTTTGTGTGCCACAATTATAAAAATAATAATACAAAAGTAATTTAACTCTCCATATCTAGGATAAAACTCTGACAATGGATCTTAATTCTAAAATACTGCTTCTAAGAGATTCATGTTTATGCAAAATATCCACCAGTAAAACTAAATGAAAATTGAGGAAGGAAAAGTTTGGTATCTCCCTTCCGGATTCAGGAAGCCACTGCTTGCCAAATAACTTGTTTCTGTATGTAATTCCACTCCAAACTGGAAACAATAAACACAACATATCCAGCATCCAGTCTGGATATCTGCAAACAGAAAGTTACATTAATGAACACAAGTAATCAATAAGAGCCTCTATAGCTCTTCAGCTAGAGGATTTACAAATGTACCAGGATGTTTGTAGATATATTTTTAGACTTTTATATCTCACACACACACACACACACACACACACACAAAAGATAGCATGATTCCCTAGGCATTCTAAGACCAAGGGAAGGCTATACACACTGGCTCCATGAGCCTTTATCTGATCTTCATTCCCAAGTCAACAGAATACCGGAAGGGGGAAATCAATGTCTGGATGAATATTGACAGGGTCTTCCCCAAAGCTGGAAATCAAATCATCCAGTGTTCCTGATTAAGTTAAAACATGGAAACATCCAAACTTTCTACCAATGGACAAGTCTTAGGGTGCACTTCATAAGATAATGCAGAGTAGAACCTTCCCTTTTCCATACATTCCTAAAGGCAAAATGAGAATAACGTTCATAGATGACTTATTTGAGAAATAAAATATTCTTTGTCTCTTACTAACTTTTCTATGCTATCTCTTAACCATACATTACAAAAGCAAAATGTAATTACTATTTAGAACAACGACTCATAATCATTGCTCATTGGAATCCAAAAGACAGGGTACAATTTTTTTTTTTGCAAAAAATGAATTAGTATTACATTGCAAGCATAAAAGCTAACATATCTGAATGATTATCCCAGTAATCTTTAAAATAAAAAGAATCAAATGTATATGCAATTAAATATTAGGTTATGGACACCAATTACAACTAAAATATTCAATTAACAGGATTATGGGAATTTTAGGCTAAATGTGGCAATGTGCACCAAACTATCTTTCCTCGGATTAATCAGCACTAGTATTAGAGATCTCAAATAAGTATGTAGGCTTTTATTTCAGGTAACCTGGACATTCATATGAGATTTATTATATAATTTATGGGAATGGAGATCCAGAATTACAGTCTTGCATCTAGCATCTTTCATCAGCATCTTATTCCAATTTACCATTTTCACCCAAAATTGTACAAACATAAACTCACATTCAAGATTCTCAATGTAGAGGTTCTCAAATTCTCTTTCTATTTGACCAAAAAGTTCCAGAAGTGTATTTCTAATGGATGATGGTAGCTTTGAATCCTAGGGTAAACAAAAATATCACAATTAATGCAGAATTTTCCAGAAGTTTGTTCTTTTTGTGTAACTGGCCCTTTATGCAAAGCCTCCAATTTCCATAATTCCATAGTACAGGTTTCAAACCATCCTTCTATCCACTTTTTCTCAAATCATACTTTTTCCACACAATGGACTTATACAAAGTTATGCTTGAAGAAAGAACAATTACAGAAATAATGGATCTATAAACAAAGCCTTATTAAGGACACACTCACAAAAGATTTCAGTAAATCTACAAAGAAGCAGAAATAGATTTTATACCATAATGAAACAACTCCATTTCAGACAAAAGAGAACAATCCATATTACTCAAACGTGGCAAATTTCTAATGTTTACAATAGTAGGCTCTGCCTTTAATATCACATAATGATTAAGTTACTATTGGTGAGCAACTGTCCCACTTGGGAGAAGGGCTCAAGCGATAAATTAGTTTGTTACATAAGCACAAGAGGGCAAGGTCTGACCTCCCTGCCTTGAATGTCTTTGAGCCTTATCTAGTCTTTTCTCAGGTGAAAGCTGCTTATCTGAGGAGATTCCTATCAAATAGGCATAGAACAATGAAGTTGCTAGTTTATATGTAAAGGTCTGGATGTTCATATCTGATAGTTTACTTGTTTTAAAACTTTGAAATTTTAAATCAATTTACCCTTGGCAGGGCCTTAGTACTATTTCTCCTTCAGTTCAATAATCCATAACATATCAGATATAATAAGAGGAGCAAATCGGTATCCTTAGTTCAATCCTACAGCAAAGATGAGATTTTACAAAGAGTTTGGTTGCAGATTTTGCTGTTAATTCAAAATTGTGAAAGATAGTGACTTAGTTTTTAAAATTATGTTTGAAATGTAAATGTTCAAATAAACTTCCCTAGAGAAAACTTGCAAGAAACTGCTATGTATGTTGAATCATCATATATACTGAAGGGCAAAAAATAAAAGTCTGAGATAATAGAACTCAAGCCATCTCTCAAACAAAGCAGCTCACATCTACAGAACTGAAATGAATCATATTTCAGGAAGTGCTATCTGTTAGATTGAATTCATACTACTGCCAGAAAATGAATTACATACAGGTAGTCCCGATGTACAACAGTTCATTTAGTGACTGTTTGAAGTATAACAGCACTTGAAATAAGGGAGTTTCGATGTTTTTCACACTTATGACAGTTGCAGCATCCCCATGGTCACATGATCAAAATTCAAACACTTGCAAACAGACCCATATTTATGACCGTTGCAATATCCCGGGGTGATGTGACTCACTTTTGACAAGCAAAATCAATGGGGAAGCCAGATTCACTTAACAACCATCTGTCTAATTTAACAACTGCTGTGATCACTGAACAACTGAGGGAAGAAAGGTCCTAAAATGAGGCAAATTTCATTTAACAAATGTCTCACTTATCAACAAAAATTTTGGGCTCAATTGTGATCAAGAGGTCGAGGCCACCTGTATTCTCAAAGACTTTTGGACATTGTCATGATAGTAAGTGAAGAAACCTAGAGATATATCCAAGTATAAGAAGTATTTTCCCTACATTTGAACAGGAAATTTCAACCTTGCTTTGATATTGGATTTTAGCTTTGTTTTAAGATCTTGCGGAGAAGACAAAATTGGGATATTAAGTGATTTGATCAGGATATTAATCTATTTATCAAAATCAAGCTTCCTCTTTCCATCCAATTTACCTGGCCTTCCAGCATCTCTCTCTGCAATCCTGACCTCTCTTGTTCAGAGCTGTTGGTTCTTCGTATAGAAAGACTATGAGATTTTCTTTTCTGCTTGGCTTGGCGAGCAGTGGCACAGCTTCCACTTTCTGTGGGCATTACTTCAAAACAATCACTTTCCAATAGCTGTAAAGATAAACTAAAGCCAAGTATTAAATATTATAATTTGATCTATGTAAGAAATTATTTTCTAAGTAGTAAATGTAAGGGAAACATTTAATCCTACTAAAATATATCATTGTGGTAAGATGTTACGATAATGAGCAATGAAACAGTGAAAAACCTTACTACACATCTTTTAATATTATTTGCCAACTATTAAGCCATTTCATAAATACTAAAATCCCTTTGAATTATAACTATTTTCCAAATGCAAACCCTACAAAAAATCAAAAGTGCTTCTAAGAAACCCATATCTATGTTCACCTCCACAACACAAATTTGAAGTCAGGAGCCTAAGAGAATGATGTCTGAATGACAAAGACAAGCAAATTATTTAGATTCAAAAACTGCATTAATGCCTTATTCTAAACTATAACAATTTAGTAAATCCAGTCATTAATCAAATCTGTTCTATATCAAATTTCATGATCATAAACTTTACTGCAGAGATAAACTTCCCCAAAAGTTTTCAGCAATTAATCCTACTGGTACTATGAAATAGGTTTATTAATGCTGTAATACTTTCCTCTATTAAGCCACCGTTATGCATCTTAAAATTTAATTCTATAAATGAATTTCGATTAAACTATCTAAATTACCTGCAGAACATTCAACCTCTCTCACTCATGCATGAACAATTTGGCTCCCTTAAACCATCAAACTATGTGACATTTTTGCAGTGTCAAGTGAACTGCACCCTATTTGAATCCAACACTACAGATGACCCCATTGAACAAGGACAATTTTCCATCTCTTTACCTATCTCAAATTCAATTAGTTTTGGCTGCAATAATTAATAGCTCTTTCTTAGAAACCTGAAAAGTAACTAGCATTTATGCAGCAACTTTCCTTGACAGCTAAATTAACTAGAAGAAAAAATGCACTTATGACATATGATTTTCATGATTAGAAAAAATGAATAGAAAAAAGTGAGGATTGTTGTAATCATAATAAAAGATAATGTTGTGGTACTTATATTTGCTGCAAAAGAAATTGGAAGTTTCCTTCAATTCTTTCTTATCTATTTTTTTTCTTTTTTTATTCTTTTAGTTTTTTATTAGCTTGTAGTTAGTGTCAGTTTTTACACTGTTTTTAAAACTTAGAATAAAATTTATTTTTTTAAAAAACCAGCAATAATTCTTTCTTTTTACAGGTAGGTCTTGCTTAATTATCTTAATCAAAAAAGGAAGTTCCATCGCTAAATGAAGTGGTCATTAGGGAAAACATCATGTGACCGCATCACTTAATGACAGCAGTTATAGTTATATCGTTAGACCAGGATTATACTGTCAGAGATTTGCATTTCCTTCTTTCTGTATTAACTCTGTATACAAACCTCTATCCTTAAGGAGTCAGCTCCTATCTTACAACATTAGAACTTCCTGTTTTGTTTTAATACTTTTCAATTCCACCTCAAAAAAAAAGAAACACCAGAAACCACAAGTAATATATAATAAACTTAGCATCTATTGTTTGTTACTTATGTAATACTTAAAAACAGTTTGTGCTATATAGATGATCCTCAACTTAGAACAATGATAAAACCTGAAATTTATGTTTGCAACTTGTGCCAGTTGTTAAGTGAGTCACCATGTAACTATAATTGATTTTACCTTTTTTTGCACTGGACATTAAGCAAACATCACGGTCATAAAGCATTGCCCACAAAGAAGGTATTTTCCTGGAAACCAAAAGTAAACATCTGTTTCCGGCAAGTGGTCACATGACTAAGGGATACTACAAACAACCATAAATGTGAGCCACTTGCCAAGAGCCATAACGTCATCATGCAACTAGGGGAAGGGGTGAACACAGCTTTTGGAACTTTGAACTGAGCTCCTAAGTGAATGGTCACTAAGCAATTGGTTGTAAGTTGAGGACTACCAATAATCTGACCAATAGTCAGATTTAGACAGCTTAAACATTAAAAGAGAAACAGACCATGCATAAGACTAAAAAAACCCATCTATTTTGAGAACCAGATAAAAATTATTTATTCACAAAGTGCTAACAGCTTAGACAGCTAGACATTATCACTGTGTTTTACAATACCAACATCCTATCACCCATGATCATGCATCAGATGCATAAATATCAGTAATATATACAAAAATTAAGAACTTTACTGGATGCAACAATGTAGATTATGTAGATTATTTCACAGCCAGTATAGATTATTCCACAAATTAATACATCACAAAGACGAAGCAGAAAAAGCTTCATGTATAAATAGCTCTATAGTTTATACTCTTTTTCGGGCTGCCATCCTATATTCACTTATATTAATGTCAATTCGAGCAGGCCGGCCTGGGCTGAGAGAGGGTTTTAATTTGTCTCCATTGCTTTTTAGCAATTTTAATTTGGGGGTTTTAAGAGGGTGGGGTGGGCTTTTTATATTCGGCCAAATATTCAATTTAATTTCTTTTTAACTTTTGTATCATTGTCGGGGTTTGGATTGGCTGTACACCGCCCTGAGTCCCTAGGGAGAAGGGCGGTATAAAAATTTTATAAATAAATAAATAGTTATTTTTCATTCAATATCAATACTAATGGTTAAAAGCTTTGTGAATCCTTTTGAATTTTCAGTATTTCTGTATATATGCAGGTAGTTTTCGACTTACAACAGCTTGTTTAATGACTGTTCAAACTTACAATGGCACTGGAAAAAATGACTTACGACCCCTTTCCACACTTACTACTGTTATGGCATTCCCATAAACATGTGATCAAAATTCAGACGGTAGGCAACTGACTCATATTTATGACAGTTGCAGTGTGCCAGGGTCATGTGATCTACTTTTGAGACCTTTTGATAAGCAAAGTCAATGAGGATAGTATAAGCACAATACTACCTTAACAACCGTAATGATTCACTTAACAACTGTGGCAAGAAAGGTCATAACATTGGGCAAAATTCACTTAACAATTGTCTCATTTCACAATAGAAATTTTAGGCTTAATTGCAATCACCAGTTGAGGACTACCTATTTAAGGTCTATCTATCTTTTGAGGGATGGAAAGCTTGCAATTTCCAGTTTGTAAGTCTCAAAATTAAGCCTCTCAGGCCACCTCAACATTGATGCCTCCCAAAAGACATCTGTAAGACTATACAATTCTGTATAATGGCAACCAATTGCATGGTTAAATCAAAGTGCCACATGAAATCGTTACATATGTAAGATCTAAACTCATTATATTTTGACATGAATTTAGGGTAGGAAATTCTAGCAGGCAGAGAAGTAATACTTAGCAATAGCCTGCCCAAGTATCACAACCAGGTCATAACGCATAGGAGATATTAACTGCAATCCTACCTAACAGCATTTTCATGACACTGCTGCAGGCAAAGAGTGCTACTATCGCTTTTGATGGAATTTACCAAAGGCATATTTTAGTTTTTATAATTATTGAGCAAATGGATATGGGAAGGGAAATGTGGCAAGACTATTCCTGCTAAGAAGGCTTCTCTGTTTCAGCAAACTTCCCAGGATGTTGTTTTCTTTTTAAAGGTATCTCATCTTTTCCTCAAAGTAAGCATACTCTCCTCTCTTTTCCTTCTATTTCCCACCCACCCATCCACAAAAATTATCCTGTGAGGTAAACTGGGCTGAGGAAGTACCTACTCCAAAAGAGGTTTATGTGGCTGAAGATGAAGTAAAACCTTGACTTATCGAAAACTTCTATTGCTCTGCCCTACTGATTCTACTAGATGCAGTTGTATAAAACATTTACTATGAAGCTTTAGCCAGATTTCTATCTTCATTCCACTATTGCTCCCTCAAAATATACACCATGTCTGATATGGCAAAAGAGATTAAAATATTTATGTTCATCTGAATGACATTGACTCACATAAACAAGGGTGTTTTTTTCTAATTAACTAATAGTACATTGGAACTACAATTCTTCTTTCAAGAACCCAAACTATATTTCTTTTTGTCACCTGGAACTATTTTCCCAAAATATTTAAGTATATATAGGCAACTTTTGGATGTATGTGAACCACATCTAGAGACCTGCTCCACCAATAAGCAGATAAATCATTTGTGTGGAGTAATGTCTCTAGATGCCTACAAAGTCTTAATAGACATCAACTTACTCTCTCCCGGGACTATGGCTGGTGCCAGATCTGGACCAGACAAATAACATGCTAACCCAGTACTTAGAAACTGCTAACTCTGGATAAGAAGAAAACATTGGCTTTGAGTTTATAAATAAAATAAGTCCAACACCAAATTTGATTCTGAATCTAGTTGTACTAATCTGCTCAAAGGTAATCTACAAACATGGGAGTCCTCTTGAATATATAGTACACTAGGAAGCCCTGTTCAGAGTAATTAATGTTCTAGGTATCTCTCGTTTGGATTGCAGTAATGCACTTCTCAGAGTGCTAGCCTTAATTGTGGCATTCAGGATGGCTATGCTGTTTCCCATTATATTCAGGTGACAAACAACCCCCCTTCCCATTGTATTAGAAGCTGCATTGGTTGCCAGTTGGGTTTCGGATACAATTCAATGTGTTTTTGTCATTTTTAAGACTCTCTATGCCTTGGACCTGGTTATATACAGGACGTTTTCCCTTCTTCATCTGGCCATCAAATCAGATTAAATAGACTCAATACCTTCCAGGTCTAGTCTTCATAAAAATGTCATTTAATAGGACCTAAGAAATGGGCCTCTTTTAGGGCAGTGGCCCTAAGCTTTGCAAACGCCTTCTCTATGGATATCTGATTGCCAGATGGGTTTCAGAAGAGCCATTAAGAGCTTTATTTTCGATTTATCTCACATATGGAAGTAATGGATATTGACATTTATTAGCAGATACCTGACTTAGATTTATTTTTGTCCCTGGTGGTATTGAATGAGGGTTTTTTTCAATTCTTCTTTGGTGAGTTTATTATTTTTTTGTATTGGGAGGTTCCTTCTTTAGATGTTTTGTGAACTGCCCAGAGCCCTTAAGAATGGCAGAATACAAATAAAATAAATAACTTTTTAGCATTATCAGATGAGAATCCAGCAACTCTCCACCCAAAATGACACAGACACTGATTTAGCATTATATTTCCTTGAATAATATGTCTGCATATGATTCCTTAAATATTGTTAAGGTAGGTCACGTCAAGAAATAGACATGATAGGATTTAGGAGTATTTTTTAATTGTACTAAGTAGAATAACATAATCTTGAAGTTTCTTTGTCCCATCTTACGGAAGTAAAATTAAGAATTTATCTTGGCTCTGGTGTAAGAACTGTATATTTTTTCTTCTGCAAGTCACTTTTAATGGCTTGTTCATCTTTTCCCTATCCCCATGGTCAGCTCTAAATTCCTTTTCAAATACAAGTGCAATTCATTTATATAAAAATAGATCAAGTGCATGATAAAAAATCACTCACTTTAAATAATTCACATATTGATACATTTTATACATGAACGAGAAAAGTATTCTACACAATAACAAAATAAACAATTGATAATTATATATCATTTCTTGATGAATGCTTTCTATATTCAAGTCAAGTATAATCAATTTGCTTTAAATGTTCCATAGAAAAACAAGAAGATCAAACTCAAAACTCTAGCAATTGTGCTCTAAGGTTTTCCTCTTAAATTACCTAACACAGAAATAGCTGGTATTCTCATAATCTTGCTTATCAGAGGTTTAACAGTGGGAATGTGTTATGTAATGAAAAGAGGGAGGGGGAATTCCATTGGCATATCTGATCTGAAAGCTAACAGACTATCTTTGGTTGCCAGAAGTGTCAGAACACGGAATGGATGACTAAAGCAGCAGCTTCCTTTCTTGTTCCTTGAAAATTACACAAAAATAGAAAAAGTAGTAGAATGAATATACAAACTGAGACAAAATTTCTATTCTTTTCTGTTTCAAACTGTGATTTTGGACCTAAATTTTGAATAGAATTATTATAAAATTACACTTTCAAAAGACATGCTGGAATAAAAGGATGCAATTTGCTTTTTTAAATGTTGCATCCTTAATGCAATATGGAAGATAACAAGATTTTCAGAGGGGAGCTGAGCTACACTCTGCAGTAAAAGCAGAAGACCTTTGGAGAGTCTTCTGGACCTTAAAAAAATCAACTCCTTTTATGGTCTAAGCCAGTATTTCTCAACTTCAGAAACTTTAAGCTATCTGGACTTTAACTGCCAGAATTCCTCAGTCGCCTGGTCTTAACAGTGAAAAATGTTGCATACAATTGCATACTCTGAAAAAGAATGAGGCTTTGCAAATTGATCTAGATAAACTAGTTCTTCAACAATTTGCCAGAACTTCTACAATAAAATTGATTCTGCTAATCAAATAATCGGTTGTTCAGCAATATTTTTCTCTCACCTGAATGCATTGAAAGTTATAGAACTTCCTTTTCCAGTTTGATGCCTAAAAGATTTTTGAATCCCTGAATTCCTAGCCAACATCCCATTCTGGTTGGCATTTGAGAAGTGAAGATATTTATGGGAGCCTTAGTGGGAAAGGATCACTTTAAAAAGGGTGAGCACAGTTAGCCTTTCTCAACAAGGACAACAGCAAATCATTTTCCAAAGTATTTCTCAAGGAAACTGCATGGACTTTTCATTAAAATCCATCTTGATTTAAAGGTACTATAAAAAGAAGTGGGAAGGGTATTATTATTATTATTATTATTATTACATTTATATGCGACCCTTCTCTGGAGACTCAGGGTGGCTTACAGTCTATGGAGCACCATGCTAAGTGCTCGGCAATAGCCTTCATTCCATTGTATATGCCTGCTTATTAGTAGGGCTTTTGGCCCCCCCAAGCGGCATTTTTACAAAGTCAGCTTATTGCCCCCAACAATCTTGGGTCCTCAATTTACCTACCCTGAAAGGATGGAAGGCTGAGTCAACCTTGAGCCTGGTGGGATTCGAGCCTGCACTAATTGCAGGCAGCTTGCACTAAGTGCTAATAGAACTCAAAATGATTTTTCATGAAACATGAAAGGTATGGACAATAGCTTTTTTCTATCTAGCAATAGCAAGCAATAGTACCCCCTTCTGGCATCTGAAATATTGTAGTCCAGATACAGTTCTACCATTTCATGAAAATTTGGCTCTAATTTTCACTGTAAACTATTTCCAAGTAAGGTATTTCAAAGCTACTGCCACTTTAGGCAAAACAAATATAGCACACTGTAGTCAATGACACAACACTAATTCAGTTACAACCATATAACTTGACACCAGTTGCAAAACGCCAATCAGCACACTGAAGTTTGGCAACAGTTCACTAAACATTTCAGATTAGTTAAGCAGTAGACTTTTGTTTGTTTGTAGAAATTCTACTTGCTGTCTAATAAACTGACCATGACTATAACTGATATTAAGTAAATGCTCAAGGATTTTTTTTAATAATTTAAATAAACAATCACTAAGAAATTAGACCTTCCACATACCGTAGTTAAATTTCTGTAACAAATGAGCCACCAACTTTTACAGTAATCACAAAATGAGGGTTCAATTACAATCTGGACTGCTAGGTGCAGAGTTCCAACTTAATTCCTCTCTTCTAGAAATCCGCATTCCTATCTTTCTAGGGAGAAAAAAAAGCAAACAGTGAATGGCCACAACTCTTTTTACAATTGACTCTATTGCCAATTTAATAATATTGGTTTAGTAGCTTTATCGCAATTCAAGCACATTTGAAGAACGTTAATGTTTATTTTACAAATGTTTATATGACATTTCATCTATGTGTAGTTAGCAAAGTCCTCATGTGTTTAAATAGATTTGTCATAATACAGATAAAAGATAACATTTCAAAACACTGTGCCAAAAGTGATCTCACAAATGAGCTGGCACTATACTTAATTCACCGACAGATACGATCCACAAGTTTATATTAAGCAAAGAAAAAATACTGGAAATAGCACTGAACATATGTTATGCATGATGCCTACTCAAGTAAGTTCTCTCTCTTCCACTTCACACATGACTAAAAGACAAGATTGAGCCAGGTACACTTGAGTTGTATTAACTGAAGAGAGTGACAACCAATGCAAAAGTGAAAGAAAAGCAAGATATATTTTAAATGTGTTTAACGGCAAAATAGTATTTGCAGTAAGGACAGCAATCGATCACCAGTCTAATTTCTTTTCTCCTTTGCTACTGTTAATGGTGGCCATAATTTCTGAGCCACTATAAAATCTGACAAAGTAGAACACTTTACAGGAGTGAAATGTCAACAACAAAACAACATCACAACAACAAAGAGATGAAATAGCTTCACAATAAAGAACTTTAATCTAGAATGAGACCCAGTTGGCAAAGTCAAATAAGTGTTACAGGAAACCCAGGTCACACACTGCTGAAATATTAATATAGAACATTGAAAGTAAGCACTGTGCATATTGTAGAACCATAGTCTCCCATAGAAACTAATATGGGCTTTTGATAAGCACTATAAATAAAATGCCACTAGAACTGAATGGACACAAGTTACACGAAATAAAGCTGTACAGTATAACATAAATAAGAAGTACTTTGTGATGATCTCAGCATCAAACAAATCATCTTCCTTGGAGGCTTTAGAGAAACCACATCTTTTACAAGGTTCATGGAGTTATTTGGAAGCTTTCTTCAGCTGTTTTGTGTCTCCATGCTTATACAAACTGGTTCTGCTAAGACTGTCAAAGGCTTTGCACAGCCTTAATGAAGGGTATTTATATGTGGAGCACTAGACGTTTGCTATCTATGAATCCAAAAAAAAAAGCACACTGAAATATTTATTTTATGTATTTAATGTCAACTTGTAAAACATTCCTATGTTTCCAGGTTGCCCTAAGAAAGAGGGAATAAAAACCCTGAGGCAGCATACAGCAAATGAACTCAAAAGCATATTCCAAGCTTATCTCACAAAATTGTAACTGAGGCAACCAGGTATTCTGGGCTCGAAAATCCTCTACTGGAGAGCATGATTGATGACACCCAGCCCATGGACGTGTTTGGTTGGACAATCTGAATTATGATACACCCAGAGGGGTGGGGGGAAACAGGGTCATAGGTGATTGTAAATTACGTATCTCAGAGTCGGCTTCATACAGGTCATGCCAGTATGTCGCTCCTAATAAATCCTTTGAAGTTTTTTGAAGTTTGGCTCAAGGCTCATGACTTAATCAGGGCGATTGCTGGAATCCTAACATTTAATTTGTATGTCACTCGTCTCACTGTCCAAAATATAATAAATACAACAGTGAGGAAATAATTAGAAGCAGATCGCTCTTACTTCAGGATGAAAGATCTTAATCTTCACAAGTTTGAGCAATCAGTACAAATAGTTCTTAACTTACAATCACAACTGACCCCAAAATTTCTGTTACTAAGTTGCTAAGTGAGTTTTGTTCCATTTTACAACCTTTCTTGCCACCATTGTTAAGTGAATCACTGCAGTTGTTAAATTAGAAACATGGTTGTTATAAGTGAATCTAGCTTCCCCATTGATGTTGCTTGTCAGCAGGTCGCAAAATATGACCCTGGAGACACTATTATCACCTTTTGCAACCTTCTGATAAGCAACATCAATGTGGAAGCCAGATTCATTTAACAATGGTGTTACTAATTTAGCAACTCCACTGATTCACTTAATAACTTTGGCAAGAAAGGTCATAAAATGGGGCAAAACAACTTAACGATTGACTTGCTTAGCAATAAAAGTGTGGGGCTCAATTGTGGTCATAAGTCAAGGATTGATGTATTGTAAATTCTAGGTCAACCACTAAGTCATTTTTTACTGCAGTTCAAATGCATTTAATAAATAAATAGTACTTCAAATTACTTATAATTGTAGTTATTTATCATGACAGTTTGTTTATTGTTACATTTATTAGTCCACAAGGAGGTTCTTCATTAATTTTAATGTTTTCAATATTCTGACCATCATTGGAGTTCAAAATAAAACTCTTATCTGGGGAAGTAAACATAATGAGAATAGCATGTAGATAATGTTAACAGGCATTATTTAACAATTACTATGTTAAATATTTAATATTATGAAGTAATTACTAATTTCAATAAAGTTAAAAGATACCTCTCATATTATCCACTATCCATTTTTATGAAAGACAAGAAAATTTTCTTTATTTCTCATGATCCCTTATTAAGTTTCACATTATGACGATACCAAACATACATATTGAAAGTAAATAACACAAATAAAGCACTGAATTTACAGCATCCCTAATTCAGAAAAGAAGTCCAAGAATCTGAACTAAACATTTCATTGAACGATCATAGCACTCATTTTTTAAAATTAAATATGTACCATAACTTGGCATTTTAACATTTTTAAATCTTATCAGGAAATGCAGAAACAAAATCTGAGGCATCTGCACATCAAGCAGTGTACTTTTAAAATATTTATGAAAAATATTTTTCAGAAGAATGGAATGAAGGAGACTTTTATTTAACTTTGAATAGCTAATCTAACTATATATGTATGTGTGTGTAGTATACGTGTATAAACATATATATGCATACATATACATATATATGTGTATGTGTAACTTTGAACAGTTAATATATTTACATATAATTACATACATGCATACTTATATACCTATACATACATACATATACATACTATATATATATGTATATATATATATATGTATATATATATATATATACTTTGTATTACAACTCCCTGTTAAGGGAGAAAGCATACTGCTTTCTTTTCTGTCTTTCGGCTCATCACCAGAGACCATACCGACAGAAAGATATTTGTTTCGTTGTCTTTGTGTTTATATGTGTGTAAAGTTTTGAGCTGATAAATAATTAAATAAGGGAGACTAGGATAGATCTATTTCGAGCTAGTCAGCTCTCTTCAGCTAGCTCGAAATAGATCTATCCTAGTCTCCCTTATTTAATTATTTATCAGCTCAAAACTTTACACATATGTATATACACATACATATATTCGGATCGATTATCTTTTCCTTTTTCATTCCCTCTAAAGTTTCATTACATTCATATATGGCAAAAATCCCTAAGTACTTCTTTATAAAACTAATCTCTTCTCACAGGCAGGGAAAAGACTGAAACATGGATAGTAAGAGAGAAAGAAAATTCCAAATGAACAATCGTTGTAACATTCGTACCAAATCATCAGGAAAGCGAACAATTGCTCCTGAAAACCACAAATATTTGTTCTCCCAAATCTCCCCCTCACCAGCTAAAAGGCCATATGGTAAAAGCTACGGATCCAATCATTGCCAGCTTAAGAGATATAAACTCCATCATCTCTAGCCAAATTGGGGTGGGGGTGCTGACTGACTGGGAGAGACGGAGGGCTATAATCCAATGCCCTTACAAAGGCATGAAGGCAAAGAAGTTGAAACCCATGGGAATTGTAGTCCAACGGCTCTCCAAAGGTGCGAGAGAGCACCGTCACAGCCTCAGGTTGCCTCCTTTCCCCATCCCAAAATAGACACGGCAGCCTCGCCTGTCAGTCTTCTCCACGCCGCGCAAAAGGGGAAGGGAAGACAAGGCAAAAATCCGGAGCCCCCCCCCCCTCCCACCCCCCGAAGGCTCACCTGAAGCCCAGCTGAGAAACGGAGGGGGCGGCTCCCGAACCCGGAGCGGGGAGAAGTCACCAAAAGGCGGAGGCAGGAATACGGCACGGAAGCGGTGAGGCAGAATGGACGCCCGGCAAAAGAGGATCGATAAGGGGGAAATTACGAGGAAGACGCCACCGGCGGGTGAGCTGCAGATCTGGTTGTGGATATTATTATTTTTTTATTATTATTTTTAACCCCTGAGGCGAGCTGCATCAAAACCGCTCGCTCCAGAACTCCCCTGACGTCAGTTCCTGCTTCTCCGGAAGAGCCCGATAATCCGCCATTCACCATAGAGATGGGCGTCGTAGTAGAAAACGAGACCGCGAAGGCCAAGCGTAACCATGTGATTTGAGCGGTGAGAGCCTAGACGGGGCTTGGAAGACCCTGGGATTGTGGGACGGATCCGCTTGCATTGCGGAAAGACTGGCTGGTTGGCCCTTCAGCCTCTCGTCGTTATTGCTCATGTTGGGCGCCTTTGGCTGGAAAAGGGAGGCGGCCGCAGAGCCTCACTGAGTTCGTGCAAAGCAGGCTTCATCTGAATCTATCAGAATAGAGTTGGGATGGACCTTAGAGGTCTTCTAGTTCAGCTCCCTGCTCAAGCAGGAGACTCTTACCATTTCAGATAAGGGGCTGTCCAGTCTCTTCTTAAAAACCTCCAGTGATAAAGCATCTACAACCTCTGACAGCAAGCTGTTCCACTGGTTAATTGTCCTCACTTTTAGGAAGTTTCTCCTCAATTCCAGGTTGCTTCTCTCCTAGGTTAGTTTTCATCCATTGCTTCTTATCTTGCCTTCTGGTGCCTTGGAAAATAAGTTGACCACCTCGTCTTTGTGACAGTTCCTCAAATACTGGAATACTGCTAACATGTCCACCCTAGTCGTTCTTTTCTCTAAACTAGCCAAACTCAAATCCTGCAACATGTTTTAGTCTTAGTTGCTGTATCTGTATCAAATGGTGCTTTATTCAGTAAACTATGATTTAAAACACGAAGCATATACACAGTCCATTACATTACCTCTCCTGTTCCATTTACTTTCGTTCCTGACTTTTTAATCATCGAGCTCTTAAGAATTCCTGAAAATTATGAAGTGTGCACCCAATTTTGCAACAAAGTGCTATTGACCAAATAAAAACATTTTAAAAAGATTTTCCAATTTAATAGCCTATCACTGCATACTTTATTCATTATCCTGTTTAGCATGCTTCTAAAAATTGTTATTCTATGTATATTTTATTAATTTTTATCCTGCCTTTATTCTTTTTATAAACTCAGTTTTGATAAACATACCTATTAGTGTAGGAAAAATGCTCAACTAGTTTTAATTTTATTTACTCTTATAATAAACTTAAATGTAATTAATACAATTAATAATCAGCCATGTATTTAATTTCTCATGTTAAAACTTACAATTGGACAACAGTTTTTGGAAGTTTCTAAATATAGCAAACATGGGATTTCAGACTAAATACTGTACATCTGCCTCAGTATAATGAGTAAATATAGTCATTCCAAAACAGTTAATTCCAAAATGGTTCAAAGGATCAAATTTTCAATGTCAATTTATTGTCACCAACAATGTTGAAGTGAAAATACCAGCTTCAATATGGAAACAGATTTTCTCAGTTCAACTTTCAGTGGTTATGTTTAATTCTGTTTCCCTTTAAATATTTTTTCAAAAGTTATGAAGGATATTGTTCGGTTAGTAAAGAAAAACTACTGTTGACATGATCAGTATCTCAGGGAACAATAAACACTAGATCTTTGTAAAAGTTGCTCATCCAGATAAAGTTAGTAATTGGCAGGATATGATATTGCAGTCAGCATGAGCTTCCTTTTAAAACAACGGTTTCTTTTTTAAAAAAAAGCCAGATGCATATATATTATAGGTATCCTCAACATACAATAGTTTGCTTAGTGACGGTTTACAGTTTCAATGGTACTGAAAAAAAGTGACTTATGAACATTTTTCATACTAATGACCATTAACAACATCCCCATGTTCATGTGATTTACATTAGGAGCCTGGTGACTGACTCATATTTATGACGGTTGCAGTGTCCCAGGGTCATGTGATCACCTTTTGCAACCTTCTGACAAGCAAAGTCAATGGGGAAGCCACATTCACTTAACTGTGTTACTAATTTAACAACAGGAGTGATTCACTTTATAAATATGGCAAGAAAAAGTCGTAAAATGGGGCAAAACTCACTTAACAAATTTCTCACTTAGCAACATAAATTTTGCGCTCAGTTGTGGTCTTACATTGAGGACTGACTACCTGTATTGTTCTAATCTTCAGCAATGCTCAGTCCGGCATCAGGATGATAAATTTTAGGAACTCCTCTAAAAAAGGCCAATTTGCTTCGAATGACTGTTACATTCTACAGGTAGTCCTCGACTTACAACCTCAATTAAAACCAGAATTTCCATTGCTAAGCAAGGCAGCTTTAAACTGAGTTGCATCCAATTTTACAACCTTTTTTGCCATGATTGTTAAGCATATCGCTGCGATTGTTAAGTGAATCATACAGTCATTAAATGAATCCAGCTTCCCCCCATTGACTTTGCTTATGATAAACTGGCTGGGAAAATCTGGCAATCACACAACTGCAATCATCATAAATACATGCTAATTACCAAGATCCCCGATTATGATTAAGTGACCGTGGGGATGTTGTGATGGTCATTAGATACAAGCACCTGTTATAATTCACTTTTTTCAGTGCCGTTGTAGCATTGGTCACTTAACAACTGATTATAAGTCAAGATCTGCCTGAATTTTTGTAAAACAAAAGGGAAAGGAGACAATTGTTTTTAATTCACTGAATAACACTTGTATACCTACGATAATAACTTGATTGTCATAGTATATTGTCACAGTAAACACATACAACAAAATTCACATAACACCCAGAGACCAGACCCAACCCCGCACACACATGACAATCCCCGAACACACCCCCACCCGCCAAAATTCCCCACCTCCTAAAAACACACAAGCATCCACACAACAGACCACGTTCACCAACAGCTCACTGATGGTGGTCCTTAAGTTCATTGTTAAGTGCAATTATAGCTCTGGGATAAAAAAAACTCTTCAGAAAACGTGTGGTCCAAGTTTTAATTGTTCTGTATCTTCTGCCAGAAGGCAACAGTTCATAAAGATTGTGAGCAGTATAGGAAGAGTCTCTGAGAATGTTGTGCGACTTCCTCAAACATAACATACATAACACTCTTCATTTCTGTGTTACAAAGTTTCCAGAAATAGTTTAAAGAGCTCACTGAAGAAAGGCTATTTGCACAAGTATTATTTCTTTTGTGTCTTCTAAACGTTTCCCCTGTCCAATTGTGTCCAATTCTAAGGATGGTCCTCATTTCTATTTCTTAACCAAGGGAGCCACCATTATCCGAAGACACTTCTGTGGTCAAGATATGCTGAGGCACCCAGAATGCTGTTACCTTCCCACCAAAGTGGTATCTATTTATCTACTCGCATTTGCACGCTTTTGATTGGGTAGGTTGGTGGGAGTTGCAGCAAGTCACGTGAGCTCACCTTGTCGCACAGGGCTTGGGTCTCAAACCCAGGCTGTCAGCTTTCAGCTGACAAGCCATCATGCCTACCCCCGCACTCCCCACTTGAATCTTCTAACTTTTCTCAAGAATACCAACAAGTCTAATAAATATATAAATGAAATAAATAAATCTATTTCAAAGAAGCAATAGCTACCTCTGTGTCAGGGTGGTATATATATTATCTTCCAGTGGTTGTTTTTAATAATTGAAGCAAGGAGTGGAATTGTCCTTTGGTGATTTCATTGAGAAGTTGTTACTTGTGTTAACAATACAAAAGTAATTTGTTACTGCCCTTTCAAATTTTTTCTAGTCTAGCCTATAGATCTGGGTATTTATTTATTTATTTATTTATTTATTTATTTCTATCCCACCTTTATTTTTATGTATTTGTCACATTTAAGAATTACTTGTTTTTTTATAAATAACTGAAAGCAGCAAACATGCCTAACATTAAAGGAGAATATTCTTAGCTCAGAGTTGAAAGGAGGGGTGCTCTCTGAGCTGGCTTGTTTTCTTGCAGACGTTTCATTACCCAACCTAGATAATATCACCAGAGCTAGTCCACGGTTTGCTATCAGTTTATATTCTGGTGGCTTGCCTTGTTAGTGTTGGTCTCTTAGAGATTCTTTGATTGGGCTGTTTACTGTTGGCTCTTTGGCAGTTTCTTGATTGGGATATTGTTTATTTAAACAAGCCCGAACTGCAGCAACTCATAACAGCAGAAAAAGTAAACTGAACATCTATACAATTATTCCAGAACAATGGATATCCATGCAAAAAAAAGTATCTGACTCAACCCAATACAACACAACCAACACAAACCCTAAAAAATACATTGCCATACATCAAGAATATATCAGAAACCACCCACAGACTACTACAGTTACATGGAATCAGAGTATACACAAGCCAGCTAAAGCCCTTCAAAATACTCTTGAGCAAACCAAAAGACTCAATAACCCCTGAAGGAAAAACAGAGGTCGCCAAACTTTTGGACCTCATGGACCACCAAACTCATAATTTTAAATCCCATGGACCACTAACATGAATTTTGACTGATGGTGGCTTACTGACGTTTCCAGAAAGCAGCAGAGACCCTGGGAAAATCCCCAAAAAAGTCTGTACAAAAATTCCCCACCCTATTTTCCTACCGATTGATTATTTATTTATTTGAGATCACAGGATACCGTCTCCAGCTCCGTTCTCGGGCGGGGGGGGGGGGGACGACAGACAGATACTTTTCGCTTCATGTAAGGAAAGCAGCAGAAGCAGCAGAAGTCTTTCTTTCTCTCCCCCAAACTCCGCCAGAAATGAGTCTTCGTGAGACTTGTCACACCGGCGCAGCCTCTTGGAGCAGGAGGCCTTGCAGGGTCCCAAAAACTTATTTCTGGTGGAGTTTGGGGGAGAGAAAGAAAGACTTTTGCTGCTTTCCTTGTGTGTAGCCAAAAGCAGAAGAAGAAAGAAGTGGAAAGAAGCAGCCCGGTGGCAAGGCAAAGCGCGTTGAGCTAGTGGGGCAAGTCCTCCCCATCCCCCCTTTCCCTCCTCCCCTCACTACCTCATGTGGTAGTGCAATGCAAGCCTTGTGTTCCCACAGGCCATGTGGGCAGTGCAGCCTTGTGTTCCCCCGCAGCCTGGATTAATTGCTTTGCTGGTGATATTATTCTACGGATCACCAAAATTTTCTCACGGATCACCAGTGGTCCCTGGCCCATTGGTTGGCAACCACTGATCTACAACACACAATGTAAGGACTGCAACAACCACTATGAAGGACAAACAGTCAGAAGACTGTCAGAATGAATCCATGAACACCACTTAGCAGTCAGAAGACATGTTTAATTTTTTTTTAATTTCACAACATATAGACAGATTTAACCATAGTTTCATACATCAGGCCAAGTCCAAAAACACCAGGGAATTTCTAGAAGTCTGGCACTCTGGCAAATTAGCCATCAATAGACACATAGACATTAACATCTCTAGACTATGCAAAAGAGACAAGCAACCAGCCAAAAAAGGAACAAAAAGACCCAAGCATGTCTCAGACCCAGCAATCAGATCAGCATAGATTAACTCCAAGGTTAACATCAGAATAACAATCAAGTAAACAATACCCCAATCGAGAAACTGTCAAGGGGCCAAGAGTAAACAGCCCAATTAAAGAATCTCTAAAATCACCCACACCAAGAATGACATGGCAAGCCACCAGAATATAAACTGACAGCAAACCATACTCTTTACTAGCATTGATGTTACCTAGTTTGGGTCTGTAAGAAACAAGCAAGCTCAGACAGCACCCAGGATCCCTCATACCTAATATTCCTTTCTCCTATTTTCCCCACAAAAATAATCCTGTGAGGTGGGTTGAGCTGAAAAAGAGTGACAGGCCCAAAGTCAACCACCCAGCCTTCAAGGTCATCTGGTTTCTAGCCTGGTGCCTTAACTACTAACTAGACCAAGCTGATTTCCTGATGATCTAATTTAATTCCACTTAGTTGTGGTTTTTTTTAAGAATGGGCAAGGCTTAATTAACTGCTAAATTAGCCTAATAGGAAGATAGCTTGTTTCCTACCAGAGGAATAGAAGCACATGTTTGTTGCAGCATGCATGATGTGACACACACACACCAAAAAAATTCCATAGACCTCACACATTTTTATCCGGATTCTAGAAAATTAAGAGAACTGAGTCATTGAAACACTTTGGTCGAAGACAATGTTGTATTAGTGGTATAAAAAGTTATTTCACAACAGCCTACTGGAATTCTTACATTAAAACAACATATCGAATATGCAGTCAGAATCCCAAAATTATATAAAACAGCCTTTAACTGAACAAAACGGAACAATTAAGAATTGCATATTTGTATATGGATCTGATTGGAATAAATTGTGTGTTACAAAAACATGATTTGCTATGCCTTTTATTTTATTGTTTAGTACAAGTTTTAATATTAGCTCCAGTTGGTGCAAAATGCAGTGGCCACATGGTTTTGTGCAAACCCCGGTGTGCACATCTTACACCTCTTCTGCGGGAGTTTCATTGGTTGCCGATTTGCTTCCGGGTACAATTCAAGGTGCTGGTTGTCACTTTTAAAGCCTTTCATGGCTTGGGACCAAGTTATCTGAGGGAACGTCTCTTGCCAGTCACATCTATCTGATCCATTAGACCGGCGAGGCAGAGAATGCTGCAGGTCCCATTCCTGAGGGAGATACACTTGGTGGGACCCAGAAGAAGGGCCTTCTCCGTGGTGGCTCCCTCTCTGGAATATCATTCCCCCAGGGCAGTGGTGAGATTCAAAAAAAATTATTACCGGTTCTGTGGGCGTAGCTTGGTGGGCATGGCAGGGGAAGGATACTGTAAAATCTCCAGTCAGAGGTGGTATTTGCCGGTTCTCTGAATTACTCAAAATTTCCGCTACCAGTTCCCCAGAACTGGTCAGAACCTGCTGAATTACCACCTCTGCCCCAGAGATTAGAATGGCCCCCACTCTAGCACTCTTCCGGAAGACACTGAAGACCTAGCTCTGCCAGTGGGCCTGGGGAACCCAGAGCGGGATGGAGCCCATCAAATGGCTCGTGTGATCTACTGTCGTCAGGGTGGGTGGATGGGAGTTGGGGGGTAATTTTTTATTTTTTTCCCCAGATTTTGTTCTATTGTACTTTATTAGTTTATTTGATTCCTTTTGTTAGTTTTATTGATTTTTTTAAAATATAGTTTTACATTCTGTAAGCTGCCTTGAGTCACCATGGTTAATAGGTGGCAATATAAATTCAATAAAATAAATAAATAAATGTTATGTTCTTTATATCTGATATAGTCCAATGGCTAATAAGGTGATGACCAAGGACCTGCTATGCACTGATTTGGACTATTTAATGTGACAGTCATGGTATTTCTTGCAATATTGACATGGTACTGCGTGAAACCCAAGAGTCTTCATACCACAAGATTCTTCTGTAATAAATACACCATTGCAATTATGCCCTTGATTTGTATGCATTAGGATTTCAATTGTTACAAAATGTCTCCTGCCTTTCAAGTTTTATTTATTTTTTCTTTCAGTCTTTAAACTGTCTTTTATTAGGTTGCTTATATACAGTAGTCCTCAATTTACGACCACAACTGAACCCAAAATTTACATTAAGTGAAAATATTGCTAAGTGAATTTTCCCATTTTACGACTTTCCATGCCACATTTGTTAAGTGAATTACTGCAGTTGTTAAATCAGTAACACAGTTGTTAAGTGGATCTGGGTTCTCCATTGTCTTTGCTTGTCAAAAGGTTACAAAATGACTCCTGAAACATTGCAATTTGAGTCAGTTTCTAAGCATCTGAATGTAAATCCCGTGAACGTTGGAATGCTGCAACAGTCGTGTGAAAAATGATCATGTCACTATTTTCAGTGCCGTTGGAACTCCAAACGGCCACTAAACTATTATAAGTCAAGAACTACCTGTACTTAACAGGCAAAACTCTGCAATTGCTGTCTGCAATGTAATTCCCTCAACACTGTTCAACTATTACAAAGTCTGCATTACTATTAATCTTCTCATCACTCCTTATCACCCAACCCCCCCCACTTGTGACTGTATGACTGTAACTTTGTCGCTTGTATATTTACGATTTATATTGACTGCTTCCTAATATGATTTGACTGCTTATTATATTCTATGATTATCATTAAGTTTGTACCTTATGATTCTTAACGAATGTATCTTTTCTTTTATGTACACTGAGAGCATTTGCACCAAGACAAATTCCTTGTGTGTCCAGTCACACGTGGCCAATAAAGAATTCCATTCTATGTATACTGATTATCTTAAGGTACTTTATAGTACTCTCTGCTCCTTTAGCAGTTTTCCAGATTTATTTGAAGTGTCCCCACAACTACGGATGGGCTTTATGATCATTGCCAATATCGCAATTTTTCTGGTTGCTTCCCATTTCCTGGCAATCTCTATGGTTCTAACAGTATTCCCAAATTTATCCACAGGTAGATATTCTAATATGCGTATTGGCCAATCTCTCGTCCACATTCTTATTCCCATTTGCTACCAGGCCTATCCATTCGCCAGTTCTTCTCAGTCATAGGCTGCTTCTCAGCTGGTCGCGTTCATTCTTCCGCCACTGTCTTCGCCCCCGCTTCTCCCTCCCTCGCGCCTCCCCATAAGCCCCGCCCTCCTGCCATCGGGCTAGACCCGTCCGCCAGTGGCGTTCCCGTCCAATTGATTGGCAGGCTCCACGGTCATCTCCGAGCGGTGGTATGATCGGTCCACGCGCTGACGCGAGAACCCGGCGCCGTCGCCATTGGCCGCGCGCGTTGCGGGGCGTGTTGCCTGGCGATGTGGCGCGCGACGCGCAGGTTGGCGACGGCAACGGCGGCGGCGGCGGCGCCGTCGTCGTCGTCCCCCCTGGCGGGAGGGGGGAGGGCAGCGCCGCTCCACTTATCATCGCTGCCGGGCGGCTGTTTCTGTCAGTCGAGCCGCCGCGCACGGAGGTGGATATCTCCTGACTCTCTCGCGGGCCCGAAGGTGAACGGAGCGCGGTAAGGACCGAGACTGGGGATCGGAGTGGGTTTGGGGCTTTTAATGCCCGGAGGTCTGTCGGCTTTCGGGATAAAAAGCGCAAAGCCGTTTGCGAAGGCAAGCGGCCGCCCCCTTAACCTTGCACCCTGGAATCCGAGGTAGGCTGCTTCTAACGAGGGAAGGTAGCTGTGGAAGATCCTGAAAAGATCCCTCTCTAGATCCGCTTTTCAGGGCGCGATTCCTTTGGTAATTCAAAAACACGGAGTCTTTTTTCCAGTTAACGTTTTTATTGAGTTATAATAAAAGTTATAAAAGACAAAATGCAAACTAAGTGGAAAAGCACTAAGGAAGATGGAGAGAGAGGTGAGGAAAGAAAAGAGGGAGAAAAAGAAAAAAAAGAGCATTGGCTTCCGACTCTCTATTACAATAAAATAAGGCATTAATATCAAATCACAACTTTTTGCTTTTCCATAATAAAATGGGTCTTTGACTCGGGTGGCTGGGGAAGATGGGTGATCTGGCAGACTGGTATATTGTTTGATTAGCTGAGCCTGAATAAAAGGCAATAGAGCTAAACTGTTCCTGCCTGCCTGCCCTATTATCCCTCCCCCCAAGAAAAAATAAATAAATAGGGACAAAAGTTGAGAGCTTTTCTTAGGAAAATGTCTATGGAGGTTGTCAATCATCCAGATCATGGTTGTTCAAAAGACAAAACTGGACTTTCTTGAACATTTTTCCCCCTTTGGAAAGGTTTCACTTCTCATCCCAAGAAGTTCCTTTAGTTCAAAACAATTAAGATTCTTGGATGAAAAGGAGAAACTTTCATTAAGTAATTATTCATTCCACTATGGGCTTACTTTTCTGCAAGAAGCACTGGTGAGTACATGGGAATTTATTTTAGCTCTCTCTTTTTTTTTATTCTCACCATAATAGGTTTTTTTTTAAAAGAAATTTACTTTCTTTCCAGGTGCTGAAAAGCTTATCAAGGAAACAGTTATCAAAGCAGGGGCTTTAAGAGAAAATGTCATGGAGAGAAAATATATTAGAATCAATCCTGAAAAAGTCTAGGATAGGGACACAGTGGTTTAATATCTGCTGGAGCAGACCATATGTTATTGAAAAGTTGTAATACTAAAATATAGGAATATTTGTAGAATGCAGAAAGCTTTGTTTGTTTAGCAATCCATAATGAGATACAGAGTTGTCTTAGATGTTGAGGCATTCTGAAACCAGTTTATCCCGTTTTTTTAAAATTGCATGTTTTATGCACATCTGAATTCAGTCAATTCTCATGTGGAACATGAATAATCAATTGGTAGTCTTTAATTCAAAATGTTTGTGTTGGGATCACCTAATCACAAATTCCAGGTGGTAGGTTTTGCTTTGGTCTGAATTACTGTTTTTATTCAGTATTTTGTTTAGGGAGATCAACAACACAGTCATGCCTGAGATAAATACAGATGAATTGGATGAGCAGCAAGTGCAGTTGCTGGCAGAAATGTGCATCCTAATAGATGAAAATGACAACTGGATCGGTTCAGACACAAAGAAAAATTGCCATCTGAATGAAAATATTGACAAAGGTAAAAGTATGATTTAAAGTATATCATGTGCAAAGAGGACCTTGCTTAAGCTCAATGACTCAAAGTCAAAGACTTGTATGATATAGAGCCACATTTCTTGCCTCCAGGTAACTGATCTTTATCTATAGATCAAGATAAAGTCAGAAAAGGAAAAAATGCTGTTGATCAAGTATGTTTGGATTAATGCTGTTCTTCAGATATTACAAACATTTTGTGAAAAGCTTCTCACAATTACTCTTATTTCCAACATAGCCTGTCATCCCAATGGTATTACTTATGTTTTACCAGCCACATATGAATTCAGAAATTCTTTCTAAGCATTGGTAGGAAGCATGAATTCATTTGTCATTGTTTACAGGCTCAAGAAAAAAAAAAGGGGGCACACATTTTAGTTTGCCTTGGCAAATGTGGGCTTGGCAAATTCATGACCTCTAGTGGAAGAGAAATAATAAAGATTATCTTAGTAATTTAGGTCAGGAAAAATAAATGTGGAGTGACTTGCTATTAAATAGACACAAGGAACAGATTATTTAAATAAAAGAACAATGAATTAACCAAGAGGGAATTGGCTTCTAAGTAATGTAAAAGGTGCTTAGTTACAGATTCTGTAAGCGAGAAGTCTTGGAACTAATTTATCAATGGCTTATCATGACATTTTTCCTGAAGAGAAAGAAAGCACATAAGCCATTGATTTCAGTAGAAATAGAAGACTTATTTTGTGCCAATACATTTTAAGCTAAAGTTCAACTCCTTAAGGCTATAAAAATATCTAGTTTATTTCTAAGATAAAAGCTTTCAAAAGAAATAAATTATGTAAGATTTTTCTTAATATCTTATTCGAAAAGAACTAGCATAATTGTATTTCAAATAAGAATTTACTTAGACTTTGTAGAAAAAATTGCTTCCTTATGAGACATTACAGGTAATCCTTGATTTAACTATTCATTCAGTGACCACTTGAAGAGCCTTATCCGTGCCCAAACTTATGGCCATTGCAGTACCTGCACCATCAAATGAATAAAATTTGGGCACTCAGTAGCCCATTGCAAAGGCGCTGTAACTTCTTCCATCATCCCCCCCCCCCGCCCCCTTCTCTTGGCCCCTTGGGCTTTGTCATTCCAGCTAACCTTGGTTGCTGTCTTCTTGTTTCCAATGCTGATGAGGCGTGCCCAGTTTTGTTGCTGGTTTGTCCTGTAAGAAAAGGAAAATAAAAACGGGCTAGAACGTGCCACAATGCCTCTTTGCACTGTATTTTTGGGCTTTATGGGACTGGCTTTGTACTGTGAAATAGAAGGAGGAAAGGCTGCTTTGTGCTTTTTTCTTTTTCCTTGTGTGAAGCCAGTCCCTCATGGCCCAGCAGCCGAACTGGGCATATTCATTAGCAGCAGGAGCAAAAAGGCAGCAAAGGTCATCTGGAGCAGCAGAGCAACATGGGTATGGTGAATCTTGGTATGCAGGCTAGTAAGGGCAATTACACTAGGGCATCTGTGGCTGAAGCAACTTCAGAAAAAATTGAGCTGAGGTGGGTACTCAGTAATGACCAGTAAAAAATCACTTAACAATGGCAATAGGGATTGCAGACACCCAAGCAATCATGCAATATCTTGCTTCACAGTTGCATTGTTAGCAACCAGAATTCCAGTCCCAATTATGATTGTAAGTTGAGCATTACCTATAGTCTCAAAATTAGCACAAACATACATTAAATTGATTATCTTTGCAGTATAATATTTATACAGCCTTTGCCTATCTTTTTGTACTAGGATTATTGCATCGTGCTTTCAGTGTTTTCTTGTTCAACGCGGAGAATAAGCTATTGTTGCAACAGAGATCAGATGCCAAAATCACTTTTCCAGGTATGTAATAATGAATTGTTACAACAGTGTGGCAGAGACCCATCTGTAGTTTGAATATATTTTGAACTCTGTCACCGATTAAATGTGAAAAGATCAGCTTTTCTGGTAAAGCAAAGCCTTGAAAGGTTGTTTATAGTATGCTTATATTTGTCAACAAGTAAATAATTTGGAAAATAATGAGAGGACTGAAGTTGAAAAAAGAATTTGAAATTAGACAAAATACTGCAAGTATCTTCAACATGAGACTGAAAAACAGGCAGCAAAAAGTTCACAAATGAGGGCAAATATATGTGTCCTATATATATACATATATATATATAGATGGCTTGTTACCTAACAGAGGAATAGAAGTACATGTTTATATATATACTGGTGAAAAAGAAGTTCCCTGAGGATGGGCTCTAGCATGAATCCAAAAGTTCATTGTCACACTAAAGGTATGAGAGAATGGGGAGATCCTGGGCTTTAATCTGAAGATGACACATAAATGTGACTGATTCCTAGATTCTTCAGTAATTGATTGTCATTCAGTAATTGATTGTCATTCAGTGGAGAGGAATATTCCAAAGCAGACCTCTGTATTATCTGAATATTTCAGATATTCTGCTGTCCAAAATGCTGTAGGACATTATTAAAACTTTTCATTTCTTTTTGGAAGATTGTTTTACCAATACCTGTTGCAGTCATCCCCTAAACACCCCCCTTGAACTGGAAGAAAATAATGCCATTGGTATTAGAAGAGCAGCGCAGAGAAGACTGAAAGCCGAGTTAGGAATTCCACTGGATCAGGTAAACACTCCTCAGAGCAATGACTTCCTTGGGGAAAAGATGTTGCATAGCATTTAGTCACTTGGCAATCCCATTTGTCTAATTACAAATCAGACCTACAATATTTATTTGGAAACTCATAACTGCTGTATTCCCAAAAGCCAAGAGTAGGGAACAATTAATGCTACGTCTTTGTAATATTTGTACTGTCTCTCTTTTTAAAACTGGTGTCCATAGTTTGCTCTGGTGTTTTATCTCAACATTTGTGTTTTGGAACAAGATAAAGAACATATCTTCCAAGCTATACCAAAGTTCCAGTTTTCAAATTCATCCTAAACTACACATAGTCACAATACGCATATTACCAGATGTAAAAAAGAAAAGAAAATTGTAAAATTGTCCAATCACAAGCTAGAACGCCATACAGAGAGTCTTTGTTCAGGTTTACATTTCTTTGTGGCTAAACAATTTTGGACCTAGGAATTTTTTTCTAACAGGCATTTTTTCCAAAGCAAACTCTAGAAAACGTTGTCTTCTATGGAAGTATTGCCAAAATAGCACAAGGATAGAATAGCTACTCAATTTTGCATATTCTGTTTTTATCCTGCCAATGTGCACAAAATATCCGTAATGCTTGGCCAAGTACAAGGCCAGACTGGGACCCCATCAATCCTCATTTCTTTCTTACTAATAGGTATTAGACAGTAAACTTTAGCGATATCTTCATATCTAGAATGCTGAGTGATCAAGAAATTCTAAAAATGATATTAACAGGATGTATTTTCATTATTAAGAACATTTTCAGAACGTATTTTGAATTTGATGGTTCAGGCACAATTGCTTCATCACTGTACAATGTTCAGAAAAATACCACAATTCTCAGACATCATTTGGAGAAGATAGGTAGGAAATATTACAAAAATGATTTCTTTGGTTCTTGCCAGGACCCTGGTTACATGAAGTATGCTATGAAATTCCTGAAACCAGGAAAGTGCTATTGCTTTTCCTGCAGTAGAAGCAATAACTTGCTTTTATATCTATATTGAGATGTTCTGGGAATGGAAAAGAGAATCTGTTTTTAAAACTAGATATGGAACCTTTTGAAACATATTTGATTGTAGGTCACTCCAGAAGAAATCTTCTATCTAACCCGAATTCACTACAAAGCCCAATCCAATGGAACGTGGGGAGAACACGAAATAGATTATATCCTTTTTGTGCAGAAGAATGTAACGCTGGATCCAGATTCCAATGAAATTAAAAGCTACTGTTACGTGACTCAAGAAGAATTGAGAGAACTGCTGGAAAAGGCTTCTAGAAATGAAATTAAGATTACTCCGTGGTTCAGACTAATTGCAGAGACTTTTCTCTTTAAGTGGTGGGATAACTTGAATAATTTGAAGAGATATGTTGATCATGATAAGATACATAGAATGTAACAAATTGGGCTGTCCTAAAATATCATACCGTACATTTTTCATACTGAAATTATTTGTTGAAGCAATGTATTTGCAGATTGATTGTAACAGGAAATTAGGAATAGGCCCCTTTAAGTGGAAGTTAAATATTTATCTCACATTGCATAGCTGGCTTGCTCCTGGAATATTTCTTTTCCTTTCATTTCATGGTATTAAGTAGTAATTAACTAGTTTGTACTCCATGGAAACCACTTAAGTCTGAATAGTCGCCAAGCCACAACGCCATGGGAGTAATTAGGGCTTGATTACAATCTCTCCCACAATGTGATCTGTTTGCACAATATGGAACACATCAGCTAACCAGTTTTAAGTGTAGGTAAAATGAAGAGGTGAATCTGAACTAGTTGACCCTAAAAGCTTTCGTCTTCATGCATCACAGCAGTTTTTCTATACTGTTCTTCTTCAAGTTACCTACTTATCTTTCAAGAAATTAGCACTTCCATATTTATACTTTACACTGTTTCGTGTTTGATTTGCCTTTGAAGAACCTATTCCCTTGGAAGCTATTCTAGCACATAAGATATACTTTCTCCATTTGAAAAGATACCCGATATTTCAAACTAGAAATGTTGTCAATTGATTTTTATGTTCCAGCTGTGTCTTTTTCACTAGCCTCAGGAACAAACTCCTATCAAGGCTATCCAATAACAACCTATTCCTGCCACCACATTTCGCAATGCCTTTGTCATGCTACTGCGAATATACACATAACTGTGTATCATGGCCAGTCTCCTTATTTGGGGCTCTTAATACCCTTTGAAATGTTAAATTTCTGTACTTGTAGATTCTAAATGTCATTCCTATAGGAATTAAGCTAGGATCTAAAAGAAAGGAAATCTTAAATGTAAATAACTTTTTTCATAGAATCTTGAAAAATACCTGAGCTATTAACAATCAATAAAGGAAAGATTGTTAGACATATCCTATGGTCTGGGGCAAATGGTGTTGGTATATTCTTTGTAAATACAATTATGAACCATGAAAATCAAAGTTTAAAGATTGAACCTGATTGGTGTGTTGAAATTTCCTATTAAATCATGGAGAATCAAAAATAAATGCTTTTGTGTTCTTTATAATGGCTTGTTAAATGTAGTTGTGGGCTAAAGTATTAGGTAATGTTTTTATTTGTACTATTTGAAGGACAAAACTAGCCCATAATCTAAACATTTTAAATGCTTGAGTAGCACTTCCAGACTCTCCAAGGAAAAGAGGAATAACTACACATTGGACATATTTCAAATGGCCTGACTAATCTACTTTGGGAGCCCTAGGTGAATTGCTTTTAAGGTGTCAGTTTTGTAATATAGAATTACCCAAAGTTGACTAATACATCACTTTTACGTTTTGAAATTTCCAGTTGTATAGAATTGATTCTTACAGCAAGGGTAGCCTTTTCAATCACTTATTACCAGAAGGGATGTGCATAGTAAAAATGGTTTTCTATCCTTTTTCCCTGCCTTGATAATTTAATGGTTAAAATGCAGCAGCCCAGATCTTCCCAGCTGCTTCCATTCTCTTCCTCCCACCCTCAATTGATTTTTATGTTCCAGCTGTGTCTTTTTCACTAGCCTCAGGAACAAACTTCTATCAAGGCTATCCAATAACAACCTATTCCTGCCACCACATTTCGCAATGCCTTTGTCATGCTATTGCGAATATACACATACTGTGTATCATGGCCAGTCTCCTTATTTGGGGCTCTTAATACCCTTTGAAACCATTTCTACTTTAGAACAGCTGTATTTTATTTCACAACCCAGGTTAAAATGTATTTTCCTTCCATAGCAGACCAACATTCCAAAATAAATTATCCCAAGCAGCTATTCTGGGCACTTTGCTTAAGTTTGTTCATCCTAGTTAGGCCATAACCCACTGAAGGTCTGATATGGTTTGAATAGGTTCTTTGCCAAAGTATACCCCTGAATCAGAATTATTGCTCTATAGTTGCAGTTTAAGGAAACCACTTTCCTCAATCTCATGATTGAATAATCCAAGATAGCAGTTTTGAAAAGTAGACCTGTTAAGAGAACTATTTTAAAGAAAAACAAAAAGACAAATTTCAATTGCTTGCAATACATTTGTCAATGTAGAAATCTTTATTTTTTTTGTTAATAGTGGCTTTATCTTCGGGTAGCTGAACCACCTTTTCTCTTTCCAGAAAACAGGTGTTTGGGCTTCAGATCAAAGACAGCTCTATCTGCCTCGCCTTTCTTGCCCATCTGATTCATCACTTTCTGAGCATTTTTCATCATGAGCTTTGCTTTTTTCACCATCTATAAAAAATAACATATGCAAGTGAAAAGGTGCACATCCCATACATTATGAATTTAAATATTACATGGCCACATATTGCTCCATGCGTTGAACTTCAGTTTCCTTGAAGAAAAAACTATTCAAAGCTGAAAATGCACATTATAGATAGCCTGGCTGATAGTGAATATTTTTTATATCTAGAGGAGGGGGAGAAATCAATGACCTCAAAATAGAAAGTAATTGGATATTTCAATTATAAATATCCATTAAAGTGACTGCATATATTCCTCAGGTCATATAGTAACAAATTCTAATTGCTAATTACTATAGCACAAAATATGCACTTATCTGAATAACCTGATAATTTCATAATATTGAGATATACCTTAGCATCACGAAGACCAGAGACGTCACGAGGGAGACGAGAGCTCTTGTTGCGAGTTACTGGCATTGATACGGGTGCTTCAGAATCGTTTCGCTTACGTTTACGGGTGACACTGCGCGATCTTCTTTCCTGGATTAAATAATGTGCTTGAATATTTACAGATCAAGACTTAACCTAATCGGAGACCTTAAGTTAATCAGATACTCTGCTGCAACCTAGCTTCTATTAACATAGATTCTTGTATCGGCTAAGAACCTACAAAAAGTAAACTCTTCGTAAACATTTTGTTTAATTACAGGTGTAGCAATGATACAGAAGAGGGGAATATGCAAAAAAAAGCAATTTTACCTCAATGTTGCTAGTTAGAACAAGTCCCAGATTTGTGATTCCTTGTTCAAGGGCCTTTTGTTGAATCTAAAGCCAGAAATAAAAAAAAATCAGGTTAGTAGTTTCTCAGTTTCTTCTCATGAACTTTCCCAGGTCTACTACTACTAGACAACTGCAAGTTGTAAGTCCTCCAGCTAAAGAACAGCATTTCTGTCCAGTAGCCTAAGGTCTCTTCCAGTGACTTTACTTCCACTAAGAGTAACAAAGAAACCACTATCCCACCCACCCACCCACATAAAAATACCTTTGCTTCATCAGAAAACTGACGCCATCACAGGCAACCTCTTTGCTGCTCTGCTTTTATAACTGCTCATGAATGGGCAGGTGGACTGGCTAAGGTGAGATCTTAAAGGGGAAGAGCACTATATCCCCGGTGCTTGCTAATTTTCAGGCATTCTGTCTTCTCATGCTCAATGGCTCCTACAATTAGAATCTTCTAGACGTGTCACTAAGGAATCTAGGGAACAGCCCTAAACTTCTCAAAAACAAGGGAGAGCAGAACGCAAAGCAGCACAGCTGTTTGAGATGAGAAATCAACAGCTCCAATGCTCTTGCTATTCCACATCTGGAAAAGGCTGTCTCAGCGAATTTGAAATTTTACCAATTAAAAGTCTGGGTACACAGGCAGCAGACAAAGGTGGCCAAATGACTATTCTTTGAACTGTAGCATGGAAATCATACAATGCATTCCACTGCAACAAATTTTGCAAGCTGTGAGTAAGTTTGGTGTAGTGGTTAAGGCTAGAAAGCAAGAGACTACCATGACTGTAGATTCTCAGTCATCCAAGTCATGTTTCTCTCAAAGGTAGCTTTTTCAAAAGGCAACTTGTTTTTGTTTCCTTGAAAACCTTTTGGACAACATTTTGTCTGAAATGGTTTAGGGTTTCCTGTTGGACTAGAAGACCTCCAAGGCCCCTTCCATTTCTTCTATACTGAAAGTTCTTCAGTGCTTTTTGTGTACTTTTCAGTTCTTTTTGTGCACATTTCCAGGACAAAAACCAAGAAAACATAGTTTTTCCTAAAAGTTAAACTAGTTAAGAGATTTCATAAGGAAGATTATCATATGTGCAAGCCTGCAAATTAGGGAAATAAATGTAAACCACAATTCTTCTCCACTTCAAACATGGTTATATAGCCTATATGTGAATTCTTGGCAAAATTAAGAATTCTTAATTTTAATTTTTTTTTAAAAAAAGATAGCATATGTATTCTATTTATTCATTCACTTGTATCCCAAAAAGATGGAACACACTTTCCTCCTATTTTCCTCATAACAATCCCTTTGAGGTGAGATAAGCTGACAGGAAGTGACAGGCCCAAGGTCACCCAGCTGTCTTTCCTAACTAAAGTAGGGGTTGAACTCATGGCCCCTAGTCACAAAGATGCTTTTCCTAAAGGCAACTGGACTTTCTTGGGTTTTTTTTTCCTTAAAAATGTTCCACTTCTCATCCAAGAAGCTTCTTCAGTTCTTCCATGAGTTCAAGAGCCCTGATTTAGCCAGGAAAGCCAACTAGCTGACTTTTGGCCAGTCATTCTTCTCAGCCCAACTCTCAGGTTATGGTGAGGAAAGTAG
The DNA here is from genome assembly GCA_023653725.1 of Bungarus multicinctus. Lineage (NCBI taxonomy): Eukaryota > Metazoa > Chordata > Lepidosauria > Squamata > Elapidae > Bungarus > Bungarus multicinctus. Next base: position 13,859,415 of record CM042840.1, on the reverse strand, counting down.
GAAGAAGAAGGTAAGTTGGATTTGTTTGCTGCCTTTAGTTATTTGTAAAAATAATAAAGGTGAGATAAAAATGAATGAATAAACATGGTTTGTATCCAATTCTTTGCAAAATTGAGGATTTTTTTTTAATAAAAAAGAGGTTGTTCTACATTTGCTGTCTTTTTAATTAACAAGATTCTTAACTTTGCAAAGAACTCAAAAATAGGATGTAATTATGTTTGAAATGCAGAAGAATTTGGGTAACTTTTTGAGATGGAGAAGAATTGTGGTTTATGTTTACCTTTCCTAATTTGTAGGCCTCCAGATATTGTGGTCTTCCTACTGAAATCTCTAATCAGCTTAACCTTTAGGGAAAACTGGGTGAAGTAATGATGTATTTAAAACACTCCCTATCTATAGAATAGAATAGAATAGAATAGAATACCTTTATTGTCATTGCATTCTACAAATACAATGAAATTTGAAAGCTACTCCAACACAGTGCCCCAAACATCACATCACAATCACACTACAGAGTATTTAAAAATTAAAATAATTAAAATAATAATTAAAAACCTAGTCTAAAACCTATCTAAAACATATAGTAAGTTAGATAGATAAAAATGCCACTATATACATAGGGTAAATCACATATGCATTGTTTGATTCAAGACAATTATTGCCTTGGAAAAGAAACTGTTTCTCAGTCTATTAGTCCTCATTTTAAGACACCTATAACGCCTCCCTGATGGTAACAGTTCGAAATATGAATGTCCAGGATGAGAATGGTCTGTGGAGATTTTTAGTGCTCTAGAGAGGAATCTGGTCTTCGCAATCTCTTCCAAAGAAGAAAGAGAGCAACCGATGATTTTTTGTGTCATGTTTATAACTCTCTGGAGCATCTCATCCACTACAGAGCTTCCAGCATACCACACCATTACACAGTATGCCAAAATGCTCTCGATGGTAGAATAGTAAAAAGTAACCAGCAACTTCTCACCCAGATCCCTCTTTTTCAGCAGCCTCAGAAAGTGCAGGCGCTGTTGGGCTTCTTTGCAGTGGCCATAGTGTGGACTGACCAAGTAAGGTGGTCAGAAATATGAGTTCCTAGAAATTTAAAACTATGAACTCTTTCCACCACAGTCTCCATTGATATATAGTGGAAGAGGCTCTGCTTTGCATCGTCTGAAGTCTATAATCAATTCTTTGGTCTTTTTGATTTTCAGGGTAAGGTTATGACTCTTGCACCACAAGACCAGCCTGAGAACCTCTGACCTATAGGCCATCTCGTCTTCTCCTGATATGAGTCCCACAAACGTGGTATAGTCTGCAAATTTTATTATAGAGTTAGTGGGACAAGAGGGAGTACAGTCATAGGTGTAGAGTGAATACAAAAGGGGGCTCAGCACACAACCCTGTAGAGAGCCAGTGCTGACAGCAAGAGTGGAAGAAAAATAGCTGCCAATCCTAACAGTTTGGTGTCTGTTAGTAAGAAAGTCCTTTTTTTATATTCCCTTTTATATTCTCTTTTCTATCTAATTGCTTAAATAGCAGATTGTGGTCACTATAAATGCACTGGAGTTATATGGACTCAACTTATGACCACAATTGAGTACAAAATTCCTGTTGCTAGGCAAAACAGTTACTATGTGAATTTAATGTGAATCACTACACTATGGCCTTGCCATAGTGAATCACTGCAATTGTTAATTGAATCGGTCATTAAGCGAATCTGGCTTACCCCATTGACTTAGCTGGCTGGGAAAAGCCACAAATGATTATTACATGATCCACAGGATAGTGCAACTGTCATGAATACAGATAGAACTCAACTTTCGATAGTTCATTTAGTGACCATTCAAAGTTACAACTGAAGTCACTTTAAAAAGTGACTTATGATCTTTTTCCATACTTAACGACCGTTTGTGGGATCCCCGTGGTCATGTGATCAAAATTCAGCCGCTTGGCAACTGGTTCATCTTTATGACCGCTGCAGTGTCCTCAGGTCATGATCACCTTTTTGCTACTTTCAAACCAGCTGTCAATGGGGAAGCCAGATTCACTCAACAACTGGGGAAAGATAGGTCATAAAATGGGACAAGCTCATTTAACGGCTATCTCGCATAGCAACAGAAATCTTGGGCTCAATTATAGTCGTAAGTTGGGGACTACTACCTATATATGCCAGTTGACCATGGGAAGGTTGTAACGGCTGCAAGTGTGAAAAGAGGTCATAAGTCACTTTTTCACTACTGTTGTGACTTTGGTGTGATTGCCCTCCAGGTCGAAGGCTCTCCAGAATCTGCTGAATCACCTCCAGTGGGTGTTTTCGTTCTGCTGACATGTTCCTGCAGCGTACTGAAGGCTGCTCTGTGTAAAAAGAAACCTCTATTCTTCAAGCAACTTTGGAGAATGCCTCTGCACCTATGCAAATGCCTCTGCGCCCACCAAACCGGTGGCAACTTTATTTGAATACCACTGCTGTTTACAGCCCTCTCTAAGCAGCTTACAGAATCAGCCTATTGCCCCCAGCAATTTGGGTCCTCATTTTACCCACCTCGGAAGGATGGAAAACTGAGTCAACCTTCGGCCTGGTGAGATTCGACCTGCCAGATTGCAGGCAGCCAGCAATCAGCAGAAGTAGCCTGCAGTACTGCACTCTAATCACCATGGCTCATTGAAATCATTCCTTCATGATTTTGGGATGCTTGGAGAGGTCATATTAGACTGGGATATGTTCTTGTGTGGTCTGTGCTCTTGTGAGGCTTCTGGAGCCTCTGAAAATCCTGACAGAAGGGGAATGTGTGCTTTCACACAGTTTTCAGTGGCTCTGAAGGGTATACAAAATCATTCTACCTCACCTCCTGCAAGCTTGCATGATGCTGGTCGCTGCAGCAGCTGCCGTGCGGCACTATTCTGGCCATAAAAGTGACACTTTGAATTCTGGCCATAAAAGTGAGTAGGGGAGTCCGGGTAGGTGGGTGGTGGGACAAACACAGAGCAGCAGAGAAAACCTGTCCCCACTGCTCATTGCCACTACCAGCTCTCCAGAACCGGGTAGAACCGGGCAAATACCACCACTGGCTGTAAAGCTCTGTGAAGCGGTAGATAAGTTTAAAAGCTATTGCTATAGTGCTATTCAAAGCTCATGCTTCCAAGAACAGTTGTCATAAACATGGGCGTATCAACTCTGAAACATGCCAAAGTCACTGGATTCAACAGTGCCATCTCTTGGGGCTATCCTTCAGAATAAGATCTGAATCTCCTCCCTGCCATTGTTCAGAAAAGCGCTGAAAACCTGGCTCCTCACCCAGGCCAGAGACAAGGTAGAGCGAGAACCCTTCACTTTGTTCACTTGCTATCTTATATTAATTTTATTGTCATTGATTTGATTGTTGTGATCTGCCTGCAGTGATTTGAGAGTCAGGCAATAGAAAAGTTTAATCAATTATTATTACCATGGGAAAGAATAGCAGGGTCTTGCATGTCTCGTTTGAGATACTTATTGTTAGGAGATTGATTCTGTGATTCATGGATTTCTAAATGTTTTAAATGGGGATGATAATCAATAAATATAATGACCCAATCTGATTCGTACATTACTCTACCCCAGGGGATCCTAAACCTTTTGCCAACCCTTTAGTCCAGGGATCACCAACCTTTTGGACCTCAGGGACAACTAAATTCATAATTTTAAATCCCGCAGACTACTAATATGAATCCAGTGCGCAGCTCGCTGAAGCCCCTGGACTCCCAGCAATGGGATGGGGTCCTTCAGGTACTTAGCTTGACCACCTGTTTCTGCAACCTTAAACACTCAGAGCCACTTGGACCAGTTTCCACAGAAAACAAAACAGCGGGATCTCTCATCTCCCTCTGTCTTCCTCTGTCTCTGTCTCTTTCATCTTTCTCTCTCTCTCATCTCTCTCCTAGTTGGGCCAGCCAGTATCTTGGGGCAGAGAGGAAGTCACACATCTCGCGCAGCACCAACATCAGCCGGAAGAAATGCCCGCGAGACCCAGCAAGAGATGAAGCTTCACTCCTGCTCTGGAATATGAAGCATATCTCCAACCCCACCTTTCCATTCTCAGGCCAGGTGAGGAGTGACTGGGAGGGAAGGGTGAGGGGCAAGGCCTGCGGTGGGTTCAACCAACAGGAAGCAACAGCAGGGGGACGAAAGAATCCTGGGTTGCCAACATCAGTTGCTTCGATCTGCCTGCGCCAGCACCATCACCCCCTTTTCCGCAATAGGACTATTATTTTGTTCCGGCCGGTGAGGGCTGCGCTACTCCTTGCACGTTACACCACCTGCAAAGTTGCAAGTTACAGGTACCTCCCTCTGCGGCAGAGATTTCCAGCCCCACCATGAGGTGCCTGGCCGGTCCCATATTCCAGAGCTCACAGGACTGGCCCATTGGTCATCCCAGAGCACCTCCTTCACTAGGATGTGCTGCGGACCACCAGTGGATTTGCAGTTGGTGACCTCTGCTTTAGTCTAATTTTAATGTTGTACACACCTCCTTTAAAAAAACCAAACACCAAAATGAAAGCAAATGAACAATGAAAGCAATACAATGACACTTTGGGAAAGGCAGATTTGTTATAACCATACCAAAAGTCCTCAACTTACTAACATAATTGAGCCCAAAATTTCCATTGTTAGGCAAGGCAGTTATTAAATGAATAGTGCCCCCACTGTGCAACCTTCTTTAACACAGTGTTAAGTGAATTACCTCTGTTGTTAAGTGAATCATGCGATCATTAAGCAAATCTAGGTTTCCTGGTTGACTTTCCTTGTCAGAAGCTGCCTGGGAAGATTGCAAATGGTGATCCCTTGACCCTTCAAGACAATGCAACTATCTTAAATATTTGCCCATTACGAAACACCTAAATTTTGATCACATGACTATGAGGATGCTGCAACAGTCATGTCAAAAACACTCCCTTTTCAATGCTGTTGTAACTGTAACCACTAGACAAACTGTTTTAAGTCAAGGACTACCTGTACTGATTTCCTTCAGCATGAGGTTCCTTCTATTTTCTTGCCTTGCTCTCTGCACAAGCAACCCAAGTAAATCTGTACTTTTTAAAACAAACCACACCTGAAAATGCCATTGAAAAGTCTTCCAGTCTTTCTTCCTTCTAGCGTAGTCCTTGACTTACACTTGGCAAAATAGATTTATAAGCTAAATTCAGCTTTCAGTTACATGACCAAACTCAGCAACATGGTCACGTTTGCAGTGTTCCATGATTATGTAACTATTTCATGATCTTCCCCCCCTCCAAACTAGCACTTACGTCCAGTTTTTTGTAAAACCTCACCATAGCGAACAATGAGTTTGCTTAAGTGTTACTCACTTAATGACCACTGCACATAAAAGGTTGTAAAATCAGTAAAACGGAAGGATTCTATTATGGCTGTAATTTGAGGACTACCTGACCACTTTTAAGGTACAGATAATCCTCAACTTACAACCACAATTGAGACCAAAATTTATGTTGTGAAAAATTTGTTAAGTGAAATTTGTCCCATTTTACAACTTTTCTTGCCACATTTGTTAAGTGAATCACTGCAGTTGTTAAATTAGTAATTGATTGTTCAGCGAATCTGGATCTTCCATTGACTTTGCTTATCAGAAGGTCGCAAAATGGCTTCTGAACATTGCAATCGTCATAAATGTGAGCCAGTTGTCAAGTATCTGAATGTAAATCATGTCACCGTTGGGATACTGCAAGGATTATAAGTGTGAAAAATGATCATGTCACTATTTTCAGTGCTGTTGTAACTTTGAATGGCCACTAAATGAACAGTTGTAAGTCGAAGTCTACCTGTATCTGCTGGAGTCCTTATTTCTTTCCCAGTCCAACTTCCTTCTGCCCCTGACACGTGTGCTCACATCCCACCAAATTCTCACCCAAATATTTTTTATACTTGCCTTTTTAGCTGTTCTAGGCATTCTGGGCCCGTGTATGTTCTTCTCCTTTGATTCCAGGATCTTCATTTTCTTCTTCTCACGAATTTGTTGTGCCAACTGCCTGATTCCCATCATTTCCTCATCTTCGCTTTCTGAATCACTATCATATTCTCCAGCTGTTTCCTTTAGCTCTTCTTCTTTCTCCAGTTGTTCCAATTTCTAGAAAGACGCCATTCAAAAGATTAGAAATTGATTTCTATTAATGTATTTTCTTATACATCCTTCAGACAATTCACACCAATTCTCTCTTCCTATGCCAAGCTAGAAAGCCAATGGGGTTTTATTTCACACAGAAAGACTGTCTATATCAGTGGTCGCCAACCAGTGGACCAGGGACCACTGATGGTCTGAAAAAATTGTGGTGGTCCGCAGTGGAATGTCCCCCACAAAGCACCCCACAAAGCAATTAATCCAGGCTGCGCGGCAATACAAGGCTGCGCCACCCACATGGCCCACCCACCCGCTGGCCCTCACCCTTCGGCCGAGCACAAATCTTACATTGAATAGAGCCAAACAAGGTGGAGCTGGAAGGTAAGACCAACGGTGGGGGAGGGAAATCCGCCCCAAGGTGGCTTGCTGATGTTGGTGGGAAAGTCGGCCCCATATTCCAGAGCTGCAGTAGTCACAAGACTGGCCCTTTGATCGTACCGGAGGTACACTGGCCTGCCAAGGACTGGAGGAGCTGCTCCAGGATGATCAAAGGGCCAGTCCTGTGACTACTGCAGCTCTGGAATATGGGACCGACTTTCCCACCAACATCAGCAAGCCACCATTAGTCAAAATTCATATTAGTGGTCCACGGGATTTAAAATTATGAGTTTGGTGGTCCCTGAGGTTCAAAAGGCTGGCGACCCCTGGTCTATATATATATCTTTTTATATAGCAATAAAAACAAAATACGACTTTGGCCTAGATTAAATTGTATAGCTGCTTCAAATTTTGACAGAGGTAGTCCTCAACATACGGCCACAATTGGGCCCAAAATTTATGATGATAAACGAAAACTGTATTAAGTGCACATTGCCCCGTTTTATGACATTTCTTCCCACGATTGTTAAGTGAATCACTGCAGTTAAGTTAATAACATGGTTGTTAAGTGAATCTGGCTTCCACACTGACTTTGTCAGATGACAAAAGGGAATCACATGACTCAGAGACACTGCAACTGTCATAAATAGGAGTTAGTTGCCAAGCCTCTGAATTTTGATTACATGACCATAGAGATGCTGCAATGGTAGTAAGTGTGAGAAATGGTCATAAATCACTTTTTCCAGTGTCGTCGTAACTTTGAACAATCACACATTACAACAGTCACACACAAATCACACTTACAACAGTCCACTGTTGTAAGTGGACTACCTATACTAGTTTGAACTCATAACTGTCCCAAAGAGATTATGCAATGCATTTTGGGCATAAAGCAGAACAGGAAAGACAAAATTTTGTATTTGAAACTATTTGTACAACATAAAGAAAAATAAGAAACTTGTGCACATAAAAGTATATAGTTAATATGAGAACATGTACATTTTTCCCATCTAGTATACCAATAGCAGTTTAATACTTACCATCATGATGTCTGGGTCAATATAATCAGCTATGTTATGACCTTCCCAAATCTCAGGTACTACATCGTATTTTTCAGATGGATTCATCAGATCCCAATATTCTAAAGGGGGAGGGGGGAATGAAGTTTTATTTGTGCAATTCTAAAACTCCTGCAATTTTATTCAGTTGATAGCTTTATTAATAAGAAAAGGCCACTCTAAAGTAATAAATTACATGATGGTTTCAACCAACAACATTCCTTCAATTCTGAAGTATATCAAAATTAGATAAAAGTATAGATTTGAACTATATCCATATATATATGGTCTACATTCTCCACTAATCAGGATAAATTCCTACTTATAACTTTGTATCCATTCCTAAGAGAATATGAAAAAGGGAATGGATCTTACCAATAACAGGAAAAAAATATAGGCCTAAAAAGTAAGAGGCTTATCATAACCTGGGTGGTTTTCTAATTTGTTTCTGCTTTAGCTGTTTACAAAAAAAGAGAATAATCTGATAGAGCAATTTGCTATGTAAGAGTGCAGCCTGAATCTAATTGCATTTCTAAGCAAAAAATAGCTTGAGACTTACTCTTAAGATCCAATATATAGTCATCCCCCATTTCCATTTCCAGGTCTTTCTCCTGCAGCAAAGATACATCATTAGTTAAGAGTTTCTTATAAATTTCACAACATCACAAAAAAGGTTGCACAAAGAGATAGATTGGTTCAGTGGTTATGGCATCAGGCTAATAACTGGGAGATTGTGAGTTCTAGTCCTGCCTTAGGCATAGAAGCCTAAGGCTGGATGACTTTGAGCCAGCCATTCTCTCTCTCTCAACCCAACTTATCTCACAGGGCTGCTGTTGTGGGAGAAACAGAAGGATGAAAGAGATATTAGATATTTTGCTGCCTTCAGTTTTTTTTAAAAAATAACAGAGATGCAACATAAAATAAATTATTTCTTTTATACCCCTAAAATATGGAAATCTTTTGTAAAATACTTACCAATTTCTTTTTTGGGCCATCAACTTCCATGTGCTTCTTGCGCATCAAGGCTCCTTCCGGAATAAAAGGGGGCCTTTCCTAAGAGGCAGGAATGAAACCCAAAGTGAACTGAAGAAATTCCTTTTTATATATACCCTACTTCCCCAAAAATACGACCTATCCTGAAAGTAAGTACTAGCTTGATTCTTACACATGCGCCCAATGTAAGTCCTTGAGATACTCCTCTGAAGACCTATGGGCCTTGAGAAATGTCCCCCTTTCTCTTAAGTGGCCCTCTAGACTTTCAAAGACATTTCTTGAGGACGGATCCTGGGATCCAGAGAAATGGTGCGGCCGCAAGAAACGCTTGGGGGAGGGTTTTTGTTTACGTAAATTTTTATCTAGATTTTTATTGGGGTTAGGGAGGATGGCCGGGCGGAGGTTGGGGACAACCCGCCTGAGGCTGGGGCCAGACCGCGGGTTGAGCGTTACCGGGAGATGCTGGGGTCGGGTGGGGTCATATCGAGGATGGGAGGTTGTACCGAGGAGGGCAGAATACAGTCTATTGACACGGTGAGTGGGAGAGGCAGATTTGGCGGCTATAGGGGGCCATATCCTGTATTGGGAGCACGCCCCCGCTGTTTGTGCGCGGTGGCGCGCTCCGACCCCCTAGTCATGTCCCATTCCCCGGGTGGTCTGAGTCATCGGGCCCTGGGCCTTCGGCTGATGTTGTGTAACACTAGGTCCATCGTTAACAAGGCCCCCCTCATTTATGATTTGATTTGTGAGCGGGGAGCGGACCTGGCGGGTGTTACCGAAACCTGGTTGGGCCAAGAGGGAGGAGTTCCTCTGGTGGAGATGTGCCCACCCGGGTTTCCGGTCTTTCATCGGCCGAGGGCTCAGGGAAGGGGTGGGGGGTTGCGGTGGTTATTAAGGAAGATCTGTGTCCTAGGGAATCCACTGTTTCTCAGACGACCAGATGTTAGTCCCTTTTCGTGAAGTTTGGTTCCAGGGTTCAGGTGGGCCTGTTGATCGCATACCTGGCTCCCTGCTATGTGATATCGGCCCTGCCTGAGCTCCTCGAGGTCATAGCCGGCTTGGCGGTTGAGACCCCCAGGCTTATGGTCATGGGGGATTTCAACCTGCTGTCTGCCGGTGGGGCCTCGGGGATTGCTCAGGAGTTCATGGCTTCCATGACAACCATGGGCCTGACCCAATTAATTCGGGACCCTACTCACTTGGGGGGTCACATCCTGGATTTGGTTTTTGTCTCTGATCAGTGGAGAATGATCTTGGTATAGGGGATGTTACTGTAGAACTCCTGTCATGGACTGATCATTCGCTCCTTAGACTTGACTTCCATTCCGCACCCCCCCGCCGCAGGGAGGCAGGGCCGATAAAATGGTACCGCCCCAGGCGCCTGATGGACCCAGATAGGTTCCTGATGGAGCTTGGGCCGTTTCCCGAGACTCACACACATGACTTGGTCGAGGGCTTAGTGGCTACCTGGGATAGGGTGGCGGCTGAGGCCCTTGACTGGGTCGTGCCCTTGCAGCCTCTTACCTGGTGCCGATCCCGAGTGGCTCCTTGGTTTTCCAAGGAGCTGAGGGAGATGAAGCGCCGGAAAAGACGCCTAGAGAGTGATTGGAGGGCCAGCCGCTCTGGATCTGACCAAACACTATTATGATCCTATATTAAGGCGTATTTAGTAGCAATAAGGATGGCAAGGCGGTCTTACCTCTCCGCCCTTATTGCATCCGCGGAAAATCGCCCGGCCGCCCTGTTTAGGGTGACCCGCTCCCTTTTGGAAGTGGAGGCGCAAGAGGATCCCTTACAGGGACGGGCCAAGGATTTTTCTAGGTTTCTGCAGGACAAAATCATTCAGATCCGGGATGAGCTGGACTCTGACTGGGCATCTCCGGGTGGGGGGCGGGGGCAGATTTCGGTGAGGTCATTTGGGATGAGTTCGATCCTGTTACCCTGGCTGGTTCTAGGGGATTATTAACGCTTCCTTGAGAGAGGGGTTTTTGGTGCGGCCTCTCCTCAAGAAACCGTCCCTGGATCTAGCATTATTGTCGACTTATCATCCGGTCTCCAAACTTCGCTTTGTGGCGAAGGTTGTTGAGAGTGTTGTGGCACGTCAGCTCCCTCAATACCTGGATGAAGCAGTATATCTAGACCCCCACCAATCGGGTTTCAGGCCCAGGCACAGCACGGAGACGGCGTTGGTCGCGTTGGTGGATGATCTCTGGAAGGCCCGAGACAGGGGTTGTTCCTCTGTCTTGGTTCTGTTAGATCTCTCAGCAGCTTTTGATACTGTCGACCACAGTATCCTATTGCGGCGGTTGGGGGGGTTGGGAGTGGGAGACACCGTTTTATGGTGGTTCTCCTCCTTCCTCTCCGACCGCTCGCAATTTGTGTTGACAGGGGGACTGAGGTCGACCCCGAGGCCCCTATTATGTGGGGTGCCTCAGGGGTCGGTGCTCTCGCCACTGCTGTTCAACATTTATGTGAAGCCACTGGGTGAGATCATCCGTGGTTTCGGGGTAGAGTTCCATCAGTACGCTGATGATACTCAGCTGTACATCTCTACCCCGGGCCACCCCAACGAAGCCGTCGAAGTGATGACCCGGTGCCTGGAGGCCGTGCGGAGTTGGATGGGTCTTAACAGGCTTCGCCTCAACCCGACCAAAACCGAGTGGCTGTGGTTTCCTGCGCCTAGATACAGCCAGCTTTTTCCGTCGCTGGCCGTGGGGGGAGAAATTTTGACCACCATGGGAAGGGCTCGCAATCTGGGTGTCTTCCTGGACATACGGCTGTCTTTAGAAGATCACATTACAGCCGTCGCCAGGGGGGCCTTTTGTCAGATTCGTCTGATTTACCAGTTGCGGCCCTTTCTGGATCTGGACGCACTTCGCACAGTCACTTCTATCCTTGTCATCTCCCGCTTGGACTATTGCAATGCTCCCTACATGGGGCTCCCCTTGAAGAGTGTCCGGAGGCTGCAGTTGGTCCAGAATGCGGCCGCGTGGGTGATCTTGGGAGCTCCTCGGAGCTCCCATGTTACACCGCTCCTGTGCGTGCTGCATTGGCTTCCTGGTATTGATCGTTTTTAAAGCGCTCCATGGCTCGGGACCTGGGTACTTACGGGACCGCCTGCTGCCACCAACAGCCTCCCGCCGCCCAGTGCGCTCCCACAGGGTGGGCCTCCTCGGGGTTCCGCTGCCTGGTCGTTCTCCGTAGGGGTTCCCTCCCTTTGGAACGATTTGCCCCCGGAGATACAGGCCATTACCGACATTCAGACCTTCCGGCGCGCAGTAAAGACCCTGTTTTTTCAACAGGCCGGCCTGGCCCAGTAACGATTTTTGGGGTTTTTTAAATTTGGTATTTTAATTTTTTTATCAGTTTTATATTCGTTAATTGTATATTTGGCCTCCAATTTAATCGTTTTAATTTGCTTTTAATTGTATATACTGTTTCTGTTTTAGTTAGCTGTACACCGCCCCGAGTCCCTTTTTTGGGAGAGGAGGCGGTATAGAAATTTAATAAATAAATAAATAAATAAATAAATACTCTCAAAATAAGCCCTAATTAAGACCTCACCCACTCCAGAGTGCACAAGTAAAAGTTAAGCTAGGCTGGTGGTAGTGGGGTGGAGCTGCCCTACTACTTACCTTCGGACAGTTGTAGCCAAGCCTTGTGTACCCCAACACCTGCCTTGCCGGCCCATTTTTTCTGCAGCCATCAAGGTTAGCAAGGCTTTCCTAAAGGCCTCTGTAGCTGATAACAGAGCCCCAGATCAATCCGGAGCTCTGTTATTGGCTGCAAAGGCCTTCAGGGAAGCCTTGCTGGCTGCAGAAGTTGTTGTTCCTGAGGGCTTCTGACAGTGAAAAGGAGGCTGGGGGCAACACACGCAAGTGAGGTTAGTCAGTGGATGGCATCCCCCCAAAATAAGACCTGGTGCCTTTTTCGGTGGCCCAAAAAAAATATAAGACAAGGTCTTATTTTGGAGGAAACACGATATATAGCCGGTTCATGGATTCCCAAACCCAACCCCATGACCCATTGGGAACCCAACCTCACAATTAGCAGAAGAGCACAAGAAACTCCATTTGCCCAAGAGATGGGCATTCTCTACACACACACAACACACACACACACACAAGGTGACACAGAGCAAAAAAGTTTGAAGACCGCTGTAGTAGGTTACTGAGCAGGACAGCATCCTCCTCCTCTTCTTTCAGTCTGTAAGCTGACAAATCTTTACTGTTATTTTTTTTTTCTCACTGCAATAAAAATCCATCCATCCTAATGCCTTTCATATGTATATAACTGGAAGCTCTTGCAGGAAATTCTTCCAGATGGGGTCTGAATATATCTGGAGGGCGCAAACTTGGAAAAGCTAATGGATCTATATGTTTGCAACAGACGCAATGAGATACAACCCCCCTCCCCCCGAAACACACACACACACACACACACACACACACACACACACGCACCTTGTTGTCCCTTTTTGTTGGAAGAGCTAAATGTAGCCTGTTCAGTACATCATTCACTTTGTTTCCTTTCATTTTGGTGCCAACGCGATGGGCCAACAATCTGTCACAAGCCTGAAAATAATGGCAAAATATTAATTGAAGAAATGTTGAATCTAGGCAAAGCATTAATACTGACCCAGACATCCAGACAATCCTCAACTTATAACCAGGTGCATAGCGGTCATTCAGAATTAACAGTAGAAACCCTCTGCCAACCTAGTTCTAAAGAGACAAATAATCTAGCAGTGAGGAATGAGTAGAATAGAATAACAGAGTTGGAAGAGGCTTTGGAGGTCTTCTAGTCCAACCCCCTGCTTAGGCAGGAAACCCTATAACATTTCAGGCAAATGGTTATCCAATCTCTTCTTAAAAACTTCCAGTGTTGGAGCATTTACAACTTCTAGAGGCAAGTCATTCCACTGATTAATTGTTCTTACTATCAGGAAATTTATCCTTAGTTCTAGGTTTCTTCTCTCCTTAATTAGTTTCCACCCATTGTTTCTTGTCCTACCCTCAGATGCTTTGGAGAACAGTTTGATTCCTTCTTCTTTGTGGCAGCCCCTGAGATATTGGAACACTGCTATTATGTCTCCCCTAGTCCGTCAAACTAGACATACCCACTTCCAGCAACCATTCTCAATATGTTTTAGCTCTCCCTGCAGTCACAGGACCTTATATTGGACACTTGTTTGAAGCATTCCACAGTCATGTGACTGCAATTTATGATATATATATTTTCCCCTAAAAGCTGGTTTGACTTTCACTTTTTGAAAACGACACCCTATAGCAACTAATGGGTTTGGTAAACACCTGCAGCATCTGGTGAATAACTCTAGCAAAAAAGCCTGCGAAGACACATGATGAGCCACTTTTCAACTGTTAAAACCTACTAACTACTAACTGGCTGTCTCAATTACAGTTGTAAGTTGAGGGCTACATGTTATAGGAAGGCACCTGCATGTTAGAATTATGTCAGACTAGGATGCTTTCCATTGGACAAGGTATTGAACTTGAGGAACTAAATGGCTCCTTGTCTATGGAGATTCTCAGCCATCCAGGTCATGGTTGTCCCAAAGGTGCTTTTTTCAAGTGGCAACTGGACTTCCTGATGTTTCTTTGAAGACGTTTCGCTTCTCATCCAAGAAGCTTCTTCAGCTTCTCAGAAGTTTCTTGGATGAGAAGCAAAATGTCTTCAAAGAAAAACAAGGAAGTCCAGTTGCCTCTTGAAAAAGTACATTTGGGATGTCTCCTTGCAGTATCACATGATTCTATGACAAGACCAATCTCAATTTGGGGAAAAGAATTTCTCAACTTCAGGAATTTAAAACCTGAGCAAAAAAAAAAAAAAGAGTTAGGGAAAAGCTTGGAAAAAGGGTGAAATCACATGTCCCCCTTGCAACAGCCAAACCACAAGGCAAAACTACAGGTAGTCCTCAACTTCCAACAGTTCATTTAGTGACTGTTCAAAGTTACAACAGCACTGAAAAAACTTGACTTATGACCATTTTTCACACTTACAACCACTGCAGCATCCTCATAGTCACATGATCAAAATTCAGACACTTGGCAACTGACTCATATTTATTTATGACCATTGCAATGTTCTGGGATCGCCTTTCGCGACCTTTTGACAGCCAAAGTCAATGGGGAAGCCAGATTGACTTAACAATTGTGCTACTAACTTAGCAACTGCAATAATTCACTTAACTGCAGCAAAAAAAAAGTCGTACAATGGAGCAAAACTCACTTTTTGTCTCACTTAACAACAAAAATGTTGGGGTCCATTGTGGTTGTAAGTCAAGGACTACCTGTACTTTCTAATGACGAGATGAAGAAAAAATTTTCCCATGCTGGACACTGATGATGAATTTCTGCTAGCAAGTTTCAGGAATTGATAAATAGAGGATATCTAATTTTTCAAAAAAGTTTTCTTATATACCATGATATGGGAAAGTTCAACCACATCATAAAGGTAATTAAAAAAACAATATAGTGCCCAAACAACTACAAGCAGCAGAGAAAACTGACATTAGCATCTGCTGGAAATACTGGAACAAGGGAAAGCAAATAGAGAAAGCATCTAATTAATCTGAGGATTTTATGAAAGTGCAATGATCAAACGAAAATAGTTTTCGTTTTTCTAATGCAATATTTTAAAACAAGCTGCAAAACAGTCCTTGGATAAGCAGAAGACGATTGAACCCAATGTAGATATTTAGTATACACACATCCACTCACTTCAGTTTTAACCTGAATAACACCTTCTTCTGTCATAGTGCTTGTCTCAATCACAGGAAGTCCATCAGCTTCTAATTCAGCAAATATTTTCTGAAAGGTGATAAATGAAAACACTTGGCAAAATTAATTACTTACACACACCCATCTGTATGGTATCCAAATAACATATTTATCCACATGAAACATAAAGATTGCACTGGAATACAGAGCACCCTCAAAACTGCACATACTTACTTGTATAAAGGAAGTTGTGTATGTCTATGTCTATTATATAAACACACTTTTTGGTATGACAATTGAATTAACAATATTTCCATGTTAGAGAGAAAAATTTGACTTTTGGCACATGCATTCCTAAACAGATTGATTATTAGGGAAGGTTAAGAGTGGCTGTTGTTATTTCATATTCCACCAACATTATAAAATATGAATCTTTCAGTATGTGGGTAGATTTCAGGCTTGCAAGATGATCTGTACTCAGCAGTAGAGAAAGTTGCATAATGGGAGGAAGAAATAGGAGATGGAAGGTATTTTGGATATGTTCACTACCTTGAATTATTTGTAAAGTAATAAAGGCCAGGTATAAATAAATAAACTGAATGGGAAAAATCAATCAGCTGTTACCAGAACTGAGGACAGAAAGTTTTAAAAAATTGCAATGAAATGAGTGCTTAGCTAGAGCAACAAAGGTGGACATTGAGTGATTGATTTCCAGACTTCAATAGTAATTGTGAATGGAAATAATATCTGCTTTTTTAAAAAATGTAATATATAAAGATACCTTAAGAGCATGGCAATCCACTAGATCTCTGAGATCTTGTGTAGACCTCAAAGATTTGGGAGTGAGGCACTCAAGCCACTAGCAAGAAAAAAACAGATGATGATGGAGGAGGAGCAGCAGGGGGGGGAGGAGGAGGAGGATCTAGCAACTAAGACATAACAATGCTTTTTCTGTGCAATCATTAATTCTACTACTCACCTGATTCTCTTCTGAAAGTTCAGAAATCCTTTTCACATCACATTTATTGGCTACAATAATTAGAGGCTAAAATAAGACAGAGAAAGAAAACCATATATTGAATAAGCCATCTTGGATTTTCTAACACAAAACATGAAGCTTTAAAACATAAACGGGTAAAATCCCAGGCACCTTGTTGGCAAACAATGGCTTAATATTCTCAAACAGTGCCAGCTGTTCTTCCAAGCTATGGCCACACTGTTCTGATACATCCATGACATAGAGCACAGCAGACCGGAGATGGGCAAGTGCAGTTATGGCCTGCATCTCGATGGTGTTTCTCTCTTCCAAAGGATGATCCAAAATACCAGGAGTATCTATGACCTGCAATGAAACAGACGAAAATTAAGAAAGTCAACAAACAAAAATGAAGTAGAATAGAGAGTTCCCATTTGAAAAACCATCTCAAATGAAAGTAGGGCATTAACAATGTGATTTACAATATTTGGGGCTGGTACCGGGCCACGGCAGGCCAGAAACTGGATCATGCAAACAAGCAAAACCCCATCCACAGGATGCAGGCAGCAGGTGAAGCCACGCCCCCTCCAGTCCACGGAAAGACCCCTCTCCATAGAACCGGTCTCTGGTGCCCAAAAGGTTGGGGAATGCTGGTTTACAATACGGGTAGTCCTCAACTTACAATTCATTTAATGACCATTCGAAGCTACAGTGGCACTGAAAAAAGTGACTTATGGCTATTTTTCACACTTATGACCTTCGCAGCATCCCCACATTTATCTGATCAGATTTCGGATGCTTAGCAACCGGCAATATATTTATATTGGTTGCAGCATCCTGGAGTCACGTGATCGCCTTTTGCAATCTTCTGACAAGGAAAGTCAATGGGGAGCTCAGATTCACTTGAAGACTGTGGCAAGAAAGGTTGTAAAATGGGACAAAGTTCAATTTAAAAATGTCTCACTTAGCAACAGAAATTTTAGGTTCCATTGTGATTGTAAGTTGAGGACTGCCTATTCAAATTCAGGTAATCCTAGACTTACATTTGGTCACCAAATGGTTATTTTAAGTTCCAACAGACCCCTCCCTCCAAAAATACTTATGACTCTCTTTTAAATTTCCACCTGGAATACATGAAAATCGGTAAGTAAATTGTAATAATAATTTAAAGCCTGAGAAAAAATTCCAACACCTGAGTTTTCAAGATTATTTACACACACACACACTCCCTTAAATAGGAACAATTAACTGATTTAACTAATAGGTAGTTTTTACCTGCCAACGCAAATACTTGTAATCCATGTGTCCCACAAACAGAGATTTTGTGGTAAATGCGTATGGCTGAACATCTACATCAGCTCTTGTTACCTAAAACAAAAAAGGGTGTCATTTATGAAACAATTTCTGTTCTGAATCCCACCCTTCAGTTAGAATCCTGGATAACATACAAAATAAATGGGTTAGGGTTAGGGTGACACCAAATAAAAATACATTTTATCTGAAGACAGGAAAATAGAGATGTATTTTCTTATCTTGTTAAAACTATATTTTACAAAAAGATGTAAAACTATTATTAACAAATGCTAACATGTATTTTCTCAGAGTGTAGAAAACGATACCTCAACAGGACCATTCTCAATTTAACTAAGCCTGCAATTTTAGATACAGTGCTAAGAAATTACTTGCATTTGCTCAGTGTTTATTATTACATTCTAATTTAGTATGGCTCTGATGGAAGGCATATCCACAAACCTTATTTATGAAACTTGATTTCCCAACATTGGGGTATCCACATAACAGGAGAGTTCGTGTGTTAGGATCAATGGTTGGCAATCGTGATAAATGCTGGCGCACTGAAATTTTTAAAAAGGACACAAAAGTATTGTTTAGATACATAATATTGTAGTTTGACTTTGAGGTAGCAGCATATTGTATGAATTTAGCCATTACGGTATTATATATTCAGTCATCCATTATGGTTTTAAATTATGCTTTAGCAGCTTGGTCTGTTAGATCAGAGGTTTCCAAACTTGGCAACTTTAAGACTTGTGGACTTCAACTCCCAGAATTCTGCAGCCAGCTATACCAAGTTTGGGGACCCTGCATTAGATTAACCTACTCAAATGCATTCTGTTGTCCTATTTCATATTTGAAGGACCGTTGGGTGGCTGAAAAGATAAAACTCAACACAAAAAGCAATTAACCCCTCAGCCTCCAGCAACAACAATTGGACAAACCAGTTGATGGTGTCCATATCATCAAGGCCTTTTGGCAGAACCATGTCTTCAGGGCCTTGAGAAAGAGTGTCAATGTGGAACCTTATCTCTGCAAGGATGAAGTTCCACAGGGAGGAGGCCCCACCCTTCTTCTTGGTCCCATTAACAGAGGGGGCCCTAACCATTGATTAGGGATCTATATCTGGTAGGACCATGAAAAAGCGCCTTTTTGGTGGTGGCTTCTTCTCTATGGAACATCATTCAGGGCATGGTTGGGTCCCTCACTGTTGCTTTTCCAAAAAGCCCTAAAAACATATTTTCATCAGCGAGTCTAGAGACCACAAATGGAGAGCCAATCAAGCAGTTATTGCTTCCATGTGGGGGGAGGGGCAGGATGGGATCTTGGTGAATTATTAAATGTTTTAAGCTGCCCCGGAGTCACTTATGTGGGACTTGGACAGACAAATAAAAGTATTTAATAAATAAATTGTAATTACCTTGTTCTAAATATTCCAGGCTCTGCTTCTGTCTTTTGATTATGGTACACATCCGTCCCAAGGCTGCACGTTTCAACTGTTTGCATCGATAGAGGGAATCCCCGTATTTCATCAGACGCACGTAATCTTTGGCAACACTGAGTCACAAAACCACGTATCAAATCTATATTCTATTAGCTAGGAGAATGTTTTAACTTTGTTACGATTTTATTTCTCTTGATAGCATACTATTAGGGCAGGGGGGTAGAAGGAACAAAGAATGATATAGCTAGAACAGAATATTAAAACTCAGTTCATCTGTCACAGTGAATCGTAACATAGTTTGACTTCGATTTCATTTTTTTCCCCTGAACTCAGTGTTTCTCAGCCATAGCGTTTTAATCTTTTAGTACAAAAATTGCTAACGTAGAGAAACACTACTTAGCTTGTAAACAAGGATTGTGGATTACTTTTTAGTCAGCAAGTCGTAGTTTAGCAAATCATTATTTAGTAGTGTTGTAACTCCAAGAGGCCAAAGTCAAAGCCTATCTCCCATTGAATACCAAATTTACTGGTGTCTTCAGGCCATTCTCTCCCTCCCGTCTGCACACAATTATTGCTATGAAAATAAACTTGCTGGGGAATCCTCCATGTCAATCAAGTGAACTTCCAGAAGCAAGACAGGATATAAACATAACACCTCATAAGTATGTACATAGTGAAATTCTCTTACTTGTCAATCAGATTTTTGGCAATATTTATTTGCCCCAAAGCTAGCTTGTAATGATCTTTATCATAGAGTACATTCATCAAATCTGCATAAAAGGGATGAATATCCTGAAATCAACAAAAAGTAGAGAATCAATCAGTAATATATTTTATAAAACAACTTATCAATAAATGTACATAATTCCATCTAACTTTTAATTAGATTGTGTAGGTATGTATTAACACTCTAATCCAGTGTCCCCCAATCTTTTGGGCACCAGGGACTGGTTCCATGGAGAGAGATTTTTCTGCAGACTGGAGAAGGCATGGTTTCACGTGCTGCCTGCATCCCACAGATGGGGCTTATTTGTGTGGATCGGTTTCTGGGATGCCACGGCCCAGTACTGATCCACATACTGGGGGTTGGGGACCCCTGCTGTAATCCGTAGAGATTTAAAATAAAACTTTCTCCAGGATTAAAAATAATATATAAAAAAGCAAAAGAAATCAAAGTATGTGTCAGGTTTCCGAGTAATAGTCCCATAGAAAGCAGAACTCTGAGGCTGGTAGATTCTTCAAAGAACAGTTTTATTGGAGGTATCATATTGGCACAATCTGGTGAACACCAACTCTGAAAGTTCCTGCAGTTTTCACCTAATTAAAAAGTGAAAGTTTCCTCTTTCCCCAAACAGTCAGTCATGTTGTCCAATCATAGTGCCAACTGGTTGCCTGGTTACTTCATCCCTCCTTCTCCAGCCACCTGTTGGAATGTCCTTGGTTCCCACAGGAAACTATTTTGTGTTGGCTATAAAGCCCCCATCAAACTATTCTCCCCCACCCAATCCCATCTTCGCATTGTGGCAATACTGAAGCCTCCAAAATGACCCCAGCCAGGTTCGCTTCAGAGTTGACAGTATGACAATTATAGTCAACGTGTCACAAAGGAATAGACAAATATTCCTACATAGTATAATAGGCACTCTTGTTATAACAATTCCCCATCCCAAGCCCATTAGAATAACCAGATCTCAAGGGCTTGGTCGTGACGATTTATAGCCAGGATTCGAAGGAATTCAAAGCTAATTCTATGAACCCAAGGAAAATTTGATACCTGTAGGAAAAGCTCAAAAAGTAACTTATGATATGGCATGGACAGAATCTGTTTTTTTTAAAGTAAATCAATCAATCCAGATTTATAATATACAAGTTTCAAGAATGAAAAATTAATTCATTATTATTTGTTTTGCCAGGAACAGCACAAGTAAAGTCTGATTATATTTTCAGAGGAAACCAGAATCCAACCACTGTCTGTCCTTTGTAAGTACAATGAAAAATTAATAGCATCCATAAGAGCATTTTAATATTTCCATTAAAAAAAATCAATTGACTACTAAATACCAAATTGTTTATATAAATTTTACACCCACCCTCCAATCATAAAGTTTAAGATTTATTCTCATTAAACTCAATTCCTAATTATTTGATAGCAGTACAGAATTGTAGCACTACCTCAGTCCCCATATTTCCAAAATACAGACAGTCCTCAACTTTTGACCAGAATTGAGCCTAACATTTCTGTTGCTAAGTGAGACATTTGTTGAGTTTTGCCCCATTTTATGACCTTTCTTACCACAGTTGTTAAATGAATTTTTGCAATTGTTAAAGTTAAATCTGGCTTCTGTATTGATTTGCTTATCAGGTCACAAAAGGTGATCATATGACCCCAGGACACTGCAACCGTCATAAATATGAATCAGTTGCTAAGTATCTGAATTTTGATCACATGACCATGGGGATTATGCAATGGTTATGTGATAAATGGTCACAAGTCACAAGTCATTTTTCAGTGCCGCTGTAACTTTGAACGGTTACTAAATGAGCTATTGTAAGCCAAGAGCTACCTGTGTACAAGCTTTCTCCAAGAAACATGTAATGAAAGTAAGTTTCAGTTGAAAAGTCACTTACATCAAGCTTTGGGAAATCCATAATTATTTGAGTAAGTCTGTCGTGATAATTTTGTTGGGTATATTTTACTTTTCTCATGTAGAAATGACGGATTCTGTGGATTTGATAATGCTTATGAATGACTGTAGGAGTCTTTCGCTGGGTCTTGGACAATGTTAAATCAATGAAGTCCTTCAAATAAAGAAGAAATAACAATTGATGAAAATGAAGAAGCAGCTTTTATCAACGGTAAGAAAAAAAAATTAACAGCTCCAAAGAGGAGAAATGTGTGCCAATCTTGTCTAATCTCTGAGACAGGAAATGAAAACTATAAACCATTACAACAGGTATTCTAAATAATAACTATGAATCTGATGCATTTGTATTTGTTGTTGCTGTGTTCAATCACTTACTCATGTCTAACGCTTTTGTCACCCCATAGACTATAGCATGCCAGCTTCCCCTGCCCTCCATCTCCCAGATTTTGCCCAAATTCATGTTCATTGTGCCAAAGACATTAACCATCTCATCCTTTGCCATCTCCTTCTCCTTTTGCCTTCAATCTTTCCCAACATCACAGTCTTTTCCAATGAGTCCTTTCTTCTTATTAGGTGACCAAAGTATTTGAGCTTCAGCTTCAGTATCTGTCCTTCTAAAGAACAATCAGGGTTGATTTCCTTTAAGATGGACTGATTTGATCTTTTTGCAGATCACAGGACTCAAGACTCTTCTCCAGCACCACAATTCAAAAGCAAATTATGCACACACAAACACTTTGGATAATTTCTATCCTTGATTGAAGGAATAAAAAAGTCAGTATTATGACATTGTGTCAATGATTATACTGCATTTTTAAAATTCACCCCAATTGCTTTCCTGTACCTTACAGATTTATTCCATTATTTTAGAATGCATACAATCCATACTTCTACTGGCTTCAATGAACTCCTTACCAGCCAAGTTGTCTTCAGATATAGATCTGCCAAATTTGTACTTTTTGAATATCCTATCATTTCATCCTATTCCACTTTATCACCAGTTCCTTCATTTTCCCATTTCAGGAGCAACTGATCTTATTCTACATTTTTTCTTGTTCTTTCTGTGATTATTTAACACCTCCAAGGGAATCCTTTGTTGAGAACATGAATACAAGTATTCTTTCTGATTTTTCTTCCCCTTCAAATCTACTACTTGTTTTATAGCAATTTCCATTTTCTCTACAACACAGGTGTCAAACTCGCAGCATCACGTTGTTGCCATGTGACGTATCATGACGTTTTTTTCCCTTCATGGAGCTGGAGCAGGCGTGGCCTACGAGTGATGCATCCGTCCCGTGGGCCGCCAGTTTGACACCCCTGCTCTACAACAACTGGACTGATTTTCTCTTTCCTATGCCTTTTCTACTGCTTGACTTTATGCTCTTAATAATATCTCCAGATTATTTGATTATGTGCCATCAAGACATTTTCAACTCCTAACAACCACCTAGATTTTCTGCATGATGGTCTGTCCCTGATCCAATCTTCCAGTAATGCAGGGGCCCCCAACCTTTTGAGCATCAAGGACCGGTTCTATGGAGAGAGGTTTTTCCACAGACCAGAGGAGGCATAGTTTTGAGTACTGGATGGAGCTTTGCTTGTTTTTGCGGTTTCTGATTCTGGTTTCTTCACTTGTTTGCGCGGCCCAGTTTCTAGCATGCCACGGACCGGTGACAGTCCATAAAGCAGTGCACTCGAATCACATGAATGTCTGAGTCCATACATCTTGCTACTGATCAGTCCCCCTTTTTCTTCCCACATTTCATTAGGGCCTTCCCCAGACTGCTAAGTCTTTGCATAATGTGTCTGAAGTAGGATAACTTTATTTTGATCATTTGGCCTCTGTGATCCACTAATCCTTTTTTTTTTTGCTGTCCACGCTCAAGGCATCAATACTTTTCCTATCCTGCCTCTGCTATTGAACTTTTGTTGCTTGGCTCGCTTTCCTTGCCCTTCTCCAGAAAACTACTCCTTCTCCTTCCCCTTTTTCCCTCCCTTTTACTAAATGCAGGTAATTCTTGACTTATGACCCCTATTGAGCTCAAAATGTATGTTGCTAAGTGAAACATCTGTTAAGTGAGTTTTGCAGTTGTTAAGTTAGTAACACGGTTGTTAAGTGAATCTGATTTCCCCACTGACTTTGCTCATCAGAAGGTAGCAAAAGATGATCCCCTAACCCTGGGACACTGCAACCGTCATAAATATGAGTCAGTCGCCAACTGTCTGAATTTTGATAATGTGAGATACTGCAACAGTTGTAAGTGTGAAAAATGGTTATAAGCCACTTTCTTTCACTGCCATTGTAAGTTTGAACAGTCACGGAATGAACTGCTGTAAGTTGAAAATTACATTTGCCTCTCCCATCTGTGCTGTTGGAAGGAAGGAGGGAGGAAGGAGGGAAAAGGAAAGAAGAAAGGAAGGAGGGAAAGAAGGAAGGAGAGAAGGAAGGAAGGAGAAAAGGAAGGAAGGAGAGAAAGAAGGAAGAAAAGGGGAAAAGGAAGGATGAAAGGAAGGAAGGAGGAAGGAGAAAAGGAAGGAAGAAGGAAAGGAGAAAAAGAAGGAAGGAGAAAAGGAAGGGGGAGAGAAGGAAAGAAAAGAAGATGCTCTAGCCTGCAATGCCACCCTCGGAGCCAGTCCAGATGCCTTGGCAGGGGGCTCATGGAAGCGACTGGATTAAGAAGGGACTGGATTCAATCGGCGCGCCCAATAAAGCCGCCTTCGAAGCCATCGGATCCCCTGCCAGGAGCTCCGTCCTCTCCCTGACACAGACACGTGGAGCTCCGTAGGGCAGAACCGGGGCGATCGCGTGTGCCTCCAGGCAACAGGGATCCGGGATCAGGGCTTACCTTCGCGGACGGAACCACCATAATCTTCCTGAAGTTGTAGAGCGCCATGGCGGCAGCGAAATCGCCCGGTACCCGGCCTGGTTCGGAAAGGGAGAGTGGCACGGGGAAACAGGATTTACGGGAGAGAGGAATTCTCGCGAGAGCTGAAACCGGAAGTCCTCTGTACCATCCATTCCCTCTTTATTCCCCCTGTCACGTGGCCGAAGAGTTTTCAACGTGACGTTCTATGTTTTCTTTAAGGAAAGATGCGTGTGGACCCAAATCTGAGCCGTAGGCAAAATGACAATACTGAGAGTTTGGTGGGGGAGGGGGCGGAGGACAAATATTCCATGATCGTAAAGGAATGCGCGACCTACGGCTTCCGTAGTCACCGGAAAGTCGTGCTTGTCGCAGGATGGCGATTCTAAATTTTTAGTACGTCTATATGTCTTAGACTGGGTATTTGTTCGTTTTTAACCAGGGAGAGGAAAGCAACTTTCGACTGAAAAGATTGTGCGCCGCCAAATGGCTTGATGTAGAACTGCAGTTTTTTCTTTCCGCTCCATGACATTCGGGCCAAGGAATTTAGCAAACAACTTAATCGTGTAGTGATTTAAAGCAACCGCGAGATCGGCACACAAACAAAAACCCCTGTTAATTCCTGATATACAATAGAACAGAACAGAATAGAGCTGGAGGGAACCTTGGAGGCCTTCTAGTCCAGCCACCTGCTCAGGCAGTAAACCCTATACCATTTCAGACAAATTATTGTCCAATCTCTTATTTAAAAACTTCCAATGATGGAGTGCCCATGATTTCTAAAAGCAAGCTATTCCACTGGTTAATTGTCCTCCCTGTTAGGAAGTTTCTCCTTAATTCCAGGTTGATTCTTTGGTTAGTTTCCAATCATTGTTTCTTGTCTTACCTTCTGGTGCTTTGGAAAATCATTTGACCCCCACTTCTTTGTGGCAGCCCCTCAAGTATTGGAATACTGCTACCATGTCCCCCAAATCCTTCTCTTCTCTTCTTTGTGGCAGACACTAATGGTTATCTGTGTGTTTGCTTAATGTCCAGGTGTCATGTTGAGGTGACTTGCTACATCTCTCTATTTTAGATTGAGCGCTGGCTAACTTTTAAGTGAATTCAGGGTCTTCCATTGTAGAAAGTTAGCACCCACCTATCTCCTGGAAGAATGAAATATTCTAGGAAATATTAAAAAGGCAGAATATTATACTTCCCTGGATGAGAAAAGGAGAAACATGATCTTGGAAAGCAGCCCCCACCTTTGTTAATAGCCTCAGAAAAATAAAAGACATCTTATCTACAACACAAAAGACCTTCAGCTTCAGGGTAATGCGATTAGCCCTCACTCAGATGCAAACAAGGACAAAGCCATTAAGCCATAATAGGAATTGTCCAAAGCCCCTTCATGATATCACCCAGCAAGATTCAATCAAGCTTGGGACTCAAGACAACTTACAAAGTTACCCCTGCACGGCCCCATGGGAGTCTGACAACCAGCCAGGATACATTTCTTGTCACAGGAGCAGGAAGCAAGTTCAAAGCCCAACAGAGGTTATAAATCACTCTCCCTCTCTCACCCATGTGCTTTTTTTGCCCAGGATCCATATGGTCCTGTCCACCATTAAACCATCTTTCCAACCAGTCATCATGTTTCCAGTGTATTTCTTCCTACTTGAAACTGGACATTTCTTCCAACACCATCCCAACGGCATTCCCCAATCTTCATTTTGAAGTTTGTAGCAGCCTGTTAGACAGAGAAGAGGATATGATCCACAATATCTCTTTGATTAGTTTCCAACCACAATTTCTTGTCCTGGTGTTTTGGAGAATAATTTGACCCCCTTTTCTTTGTGGCGGCTGCCCAAATACTGGAATACTGCTATCATGTCACCCCTAATTCTTATTTTCTTTAGCCAAATCCAAATCCTGGAATCTTTTTTCATATGGTTTAGTCTTCAGGTCTTTGACTATCTTATTTGCTCTTCTCTGAACTTTTTCCAAAGTCTCAAAATCTTTTTTGTAACATGGTGACCAAAACTGATTGCAGTATTCCAGGTATGGTCTTACTAGGGTTTTATAAAGCAGTACTAATATTTCACGTGATCTTCATTATATGCTTCTGTTTATACAATGCAGGATTGTATTAGCTTTATTGGCTGTTATTGCACACTGTTGTGCAATCTCCAATCAGCCTGTAACCTCAGTAGGGAAAAAGTGTCATTACACTCTTACAGGCTTACAAGAACCACTCTGAATAAGACAATACCAGTCCTGCTTTTTAGCTGTAACTTTGGCCAAGTACTTCAAAAAGTATTGGCCAGGTATTTCTGAGAAAAGCAGATGTCCAGACTCTTCTGCAGCCAAGACAACATGGCCACAGAGGAAAGATGCCAGGAAAATGGAGGGGTTTGCCCCCACAAACTGAAATGGCCAAGAAGAGCCAGTCTGGTCCTAGCTTCTGATCACATCACCAGAGTTGATCTTGCAGGGTTGGTGCACTACAGATTCCTTTGGTTCAGCAATGTTGGCAGCTCTTTTGGGCTCAGTGTGTCAAAAATTCAGAAAATGCCTCATTTGACTCAAATTCCAACTTGTAGGAAGAATTCCCCGCCCCCAGAAGAATGAAATATTTTGAGAAATATTTAAAAGACAGAATATTATACTTCCCTAAATAAGAAATGGGGAAACATGTTTTTTTAGAGACAGGAAGCAGCCCTCAAGCAGAAACTGAGGAGGCAACTTTTAGAAATGCAGAGTTGGTAATCCATCCAAGACATTATATTTTGAAACTTCCTGCAACGAAGTCTGAACAAAGGCAGAAGGATAGGATTAGAAACAGCCCCTCTCCCAAGATCCAAAACAGGATGAAAATCATTAAGAAACAATAGGAATTGCCCAACTCCCTTTCAGAACACGTCCCTTTATTGCACCTCCCCCACAGCAGTCCAAATTTCAATCAAATTAGCTCAAACAAGCACGTAGGATTTGCATTTCCTCTTTTACTAAGATGGCGCCGAGGATGGCTGCCTCGGTGAAATGCTCTCTAATGGTTTATTTATTCTTTATTATCTGCAATTCACTACGGATTTCATACTCACGAGACCATCTGCTAAGAATTAGGCAATGTTTCCTTAAGGAGCAGCTTTCTGATTCCTCACCCCCACCTGTCTTTGCAAACGTGGAGGAGGTTCTAACCAATTCCCTGGTGCAATTCCCCGGTACAACAAAGAAAGCAAAGAAGCCATCACACTGGAAGAGGAGACGAGGTAAACGAGCGGGAATTTTAAACAGACTAAGGAATGGGGGAGGGGAACTCCTCTCCCTTCAATCTTTCTGACTAATTTACGCTCACTGGTTAACAAGATGGATGAAATTCATCTTTTAAATAGATGGAATTATGATTTTTATAATTCAGCTGTTCTTTGTTTTACTGCAACCTTAATCCACAAATTCATGGGGACAACATCATATACATCCCAGAATTTCAGACATTTAGATCAGACAGAATTGAAGAGACATGGGGTAAATCAAAGGGTGCAGGATTATGTTTATATATCAACAACAGTTGGTCTCAGGATATAACTATAATATATAAGTTTTGTTTACACATCAACTGCAAGCCATTTTACTCTCCACGTGAGTTCTCTTCATTTCTCCTAATAGCTGTGTATGTTCCTCCACAAGCCTACGTAAACAAGGCATTACAAACACTTGCTGATCAAATTATGGAGGCTGAAGCCAAACACCCAGGTTCCTTTCCCATCATTTTAGGAGATTTCAATCAAGCAAATTTAAGGAAAGAGCTCCCAAAATATTTCCAACATGTAAATTGTCCCACCAGAAGCAAAAATACTTTAGACCAATGCTACACAACTGTAAAAGATGCTTATATATCTTTACCACGAGCAGCTGTGGGACACTCTGACCACTGTATGATTCACCTTGTTCCTGCCTAAAGACAAAGACTTAAAACCATTAAACCAACAATTAAATCAGTGAGGACTTGGTCGGATGAGGCAAAGCTGAAACTCCAGGCCTGCCTTGATTGCACTGATTGGAATATTTTTGGAGATGCCTCTGCAGACCTAGATGAGCTCACAGATACCATATCATATGTTATTGCAAACTGCAAAGATTTATGTGTACCAACAAGAAACCTGAAAATATATAGCAACAATAAACCTTGGTTCACAGCTAAACTTAAGCAGCTACGTCGTTCCAAAGAGGAAGCTTACAGAAAAGGTGACAGAATGCTATACAACCAAGCCAGAAACATATTAACAAGAGAAATCAGAGCAGCAAAAAGAAGCTACTCTGAAAAGTTAAAGAACCAATTGTCAACAAATGAACCAGCAAACATATGGAAAACTCTTAAAAATATCACTGGCTTCAGCAAATCTCCTTCCCAGGCAGAAGGAAATCAACAACTAGCAGATGACCTGAATGTGTTCTACTGCAGGTTTGAAAAGAAACTACAGCCATCTATCTCCACAACACACATCTCAAACACACCAACAATAGCCAAGCCTCCTACAACTGGCACCAATCCATTGGGCTCACAACCTCTGGTGATCACAGAAAAAGAAGTGCAAGATCTATTATACAGACAAAAGCCAGGAAAAGCACCAGGGCCAGACAAGATAACTCCTTCTTGCTTACAAGTCTGTGCTGAGCAATTGGCCCCCATCTTCACCCGAATCTTCAATAGATCACTAGAGATGTGCTTTGTTCCTTCCTGCTTCAAACATTCTACCATCATCCCAGTGCCAAAGAAGCCCTCCATCAAGGAACTGAATGACGACAGACCAGTTGCTCTAACAACTGTAGTTATGAAAATCTTTGAAAGGCTTGTGCTGTCCCACCTGAAAACCATCACGGATCCACTGTTAGATCGCATGCAGTTTGCATACCAAGCAAATAGATCGACAGATGATGCTGTTAACATGGCTCTGCACTACATCCTACAACACCTTGAATCTCCAAATACCTATGCAAGAGTTCTCTTTGTAGACTTCAGTTCAGCATTCAGTACCATCAATCCAGACACTCTTCTAAGTAAACTAAACCAACTAGTGGTACCTGAACACACTTGTAAGTGGATCATAAGCTTCCTAACAGACAGGAAGCAGCAGGTGAAGCTAGGTAAAATCACATCCGACATCTGTACAATCAGCACAGAGGCCGCCCCCAAAGCTGTGTGCTATCTCCACTTCTCTTCTCCCTATATACCAATGACTGCATCTCAAATGATCTATCTGTTAATATACTGAAGTTTGCTGATGACACAACAGGGATTGGTCTCATTCGAGACAACGATGAATCTGCATACAGACAGGAGGTTATACAACTTGCCTTGTGGTGTAACTGGAACAATCTGGAACTGAATACACTGAAAACCGTAGAAATGGTAGACTTTAGAAGAAACCCTCCCATACTACCACCTCTTATAATATTAGACAACACAGTATCAACAGTAGAGACCTTCAAATTTCTAGGTTCTACTATATCACATGACCTAAAATGGACACCTAACATCAAAAACGTCATCAAAAAAGCACAACAAAGAACGTTCTTTCTGCGCCAATTCAGAAAGTTCAAAGTGCCCAAGGAGCTGCTGATCCAGTTCTACAGAGGAATTATTGAGTCTATCATCTGCACCTCTATAACAATCTGATTTGGTTCTGCAACCCAACAGGACAGACACAGACTTCAGAGGATAATTAGGACTGCAGAAAAAACAATTACTACCCACCTGCCTTCAGTCGAGGACCTGTATACTGCATGAGTCAAAAAGAAGGCTGTGGAAATATTTACAGACCCCTCACATCCTGGACATAAACTGTTTCAACTCCTCAAGACGACGCTATAGAGCACTGCACACCAGAACAACTAGACACAAGAACAGTTTTTTCCCGAAAGCCATCACTCTGCTAAACAAACTGTTTCCTAGTATGATTTGATGTTGATTGTACCCTATGACTATCATTAAGTGTTGTACATTATGATTCTTGATTCTTAACGAATGTTCCTTTTCTTTATGTATACTGAGAGTATTTACACCAAGACAAATTCCTTGTGTGTCCAATCACACTTGGCCAATAAAATATTCTATTCTATTTTGCCTATAAAGCCAGCAATAACCCCTACATAACCCCTACATGACCGCATAGAAATTTCAGAACAGCCAATAGAATATTAGAGGACATGTTCTTGCAAAAGAACACAAAGCTCAAATACAAAACCCAAAGAAGGTATAAAAAATCTCCACTCTCAACTCCATTTTGTCAATTGTCCCAAAACCACATGCGGTTGGTGGTTTTGCATCATCAATAAAGGGAACTTTTCTTTCCAATCAGCCTACATGTTTCTAGTGTTTTTCTCCCAGCTTGAAAATGAATTAGATGGATATTTCTTCCAACAAATACATACATATAGAAACCCCCCCCAAAAAAACTCATTATCTGTTCTTCCCTTTCCCTCCCCTCCCCCCCACAAATCTAGGCTACCCTGAAGAATGCTTAGTGGTAACACCTTAGGCCCAGCCTTAGTTCTACCACTAAGCATTATTCTTCAGTCTTTGCTCATAAGGTCAAAAATCACTTTTTTGCCATGACATAAAAAAGATACTGAGACTCTAGAAAAGAGTGCAAAGAAGAGCAACAAAGATGATTGGGGGACTGGAGATTAAAACATATGAAGAATGGTTGCTGGAATGGGGTATGCCTAGATTAATGAAAATTAACGAAAAGAAGCAGGGGTGGAATTCAATCAGTGTTACTACCGGTTTAGTGACTACGCTGTGTGCGTCTGTAAAACAACCTTAGGCTGTGCCACCTGGATAGCTGAAAAACGCTGCGCGCAGGTGCGCAGCATTTGAAAATCTTCTTTTTCCTTGCTTTTTCAACCTCAGTTGTGCCGCGCAAAGCAGCTGAGGTTGAAAAATCAGGAAATAAAGGACAGGTAAGAGCCCAGGTGGGCGGTTAGGCCAAATAGCAGCAGGCATAGAACTGGTTCGGTATCTGCTGCTCTTCAGAGTTCTATAGAACCGGGCAGAACCGGTAGCATCCCATCCCTGAAAAAGGGGACTAGAGATGACATGATAGCAGTCTTCCAATATCTCAGGGGCTGCCACAAAGAAGAGGGAATCAAGCTATTCTCCAAAGCACCTGAGGGCAGGACAAGAAGCAATAGGTGGAAACTAATCAAGGAGAGAAGCAGCACAGAACTAAGAATAAATTTACTGACGGAACAATTAATCAATGGAATAACTTGCCTCCAGGGGTTGTGAATGCTCCAACACTGGAAGTTTTAAAGAGGAGATTAGACAACTATTTGTCTGAAATGGTCTAGGGTTTCCTGCCTAGGCAGAGGGTTGGACTAGAAGATCTTCAAGGTCCGTTCCAATGGTGTTATTGGGTTAAGCCTGGGCCTCATCTTCAAACCTAGTGCCACCATTGCCCCTTAAAAAGGCCACTTCTTTCCAGAATGAACGCGAACAATGAAAACAATACAAAGAATTATTGGAAAAGGCAGATTTATTATAGCAATACAGGTAGTCCTTGATTTACGACCACAACGCAGCCTAAAATTTCCATTGGTAAGCAAGGCAGATCTTATATGAATTGTGCCTCATTGTGCGGCCCATTTTTATAGCACAGCTGTTAAGAGAATCACGGTCATTAAGCAAATCTAGTTTTCCCCATTGACTTTGCTTTGTGGGGATGTTACAAATGGTGATTAAAAGATTTCTAGACAGTGCAACTGTCATAAATATATGCCAGTGGCTGAATTTTGATCACATGACCACAGGGATGCTGCAATGTTTGTGAAAAATGTTCATGGTTTTTTTTTTTAATGGTATAACTTTGGTCCCTAAACAAATTGTTGTAAGTCAAGGACTACATGTTTCAAAGGTTTTTCACACCTCCCCCCATAATACATCTGTACCTCCCTAAGGGAGACACACCTCACAGTTTGGGAAACCCTACTCTATACTATGATATTTCCTACTGGGGGATATGAACCCCATTATCATTTCTTATTCCACAAATCATATTTAAAGCAGCTAATATGCTAAGCAAGCCCAGCTTTGTATGTGTTCATCGGATGAACTTTAAGCCCCATTTAGGATCTCTATCCCTAATGGGCATATCAAACCCAGCAGCACAGGATGCATTTCAAGAAATGCACCAGTATAAACTGTTCCTTTAATACTCTCTTCCATTTCTGGCAGAATTGCGGTTCTCCC
The DNA here is from genome assembly GCA_023653725.1 of Bungarus multicinctus. NCBI lineage: Eukaryota > Metazoa > Chordata > Lepidosauria > Squamata > Elapidae > Bungarus > Bungarus multicinctus. Next base: position 13,826,687 of record CM042840.1, on the reverse strand, counting down.
ATTATAGGATATAGATTTCAAAATAGACTCCTAACCGTGTTAAAAATACAAAAGATTGTTGCCATTGCAACGTTCAACACACAAGTGTTAAAAATTCAATTTCTTATGCATTTTTCTGTAGCTGCCTTTTGTTCAACTACTCTGAACCAATGTTTAACACTCTAGCTACTGTCATTACATTTCAGTAGCCCTTACACACTAATCAGCCAAATGTTCAACTAATTATTTTCACCATATAGTTTTAGTAATGAGTAAATGAACACTAATCACAAGCAGGCTAATAAACCTACCTACATTATAATCCTTGACAGTGCATTTAAAGCTGACATATAACCTTACAAACACCCAAATTAATTCATGACCTTCAATTCATTTATTAAAGCACTTCAAAGACAGAGGCATTCATTGAGAATCTCTGCACTTAAAAGAAGTAGAGTTAAGCATTGGAAGGATTGGTTTAATAATGTAGATAAGAAAAGTGAATTTGATGCCCTGTAAATAGATAAATAGCATCTCACTTACAGATCCACACATCGCTTTACATATTGAGATATAATAATTCTTTGCAAGAATTGTTTTCTTTTTTTCTTCAACTTTCTCTCATAATAAGTTGAAAGAAAGAAGTGGGGAAACATTTTAACAACAAAACAACAGCTTTATTTTAACAACAGCTAAATTCGACATCATATTTGTCTGTGAAACATGGCTCAACGCATCTCTCCCTGACTCCATCACAGAAAGAGACTATCATGTTTACCGATCAGATCGTGAAATTCATAGAGGAGTGGTGTTGCTATCTTCTATAAAAAGTCCCTACATCTAAAAAGCATCCAAGTTACCTAGGAGCTTGCTATTCCTGAGGCCATCATCTGTGAACTGTCCTTAAATATCACATTTTGATTCTTACTATGTTACAGAGCCTCTGATTATGACATCGAACAGGCAAACAAGCTAAATACACTACTAACATGGACAGCATCCTGCCCACACGCTTTTATCTTTCTTGATGACTTCAATCTACCTCATATTAACTGGACCCTTAACGAATGTACAACTGAACCCACACATGCAATCTTCTACAATATAGTAACAAATCTGGGACTAGAACAACTAGTAACCAACAACACTAGACTTAACAACTGCCTCAATCTCATCTTCTGCAATAGTTTGAATTCAATTTACAGAATACAAATTAAAGAACCCTTTTCCAACAGTGACCACAACATGATCAACTTTTGTCTCAACATACGTCCACACAAAAATCATCACGACGGAGTTCCCAATTATAACTTCAAAAAAGACAACTATGATCTTACAAACCATGATCTCTCATTCCTTGATTGGCAATTTCTATTCTCTGGATGCAATACTGTAGAAGACCATTACAACATATTTTTACTTGAAGTCAAGAGAGTCATCAAACTATATGTACCATTGACAACTCCCAAAATCAGAAAAAACAAATTACCCAAAGCAATAAGGAAGCTTCAATCCAAAACGAAATCACTTTGGCGGAAAAACAAATCTGGTCATGTTGCCAATTTCAAAAGCCGATACAAAAATTTATGCCACCAGATAAAAACTGAATGCACCAATTATCACATTAAACAAGAAGAAAATCTTCTATGCACCAATTCCACCTGTGCTTTCTACAATTTTATAAACAACAAAGTAAAAGACTCAAGGTCCATCCCATCCCGGAAAGGACCTAATGGTAAAGACTGCAGTGACGACACTATTAAAGCCAACCTCTTTAACACATTCTTTGGCTCAGTATTTGTAAACAGCAATGAATCATGCCCAGTATTTCCTAGTCGAACCACAGACAACTACAATGATCTAATACATATCGATTTTACAGAAGACAATGTTGAAAAAGCACTACGCAATCTAAAACCATCTCTATCTATTGGACCGGATGGAATATGTGCCTACTTCTTTAAAAAGCTATCCACTGCCATAGCAAAACCTCTAAGCATAATCTTTGAAAAATCTTTCAGGACCAGCTCCTTGCCAAAACTATGGTCACAAGCCACGATCATCCCCATCATCAAAAAGGGAGATCCCAGCCTAGTTGAAAATTACAGACCAATCTCTTTATGCTGCGTCACCTGTAAAGTCATGGAATCAATTATTAACCAATCCATCATCGTCCACTTAGAAACAAACAACCTACTCTCAATAAACAATTTGGTTTTAGGAAAAAACTATTATGTAATCTGCAACCCTTACAATACAAAAACATATGGATTACACAACTCGATCAAGGCAAAGCAATAGACGCAATTTACATAGACTTCTGTAAAGCCTTTGATTCAGTGGTCCACGACAAACTACTCCTAAAACTAAAATCTTATGGTATCTCTGGACACCTGCATAACTGAATAGAAGCATTCCTGTCAAACAGACAAAAAATGGTCAAAATTGGGAGCATCCTATCAAATTCTATACCTGTCAAAAGTGGTGTCCCCCAAGGCAGTGTTCTAGGACCAACTCTCTTCATACTCTACATAAATGACCTCTGTCATCATATCAAGAGCAACTGCGTTCTCTTTGCTGATGATGTAAAGCTATTCAACACCACAGACAATACTGCTAACTTTCAAAAAGACTTTGACTACGTATCAGAATGGTCAAACAAATGGCAACTTCAAATCTCAACAAATAAATGCTCTGTCCTACATATTGGCAAAAAAAATCAGAAAATAAAATACAGGCGGAATAGTCAAGACCTTGTTAATAACCCAAACTCTGACAAGGATCTTGGAGTACTCATCTCAAATGACCTACGTGCTAGAGTCCACTGTAACTACATAGCCAAAAAGGTGTTAAGAGTTGTTAACCTAATCTTACATAGCTTTTTCTCTGGTAATATTACACTAATAACTAGAGCATACAAAACATTTGTAAACCAATACCCGAATACAGCTCATCAGTCTGGAACCCACATTATGTATCTGATATTAACACAGTTGAGAAAGTCCAGAAATATTTTACAAGAAGAGTTCTTCACTCCTCTACTCGTTGCAGAATACCTTATGCCACCAGACTCGAAATTCTAGACCTTGAAAACCTAGAACTATGCTGCCTTCGATCCGATCTAAGTATAGTATATAAAATCATACATTGCAATGACCCATCTGTCAATGAATACTTCAGCTTCAACCATAACAACACAAGAGCAAACAATAGATACAAACTCAAGGTTAATCGCACCAAACTTCATTGCAGGAAATATGACTTCAGCAACAGAATGGTCAATGTCTGGAATACTCTACCTAACTCTGTGGTTTCTTCCCCAAACCCCAAAAACTTTAACCTTAGATTGTCTACTACTGACCTCACCCCTTTCCTAAGAGGTCTGTAGGGAGCATGCATAAGCACACCAACATGCCTACCGTCCCTATCCTATTGTTTCTTTTATATTTTATTTTTCTTATATGTATCCATGTATTCATAACTATGTTTTACTTATACTATTATCTTGTAAGCAATTGACAAATAAATAAATAAATATAAATATTTTCCCCTCCCCTTCACTTCTGTGAGAAAGGACCTTGGACTGGTGTGTTAGATATAGTAGAGCTAATTGTACATATGTATTTTTTTAAGGTTTTTAATATAAATAATAGCAGTGTTCTTCAAATGATTACAGGACTAAAAAATCTAGTTAAGGTAAAAAAAAATATGAGAACTGAAATTTATTTCTTTTCCTTCTTTTTTAGGAAACTCATCTGTAAACGACTTTTACAAAAGTATTGTAATTTTAAATTGATTTTCCAACTTGATTTTTGAAATATAAAATTGTCTTTTTTAATCTTTATTGTCTAAATCCTCATTTTATAGCACTCCTCAGTTTATACAATCCTATGAGATATTCTCTTCCACCTCTCCCAAAATAATCTTTTTCCCAAACTACAAGTAATCCTCAACTTACAACAGTTTGTTTAGAGTGACCATTCAATGTTATAACAGCACTGAAAAATGTGTCTTATGACTGTTTTTCATAGTTATGACTTTTGCAGCATTGCCATGACCATGTGAGCACAATTCAGACGCTTGGCAACTGGTTCATATTACCCTGTGTCCCAGGGTAACATGATCCCACCCCCTTTTGCGACCTTCTGACAAGCAAAGTCGAAGAGGAAGCCAGATTTACTTAACAACTAAGTTACCATCTTACCAACTGCAATGATTCACTTAACAACTGTGGCAAGAAAAGTCATAAAAATGGGTCAAAACTCACTTAATGTCTCACTTAACAACAATTGACTCAATTGTGGTCATAAGTCAAGGATTACCTGCATTATCAGTAGACCACATCCGCATTGCCAGAAATGATTTGAATTAAACCTTGGGGGTTCTTTTAGAGATTGTTAATCCCCTACCGTGCAAATTACATTCTTAGATTCATAAGATTTCAATATCAGTGAAAAGGAACTGACCACAATGGAACCATGATGGTTGCATATTGTTCTGGTGGCAGAAGAACGAGGCGCACACATTCAATTGACTGGCTCTTTTTGTTTAATTCCAGGAATGCAATGGCTTCGGAGCCGCGGCAGCCATTCTTATATAGGCTGCTCGCGGCTCGCCAGCCAATGACAGGGATACAAACTTCCCGCCGAAAGAGGAACCAATCGCAGGTAAGTATTTGAATACAAAACACCCCTCCCCTCTTGGTCCAGTCTGACCAATCAGGAGCTCCGCCTAGGTTACATAATCACGTAAGTAGGCGGGGCTCCTGTGGGTCCGACTGGACCTGCGCAAGTCATTCACTCCTTCGCCAATGGCCGTTGCGGACGGACCTGTTGGCTATTCCGACCCTGGTCGTGGAACCGTCTGGAAGGTCAAGCCGGCCAGGCCACTCCTGTCGGGCCTTGCCCGGTTAGTTGAGACGGCTAGGCCGCTCCCTTCCCAGACTCTTCTCATCGAATGTTCCTCGTCAGTTTGGTCCTCGTTGATGTGGAGTCCTTCAGCCTCAGGTGCGTAGTCGCGAACGTCGACCGGAGCTAGCGATAGGGGTGTTTGTGGTAGTGTCAGGTTGTCATTGCTTGTCTGGGGTTGGTGTGTATTTGGAGGGTCTTCCCTTTCTTGTGTAATTGGGCAATCCCCTTCCCCCCTTGGCTTGTCATATGCTCGTGTAAGGGTGCGGGAACGTAACTGGTCAATATGCCTTTTCCAGTCTCTGTTATCAGAGGTAGTCAGGCCGTATGACCGTGGGCCAGTGGCTTGGGTAATGATGGCTGGAACCCATAAGGGGTGTCCCACCAGGTTCTTGGCATACACTAAATCCCCAACTTTAAAACTGCGGAGTTTGCTAGATGAGTCTACCGGTTTTTCAGTGGAATAGTTAGGGTGTAAACGATCCAAAGGGGATCGTAATTTTCTGCCCATTAGCAACTCGGCCGGGGTTTTACTCGTGGTCGTGCTAGGCGTGGTATGCTGAATAGATAAAAGTTTGTCAATGAGTTCCTGAATGGGGTCAGGGCCTAACTTGTTGAGGGTTTCTTTAGTAAATCGAACCATACGTTCTGCTCGGCCATTCGCCACCGGGTGGACCGGCGCAGTTAGGGCATGTCGTATCCCTAAGCTAGCTAAATAACCCTCAAAAGTTGTGGAGGTAAACTGGGGCCCGTTGTCAGAGACCAACACATCAGGTAATCCGTGCGTGGCGAACAATTTACGGAACTGTCGAATGACAGCGTCAGAGGAGGTAGAGTGCATAAGGCTGACCTCCAACCAGTTGGAGTAAGTGTCAACTAGGATCAAAAACATGCAACCCCTCATGGGACCCGCGAAATCAATATGAATCCTTGACCAGGGGCCCCTGGGAAGTTCCCATTCAGCTACTGGTGCCTGCAGGGGTGCTGGTCGGGACTCTTGGCAGAGTTTGCAACCAGCCATCCAATTCCCAATATCTTTGTTCAAACCTGGCCACCAAACGTAACTTCTGGCCAAAACCTTCATTTTGACCACTCCCGGATGTCCATCATGAAGAAGTTCCAAAATTGGATCTCGCAGCCGAGATGGTATAACAACCCGATCCCCCACAGTATGCAACCTTTAAGTAGGGAAAGTTCAGTTTGTCTTTGTCTAAATGGTTTCATACAGTCCTTGAGGTCATATTCTGGCCACCCTTTTACAACCCAGGTAGCCACTCTGTTAAGGAGGCAGTCCTTGGACGTTTCGCAGGCAATTTCTGCAGCAGTCATCGGAAAGTTAGGCATGGCTTCGATTTGCAGGGTGGAAATGCTGGGACAAGGATCAGTGTCTGTGTCTGGTAATGGACAGTGGCTCAGAGCATCAGCGTGAGTGATAGAATGGCCCGGTCGATAAAGCAAGGTATACTTATGGGCGGCCAGGAACTCTGACCATCTGGTCATGCGAGGTGACAAAATGTTAGGGGTTGCTTTGTCCCCAGCTAGAATTCCCAATAACGGTTTGTGATCGGTTATGACAGAAAAGGGTCGACCGTAGAGGTATTCGTGAAAGCGTTTAATGCCAGATATAATTGCTAAAGCTTCTTTATTGAGCTGGCTATAGTTGCGTTGGGCTTTAGACAGCGTTTTAGAATGGAAAGCTATGGGAGCTTCCCTGCCATCTGGTAGGAGGTGACTTAGGACCGCCGCAACTCCAAATGGGGAGGCATCACAAGTCAACGTTAAGGGTAGAGTCTTGTTGTATTGAATTAATACCTTGGTAGATGTAATAAGGTCCTTGATTTTTGAAATGCCGCGTCTTCCCGGCTGCCTCACTGCCAAGAAGCGTCTTTATCAAGTAGCCTATGCAAAGGTTCCGCAACTGTAGCTTTCTGCGGCAAAAAGACATGATAGAAATTAATAAGTCCTAAGAAGGCTTGTAGCTCCCCTTTGTTGGTAGGGATGGGGGTGTCTTTGATTGCGCGGACTTTCCCTTCAGTGGGGTGAATACCATCGCCATCGATTAAATAGCCGAGAAATTCAATCTTGTCTGTAATTAGTGTGCACTTTTCTCTTTTAACTTCGAGACCGGCTTCTGTAAATTTAGTGAGGACCTGTCGTAGGCAGTCTCTAAGTTGAACCCTGGTCTTAGCCGCAATTAATACATCATCAAAGTAGGGAATAACCCCATTTATTCCGTGGAGAAGACGCTCCAGGAAACATTGAAAAATTCCGGGGGCCACGCTAACTCCAAATTGAAGTCGGTTGCATTTAAAGGCTCCTCGGTGCGTGACAATCGTTTGGGCTTCGGCCGTTTGGGAATCTACTGGCAGCTGTTGATAGGCTTGGGCCAAATCAAGCTTAGCAAAAATTTTCCCTCCTTTTATTGAATGTAGCAAGTGCTGAACAACCGGAACGGGGTATGCACTTTGCTGCAGTGCATGGTTCAGGGTAGTTTTATAGTTCCCGCAGATCCGGATTGAACCATCTGCTTTGATGGGGGTGACAATAGGGGTCTCCCATTTGGCGTGATCTATGGGTTCTAGAACCCCTTGTTTGATAAGTTTGTCCAGTTGTTCGTCAATCTTAGGTTTCAATGCAAACGGCACACGCCTTGCTTTAAGCCGAATTGGGGTCACATTTGGGTTTAGATTAAAAGAAATCGGATTACCCCAGTACTTGCCTAGGCCGCCGCTGAAAAGATCTTGGAATTCCCTGACGAGGTCCGCCTCCCAGTCTGTTTCTGCGATCTGGTTAACGCCTGTCATTCCAATCCCCAACGGCTCAAACCATTCAAGTCCCAAAAGGCTGGGTCTATTTCGGTCGACGATGGTGAGCGAGAGAATTTCGATATGATCTTTGAATGTAATTTGGAAATGTCCTACGCCAACCACTGGAATTCTGTTGCCTTGGTAATCTTTGAGTGTCAGATTTTGGGTTTCTAACGCGTCTCGCTGAATGTCAGGAATCAGTTACTTGATAGCAGTCCAGGAGACCATTGACAGGAAAGATCCCGAATCTACCTCCATCACGCAATCCTGCTCTTCAATTTTCACTTGGATGTGAACTTTTCTTACATTTTGTGTGTCAGAGTGGCCGATTATTACAGTTTGATGGGTTTCCTCTTTTCTATAGGTAGTGTCTCTGTTTCTTTTTTGTCTTCCTTCTAGGCTCCAACGACTGCTTGGCTTTCTCTCTTTCTCTCTCTCTCTTTCTCTATCTCTTAGTGGTGGGCTTCCTTTCCGTCGTGGGCTGTAGTTTGTTCTGGACCGGCATACTCTAACTATATGCCCCTTCTTATCGCATTTTCGGCAAATAGCGTCAATGAAACAACATTCTGACCGGGGGTGGTTTCCCCCACAACGGTTACATTCAAATTCAAATTTTCTGCCTGCCCGCTCTTTTCTATCTCTTCCCGCCTTTAAGTGGCACACGTCATCTTCCTCGCTATTGGTTTCCGGCTCGATGTCCTCATGATGAGTTGTAGTTTTTTCTTTCTCCCCTTCTGGTCTGGATGACTCCCTACTGTTGTAGCCTGCTGATTTATTTATTTTCTTCATTTTGGCGGCCGATTTGTGCGTGGCTTCTGCTGCGGTGGCTTCCTCCACGGCTTCTTTTACTGTTATTTTTGGACGGTTAAGAAGACAGCTCTGTAACCTTAGGTCTTTGAAGCCTAGGACCACGCGGTCTCTTAAGGCTTCATCAAAGTTCAGGAATTCACACTCACCGCCGATATCCCTTAAGGCTGCTACAAAGTCGGCAATACTGTCATCCTCCTTCTGGTTTCTTAAGTAAAATTCATGCTGCTTGATCAGACTTGATACGGTTGGCGCGTAATGGGCCCGTAGAATCTTTTCTAATTCTGGCCAGGTCAATGTTTTTACATCTGCGGGTGCCGCTAGCGCTTTTGCCATTCGGAAAATGGTCAGACCGCAATGTGTCAGGAACACCGCTCTCTTCCTGTGTTCAGAAACCCCGTTCAGGTCACTGCTTTCTAAGAACATCAAGAAGCGGTCCACATATGACTGCCATTCCTCCTTAGCGGGATTAAACTGCTCGGGTGGCATATTGTTGCCGGACATTTTCCGCTCGAACTTCGCCGCTCCGCACTTGATTGAATTACTAGTGTTTCGATCCCTCCTTCATCGCTAGTGTTCTGGCGGCAGAAGAACGAGGCGCACACATTCAATTGACTAGCTCTCTTTGTTTAATTCCAGGAATGCAATGGCCCTGAAGCCGCGGCAGCCTTTCTTATATAGGCTGCTCGCGGCTCGCCAGCCAATGACAGGGATACAAACTTCCCGCTGAAAGAGCAACCAATCGCGGGTAAGTATTTGAATACAAAACAAGATAAATTAGGTTTGATTTGGTATGCTGGATTTCTACCAGTGGACGTTTATGGCGTTATCGACATCACATTTAGCTAGTCTAGAGAAAAGAAGGATTTGGGGGACATGGTAGCAATATTCCAATACTTGAGGGGCTGCCACAAAGAAGTGGAGGTCAAATGATTTTCCAAAGCACCAGAAGGCAAGACAATAAACAATGGATGGAAACTAATCAAGGACAGAAGCAACCTGGAATTGAACTTTCTAACAGTGGAAACTGTTAGCCAGTAGAACAGCTTGCAGTCAAAAGTTGTGGGTGCTTTTAACACTGAAGGTTTCTAAGAAAAGACCAGATAGCCACTTATCTTAAATGATATAGTGTTTCCTGCTTGAGCAGAGGGGGTGGACAAGAAGACCTCCAAGCCAAGTTCTCTTCCAACTTTATTGTATTCCAGCTGAGATATCCTGGAGGAATAGCTTCAATGTCAAGAAGTTAATAACTGCCTGTACTGTTAAAGAAACCCCCCCACTTTTTACAGTCTTAGATGTTGCTTCATTTCTAGGAATGGCACCAAAATCCTGTTATTAATGGACTCAGTCTACTACCTTACAGGCTGAATCATCCTGAATTCAGGTCAATGAATTAAAAGCACAGTGAGTCCTCAACTTGCAACCACCAGAATTTATATTGCTTAAGTAAAGCATTGTTGAGTTGCATCCAATTTCATGACCTTTTTTGCCATGGGTGTTAAGTGAATCATGAATCACACTGTTGAGGGGTCCTTGGTGCTCTCTGAGCTTGGTTGTTTTTATGCAGACATTTCATTACCCAAGCTAGGTAACACCATCAGTGCTTGTGATGCTGTTAATAATGATGGTGTTGCCTAGTGTGGGTAATGAAATCTCTGCAAGAAAACAACCAAGCTCAGAGAGCACCAAGGAGCCCTCTTGTCAACCCTGAACTACTACATTCTCCTTTATTGTTAAGCGAATCCAGTTTTTCCCTTTGTTTTTCCAGCTTGCTGGAAGCTGGTTAGGAAAGTCACAAATGGTGATCACACCTCCCTAGGGTTATCTATCTGTGGAGATACTCAGTCCTCCAGGTCGCGGTTGTCCCAAAGATGCTTTTTCAAGAGGCAAATTGGATTTTCTGGTTTTTCTTTGAAGACATTTTGCTTCTCATCCAAGAAGCTTCTTCAGCTCTGACTGGATGGTGGGGAATGGAAGGATTTATACTCCTTGCAGACAGCTAGTCATTTGCATCCTTTTAGAGAGTCATTAAGGCCATGTGCAGATCTGTACACTGGGGAAACAGAATAACCACTTCATAAATGAATGGCCAACATAGGAGAACAAACCCATCAGGATTAGATGCAGCAGTCCATCTGCATTTGAAGGACAAAGGCCACTCTTTTGAAGACATCAAAGACCACATTTTGGACAGAGAGGACTGCTGATTTGAAAGCGGGGTCAAACAGACCGTCTATGTCAAAAATGAACGGCCCTCTCTCCACAGAGGGGGGTGGATACGACATCATTGGTCTACAACACAGTCATTTCAGCAGCTCCAAGAAAGCTCCACTCCCATGTGCATTACTCAGGTAATTCTGAGGACACAGATAAACCTCCAGGTCAAGGGTGGGATTCAACCGGTGTTACTACCGGTTCGGTGAGAGTGCATTCGGCTGTGCGCGCATGTACAGCATTTGCAAAAAATGCTTAAGCTGTGCCGCCCAGACAGCTGACAAGTGCTGTGCGTGGCTGCTCAGCATTTGAAAATCCTCTTCTTTCCTGCTTTTTCAACCTCAGCTGTGCCGTGCAAAGCAGCTGAGGTTGATAAAGCAGGAAATAAAGGACAGCCAAGAGCCCAGATGGGTGGGCAGGTGGACCAAACAGATGACCAAAAGGTCATCGTAGCAAACCAGTTCGGTGTCTGCTGCTCTTTAGAGCTACCAGTTCTATAGACAGGGCCGAACTGGTAGCATCCCACCCCTGCTCCAAGTAGCCTCAACAACTCTCTGAAAGAATGCAAAAGACCAGCTGCCTACAAGACCAGCTGCCTATAAATCCTTCCATTCCTCACCATCCAGTCAGAGCTGAAGAAGATTCTTGGATGAAGCGAAATGTCTTCAAAGAAAAAAACCAGAAAGTCCAGTTGCCTCTTGGAAAAAAGCACCTTTGGGATAGTTATAAGTTACTTTTTCAAGTATTGTAATTTCAAACAATCACTAAATGAGTGGTTTTAAGTTGAGGACTGCCTGCAGCCCCAATTTACAACCTTTCATTTAGGAACAATTCAAAATTACGATGATGCTGAAAGACATGATTTTTGACCACTCCTCACACTTATGACCATTGCAGTCATGTGATTGTGATTGGAACACATGATCATCATTTGCAACCTTCCTGGCCAGCTTCCAATAAGCAAAGACAGCAAAGAAAGCCACAAAATGCTATCTTGTGATGTCTTGCTTCAGAACTATGGCAAAAATTGTCATAAAGCTGGGTTTGCTCCCACGATGGATCACATAACAACCACACTGTTTAATGACAAATTTTCCAAGGATCACATTATCCATCTTTAGTTCTGTGGGGAATTGTCTGCAGGAACTTCCAGGAAAGACTCTTTAGAATAACATTCTTCAACCTTGGTAACTTTAAGATGTGTGAACTTCAACTCTCAGAATTATAGTTAACCTCCATCCTATGACAGAAATACCTCAAATTCTTAGGCAACATTAACCTAGTTAAGACATGACATGTCTGGGTTACTATAGACAGCCCTCGACCTCGACTTATGGTTTTAATTTGGTCTCCATAATATTTAATTTTAAATTGGGGTTTTAAGGGGGGGGGGTCTTTTTAGTCTCAGTAATCAGCCAATTAATTTAATAGTTTTTTAATTTTTGTATATTTGTGGGTTTTAGATGGGCTGTACACCGCCCTGAGTCCCTTGGGAGAAGGGCGGTATATAAATGTAAATAATAAATAAATAAATAAAATAAAATGACAGCAATTGAGCCCAAGTTTATTTTGGTAAGTGAGAATTTGTTATGTGAGTTTTGTCTCATTTTACGATCTTTCTTGCCACAGATATTAAGTGAATCATTGCATCTGTTAAGTTAGTAACCCAGTTGTTAAGTGAATCTGGCTTCTCCATTTATTTAGCTTGTCAAAAGATTGCAAAAGAGGCTCACATGACCCCAGCACACTAGAAACGTCATAAATATGAGCCAGTTGCCAAGCATTTGAATTTTGATCATGTGAATGCTGTAATGTGAACTGCCATGTGAAAAACAGTCATAAGTCACTTTTTTCAGTGCCCTTGTAACTTTGAACAGTCACTAAACAAACAATTGTAAGTCAAGGGTTTCCTGCAGTGGTCTGTTTTAAATATCTTTTTACCACCGGTTCGGTGGGCATGGCTTGGTGGGCATGTGTGCATTAAACATGTACTTTCCGCAGGTACAGAGGCGATCCGAGTCACCTCCTGCAATCCTGCACTCTCCCTGACGCTTCAGCAGCTGCCACGTGGCAATTGCTGTGCCGCATAAAGCAACTGCGCTTCAAAAGCAGGACATAAAGGTTAGTATGGGAGCCCAGATGGGCGGATGGGCCCAACACAGAGCATCAGAGATAATTAGTTCAGTCTCTGCTGGTCATCACCGCAACCAGCTCGGGAGAACCGGACCGAACCGGTAGAATATCACCACTGGCTTCCTGTATAGCTGGGTTGCAATTAAGCAAAGAAAACATTTCCTTTCTCACTAGATCTGGCAGGATGGGCAACCTCTGGGTCCTATCTACTAAACAATACCATCTGGAAATGTGCCTTTTTTGTCACAACCACCGCAAAATGGAACATCATGTCTCCTGAGATTCGTTCAGCCCAACCCTACATGCATTTTGTAAATCCTTGAAGACGTGGCTGATCCTTTGGGGCATGGAGTGAAAAGGTTGTGATTTTTCAATTTTTTATGGATTTGGTTAGATTGTCCTGGAGCACCCTTATCTTCTGATGCTACTATTGCATTCTGTTATTTGTTCATTTTTAATCTTGTTTGCTGCTCAGAGTCCCAACTGGTGGGAAGGAGGGGAACTGTATAAATCAATGTAATAAATAAATCTCAGATTGAGAAAAGCTTTCTCTTTCTGTCAGATTGCCTTCCTTCCCAAGAAAAACCATCTACTTTTCTTGAGTTTCCAGCGTGATCATCTACTTATAGCCTTGGGCTTCTATGCTGATTGAGGTCAGTTGGTTTCAGTGGCTACACGTGACCCCAATCAGTTTTGTATTTTATTGCTTTCCTTCAAAAAAAATTAGCTGCAAGTCATTTTTTTCCCTTGCTCTGTGGTTGCCCTGCTCTGTAGTTGCACTTTCCCCCCTGTTCTGTGGTTAACACTTGTTAACTCTTTACATAGTCACCTTCTCTGTTTTCAATGCCTCTTTCTAAATGTTGAATTTCCTCAGTGAAAAATTGCTACCAAATACTTGCATAAATCTAAGAGATAGCATCAGTAATCCAACATTTTGAACATCCAGGTCCCAGATGAGAATTCAAAAATCATTTGCTTGGATAAGATTACAAGGGAATGGGCAGTTTGAGAAGTTGCATGAAGTTCTTACTTCTACATTAAGTGGTCTGTACAGACATCCTAATTTCCATGATGCTAAATTAAGTCTCTGCCAGGCGGAAGAAACCAAGAGCAGGATAGAGTTCAAAAGCAAATTTATTCCATGAAACCTATACATTACAATCTGAACTTAACTGTCAAGGCAAATGGGTGCCAGGCAAGAGTCAATGGACTTCAAAGGGGGGTGGCCTTAGATCTCTTTCTGGGATTGTAGGGGCTCCAGACTGATGATACATTTGATCCCACCCGTCAGCTTCACTTAATCATTTATGTTATCCCACCCACTTCTATTTTTTTCATTATTTATTTGAAAATAAAGGATTATTGAATACAGTACTGCCTCCAACTGGACTTGTATTCTTAATAGAGCCTATGTAGAAAAATAGATGCAGCCCAGCTGGAAAAGACATCTGAAAAACTACTCTAAAAATTGACTCACCCATCATAGTAATCTTTGTTATTTAATTATAGTATTGATCAGTGGTGGCATTCAAAAGTTCCCACTTCCGATTCTGTGGGCGTGGCTTGGTGGGCATGACTGCAGGGGTGGGAATCGCGTGACTTGCGCAATTGCACAATCATGCGCACGTGCATCAAACGCATACTTTGTGCACGCATTAATACAGTAAAACTAAGCTCCTGCGCCTCTCAGCTGTTTAGCACAGCAATTCGCTCTGCCGCGCCGAGCAGCTGAGAGGTTAAAAAACTGCAGAGTATCAGAAAGACTTGGTGCAAAACTGGTTCTCTGCCAGCTGATCTTTGGCGCTACCAGTACGCCAGAACAGGGCCGAACTAGAATACCACCACTGGTATTGACTAAGTCCAAATGGCTGAGCTCACTCAACATCCTTAGCCCACAAACACAGGTAATCCTCAACTTATGACTACAACTGACCCCAAAATTTCCATTGCTAAACAAGCCAGGGAGTTAAGAGAGCTTAGTCTAATCATCTCCTACATTTATGATAGTTAAATTGGATGAAAAGCAGGATCTAAATGCCATTAAGAAGATCTATGTGACATAGACAGAGTACATGACTTTCAACATAATTGGAAAAATTGATCAGGAAGGCATGAGTATCATCCAAATAAAACCATTTATGTACTAGCTAAGGAGCATAGACAAATCAACCAAACATCTTCCTTTTGTACATATACATGTTTCACACTGCTGCTACTGCGGCTGCTATCAGTTCAAATGCTGGTCTAAACACAGTCAGAAAGATAGCTATTTGTCTATTTTCTAGATGGACAAGATTAGAGAAACGTATTTTAACTTTCCAAAAATGTTCTGCTGCAAAGGAAAAATTACTAAGGTGTCAAGAATACAAGTTCAAGTCAGGGTCGAATCCATTCCAAAGTTCCAATCAGATTTCACTTTGATTTTCTCAAAATAAATATTTGTGTGGTATTTATAATAATGCCTTTCTTACAGAGATATCACTCAACAGAATTTGTGTCACATTATAATTAAGTTGCATGGTGCCTACTCTGCTTGGTGCTTCAACCATGTATTTTAGAATATCTCCTTGCATAAAACCCTGTGATATTCCTCCTATTTGGCAGTGAAGTATCAGCCTAAGAAAAAGCTGTTGTGCTGATTGGTTGAAATGGCAGAGAGAATTACTAGCATGATAAAACTCAATACCTTTCTCCTTAAAAATGACCATCCACAAGTTGTGTATCCTATCCTTTTATTTGGAGGTGTTTTACTTTTTTTCCTGTTATGAAGTAACTACAGTCTTAGTGGCATGCTGTAGCTGCTATCCACTACTTAGTAAAAGGAAATAAAAAAGATCTGACATAATTTATTGTGTAGTGTATGCACCTGACTTCCTCGTGTCTCTTTATGGCTTCCTGGATAAGTCCCTGCAGTTTTCTTGGCTATGTTTTCAAACATGGTTTGCCACTGCTTTATTCCTAAGGGAGAGGGAGAGGCCCAAAGGCCCTCAATTGGCTTTGTATGTAAAAGAGAACAATATTTCACAGTCTTCTGTTTTCAGATACAGTGCTTTTCACTACCATTCCAAACTTGCACTTCTATCCTGTTCTGGCGGCAGAAGAACGAGGCGCACTCATTCAATTGACTAGCTCTTTTTGTTTAATTCCAGGAATGCAATGGTTTTGGAGCCGCGGCAGCCGTTCTTATATAGGCTGCTCGCGGCTCGCCAGCCAATGACAGGGATACAAACTTCCCGCCGAAAGAGCAACCAATTGCGGGTAAGTATTTGAATACAAAACATATCCTACTTTCTTCCAATCTATGACACTGAATATTACAACTTGGAAATTATTTCTGGATTCTTTGAAGGGGTGTTTGTGTGGATGGGTGGGTTTGGGTGGGTGGGTGTGAGAGAGAGGGAGGGAGGGAAGGAGGACGGGAGGAAGAGAGAGAGAAAGAAAGAAAGAAAGAAAGAAAGAAAGAAAGAAAGAAAGAAAGAAAGAAAGAAAGAAAGAAAGAAAGAAAGAAAGAAAGAGGAGGCTACATGAAGTCCTAAGTCTTGTGGTCTGTTGTAGGAAGTTAGCATCCACCCCTCGCCTAGGAAATATTAAAAAGACAGAATATTTCCCCTAAAAAGAAACTCAAGAAGCAGAAACTCATCTCAGAAGCAGAATCTTACCCCCACCTTTGTTAATGGGTGGGCCATTAAGGCCTGGGCCAGAATACTTTACATAAGAAGGAACTCCAGGTAAAGCTATAGAAATTGCCAAAAGTCCTTTTAAGGTCATAAATCATCCAGCAAGGCTAGACCAAGCCTGGAACTCAGGGCAGCCTACAGAGTTGCCCCTGGGAGTCTGACAACCAATTAGAATACAAGCTCCAATTCAAATCCCAACAGAGGGTATAAAACCCAGCACTCTCAGTATCTCAGTCTTTCCTTTTTTCTTGACCTTGAAGTATGTGATCAGACTTCTCTGGAGCTCTAGGCCATGTGGTCCTGTACACCATTAAACCTTCCAAGCAGCCTCCATGTTTCCAGTGTCTTCTTCCCCACTTGGAACTGAACCCAGAAGGATATTTCTTTCAACACTGTAATTTGGAATTATATTGAAGTCAAGGCTGTTCATGAGTCCTTTATTGAGAAATAAAGTACTGACCAAAGACAGCATTTCAAATCTTTTATCTAGCCTTCAGGTTTAGATAATAACATGCATCATATCTTTATTTTTCTAGTGAGGGAGCCAATTATGGTGGATTCAAAGAATGAAATCAATCTCTCATCTCCACTGTTGATATCAATCAAAATTGGTCTTCAGTTTCAACTAGCACTGTTGAAAAAACAAAACTATCTTCAAGAGAGAAATAGAATTTGTCTGGATATTAAAAGGGCATTCATTCAAGAAAAAAAATTGTCATAATTGTCATGACAAAAAGAGATATGATAGAAAAAACAAAAGTGAGATTGAAATCTAAACTGGATTCAAATGTAGAATAGGAGAAAATATGAAATGTTATTTATGGAGATCAAATAAGAAATATGCAGACATTAACAATGTCTCTATAATAAACAACTATTTTGATATCAGTCATAAACAAATCCTATTATCACCCACTAACAAGGACTATAATTGAACATCATAGGGATTGTAAGATAATGGCAAATGGATATCTAAATTTAGACTGCATTATTTATTTATTTGATTTGTCAATTGCTTATAAGATAATAAGTATAAGTAAAACATAGTTATGAATACATGGATACATATAAGAAAAATAAAATATAAAAGAAAGAATAGGACGGGGATGATAGGCATGTTGGTGCGCTTATGCATACCCCCTACAGACCTCTTAGGAAAGGGGTGAGGTCAATAGTAGACAGTCTAAGGTTAAAATTTTGGGGGTTTGGGGAAGAAACCACAGAGTCAGGTAGAGTATTCCAGACACTGACCACTCTGTTGCTGAAGTCGTATTTCCTGCAATCAAGCTTGGTGCGGTTTATCTTTAGTTTGTATCTATTTTGTGCTCTTGTATTGTTTTGGTTGAAGCTGAAGTATTCTTTGACAGGTAAGTCATTGCAATGTATGATTTTTATATACTATACTTAGATCAGACCAAAGATGACATAATTCATGGTTTTCTAGATTTAGAATTTCAAGCCTGGTGGCATAAGGTATTCTACAACAAGTAGAGGAGTGGAGAACTCTTCTTGTGAAATATTTCTGGACTTTCTCAACTGTGCTAATATCAGATACGTAATGTGGGTTCCAGACTGATGAGCTGTATTCGAGTATTGGTCTAGCAAATTGTATGCTCTAGTAAGTAGTGTGATATTACCAGAGAAAAAGCTACATAGGATTAGGTTAACAATTCTTAATGCCTTTTTGGCTATGTAGTTACAGTGAGCTCTATCACTTAGATCATTAGAGATGAGTATTCCAAGGTCCTTTACAGAGCTTGAATCATCAACAAGGTCTTGACTATTCAGCTTGTATTTTATTTTCTGATTGATGTTTTTTTTAGCCAATATGTAAGACAGAGCATTTATTTGTTGAGATTTGAAATTGCCATTTGTTTGACCATTCTGATACATAGTCAAGATCTTTTTGAGGGGTAGCAGTATTGTCTGTGGTATTGAATAGCTTTACATCATCAGCGAAGAGAACGCGGTTGCTATTAATATGATCACAGAGGTCATTTATGTAGAGTATGAAGAGAGTTGGTCCTAGAACACTGCCTTGGGAGACACCACTATTGATAGGTACAGAATTTGATAGGACACTCCCAATTTTGACCATTTGTTGTCTGTTTTACAGGAATGCTTCTACCCAGTTATGCAGTTGTCCAGAGATACCATAAGATTTTAGTTTCAGGAGTAGTTTGTCATGTACCACTGAATCAAAGGCTTTACAGAAGTCTATGTAGATTGCATCTATTGTTTTGCCCTGATCGAGTTGTGTAGTCCATATATTTTTGCAGTGTAAGAGTTGCAGATTACAGGATAGTTTTTTTCTGAAACCAAATTGTTCATTAGAGAGTAGGTTGTTTGTCTCTAAGTGGAGGATAATGGATTGGTTAATAATTGACTGTACAGGTGACGCAGCATAAGGAGATTGATCTGTAATTTTCAACTAGGCTGGGGCTTCCCTTTTTGAAGATGGGGATGATCGTGGTTTGTGACCATAGGTTAGGCAAGGAGCTGGTCCTGAAAGATTTTTTTAAAGACTATGCTTAGAGGTTCGGCTATGGCAGTGGATAGCTTTTTTAAGAAGTAGGCATATATTTTGTCCGGTCCAATAGATAGAGATGATTTTAGATTGTGTAGTGCTTTTTCAACATTGTCTTCTGTAAAATCGATATGTATTAGATCATTGTAGTTTTCTGTGGTTTGGCTAGGAAATACTGGGCATGATCCATTGCTGTTTACAAATACTGAGCGAAAGAATGTGTTAAAGATGTTGGCTTTAATAGTGTCGTCGTTGCAGTCTTTACCATTAGGTCCTATCAGGAGTGGGATGGACCTTGAATCTTTTAGTTTGTTGTTTACAAAATTGTAAAAAGCACAGGTGGAATTGGTGCGTAGAAGGTTTTCTTCTTGTTTAATGTGATAATTGGTACATTCAGTCTTTATCTGGTGGCATAAATTTTTGTATCAGCTTTTGAAGTTGGCAACGTGACCAGATTTGTTTTTCCGCTAGAGTGATCTCTTTTTGGATTGAAGTTTCCTTATTGTTATGGGTAATCTGTTTTTTTTTTTTGTTATTGTTTTGGGAGTTGTTATTGGTACATATAGTTTGATGACTCTTTTGACTTTAAGTAAAAATACGTTGTAATGATCTTCAACAGTATTGCATCCAGTGAATAGAGATTGCCAATCAAGGGATGAGAGATCGTTGTCTATAAGATCATAGTTACCTTTCTTGGTGTTATAATTGGGGATTACGTCATTGTGATTATTTTTGATCATATTGTGGTCACTGTTGGAAAAGGGTTCTTTAGTTTGTATTCCATAAATTAAATTCAAACTATTGCAGAAGATGAGATCGAGGCAGTTGTTAAATCTAGCATTGTTGGTTACTAGTTGTTCCAGTCCCAGATTTGTAACAGCATTGTAGAAAGTTGCATGTATGGGTTCAGTTGTACATTCGTTTAGGGTCCAATTAATATGAGGTAGATTGAAGTCACCAAGAAAGATAAAAGCATGAGGGCAGGATGTTGCCCATGTTAGTAGTGAATTTAGCTTGTTTACATGTTCGATGTCATAATCAGGTACTCTGTAACATAGGAAGAACCGAAATGTGATATTTAAGGACAGTTCACAGACGATGGTCTCAGGAATAACAAGCTCCTGGGTAATTCGGATGTTTTTTAGATGTAGGGACTTTTTATAGAAGATAGCAACACCACTTCCTCTACGGATTTCATGATCTGATCAGTAAACATGAGTCCCTTACTGTGGTAATGGAGTCAGGGAGAGATGCGTTGAGCCATGTTTCACAAACAAATATGATATCGAATTTAGCCATATTTAGTAACAGGAGAAGTTCAGGTATTTTATTCACAAGGCTTCTTGCATTGAGTAGCTTGCATTTAAGCCAGCTGTAGTTGGAATTGAGGTAGTTAGGGGCGTGCGTGCCTAGTTTTGGGTGGATGGAAGATTGGTTGAAGTAGGGTTGTGGTTGAAGGTTAAAGCTGAGTTGAGGGTTGTGTGACTTACCTTTGATACAGTCAGCACAATGTCAATGTACAGGTCCTTCTCTCCATTGTCTAGACATTTTTTGTGTTCTGTGCGGAGTACATGGGAGCGGGCGCGTTGCTGTATGGTTAGGTCAGAGCGAGAACGGAGGTTCTTATGGCTGGTGTTGCTTTTGGCAAGTGAATTTATAGCATAAATGAATTTACGTTTGCTTGATTCATTTTTGCAAATGACCCTGCAGAAGCGTGGGGCCACAGAACCATCTCTGTTTTTGAGCTCTCGGCCAATGCAGGAAATGTCAAGTATTTCATCAGGGGGAAAAGTTGATGCTTGATAATCACTGGTGATGTTTCAGACATTTGTGATGTCATCATTGTCATTGATGTCTTATTGTCATTGACGTCCTATGTTTGCATGGTTGCCTTTCCCAATCTGTTGCTTCCCAGATGTGCTGAAATTTATGGTGATTGAACATACCTGGAAGGAAAACAGAAGCTGTCCATAGCTGTCCTGAAAGTAGATATAGAAGACATACCAGATAGAGATGATTAAGGAAATAGATCCCTTTTGGCTGTTGCCCAACTGGGCTGATCAGCAATTATTCATCTTACTCAGTGGTCACTTTCAAATTTTATCTATCAGGAATAGAAAAAAGGGGAGTTAATGAAGGGAAAGTGTGACATGCCTCACTCCAGGTTACGGCACATGATCAAAATAAAACATATCATCTAAAATAGAAACGATGACACCTACATCAAACAACATGGGAGGGCTTTTGATAGAATCAGGTTAATCAAAACCCTATGTTAGTTCATGAATATGAAATCATAGGATTACCACTTGCTGTGTGCAAAAATCAAAGGTCCTATCAAGGAAGGACACTATTTATTGCCAACTTCATGGAAAGTATATGAATAATAGTTTACAATAAAAAATACTGGGAACAATATGAAAGTCTTCTACATTTCCCCATGTAGTCTAGAGAGCTATGATTGATCAATCTTTGTTACGGTCACATACGGAATTAAAACAGACCACACGTATGTCAATGGGACCCATGAACTATTTAGATTTTTAACTAGGAGTCCAAGTAATAATATATATTTCAGGTGACCCTTATAAACTGATGCTCGTTATAAATTGATTTACTTCTGGAGAAAGGTTCTAGACAGCCATTTGACATCTGAGGACACTATCCCACACCACCTCCTGAATCAACTGGATTGACAGAATACAACAAAGGCCAAATCATATTGATATATGTTAATAAATAATGATTACAGGATACTTCAAGTTGCAATAATGAGAAGATGGGGTGGGGAAGCCCTCCATTGAACATTAAGAGAGCATCCCCACATCATCCAATACACTTTTTCGGTAGCTGCAACCTGTCACTCCAGTTTTTTTTTTTTGCATTAGCACATTTTCAAAAGAGCATTAGATCCACATTCAGATATTGCCTGAAACGCCATGGGGCAAGATGGTTATAAGAAGCCGATTGTAAGGGGCTGCTTCCTTCTACTTTTTCTTGTATCGCTCCTCCGCCCCTGTAGTCTATTTGTCAAGAAGATGTAAAGGAGACAGCAAAGGTAATTAACCTCCATCGATATTAATGCCATCAATAAGCATGCTCTAGTTTTTATTAGAGCTACAAGGGAGCAGCAGTGTTAGCTGTGAAAGGCTGTTGCAGATGTCCTTGGAAGTGTGATGGAATGCAATATAGAGTCACAGGAGGGAGGGGCCTTTCCCAAGGAGCGAAGAGGCAGCTCCTCATTAAATCTTTGATATGCAGGGAGAGACCCAGGCAGACCTTCCCTTAACAGTTATGCAGGTTTTTTTGTTTTGGTTTAGCAAAATTCCTATCTAAAGGAGAGCAATAGTAAAGGAAGTTTTTAAAGCTGCTTCTCATATTGTTTTTGGTTCCTCGCATCTGACAGGAAGCAATGTACAAAGCAGGCAATAACTCCCATCCAAAGCAAGAAAAAACAGGGCAGGTAATCCTCAACTTTTGGCCACAATGGAGCCCAAAGGTTCCATTGCTAAGCAGGACGGTGGTTAAGGGTACTCCCCCCCCCCCATTTTACAACCCTTCTTTCCACAGATGTTGGGTGAATCACTTCAGTTGTTCATATTATGGTTGGTCAGTGAATCTGGCTTCGCAATTGAGATTGCTTGTCAGAAGGTTGCCAAAGAGGATCATATGACCTGGGAAATTGCAACTGTCATAAGTACATGCCAGTTGCCAAGCATCCAAATTTTGATCTCATGATCGTAATTGCGAAGAATTATTTGTTTACTAACATTATATAGGAAGTTCTTGACTTGTGATCAGTCACTTTAACAGATAATCAAAGTTGGAAGGGACCTGGTAGGTCATCTAGTCCAACCCCCTGCCCAAGCAGGAGACTCTACACCATTTCTGACAGATGGCAGTCCAATCTCTTCTTGAAAGTCTCAAGTGATGGCGCTCCCACAACTTCTGTTCCATTGGTCGATTGTTCTCACTATCAGAAAGTTTCTCCTTATTTCAAGGTTAAATCTCTGCTTGTTCAGTTTCCATCCATTATTCCTGTCCTGGCCTTAAGGTGCTTTAGAAAATAGCTTGACCCCTTCCTCTCTGTGGCAGCCCCTCAAATACTGGATCACTGCTATCCTATCTCCCCTGGTCCTCCTCTTCACTAGACTAGTCATGCCCAGTTCTTTGTATGTTTTAGTCTCCAGTCCCCTAATCATCCTGGTTGCTCTTCTTTATCTTTTTCTAGAGTCTCAACATCTATTTTTATAATGTGGTGACCAAAACTGGATGCAGTACTCTAGGTATTGTCTTACTAAGGCTTTATAGAGTGGTATTAGTACTTCACTTAGCAACCTATTGAAGTTTCTGTATACTGCACCCAAAAGGTACTTACAATCTAGATTCAAAGTTGGCACACACACACCATAGTCACATGGATAGCTTTTGGGATGTTTGTCAATCTTCCCACATTTATGGCAATTTGCAGCAGTGCATGGTCATATGACCACAATTTATGATTTTTTTTTGCCAGAAACCAAACTTACGTTCTCAGCAAAAACTGCATATTGTGAACAATAGACTCAACTTAATGACTGCAACATTCAGGTAAGATTGCAGTGTTCACTTCACAATCATGATGCTTGCTTTACAACCACAATTCAAAACATACAACAATAGATTATAGTCCTACCCTCTGCTCAAGGAGGACACCTTATAGCATATTCCAGACAGATGGCGGTCCAGCCTCTTCTTCTCTATCACCAAAATATGTCCAGTCTTTCTTCTTGAAATAATAACCTTAAGGAGAAGGACCATATTTTCATGGTACAACACTGGCTGTGAAGGTTTAAGTGAGATCCCCAAGGATGGTAAAAACTGTGATAGAAATCGTGGAGGACACAGTAGGTACAAAAATATCTGAACAGCTGCAATTACCTCACATAATTACAACGGACAATGGTCCTGCTGAAGGTTTATTTTGCTACAGGGCAGCAATAGGCAAGTCCTTCATGGTAGACGCAGATTGTCACACCTGGCTCATCTAGAGGGTGCCCTATTCATAGTACATTTGTTTAATGATCACTACAAAAACATGTCCTAAAATTGGGTCGGTTGCATGACGATCCATTTAATGATGGGCACAAATTACAACCGAAATTCTGGATTTAATTAAATTGAGACTGCCTGCATTCTGCCTTCCAATATACTAGGAATTCCCCAAGCAGTTTATAAATGTAATAGCTATAGGAGAAAACAGTATGATTTTCAGAACTGAATGATGAAACCAGATGAAGGATAAACTATACAGTATAGATAGTTCTGGACTTACAACAGTTACATTTAGTGATCATTCAATGTTACAATACCACTGAAAAAAATGACTTTATAACCTTTTCTTCACATTTGCAATCTTTGCTGCATCCTCAATACCATGTGATGAAAATTCAGATGTTGGGCAACTGGTTCATATTTATGACAGCTGCTGTGTCCCAAAGTCATATGATCTCCTCTTGCAACCTTCAGATCAGCAAAGTCAATAGGGAAGTCAGATTCACTTATCAACTGGGTTACTAATTTATCAATTGCAGTGATTCACTTAACAGTTGAGGCAAGAAAAACAGAACAAAACTCACTTAACCAATGTCTCATTGAACAACAGAAATTTTGGGTTCAATTGTGGCTGTAAGTTGAGGACTACCTGTACAGGATAAATACATCTCCAACTGCAGAAAAGGGAATTTGTTATATAGCGCCAAGAGCCTCGGTAGTGCAGTGGTTAGAGTGCAGTACTGCAGGCTACTTCTGCTGATTGCCGGCTGCTGGCAATTTGGCAGTTCAAATCTCACCAGGCTCAAGGTTGACTCAGCCTTCCATCCTTCCGTGGTGAGTAAAATAAGGACCCAGATTTTGGGGAGGCAATATGCTGACTCTGTAAACCACTTAGAGGGCTGTAAAGCACTGTAAAGCAGTATATAAGTCTAAGTGCTATTGCTATTGCTGTGAGTTTACTGCCTTAAGGAAATCCTAACCATGCCCATCATTTTGCTTGCCTGTCACTTCAGTACCAATTCCATTGCTTCATCATGTAGTCTGCTAATAAAAACAATGAGGCTCACTCCATGAATATTTTTGGTAGGGAAAGATGTCACAGGACAGCTACTATTTATGCAGATGAATGGCTTTCTATTGTGCTGTGCTTTTGCTCCAACGAAGCAGAACAAACCCTTCTTTTACTTTATTTATAGGAAATGGAGGGGGAAAGGAAGGGAGGAACATACTGGTACTGGCTTGCTAATAAAAACATAGTTAACACAGGTCCTACTCACTTCAGGCCTGCTGGCACTTACAGAAAGAGGTCACAATTCTGCTCAATTGAAATAATTGCCCACAGAGTTCCAACTTTGTTATGGAATCATGACGACTTTAAACAAAATATGGAAATCTGAGTTTAAGCAATACTATAAAGTATTCAGCAGGTTCTGACCAGTTCTGAAGAACCAGTAAAGGAAATTTTGAGGAGCTTGGAGAACTGGCAAATATCACCTCTGACTGGCCCTGCCCTTATCTATTCTCTGCCTCCTGAGTTCCAGCTGATTGGCTTGGTCTTCTTTGGTTGCCCTGCAAAGGAGAACAGAGCTGGAAAGCAGGTTAGTGGGGTGGGGAGAGAATGGGGTTTTTGCAGTAATCTTCCCCCAGGAGTGGGAAGGGAATTGAGATTTTACAGTATCCTTTATGTTCCATAAATCAGATGCCCCTAACGCCTGGTCTGTGGATTCACACCCAGCTGTGGTATGCCAGAAACTGGGTCATGCAACAAATGGAACCCCATCTGCAGGATGTAGGTAGCATATGAAAGGATGACCGTTCTAGTCTGTGGAAAAACCTCTCTCCATGGAACTGGTCCCTAATGCCCAAAGGATTGCTGTCATAAACCATATTTTGTAAATTAGCATTTTGTGCAAATCCAATTATACATGCTAAACCAAACTTATTTGTCAAATTTTGAAAGCCCACATCCCCCTCACAGAGGGACAGTATGCAATATAATATTAAATATTAAAAAACAGTATATAAAAGTTAAAAAATTTAAAAAGAGGCCAGGATGATGAAAATTCTGTTTAAAAAAATAATTAAAAAGCCTGAAGGGAAGGCTTTGGGGGCACTAACCAGGCCCACGGCTGTGTATTACTCCAGGCTTCCCATGTAAGGCTATAGAGCAGGGCTGACAAACTCAAGGCCCACAGGCCAAATAGCCCATAGGATGCTTATATCTGGCCGAGGGCTAGCAAAACAATTTAAACATAAAACAAAAGGAGAAACATTTCCCCTTTTGCATTTGAACATGCAAGAATGGACAGGAAAGGAAAAAAGGAAAGAGGAAAGACAAAGAAATTTTAAAACTTTTAGCAATGAAAGCTCACAGATGAATGCTAGTTGCTCAGACTGGATGGATTTTGCTGGAAAGCCTTTAAAATCATAGTTGATTAAAAATGCAGCTTTGACGACACAAAATAAGAAACTGCAGGTTGGAAGCACGAAAAGGAAATTCATTTGTTCTGAATTCAGATGAAGTAAACATACATTGTGTATCAAAACCTGGTTGATTACTGCACTTCGTTCTGGTTTTGTCCTTAATCATGAATCAGAAAACAGCATTCTAAATAAAGAAGTAAAAAAAAGATGTTTTTGCTTTGTGAAATTTGAGATCTAATTCAGTGTGTGCATTTGGAACTCCTTGCAAAGGGAGTGACAGGTTGTCAAAGTCCATGGAGATTCTAAGTCATCTGGATCATGGTTGTCCCCAAAGTGCTTTTTCAAGAGGCCACTGGACTTGCTTTCTTTTCCTTTGGAGATGTTTCACTTCCCATCCGAGAAGCTTCTTCAGCTCTGATTGGGCTTCTTCAGCCCCTTCCATTCCCCACCATCCAGTCAGAGTTGAAGAAGCTTCTTGGATGAGAAGCGAAACGTCTTCAAGGAAAAACAAAGAAGTCCAGTGGCCTCTTGAAAAAGCATCTTTGGGTTTTTGTCAAAGGTATGTGTTTTTTGTTCTTTTGAACCAATGAAATGAAAGGCTAACAATTTTTGTGGAGAAGCAGTTTGATATCATTATGAAGTACCAAGCTAGACATCGGGAAACTTAGTTTAGTCCTGCCTTTGTTATAAAGCAAACAACTGGGGACAATTTTGTACTTACTCTCTCTTAGTCTTAAGAAGGCGGCACTGGCAAGTGGCTGACAATGCTAGGAATCACAACTGAGTCAAAATAGAGGTTAGGGTCAGGGTTAAGATTACATTCCCACCTAATGTTTTCCAGAAAAATAAACCTTAATAGTTAGTCTGTGGCGCAGTGATTAGAGTGCAGTACAGCAAACTACTTCTGCTGATTGCCAGCTGCCTGCAATTTGGCAGATGGAATCTCACCAGGCTCAAAACTTGACTCAGCCTTCCATCCTTCCGAGGTGGGTAAAATGAGGACCCAAATTGTTGCAGGCAATATGCTGATTCTGTAAACTGCTTAGAGAAGGCAGTAAAGCACTATAAAGCGGTATATAAGTGCTATTACTATTGCTACATAGCCTTAGTTCTCTGAAAACAGCAGGAACAAGAACAAGAACTATGAAGAAAAATTTTCAGTGTCTTAAATCTTGGAACAGTAGGAAGAATCTTGCTTCCTGCTCTAGTGTAAAAGTCACTGTAATAAATGGGTTCATTACAATAAGATCACAATTTTAACTGTTTCTTACACATTTCCTTTCCTACAGCTGGTACTGTTGGGAATAGGTAATTGCTCCTCTTGAGAAGAACTGAATAGTCTTAGAAAAGCAGATATTTGGGTGGGGTGGGGCTTTGTGCATTTTAGCTTTTAAACTCTAACTAGGTTTTACGAAAGAAAAATATTCTGGAAGCAAAGACAGTGAACGCATTTCTGTGCCAATGCATAAATTTCTACTCTCCAGCTTTGCAAGTTTTTATTTTGGAAAATTGGGAATTAAATGGTATTAATGTTCATCGCAGCTAAAATGTACATTGCTGTCTATCTAAGCATAAATGAAATGAACAATTTAAATCTTGCCTTTGAGTTGCTTGCATTCAGCATACTCTATCAGGATATTGACATAGACTTCTGTAAAGCCTTTGATTCAGTGGTACACGACAAACTACTCCTAAACTAAAATCTTACGGTATCTCTGGACACCTGCATAACTGGATAGAAGCATTCCTGTCAAACAGACAACAAATGGTCAAAATAGGGAGCGTCCTATCAAATTTTGTACCTGTCAACAGTAGTGTCCCCCAAGGCAGTATTCTAGGACCAACTCTTTTCATCTTCTACATAAATGATCTCTGTGATCATATCAAGAGTAACTGCGTTCTCTTTGCTGATGATATAAAGCTATTCAACACCATACTGCTACCCTTCAAAAAGATCTTGACTATGTATCAGAATAGTCAAACAAATGGCAACTTCAAATTTCATCATATAAATGCTCTGTCCTACATATTGGCAAAAAAAATCAGAAAATAAAATACAGGTTGAATAGTCAAGATCTTGTTGATGATCTAAACTTTGTCAACGATCTTGAAGTAATCATCTCAAATGATCTAAGTGCTGGAGCCCAGTGTAACTATATAGCCCAAAAGGCATTAAGAGTTGTTAACCTAATCTTACGTAGCTTTTTCTCTGGTAATATCACACTAATAACTAGAGCAAACAATTTGCTAGACCAATAGTCGAATACAGCTCATCAGTCTGGAGCCCACATTACATATCTGATATTAACACAGTTGAGAAAGTCCAGAAATATTTTACAAGAAGAGTTCTTCACTCCTCTACTCGTTGCAGAATACCTTATGCCACCAGACTCAAAATTCTAGACCTTGAAAACCTAGAACTATGCCACCTTCGGTCCGATCTAAGTATAGTATATAAAACCATACATTGCAATGTCCTACCTGTCAATGAATACTTCAGCTTCAGCCATAACAACACAAGAGCAAACAATAGATACAAACTTAAGGTTAATCGCACCAAACTTGATTGTAGGAAATACGACTTCAGCAACAGAGTGGTCAATGTCTGGAATACTCTACCTGACTCTGTGGTTTCTTCCCCAAACCCCAAAAACTTTAACCTTAGACTGTCTACTATTGACCTCACCCCTTTCCTAAGAGGTCTGTAGGGGGCATGCACAAGTGCACCAACGTGCCTACCGTCCCTGTCCTATTGTTTCTTTTGTATTTTATTTTTCTTATATGTATCCATGTATTCATAACTATGTTTCACTTATACCTATTATCTTGTAAGCAATTGACAAAATAAATAAATTAAATTAAAATTAATTAAAAATTATGTTAATTTGATTATTTATCTTTACTGCAGAATGAAGCACGATGTACAAATATACTTGTACACCTGAGAATAGGCAAAATCAATCCTAATAAAATCCAAGGACCAGATTCTGATGTACAATGTTTTGGAGTCTTATGGTCACCCCCATGGTATAGCATTTTCCCCTTCTCTGAACGATGGAGTTGTTGCAGTTCTTGGAAATGCTGGAATAATGGTGTTGTTTCTTCCCCAGGCACCTCGTCTCTATAGAGGTAATCCTTGATTTACTTATTTGGACTACTGAGTCCAAAATTTCTGTCGCTAAGTCAGAAAGTTGTTATATGAGCTCCGTGACATTTTACAACCTTTCTTGCCACTGTTGTTAAGTGAATCTCTGCAGTTAATAACATGGTTGCTAGGTGAATCTGGCTTTCCCATTAAATGTGCTTCTCAGAAGGTTGCAAAGTGAGGCAATTAACTGAATTTTGCCCCATTTTATGACCTTCTTTGCCACAATTAAGTGGATCACTGCAGTTGATAAATTGTTAAGTGAATCAGAGTTCCCCATTTTCTTTGCTTGTCGGAAGTTTGCAAAAAGTGATCACATGACCCCGGGAGGCTGCAACGGTCATAAGTATGAATCAGCTACCAAGCATTTGTATTTTGATCACACAATCATGAGGATGCTTCAAAGGTCATTAAACTGAAAGAAAAGATCATAAATCCTTTTTTCAGCGTCCTTGTAACTTTGGTTACTAAATGAAGAGTTATAAATCCAGGAATTCCTATTTGTGCCTATTCTATGTACCCCCATGCTTCCATCCTGAGAAGAATTTTCAAAAATAACGAATTGTAGGAAAATTTATGGTGAAAAAAATCTGAAAGGGGACATTATTGTTATATGGCGTCAAACTCTTCCGAGAAATCAATGCACCAAAGAAACATTGGGATTTTTATTATTATTATTGGGTTTTCAAATACACAACAACCCTGTGAGGTAAACCGGAGTGACGGAACTACAAGGCTTCTGTCACTTCTCACGTTGCAGCGCCTTGTAGCGGAGTTGCTTCCCCCCGCCCCTGCTCCCCCACCGCTTCTGGCCTCCGCTAACAACGCGTCACTAGCAACCACTCCTGGCCAGCTTCTACGTTACTTCCCCCCTACTACGGAAGCCGATAGGAGGACAATTTTCTTCAAAATAACAGACGCGTTGGAAAGAGGAGGGGTGGTGGCGTGCTCCGGACTTCCCGCCCCTTTTTCTTCCTCCCAACCCCCACCACTGCGCGCACCGAAGCGTGCAAGCGGGTCCCAAGAAAGAGCCGGTGACGTCACTCCCCTTTCGATTCACGTGCCGTTCATCTTTAAAAAAAAAAAATCATGCCGCGCCCCCTTCTTCCCTTCTCTCCTCTCTGCGCGCGCGCGCAAAAGAGATACGGCTTTCCTTTCCAGCCAATCACGAATCAGGCCGGTCTATATCTCCACCCCCTCGTCCACAGACTCGCGCTTTCTCCTCCGGGACGTGAGCTTGAGGTGGGGGGAACCAAAGATCTGTACGCACGAATTAGAGCGAGGGAAGAAGCGAGTATCAAACTTTCAGGCATTAACCAATAATCTTCCTCGGACCGGGGCGGGACTTCCGCCGGGAGCCGGAAGAGAGGCTCGTGGGTCTCCCTGGCGTTCTCTCTCTCTCCCTTCTCTTCTCTCTCTCTCCCTGGTATGTGAGCGAATTGTCCCCGCTGCTTCTTGGCGTCGAAACGTTCCGGAGTTCGGACCCGCTGCCGCCGCTCCTGCCTTCTCCTCCTGCCGCCGCCGATCTGCGCCCGTCCTCTCCCGCTTGCCGCTTCTCCCTCCTCCTCCTTGCTGCCGCCGCCACTTCTTCTCCGCCTGGACGCCGCCGCCTCTGCCCCTCTCCCTGCTCTCTCTCGCTCTCTCTCTCGCTCTCTCACCCCTTCCTGGGACTCGGAGGCGGCGGCGGCGGGGAGCAGCAGCGGCGGAGAGCAGCGACGGAGGCGGCGGCAGCAGCAGAATTCCCGATCCGGCTTTTCAGCGAGATACCTCCGGCCCTCCGGGGCCTCCCTATCCTTGTGACAGGTGAGTGAGGCCGCGTTTCCCCTCCGGACGCCCGTTTCCCAGTTTCCCCCCACACGCACCCGCCATTTTATCACCCGAGGGCCCTCACGGGGGCGGGGCTGGCCTCAGCCGACGGGTCCGGATTTAAGGCCTGGTTCTGCCCGGCGGCAGCTCCGCACTGCATCTGCCCGGGAGGCCTCTGCGGGAAGGAATCCCCGAGTTTCCCTTCCCTGGGCTTCCTTGGCCGGCTTCGTGTTTCCGCAAAGCCCTGGGTGGCAGGGAGGGAGGGAAAGAGGGGAGGAAGCTGTCTCCCCAAATTGTCATATGGCCTCCTTCCTACTTACCGCCCCCGCCCCAAGGAGGGAATCCTGGCATTTCCACTCCTTTCTCTTTCTGTTTTCTTCTGCTGCTGCCATTGGGAGCCTTGTGGCTTTCCAACAGCCTTTAAAGTTCACGGGGTAACTTCAAACTCCACAATACTAAAGCTCTTGGACTGATACACCTCTCTTGGTACACCTTGGTTCGTTGTCACTAAAGGAATAGCAAAAAAGTGGCTTCCCCCAACCCCCCAATGCTTAAAGTGATACCTTAAACTGAAAGGCTTGAATTCATGGGCCTCCCTGAATTCTGATTGCTTGGCGGCTTTGTTTTGTATTGCTTTAAAAGAGGAAAACATGGGTTGCCCTGGACCTAACATCTTTTTCTTCTTGTGTCTCTTAAATTGGAAAAAGCTAATGTGGCAGGTTTATAGAGATTAATTGCTTATTATAGGTATCTTGGACTCTGTTTTGGCTTTATTTTTTAATAAAAAAACGATTGCTTAAAGGAAATAAGATTATGTGTTACCGCAATAGTAGACTGAACACTGCCTAGTAGGATTGTATGTCCTCGTCAGAAGAGAAATATATTTTATCTTAGGTGCATGTCACTCCCACAAAAACTGAAAGAAGTATAATTTAGGAATCAACTTTTCCTTCTTGTTGAGTTTGATTCTCCACTTATATCAATATCTACATGAACATAAGCCATTTAGAGTTATAATTTGAACTGTCAATATTTACTTATTTTAGAAATAAAGAAGGAATGCTTACAATGGAAATAATTCATCTCTAAGACAAGACGAACTTTTTAAGGATATAAATGTTTAATCAACAGGTTATTCATTGAGAATGTTAGCAGCTATATCCTATATGGCGGGGTCTCCAACCTTGACAACTTTAAGCCTAGAAGGCTTCAACTCCTGGCTGGGGAATTCTGGGAGTTGAACTCCTCCAGGCTTAAAGTTGCCAAAGTTGAAGACCCCTGCTATATGGTACTTAGTTAAATATCATCATCGACAGTGGTGCAGTTATGGTCAGAATTTGCAAGGTCAAATATCAATATATATGTGAGGTCATTTACTAATGTGTCAAAGTATTTTGGCATAAAGAGAATCTTTTTCCATCTGGAGTATTAACTGTGATTAGATAAAAATCTCTGCTCCATTTAATATGAAAATAAGTAGCTGACATTTTCATTAATCTCTGTCAGGAGTTTGTCAAGGACCAAAGTAGCAGAGTTCTAGAAAAATCAAGATTGAAATTCAGGCACTGACCTCAAGAAAGTCTAATCCTTGCCAGACACTGACCTCGACAGCCTAGTCCTTCTATGTGCTCTTTACAGTCTGTAAGCAGTGGTTTTGTATCAGTAGCAAGTTTGCAGGAGACACGTTAGGTCCTCCAGCAAGTACTTCTAGACGACTTCTTTAAATTTTTGTTCTCTGTAACCATCAGTTCCAATTGAGAGGATATATGTAAGTATCTATAGTATAAAGAGTTATATGATACAATTATATAGCTAATTACTATATGTTTATAGAAAAATTTCTGACCACTCCATTTGGTTTCTATATTCTAGTTCTGTTACAAATCTAGTGTAGTAAATCTTTTAAAAACATTTTAAAGAATAGAGAAGAATGGCATAAGTTTTTATGAACTAATGTTTCTTTCATCAGGAGCATCCAGTAGAATGGATTTTAATACCAAATTTATGCCTTAACAAATCTGTTATATTTAATGCCCCAAGACACTGAGCTGATTTTACTACAACAAAAACTGCCACTTTTTTTGTGATTATATCTGGCAAATTGCTAAATAGTTGCAGATTTGTCTTCTAATTATAATTTGTATTCGAAATGGATGTCACGCATAGAAGTTGGCTTCACAATTGTAAGCATATTAATTTAGATGGGAGTTCTGATTTACTTCTATGGTATTTTCTAGTTTGTAGTTTTAAATTGATAAAATCTAACTTATTTGCCTAATTTTTTTTGTGTCCACTATATTCTGATAGTATTTGTATAGTACTATAAACATTTGTATCTATACTTTTTTAGAGTATTTTTTTAGAATTGCTAATATCACTGGGCTAAAAGTCAATATATAGAGAATGTTAATAAAAATCTTGATCATACAAGGCTTACTTGTTTAGCATGATTTACTAAAGGATGCAATATTTTTTCAGTGTAAGACAGAAATAAGTTTTGTTTCAACAAGACATGTTGAAAGTTATGAATTACATATTGTATTGAAAATCATAAATATTGAAAGTTTTATATTTGTGTATTTTAATCTTAGCAACTTTAAGCTGCGTGGACTTTAATTCCCAGAATTCAAAGTTGCCAAGGTCAGAACACCATTTTATGTAATATATAAATTGTGTGTGAAATAGTAAATTTAATTCCTGTTAAACATGAGGCACTTTTAGCAATTGTGATTGTATCTTTAAATAATTTTTAAATGTTTTCTGAAAATCTAGGTACAAATAGCAGTGCAACTGTGTAAGGTAGGATTTAAAGCCTAGTATAGTTGACAACTAAGCTTATTCTTTTTAAATAACACTTTTAATATTTTTAATTGTAAAATATATGGTAGGTTGTAGAAACATATCGAATCATATATGATTTTAATAGTTCCAGGTCTTTTCCTGCTTGAAATTGGCATTCCTTATTGTCTTCTCTTGGAAGAGTTATTTCTTGCAAAATACATAAGGTACGCTTTCAGGAACAAGCACATCTTGCATTCTTCTCAATAGTTGATTCACATCTTTAAAAGGTAATATTTTTTTCTCACATTTGTTACTAGTGGTTCTCCAGGGATTGGCGAGAAAATGGGGACTAATCATTTGTGCTAGTGACTCAGTATTATGTAAAGTAAGTTATACTAGATTTAGTAGCAGTGGCAGGGAGTATAAGAAATATTTGGCACATATATAACATACGTACGTATGTACGTGCATACATACATATAAAACACACACACAAACACAAATATTGTAGTAGCCCATAATAATAAAGAAGTGTGTACTGTATATAAGTAAGATATGATTTATTTTTAACTTATGATCACTTTTTTTGCCTCTGAGTAAGCTGCAGTTTATATTAAGTGTGGTAAATAAGCTGAAAAAGATAATTTTGTTTAACCATAAAGGTTGTCAGAAAGAAGAAATGATCAAAATATGTGTATTAGCATGTTAATAATTGACAAGTTAACTAGAATCTTTTGCTATTGCCTGCAATGACTAGTATGTACATCCCTTTGACTCCCCAGGCATAACAAACCAATATGAAATCACAATCTTGAATGTGAATACAATTTTTGTAGCTGTAAGTTTTGTTTACTTTGATTAGCTGATACCCATACTATGATAAAAACAGTTGATTAATATTCCAAACTTTTTGAATATTAATATAGTTGATGGGAGCATTGGATCAGGGATAAACTTTTGAGAGCAGTGAATAACAACATACATCCGCTTTGTGATATCCTTTTCTAAAACAAGCAACTCTTTAGTTTCCTATGTCCCATCTCATCCCCATATTGGTAAGAGTGGTTCCAAGTAAAAAAATATTCAAATTGAACTGAGGAACACAGGGTTCTTTATCCTTACCACATAACAACTCAGTTCTTTAGTTCACTTTAGATCAGTCCTATATGAGATTTAAAATGAACTAAAGATCTGAGCTAAAGCTTTGATGATTTCTCAGCCAGCCTTTGTATCTACGGTATATTAGTACATTAAAATGAAATTCATAGTAAATAAGAAATTGTATCAGAGGTAGGAATATTTTTATTTTTCTTGTAATTTTGTCCTTGAACACATATATATTGGCTATATATATTGGTTCTGCTGGCCTAAAATGCCAGGCAAGTCGTCATGTTTCTGAAAAATATGCAGAAATTCTGCTTCACTTTGCAAAATGTTGACAGCCAAAAGCACGAATGTATGTGATACTTGAATGGTTATTATAGTAGCAAGTTAATAGCTAGAAATACTTGATAGAGGAAACGGACTTCAAATAATAGGCTTCTAAAGTATGTATAATTAAAAGGGTCTAGGTGTGTTGCCTAAACTATAGTTTAGTTTGGTTTTTTATAAATGTATGACACATAGTTATGTTATTTCCCAAAATTAAAAATACTTTTGAATTCTGTTTCCTTGAAAACATCCAGTTTTAACATTACGAATTTACGAAGTTTTAGCATACTCATTTTTCATACTCAGTAATGTTACTTTACTGACTCTCTTCAGATTAATGTGAATTTTAAGGAATAACCTAGAATTCCATGTTTAAATAAAAATTGGAGGTTTTTTTCAAGAATTTAGGATAGATTTTTAAAATATCTACAGCACAACCAGCTTAAAGCTAGTATTTCTTCCTTGTGGTTTTTTTTATATTTTAAAACTATGTTCTTTCCTTAGCTACCTCAATCTGAATTGATCAAGTATCAGAAATACATTTGAAACACTGTGAACCTTCCCTTGAAGTTTGCTTCACAAACAAAAAGTTGTCATGCTTCACTTGGTCCTCAGATCAATTGCATGAAAAAGTTTATGCACCCCTGGTCAAATTATATGTTTCAGTGAATCCCTAAGTGAACAGAAGCTGATGTAACATCTACAGAGTAGAGTGTTAAACATTAAATCTTTCTGCATATTTGAATGCATTCTTACTAGTTATGTGTAGTTTATTTTAGAAAAGAAAATAATAAATATCGATGGGGTACAGGTCTAGATACCCTTTTTAGTTAGTATTTGTAACACTTCCTGAGGTAGATAATGCAACTTCCTGAAGCCATCTAAAGATGCCCTTGCAGCTCAGAAATACTCTCTCTGGCCTCCTTACATGCATTGTGTACTTGAAATCTCCCTATAGATTTTCACTTCTATCCCAGTCTGAGGGCCATAAAGGATGCTCCAAAACAGGTGTCCTTTTTCCTATGCTTCATGGTTGATTTTGTAGGTATATTTTGGATGTCACCACATGCACACATCTCTTGATCTATTCACATTGTGTTATGCTGCAGCATATGCTGTTCAAGCATTTTGTACTATTTCTGATAGAATTTTGGTATGTATAAAAAAACCCCAACATTTTTATTTTTTTCAAAATGTTTTAAAATCTGATTCCAGTTCCTGCATAGTGAACTATTAACTTTATGGGACATATATCTACATTAAGATCTTTGGGAAAATACTCTGAGTCATTCTGTACCATTCCCTACCCCATATGTCTCTTTAACTAGGATAGTCCAGGAATTTCCAGAGGCTCTCCTAGATACAAATAACTGGTTATTGTCTTTCAGTGTCATAGACGTAGAAAGATACAGTATCTTTTAGGAAACATTACATCAAGAATATAGTACTACTTACAACTTGGTTTTGCCATATAGTTTGTTTGAAATTGTTTACGTTTTGTGCATTTTCAGAGTTCTGTGGGAGCAGGATATATACTTTGCTGTTAGTTAACATAGGACAAATACAGAAGGTATTTTTCCTTTTAAAATCTGTGTTAAAAACTGATGAACCAATTTAATTTTATGAAGTCTAGAGTGATTTTCCCAGCTTCTAATTTTATATAATTATAAAATAATATACTATATGTACAACTATTAAATGTCTTGGTTGTTACTAGATTCCCCCCCCCCAAATAATGTAAGTTTTCGATTGGTAATGGGTGCAGCAATGATTTGGTTTCCTAATAAGCATAGATTTAATCTTGTTACGTATATAGCAAGTGTACTGTATCATATTATTTGATAGATTTGTTTCATAGTAGGTTAAATAGAGGCTAATTGCAGTGGTGGTGGTAATTGTTATGACTCACACACCTTTAACTTCTAGGACATTCTGCTGACCTAATCCTTGAGATATAGATAGGAAAATAGCACTTTGGAAATAATAATTTGCTACTCCCTCAATTTTTACCAATTATTGAGCTTTCTTCTGGCACCAGAATCATTTGTTTATAGTAAGGGTAAAAATTAAATTGGTTGTAATTATTGCCTTTAATGAGAAAGCCACCTCTCACCTTTTAATTTTTTTCTTGCCTTAAAACTGTCAAGAATGCTTTAAATTCCAGCAGCTTTTTTTAAAAAGTAACCGTGGGAAAAAATATCTTTATTATTTAGTAGCTGTATTCAAACATTTGTTCAATTAGTGGCTGCATTTACACAATAATAACAATAGTTCACTTTACATATCATTCTAGACTGAAGCCAGACTAATTGCTTTATGGCTAAATATGATGCTTGAACCAGCCATTGAATTAAAATTCACTTTATTAATGCTTGAGTAGCTTTTATTTTTAGTGAGCTGCTCTATTGTGGTAAAAACAAGTTAGATGTGTTTAGCAGACATTTCAATAACATATAGACCAGCCAGATTCTTGCTTGAATTGCTAATAAATGTCGATTAGATTGTATACATATTACTTGAATATAATATATAGAAGAACCAATGTACTTAATCTAAGAATAGAAAGAGTCACAATTAGGGTTTTTTTTTTTATTTATACTGGGCAATAAATATTTCTTCATGCCAGAAGCCTTGGCACAATTACCAAACTTAGCACTTGGCAGAGCTTAATGCGAATTTCTACTATCTTATGCAGTCCATTTGAACAGAATGACTAAATCTGGATTTCATGACTACAATGTTAGTTAAGTATTTACCTTGTCTTTTTTGGTTTTTGCTCCAGTCAGAGTTCGTAACCTTTCTGTTAGCCTAATAAAGTTTAACCTAATATGAATTTTGAAATCTGAAAAAACACAGGTGATGAAAATCATGATTATAATTATTCTGTTATGTTCCTTATTGTGGCACTGAAATTACATTAGAATCATTATTTTGAGTTATTCCTTTTTTCACATTTAGCATGTCTGGAATAGCTGATTATTTGAATTATTTCAACTGTGCACAGCTGCCCAAAGAGTAGAACTGCTTGAGGAGATTTCAGACATTCACATTAAGCTCTGCCGGATACTAAGTTTGGTTGTTGTGCCAAAAAGTAGGTTTTGTGGACTTCTTGTACAGTTATTGTTTTGGCTTGTTCATTGCCTGAGTGGATTGTGCTCACAGGTTTTTGGTTTTCACTTTATTTTTTCTTTTATACAGGTAGTCCTCGACTTACAACCACTCTAAATTACAACACTCCTTCTCAGCAGTACTTACAACATGGTGGCTGGGCATTCCTGCAGTCCTGTGACCACATTTCGGGCACTTGACAAACGTCCCACATTTATGGCTGTCTACAGTGTGACCCATTTTATGACGTTTTGCCAGAACAGCAAAACTGGAACAGAGTTGAACAATTAATTTGTTTAACAACTTTGGTATTCACTTAATGACTACCACAAAAAAGTTATAAAACTGGGTCAGTCATATGGGAGGGTGGCCCCATTTTACAATCATGATGATATACAAATGTAATAAATACATGCCAGCTGCTAAGTGTTTGAATTTTGATCATGTGACCATGTGGGGATGCTGCAACGATTGTAAGTCACTTTTTAATATTCATAAGTCACTTGATTCAGTTTGTAACTTCATATGGTCACTAAATGAACGGTTGTAAGTAGAGGACTGCATGTAGTCTTTAAAGCAGCCACATGTAAAATGCCTTGCTGTACTAGGTCAAGGGGTAATGAGGGCATTGTTTACTGTAGTCAGACCCTTTTGCACCACATAAGACTATAATTGTTATACCCGGTGGAATTGGACAAAGGTTCATCTATTCAAAACCTGCATTTACTTTTCAAGCAGAAACTCTAAATTCTGAAGTAACCCTAATCACAAGCCTGCTCCATCACAAG
The DNA here is from genome assembly GCA_023653725.1 of Bungarus multicinctus. Taxonomy (NCBI): domain Eukaryota; kingdom Metazoa; phylum Chordata; class Lepidosauria; order Squamata; family Elapidae; genus Bungarus; species Bungarus multicinctus. The sequence continues at coordinate 13,787,119 of CM042840.1, read as the reverse complement.
GTAATACTTGCTTGCCAAAAGACAGCGCTTGTATCGGTGGAGAACTCCACTGTACAAATAGCAACTATCCTGTTTGGGACTGCCATTTGTCAGAAATGGTGTAGGGTCTTCTGCTTAGGCGGGGGTTTGAACTAGAACAGTGATCGCCAACCATTGGGCCGCGGCCCACTAGTGGGCCATGAGAAAATTTTGGTGGGCTGTAGAGAAATCTCATCCCCAGAGCACCCCGCCCAAACCAATTAATCCAGGCTGTGCAGAAACACAAGGTTGTGTCGCCCACATGGCCTACAGGAACCCTCCCCCACCCATTCACACTTTACCCGGTAAACTTGCCTGCTAAATTGCTATTTTTCCTTTTTCCAACCATCATCTGTTCTGCTATACCGGGAGATTTAGATTAGCCAGGACGCAGGAAATGGTTGGATTTCTTGCTTTCTAGCTAAGCACAGCCGAACCTCCCTTAGGACTGAAGGTTCTATTATTCAGTGCAGACTCACGGCAAACGGTTATGTATAGTTTTAAATTCAAAGTAATACAGGGAGTTTGGTTATGAGTTAAGAAATACATAATAATGGAACCCTAGGCATCTTAGTTGTGTTGATAATTTGTTTAGCTATGTTTCAAACAATGAAGTAAAGAGAGAAAGAATAGATGACACATCCCTGACTCACTTATTTCGTTTGTTCTGTCAAATGCATTTAAAAGAAAGGATGGCATGGTTTTAAAAAGGATGTTCTAATTTGGAACATTACAGCACACTTATTGGGACTGATCGTTACAGAAAGAGAGAAGAAAATCTTCTGAAGTCACTTCCTGTACTCTTAGCTACAGTAAAGGCAATTGGCTCCATGACAGGGTTCTGTAGCTATGTTTCTAGAATGCTGAGTCGTCACTGGCAGACCTGCAAAAAAACTGTTGGATTGTTCCCCATAGCTAGCTGTCACTGTTCAGACCAGACAGTGCTCAAATAAATGCAACACTATACAAATATAAGATGAATTACTTGAATTTCAACTACTAGATGAATTTAAATGACTAGAAGAGTTATTTTCAGTTATCTCAAGCATACTTCTTCAGCTACTATGTAGCAATCTAGCAATTTATTTTAATGCAAAGTTAGTATCCTGATAGAAAGTATGCTTCAGAACCTTCTATATTGGTTACAATTAGTTGTTATGTTGTCTACTCAAGCAACTATAGCAGCTTGCAATAATTAAGACCATAAAATCCAAAATATTTTCAAAATTACATATATTTGTATTGTAAGCCTTCATTCTTTAAATTCTCAGAATAGTTACTACATTAATTGGTGCATTGTCTCTGTAGCTAGAACCCTTAAATGTGATGGCCCACCTTAGTTTCCAAAGTGCAACTGGCACCATCTTAATGTTAACATCATTTTCACTAGCACTGCTCTTCCTAAAAGATGCTTTAAGCAGTCAAACTAGTTTGTTTTCCTATTGTCTCCCAATCAGAGAAAAGAATTTACAAGAAATGGCACCCAGATAACTTATCGGAAGCATACGCCTTCCAAGATTGATTGTATAGTAGGTAGTGTCAGTATTTGATATAACTAATATAGAATTCCACGTTTGGGGTGGCAGTCAGCTTTTAAAACCTGTTTGCATGTTCATAGTTGAGTATTTGTCTGATTTATCATTGGAAGGATAATCACAGTGCTTGCATTACCAATGCTTTAAAAAATAAAACAGTAATTCCTTAAATAATGAATCAAGGCAGATTAAAGTGCCACAAGAACTTTTTATAATATAACTTGTAAACGCATTCCCATCTATATAGGATGTTACCCAAACCATCTTAAGCTTGCAGAGTTGAATGTGTCTTTCTGAGAAGTCTCCATTGTGGGTAGGCACAACATGTTCAAACTTTTTGTTGAGTCACTCGACTAATTGTAATGGGTATCCTCATAGCAAAATTGCCTGTCCTTGAAGAGTTTGTACAGGTTTGCAGCTATGTGAATGAAATACATAAGACATTTTTGATAGGGAAAAACTAACTTGTGAATTGAAAACTTGAAAAAATAAGGACTACATCAAATTATGATCTGGTGGCTGGATTCTTGTCACTGCATGTGACTAGTAAAAAGTCCCAGAAATATCTCTGATCATTGGTTGATGCTTCTAATCCCAGAGTAATCAAGATGATGATGATGAAGGCTCTGCAGAATGTTAGGTTTTCTTTTTCTGTTGAACTCTTAACCCAAGAAATTTAGCAAATTGATTTTGCTATCCCTGTTTTAAACATCTGTTTGCCATTCAGCCAAAAGAAAAAGGGAAAAAAAAACCAAGATATAACTTAGCTGGATGTTCTACTGGTTAATTCAGATTAAAGTGCATTAAAATTGTTTAATGTATCTTCTTTTCTGGATGTTTTTACTGCATTGGTATTTCTTTTCCATCCTTTTTCATATGTTTAGTAAATCCCAGATTCATATACTGGATTTGAAAAGCTGATGCTGAGTGCCACCAGTTGTGCGCTGTGGAAGATAGCTTCCCAGATGTCCTTGCACCATGGCTGCAAACTCTTGCAGGGGGTTGAATTGTTTGTTGCTTGCCCCTCCAGTATTTGTTACATTCACTTTGTTGGGGCCAAGGAACCTGCAACAGTAGTGCAAGTTCTCCAATTGAGGTTGAGTCCTCTGGTACAACAAGAGTGAGGTTACAAGTAGTCCTCATTTAGCAACCACATTGGGACCAGCAGCATGGTCATTAAAGTGGCTGCTAAGTGACACTGCAACTGTGTTATATTGTCTTACTTCAGCTTCCCTTTGCTTTACAGACCTGTGAAAGTCATAGATGTAAGGATTGGTCATAAAGTTGCTTGTTCATCATTTTTTTAATTGCAAACAGTCATTGAATGAGGCAGTCACTAAACCACAACTACTTGCATTTTGAAAGGAAAATTAGTCCTATTTAAAATAAGGACAGCACTTACAATTCAGATTATTCTAATACATAGGTATTGTAATTATCAGATTTTTTAATAATCACGATCACTCTGGTATTTGTTTCTTTCATGTTAGTAAATAGCTAACTTCTGTAGCAGGCAGTTCATATTGGAACTCCCAACTGCATTTTTATTTTCATATTACAGAATTTGCTAGGAAAGGATTAGTTATCTGCTTGTCTAAAACTTTTGCAGATCAATAAAATAATTTATTTCACATAATAACAATAGAACCAACTCATCTGAAAAATTACCACCTCAGGCTTAGGCTTTATTATAGCTATTCATACTCCTTCATCACAATTTGTCAGTTTGAAGCTCAGATGCTTTCATATTTATAAGGCAGAAAAGCTACTATACTTGCAAAGCATTTCATCCAATTTGCATTGCTGCACATTCTGTGACCCCTGTGAACACAAAGGTTTTCATGGGTAACTAAACTGTCAAGTCTAAGGTCAAGAAGCTGGAACAAAACAACAAACAGGAAAGTACAATTACAGAATTATAAAATAACAACTGATAGCAAATAAGCAGAGGGCAGAATGCATAAACAGACAGAAAAAGCGAAATATTTTGAAATTAATTCAGATAAATCGTTCATTTTGGCGCCACATCTTGTTAAGCTTTTCTGTTTAGACTCTAATATTTAGAATTGCTTATCAATAAGAATGGCAAACAAGGCTGTGTAGGCCTTGAAAGGAACAATAATGTTGGTGGGAATTGTTTGCTGAAAAGTGTTCTGAAGTGCAATAAAGCAGCTGAAAATAGATGCCATCTAGTTGTTCAAGGTGTAATGGCATCTGTTAATAACATACAAGCTGCTAAGATTTTATAAATGAAAATAAAAACTATTCTTGTGTCACTTCCCTCACAGAGATACATTTTCTCCCCAGGCTGTGATCTAGAGTGATGATTCTTGGGATGCAGCTCTCATGTAGCTTATTAACCTAAAAGTAGTTTAGCTGGCAGGATGTTTACCTTTGTATAGTGCTATGATTGTACACAACTTAGTGGAATGGAAAATGGAAATGTCATCCATAACTAAAATGCCAGTGATACAAACGTGTATGTAATATGTAAATTGTTGGTAGATGTGGTCAGCACCTTCAGTTTTAAGCTTTCAATGCTTGGTATTGTCATTTCTCCAGGTTTATTTAAAATATATTTTGTCAGTTAAATGATGCATCTGTAAGTGATGTGCAAAATTAAACAGAGTAAATAAAACAATAAAATCGCAGTTTATCATGATAGTATTGATAATTAGGATTACAATTTGTCAGGATTATCAAGATTTAAGATTAATGATCACATATCAAAAATCAAAAGGGTCTTTGTAATTTTATTTTGAAAGGAAGGGAATTCAGGGAATGGATGTTTCAAGCTTAAATGCTATATTCCTGGTTGATATCAAAGGAAGATTTAGAGGATGAATTGCACCTGATGTGGTTCTTAGTAGGCAAGCAGATTTATATAGGAAAAGGCATTCTGTCAATGCTTCAATTATGTAATACGAAAACTTTTAAATTGGTATGATACCAAGTCAGCAGCTAATCTTTCAGTAAGAGTTTATGCTGCACTGACTAGATAAATCACAGCAATCTTATTAGTGCATTTTGTGTGCTACTTGTGATAGACCTACATATTGCATTTAATAGAATAACACAGTTGGAAGAGACCTTGGAGGTCTTCTAATCCAACACCCTGCTTAGACAGGAAGCCTTACACTACTTCAGACAAATGGTTATCCAATCTTCCAAATGTAGCAAAAAAAAAAAAACCAATAGAACATATAAGAATCCATTAGGAAGGGACTAATATATTAGTTCTAAGGATTAAGCCAGGGGTCTTCAAACTTGGCAAGTTTAAGACTTGTGGACTTCAACTCCCAGAATTCCTCCTCCAGTCATGTTAGCTCAGGAATTCTGGGAGTTGAAGTCCACCAGTCTTAAACTTGCCAAGTTTGAAGACCCTTGGACTAAGCTATACACTCCAAGTCATTCTTACATTGCTTACAGATGGTGTTAAAACTTTAAAATAGTTTAGCTTTAAGTGCCTCTAGTGATAACTCTATATTTCTGTCAGGATCTCTGCCTGCACCTTTAAAGAGGAGCACAACTCTTCATCCAAAGGAGCACTTGGATGTCAAAGGTAAAAATATGTTTGGGGGCATTTGTATAGCATCTCTGTAACTCTTAAAGCAGCTCTATCTTTTCCAAAAAAAAATTAAGGCACCTTCCTTAGCTGTTGCACGACCCAGGAAAAGAGAGTTTTTTCAGTGGGATGCTCTTGCAAGCTTCAAAATATTTTTTTACTTTTAAACCCACAGCACTATATATAGCCCTCTTGCTTTTTAGATTTGGGAGTCTTATTCCTATGGAACATTTCAGTATGATTTATCAGTCTCATGAATCTTACACTTAAATAATCTTGTATTTCATTGAAGAGGGTTTTCCCACCCATTCATTTCTGTTCCTGTTTCTAGAACTGTGACAGTTTTCCACACTGAGGGATTCTCCAGAAATCCATAGATGCAGCACTGTGTTACTGCCACAGGAAAGAGAAACTGACTGACAGGTATCAGAGAAGGAGCCTGCAATTTGAATGTAAGAGGAAGAATGTATCCACTGTATTTGGGATTCCTTCCCCATCCACAACTAGAGAGCTTTCCTTTTTAATTGTTTAGAAAGTCATTGAAGGCTGAGTTCTTTGCTGTAGAACTTTCAGTTTATAGATTGCTGGATGCTGGGAAGGTTGGCTTTTACTCAGTGTACAATGTAGATTCTATAATTTTTAATTCTATAAACAATAGCATTGTTTTAAAGCATTTGGAATAGGGATGTCTAGAATATTCCTCAATTAATTGTACCATGCAAAGCCTATATTTTTCAAATGTCAGTATTTTATTTATTTAATTAATAATTAGATAGGAAGAACAGAATTCCTTAGAATAGTTTATTATATTTAAATAAGACGAGCATGATTTATTTATTTATTTATTTATTTAATCGATCTGTACCGCCCCCTCTCCCGGCGGGACTCGGGGCGGTGTACAGCCAAATAAAAATACAGACATAAATACAATATTTAAAATGGAATTAAAAGAATTAAATAATTGGCTGAAAAATTAAAACTATCAAAGGGTTAAAAACTAAAAAACCATTTAAAATCAATTAAAACCCTGCAAGTAACTCTAGGCCAGACCGGCTTGATGGAATAAGTGGGTCTTCAGCGCACGCCAGAAGGTTAACAGGTCAGGGATGGTCCTCATCTCCGGGGGTAATTCGTTCTGGAGGGAGAGTGCTCCCAGAGACAAGACCCATACCATCGGGGTCGCCAGCCGTCCAGCCGGCGGCACCCCAACAAAGCCCGCCCTTTGGGAGTGCACTGCCCAACGGGAGGCCGATGGTGGCAGTAGGTGGTCCCGTAAGTACCCAGTTCCCAAGCCATGGAACGCTTTAAAGATGACCACTAACACCTTGAATCGCACCCGGAAGGCCACCGGGAGCCAGTGCAGCTCGCGCAAAAATGGCGTAACATGGGAGCTCCGAGAAGCTGCAAAACCACCCGTGCGGCTGCACTCTGCACCAACTGGAGCCTCCAGATGCTCTTCAAGGGGAGCCCCATGTAGACAGCATTGCAATAGTCTAGGCGGGAGATGACGAGGGCGGATGTGACCGTGTGCAGCGTATCCCAATCCATAAAGGGCCACAGCTGGCTACGGACCTGACAAAAAGCCCCCTTGGCAATGGCCGCTATATGGTCTTCTAACAACAGCCATACGTCCAGGAGGACACCCAGATTGCGAGCCCTCTCCGTGAGGGCAAGAATTTCCTCCCCCACGGCCAGCGATGAGTTAGCTGGCTGTATCGGGGTGCCGGAAAGCACAGCCACTCGGTCTTGGCCGGGTTGAGCCGAAGCCTGTTTCGCCCCATCCAACTCCGCAGAGCCTCCAGGCACCGGGTCATCACTTCCACGGCTTCGTCAGGGTGGCCTGGGGTAGAAATGTACAGCTGAGTAGCATCAGCGTACTGATGAAACTCTACCCCAAAGCCACGGATGATCTCACCCAGCGGCTTCACATAAAGGTTGAACAGCAAGGGCGAGACACCGACCCCTGAGGTACCCCACGGATCAGGGGCCTCGGGGTCAATCTCTGCCTCCCTGCCAATACAAATTGCGAACGGTCGGAGAGGAAGGAGAAGAACCACCGTAACACAGTGCCTCCAACCCCCGACCCCCCCAGCCATCGCAATAGGATACTGTGGTCGACAGTATCAAAAGCCGCTGAGAGATCTAACAGGACCAGGACAGAAGAATAACCTCTGTCATGGGCCCTTCAGAGATCATCCATCAACGCGACCAACGCCGTCTCCGTGCTGTACCCGGGCCTGAAGCCTGATTGGCGTGGATCCAGATAGACAGTTTCATCCAGGTGCTGAGCCAAACAAACATCATTTTGGAGAGCTTGGATTCCCCTTTTTACTAAAAGTTATTTTTTTAAGTACTTAGACAAGCTATCTGGGAGAAATACATTATTATAGTATAATAATATAATTCTATTTGTCACTCTGAATAGTAAATCAACAATAATGCATTTTTTGCCTTAGGTATAATAAACACATTTTGTTATAATTGCTGGTTTCCAAAATTGCAAGATCTGTCATATTTGCCAATTCATATTCGCACAATAATCAATTCATGGTTTGTCAATTCATTTTTTCAATAGTTACTCAAGTCATTTGTTTTAAGATTTAAATATTGCAAGTCTATTGATTTTTTTTACACAATAATAGGCATATTGTTAAAAAGTTAACTGGGGGGAATAAACATTTACAAGACCAGGATTATTTTAAAGTTTTAATTTCCAGAGGGACTTAATGTGGTAATGAATTCCATGATTACTTGTATATATTGAGGTGGGTTTTTGAATATACCTGCTGTACCATGTAAATAGAACATATAAAATAGCTTTAAGTATGTGCATATGATGCATCTGATCTACACACTAGTCTTAAATATAGTAGATACTCTGAATTAAAAAAAAATATTCCTAATTTTTCTAGCACTTTTTATCAGGCTAGGCAGACATCATAATTATCAGAAAAAAATTGGTGAATTAATTCAATTTTAGAAATGGAAAAGTTACATTATGTAAGGAATACATTTATGGCTGAGCAGAAAGTCTGCCTCTGTCCTTAGAACAGTACAGTACTTTCAAATAAGCTGTTATTTAATGTCTGTATTATTGTCTGGCACAAGCAATAAGTTCCACACATGAGGTTTCAAATTGAATATACCTACATTATTATATTCTATCTACAGTAAGACTGCTTGCCTTCTTTAGGGAATTAACAAGTAAGATTCCATGGGAAGGGTGTCAATCCCAGGTCTTTTGTGGCTGTGCAGTGACGGAAGGCTAATTCCTCACTTGATTCCTCCTCTTTGTTTTGCTGGTAGTTTACCAACATCATCCCTCTCCCACAAAAGCCCCACTCCCTTTTCCATGTTGCCTCCAATATCTTGAGTTCCCATAGGAAATTTGGACAGGTGCCACTTTAAAGGAATTGTTTGCCCCAAGTGTAGAATTTTCCCAGCCAAGTGGTAACCCACTACATACCCCTTGATGTCTGCCGCCATCCTGGGTCACCTAACTTTTCACAATATCCTGTGGCTGGTAGTTTCCCAACAGTTAAGTAGAAATACAAAATCTTCCAAGGGTTCACCTTCCCAGTGCCCTCTCTGGTTCTTTAATCAGTTTGAATCCATTCTAAAATGAAATCCAGTAAAATTGTCTGAAATATGTATGTATATATATTGCTTGGCATATGGTCAGCTTGTTTAGGAAGAAAAATATGGGCTGTCTCCCATGTCCCCCTAAAAGTCATTACTGCATATAAACATTATTTAATGGTCAATATGTCTAATCACCTACAGGTAGTCCTCGATTTACAACTGATTGCTTGGTATCTATTCAAACTTACGATGGAGCTATTTTGGAACTATTTATAATCCAGTTCCTAAGTTCCAACGATCTGGCACTGCCGGGTTTTTTCAAAATTACCCCAATGGCAAACCATGGGATTTGCTTTATGTCTTTTGTAAAAAAAAAAAAAAAGACCATAAAATTGAGTCAGTCCTGTGAACAATTTATTTTATAATCCTAACAACTTTCAACTATCCATTACAATCAAATGTCAAGGACTATCTACATCCATTTGTAAATGCCACGGAGTTAGTTGGGCAGGTCATCAGTTTAAACTGTCATGAAGCAACTGTGTGGCACTTCTTTAAAATTTTGATTTTCCAGTTAACTCTTATCTACCAATCTATTGCCAGATCTGACAGCCAGAAATCTTGAGGCATATCTGGAGAGTAACGTTGAAGTAATTCAACTAAATTCAGAACATAGAACAAAGCAATTGAGAGACATAATTTCTAAAAGCACGACAGTAGCTCTAGATTGAATTTGAAGTCAATTGAATAGATCGGTGCACAGACAAGGTGAGCCCTCTACAGTCCTGCCCAAGCTATATTTGACATGCTCTGAATTGATGCAGCATATGCTAAATGAAGTGACTTTTCAGCATGTTAAAAATTAATGTATTGGAAAAATAAGTGCTGCTGCCAATGAAGTAGAAGAGGGTTAAATGTTTTTTATAAAATATATAAATTAGATGCTTTTTTCATAAACTTTCTTTTTATATAATAACTATTAATTTACGTTTACTACTTTCATCTGTATAGAAAATAAATTATGGTGGGTTTTTTTGTTTTGCAGCTTAGGTGATCTATATAGTTCTCTTTGAGGAGTCAAAAAGCAGACAGCTCATGACTTCTGATCAGGACACTAAAATTGTGGCTGAACCGCAGGTGCAGCAAGTGCAAGAAGTTAAGGATAGTTCTCATCTGGTAAGTTTTGACATTATCTTGACTAGTGGGAATTTGCAAATATAATTAATTAGGCACTGTGCTGTGAAGTACATTTTTGCTTTTGGTAACTTGTCAAGTTATTTTACAAAATTTGTAGCAAATAGCAATCTTCCCATGCCACTATAACCTTTTTTCCCAGATTTTAGTTATGCCAACTAATACTAAGTTAAATGAAGATGTTACATAATTGATATTGCCAATAATAGCAGCCAGCAGATCAGTCTACTTATGGTTTCACCTTCAAATCATATCAGTTCTGAAAGCATAGCTAGAGGCCAAGAATGGTAGGGGTTAGAGTTCAGAAAATGGTTGCTCCAGATCAATGCAATTAGTCTAGATTAAAAAATATGCTGTGATATATTTACAGTTTACAGCAGGAGTGGGATTCAAATTTTTTAACAACCGATTCTGTGAGCATGGCTTGCTGGTGGGTGTAGCTGGGTGGACATGGCTTAGTGGTCATGTTTTTGGCTGTGTGCGGCCAACTCAATATCACTCATATCGAGGCACACATCTCCTCGCCTGACCTCTCATGACTGTGGGGATGCTGCAACAGTCGTAAGTGTGAAAAATGGTCATAAGTCACTTTTTTCAGTGCCACTGTAACTTTGAATGGTCACTCCACACAAACAAAGTACCAGCAAAGGAGGGGTAAAAAATTCCAGAGATGTTCCTGAGACAGGAAGTCTAGTCCTGCCAAGAATGTAATAAGGGTTAATGGAGAGGCAGTTTCTGTAAACAACACCAGAATGTTTCCTTCCTGCCTTCCTTACAGGATTAGGCCAGTAATTTCTTCTAACAACCGGTTCTCCAAACTGCTTAAAATGTTAACAACCGGTTCTAGTGAATAGGTGCGAACTGGTAGAATCCCACCACTGGTTTACAGCGTGTTCAGTTTCCGGTTGCTGCAAGCTTTTGTAAGTATGATTGTCTACTTTAAAGAAATGGTTCATTGTTTCTTCTGGGAAAGTTAGTCTCTCCAAAATGACATATTAAAAAAAATGGGAGATTTACAATATTGCATGTCTTTAATACAAGTATCTATTACTGTCATTCATTGGGCTAGCAAGATTTCTTTTTCATGTCTATATTAGTAGCAGAGAAGATAGGCACAGTTCATTTGCCAAATCCCAATGGGAAGGAGATGTTGAATGAGATATTGTAAAGGCAGGATTCCAAAGTTAATTTCCCTATACAGTGAGATTGTGAAAATGACTTACACAGTATGATTCTTTCTACCAAATCCCAGTGAAAAAAGAACATCTACATGAGCAAAATTACTGTGATAAAATTACTGTGATGAGCTTTATATTTAAATAATATAATAAAGTGTGTATTTTGATCAAACAGAAGGAATAGGGTGTTAATTACATTTCTCTAAGGGATCTTTTTAATTTGAATCTTGCTTCCTTCATCCAGTTTGAAATTTTTTGGAATAAATTTGAATTATACCCCCAGGCATCTAAATTGTTACTAAAGCCATACCCGAGATTATCTAAGTTGCTGTTAATAATGGAAAGCATAATTTTCATATCAGTATACTGGTACAAGGGTTGAATTTCACAGCCACAGAAATTAAAGAGGATTTAAGTTAGTCATGATTAGATTTTCATACTGATTTCAATAGACTTAAATTTCATAAATATACCCTGAATCATTTTTATGGGCTTCTGAATTGGTGGACATTATTCATTATGTAAGGTAATTAATTGAATTCTACTATTAATTATATGTAACCAAATGCAGACATGGTTCAGCTGTTAAGGGCATATGCAAGTTTTAACATTTGATTCAGAATTTAAAACACATCAGTCCATTCAAAATATAGGAACATTTCATATTTTGCTTATTTGTTTATTAAATTTATGTGCTGCCCATGTTGCTGTCCAAAGTGATTCTGCTTAGAATCTATTTGCTCAAACAAACTTGAACATTTTAATATTCCAGCATAGGAAAATAAAACGTTCAGAATACTTTTAGTTTATTTTTCAAAAATTAAAATATCTTAGCCATTTTTTTAAAGATTGGGTGGTAGAAAGTTCATTTCTTAGAATATTTACCTGATTCATTCTTATGACTCTACAGAAAAACAGTGGAGTAAGAGCTCATTTTAAGTTCATATCGTTTCCTTTGGGAAACACATAGACTGGAACAATTTTTTCTCATAGATTTGTAGAAAAATTCCAGAACATTTCAGGTTCTTTCTTTAAGTTTTAAAAAAATGTGTATGGCTTATCCATATATGCTTTAAAATGCAGGCTTTTAAAGTTCTTGGTTCCCTTCTTGAAGTGAGTCAAAAAAACAGAATGCTTTCTGGCAATAAATTTTTGCTTGAAGGACATACATTGTTCTATGGGTTTCCTTAACATTGGATAGTATAGCTTGTCTTCAACTTACAACAATTCATTTAGTGACTGTTCAAAGTTGTAATGGCACTGAAAAAAGTGACATAACCGTTTTACACATTTAGGATTGTTGTAGCATCCATGTAGTCATGTGATCCAAATTCATATTCTTGGCAACTGATCCATATTTATGATGGTTGTAGTGTGCCGAGGATCATGTGATCACCTTTTGCAACTTGTCAGAAGACTTCTGACAAGCAAAGTCAATGGGCCATGTTTACATAACAACCATATCACTAACTTAACAACTGCAGCAATTCATTTAACAACTGGGGCAGGAGAGGTCATAAAATGGGGCAAAATTCACTTAACAAATGTCTCATGTAACAGAAATTTTGGGCTCAATTGTGGCTGTAAAGTCGAGGACTACCTGTACAACTAAAATTAAGCTAGTGTATATGTTCTTGCACCATAATGAACTACTCCTGGATTTCAGATCAATAGGAAAAAACATTAAGAAAATAAAAGTACCAATGCTTGAAACATAGAAATCTAATTGTCAAGAAATGAAAATTCATGGATACAGTTTCCTGCCATTCAATTTATATGTAATAATAACAATATGTTTTAGGAATTACTGTAATCTAGCATATCTGGAAGGTCCTAAGCTGATATAGCACATCTTTTTCCTGTGTGAAAATAATTTCTGCTATAGTAGGGATATATTTAGGAATAAGTTATGCTTTCTTGCTTTAATTTGCAGGCCACTTGAGTGTGGTGAAAACTGGATTTCTCCCTCCCCCTTTACTAAACCAGTAAAGGTTTATTTAAATATATTTAGCACAAAATATATTGAACGTGATGTTACTTTCCTGTTAGTTAATTCTGTATTGTATTAAAATGACATGCTTACACATTGCATATATCAGTGGCTTCAGAATTCAACAAGTATGCCTTTGGCTTTTTGACAACATTCTTGTAAAGAGAAACTGCTGAAGTTCCTAATTTACTCCTTTCTCTCATAGAACACAGTGGAATCCCCCAAAAAATTAAGGGGTAAAATTCTCAATGCAAAACGTCTTGCATGTATAATATACTAAGGTATTTCTCTGAAACTGAGCTTAATGTTGAGTGGCAATAGCACATGAGCCCCCTGCGCTGTTTAAACAGTACTATTTTTGGCATTTGGGTGTTGGCTTGTCTCCCCAGCACTTTTAAAGTGAAGTGGTTGTATGCAGAAAAGAGCTTACAGTTCTGGGACTTGCAAAGGAGAACTTAAAATGGGCTGCTGTTTCGCTAAAGAACCAAAAAACAGCCATAATGAGAAAATGAGCCTGCTGCAGAAAAGTATAGAAGAGGAAACCTCTGAAAATAGGATAAGTAAAACTTTAACTTCAATTTTAGAGGCTAAAGAAAAAATGGAATTGCACGTAATTCAAGAGGCAGGTTGTCTAGAATCTATCATTTATAATGACTATACAGAATCAATTAAGCATCCTTCAGCCCATCGTGTGGGGTTTGCTGAGAACATTTCTAGCAGGCAAATTAAGCCTCATTGGTTTAATACAGAAAGAGGTTTGAATAAGTATGATCTTTTACCAGAAACTGACTTAGCAGACGGGATTAATGATAAAAAGCTAACAGAAAAAAGCAGTCATAATAATCAGTTTGTGAATAATGTAGGCAGCCATCATATTAATAGTAATAGTGAAAGTGAATTGATTCTCTTTGAAAAGCAGTGGCATTCATTTGAAAATACTTCTGCTTTGTGTGTGCCAGTAGCTTTAAATCAAGAAGGTTTCTTCCTAGAAGCTCTAAATACATATGGTGTAAGGAGCAAGAGTTTCATGCCACAAGCTGAAATGCAGACTGTTGAAGATAATGATGCGGTTTCAAGTAGAATGGATAAGGAAATAGCAGCTTTGACAAACTCCGTATGTTTTGACATAGATAGACATCACAGGAATGCCAAAGATGAATTCTATAGTATTTGTATAATTGACGATGATATGAGAAATGAAGAAAGGCAAGCAATGACTAATGAAGAGTCCATTACCATTGTACAAGCAGCCACTATTCAGGAAGACTGCCGTTTAACATGCCCAGTAGAAGAGAGGGAAGAACTCTTAGTTCAGGAAGCAGGGCTTGTGCCAGTTAATATCAGCCTTCTGAAAGATGCTAATCTGATGAACAATAATGCTGTGCAAGAAAGTGAAAAGAAAAAAGACCCTCCCCTTGGCTTGGTTAATGAGGGCTGTAGGTTGAATACTGAAAGCATAGCAACATGCGGTGTAGAGGCACAAGCACGTGTTGAAGAAGGTCCTCAAAATAGAACTTGGAAAATGGATATGCTTAATAGTAGGATCATTTTGAATGAATCAGATTGTGAACACAATTCTTCAACGCCTATGCTTGTGGAGAAAGGCGTAGACATGAATTCTTTGCAATTCAGAAAGTTAGCATATGTATGCCAATCCAGTCCGGATGATGGCAGGAATAGTAATGCAACTATTGATTCAGTTTTTGTAAGAAAAACCGATATAGAAATTGTAAGGCAAGAAAATAGGCAAAAATTAGAAAACAAACAAAGGTGTTTTAGAAATGTGAATGAATTTCAGACAATTTCTGATTGCAGCACTAAGGAAATATCAGATATTTCTGAACAGAATGCTTCAGAGAATCTCTTGAAATATGATACAGTTTCTCATCAAGAAGCTTCATGCAGTCTTGAAAACCCGACTAAAAATGCTATCATCATGCTTTCAGCATTAAATGATTTAGTTTCTGGAGCAGAACAAACACATGTACCAGAGTTTAGCAATAATGACGATTGTAACTCTATAAGACCTGCTCAGCAATTCCAATCTCAGATAAATAGTATACCTTCAGAAAACTCTGGTTTGAAAAGAGGTCTGTTGGAGAACAAGGAGACTACAGCTTTTTCAGATCTATTCAACATAAATGTTGAAGGTAAGAACATCGAAAAAGAAAATTGCTTGCAAGATCAAACCCAGCAAGATTTCTTAAAAAGCAACAGTAAAACACATGAATATTCCAGTGCACTTAATGAAGGTAGACATTGCTCCATCTCTTTGGCGTGTTCTGAATCAAATGAGTTGGATTTGGACAGGAAACAGTCAAAGGAATGGAGCAAATATACATTCTATAGGCCTGAAGATCAAATAAATGTAGTCCCTGCAGAAAATTTTATAAATGGAGCCTATGAGACACTGTTT
The DNA here is from genome assembly GCA_023653725.1 of Bungarus multicinctus. Lineage (NCBI taxonomy): Eukaryota > Metazoa > Chordata > Lepidosauria > Squamata > Elapidae > Bungarus > Bungarus multicinctus. The sequence continues at coordinate 13,771,641 of CM042840.1, read as the reverse complement.
AATGAAGTGGAATCTAAAGATTCCAATATTAGTTTTAGTTGCATATTAAATACCAGTAATAATTCACCAGAGATGCATAGTGTGTCTCCAGAAATACAAGAAGAAATGCTTGCAAATCTAAAAGCTCCTAAAAATCTGCAGACTTGCCTATCTAACAGCCAAAGTGAAACTATGAGGTTTCCTACATCGGATTTAATAGCAGAAATAGAATACAAAGAAACATCTAGCGGTTTAAATGAAAAACATTCAGAAGTTTATAAAAATAGCTCTTCACTTGAACAAAGTAAAACGGCAATTATATGTCCACATGATCACTTGATTTCTAGATTTTCTGTTCATTATGAAAATTTATTAAAAGACAACGCAGAGAATTCTACTTTTGAAGACAACCATGATGAATTAAAAACCAAGATAGAAAGTTCTTCTTCTAAAATACGACCTAAAGGCAATATGAGCTGTGGTTTGGAAACTTACGAAGATGCAGATATGAGTTTTATTGACTCCGGACAAAAAGATAAGTATGCTGCTATTCCTTCCTATGAAATACTTCTTTTCCCTGATAATGAGCAAGAATCTGAACAGGACAATTCAAACAACGTTTTAGATCTGATGGAAGATATATTGAAGGACTCTGATCATATGCAAAAACTGTATCTAAGAGATTCAGAAGATGATGATGGGTATCCGGTTTGTCAATCTGCCGAAATAAATAGATTGTTTTCAGCCACTGATTTTACATGTGGTCAGGAATGTATGAGCTATCTATGGATTGATTCTTTTAACAAAACTGAAAATGCGTGTCTGTCAGGTGGCACAATGCAAAACCAAGGTGGAGATCTAAGAGTTTCTCCTTTTCATATGGGAAAATATCCTTATCATTTGTTAATGAAGGAAAAGAGTGCTATTTGGGGATGGCAAGAGAGAGATGAAAAACGTGTAAGTAATTGTAATTTCATTCATGAACTACCTTAGAAAACCCAATAGATAGTCCTCAACTTACAACAATTCATTTAGTGACCATTTGAAGTTACAACAGCACTGAGAAAAAGTGTCTTATGACCATTTTTCATACTTACAACCATTGCAGCTTCCCCACAGTCACTGGATCAAAATTTAGACGCTTAATAACTGATTCATATTTATGACGGTTGCAGTATCCTGGGGTCACATGATCCACCTTTTGCAAAATTCTGACAAGCAAAGTCAATGGGGAAGCCAGATTCACTTAACAACCAAGTTACCAAGTTTCCCCGTAACCTGCCCCATTCTATGAGAACATAGAGGCTGCAGTGAGCCCTATTGAAAGACTAAAGTTGTTCTCCTGTTTTGTAGAATCAGTTCACTATTGCAAAGTTTTCTAACCTTCTCCCAAGGTTTAAGTCATCAACACCACTACCACCACCACAATAGGGAATTGGACAGGAAACGAGATTGTAACTGAGACACTCAGAGAAACACAATGTAATAATTAAATAAATAAATAATTGATTACAATAGCATAATTTGACAGAATAGCATTATGTATTTTATAATGCAAAATATACAGAAAAGTATAGTGTATATAATGCCAAATGTAGAAGTTAGTACAGTGTTAAGAAGTAGCACCTAGCCACCTTGTTGAAATACAAGAACAGTGAGAAAATTCTTAGTTCATTGGACAACCTGTTGCAAAACACATGGTTTTGTCTTTTTAAAAAAGATACGAGTTTTTTTGTTAACAATATTAATGTACTCTCATTTTTCCTGACTGTCTTAAGATTTAGATGCAGGAATACCAAATCAAGAATACATTAATATTGCCTAAACTGGATTTCTAACTAAACATGTTTTAATATGACATTTGAATATTGTCATTATTTAAAAATGATCAGGCACTGATTTATTAATTCTGAGGGACTGAATTTTTTAGTATTAATTGTTGGCAGAGCTAACCAATTATCTTCATAAAATATGCTGCATGTGTCTTATGCATCCTTTATTTGGAAAGAAGTAGTACCTAATAATTTAAATGTAGTGTATTATTCTTTTTAAAAATGTTCCCAGGCATATCTCTTTTACAGCCGGTGTAATTAAAACTAATTCTTTAAGGGAAATATTTAATTAAAAAGCCCATTTTTATGATTAATGTTTAAATAATTTTATTATTTTTAATCACTATAGCTAAATTGTAAGATAATAGGTTAACATGGAAAACTATAAACGTAAAAAATTTCAACAGTTCTAGCGTAAATTTTGCTTGAGGCTTTTAACCATGCATATTATGAATTGTTGATTAAATTGTCATTGGCTCGACTTGGACTTACAAACTACATAACTACTTAGGATTATATGATTCAAACATTTTCCTGAGTTGTTTAACCTTATTTATGCAACATAATTTATTTATTTATTTATTTAAATTTTTATACCGCCCCCTCTCCCAAAGAGGGACTCGGGGCGGTGTACAGCCTACTAAAAAATGAACAATATGTACAATTAAAAACAAATTAAATAGAATTGATCCAGCCAAAATCCCATCAAATACAAAATATTACCAAAATTTAAAATTCAAGGATTATATTAAAAATTTAAAAATTTAAAACCTAATTAATTTAAAACCCCAAGAACCGTTTACTGGGCCAGGCCGGCCTGCTGGAAAAACAGGGTCTTTACTGCGCGCCGGAAGGTCTGGATGTCGGTAATGGCCCGTATCTCCGGGGGCAGATCATTCCACAGGGAGGGGGCCCCCACAGAGAAGGCCCGCACCCTTGGGGTCGCCAGCCGACAACGATCAGGCGGCGGAACCCCGAGGAGGGCAACCCTGTGGGAGCGCACAGGGCGGCGGGAGGCTGTTGATGGCAGCAGGCGGTCCCGTAAGTACCCAGGCCCCAAGCCATGGAGCGTTTTAAATACAATCAGTACCACCTTGAATCGGATCCGGAAGGCCACAGGAAGCCAGTGCAGCCTGTGGAGAAGTGGTGTTACATGGGAGCTCCGAGGGGCTCCCAAGATCACCCGCGCGGCCGCATTCTGAACCAACTGCAGTCTCCAGACACTCTTCAAGGGGAGCCCCATGTAGAGAGCGTTGCAGTAGTCCAAACAGGAGATGACGAGGGCGGAGGTGACTGTGCGAAGTGCATCCAGATCCAGAAAGGGCCGCAACTGGTAAATCAGACGAATCTGACAAAAGGCCCCCCTAGCGACGGCCGTGATATGATCTTCTAAAGACAGCCGTACATCCAGGAGGACACCTAGATTGCGAGCCCTTTCCACGGGAGTCAAAATTTCTCCCCCCACGGCCAGCGAAGGAACAAGCTGGCTGTATCTGGGCGCAGGAAACCACAGCCACTCGGTTTTGGTCGGGTTGAGGCGAAGCCTGTTAAGACCCATCCAACTCCGCACGGCCTCCAGGCACCGGGTCATCACTTCAACAGCTTCATTGGGGTGGCCCGGGGTAGAGATGTACAGCTGAATGTCATCAGTGTACTGATGGAACTCTACCCCGAAACCACGGATGATCTCACCCAGCGGCTTCACATAAATGTTGAACAGCAGGGGCGAGAGCACTGACCCCTCAGGCACCCCACACAGTAGGGGCCTTGGGGTCGACCTCTGCCCCCCCGTCAACACAAATTACGAGCGGTCAGAGAGGAAGGAGGAGAACCACCGTAAAACGGTGCTTCCCACTCCCAACCCCCCCCAACCGTCGCAACAAGATACTGTGGTCGACAGTATCAAAAGCCGCTGAGAGGTCTAACAGGACCAGGACAGAGGAACAACCCCTGTCCCAGGCCCTCCAGAGATCGTCCACCAACGCGACCAACGCTGTCTCCGTGCTGTGCCCGGGCCTGAAACCCGATTGGAGGGGGTCTAGGTATACCAGGTACTGAAGGAGCTGACATGCCACCACACTCTCAACAACCTTCGCAACAAAGCGAAGGTTGGAGACCGGACGATAATTTGACAATAATGCTGGATCCAGGGACGGTTTCTTGAGGAGGGGCCGCACCACCGCCTCTTTCAAAGCGGCGGGTAAAAGCCCCTCTCTCAAGGAAGCATTGATAATCCCTTGGATTATCAATGCTTCCTTGACCATTGATTATCATTGATAATCCCTTGGTGTCACCTCCCAAGTGGCCAAGACCAGCCAGGGGGGGCATGGGTCCAATAAACAAGTGGTGGCATTAAGCCCCCCCAGTATCCTGTCCACGTCCTCCAGAGTAACAGGATCGAACTCATCCCAAATGACCTCCCCGAAATCCACCCCCGTCCCCCCGCCCGGAGATGCCCAGTCAGAGTCCAACTCATCCCGGATCTGAGTGATTTTGTCCTGCAGAAACCTAGAAAAATCTTCAGCCATCCCTGCAAGGGATCCTCCTGTGCCCCCACCTCCAAAAGGGAGCGGGTCACCCTGAACAGGGCGGCCGGGCGGTTTTCCGCGGACGCAATAAGGGTGGAGAGGTAAGACCTCCTCGCTATCCTTATCGCCACTAAATACGTCTTAATATAAGATCGTAATAATGGTTTGGTTCACATAGTAAATACATTAAAAACAGACAATAGTGTATTCATATTTAAATCATGTTTTCACTGATTAGGTGGCTCTAAAATAGCAATCATTTGTATCTCTATAAAACAATGGTTTAACTTTAGAAGTTTACCATAAGAATATGGTATTGCTTTTGATTTTTCTATTGATTATGCTTTTTGTCTGCCTTGTTCTCCGCTGCCTTTATTATGAGTTGATGAAGATATTGGCCCTAATCTTACAATATTTTCAAAGACTTAGATCTACTTTCAGATTAACAGATAATCAGAGTTGGAAGGGACCTTGTAGGTCATTTAGTCCAACCCTCCGCCCAAGCGGGAGACCCTATACCATTTCTGACAAATGGCAGTCCAGTCTCTTCTTGAAAGTCTCAAGTGATGACGCTCCCACAACTTCCGAGCTGTTCCATTGGCTGATTGTTCTCACTGTCAGAAAGTTTCTCCTTATTTCCAGGTTAAATCTCTCCTTGTTCAGTTTCCATCCATTATTCCTTGTCTGGCCTACAGGCGCTTTAGAAAATAGCTTGACCCCTTCCTTTCTGTGGCAGCCCCTCAAATATTGGAAGGCTGCTATCATGTCTCCCCTCGTCCTTCTCTTTCTTGTCATAAATAAGAATTGTTATTGCTTTTTCTTGTTCCTCCAAAGTTTGTTCGAATGTGATGATACAGAGAATGTTATGGGAATAAACTGTGCAAAGGGACTGTAGATAAGGGTGACGTTGGTAGAAATTCATCCCTTTATGTGATATTGGAAGAAATTTAAGTTAGTCAATAGAGATAAATAGCATTATTCATAATAAAAAAATGTAAACATGAGATGCTTATGATTTAGACTTAAGAAGCAAAGTGAATTCAGCTAAACACCTTCATTCAGAATCTTTATAGGAAGTCTTTTTAAAAAGAGTGTATCTTACATCTTGTGTAATACCTATATATGCAACTCTTAACAGTAATTTATTTTTAATGAGATAAATGCTGCTGTGTGTATATCTGTATATGTGTATTCATTCAGCTAATGAACATAGGTGTTCTGAGTATGCATTATGTATTACAGGAGCCAGCCAAGGTTTCAGAATTAAATCCTAATGCAAAAGTGTGGGGGAATCACATGGTACACGTGGAAGCAAATAGTACTGAAGGGGGTGTGAGCAAACCCTGGGAAGAAGTAACAGATCATCCACCAGATTCCTGTAAAGAAGGTACAAGAAATCTGTTTTGAAATACCACATTATTAATAATAACTAAAACTTAACTATTTGCATTTGCACAATGTTTTCCTTGTACAAACAGTTTTCCTTCAATTAACAAGATTCCTCATATTCCTCCTAGTCCACATTTTCTTCTGTTTTTGTTATAATCTTAACGAAACCAGTATTTACTAAACAATATGCTCCTCGTAGCTAATCTCTTCCTTTCTCCCTCCTACCCTGCATCCTAACCCAGAGGATATGCGCTGTTCTAGTTGTTCAGTTTAAAAAATAATTACTTAAAAATTAATTAATCCACCCTTAAAACACATTAGAGATACCAAATAATGGCTTAGCTTGAGGAAATAAGAAGGTTTTTTTTTCCAACAGGAGTCATGTGTACACAAGTAAGAAATCATTGCATATTTCTTGCAGGTTTCATTGAAAGAAACTTAACCGCAAATAACAGCAAACCCTTCCAGGAGTTAGTCAGAGTATGAAACCTTTGGTGTCTAAGTCACAACAAATGAAGTATATTTTTGTGACTCTTATAGTTTTCTCCGCAGCATTGGAGGCCAATGGTGATGGTGACAGAAAACACCAGAATGAATCGTTAAAAGGACATCAAGAACCATCACTATCTGTTCCATTATCAAATCAAACAGATATGAACCCTTTGGCTCTAGATCATGCAGAGTACAAAACAGTACATGAAAACACTGAGTCAGGTATGGAAAAGGTCCTTGCTCATTCTTAAAGCTGTAAGAGTTTCTATAAGAGTTTATAGAATGATCTTCAGGAAATTTTCACATTTTAGTTACTGAAGAAACATACCCGAGCAGGACTGAATTGTAAGCATCGTTATAGATGTGCCTATATGAACAATACCTGTGACTAGTAAATCCATAACAATAGGAAGTGCAGAGTAATAACTTTATCAGCACACGTGTGTATTGCAACTCATCTAATTAGAATTGCTGCTTGCCTTGTTAGGTTTGTCCTGCTTACACACATACTAAAATAATATGCTTCCTGTCATCTTCCATTTTAATATTAAGCTGAGTGCACAACTAGAATATTTTTAAAAATGTAACATTCCACGCACTCTTTCAGCTTAACACAGAGCCACACAGAGTCAAGAAAGGTTTTGCCTTATAGACAATGTTGGGAGTTTGGATTTCTGATAATAAATATGAATGGAGATTATGGATCTACATATTGTGTTATACTATTAATTTCAGTTCTACAGTGAATTAATACCTCCAACAGGCTTGTGCACTTCAAAAATCCAGTTGAATTGGGTGGTCTTGTCATGGCCCAAAGACCAAGAAAGACTCAGAGTGTCTTCTAAGCAGTTTCCTTTATTGTTTTTCATCCACAGAGATCTTGCCAAACTAAAGGAAACTCCTTGCATACTTATAAGATATACTTTGAAGATTTTTAGGGAGGAACTGTCGTCACCTTTTTCCTCCCAACCAAACTATCTAAAATTTGTTGTCCCTTATTCCTCTGGAAAGCATTCTCTGTCTCCTGGTAAACCAAATTACATTCACCAACTATATAGCCATCCAAGAGTCAATTTGGAAATCGAAATAGGTGGCATATAAATTTAATAAATACTATGCAAAGTTTCTTTAAATTTTAAATTTTGCATTTGATGGTCATAGAAAAAACATATTATGTAAGACATTGGTATATTCTCATTCCTCCACCAACATCTGCATATTTTTTGGCCTCTTTTTAGACACAGTGAAGATGAGGAAGAAAATAAACACAATCTTATTGTAACCATTGAGCAAATGTAGCTCATGCTGTCATCTTAATTCTTACTTTTGGAAAATAGTTTTTGTATGCTGAAACCATTGCCTGAAGGAAAGGAGGTCCTGATTTGGGGGGGGGGGGGGGGGTTTGTTAAAAGTCATACCACCTTAGAATTCATTTGGGGAAGGAAACATTTGAGGTCAAAGCCTTAAGTCCATATCTGCTATTTCCCAAGGGAAGGCAGACAATCTGGTGTGATGCTTGTAAACTGGGGATCAACAAATAAAGAAACCTATTTGACCCATTCCCAGAGCTATTCAGCTTGCTTGAACCTGGCATTTCTCGATGCTTATATAAATTTATTCTAAACTTATTTTGGAAGAGTGGTGTTCATACCAATATGCGTAATTTTCATTTGATGGGATTACTTTTGAACTTTCTGATTTGTTCACAAACCATGGAATGTGATTAATTGGAAGTGCGCCTAACTTTGACATTCCCTTGGTTCAGTTCTTCCTTATCACTGAGGCCAATTGAATTGGCAGAATTATTTCTTTTGCTTGGTTTTAACTGTATTCTTGTGACCATACGTGTATTTATTTTCTGCATGGAACAGCTGGGAAAAGTGAATAAATAAACATGCCCAATGACTTTGCATAAACTGGAGATCTGTATAAAAGGAATGTAAATAAATGATCTTAACAGTGAGTAATAGCAACAAAATGCTTGTAGTTTGAGTTCTCATACCACAAGCATTTGCTCTACTGAAGGTTTTGGCATTCTATAAGCTGCAGCTATTCAAAGTAAGTATTAATCATGTTTTGTAAGTCATGTCAGTTGCAAAACAGACTACCCACGTGATCAATTTGATTATAGAACCTTTTTTTTTTGCAGCCATCAAAACTTTGGAACTGGGTCATAAATACATCTCAGGAGGTCCACCATAACGTCAAACTGTCACTCAGTGATCAGTCATAAGCTAAGGACTACCTGTAGTGTCAAATAATATGCACAATACTAGCTATGTTGCTTTAAAATTGTAATGTTTTCCTTAACCACTAGAAATAGTTAAATAGTTAAAACAAATACTTTTTTCAATCATGTAAAATTTGTGCAAATTTCAGGTGCTGTTGCTACGATAATGTTATATATGCTGTGTACTAAAAGATCCAAAACAGTGATAGCTGAGTATTGGAGGCCCTTGATTGTTTTCAGATACATAACACCAGTCTTAATCCAAAAAGTTACTTATTTTTAATGTGGGAACCATTTCTTATAACTTGCTAATTTGGAAAGAAATAGTGAATAGATTGTGTAGTAAGTCTTAAATATATTTTTGTTCATTGATTGTTCAGTTTAGGTAATTCCTCTTTTATCAAATATTTCTAAAATTATGGGGTGGTTTCACCCTTCTAAATGTAGTTTAACATCATTGACATACTTATTTATTTCATCTGTTTAGAATCAGATAGTTTATCTCAAAAACCTGAACCAGTTTAGATCTGGTTAATGCTTAGATAGGAATTTCCTGGCGAATCTGAGTAGGAAGTTTAAAAAGAAGAAAAAAAGAAACATATGGTAAACAATTTCTATACTGATTATAAAAAAAAACCTTGTATGGATTTAATGTGAATACCACATGCCATAGTGGTAGACTATCTCGGATAGTATTTTTCAACTATAGCAATTTAAGATGGGTAAACGTCATCTCCCAGAATTCCAATCATTGTGTACTGACTAGAGAATTCTGGGAGTTGAAATCCATCCAAGATAAAATTGCCAAGATTGAAAAATCCTGATCTAGTCATATCACTTGCTACTTTTATAAAGAATTATGTACCATTTTTCCCTTCATTTCTTGTTTTCAATTCTAGGAAGTAAAGAAGATCTTCGGTCAGAAGATCAAGAAAATTTACGAGAAGCGCTTAAAAAAACACTGGAGTTCTGCTTATCAAGGTAAGCATATAATGGATATAATATAGTCAAGTCTCATGCTATTGCTAATAAGAGGACAGATTAAATGTTAATTAGGATGGCATAGCTAATATAATTAATTATGAATGCCATAACAATATGTTAGTCTCTGGACTGCATAGAAATTCATGATCAGACAGGGATGTATTTATATGTTAATTTTATAGCTTGAAATTCAGAAAGGTTGGGAAGGAATGAAAATATAATCGTGAAGATTTTATTTTCCTTAATTGTCCATTTTCTTACCTTGATTTCTGCAACTAAAACACAAAAGATAAAAGCCAATTTTACAAATTGCTGGCCATTTGCTAGATGTTCCAGGGCTCTCTATTATAGGAAGGTTTGTTATAGCTATGCTGGCTGGAGAATTCTGGGAGTTGAAGTCCACAAGTCTTAAAGTTGCCAAGTTTGGGGATACCTGCTTTAGAGGAATTAATTATTGAGAATAGATGCAAGTCAATTGTATGCTGTCCTCTGCACTAAAAAGAAATGTTTCGATACTGGTACCTTGTTTTGCTTATCATTAAATGTAAGGTGCCAGATACTTAGAAATCTTGTATAGAGTGAATTATATAGTAGTAATTTTCAAGACTCCCCGCATAATCTGATTATTGTTTAGTCTTTAATATAAAGCTGTAGCTTTAATGAAGCCACATGCTGCCTTCATGACTGGCTAGAAGTTTGGTATATCTTGTTTTTTTCTATCTACCTGAATACTGTTTTTTAAAGGCATCTGAAAATAGGCTACTTTTGGCTTTCTGTATCAAATGGTTCAAGAAAAGCAGGACATGACAATCTAAGAGGCAAGAACATCAAGTTTGGCTATAATTCTGTAATTTTGCAAGAAACGAGGCATTTTAAAGTTAAAAGGCATGATTGTATCTTAATATTTAGGAACAATATTAAAGGCCAATGCAACCATTGCAGCACTCTGGTAGAATTGTATGGAGAGTTAAATTTTATACTATTTTTTTTTCTTCTACAGAGAGAATCTTGGCAGTGACATGTACCTTATATCTCAGATGGACAGTGATCAGTATGTGCCAATAATGACAGTAGCTAATCTTGATCATGTCAAAAAACTGAGCACCAATATGGATTTGATTGTTGAAGTGCTGCGATGTAAGTAACGGCAAATCATGTATTATTTTTGCACCATTCTTTAGAATAAAAGAGCTTAGTTGAGATGGGCAAAGTTGAAACTCATTTTTAGTCCCTTAAGAAGCAATGTATCTTAAAATGAGAACACTTTTTTTTTGTAGTAAGAGAGCTTTATACAATACTAAGTTCTTTTATCTGAATCAGAATTACGTCTCTTTTTATACAGGCAATCCTTGACTTAGAGCCAAAATCAGGACTGGAAGATTTATTATTAAACAATGCAGGCATTAAAGGGGATATCATGTGGCCACACCTGAGTTTATGATCCAGTCATTAAACAAATCACCATAGGCATTAAGTGAAACATAACATGATTGCAATTTGAGACCTTCCTTTCCATCTTCCTATTAACCTTGCTTTTCGGAAGCTGGCTAGAAAGAATTAGTGATTATGTGACGCCAGGATTCTGCAGTCATCACAAAGCCAAGCTCGTGACATAAGTGTGAGGATCAATCATAAGTCATTTATTTCAGTGCCATAACTTCAAACAGTCACTAAATGAATGATCATAAGTAAAGAACTACCTGTATTTATTCACTAGCTCTGAGTCAGGCTTCAGGAATGTACATGTGCCTGCTGGCTTCTTCTAGTGAACTATGAGTTTGCAAACAGCTATCCTGAATAATGGCAGTTTTCCTGAACATGGTGTGCATTGAGTGCCTTACTTTAAGGTTATTTGCACTCTCAAGAATATCTGTGTTGGAGTTAGAAAGCCTTTAAGGACTCAGAAAGAGGATAAAATGACTTCCTTTCTAAAATGACTCTCCCAGCACCTCTTAACATCAAACACATATTTTTCTGAGAATGCATGGAAAGACAGCATATCTTCTTTAGAAAGTTTCCTCAGCCTCATCCCAAGTCCCTTTTCCATATTGGATTAGAACAGCTGTGTGTTGCTGTTTAAAGTTTAGACATGGAAGGTAATTTCTACCTTAAGCATTGGGTGTATTTGATAGTATAATATCAGGTGAACCGTAGCATGAAAAGTTAAATATATCTATCTTCCTTCTCCAGAAGCCCTCTAGCCTACCTTGTTGTTAGATGATGGCAGAAGTAACTACAGTCTTCCAGAGAGATGTCTTTCTCCCATATTCCCTCACTTAACCCAAGTGTGTCACAGAGCCTCCCAACCTATAGTCAACAAGTAAAACTTTCAGTGGCAAAAAAAATAAAAATATGTTGCTCAATTCACAACATCATCTTAAGGAATCTCCTATAAAATGTTTCAAAGGAGAATTTCAGTTTGAGGCAGATATCAGGAGATAAGACATTTATGAACAATATAAGAGGCACTATTGGACAGAGATCTCAACATTCATTAAACATAGAATAGCTGAGTTTCCATAGTATGAAATATATACCAGAGCCTATAAAGTTCTGCTTTGTCCACAGGAAATAAAGAATAACCTTAGCTCACCACTAAATAGACATTTATCTTTGTTGTCCAAGTAACACACCTTTTGAATTGTGTGGGGTTTTTAGCTGTGTTTGCCTTTTGGTTTTCTGGAAAGTCCAAATTTAATTTGGAGCTAAAGAAGGTTTCTCCATCTATCCTGATTCTGATGTGCTTTCTTGCATTTATTAGTGATCACTTTGTGCTTTATAGGAGAACAAAGAACCATTATACTCCTCAGTCATGTTTCAGTTAGATTGAATACAGATTTAGGCTTTGAATTTGTCTAGAAAGGGTTATAACAGGAGGAAATTATAAATTTTAATTTATTCCCCTGTTAAATGTTTATTTTTAATAACAATTAAGCAAATGCAATTATATGTTAATAATGAGTGGTCCTCAACCTGTGGTCTGCAAACCCCTGGGGGAGGGGAGTTGGTATCATCAGATGGGATCTATGAAGGCTTGAAGAAATGTTATGATTTAAATCGGGGGTCTCCAACCTTGACAACTTTAAGTCTCGGTGGACTTTAACTCCCAGAATTCCCTTTGCTGACTGGGGAATTCTGGGAGTTAAAGTCCATTAAGGCTTAAAGTTGCCAAGGTTGGAGACCCCTGATTTAAATCTTGATTTAAGTCTTGGGGGTCCGTGGCCATAAAAGGTATTTAAAGGAGATCCATGATGAAGAAAACGTTGAGAATCGCTGTGATAGATATTAAAAGTAGTAAATGCAAAATAGAATTCTACCTGTTGACTCCAAAGCAATAAAATTGGGGTTTTTTTTTCAGCATTGCCTTTAGTCCAGGTAGATGAAAAAGGTGAAAAAGTCAGACCAAACCAAAATCGCTGTATTGTAATTTTGCGTGAAGTATCTGAATCCACTCCAATTGAAGTAAGTATATTATTTCATCAACTGAGTTTTAGAGTCTTATTTTTTAAATTTATAAAGATAGTAAAACACTAATAAAAGAGAAGATACCTGGAGCATTAGCTTTACTATTTCATGACCTGTCTTGAAATTAAGCAGAACTTTATCAGTTACTGGATACTCCTTATAGTAATGTGGCTTCAGTTAGGGCTGAATCAGTCTTTGGCTATAGTTCTCAATGAACCCCTCTTTTCTGCAGCCCTGACAAGCTATCATTCCATTCCATCCATCTCATTTATTTATTTATTGTAGGAGGTTCAAGCACTCTTCAAAGGCGAGAATCTGCCTAAATTCATCAACTGTGAGTTTGCCTATAATGACAACTGGTTTATTACATTTGAGTCTGAAGCGGATGCACAACAGGTAAGCTATCTTTTTTGTGTATGGGTACGTGTGCACTTCTGCATGCATTATGTTGAATTGCCTATGTCAGAGACTGTATCATCTTTTAATAACCCCATAATCCCTTGCGGGGTGGAGTCTGGGCAACTGAATGGAGCTGAGTGTTTACTGGCCAGATGCCCTTGCTGTTGCCAACGCAGAGTTATATTCTCAACGTGCCCAGAGGGGAAATGCCTGCCTCTACCTGGGATCGAATTCACAGTCTTCTGAATGTGAGGCAAGAGCCCCACCTCTAGGCCACTGCTCCACATGTCAGAGATTGCATGATTTAGTACTATGATGAGAATACAATCAAAGAAGACCTCAGTTACTAAGTAACAATAAGAGATCATTGTCTCATGTTTAGAACAAAACACTGACTGTTATGCAAATAAGAATTCCATAATTAAATATACTAATTATTTCCCACAGTTAATTTGGCAGTTGGCAAATAATTAAAGGTAATCAGAGCAAATAGTTAAAGTAGCCACAGGCAGTGTTGTCATATTATTTCAAGTTCTCCAGTTGGGAAGGTATTTGTAATGTTAATAGGTATCTTAAGTCCATTTGATGCATAGCGTATAGTTTATTTTTTTCCCAATCTTATTAGCATGGTCTTGGTAGATTTTGGAAGTCTCGTGAAAAGAAGCCTGAAGTTAACAGTTCCTCAACTACTGCAAGATGTTAATAGCATCACTTGGGTTCAAGTCCCAGTAAAATGAGTTATATAACTTATTCCTGTTGGTTTTAATAAATTTAAAATGCATATTCTGTGATTATCAAATTTGCCTGGATTTCTCTCAAAACAGTCTTCAACCCCATAACTGCAAAAATTTCCAGTGCTTTCTCTAACTGATTCTTTTCCACAATATGAGGTTATTGCCAGATCAAAATAAACATAAAAATTTGATGTGTTCCCAAACATGGAGCCTATAATATGTTATTTGTTAATTTGAATTACATATGTAAATTCTACATTAGGTAGAAAGGTATTCATGCTTTTGTTCAAATTAATTCAATTACACCATTTCAAATAAGTGTATCTTTCTTTTAAAGGCTTACAAATACCTTAGAGAAGATGTGAAAACTTTCCAAGGAAAACCAATTAAGGTAAATGTATGATTTTGGAATTTGAATTTATAATTGGGATAATTCCAAACAACATCTTCTAAGAATATAATCTTTTATCATTTACAGGCAAGAATAAAAGCAAAAGCAATAGCTATAAATTCATTTTTGCCAAAGAATGGATATAGACCTGTGGACATGAATATCTACACACAACAGCGTTATACAACATCATTTGCATACTTACCTCCAATATACGGGCCCCAACAGCAATTTCCACTATATAGTTTAATTGCACCACAAGCCTGGTCTACAACACACAGTTATATTGATCCATCGTTGGTAAGCAAATTGGGGAACCATTTTTGTTTGTTTGTTTGTTCATGCTGCTGCAGAGAAATTGAGGAAACTGTCCAGGGAGAGAAAACTTACACAATTGTATTTTACAACCATTCTGTGTATTATTCCTCTGTACGTAAAGCTCTCCATGTATCTATATCTAGAGGAGGGGATTATGCTCAACTTTTCTGCAGTGGTATTCAGTAAGACACAGGGAACTTTTAATGGGGAAAATAAAAATCCTTTGAAACCTGACGGTACAGTCTTGAAGCTTTTAGTTTAGTAAGTTTGCATGTTTGCAAAGTGTAATTTTGAAACCTTTGCTTCCCTTTTTGAGTTGGACATCAAGGCATTTCCTTGAAGTAGCTTATTTTAGAGTTAAATCTACATTACTTGATCTAATATTATGATTCAAACTCAGAACAGTCTGTTTAATAAAATCTGGGATGGAAAAAATCAAACAGGTTAAAATTCCAAACAACTTGCCGTGATATAATATGCTTTTTATATTTTAAAACTTTCAGCATGTCGGATTGATAATGTTGCCTTGTCCTTGATGTGTATTGATTTTTATAAATTCATTATACTAAGCTTACTAAATAAAATCTCGTAGGATGTAAAATTGCATATGAAGATATTTTGTCATATCTCTCCCTTGTATGCTTATTTTCTTCATGTACATTTTTGTCCAAAAGAACCAAGATTTTAGAAATATAAATGTACAGGTAGTCTTCAACTTACAACAATTCATTTAGTGACCATGCAAAGTTACAACAGCACTAGAAAAAGTGACTTATAACCATTTTCCACAGTTATGACCTTTGCAGCATCCCATGGTCATGTGATCAAAATTCAGATGCTTGGCAGTTGGTTCATATTTATGACCATTGCTGTGTCCCAAGGTCATATGATCAGCTTTTGTAACCTTCTGACAAGCAAAGTCGATAGGGAAATCAGATTCACTTAACAACTAGCTTTGTTGTAGCATAAGTGATTCACTTAATAACTGTGGCAAGAAAGATCATAAAATGGGGCAAAATTCACTTAACAAATGTTTTATTTATCAACAGAAATTTTGGGCCCTATTGTCATAAGTTGAAGAGTACCTGTATTTATATTGTGTTGTGTTATGAGTGTATTTTATTCTAAAACCAAAGTTTGGTATGTAATGAGAATATTGTATTAATGAGAATATTAATAAGCCCAAGTGGGATGCTTATGCAGAAAGGTAAAGTGAACTAATGTGCTATTGTGCCATTGTACTATTTTCAGAACTTTATGGATATATTGAAAGTTTCAAATCTATATCTGAAATTTTCTGTTCTATAGGTCGCCCCATTTCCAAATACAGGATTTATCAATGGATTTACAGCTCCTACTTTCAAGCCAACTGTTACTCCACTTGCTACTCTTAGGCAGTATACACCAAGAACCAGGTAAGTTCTGTTAATACACTTTTGTTTACCTGGACAATATTCCTGTGCAAATAAACTCATAAATCTCTCAGGGGTTTCGATTACAAAATGTCATAATTTCTCTCTCTTCCTTGATCTCTTAAAAAAGCATGCACAACAAGAAAGGCAGGTAAAATGGAATAGGGAAATATTTGTATAGAAGACAATGAACCAAAGAAAATTGCGAATTAGCTGCAAATGTTTTATAGCAAATTATGAATTCCATTTCTAAATGATCATTGAGTCATAACTCTTGTCTTTGTGCAGAGAAGTATGTTAAACTTTGGACTGTAGCCATCCATCTACCCTATTCTAAAGATGCCTGTAGGATTTGTGTTTGGCCCAGAGGCATTCTTGGAAATATGGACTAAGATTGAGAATAGTGCCAAATACTGTGATCAGTTGACCTTAGACTCTAGTAAAAGCTGTGCATGTTGATGCAATTCTAAACATCTTCTGAAGATGTCATATGACAGCTCTGAAAGGTTTTTATTTTTCCTGTCCAGAAATCCCAGCAAATCATATCTACGGCATACAATTCCTACTGTAGACAGAGGGACTGGCTTGCTAGAGAGCCCTACAATATTCAATTTTTCTGCTGACCGATTAATCAACGGTGTCAGGAACCCACAAACCAGGCAGCAAGGACAAAACAGGACACGGATGCAAAGTACTACAAGCTACATAAAGCGAGATGTAGGGAGCGGGCGAGTAGAATCCACGGCTTTAGATTCATCCCCCAGCTTAGGCAGAGGAAGGTAGGTATTGAAATTTAGGGTAAAGTACTAGCCCCTGAGGTTTAGGAATGTTGTATGTTTCCATGTTAGAGATTTCAAAAAGAATAATTCTATGGAAATGAGACAAGAAAAAACTTCTCAATTGAAAAGAGAAAGATCTAAACAGAAGCAGAACTATTTGAAGTGAATGATTTGATAGTATAATCGGTGGCAAAACACTAAGGAGATTCTCAGGTTACATTAAGCCGTGATGATTCAGTATGTGAGCCAACCTTTGTTTATAGAGAATAGTTTCATTGTCCAGCTAAGAAGTTTATCATCTATCTATCTATCCATCTATCTGTATCTATAATCTGAGTAGAAACATAACAGCATATGGAAAGTACTGGTTCAGATGTCACATTTATGTGATAACCTGAGGACAGGACAAGAAGCAATGGGTGGAAATTAATCAAGGAGAGAAGCAACTTAGAACTAAGATAAATTTCTTGACAGTTAGAACAATTAATCAGTGGAACAACTTGCCTCCAGAAGTTGTGAATGCTCTTAACACTGGTAGTTTTAAAAAAGATGTTGGATAAACATTTGTCTGAAGTGATGTAAGGTTTTCTGCCTAGGCAGGGGGTTGGACTAGAAAACCTCCAAGATCCTTTCCAACTCTGTTATTCTGTTCTATATTATGTGCAATAATATTTTGTGCATAATTACAACTGCTTACCAAAAATCTAATTGCTACTATATTGAATTGTTTATTAAAGTGGATCTAATTAATGCAGCTTAGAAAATAAATGGCAAAGGAACTACTTCCAGAAACTTGGGGGGAAAGTTTTTTTTTTAAGAAAAAGAAGTTATTTAATGAGCATCATACTTTGGATTTTTTTAATATTTAAAGTAAAACAATGTACATCTAGACTTACAAAGCTCTTGCATAAGTGATCTTCACTGAAAGTTATAACATTTCTGGATTCAGGATATTGGACATTTCTGATATTCCAGAAACGCTAGCTGGTGTGGTACAAATGAATGGAAAGCATAGGTTTGAAAATTGGTAGCAAGGCCATTCAGACATGTATAACTCTTCCTCTTGCAAATTCAGGATAGCATACAAAGTTCTCCATTTTCTACATCCTTTCAAAAATTTTTACATAACCCTGGGAGGCTGAATAATAGTGATTTGCCCAAGTTCACAGTTCACATACCTGAGAAAAAGAATCTTGAGCCTGCTTCTTTGACCTAATTGAAAGTTCTGATAACTACACCCCAAGGGTTTTCTCAGTGTAATCACATTTAAATGATACCTTAAGAATGAATAAATTCTAATGATGATGATGTCTGTCCTTCCAGAAAAAACTCTTACTGCTATCGAAAAAAGAGAGATGACAAGTTCGTGGTGAGTATGCAGTATCTAGATATTCACTTGAGACTAGAAGATTCTTGACTAGAAGATTCTTGACTAAAGAGTAGCGCAGCCTCAGTGAGGAATGATTGGACATAATGTTAAATGGTGATTTAAACTGTAAAAATATCTATTCTAATTATCTATAGTAAATTACTTCCAAATCGTCATGAGGTAAATGGCAAAGTTGATGGTGACTCATATTTGTGTTAGATTTTTCAAGTTGTTGAAGCAATTTTACAAAGCATCTCCCTTCTAGTTCCAGTTCTGTTTGAATTCCTTTTCTAACTTCCTTTTCTAATCTGTTCTACCAAACATAGGAAAAAATTCTCCCATAACAAAATAACTTATTCTTGTTTTAGTCACAATGATTTCCTACAAACTCCTTGATGTTTTAGCTGATGGTGTTCTTTTCTCCTTATTTATAATTTCCATCTTTTTTTCCTTATGCTTCTACATGGATTTTGTCTTAAAATTTGAATCTCCCTTTCCATTTCCTCCACAAAACAGAGATACGTTCACATTACTTGTTTCATATTTTGGTCATATTAGTAAGAAGAAATACTTAATTTTCCCATTTAAAATATTACAATGGATATAGTTTCCAGCTTCCTGTAGAGAGCCAACTAGAATCGTAATTAAAGGAAGCTGTGTGCTGTGGTAGCTGTTTTTTTTAATGACTTTAATTGAAACTTTAAAAAAAAAAGACATAGGATAATATAAAGTAAGAAATGAAAGAAATCAATGAGAAAGAAAGTGAAGAAAAATAGATATAGAAAAGAAATGGCTTCTGATATTCTTGCTGATATAAGTACAATTACATTTTAATCTCTCTCTAAAGTTATGTATCCTAATAAAGCCATAAATCTCAAGTTCATTTTTTTTCATTTTTACACAAAAAGTCCCTAAGAGCTTTCCCTATCTACCAATAAATGTAAATAGAATCTTTTTTTTTTGTAATCAAAGAAATTAACTTATCTATGTCTGCAAGATGTGTCAATTTCACCAAACATTCCTTCATAGTGGATAGAGTTGAATCTCACCTTCTGTCTGGGTGATTGTTTTTCATGCATAAAATTGTCAAGTTGTGCCCAGAAAATCTGCACCAACTCCTTAAAGTGAGAGCTGATTTTTTTGTTTTTATTCACTTGGGTTTCTTGAAATAAAGATGATGGTAAAAGGACTTTCTTTGTTGCATTACCTTTCGTTTGGGACAGCCTCTCTTGGTGAATCACTCACCTCACACCATTCCTGCCTTCAAGACAATCTTTAAAATATAGCTGTTCTTTAAGGATTTAGTTATGTTATTTGGTAGGCATGTCTAGAAGACTGTTTTCTCCATGGTTTCCTCAGAGTGGTGGTGGGTCTTTTATAGCATGTTAATTCCTCTACTGTTGATTTTTGCTAAGAACCATTTTTTAAGTTAGTCTAACTTAATGGATAGAAATGGATGGATGGCAGTATTAATCCACTACTCGTGGACAATGCTTAAATGCATTGTGTTTCATTCTAACTTCTGAATGATAAATTTAAAACTATATCACCTACTTAGACATAGCCTGTTGGCAGGAAAGAAAAGTATTTAATAAATAGAAAGTCAACTGATGTCAACTACTTTATGACTGCTTAAGTGTGAGGTATGCATATTTTGATTGTTTCCTACAAGTTTGTGCTCTTTTTCTTGAAGGTTGCTGTAGCCTTGCTTTCTTATTCTACACTTCTCTTGCAGAGAGGACAAATGCAGTCTCCACCGCCTATAAAACCGCCATCTCCAAGTTTTGAGTTGGGGTTGTCCAGTTTTCCTCCCTTGCCTGGAGCTGCTGGCAATCTAAAGACTGAAGACATGTTTGAAAACCGGTTGTCAAATGTGAATGTGTCATCAAAAGAAAAAGTAAAAATCCACAAATGTTGGGCAAGGGTGCATTTAGGGACACACACTTCTTCACTCTGAGGATCATAATTCTTTAATGGTCCTTTGTGATGGTTTTGTGAAAAGAGGTTTAGAAACACCCATCTTACAAAGTATTGCTTTCTGCAGCAGGCTATTTTCTGTAGTGCTGTTGTACTTAATAGTAGCTTTACCAATATCATTTGGCTAGAAGTCTGCTTGGCATGGATCTTTATTTATTATTATTTCGATTTATATACCGCCCCCTCTCCCAAAAAGGGACTCGGGGCGGTGAACAGCCACAATAAAAACATACAATCAGAAAAGTTAAAAAAGAGTTTAAAAATTAATTAAATAGATGGCTAAGACCAATAAAACCCATAAAAAATTAAAATCAAATTAAAAACCCTACTCATAACGTTATGCCAGACCGGCCTGTTGGAAAAGGTGGGTCTTAAGTGCTCGTCGGAAGGCCCGTAGGTCAGTAATGGTTTGCATCTCCGCCGGTAGCTCATTTCAAAGGGAGGGTGCTCCCACAGAGAAGGCCCGCACCCTCGGGGCCGCCAACCAACATCGGCCAGCTGCGGCACTCCAAGGAGGCCAACCCTGTGGGAGCGCATCGGCTGGCGGGAGGCCGATGGTGGCAGCAGGCGGTCCCGCAAGTACCCGGGTCCCAAGCCATGGAGCGCTTTTATAGCCTACTCCTTTATATCCTACTCAGATTTTTCTCAAAATGGTATATAATAATTTTAGCCTGGAAAAGGGTCACACTTCAAACACGAGGTGGAAATGCTTACTGTTACATGTGTTGTTAAGCCCCTCAGATACCAACTATTAGCACCAAATATTAACTCTACTGTTTATTTCTTGTGGCGGACAATTTCTGAAATAGTCTGTATTTGGACAAAATGAAAAGCAATGTATCATATTCATCACTGACTGATGCAGATTGAAATTATTTTAAAAAGCTATTTACAGCTATTGTACCATGTTTAATTTCTGAAGTAAACATAGTAAACATAGCTTAATCTTTCTTTTAAGATTTTAGTAATTCACCACAGGGGTTGGGCAGGGCTTCTACAGGACGTCCTTGACTTACAAACACAATTGAACTCCAAATTTCTGTTGCTAAGTAAGATTAAGGGAGTTTTGCACAATGTTACCACTTTTTTTTGCCAAACTTGTTAAGCAAATCACTGCAGTTGTTAAGCGAGTCATTCATTCATTAAATAAATCTGGCTTCTCCCATTGATTTTACTTGTTGGAAATCGGTGAAGAAGGTTTACAAATGGCGATTGCATGATGTTAAAATGCTGCAACTGTCATAAATATATGCGAGTTGCCAAGCATCCAAATTTTGATCATGAGAAACTGCAGTGGCCATAAATATAAAAAATGGTCATAAATCATTTTTTTCAGTGACTATAACTTCAAACAATCACTAAATGAATCATTTTAAGTCAAGGATGACCTGTACTACCTTTGTTCTGCCTCTGATGATAATGGTTTGGTTATAAATATATTCTGCATTTGAATGGAAATGTAGTTTAAATGACTTGAATTTTGTTTTTCTCAGGGCATCAGTGTAAGTACAAACATAGTACCAGTTGGAATTCCTCATGAACTTTATTTGCCGGTTTCTTCTGCTCTGCCAAGGACATCCGAAACATCTCCTTCCCCATCCCAGGCTCCTGGGTAAGGACCTCATAATACAAAGCTTTGAACACATTGTTTTGAATCAACATTGTCCATCATCAAAAGGTTGGATATTATTCTGTCAATAGATTTTGAACTATTTCATAAATAACACTGCTTAACAGCAGCAGCATAGAATTTTCATCTGAATCGTGCAAAAGCACATACTGACTTTGGGTTGATCGTCAGTGTTGAAAAAATTATCCATTGGTCTGCAACATAAACAAGTTTCTTACAAGAAAAATAGACAATGGGATTTGCTACTATGGACATCACTATGCAGAAGGTAGAATTGAGGCATTTTCATTATACTCAGCTGTTCTTTCTATTTTACAGTGATCCCAAAGCTATGGACAAACAGAAAGAAACTCAAAGTACTCAAAGAAATTGTTACATTGTTACTACTGCTTCTAAATCAGTACAGGTCAATGGGGACCTTCTAGCAGTAAGTGCATTTTGGTTTTTTATAAGAAGTTGATGAGAACTTTTTGGCTTTTATATTTTTATTTATACTAGAGGAGAGATTTGTCACAAAAACACATCGTGCTAAGCAATAATGTGATACGTTTTGTTTTGACTTAGTATATTATGCAAATCCAATTCCTCTGGTGCTTTTTAAAGAAACCATCATGTTTTCAAAGTTCTCTGTAATCTCAGAATCCCAGTTGTCTTACAGATGGAAAGCACGTAAGTCTTACAATTACGACATGTTGAATCAAAAACTTGCTATTAAACTCCAGCAGCAAAGTAGTCAGAATGTGGCATATGGACAGTAAATCCACTCTGTCAAAACAGATATGTTCATATCTATCTTGCACGCTGAGAATCAAGAATTAAACATAATGAACCATTATTTGTTATACAAATCCAGCCATTTTAATTTAAAAGCCCTGGATTGTGGTGCACTCTATTGTTTGAATTAACTCCGTTGAAGTTTATTTACCAACCATGACATAATGCTGCAATTCATGCCTGTTCCTGACTGCTTTAGCCATCCTCCTGATAATTTGCTCATATAGGTAGTCCTCGACTTACAACCATTCGTTTGAAGTTACAATGACCAATCCCCAAAGTTATGGCTGTTTCAATATCCCATGGTCAGATGATCAGAATTCAGGGACTTAACAGCTCACTGAAAACTGCTGGGGCATTTCAATTACCTTCATCCACCTATCTCCCTCTATCTGTGCCTTTTTTGGCACTGAGCTCTGCACCTTCCCTGCTACCCTAGTTGACCTTTGCCATCTTTTTGCTCCCACTGCTAACCAAGCATGCCTACCTAGCCTGGCCCTCCATGAGGCAGTTACTGCTCAAGCAAAGCTTTTTTTCCTGGTTGTGCACAATGGTTTCCTCACATCTTCCTACAGCCCCAGAGCTGTGTCATGCCAAGAAAGCTCCTAAGATCCTGAACTGAAGCATGGCAAGCAGCCCCAGAGTCACACAATTAGTAGGGTGCAGGGGGACCAAAAGCAAGGATAGGATCAAAAGCAAGGATGGGGGAGAGATAGGTAGATGGGGAGGCATTGGAGGCAATCTGTTACATCACCAAGGGTCAGGGCTGGGAAGGACCAAACCCAGAATGGTTTGATTTAGGTCAGGTCCTTAGCTAAGAGCAAGTACTTAGATTTATATACTGCTTCATAGCACTTTACAACATTCTGTGTTGACGGGGTCAGCGTATTGCCCCCAACAATTCTTATTTTAACAGCCTCAGAAGGATGGAGGAATGAGTCAACCTTCAGCTGGTCAGGATTGAACTCCTGGCAGTGAACAATGAGTTAGCCTGCAATACTGCAGCTTAACTACTGCGCTACCGCAGCTCTTAATGACTGGTGGAAATTCTGTTAATGAGTGTCAGGAATGCCATCACTAAGTGATGCAGTCATTAAGGAAAAATCACTGATCACAGGATGTCATGTTTTATGGCAGCACTGCTTAATGATGGGATTTCATTCCCAGTTGTCCTAAGTCAAAGATTACCTCTATTCCTTACATTATTTTCCCAAATAATTTCCAGAGAGACTGAAACTGCAGCATGATTTTTATCACTCTGATGCCCATCAGGAGTTCAAGATTCCAGTACACAATTGAATGTCTTACCCTATTTATGATTCAATTCTTCAGAACAATAAAAATTTCTTAAGGAGTAACTCTTTGTTGGAAGAATCACAAACCTATGCAAGACCTTCATCTTACTTAGTGTAGAATTCATGCTTCTGGTGGTGACGTGATTGCTCAGTTTTATTCAATTTTATTTTTGTGTGTGTGTTTTTTTTAATAAAGCAGGAACGGCGAAAACCTAGTTATGCAGAAATCTGTCAGAGGATTAGTAAGGATCCAGCTCCGTTGCAGTCTCCAAAAGAACAGAAGCCAAACACTGTTGCTTGTGGGAAAGAGGAAAGGAAACCCACAGAAACACTAGAAAGAAGCAAAGAATTGAAGTCTAAAGATCAGTGGAGACCATCAGGATGCAGGTCTCCCCTTCCTCCAACCATTGGAAAACATCTGACTAAAGAACAGAGCACTCCTCCCAAATCTCCTCAGTGAAAGTAGCACTTAGGATGAATTTCAAGAAGTTTTCACTATGAAGTTACCCTATGTTGACACTCAGAGTACAAAGAAGGAGTTGCTAGTTAAAAGCTTACAGGGGTTATGAAGTATATGAAATGCCTGCTAGAGTTGTTTTGTTGTTGTTTGTTATTGTTTATTTCTTATTTCTTTGTAAAATAGTTTATTATTTTTTTCTTACATTCTTATCAAATTCCCCTTGAGCAACCAGTCAATTCCGTCAGGGTTTAATTAAACTTTATGTTAGGTTGGTGCTGAACATAAGACGACGCCTAAAATCTTTTTTTTTTTATATTATTAGAAGGAAGATGCATTAATCTGAAATCCATTTTTATGAAGCTTCCATGTATGGATGAATATAAGCTCATTCTAATGAGTTTTTTTTTTCCTAACTGTGCTGCTGTATTTCTTTAAATAACTGTAAGTAAGAGTCTTCAAAAAAAGTTCTGAATACTAATAATAGCAGCTAATATATAAACTATAAAGCAGAACAGATGATTTACAAATCAGTAAGACACGTTAACTTTTTTTTTTGAAACTTGAAATTCCATTTACTGTAGCAAATCAGCAAACAGACTATTCTTTTTTTTTTAAAGTTAAAAAAAATAAAACTGGTTCTAATATTTTTATTTTTGGCCAAATGAGAACTTCATAAAGATCAACTGTGGAGTTCTCTAGATTATTTGCATTGATAGGTTGTAAGCAAGTATCCAATTTCTCAGTCCAAGATAAAATGATCTCATGACTTTCAGGAAAAGAAAAAAAAAAGCACATAAGTTAATTAAATGTGCCCTGTGTATGGCGGATGCAAGCTAATGGCAGTTTTTCACAAGATAGCACAATAGCACTCTTGTGATGAAGATTTCAATTTTTTGTCCTTCTCTCAACTGGGAAGCTTATTTTGAACCCTTTTCTGATTGAAACCCAAGCTCTGTGTAAGTTTTCAAAACTGTGTTTTAAATGCTCTTTGAAAGAGTTTATATCTTAATCAGCTTGAGTGCTGACACTTTCTATACCTACCAACATTGGCATATGGATTTAATTTCTTTCTTTTATTCCATGAATTAATGGTGTTTTAGTATATGTGTGCATGTATGCAGAAGAAGAACATTGCCCTGAATCCTGCCTGGGGTGAGATTTATGACACTTACTACATGCTTTTTGAAGGACAAGGCTGCACTTAAATTAATACATTTCTAATAAAGTTGCTGATAAATTATTTTTTGTTTTAAATACGTAAAGTTTTTCTTTTTGGGTGTTTAAGCAGCAGATGGTTCAGATCAAAAGGTGTTCCTACTAAGTAGTTTATCCCACTTACACACAGACACCTATATCTACACACACACACACACACACACACACCAAAAGATTTATTTAAACAACTGATTTTTTTAAAAGAATTATTTCCATCCAATTTTTGAAGACTTGAATTTTATTTAAACTTGAAAATGACTTTGCCTTAACTTTTGTATAAGACAGCTTAGAATTATTGAAGTCTGACCCCATTAAGGGTTAGCATGGGGTGGCATATACAGAATTACTCAGTTACAGTATCTATGTACTGTCACTGGCCTTACTGGGTAAACATACTCTAGTACAGGTTGTAGTGGCAGTTTTTGTAATATACCTTTAAAAGATCTGAAGCAGTTGATCTTTTTCAAAATGTTGAAAAAAAAAATCTGTAAATGGAAATAGTCAATACTGTATTAAAATGTGCACTTGGAAGTGTGTGCTTTTGCTTGTACAGGTGTAAATAATCAGAACATATAAAAAGGTACCATTAAAAAACCTGATAAAAAATTATTGATATATTATAAATGTTGCTGTTGAACTGGATGTAGATAACTAAGTGTTGTGGTTTGAATATTACTTTAATTTGTTTTTCCCTTGTTTCTTTTTCTTTATCCTGATATGTTGAGCTAAGTCTGCCTCTTCACTGCTAAGGGGAATGGAAGGAAGCCTGTCTTTAAAAGTCCTGACATTGTAAATAATTTCTGGAAGTTTTGCATTTTGTTCATATGGAACACAGGTGTGCAGTATAAATTTCAATTCCTAGGAGCTGAAATTAGTATTATTTTAATGAATTAGAAAGAAACAACATTGCCACCAGAAACTCCCACCCCAAGTATATTCAACTACTTGTAGGCCAACACATTAGTAAAACTGGATTTAAAATTTCCACATAGCTATTTGAAAAGTAAACAAAAAAATCCTAGAGCAGTTGATCTCCTATCATAAGTTGCTGCTATTTATAATTATCCTTACCAAAAGAAAAACAAACAAATCATCTTGCTCCTTGCACTGCAGACTTTAAAATGGCAAGTTGAGTCTTGTTTGTTGTTTCCTGAGAAGATATACAAGGAGAGACTCAAAATCATCTTATATAACCTTGGTTTATCATTGGTCCTTCCCCCCACCCCATGAGCAGTGAAAGGGGCAGTGAGACAGGAGGTATAATTTAGGGCAGCTATGAGTTGTCTTCTTTGCCTGCTGAGAGCATGAATACAACAGCTGCAAACAAAGAGAAGAGGCCACAAGTATAGAGCTAATCATTGGAGCTAGCTTACAATAACTTTTGCAGGTCAGTAGATAGGCTGTATTATTTTTAATGCATTTGCTGCTGCTCTTTATACTAGGCTAATACACTGTAATTCTCACTCAAATAACAGTCTGTTTACTGTGATGGCTTTTTTTTTTCTTTAAAAGAAAGTGTCATGCCAAATAACTCCAGTAATTTTTAACATTCTCGTATTCAAACAGTTCAGGACTATTTAACAACACAGGCTATTTATGTTTAGCTATTCAGATCTGCCTTTTTTTTTTTTTGAGTCTTCTTAAATTATTGAGTTGCAGGTTAAAACAACCCATTGGAAAGGGTGAACAGAAAGGGGTAAGACTACTTTGGTGCTCCTTGTAATAGAATTATATAGGTTCTTCTGAGTCTGTTTATTCAAAGGATGCATTCAAATATGAATTTTGTTTCTTCATATTTAATATGTACAGTATTTTTTGCCTTAGGATGTCCTATCTGCCATTACTACCCTTGATCCAATTTTGCATCTAGTCAGAAAAACCAATAAATTGTCAAGTTCTTAAATTTGGTTCCTATTTTTTTTCTGCCTCTCTTCTAAAATTAGAACTTGTTTTCAGAGAGGTATCATTCCTTGGATGCAGTGCTTTGTCACAGCCACTGATTGACCAAGGTTTCCACTTGTTTCTATATCCCTTTCAACATGCTGTAGTTTTTAGGGGTTATGGGCCCAAATCAGACTGCTAGCAGCGGACAATCAAAGGTTACTGCAAAGTGATAGCTGCCAAGTCACTAAAGCAAAGATGTCATAGGGAGGCCATATTTTTCCTGAAGGTGGGTTTTTAGTTCTTCTGTTTAAGACTGGAATCAAGCTTACATGTGAACTATTTGATAATTTAAGTTTCCTTTTATGTCATAAAATGTACAACTGTCTAAAAATGTAGGTTATGAAAAATAAAAAGATTTAGCACTGTTGAGTTTCTCTCTTTTTTAAAAAAAATAAGTCGTTAAAAAAACCTTTGTCTTTGCAATCACTTAGATCTAGGCTTGTTGCAAAGAGACCAATACTAGAAGTTCCTTTGCTTCCTTCTTGGGCCTGTCCTGGTGCTCTGAGACTGACCCAGTGTGCCCATTTATCAAGCAGTTTGCTCTTTGGTAATATTTGCCTCATGTTATCATTTTTCCCCCAACATACATCTATTTAACTTGTTCCTGGCTCACTCTCTGTATAGTTTGCTCACTTCCTTGCTTTAAAACTACTTTGGGCATGAATTGAAGTAATACATGTTTTGAGTGTGCCATATGAGCCTCGGTGGCACAGTGGTTAGAGTGCAGTACCGCAGGCTGTTTCTGCTGACTGCCGGCTGCCTGCAATTTGGCAGTTCAAATCTCACCAGGCTCAAGGTTGACTCAGCCTTCCAAGTACCCAAATTGTTAGGGACAATACGCTGACTCTGTAAACCGCTTAGGGCTGTAAAGCATTGTAAAGTGATATACAAGTACTATTGCTATCCTTTCCACAACTGGTTCAGAGCATTTGTTATTTGAGTTAATTGTGGTCTTAAAACTGAAGGATAATATCTATGAGGTCATGACACTAAAGTGTTGTATATAGAGTATGAAAGTGGTGCGATAGCAGTTAAAGCCACTGAGCTTGTCAGTTGCGAAGCTGACAGCCTGGGTTCGAGACCCGAGCACCATGCAGTGGAATGAGTTTTAATTACTTGCCACTCCTGCCAATCTAGCACTGCGAATGCATAAATGTAAAATGTGACTAGATAAATAGGTATCACTTTGGTGGGAAGATAATAGAGTTCCTTGTTTATCAGCCTATACAGCCTTGCTTGCTACATGACACAGAAGCATCTCCTGACAATGCGGACTCCCTCAGGTAAGAATCTTGAGATGAATCAGACACAACTATACAGGGAAAGTCTTTATCTTTTTTATATACAGTACAGCTTTTGAAAGTCAAAGCTTTATCTTAAAATTACTGGTTTTGCCATATTTCAAAGCTAATTCCAGATTTGTTTTAAGAACCTCATGCTATATAAATTCAGTTTTCTAATTGCCCCCCCTCCCATATGTGGCCCTTCTGGGAATATGATCACCTATGGTAGAATTTGTTCACAAGCCAGTGTAACCAAATTGTAAATGTTGCTCTTTCCCTGTATGATTTTTTTTTGGGGGGGGGGGTCCCCAAGGTAAATTTCAGGCATGATACTCGAGACTCTTCACTTTAAGCAGGGAAATGGCTGTGTTCAGATAATCAAAACAAGCTTTTAAGATCCTTTTGTGGGAAAATAAAGATAATAGTGTTTTGTTTAAATGCAGATTTAGGCAAGAGTCCTATTGAAATCAATTACATTTAGATGTGACTAGCTCTACTGATTTTGATTGGTCTATTTCTCATATAAGAATAACTATAAGTTGGTACAGTAGATTTCATACAGTCACTTAATTACTGGTTGCTTTGTTTTTTGCAAATGCTTAATTTTGTTCCAATGGAGATATTCCAAAAACCAAATGAGAGAACAAAAAATATATCAAAATTGCAGCTTAACAATATGTATAGGATAAAGTTTTTAGAAACTCAGGAATTATTCTGCAAAACTGGAAATCTTAAGTGGGAAAAAATCTTATTAAACAAATTGTGCATATTGACTATATGCTAAACATATTTTGATAGATCCCTACTGACAGCTCAGAAATGCCCTTGATTGCACTGATTGGAACATCATGCCACGTTAAGCTTCATCATGGAGGCATATTTCCATACATGCCTTGTCATTAGAATAAACTTAAATATTTGATCATTGTTCCTTTCAAATATCAGTGATGAAACTGACTTGTTATGAAATGTGACTTCTCTAGACAAGTAAGCTTCATACTTGTCTTCCAGATGCAGTTTTCAGCAATGATCCAAGAGTGGAGCCTATTTGAATTCCTGCTCATTATTCTAGGTAGAAAGATACAGAAATCTGTGAATAGAATAGAACAGAATAGAATGGAATAGGTTTATTGGCCAAGTGTGATTGGACACACAAGTACTAAATAAGCAATGAACATAAATCATACTAAGAAACTAATTATAACAGTATAAATCGTAAAGATACAAGCAACAAAACTGATTGGCACACATACGTCTTCACAAAAATTAATATGATTAACATGATGATAAAATTTACAGTATCTGTGATTTCATCCAAATCTACAGAGGTGTCTTCAAAAATGTTCCAATCAGTGCAATCAAAACTAAATTGTAGATTTAGTTTTGCCTCCTCAGTCCAAGATGTCATTGATTTAATTGTTGGTTCAATGGTTTTAAGCCTTTGTCTATAAACAGGTACACGTGAATCATGCAATCATCAGAGCGTCCCACAGCTGCTTGTGGAAAAGACCAACAACCATCTTTTAATGTTATGTAGCAATGGTCTAAAGCAGGGGTCTCCAACCTTGGCAACTTTAAGCCTGGTGGACTTCAACTCCCAGAATTCCCCAGCCTGGGGAATTCTGGGAGTTGAAGCCCACCAGGCTTAAAGTTGCCAAGGTTGGAGATCCCTGGTCTAAAGTATTATTGTTTCTAGTGAGACAGTTGATGTGCTGAAAATATTTTTGTAGCTCTTGGCTTAAGTTAGCAATGTTGAAATCTTAACACAATGAACTGTGTTTTATAATAATTAGATGGGTGACTTAAAGTATTTGAATAAAGGCCTAACATCTAAGACCTCTTTCATGACAGCTGTGGATGAGTACCTTGATGCCTTACCAAGTTTCTAATTATTCTGGTTTTTTATTTTGTGGCCAGGCATAGCTATTGCTAATAGATGGGAGAGACTTACCTAGCAACTTGCAACCTTTCTTGCTTTCTCCATTGACTTTGCTTGTAGGAAGAAGATCACAAATGATGAGCACATGACCATAGGGCATTGCAACCATAAGTGTATGCCAGTTGCCAAATGCCCAGATCAGGGGTACCGAACTCTCACAGTTCAGAATCGGGCCATGAAAGCAGCAGGTGAGCACATGCGGGTGAGTGCGCACATACGCTCAGCTCCACTTCCACACACACAAAGCTTGAGCTGTGCAAGCAGCAAGTGTGCATGCACAGTGTTCACACAGAACCACTTACTATTATTACCTTTTTTGTCAGAGTACAGCATGTCTACAATGAGATTGGCTAAGCCTCCCTTTGTGCACGCACCCAACACAATTCACAGTGAGGACAGAAGTCCCTAACCCAGTCCCAATCTTATTACACTATGTGACCTTGTTGCACAATGCGTCGGTCCCGCAAGTCTTATCCTACTATATAGACATGAAGTTATTTTCCGTTCAGAAGTCTGACAGCCCACGGATAGAAACTGTTCTTCAGGCTTCAACCCGGTGGTAGGAGAGTGAAGAACCAACCCCTCTACCCACCCACTCCCACTGATCTGTAAAATCGGAAAGGTTGGGGAACACTGTTCTGGATTGATTGCAGGAGTGGTTCAATGGCTGTCATTTCAAAGCCAGTCATAAGTATCACACCTTCAGCACTAACTTCAAATAATTGCAAGCAAGGACTATCTATAATTTAATGACACAGCCAGGAGCATCAACCTCTGTATGTTTACTTGGAAAATGTCTTGAGGTCACCGTTCTCAGAAATAGAAATGAGCAGTTGGTGACGGGAAAAAGCAACTTAGAGAATGGGGGGGTGCTTTAATTTAATGATGTTAGCTGGTTAGTTGTTTTTGTTTTGCTTGGTCTTGTGTTCTGATGATAGGAATAGGCTGTCTTTCTGTGCAAGGGAATGTGTATTTTACTAACATTGGTATTTTTTTTAGAAATAAATTAATTTTCCTTTGTATTTAGTATCATGGTCAAGTTCAGTGCATCCTAGGGAGCGTAGAATTTTGAACTGAGCAAAATGATTTTGCATTATGTCACCTCTTCCCATTTGGTCTTTTGTTTTAGCTTTATCTCTGTATTGGTCTGGAAACAGGTCCATTGATTAACCAAGATAGCCATTTTGGGCCCACAGTACTAAGAAGATTGGAGATCCCTACACTGAAAAAATATCTCTGGTTAGGGCTACTCAAATGTATTCTTTATAATAATGTCTCCATGTTAAATAGCCTGATATCCCACAAACTATTACAATGCCTTCTATGTATCTACAGAAGATGTGATACAGGTATCCTTGACTTATAACCAAATTTAGCCTCAAATTTCTATTGCTGAGATAGTTGTTAAGCTAATTTTGCCTCATTTTAGGATCTTTCTTGCCACAGTTGTTAAGTGAATCACTGCAGATGTTAAGTGAATTTGACTTCTCCATTGACTTGTCAGAAGGTCACAAAAGCTAATCCCATGTCCCTGGGATACTGCCACTATCATAAATATGTCAGTTGCCAAGCATCTGAATTTTGATCAAATGTTCATGGAGATGCTATAATGGTCATTAAGTATGAAAAACAGTCATAGGTCACTTTTTTCAGTGCCATTGTAACTTTGGTCACTAAATGAGCTGTTGTAAATCAATGATTACCTGTAATGCAACTTTCTCATATAGCTTGCAGGTTTCTTCTTAGAAAGGTTTCTGCCTTTTTCTAATGAAAGTAAATAATCTTAACTTCATAATTAGGCCTGTGATGATGAAACATCAAGCGCTTGCACATTGTCAATGAAATTTTAGTCAAAAACCTTAATACAATGAATGAAAGAGGTAGGATCAAAGAGTAGGTTTGATTGACAAGAAAAAAAGGCTCTTGATGTATGAGCCATCCTCACATTTTAGTAGCAATTGCTCTTAGTATGAACAATTAGGATGACATAATCTCTGCTCTGTCAATCCAACAACATCACAAAGTGAAATATTCTTGCAGCTGGCTTGGATAGGAAAACGGACTAGGCAGATGCCTGAAGTACCAATGGAATATCAAAAGCACCATGTCTAAGGAGATTGGGAATTCAACCCTGCTCTGAATACATGCACACAGCCCGGAGGTGTTTGAGTGCTGTTTGAACATGGGAAAGTTACACTTGGATTAATTAGCCTGATTAAGCAGGGTTTTGGCTATGGATTCTCTTTGTTCCAACTTATTGCAAGCAAAAGTGTGCCCACATCATTCAGATCCATTGTAAAGATAAAATATTTTCCCACCATAACCAACCCTTGTTGGTTGACTATGCATAGGCCACTTGAGAAATTATGGGACACCTCAGCACTTAACATTAAGATGTATAGAATTATCTTCTGATTCCCATCCCCACTAAATGAGATACCGGATATATCAATATCGTAATGTTAACTTGTACGAATACAGATATGTTTTTCCAAAGTGAATTGATGGCATTTTGAAATACAGATAATACAACAGTTCATTTAGTGACTGTTCAAAGTTACAACGGCACTTCAAAAAGTTATGACTGTTTTTCACAGTTATGACTTTGCATCCCTCTGGTCATGTGATAAAAATTCAGATGCTTGGCAACTGGTTCATATTCATGGCTGTTTCTGTACCCTGGGGTCGTGTGATCAAACTTTTGCAACTTTCTGACAAAGTCAATGAGAAAGCCAGATTCACTTACAATCATGTTACTAATTTAACAGCTGCAATGAATCGCTTAACTGTGACAAAAAGGTCATAAAATGGGACAAAGCTCACAGCAAATGTCTCATTTAACCACAGAAATTTAGGGCTCAGTTGTGGTCGTAAGTTGAGGACACCTGTATAGCTATTCCTTTACCATTCATTTAGCTACTGAAGATACAACACAGCTGTATTGAAAAAAGTGACTTGCAGCCAGTCCTTACATTTATGACCATTGCAGCATTCCCCACATGATCACAGATCGGGCACTTGGCATGTATTTACAAGGGTTGAAGTTTCCTGGGATCATGTGATTGACATTTGCAACCTTCCCAGCTGCTTCTCAACAGGCAAAGTCAGTGGGGAAGATGTATTGCTTAATTGCACGATTCATTTAACAATTGCAGTGGTTCACTTAACAACCATGGCAAAAAATAAAAAGTTGGGTGCAACTCACTTAAAAACCACCTTGTTAAGCAATAGAAATTCTAATCCCAATTATGGTCATCCATCAAGGACTGCTTGTTTGCCTTAAAGATGAAGACTGCTTGCGGCACAACGGATGGCGAAGCTAATAGTAAAAATAATTTAACCTGCTAACATGGACCCACAGCAACCTGCAAAGAGGTGGTCTCTGCAAAGGAAAAAAGTACTGTTCTCACCCTTTATATCTTGAACCTCCTTTTTTTGCATCCTTGACAAACACATGGTTACCAAGACAAACCAGCTATCTTGGGAAGTTCTCAAAGTCATAGTTAGGACACCAGTCAAGGCTTCTTAAGGTAACTCATCAACTTTCATGGATTTTTAGCCCCATGAGCCATCAAGCTGTTTTTCTTTTAGGAAAAGGAGGACTAGCTAGCCGATACCTTCTCTAGGATGTTACAGATATTTGTGTCATTTTAGAGAAGGACTATTGGCATGAACATGCCATGTAGACATTAGAAAAGGCTGCTTTGGATTCATTCATTTGATAATCCAATGAGTACTCAGAGTGAGAAAAGAGTTAATACCAGAGTATTAATTGTTTCTTAGATGTTCATTTTGCAGATCAGAGGTAGACTTTATACCCTAGGGAATAGTTGGTTAATTGTTTCATCTACATTACCCTCAGCAAAGGTTTTTCTAATGCCATTTCCAGATATTTTTATTGAATTGAATCTAGGAAATCAAATTTATTTGACCAATTTCAGTTAAAAGTCCAATTGTCCTGCCTTAGTCAGCGGAAGGGGAAGACTCAGAGAACTTCTGGCCTTCATAAGAATGGTGAGATGGCATCTGGAATTATAACTTCTTGTGATTCAGACCTTGAACTGGAATCTTGTTTGCCCAACCCATGAGAACATTACAAACTCTTTGAAGAGCCAGCAACAGGGAGGCAAATTAATTTTTAGTTGCATAACGAAGCATGCTAACTTGGTGCTGGAAATCAGGTTTTTACAGTGCTGGCTTCACTCAGCTGGAACTTGAGAGCTTCCTATGTTTAAGTTCCCACTTGAGTGCCCTCTGGCATTGCAACAACTCCTCATGACAACCAGATCTTTATGCCTGATGCAATGTCTAGCCTTGACTTGAACTACAAAACTCTCTTGCTCAAGGAACTTTTAGTTGCCAATAGAAAGAGTTTTTATTGATCTCAGTTTGTTAGATTAATGACTTTTCAATTGCTAATGAACTGGCTCTACCTAGAGCAGCGGTATGCATGTAACAGAGGGACTTCTTTGCTTGACTCCTAGCATTTTTAAACATCATAAAGGCTACCTTTTGCTTGACTGAACATTAAAAGGCCCAACACAATGTCAAATCTAGCCAAACATCTAATAGCCAATGTACAGTACCTGGTTTATAGTTCATTCCAAATTTACAATGGGTAAATGTGTCAAAGAAATACAGCAAAGAAATACAGCAATTACTATGTAAGTAATTGCTTAAAAACCTCCAATATCTAATGGTATGTAGCCAGTTCTGTTCCAGTTAACTAAGACAGAAAGCATGGAACCTCTCTTGTTTCTTTGGTTTGCCAGCCTGGTTAAACAAAGACAGGGAGATCCTGAGGTAAAAATTTCTAGAATTTCTTGATGCTCTTGATGCTCTTTGAAGTGAGATATGAAGGAGCTGGTTGTCTACTTTTTTCTTCTGCTGCCTTTCTTTCCCTTCCCACCTTTGGGGTATTGCAAGTACCTTTGGCATCATTTTTCTCTATTAACTACAACTCCCTGTCATAGCCAATGTGGAACATTGCAACTAGCAGATTTAGAACAATCCAAGATTTCAAGCCCTTGTGAAATAATTGTTCCAAACTTAGTAGTACAATTTTCCAGCTTGGTATCCCATCCTATTTTACTAACAACTTGGCAAAGATGTGGAAAGAGAAAATATATATCACATACAATATAATAAAACCAACACATACCCTACAAAACTAGACTATTAAGTTGCATTCAACTGAGTCACAACATTTCTTCCTATAGACCAATGTTTCTGGGGTCCTTGGTGCTTGCTGAGCTTGGTGGTTTTCTTGCAGACGTTTCATTCCAAACTAGGTAATGACGATGTTACCTATTTTGAAATAAAATGTCAGTAAAAAAACCATCAAGCTCAGAGAGCACCAAGGACCTCACAGTTCAATCCTGAGCTACACATGTTCTCTTCTGTTGAGACCAGTGTTTTTCAATTTGGCAGCTTTAAGATGGATAGGCTTCAAATGCCAGAATTCCCCAGCTACCATACTAAAAAGCTCAATGTTAAGTGAAAAAATTATGGGACTAAATGCTAGGATGTTCTATTTGCACAACATCTTCTTCCCTGTTCTACATCCAAATCCCTGTCAATCTTTTAGCATAGTGGTTCCATTTCTCCAGCAATTGGCTGTATGTTCCTGTTGTATTCCCACCGCCTTCAATTTATATCAGAGGATAGATACATAGAGCTATAGAGGTGACATTACTTTTTTTTAAAAAATAAATTTAAGACAATGGAAATGGGAGTTCCAACAATGACATGGATTAACTTTCTCATTTTCAGATTAACTTTCAGTTCTTGATTATCCTTTAAAATCCACTTTTTAATTACATCACTAATCGCAGCATAATTAAGTTCTTAAGGTTCTTATTAATGCTGCTTCTGAAAAACCTAGTAAAAGAGAGGTTGAATGTAAAAAGATATTCCAATAGGGAGAATTTCTATGAAGTTAGTTACATATACAAGACAAATATTCTAGAAAAAAAAATCAATAAAACAATCATGGAATATAGCCACACTAACAAGCATTTACATATAATTATTTTAAAATTTTATTTGCTTGACAGTTGGGGAAAATGCATGTTGTAAGTCACATTTTTGCTGCCAATACAATTTCAAACATTACAGTAAAATCACTATTTTGTCTCAATGCTTCAGAATTAAGTGATATTCTGATATTCATTTTCTTGGCCAAATCCCTTTCCTTGAAATTCCATTTCAATAGCCTGTGTCATGGATGATGGGATAAAAAAAGCCAGACCTTAACAGTTAAGGCTTATGGGAAATTTATTGCTCATTTTAGCTCCATCACCAGTCTGTTTTTGAGAGAAATGGTTTTGTGACTGGAGTTTCTTACCACAATTAGTGATTTAATAAGCAGAAAAGATTCCCCCTTGATAGAGCCAACATGAGACATTCACTTTGTGTCCCATAAAACTGAAAACTCTCTTCTCCTTGTTCTTTCGGTCTATCCAAAACAATTTGCACAAATATCCATAGAAGGGCTGGAAGCTGAAGAGTTCATTTAAAATTTCTTTTCAGTTGTCATCCTTGAAAAGCTATTGTTAATTTCAATGCTGGCACTCATCCTCAATTAGACCACGTTTTCTATTACCTGCCTACAGGGAACAATAGCTATGCAAAAGAGCAAATATATCACATTGCAGCATCTGGAAATTTATCTTCTTTGAAGTGATGAGGACAATAAACAAAGAACTAATTTGTTATTGCTTATGGGAGACTGATCACAAAGGAACACTGGGCAGTAGGGTATTTCAATAAGATCCTGAGCCCCATCATGCAATCTATCATATTTTTTAAAATAACATGCTGTCTCTTCTGCTTTATACCACCTAAACCAAGGCTGAAAAACTCAAGGCTGGATCCGGCCCATGGGCTGCTTAGATCTGGCCTGCAGAACCACCTTGGAAACAATGAAGGACCAGCCCGTGGTGCCTCTGCCAGAGAAAACAATGGCCTCCTTCAGCCCTCTTCCAACAAAATGGAACCAGCGGGAGGCCATATGCAGGCCACCTGGGCTCCATTTTCAGCTGCAATGGCTTCCTGCAGCCCCCTGCCAGCGAAAATGGAGTCCAGGGGGGAGGCTGCATGTGGCCTACTCGGGCTCTGTTTTCAGCTGCAACGACCTCTTGCAGCTTTTTGCCAGAGAAAACTGAGCCCCCTGAGCATGGCCCTGTTGAGCACTGTTTTTGCTGGCAGAGGGCTGCAGGAGGCCGTCACGGAGCCTCGATGAGTGATGTCGAGCTGTCCATGTTCCCTCCTCCCCCAAGATCAAACACAACCTGATGTGGCCCTCAATGAAATCACATTTGACACCCCTGACAATGTAAACTATGCTGTTATTTTATGGCTGAATAGAATATCCTAAAAGATCAGACCTTTCATATTTGGATATTATGCTCCTAAAGATGAAGTTAAGGACTTTTAAATTCAGCTCAGCTTCATCCATGAAGATTGTTACGTACCAGCATGGTCCTCTTTCCAGTCCAAGGTTCAGGCAGGAGTTTGAAGCCACTGTTCATTGGCTGGCCGGTCTGACAGCTGCAATATAAAAGGGGATGTCAGAACGCATCAGCTATTGCCCACCATCACGCGCAAACTGATTAACTAGTGGCAGCCGTGGGTAACCAGTTATATTCAATAAATGTTTGTTAACTGTTAAAAGGTTGGATCGCTCTAAGCATAGTCCCATTGACAGAGACGTGGTTTCTCAAAGAAAATTTTTTCTCCTCACAAATGCCTCACAATTACATCCATGCCATTTTTTCTGAGTTTTCATCCGACTTCTGAAACTTGGGGAGTCTTATATTAACCGATTTGACTGTTTTCTCGAAGCTGCTGACTTGTCAGAAATACCCAGCCAAAGAAAAAAAGCTTATTTTTTGAGCTTTTGCAGTGCAACAGTTTTTGATACCACAACCACTCTGCTAGCCCCTCAAACTGTAAAGGCTGTATCTTGGGAAAACCTACAAGATGTTTTGAGCGACCATTTCTCCCCAAAACCATCGCGCATAGCAAAATATCTGGCTTTCAGAAGGAGAAGCTGAAGGAGAGACCATTAGTTCTTACATGGCTGCTCTTCGAACCGCTGCTTTACATTGTGGATTCAGAGACCTTGATGACATGTTACTTGATCAGTTAGTTTATGGCATACATGATCTATGATTGCAGCATCGTCTCCTAGCTAGATCCGATCTCACATTAAAAGTAGCCATTGAAGAATCACTAACTGCTGAGCAATCCACACTCTCAGCTGCTGAGATTCAAAACTCTAATCCTCATACCATAAATCCTGCTGCTGCTAAAGAACCCATCCATTCTGAGGATGTTGTATCTGAGGGTATCGTAAACGAAGAAGATATTCATAGACTCAAGAGTCAGCAGACTCAACAAAAAAAGAATTGGATTCCAACCAACAAACCAACACAGTCACAGCTATCCTGTTTAAGTTGTGGCGGTAATCATTTGAGGGCAAATTGCCGATTTAGGAACGTTATTTGTTTGAAATGTCAACATAAGGGACAGCAACGAATACATACTCAATCAGAAGAATGTTTTATCATCACCAAGGGCTTGTCACGCCTCATTCTTGCAAACTTTGTTCTAACAAAATTTATGTTACTGTTTTTGCAGAAGGAAAACCATGTTCCATGGAGGTAGATACTGGATCGTCCTTCTCCATTGTATCCTGGAGCACTTTTAAATGTCTGGTTCCTGCCATTGCTAAAAAAAATTGAAACCCTGCCAAGTATCACTCAAGGATTATCAAGGTAATTCCATTCCTGTCATAGGGTTTGGCAGGTTTTCTGTTAAGTTCAAGAACTTTAGGGGCTGCCTTTCCCTTATAGTCGTGGAAGACACCCTGCCCAGCCATCTGGGTTTAGATTGCTTCTCTGCCCTGGGTCTGCAAGTAACTGGTATTCATTGCATATAAAGCCAAGACATAGTAAATGTGTTAAATGAGTTTACTGATGTATTTAGCGAACAATTGGGCAAATACAGTGGCACCCCAATTTCCTTCAGTTTGGACCCTCCAGTGGCACTTATTCGTCTCAAGCCTTAAAGGGTTTCTTTCATCTTGTGAGCAAAAGTGGATGCAGAGTTTCGCAAGGGATTTTATAGCCTGTCGATTTCTCAAGATGGGAATCTCCTATTGTTACCCCACTAAAGAAGGATGGGTTTATTCGCCTGTGCGCTGACTACTGGAATACATTGAACAAGGCCTTGCATCTGAATGCCTATCCAGTGCCAGTTATCCAACACTTATTACACTCTTTGGGAAAAGGATGTATTTTTGCAAAGTTAGATATGGCCCAGGCGTATCAACAGCTCCCTGTGGACAATGAGGCAGCCAGAGCCCAAACTATGTCACTCACCGGGAGCCTTTAAATGCACAACTTTGCAATTCGGCATAAGCACTGCACCAGGTATTTTTTAGAGCATCATAGAATGTCTTCTTCAAGGCATGGATGGCATCATCCCCTATTTCAACAACGTCCTTATTTCCGCCAACAACTGCAACAAACTTATCACATGTCTAAGGAAAGTACTGTCCTGTTTCCAAAAAGCTGGGTTAAAATTAAAAACGAATGCAAATTTGCCATTCCTCAGGTGGATTTCCTAGGGTACTGCATTGACGCTACCGGAATCCATCCTATTGAATCAAAAGTTAAAGCCGTCAAGGAAGCCCCAACCCCTACCTGCAAGACTGAGTTGCAAGCTTTTTTAGGACTTCTTAATTTTATAGTTCCTTTTTGCCACACAAAGCATCAGTGGCTGAGCCGCTTCACAGACTTTTGAACATTCAGATGCTTTGGGTTTGGGGCCAAAAGGAAGCTAACTCTTTCAAAGCTCTCAAGGCATTACTGTTCATCTGACAGTGTTTTAGTTCAGTTTGACTGCCAGCTTCCAATTGTCCTTGTATGTGACGCTTCTCCATTTGACATCGGCGCAGTCCTTCGCCACAAAATTCCTAATGGACATGAGGCACCTATCGCATATTTCTCAAGGACTTTGTCGAGCACAGAGAGAAATTACAGCCAATTAGACAGAGAGGCCCTCGCTGTTGTAGCTGCTGTAAAAAAATTCCATTAATTCCTGTATGGGCATTGTTTTGAAGTGATAACCAACCACAAACCCTTATTGGGACTTTTAGCAGGTAATCGGCAAACCCTACC
Source organism: Bungarus multicinctus (assembly GCA_023653725.1). Classification (NCBI taxonomy): domain Eukaryota; kingdom Metazoa; phylum Chordata; class Lepidosauria; order Squamata; family Elapidae; genus Bungarus; species Bungarus multicinctus. Next base: position 13,730,636 of record CM042840.1, on the reverse strand, counting down.
ATCTTTTCACCTTGCATGACTTGTTGGTCCCTGTTCTTATCAGCCTATTCCTACACATTAACTTATCGAGCTGGCAAACTGATAAGTCATGCCAACGCATTGAGTCGCTGCCCCCTTCCAGTACATGTCAAAGATCCTGCTACAATATCGACGGTCCTTTTTATTGAAGACAACCAGTTGCTCATTACAGCACATGACATCGCTCATTTTTCCTCTAAAGATGAGGTAATTTCTAAAGTATTGGATTAGGTGAGGAAAGGTTGACCAAAGGAGACATTGGCATCTACCTTCATTCTATATAATTGTCTACCCAAATGGGCTGTCTACTATGAATTATCTACCCAAATGGGCTGTCTACTATGGGGGTTTAGGATAGTAGTGCCCAGGAGATTGAAACCCCGGGTTTTGGAAAATCCACATGAAGGGCATTCTGGGTGGCCAAGATGAAAGCTATAGCTAGAAGTATGTATGGTGGCCTGGTTTAGACATGGAAATAACAGAAGCAGTTGGGGCCTGCCAGGCTTGTAATTATCAAGGCCTGCACCACCCATGGCCACTCCTTTTGAATGGGAATCGGCTAAAACCCCTGGTTGTGAGTGCATATCAATTTGGTTGGCCCCTTTAAGGGGCATACATTTTTAATAATTGTGGATTCGTATTCTAAATGGGTGGAACTCACACTGATGCACTCTGTAACATCAGAGGCTGTAATAAAATCATTGACCAGGTTATTTGCAACACATGGGCTACCCAATGTATTGGTATCTGATAATGGGCCCCAATTTATGTCCAATACATTTGAAATATTCTTAGCAAAAATGGGCATCTGACATGCCTTGGTTGTGCCATACCACCTGGTGTCAAATGGCCAGGCTGAGAGAGCAATTAGGTCTGCCAAAGAGACCCTAGGGAGGATGGAGGGGGACAATTGGCATGCAAAACTACCCAAGTACCTTTTAATTCAGCATTCAACACCAAGCACAGCCACTAACTGTTCCCCGGAAGAACTTCTGATGAGTTGGCGTTTGTGGACAAGCCTTGACAGGCTGCACCGAAGTTTCACCCTGACCTGTCCGCTAGATTCCTCCAGCAAGTTTAGGGTTTTCAAATTATACAACCCAGTTTATGCGAGGAATTTTGCAGGGGACCCTTTATGGATACCAGGGGAGATAATTGCTGTCATGGGCCCAAAGTCCTATAGAATTAAGATATTGGACGGCTGAATATGGCGGCATCACATCGATCAATTACGAGGTCGATGGAGTTCATCCACGTATCACCGACCCAATGACAACCAACAAAATGGCAGCCGACCGTCAAACATAGAAACCGACAATTCTGAACCCAAACCGATGACCACTGAGCCTCAGCATGAGGAGAACCTATCTTCTGATGCTTCTCCAATACAGCAAGAGTATCCTGCATCCACAGGTCCCGAGACACCTCTGCGGGAGACAGACAGTCTTACAACTGATCCTCTTCCATTGACTTTACCAACCGAACCGTGTAGGTCAGGGCAAGTCAGGCGACAGCCCACCTACTTACTTACGTTTTTAGCTGGGGGAAAGGGGTGTTATGTACCAGCATGGTCCTCTTTCCAGTCTGAGGTTCAGGCAGGAGTTTGAAGCCGCTGTTCATTGGCTGGTCATCTGACAGTTGCAATATAAAAAGGACTGTCAGAACGCGTCAGCTGTTGTCCACCACCATGCGCGAACTCGTTAACTTGTGGCAGCTGCGGGTAACCAATTATATTCAATAAATGTTTGTTAACTGTTAAAAGATTGCCTTCAATTTACTGATGCTGCCAATTTAACAAAGATGGTCATGTAGATGTGATCTTCATTGTCTTCTAGACAGTAATGTTCAATGGGTTTTAGAAAGTCTCCATCCACCATGAGTAAATCTTGATGGCCATGATGTTATGATTAAGGATCTTCCCACTTTTCATGTATATCACATCTTTAGAGTATGCTAAGTATATCTTATAATTAGATCTTTAATGTTGTTACATTTTCCAAATTTATGTTGTAATCCCTGCAGCTGCTTGAGGCTACTTCAGGAACTGTCTCACCCCACTGGGACTGACCCAGCCCCACCTGCACAAACAGAAGAAGCATGCTTTGAGTACCATTGGTCAAAGGATCCTGGCTGGCAGGTTTCAGTAGAAGGGGACTATATATCGTAACTCCTACCCTATGGAACATCTCAGTGCCTGAAGGAGATTGGCTACCACCCTTCTGTGCTTCTTCACGAGCCTGAAGCTCTGACTCTGCCAGATGGCCTGAGGCCTAATGTGAGAGCATCTCATTGGAGATGGTTGATGAATTAAAAGGGAATAGCACGAGCACTTATGTAGCACCTCATAATGTTTTACAGCCCTCTCTAAGGGGATTACACAGGGGAGGGTTTCAAAAATTTTAGCAAAGAGTTCTCTGCCCAGTTGCTGGGTGGTCGTAGCCATGGTGGCTTAACCTAGTTGGCCTCCTGAACCATGGCGGGGGAAGGAGGGGGGGCATTTTTTCCCTCCCTGGACTCCAGATGTTTCCTCAAGTCTCCGGGGAAAACAGCCTCTCTGGAAGTCAGAAATGGGCCCATTTCCGGCCTTCTCGAACTTCTGGGAGGCCTGTTTTTGCCCTCCCCAAGCGTCCGCGCATGCCCTGCACTTACCTGCATCCAAAATGGGCCGCGTGGAGACTCCTGGGAGGGGCAGAGTGGGGTGGGTGGGGCCAGCCAGGAGTGGGATTTGGGGGTTCTCCAAACTGCACAGAATCTTAGCTAGGGGCTCTAGCTAAACCTCTGTGAACCCCCTGCAGCCTATTCCTGGATGACAGAGACCGCCTATTGCCCTCAACAATTTCAGTCCTCCTTTTACTGGTCTCAGAAGGATGTAGGGCTGAATCAATCTTGAACTAGTCAGAATCGAACTGCTGGTAGTGAGCAGAGTCAGCCTGTGATACTGCATTCTAAGCCACCACGATAATCCTATCTCCCCCCTGCCATATTTTGATTGAGATTTCTATTTTTATTCTTTTAAAGATATTTATTTGTTAAGGTTTTTTAATGCTTTAATGCTAGAACACAGGATTGTTACAACAAGATGGGTAGCAAATAAATTAAGATGAACAAAGAAATAAAATTATTGGTGGGTTAATCTATACCTTAAATTCTTTTTCCTGGAATGGTTATAATTATATGTATTTTTTTTACTGGTCTATATCCAAAATAAAATTTGATTGACTGACTATGTGATCGTTGGAGGGAAGCAGAGTGGAAAATTGAAGAAATGATGGTTGGCTATAAAGCAAGGAAGGAGATGCTTTGTACCAAGATACTTTCCTCCCTTCTTTTGGCTTATTCATAGTTTAGCTGAAGAAGCCTGATGGATGCCTGAGGATAGGCATTATGAATGTGAATAGGCATTGGTGAAGCAGGAGACCGGTAAGTACTTTCCTCTCCTGTCTTGTTCATGGTATCTTTGAAGCAGTTGCAAATGCTCATTCATTTCTCTGACATAGAAATCTCAGAAAAGAGCTATGAAAACCGCTTTGCTTCTGCTTGCTAAGTTTGTATTTCAATGGATCCAAAATTCTTCCAGCTGAAACATGCTACCCACCCAACTCCTGGTTAGATATTTTAATACTTCTCCAGGTTTGATTGACATCACAATAAATCTCCAGATTTGACATCACAATAGATATTTCAATACTTCTCCAAATTTGACATCACAACGACATTACATTGCCTTCAATAGAAGTCTGAAGAGTAGGGTGGCAATATCTTGGGTATAAGAGGAAGTTGATCATATTTGGAAGTTCTTCTTAATTTGTTTATTATATAATATGTTAAAAATAATAATGTAATGTTACAGTTAACCAACGGATTTGATGCTACAGTTAACCTCTCGATTTTAGAGGCAGTAGCTCTTGACCTATCCCTGTAACTGTGGCCATAATTTCAGTTGTAAAGTGTGCTATTACTAGTTTTATCACCCTTCCTTTTAGTGGCCATTAAGCAGGCCCTTTGTTGACTATGAGATGTTTTTTGTTGGAAATTGGAAATAACCCTTATTTCCCCAAAAAACATAAATTTGAACCACATGAACACAGGATGCTGTAAACAGCTGTAACTGCAAGCCAGTTGCCAAGTGTCCAAAATGGGTACACATGGTTATGTTTGGGGGGAGGGGGTAGACATTAGAAGTTTAAATCCAGATTATAAGTCACTTTTTTGGTGTCTGATTTCAAATGGGACTGGTCATAAATCAAGGACTACCTATATTACTAAGTCTGTTTCCAATGAAAATGGAAGGACCTATGGCCTTCCAGAGATTGCTGAATTAGGGTTCTTACCTTCCCTTATCATTGGCCACATTTCCTGGGTTTCCTAAGAATGGGCACCCAGTAATATCAAGCTGTCCCATCTGTGCCATAACACACCTTTCCAAAACCTGGCTTTTGAGATCTGCATAGGAGGAGGAGATGTAGGAACCTTAATAAATCAATCCATTTGTTAAAGACACCAAATGCCTTTCTAGGCAAAGTGTCTATGGAGATTCTCAAACATCCGGATCATGGTTGTCCCAAAGGTCTTTTTCAAGAAGCAACTGGACTTTCGGATTTTTCTTTGAAGACATTTCACTTCTCATCTAAGAAGCTTCTTCAGCTCTGACTGGATGGTGGGGAATGGAAGGATTTATACTTCTTGCAGACAGCTGGTCATTTGCATCCTTTTAGAGGGTCATTAAAGTCACTTAAAGGTTTATTTGTGTCCTCAGAATCATCTGAGTGTGCAAATGGGTATGGAGCCTTCCTGGAACTGTTGAAACAAGTGTTGTAGACTGGAGATAGATGATGTTGTATCCCTCCTCTTCTTGAGAGAGGGCCGTTCAATTTTGACATAAATGGCCTCTTTAACCCGTTTTTCAAACCAGCGATCCTCTCTGTCCTAAATGTGGACCTCAAAAGTTGGCCTTTGTCTTTTAAATGCAGGTGGACTGCTGAATCTAGTCCTGATGGGTTTGTTCTCCTATGTTGGGCCATGTAAAGTGGTGGTTTTGTTTCCCCAATGTACAGATCTTTCTAGGCAAAGACAATATAATAATGGATCAACCCCAAAATAAATGCATTTGAATGCTTTGGTTCAACTCTAAACAAAGGCCTCAGTATTCCTGCCTCTGTTTTATTTTTACAGACTTGAAGAAAAAAGAGTGAGTCAATTAATCCTAATATCTAGTTGTAAATTACATTTCAGATCCAATCAAGGTCTACAGAGAAGAAATTAACACCATTTCCTCACCAAATTCAGCTGGACAATTTAGTCGATGTCACTTTCTTCCAATCTCTGAAATCTCTGTGGCTTTCTCTCCAGTTAATTGAATGCTGATTAGATCGGGTTTTTTCGATCCTGTTTGTTTAGTGCTGGATGGAAATCAAGAGCAGAAATGCATACAGAGGGAGTGACCTGGCCTCCTCATTTGGTTTGTTTTTGTGGAGCAACTTATCCTATTGCTTAGTTTCATTAAAAAGGATGCCCATTTACTGACAATTCATCTCAAGAATTGCTCAAAGGCATTCTAGTAATATCCTAGCATTTGGGGCCCAAAGCATCTGCAGAATTCAATGCTTTTGTCAAAATGACAAAAGTGGCATTCCCAAAATATTTTGACCCTTGAAATAACCAACAAATGGCTTTCTCCATCCCTTCTCACCCCACATCCCATGAACCGTTCATTTCTGCATTAGCTGTTTGTAGACATAAAGGTTATACAATGATGTTTTCTTTTTAGATTGTTGTGGTTGTGTTACGTGTGTATAATGGAGAAATCTGACAAGCATCTTCTTTTCTGGTGGTCAAAAAGGGCAATAAGAAAAAAGCATTTTCCACTTCTCTCACAAAAGAAACCAGCTCTTTCTGCCATAATAGTAGAGTGTACATAAGATAAGGCCACAAAGGACTTCACAGTCAGTCCAATTGTAATTTCTCTGAAGATTGGATGCAGTTGTAGTGGATTTTGACAGTTGTTGAAGGCCAGCTGCCAATTATAATCAATCTGCATATGGGTAAATCAAAGCAAGTCTTCTGAAACCCTAAGCCATGAATCCATTTCATAGCCAATATAACATTTTAAAAATGTATTTATTTATGGTCATCAACCAAAATATTTTATTTATTTATTTGTTTATTTATTTATTTATTTTGTCAATCGCTTACAAGATAATAGGTAAAAGTATAAACTTGAGTAAGAATACAGGAAATAGGTATGAATAAATGGGTACATTAAGACAGGGACAGGAGGCACGATGGTGCACTTATGCATGCCCCTTACAGCCCTCTTAGGAATGGGGTGAGGTCAATAGTGGATAGTTTGAGGTTAAAGGAGTGGGGGTTAGAGGATTTAACAACAAAGTCAGGTAGTGCATTCCAGGCATTGACCACTCTGTTGCTGAAGTCGTATTTTATGCAATTGAGTTTGAAGCAGTTTACATTGAGTTTGTATGTGTTGTGTGCTCTTGTATTGTGGTTGAAGCTGAAGTAGTCATTGACTGGTAGGACATTGTAGCAGATAATTTTGTGTGCTACAATTAAGTCTAACCGTAGGTGGCGTAATTCAAGGATGTAATTTTGGGGACTTAGTCATCAAACCCTTGTCATGGACAGACCATTCTCTTCTTAGACTGGACTTCTGTACCGCCACCCCCCACAACAGAGAGGCGGAGCCATGTAGATTGTTCCGCCCCAGGCGCCTGATGGACCCTGAGCGGTTCCAGAGGGAGCTTGGGCCATTTCCCGAGACTCTGGCTCACAACTCGCCTGGAGACCTGGTGGCCACCTGGGATAGATTGGCTGCCGGGGCTCTGGACCGAGTTGTGCCTCTGCGACCTCTGACTCGGCACAGATCCCATTTAGCTCCGTGGTTTACGGAGGAGCTATGGGAGATGAAGTGCCGGAAAAGATGTCTAGAGAGTATTTGGAGGGCTAGCCGCACTGAGTCTGACCGAACACAGTGAGGTCCCACATTAAGATCTACCTTGTGGCGATAGAGGCGGCGAAGCGTTCGCATTTCTCCGCCCTTATTGCGTCGGCAGAAAATCGGCCTGCCGCTCTGTTTAGAGTGACCCGCTCCCTGCTCGAGCCAAGAGCGCGGGATGACCTCTTGCAGGGTAAGACAGAAGAGTTTTCCCGATTCTTGCACGACAAAATCGCTCAGATTTGGGACGGGCTGGACTCCAATTGGGTGGTCCCGGGGGAGGTGTCCGGGGCAGGTCTTGAGACTATTATCTGGGAAGAGTTTGACCCTGTGACCGCTGAGGGTGTGGACAGGTTGCTGGGGGGGCTGAATACCACCACATGTTTGTTGGACCCGTGTCCCTCCTGGTTGGTTTCGACTGCCAGGGAGGTGACACGAGGCTGGCTCCAGGGGATTATCAACGCTTCGTTGAGAGAGGGGTCGCTCCCTACTGCCCTGAAGATGGCGGTGGTGCGGCCCCTCCTCAAGAAACCTGCCCTGGACCCGGCTGTTTTAAATAATTATCGTCCAGTCTCCAACCTTCCTTTTTTAGCGAAGGTTGTTGAGAGTGTGGTGACACGTCAGCTCCCTCAGTACCTGGAGGAAGCGACTTACCTCGATCCATTCCAATCGGGCTTCAGGCCTGGGCATAGTACTGAAACAGTATTGGTCGCGTTGGTCGATGATCTCTGGAGGGCCCATGACAGGGGGTTTTCCTCTGTCCTGGTCCTGTTAGACCTCTCGGCGGCTTTTGATACTATCGACCATAGTATCTTATTGCGGCGGTTGGGGGGGTTAGGGATTGGGGGAACTGTCTTGCTATGGTTCTCCTCCTTCCTCTCCAACCGCTCGCAATTCGTGTTGATGGGGGGGGAGAGGTCCACCTCTAGGCCCCTCATTTGTGGGGTGCCTCAGGGATCGGTCCTCTCCCCTCTTCTGTTCAACATTTAAGTGAAGCCGCTGGGGGAGATCATCCGTGGTTTTGGGGTGCGGTGTCATCTGTATGCAGATGATACCCAGCTTTACATCTCCACCCCGGGCCATCCCAATGATGCTGTGGAAGTTATGTCCCGGTGCCTGGAGGCTGTGCGGAATTGGATGGGTGGGAACAGGCTCCGGCTCAACCCGTCCAAGACCGAGTGGCTGTGGTTTCCGGCGGCCCGATATAGTCAGCTGACTCCGTCGCTGGCTATTGGGAGAGAGATTCTACCCCCCACAGGGAGGGCTCGCAATTTGGGTGTCCTCCTGGATGCACGGCTGTCTTTAGAAGACCATATTGCGGCCGTCTCCAGGGGGGCTTTTTATCGGGTTCGCCTGATTTACCAATTGCGGCCCTTTCTGGATCAGGACGCCTTACGCACGGTCACTCATGCCCTTGTCACCTCTCGCCTGGATTACTGTAACGCTCTCTAAATGGGGCTCCCTGTGGGGAGTATCCGGAGACTCCAACTGGTGCAAAATGCGGCCGTTGGAGACTCCAACTGGTGCAAAATGCGGTGATTATGGGGGCATCACGAAGCTCCCATGTCACGCCTCTCCTGCGCAAGCTGCATTGGTTGCCGGTGGTTTTCCGGGTTCGCTTTAAGGTTCTGGTTCTGACCTTTAAAGCGATCCATGGCATTGGATCAGGTTATCTGCAGGACCGCATTCTGCCGGTGATCTCCAACAGACCTGTGCGTTCCCACGGGGAGGGCATTCTCCGGGTGCCGTCGGCTTCTATGTGCCGTCTGGCAGCCCCCAGGAGTAGGGCCTTCTCTGTGGGGGCCCCCGCCCTCTGGAATGGTCTGCCCCCAGAGATACGCACCAACACAGACCTGAGAGCCTTCAGACAGGCGTTAAAAACTTGGCTCTTTGAGCAGGCTGGCCTAGGCTGACACAAGATTTTAATTTTGTCTCATGTTTTTAATTGGTTTTGAATATTTGGGGTTTTAACTATTTTATGGGGGAGGGATAAAGTTTTTTAAATTTCTAAACAGCCTAAATTATTTAATCCGTTTTTAACTTTTGTACAGTGTATTGGGGTTTGTGATTGGCTGTGCACCGCCCTGAGTCCTTCGGGAGAAGGGCGGTATATAAGTATTAGTAATAAATAATAAATGTACCACTGAATTAAAGGCTTTGCAGAAGTCTATGTAAATTGCATCTATAGCTTTAGCCTGGTCAATTAGAGTAGTCCATATGTTTTTGCAGTGTACGAGTTGAAGACTGCAGGACAATTTTTTCCTGAAACCAAATTGTTTTTTGGAGAGTAGGTTGTTTGACTCTAAGTGGAGGGTGATGAATTGGTTAATGATTGATTTCATGACTTTGCACGTGACACAACACAGTGAGATTGGTCTGTAGTTTTCAACCAGGCTGGGGTCACCTTTTTGAAGATAGGGATGACCGTAGGTAAGGACCATAGGTTTGGTAAGAAGCTGGTTCTGAATGGTATCTCAGATATAATGCTTAGGGGTTCCACTATGGCAGAGGAGAGCTTTTTTAAGAAGTATGCACATAATCCATCAGGGCCAATAGATAGTGATGGTTTTAGGTTACGTAGTGACTTTTCTACGTTATCTTCTGTAAAGTCAATATGTAGTAGGTTATTACAGTTAGTTGTGGTACGACAAAAAAATGTGGGGCATGAACCATTGCTGTTTATAAAGACTGAACTGAAGAATGTGTTGAAGAGATTGGCCTTAACGGCTTCATCGTTGCAGTCTTTCGCAATTGGTCCTTTTAGTGGTGGGATGGTTCCCGAGTCTTTAAGTTTGGTGTTTACAAAACTGTAAAAGGCATGGGTGGATTTTGTATGTAGGAGGTTTTCCTCTTGCTTGTAGTCGTAATCTTTTGCATTCTGCCATTAATTGTTAGCATAAGGTATTGTATTGTTTGCTATGTAGCTAGTTGGTTTTTACGCCATAATGATCTTTTTTTGATTGAAGTTTCCTTATTGTTAAGGGTAATTTGTTTTTTGGGGAGGGTTACTAATGGTACATATAGTTTAATGACTCTTTCAAGTTCAAACAAGAATGCATTATAATGGTCTTCTGTAGTATTACTGCTAGAGAACAGAATGTGCCAGTCAAAGGATAATAGGTCAGCATCTATGAGATCATAGTTGGCTTTTTTGAAGTTATATTTTGGGGATCCATCATTATGATCCTCTTTGTGAAGGCATAAATTGAGACAAAAGTCAATCATACTGTGGTCACTGTTTGAAAAGCATTCTTGTATTTGTAGGCCGTATATTGAGTTTGAGCTATTACAGAAGATAAGATAGAGGCAGTTATTGAGTCTAGTGTTGTTAGTTACTAATTGATCCAATCCCAGTGTAGTAACAGCATTGGACAGGGTTGTATGAATGGGTTCAGATGTACATTCATTTAGGGTCCAATTTATAAGAGGTAGGTTGAGGCCACCAAGGAAAATAAGACGGTGAGGGCAAGAGGCAGCCCATGTTAGCAGTAAAGTTAGCTTGTTTGCATGAACTATGTTATAATCAGGATCTCTGTAGCATAGTAAGAAGCGGATTGTGGTATTTGAGGACAGTTCACAGACGGTGGTTTCTGGAAGAGCAAATTCTTGTGTAATTTGAATCTTTTTTAGATTTAGGGATTTTTTTGTAGAAGATAGCAACTCCACCTCCTCTACAGATTTCGTGATCTGATTGATAGACGTGATATTCGCTGACTGTGGTAATGGAGTCTGGAAAAGATGCATTTAACCACGTCGCACAGACAAATATAATGTCAAAGTAGTTATGCCTGTACAGCTGTACAGCTCATTTTATTTATGGATGTGTACAACCTAAAATCCTTAAATGATTCTCCAAACCCTTGGATGTGTGCTCCAGACCCCCTCCAGAAATTATATTGTAGCTTTTCATGTAATCCATCTATTCCTCAAAACCATTTGAGGAATAGTGATGTTCAGTACATTGCATTATATTCAATTACATTTAATTTTGAGCCTTCAAAACCTTTAGAGTTTTCTTCTCTGGACTTGTACTTGCATTTTTCTTACTCTGGAGAGACTGCTAGCAAAGCCAAAGTTCTGAACTCAGAAACTTTCAGAATACCAATCTTTATTTATTTATTTATTGAATTTACATTGCTTCCCAGGGATGGGGTGCTGCCGGTATAACAACCAGTTCGGCTTTGCTGTGCGCACGTGAGCAACAATGCAAAAATCCTTACCTGCTATGTTACATCCAGTGAGTAACGCAGCTGAGGAGTGGCAACCTGCTCTTCCCCACTGATCAGCTGGAATGATAAAGGTCAGTACAGCACAGGGGTGGACAGGCGGGCCCACATGATCGTTGGAGCGAACCGATTCGCTCCCAGCTGATCTTCGGACCTAGAGCTTTGTCCGAACCAGTCTGAACTGGCAGAATTCCACCCCTGTTGCTGCCTATTCACCCATGGCAACTCAAGGCGGCTTACAGAATATAAAACCACATTTAAAATAGTAAAACTAATAAACTAGTTATTCACTAGTTTCCTAGTGTTCTACTTTCTGGAGGAGAAAAACTTAGCAAACACCATTGTTGTCACAATAGTTTGGAAGTCCCCTTCAAACTGCTCAATTTGGGGAAAAGATTTCCAAATTATTGTGAGAATGGGAGTCATATGAAATGTGATGGAGAGATGATGGATGTGGGAGGGCAGGGAGAGGAGAGGATCCGGGCACCTTGAATGAATGAATGAATGAATGAATGAATGAATGAATGAATGAATGAATGAATGAATGAATTCTTCATTGGCCAAGTGTGATTAAACACACAAGGAATTTGTCTTGATGCAAGTGCTCTCAATGTATATAAAAAGAAAAGATACATTCGTCGAGAATCATAACATACAACACTTAATGATAGTCACAGGATACAAATAGTCAATCAAATCATACTAAGAAACTGTCAGTATAAATCATAAGGATACAAGTGACAAAGTTACAGTCATACAGCCACAAGTGGGAGCAGGTAGGCAATAAGGTGTGATGAGAAGATTAACAGTAGTAGTAGTGCAGACTTTGTAATAGTTGGACAGTGTTGAGGGAATTATTTGTTTAGCAGAGTGATGGCTTTTGGGGAAAAATTGTCCTTGTGTCTAGTTGTTCTGGTGTGCAGTGCTCTATAGCGTTGTTTTGAGGATAGGAGTTGAAACTAGTGAGTCTAGCTGACCGATATCTCCCACCTTGCACCAACTTTCTACATGCTGGAGGACACTAAGCCTCCCTCATCCCGAGGTAGCCCTGCGCTGTTGCTTAATGACCCAAGTCGTCACCAGTTACATAGTGATCACAGCAAGGCAGTTACATAATGATCACAATGACTTACATCCAAAATTCCAGGCTCAATTGTTGTTGTAAGTCAAGGACTACCCATAATTTATTTGATGTGATCACTGATAAAATTTATACCATATGGAAAAGGATACTGACAGTGCTTTATGGATGAAGAAGGTTTGGATAGTACAACTAGGCTGACTATATCAATTACTGTGAAGTTTTGTCTGTTTGACTGCTGTTGAAAACTATGTGGAAATTTTACTTATCATTTCCATATTCTTTTAATTTTCCTCTCAAAAGCCCACTTATACCGCATGATGTAGACATAAAGTGGACAGAATTGGAAAGATGAAAAGCTCTACATTTCTGCAACAATCAAACATTTAGCAGCCCTGTCACTTAACAGTATCATCTGTTAATCTCATGCCTTGGGATGTTTTGAGAAGGTAATCTCAAAATTCCTATCTGGAGATTTTGGGACCTGCCAAGCAAGCTTGAAACCAGGGAAATGCAGATAACTTGCTTCTTTTGCTGTTCCAGTTGGTTAAGAACAGGGTAGTTGGATTACAGAAATTGCCATTCCTTAGAACCTTGGCTATGGTTCAAAACATGTCCATAACCTCCAATCAGTTTTTTAAAGTACTGTCATCAACCTAATATACTACACTTTGTAGGCCTTCATGTCTGATATTTGTAGGACAAACCAGCATTGTTCCAGGCTAGCATACTGTTTGTTCTCTACATAAAAGTAGTTAGGAATAAGGTACTATGTAGTTCAAGACATCTGTAAGGCAACAAGCATTTTACATGGAGAATCCCTCCTCCTTTCCAGTCCCAAGGACCTCTTCAATGAAGAAAATACATGTGATGTGTATTTGTGTAATAGAATAGCAGAGTTGGAAAGGACCTTGGAGGTCTTCTAATCTAATCCCCTGCTCAGACAGGAAACCTTATACCAAAGGGTTGTCCACAGGGTTGGGATCCGACGGATGTAGCTACCGGTTCAGTGATTTACGATTTGCGTGCGCGTGTGAATCATCATCAGCTTGCTGCCTGGACAGCTGAGCAGCGCATTTGGAAAAGCACTTTTTTCCTGATTTTTCAACCGCAGCTGTGCCTCGCCAACCAGCTGAGATTGAAAAAGAAGGAAATAAAGGTCAGATAAGAGCCCAGGAGGGTGGGTGTGCCAAAACAGCAGCAGTCATAGAACCGGTTCTATGTCTGTTGCTCTTTAGAGCTACCGGTTCTACAGAGCCAGACAGAACCGGTAGAATCCTACCCCTGGTTGTCCAATCTCTTCATAAAAACCTCCAGTAGCACCCATAACTTCTGAAAGCAAACCATTCCACTGATTAATTGTTCTAGCTGTCAGGAAATTTCTTCTAGTTCTAGGTTGCTTCTCTCCTTGATTAGCTTTCATCCATTGCTTTTTATCCTGCCCTCGGGTGCTTCTGAAAAGTGGTGGGATTCAAAAAAAATTACTGCCAGTTCTGCGGGTGTGGCTTGATGGGCATGGCTTGGTGGGCATGGCTTGGTGGGCATGGCAGGGGAAGATTACTGCAAAATCTCTCCCTACTCCTGGGAGAAGATTACTGCAAAATCCCGTTCCCTCCCCATCCCACTAATCTGTTTTCCAGCTCCGTTCTCCTGTGCAGGGCAACAAAAGAAGACCCAGCCGATCAGCTGGGACTCAGGAGGCAGGGAATAGATGGGGGTGGGGCCAGTCAGAGCTGATATTTGCCAGTTCTCTGAACTACTCAAAATTTCCGCTATCGGTTCTCCAGAACTGGTCAGAATCTGCTGAATATCACCTCTGGGTTGAACCCTTCTTCTTTGTGGCAGTCCCTCAAATATTGAAACACTGCTACATGTTACTCCAGTCCTTCTTTTCATTAAAGTAGGCATACCCAATTTCTGCAAATATTCTTCGTATGCTTAGCTTCCAGTCCCCTAATCATTTGCACTCTTTTATATATACCTACATACATATGGTGTAAGGACTGTAACAACCACTTGTAAAAGAGAAAGGCAGAAGACTAGCAGAGCCTATCCATAAACACCAACAAGTAGTCAAGGAGACACAATTAAGTCTCCTTAATCTCACAACACGTGGACAGACTCAACCACAGTTTCATTGTGAATAAGCCAGAAATTCCTGGGAACTTGGCATTTAGTCAAATCAGCCAACAAAGATCAGAACAAGTTCTCTCCAGCAGCTAACACCCAGATAAGCAGGGATTAACAGTAGATAAAACAATCAAGCAGAAAACAAATATATATACATACATATAGTGTAAGGACTAATCAAAAAACTATCCACACAATGGCAGGGAAACTATTGTGTATAAACATGGAGTAAACCCCATCCTCACTTGCAACTGATGACATTACTTAGTTGGGTAATAAAACATCTTCAAAGCCAGCAATGAAGCTCAGAGAGCACCCAGCTCTATACACATACAAACACACATCCATTCCTAGATCAACATGCTTAACCCGGGGCACAAGGAAAGAATGCTTGGTGATAGTGGTTATTTCTCTCCCCCTCCCCTCAGGTATATAATCTTGTTGCTTTCTTGCTAAGAAAAAAAAAGATGTTCATTTGGCATGTAAAAGATTTGTAAATGGTGCCCTGTCATTCAGTGGTGGGATTCAAAAAAATTTTACTACCAGGTCTGTGGGCATGGCTTGGCTTGGCGGGCATGGCAGGGGCATGGCAAAATCCCTGTTCCCTCCCCACCCCACTAACCTGCTTCCCAACTCTGTTCTCCTGTGCAGGGCACCAAAAGGAAACTCAGCCGATCAGCTGGGACCCGGGAACCAGAGAATAGATGGAGGCGAGACCAGTCAGAGGTAGTATTCTCCAAACTAATTTCCACTACTGGTTCTCCAGAATTGCTGAATACCACCTCTGCTGTCATTGTTTATAAAACTTATCCAGTCCTATCCAGGAACATACTGAATTGTTTCATTTCTGCACTTTCAAACCTCCAGGGATTTCTCTTCTTCAGATTCCAGCACTGATATTTTCGGTTGGGCAATGGGGCTTTACAAATATGTCAATAAATGGGCTTTCTGGATCCTCTCTGCATTTCTTTGGCCTCAGTTTTGAAGCCTTGCTTTGCCCAAGAAAATAGAAATGCCTGAAGGCTTGCTCATTACTAGGGACACTGTCTCGGCAGGGAGAGGCCTTTTTCAGTCCTATCTAGACTTGAATTTGAGATCTTCTGCCCGAAAGGGATCCCCTCTGCCTTGGGAGCTACAGCAATTCCTGAATCTCTTCTCCTACAACTTCCTTAGGATCTGCTGTGTTCATTTGTGCCAAGAAGAAACTTTGGGCTGGCTTTTGTGGCTCTCAGTTTTGTGAGAAGTTTCGATGCCACCTCTTGTGTCATGCACAGCATCTTCTTATCCTAAATCTCAGCATTTCTGACTGAAGGTGCACATCTTCGTTGCTACAAACTGATTCCAAAGCAGAAAATCCAGTTTGGAAGGTTATTGTAGCAAAATCACCCTAAATTTCTCCTTGTAATACAATGATGATGATGGGAGGAATTGAGTGTTTCTCATGTGCAAACCCCATGTGAAGAAATCTTTCAAACCATTTTTGTTTATGTGATATTTCAGCCAGGGGATTAAAGTCATGCTGAAAATATCTGAGGCTCAAAAACACGTTCTTGAATGCTGCTTCCCCAG
This sequence comes from Bungarus multicinctus, assembly GCA_023653725.1. Lineage (NCBI taxonomy): Eukaryota > Metazoa > Chordata > Lepidosauria > Squamata > Elapidae > Bungarus > Bungarus multicinctus. The sequence continues at coordinate 13,714,663 of CM042840.1, read as the reverse complement.
TTTTCTCCAGATGGTTTTCAAGGTCACTGCACAGGTCAACTAAAAAGCAAACTAAAGAATGGTGACAAAACAAGATGAATATTATAAAGTGAGTACAACGCAGGGGCGGGGAGACATATCACTTGCAGTGCGTGGCCATTCCTTTTGATGCTCATGGGCCTTTATTTTTCCTCTATTCAAATGGGGGTTTGCAGATCCCAGCACCTTATGAATCCTTTCCTAATGAAGGTTTGTCACGGAGCTGAGAAAATTCTAGGCAACTGTTATCTTTGCTATTAAGGAATCGTCTTTCTTCTATGAAGCAATGCAACATCCACTGATGGACATTTTTGTTCTTTTCATCTTTAATTTAGTTTACTTTATTGTCATTGCAGCTTGTTATAATGAAATCAAACACCATCTTCAGTGCACATCATGACCATGAAAATAAACACAAACACACATCCTTCACATTCCACACATTGAATTGAAAACCCCTGATATTGCATTAATATTGCACTATACAGAAGGATAGAAGCTGTTTTTCACCCTATTTGTCCTTGTTTTTATTATGCTGTACCGTCTGCCAGATGGTAATTGTTCAAAAAAAGGGTGCCCAGGATGAGATGGATCTTTGAGAATGTTTTGAACTTTCTTAAGGCAGCAGGAGCTATAAAGCTCTTTGAAAACGGGGAGAGGGCAACCAATGATCTTCTGGGCAATGACGTTAACCCTCTGGAGTGCTTTCCTATCTGCCACTGTGCAATTGGCAAACCATACAGAGGTGCAGTAAGTTAAGATACTCTCTATGGTGCAGCGGTAGAAGGTCACCAGCAATTTTTCATTCAGTTGTTGTTTCCTGAGAAGTCTCAGGTAGTATAATCTCCGCTGGGCCCTTTTGACCAGTGCTGCAATGTGAGCACCCCAGGTCAGTGTGAGCAATGTGAGAACAAAAATCCAAAAACAAAAAACAAATTACCCATAACAATAAGGAAACTTCAATAAAAAAAGATTGCTATGGCGTGAAAACAAAACTAGCAATGTAGCAAACTTTAAAAACCCATACAACACCCTATGCCAACAGATAAAGGCAAAATGCACAAATTACCACTGCAAGCAAGAGGAAAACCTCCTATGTACAAAATCCACCCGCACCTTCTACAATTTTGTTAACACCAAACTTAAAGATTCAAGAACCATCCCACCAGTAAAAGGACCAAATGGGAAAGACTACAACGATGAAGCCATTAAGGCCAATCTCTTCACCACATTCTTCAGTTCAGTCTTTGTAAACAGCAATGGTTTATTTATTTATTTTATTTATTTGTCAATTGCTTACAATATAATAGGTATAAGTAAAAACATAATTGTGAATACATGGATGCATATAAGAATATATATATATATATATATATATATATATATATATATATATATATATATATATATATATATATATATATATATATATATATATATATATATATATATATATATATATATATATATATATATACTTTGTATTACAACACCCTGTTAAGCCCCAATTAAGGGAGAAAGCATACTGCTTTCTTTTCTGTCTTTCGGCTCATCACCAGAGACCATACCGACAGAAAGCTATTTGTTTCGTTGCCTTTTGTTTACATGTGTGTAAGGTTTTTAAGCTGATAATTTTTAAACAATAAATAAGGGAGACTAGTATAGATCTATTTCGAGCTAGTTAGCTCTCTTCAGCTAGCCATACCCTTACTGGGATTCGAACCAGGGAAGTATTACATGTGAGGCAGTTGTAATTGCCTCTACACCACTGGCTCTCTCCTTATCAGCTCAGGCAGGGGAATAAGTATATACTTTGTATTACAACACCCTGTTAAGCCCCAATTAAGGGAGAAAGCATACTGCTTTCTTTTCTGTCTTTCGGCTCATCACCAGAGACCATACCGACAGAAAGCTATTTGTTTCGTTGCCTTTTGTTTACATGTGTGTAAGGTTTTTAAGCTGATAATTTTTAAACAATAAATAAGGGAGACTAGTATAGATCTATTTCGAGCTAGTTAGCTCTCTTCAGCTAGCCATACCCTTACTGGGATTCGAACCAGGGAAGTATTACATGTGAGGCAGTTGTAATTGCCTCTACACCACTGGCTCTCTCCTTATCAGCTCAGGCAGGGGAATAAGTATATACTTTGTATTACAACACCCTGTTAAGCCCCAATTAAGGGAGAAAGCATACTGCTTTCTTTTCTGTCTTTCGGCTCATCACCAGAGACCATACCGACAGAAAGCTATTTGTTTCGTTGCCTTTTGTTTACATGTGTGTAAGGTTTTTAAGCTGATAATTTTTAAACAATAAATAAGGGAGACTAGTATAGATCTATTTCGAGCTAGTTAGCTCTCTTCAGCTAGCCATACCCTTACTGGGATTCGAACCAGGGAAGTATTACATGTGAGGCAGTTGTAATTGCCTCTACACCACTGGCTCTCTCCTTATCAGCTCAGGCAGGGGAATAAGTATATACTTTGTATTACAACACCCTGTTAAGCCCCAATTAAGGGAGAAAGCATACTGCTTTCTTTTCTGTCTTTCGGCTCATCACCAGAGACCATACCGACAGAAAGCTATTTGTTTCGTTGCCTTTTGTTTACATGTGTGTAAGGTTTTTAAGCTGATAATTTTTAAACAATAAATAAGGGAGACTAGTATAGATCTATTTCGAGCTAGTTAGCTCTCTTCAGCTAGCCATACCCTTACTGGGATTCGAACCAGGGAAGTATTACATGTGAGGCAGTTGTAATTGCCTCTACACCACTGGCTCTCTCCTTATCAGCTCAGGCAGGGGAATAAGTATATACTTTGTATTACAACACCCTGTTAAGCCCCAATTAAGGGAGAAAGCATACTGCTTTCTTTTCTGTCTTTCGGCTCATCACCAGAGACCATACCGACAGAAAGCTATTTGTTTCGTTGCCTTTTGTTTACATGTGTGTAAGGTTTTTAAGCTGATAATTTTTAAACAATAAATAAGGGAGACTAGTATAGATCTATTTCGAGCTAGTTAGCTCTCTTCAGCTAGCCATACCCTTACTGGGATTCGAACCAGGGAAGTATTACATGTGAGGCAGTTGTAATTGCCTCTACACCACTGGCTCTCTCCTTATCAGCTCAGGCAGGGGAATAAGTATATACTTTGTATTACAACACCCTGTTAAGCCCCAATTAAGGGAGAAAGCATACTGCTTTCTTTTCTGTCTTTCGGCTCATCACCAGAGACCATACCGACAGAAAGCTATTTGTTTCGTTGCCTTTTGTTTACATGTGTGTAAGGTTTTTAAGCTGATAATTTTTTAAACAATAAATAAGGGAGACTAGTATAGATCTATTTCGAGCTAGTTAGCTCTCTTCAGCTAGCCATACCCTTACTGGGATTCGAACCAGGGAAGTATTACATGTGAGGCAGTTGTAATTGCCTCTACACCACTGGCTCTCTCCTTATCAGCTCAGGCAGGGGAATAAGTATATACTTTGTATTACAACACCCTGTTAAGCCCCAATTAAGGGAGAAAGCATACTGCTTTCTTTTCTGTCTTTCGGCTCATCACCAGAGACCATACCGACAGAAAGCTATTTGTTTCGTTGCCTTTTGTTTACATGTGTGTAAGGTTTTTAAGCTGATAATTTTTAAACAATAAATAAGGGAGACTAGTATAGATCTATTTCGAGCTAGTTAGCTCTCTTCAGCTAGCCATACCCTTACTGGGATTCGAACCAGGGAAGTATTACATGTGAGGCAGTTGTAATTGCCTCTACACCACTGGCTCTCTCCTTATCAGCTCAGGCAGGGGAATAAGTATATACTTTGTATTACAACACCCTGTTAAGCCCCAATTAAGGGAGAAAGCATACTGCTTTCTTTTCTGTCTTTCGGCTCATCACCAGAGACCATACCGACAGAAAGCTATTTGTTTCGTTGCCTTTTGTTTACATGTGTGTAAGGTTTTTAAGCTGATAATTTTTAAACAATAAATAAGGGAGACTAGTATAGATCTATTTCGAGCTAGTTAGCTATCTTCAGCTAGCCATACCCTTACTGGGATTCGAACCAGGGAAGTATTACATGTGAGGCAGTTGTAATTGCCTCTACACCACTGGCTCTCTCCTTATCAGCTCAGGCAGGGGAATAAGTATATACTTTGTATTACAACACCCTGTTAAGCCCCAATTAAGGGAGAAAGCATACTGCTTTCTTTTCTGTCTTTCGGCTCATCACCAGAGACCATACCGACAGAAAGCTATTTGTTTCGTTGCCTTTTGTTTACATGTGTGTAAGGTTTTTAAGCTGATAATTTTTAAACAATAAATAAGGGAGACTAGTATAGATCTATTTCGAGCTAGTTAGCTCTCTTCAGCTAGCCATACCCTTACTGGGATTCGAACCAGGGAAGTATTACATGTGAGGCAGTTGTAATTGCCTCTACACCACTGGCTCTCTCCTTATCAGCTCAGGCAGGGGAATAAGTATATACTTTGTATTACAACACCCTGTTAAGCCCCAATTAAGGGAGAAAGCATACTGCTTTCTTTTCTGTCTTTCGGCTCATCACCAGAGACCATACCGACAGAAAGCTATTTGTTTCGTTGCCTTTTGTTTACATGTGTGTAAGGTTTTTAAGCTGATAATTTTTAAACAATAAATAAGGGAGACTAGTATAGATCTATTTCGAGCTAGTTAGCTCTCTTCAGCTAGCCATACCCTTACTGGGATTCGAACCAGGGAAGTATTACATGTGAGGCAGTTGTAATTGCCTCTACACCACTGGCTCTCTCCTTATCAGCTCAGGCAGGGGAATAAGTATATACTTTGTATTACAACACCCTGTTAAGCCCCAATTAAGGGAGAAAGCATACTGCTTTCTTTTCTGTCTTTCGGCTCATCACCAGAGACCATACCGACAGAAAGCTATTTGTTTCGTTGCCTTTTGTTTACATGTGTGTAAGGTTTTTAAGCTGATAATTTTTAAACAATAAATAAGGGAGACTAGTATAGATCTATTTCGAGCTAGTTAGCTCTCTTCAGCTAGCCATACCCTTACTGGGATTCGAACCAGGGAAGTATTACATGTGAGGCAGTTGTAATTGCCTCTACACCACTGGCTCTCTCCTTATCAGCTCAGGCAGGGGAATAAGTATATACTTTGTATTACAACACCCTGTTAAGCCCCAATTAAGGGAGAAAGCATACTGCTTTCTTTTCTGTCTTTCGGCTCATCACCAGAGACCATACCGACAGAAAGCTATTTGTTTCGTTGCTTTTTGTTTACATGTGTGTAAGGTTTTTAAGCTGATAATTTTTAAACAATAAATAAGGGAGACTAGTATAGATCTATTTCGAGCTAGTTAGCTCTCTTCAGCTAGCCATACCCTTACTGGGATTCGAACCAGGGAAGTATTACATGTGAGGCAGTTGTAATTGCCTCTACACCACTGGCTCTCTCCTTATCAGCTCAGGCAGGGGAATAAGTATATACTTTGTATTACAACACCCTGTTAAGCCCCAATTAAGGGAGAAAGCATACTGCTTTCTTTTCTGTCTTTCGGCTCATCACCAGAGACCATACCGACAGAAAGCTATTTGTTTCGTTGCCTTTTGTTTACATGTGTGTAAGGTTTTTAAGCTGATAATTTTTTAAACAATAAATAAGGGAGACTAGTATAGATCTATTTCGAGCTAGTTAGCTCTCTTCAGCTAGCCATACCCTTACTGGGATTCGAACCAGGGAAGTATTACATGTGAGGCAGTTGTAATTGCCTCTACACCACTGGCTCTCTCCTTATCAGCTCAGGCAGGGGAATAAGTATATACTTTGTATTACAACACCCTGTTAAGCCCCAATTAAGGGAGAAAGCATACTGCTTTCTTTTCTGTCTTTCGGCTCATCACCAGAGACCATACCGACAGAAAGCTATTTGTTTCGTTGCCTTTTGTTTACATGTGTGTAAGGTTTTTAAGCTGATAATTTTTAAACAATAAATAAGGGAGACTAGTATAGATCTATTTCGAGCTAGTTAGCTCTCTTCAGCTAGCCATACCCTTACTGGGATTCGAACCAGGGAAGTATTACATGTGAGGCAGTTGTAATTGCCTCTACACCACTGGCTCTCTCCTTATCAGCTCAGGCAGGGGAATAAGTATATACTTTGTATTACAACACCCTGTTAAGCCCCAATTAAGGGAGAAAGCATACTGCTTTCTTTTCTGTCTTTCGGCTCATCACCAGAGACCATACCGACAGAAAGCTATTTGTTTCGTTGCCTTTTGTTTACATGTGTGTAAGGTTTTTAAGCTGATAATTTTTAAACAATAAATAAGGGAGACTAGTATAGATCTATTTCGAGCTAGTTAGCTATCTTCAGCTAGCCATACCCTTACTGGGATTCGAACCAGGGAAGTATTACATGTGAGGCAGTTGTAATTGCCTCTACACCACTGGCTCTCTCCTTATCAGCTCAGGCAGGGGAATAAGTATATACTTTGTATTACAACACCCTGTTAAGCCCCAATTAAGGGAGAAAGCATACTGCTTTCTTTTCTGTCTTTCGGCTCATCACCAGAGACCATACCGACAGAAAGCTATTTGTTTCGTTGCCTTTTGTTTACATGTGTGTAAGGTTTTTAAGCTGATAATTTTTAAACAATAAATAAGGGAGACTAGTATAGATCTATTTCGAGCTAGTTAGCTCTCTTCAGCTAGCCATACCCTTACTGGGATTCGAACCAGGGAAGTATTACATGTGAGGCAGTTGTAATTGCCTCTACACCACTGGCTCTCTCCTTATCAGCTCAGGCAGGGGAATAAGTATATACTTTGTATTACAACACCCTGTTAAGCCCCAATTAAGGGAGAAAGCATACTGCTTTCTTTTCTGTCTTTCGGCTCATCACCAGAGACCATACCGACAGAAAGCTATTTGTTTCGTTGCCTTTTGTTTACATGTGTGTAAGGTTTTTAAGCTGATAATTTTTAAACAATAAATAAGGGAGACTAGTATAGATCTATTTCGAGCTAGTTAGCTCTCTTCAGCTAGCCATACCCTTACTGGGATTCGAACCAGGGAAGTATTACATGTGAGGCAGTTGTAATTGCCTCTACACCACTGGCTCTCTCCTTATCAGCTCAGGCAGGGGAATAAGTATATACTTTGTATTACAACACCCTGTTAAGCCCCAATTAAGGGAGAAAGCATACTGCTTTCTTTTCTGTCTTTCGGCTCATCACCAGAGACCATACCGACAGAAAGCTATTTGTTTCGTTGCCTTTTGTTTACATGTGTGTAAGGTTTTTAAGCTGATAATTTTTAAACAATAAATAAGGGAGACTAGTATAGATCTATTTCGAGCTAGTTAGCTCTCTTCAGCTAGCCATACCCTTACTGGGATTCGAACCAGGGAAGTATTACATGTGAGGCAGTTGTAATTGCCTCTACACCACTGGCTCTCTCCTTATCAGCTCAGGCAGGGGAATAAGTATATACTTTGTATTACAACACCCTGTTAAGCCCCAATTAAGGGAGAAAGCATACTGCTTTCTTTTCTGTCTTTCGGCTCATCACCAGAGACCATACCGACAGAAAGCTATTTGTTTCGTTGCCTTTTGTTTACATGTGTGTAAGGTTTTTAAGCTGATAATTTTTAAACAATAAATAAGGGAGACTAGTATAGATCTATTTCGAGCTAGTTAGCTCTCTTCAGCTAGCCATACCCTTACTGGGATTCGAACCAGGGAAGTATTACATGTGAGGCAGTTGTAATTGCCTCTACACCACTGGCTCTCTCCTTATCAGCTCAGGCAGGGGAATAAGTATATACTTTGTATTACAACACCCTGTTAAGCCCCAATTAAGGGAGAAAGCATACTGCTTTCTTTTCTGTCTTTCGGCTCATCACCAGAGACCATACCGACAGAAAGCTATTTGTTTCGTTGCTTTTGTTTACATGTGTGTAAGGTTTTTAAGCTGATAATTTTTAAACAATAAATAAGGGAGACTAGTATAGATCTATTTCGAGCTAGTTAGCTCTCTTCAGCTAGCCATACCCTTACTGGGATTCGAACCAGGGAAGTATTACATGTGAGGCAGTTGTAATTGCCTCTACACCACTGGCTCTCTCCTTATCAGCTCAGGCAGGGGAATAAGTATATACTTTGTATTACAACACCCTGTTAAGCCCCAATTAAGGGAGAAAGCATACTGCTTTCTTTTCTGTCTTTCGGCTCATCACCAGAGACCATACCGACAGAAAGCTATTTGTTTCGTTGCCTTTTGTTTACATGTGTGTAAGGTTTTTAAGCTGATAATTTTTTAAACAATAAATAAGGGAGACTAGTATAGATCTATTTCGAGCTAGTTAGCTCTCTTCAGCTAGCCATACCCTTACTGGGATTCGAACCAGGGAAGTATTACATGTGAGGCAGTTGTAATTGCCTCTACACCACTGGCTCTCTCCTTATCAGCTCAGGCAGGGGAATAAGTATATACTTTGTATTACAACACCCTGTTAAGCCCCAATTAAGGGAGAAAGCATACTGCTTTCTTTTCTGTCTTTCGGCTCATCACCAGAGACCATACCGACAGAAAGCTATTTGTTTCGTTGCCTTTTGTTTACATGTGTGTAAGGTTTTTAAGCTGATAATTTTTAAACAATAAATAAGGGAGACTAGTATAGATCTATTTCGAGCTAGTTAGCTCTCTTCAGCTAGCCATACCCTTACTGGGATTCGAACCAGGGAAGTATTACATGTGAGGCAGTTGTAATTGCCTCTACACCACTGGCTCTCTCCTTATCAGCTCAGGCAGGGGAATAAGTATATACTTTGTATTACAACACCCTGTTAAGCCCCAATTAAGGGAGAAAGCATACTGCTTTCTTTTCTGTCTTTCGGCTCATCACCAGAGACCATACCGACAGAAAGCTATTTGTTTCGTTGCCTTTTGTTTACATGTGTGTAAGGTTTTTAAGCTGATAATTTTTAAACAATAAATAAGGGAGACTAGTATAGATCTATTTCGAGCTAGTTAGCTCTCTTCAGCTAGCCATACCCTTACTGGGATTCGAACCAGGGAAGTATTACATGTGAGGCAGTTGTAATTGCCTCTACACCACTGGCTCTCTCCTTATCAGCTCAGGCAGGGGAATAAGTATATACTTTGTATTACAACACCCTGTTAAGCCCCAATTAAGGGAGAAAGCATACTGCTTTCTTTTCTGTCTTTCGGCTCATCACCAGAGACCATACCGACAGAAAGCTATTTGTTTCGTTGCCTTTTGTTTACATGTGTGTAAGGTTTTTAAGCTGATATTGTTTAAAAATTATCAGCTTAAAAACCTTACACACATGTAAACAAAAGGCAACGAAACAAATAGCTTTCTGTCGGTATGGTCTCTGGTGATGAGCCGAAAGACAGAAAAGAAAGCAGTATGCTTTCTCCCTTAATTGGGGCTTAACAGGGTGTTGTAATACAAAGTATATACTTATTCCCCTGCCTGAGCTGATAAGGAGAGAGCCAGTGGTGTAGAGGCAATTACAACTGCCTCACATGTAATACTTCCCTGGTTCGAATCCCAGTAAGGGTATGGCTAGCTGAAGAGAGCTAACTAGCTCGAAATAGATCTATACTAGTCTCCCTTATTTATTGTTTAAAAATTATCAGCTTAAAAACCTTACACATATATATATATATATATATATATATATATATATATATATATATATATATATATATATATATATATATATATATATAAAAGAAACAATAGGACAGGGATGGTAGGCACGTTGGTGTGCTTATGCACGCCTCCTACAGACCTCTTAGGAAAGGGGTGAGGTCAATAGACAGTCTAAGGTTAAAGTTTTTGGGATTGGGGGAAGAAACCACAGAGTCAGGTAGAGTATTCCAGACATTAACCACTCTGTTGCTGAAGTCGTATTTTCTGCAATCAAGTTTGGTGTGATTAACCTTGAGTTTTATCTGTTGTTTGCTCTTGTGTTGTTGTGGTTCAAGCTGAAGTATTCATTGACAGGTAGGACATTGCAATGTATGATTTTATATACTATACTTAGATTGGACCGAAGGCGGCGTAGTTCTAGGTTTTCTAGATCTAGAATTTCGAGTCTGGTGGCATAAGGTATTCTGCAACAAGAACTCTTCTTGTGAAATATTTCTGGACTTTCTCAACTGTATTAATATCAGATATGTAATGTAGGTTCCAGACTGATGAGCGGTATTCGAGTATTGGTTTAGCAAATGTTTTGTATGCTGTAGTTATTAGTGTAATATTACCAAGGAAAAAGCTACGTAAGATTAGGTTAACAACTCTTAACGCCTTTTTGGCTATGTAGTTACAGTGGGCTCTAGCACTTATGTCATTTGAGATGAGTACTCCAAGATCCTTGACAGAATTTGGATCATCAACAAGGTCTTGACTATTCAGTCTGTATTTTATTTTCTGTTCGTTTTTTTTTTGCCAATATGTAGGACAGAGCATTTATTTGTTGAGATTTGAAGTTGCCATTTGTTTGACCATTCTGATACATAGTCAAGGTCATTTTGAAGGGTAGCAGTATTGTCTGTGATGTTGAATAGCTTAACATCATCAGCAAAGAGAATGCAGCTGCTCTTGATATGATCACATAGGTCGTTTATGTAGAGTATGAAAAGAGTTGGTTCTAGAACTCTGCCTTGGGTGACACCACTGTTGACAGGTACAGAATTTGATAGGACGCTCCCAATTTTGACCATTTGTTGTCTGTTTGACAGGAATGCTTCTATCCAGTTATGCAGGTGTCCAGAGATATCATAAGATTTTAATTTTTGGAGTAGTATGTCATGTACCACTGAATCAAAGGCTTTACAGAAGTCTGTAGATTGCGTCTATTGCTTTGCCCTGATCGAGTTGTGTAGTCCATATGTTTTTGCAGTGTGAGAACTGCAGATTACAGGATAGTTTTTTCCTGAAACCAAATTGTTTATTAGAGAGTAGGTTGTTTGTTTCTAAGTGGAGGATGATGGATTGGTTAATAATTGATTCCATGACTTTACAGGTGACGCAGCATAAAGAGATTGGTCTGTAATTTTCAACTAGGCTGGGGTCTCTCCCTTTTTGAAGATGGGGATGACCGTGACTTGTGACCATAGTTTTGGCAAGGAGCTGGTCCTGAAAGATTTTTCAAAGATTATGTTTAGAGGTTTGGCTATGGCAGTGGATAGCTTTTTTAAGAAGTAGGCACATATTCTGTCCGGTCCAATAGATAGAGATGGTTTTAGATTGCGTAGTGCTTTTTCAACATTGTCTTCTGTAAAATCGATATGTATTAGATCGTTGTAATTGTCTGTGGTTCAACTAGGAAATACTGGGCATGATCCATTGCTGTTTACAAATACTGAGCCAAAGAATGTGTTAAAGAGGTTGGGATGGACCTTGAGTCCTCATTTTACCTACCTCAGAAGGATGGAAGGCTGAGTCAACCTTGAGCCATTCAGAGTCAAATTACTGGCAGTGAACAGAATTAGCCCTCAATAGAGTATTCTAAGCCAGGAGTCCCCAACCTGTGGGCCGCAGCCTATTAACAGGCTGTGACTTAGTCACAACTGAGACACGTGATGGCGGGCCAGCCTGCACAGCTGCACTCATGCACACAACAGGAACTAATGCTCATAGCTCCACATGTACAAGCAGTGGGTGCTGTCAGTCACAACCTCACTCATGCATCTGGGTTCTGACTTGGCCACAGCCTGTCCCTCACAGGAAACCATCTCCTCTTCCCCTCCTTCCTTGCTCACACCAGACCACAAACTTGGAAAGGTTGCTCTGAGCATTGCACCACCATGGCTCTGAATTATAACTTCGAATGGTCACTTAATGTAGACAGGTAATCCTCGACTTATAACCCCAATGGAGACCAGAATTTCTGTTGTTGAGTGAGACATTTGTTGAGTTTTTCCCCATTTTATGAATTTTCTTGCCACATCTGTTAAGTGAATCACTACAGTTGATAAGTCCTTAAATGAACTGAGTTTCCCCATTGATTTTGCTTGTCAGAAAGTCACAAAAGTTGATTGTATGATCTTGGGATTGACTAAGCAATGGCCATAAAAGCGAACCAATTGCCAAGCCTCTGAATTTTGATCACATGGTTATGGGAATGGTCATAAGCCACTTTTTTTCAGTGCTGTTGCAACTTTGAACAGTCATTAAATGAACTGTTGTAAGTTGAGGACTACCTGTAGTTGTAAGTCTGTGCAAAGATACCTGTATAACTTATACACTACCTGTATACAGATAGTTTTCAGCTTACAATTCATTGAGTGATTGTTTTATGTTACAATCAGGGGTGGGATTTTACCAGTTCGCACCTATTCGCCAGAACCGTTTGTTAACATTCTAAGCAGTTTGGAGAACCAGTTGTTAGAAGAAATCACTGGCCTAATCCTGTAAGGAAGGCATTCACCAGAAACATTCTGGTGTTGCTTACAGAAACTTCTCTCCATTAACCCTTATTACATTCTTGGCAGGACTAGACTTCCTGTCTCTGGAACTTCTCTGGAGTTTTTTTCCCCCTCCTTTGTTGGTACTTTGCTCGTGTGGAGTGACCATTAAAAAAAGTTACTTATGTCCGTTTTTTATACTTACGACTGTTCAGCATCCCCACAGTCACGAGAGGCCAGGCGAGGAGATGCGTGTCTCGATGTGAGTGATGTTGAGTTGGCCATGCACAACCGGAAACACGATCACCAAGCCATGTCCACCCAGTCACATGACCACCAAGCCATGCCCACCAACTAAGCCACACCCACAAAACCGGTTGTTAAAAAAATTGAATCCTACCCCTGGTTACAGTTACTGAAATAAGTGGATTATGATAGTTTTTCATGCTTACAACCGTTGCAGCATCACATGTTCAAAATTAAGATGCTTAGCAACTGACTTGTATTTATGATGATTGCAGTTTCCAGAGTCACGTAATCTTAACAGATATGGCAAGAAAATTGTAAGTTGAGGACTGCATTGTTCTCTGGAAATCTCTTTAGTGCAAAGATAAAACAAAACAAAATGAAAACAGCTAATACAAACTCAAAGTAATTCGCTCCAAACTCGATTGCAGAAACTTTTGCAACCTCTGACATTGGGGAAACCAATTAACAACCACTTTAAAACTGAAAAAACTCATTTAAAAACTGTGGCAAGAAAATTCATAAAATAGGGCAAACGTCACTTAACCAATGTCTCATTTAGCAACAGAAATGTTGGGTTCAATTGTTGTCTTCAGTTTAGGATTACCTGAAAATTTCTATTATATTCTTACACTGCACAGAATATATAATCTAAATATAAGTCCCCCTCTGGCTGTCTTATATAGCAGGGGAAAAATGAAACAGAATGATTTAAATGTGCAGGTTAAAAGGCAGAAATTGTATAGAGTGTGTAGGAGGACAGCCAGGTTAGTCTAAAAGAACAAAAAAAAAAAAAAAAAACCAGAAAATGTAGTAGCATCTTTTCCAACTGACAAATATCACAAGCTTCAGTGAGGATGTACATGAGTGATGCTCTCTCCAGCAGAGGGCCCCCTGGGACAATTTTCCTTTTTCCCCAATGCATCCTCCTTATTATAAAGACAGAAAATCTGTTCCAAGAAAAAGATTGCCTACAGATCAGTTTCAAAGCTCTAGGAAACTTAGTCAAAGTCACATACCATATGTTATTCCTTAATTTCCCCCCCTCCTGTGAGATTATCCATAGGCACAACAGTCTGGATCCCACTGCAAGGTTTTGGATAGGTGTATTAAAGCGTCTTCAAAAAAACACCTGTGATTACAACTGATTCAATTTGGGGACATAGTTCAGAGAGTTATTTGCTAAAGGCCATCTATGTTTTTGAAATAAACTTGTATATTTTTGAAGCACAGGAGCTGGAAGACATTTGCAAGTCCACTGTCTAATGAGTTCCAATAGATCTCTGTAGTTTGGATTTCCAAAAATGTCTTAGAAGTGGCCTTCTCTAATGTCACATCAAGTATGATAGATATAGCGGGGTCATAACTCCCCAAATTTGTTCCATTCAGGTTAATATGGGCACTGTGGTTCCATAACAACTGAAGTATATCTTAGTGGGGTAGGCTGTTATTAAATATATTTCAGCCAATCCTTTGCTAAACAGACAACATCGCTTCAATCAGAAAGACCTATCACTGTACAGAGAAATTTATAATATACAACATTTTAAGCCAAAGCAAAAATCAGTAAGATAGCATATACTGGCTTAGTGTGTTATGAAAACCAAGCTATTATAGCTTGTAAAGAAAGGCTTGTAGTTTAAATTCTTCTGTAAACTCAACCTATCATGGTATAAGATTGTTTAAGAAAGTCGTTGGACTGAAGAACTTGGATAAAAAGGATGAATGAATCTGGATTTATTTTAGTTGAATTTCACTGGGACATAGTATGGGCACAGGATTGGGCATGCTTTCTAATGAGCTTTGGCAATGCTAGGATGGAAATGGTGCATGAATTTTGCTTCACATACTTCATATGAAGCAGTATTTTTCAACTCTAGCAACTGGAAGATTCATGGACTTCAATTCCCAGAATTCTACAGCCAAAATGCTGGCTAGCTAATTCTGGGAATTGAAATCCATGCATTTACAAGTCATCATGATTGGAAACTCTAGTATAGAGAATAAAGAAAATGAACTTGATGGTTAAAACATATTTTAAGTCCATAGAAACGGCTCACAGAGATACATTAAAAATTTTAATGTGAATAGTTTTAAATTTTTAATTGCTTTTCTATTTTGCTTTTCATGCTCTGTAAGCTACCCAGAGTCGCTCTATTGGGAAGATGGACAGCCTGTAAATTTAATAAATAAATGGCCAGGTGCCATCACTTCTTCATAAGCTACAAACTTTTGACAATTGGCTTCAGAGTAAAATTCGAAGTGCAGGTTGTTGCCTATAAAGAACTTCATGGGATAGAGTCTAACTATCTGAGGGATCACTTATCTTTGATAATTCAGTCCATACTTTATACTGTATTTAGGAAGAATTGGCTTATTCTGCATCCTATTGATTGAACAATGTTATCTGACAGAACCTAGGAAGAATGCCTGCTCAGTTGCAGGACTTGCTTTCTAGAATATCACCTCCAATCCTGGAGATCTGGACAGCTCCCACACTGTTGGTTCTGAAAGTCCCTGAAATCTTGGATCTTCTCTCAGATCTGCAGATAGGGGATCTATTGAGACTCCATCATTTTTTCCTTTGGAATATTTGTGGGCTGTTGTGTTTATCCTTTTGAATGCTTTGGGTTCAATTGTGGTTGAAAATGGAAGGCCACCTCTACTGGGCTTTGCATAATGGAAAGGTGATAAAATCACCCTCTGTGTTTTCAATAGAGATAGCCATAAATTTTAGGATGGCATAAAACAAATTATTGTGTAAATCTGTGTGAAGATAAGAAATACTTAGGAGCCAACCATCCTTAAATTATAATCCAGCCATTATGTAAAGGGTCATTACTTACATTTACACAGAATTTACTGATTGTCCTTTCTTAAGATAGAGTAGGAGCTATTTGGCAGAGATATCCGCAATGTGAGCTTATTGCTTATCTTAGGGCTGCTGCTCAACTGAAGCCTCTGACACCCGTGATTAAACTGATTACATGCAGGGATAAACCCAGGATAATCATATAACAATCAGTACATTAACGTCTTCTAACAAATGAAGAGGACATGCATCATACCGAAAGAGGAGTAAGCAATACTGACTTGCATAAAAGCTGAACATGTTTATTTTCCCTCTTCTACTTACCACCATTCATTGACTGACCTTTCGAAATTATGACAGCATTGAAAAAAATTATTTACAATCCTTCCTCATGCTTATAACTATCATCCATCCCCTTGGTCACATGGTTGAAATGTTGGCACTTGGCAACTGGCATATATTTATGACAATTGCAATGTCCTAGATATTTGCTGGGACATGTGATATTTGCAGCTTTCCCAACCAGTTTGTGGTGAGCAAAATCTATGCTGGAAGCCAGATTTCCTTAATGACTGCACGATCCACTTAATAACTGCAATGAATTGCTTAACAACCATGCAAAAATACCCTCATAAAATCAGGCCCAACTCATTTAACAACTGCCTTGCTTAACAACACAAATTCTGGTCCTAATTACATTTGTAAGCTACGAACTACCTGTAATTCTCAACCTACCACCATTCATTTAATTTAAAACTGCACAGAAAAAAGTGACTCGTGACCAGTCTTTATCCTTACAACTATTACAGCTTTCTTCACAGTCACACGTTCGAAATATAGGTGTCTGACAACCAGCATGTATTTACAATAATGTCTTAACAATTGCGACAAACATATATATTTGAGAGTACTAGTATTAAGAGACCAATTTAAAGAAAAACTCTGTATGTTAAAAAGGATATTTATAAAAGAAAAAAGAAATTCTATAAGGGTAGTTTGGAGGGAGCTAAATGCAATATTGAAGTTTAAAGCTTGCATGAGTGATTTCTAACTTGTAGGACTTATTTTGTAGGTTTTCTAAGATGGCGGATGCGCGTCTCCGCCGGAGCTCTCCCCAGCCTAGGCGGCCTCAGTTGCGGCCCCCCCTTGTCCCCCAGGATCCCCCGCCGGTGGTAGAGGCGGGGGAAGATCGGGGGAGGCCAGCTAGGACCATCGGAAGCCGGTCGGGGGTCTGCTGGAGCCGCGGGATCGGCAGAGAGGACGACGTGGACGCGACGGCCCCGGCGGCCTCGAGTTGATCGCGGAGGCCCCGGAGGCCTCTTTCGACGGCCGATGGAGCGGAGCGGCTGCGACGAGGCTCTTGGCGACGGCGGCGGCGGCAGCGGTGGCGGCGGCGGTGGGCGGCTGCGGCGACGGCAGCGGCCTCTGGAGTTGCTGTGGCGGTGTTTTTAGCGCTTTGAGCGCCGACGGTCCTGGCAGTCCCTGGGGCGGAGATACCGCCGCGGCATGGCCCCTGCGGCCCCCTGAGGAGCGCGGAAATTCTGGACTTTCCAGAGCGGCGCGGACTTGGGGGAGCCGCTTGAAGGGCCCTGGACTGGCCTCGGCGGCTCTGTTAAAGCCGCGGAGGCCTCGGAACAGCTGCCGCGGCAACCCCGGAGTTTCGAAGGACTGTGGGGAGGCCTCGATATCCCCGGTGAGGCACGGCGGCGTGGCAGGCTCGGTGGCCTCGCTCGGGCCGCGGCGGTCTTGGGGGGCCCCAGGCGGTTCTGAAACGGACTTGCTATGGCCATGGCGGCCCTGGACTGGACCCGGGGCAACCCTGATGGCCCCGATGATGGCGCGGAGGCTGGGGGGCCCACGGAGTTGCTCGGTTGAGGAGTGGTGGCTCTGATGCCCCCGTGGGCCGGTTAGGCGGAGTTGTGGTTATTCCCCTCTCTTCCCTGGGGTCCCCACCGGTGGCAGAGATGGTGGGCCCGGGGTGGGATTGACTCTGCCTGTGACTCTTCTCCCTCCGGGGGCTCCACCGGTGGCAGAGGTGGGACAACCGGGGGGAGGCGGTGTATACCCCAGCCTGATTGGACTCCATCATCCGTGGCCGTGGGACGGCAGAGATCACAGAGAACGCTCCGGGACCGTCGTGACGAGGTGGCCGGGGCCACGGACATACTCGAGGGCAGAGCTTTGGGCCCTGAGGGATGTCCCCCTCTCCCTTAGGTGGCCTTCAAGGCTCTCTAGAACTTTCCGCAATGAAGGATCCTGGGATCCTGAGCAATGGTGGGGCCGGAGAAACTGGAGAAAGCGTGGGATACCCGGGATTATTAAATTTTTAATGGGGTTTTTTAAGGGGTTGGAAGGATCCAGGGCGGGTATGGGAGACAGCCTGCATGGAATTGGGGGCAGCCAGGCCGGCCCGCGTGCCTGGGGGGCCTCGGGGGCCTCTGTGTTGGGGTGGCAGATGGGGTGGGCTGCCAGGGGCCAATTTTATTAGCACGGTGACTGGGAGAGGTAGATATGCTGGGGATAGAGGGCCGTATCCGGTAAGGGGATCGCGCTCCCGATGTTTGCAAGCGGTAGCGACCCTTCCTACCCATCCTGCAGCCCTGGCTGTCCGGAACCTCAGGCCCTGAATACCTGGCTGTTGTTGTGCAATGCCAGGTCCGTGGTTAATAAGGCTCCCCTGATCTATGATTTGGTTCAGGAGGAGGCCACGGACCTGGTAGGTGTCACCGAAACCTGGTTGGTCCCAGAGGGCGGTGTCCCTCTGGTTGAGATGTGCCCACCAGGTTTCCTTGCATTTCACCAGCCTAGGGCTCAGGGAAGGGGTGGTGGGGTGGCGGTGCTTATAAAGGAAGTCCTTTGTCCTAGGGAGGCCACTGTCCCTCAGACGGCTGGCTGTGAATCTCTTTTTGTGAAGTGGGGGCAAGGGGTTCAGATGGGTCTTTTGATGGCGTACCTGGCTCCCTGCCACGTCTCATCGGCCCTGCCTGGACTCCTTGAGGTAATAGCCGGGCTGGCGGTTGAAACCCCTAGGCTTTTGGTCATGGGGGATTTCAACCTGCCATCATCCGGTGAAACCTCGGGGTTGGTCCGGGAGTTCTTGGCTTCCATGACGGCCATGGACCTGACCCAGTTAGTTTCCGCTCCCACTCACATAGGAGGACACTTGCTGGACCTGATTTTTGTCTCTGGGCAGTGGTTGAATGACTGTAATTTTGGGGATTTAGTAATCACACCCTTGTCATGGACAGATCATTCCCTCCTTAGACTGGACTTCTGTTCCGCCACCCCCCACCGCAGGGAGGCGGAGCCACATAGATTGTTTCGCCCCAGGCGCCTGATGGACCCGGAGCGGTTCCAGAGGGAGCTTGGGCCATTTCCTGAGTCTCTGGCTCACAGCTCTCCTGGAGACCTGGTGGCCACTTGGGACGGGTTGGCCGCCGGGGCTCTAGATCGAGTTGTGCCTCTGCGACCTCTGACCCAGCACAGATCCCTCCGTGGTATACGGAGGAGCTACGGGAGATGAAGTACCGGCAAAGACGTCTAGAGGGCATTTGGAGGGCGAGCCGTTCTGAGTCTGACCGAACACAGGTGAGATCTCATATTAAGACTTACCTTGTGGCGATAGGGGCGGCGAAATCTTCGTATTTCTCCGCCCTTATTGCGTCGGCAGGAAATCGGCCTGCCGCCCTGTTTAGAGTAACCCGCTCTCTACTTGAACCGAGAGCGCGGGATGACCTCCTGCAGGGTAGGGCGGAGGAGTTTTCTCGATTTCTGCATGACAAAATCGCTCAGATTCGGGAGGGGCTCGACTCCAATTGGATGGTCCCGGGGGAGGTGTCCGGGGCAGGTCTTGTGAATGTTATCTGGGGGAAGTTCGACCCTGTGACCGCCGAGGGTGTGGACAGGCTACTGGGGGGTCTGAATGCTCCCACCTGTTTATTGGACCCGTGCCCTTCCTGGCTGGTTTCGGCCGCCAGGGAGACGACATGAGGCTGGCTCCAGGGGATTATCAATGCTTCTTTGAGAGAGGGGTCGCTTCCTATCACCTTGAAGACGGCAGGTGGTGCGGCCCCTCCTCAAGAAGCCTTCCCTGGATCCAGCTATTTTAAACAACTATCGTCCAGTCTCCAACCTTCCCTTTGTGGCGAAGGTTGTTGAGAGTGTGGTGGCACGTCAGCTCCCTCGGTGCCTGGAGGAAACAACTTACCTCGATCCGTTCCAATCGGGTTTCAGGCCTGGACATAGCACTGAGACGGCATTGGTCACGTTGGTTGATGATCTCTGGAGGGCTCGTGACAGAGGGTTCTCCTCTGTCCTGGTCCTATTAGATCTCTCGGCGGCTTTTGATACTATCGACCATAGTATCCTATTGCGACGGTTGGAGGGGTTGGGGATTGGGGGAACCGTCCTTCGATGGTTCTCCTCCTTCCTCTCCGACCGTTCACAATTTGTGTTGGCGGGAGGGGAGAGGTCCACCTCTAGGCCCCTGGTGTGTGGGGTGCCTCAGGGGTCGGTCCTCTCCCCTCTCTTGTTCAACATTTATATGAAGCCGCTGGGTGAGATCATCCATGGTCTTGGGGTGAGGTGTCATCTGTATGCAGATGACACCCAATTGTACATCTCCACCCCGGACCACCCCAACGATGCCGTGGGGGCTATGTCTCGGTGCCTGGAGGCCGTGCGGGATTGGATGGGCGGGAACAGGCTTCGGCTCAACCCATCCAAGACCGAGTGGCTGTGGTTCCCGGCGCCCCGATATAGCCAGCTGACACCTTCGCTGGCTATTGGGGGGAAATTCTGCCCCCACAGAGAGGGCTCGCAATCTTGGAGTCTTCCTGGATGTACGGCTGTCGCTTGAACATCATATTGCGGCCGTCTCCAGGGGGGCGTTTCATCAGATCCATCGGATCTACCGGTTGCGGCCCTTTCTGGATCGGGACGCCCTGCGCACGGTCACTCAGGCCCTTGTCACCTCTCACCTGGACTATTGTAATGCCCTCTACATGGGGCTCCCTGCGGGGAGCACTTGGAGACTCCAACTGGTACAAAATGCAGCCGTGCGGGTGATCATGGGGGCGTCGCGTAGCGCCCATGTGACGCCTCTCCTGCGCGAGCTGCATTGGCTGCCGGTGGCTCTCCGGGTTCGCTTTAAGGTTCTAATTTTGACCTTTAGGGTGATCCATGGCATTGGGCCAGGTTACCTGCAGGACCGCATTCTACCGGTGATCTCCAGCAGGCCAGTGCGTTCACACAGGGAGGGCCTTCTCCGGGTGCCGTCGGCCGCTATGTGTTGTCTGGCGGCCCCAAGGAGTAGGGCCTTCTCTGTGGGGGCACCTGCCCTCTGGAATACTCTGCCGCCGGAACTTCGTACCAGCACGGACCTGAGGGCCTTCAGGCGCGCATTGAAGACCTGGCTCTTTGAGCAGGCCGGCCTGGGCTGAGATAGTTTTTAACTTGTCTCTGAATTTTTTCGATTTTAATCGGGGTTTTAAAGTTGGGGGGGTGGGTTTTCTTATTAACTATAACCAGCCAGTATTTAATTCTTTTTTAACTTTTGTACTTTTTTGGGGTTCGGATTTGGCTGTACACCGCCCTGAGTCCCTAGGGAGAAGGGCGGTATAGAAATTCTAATAATAAATAAATAAATAATAAATAAATGGCAAAGAATAAGATGTATTAGAAAATTTTGATTGTAAAGAAAAAGCGCTTTTTTGTTTGTTTGTATGTGTGTTTTAAAAAAGTTTAGTACTTTGAGGGAAAGGGGAGAATAAAAGAAAGGCAGAAAGAAAGGAAAAAAAGATTTACCTCTCCTTCAGTAAGGCCAAAGAATTTGAAAGAATATAATAAATTTTGTAAATAAAAATGGTGACAGTTCACAAAGATTACTAGATGCAAATAGAAATATACATAATATTTCCATAGCAGGAGTGATTAAATTGAATATTTTATTTAAAAAGGAAAATATGTTCTTATTTGGTTATCACTTCTGGAATCTGTAAAGAAAACAATGGAACTTTTATTTTGGTTTTGTTGATTAGAAAGATTTGGTGTTATAGAAATGGCTAGTTATATATTAATATGTAAAAGCAAAAAAAATAATTTATCTTGTGCTGTGCTAGGAAGAGCTGGAGGTCAATGCCCCCTGTTCTGTCTTTAACTTGCTGGCTTTATCTAACTATAAAGACAGTTAGATAAACTCTACAAAGGCTTCCATACAAAGTTTCTTTATTGAATTGTAATAGACATCCTCAAGGTATAACTCACAGTTATGTTGAGATTCAACTAATATCCAATCTTTGCATAGTCGTCTTCATAGTGTGAAAATATAGTTATCTTCATTCCGTAACGATAGAACAAAGGGAAAGACACCAACACGATGCTGGGGTCCAAGCAAGAATAAAAGAAACTCTCCCAACCCAATCAAGAGTCAATTCAGTGACCAATCAGGATTACAGATGTGATCACATGACATGAACTACATATCCCAGGAGGCATTAGCTACATTTACCATGAGGCATTCCCTTAAGGGGACAGCTCCCAATTCCCAATCAACTATATACTGTCTGAACAGCACACTCCCCACCTGGAATTATAAATTCCACTACCAACTAACTATAAACTAAAGTAAACAACTAAGATAAACAGTAAATAGTAATATAGCGTCAAACAATGCAATGAAGTAGATACAAAGCGTGCAAAGCTAGAGGTCCAATCTTCGAGTTCAGCCTTTCTCCGCAGCAACACTAGGTCGGTGACTGGTCTGGTGTAGAGCTTTTGGTGAAAGTCTGTTGGTCACAGGAAGAATCTTGTGACCTCACTATCTGGACCTCAACTTGGTGGACTAGTCCATCAGAGCTGGATAGGACTTGCTGCACAAGTCCCATGGGCCACGAGTTCTGATGCGCATCCTTGTCTTTTAGCGAGACAAGGTCCCCTACTTCGAGGTTCGGTTCTTTGGTCTTCCATTTATGGTGGTCTTGTAAGATGGACAGGTATTCTTTCTTCCAACGGTTCCAAAGGGTGTCGGAAAGCTGTTGGAATGGATGTTGCAAAGACATTTGCCTGGGTTGGGGTCTGAAGCTGATCGACACTGACTATCCCTGTGATTCCCCATCCTAGTGCTGTCCTGAAGGCAAATAGGGAGCCTTTCGGGCCTTTAACTACTTCATTGTGAACGAAAGTGTCAGGTACATCAACTCCCACCAAGAGCAGAATCTCAGCTTCAGGATCTACAGCAAGAAAGTGATGTGCTTCAGGTGAGGTATGTTTCTTGCTACCTCTGGTGTTGCAATCTGGCTGCTGTCACCTGGTATCCCATCCCATTCTAACACAGGTGGCAGTGGGAACTGGGAACTCCCATCTAATGACTCTATACAGAATCCAGTAGCTCTCCTCCCCACTATGCTTCATGGTACAGTGCATGTTGATATCGTGAAGCGTACTTCTTCCTTTTGAACAGCAAAGAGGTCGAAGAATGCGGACCTGGCCAGTGAGCAATTGCTCTGATTATCCACTATTACATACATCTTCACTGCTCCTTCTGGGCATCCATTAGGGTAGACTGTCAGCTGGTGCTCCATTCAAAATCCAAGAAAGAAATACTTAGACTCCATTAATTAGAGAAAAGATATCTTTTACTGGAAATCAAATGGTAGCATCAAAAGAATTCTGAATCTGAGAAACTGAGCACGTAAATCACGTATACAAAGTGATGGCAATGTTCCCACACACAATAGTTCAAATTATCCATCCAATAAAATGTTGTGTATAGCATCATATGGGCATCTCCAGATGGTGATGAGGCCTCCGTCCGTTGACCTTGACATATTTTGATAAAGAGTTGCGCTTGCGCAAAGCATAGGATAGAAACATAAGCAAGAAACTCCCCCCCCAACTTATACAGTTCTGGTTTGTAAAACCTCCAGCTCGCTTCCCATAACCATATCTCCCCTCCTCTCCCCGTTACTTATGATAGCTGAAAGATGCAAAGCAAAGGAAGAAAATCTTGAAGGCTGATGTTCGGCCCTCCTGCAAAAGAGGCTTTAGCTTTAGAAAAGAAAAGAAATACAAGATAAAAGAATAATATACATGTAACACCACAATACTATATTTTAGGATTTGTCAGGATATTTAGTATGAAACGCCTTGACAAGCTTAGGAGCTCAAACATCCTTCTCATTCACCCATTCGGAATGGAAAGGAGGAAAATGTTTCCAAACAACTAAATATTGGAATCGACCTCTTTGTTTCCTAGAATCCAACACTTCTTTAACTTCAAAATGTTGTTCACCTTCAATAAGCAAAGGCACGGGGGGGATCGACTTGAGCCACTCTCACGTCAGAGGTATGTTCAGGTTTTAATAAATTAACATGGAAGACGGGGTGGATTCATCGGAGGGTTTTTGGTAATTGCAGTTGGACTTACAGGATTTACAATTTGTTCAATTGGAAAAGGTCAAACATACTTAGGTCCAAGCTTTTTCAACTTTTGTGTGGTCTGCAAATATCTGGTGGATAATAAGATCTTGTCACCAACTTGATATTGTTTTTGTGGAGTTCTCTTTTTGTCTGCAAGTTTTTTATGAGATCAATGAGCATCATCTAATGCTTTATGGATAACCGGCCAGGTAAGCTGGAGTTGGGTTATCCACTCATTCAATGACTGAATGTTAGGTTTCTCCTGTGGAAGCTTGGGTATGGGTACAAAGTCTTGTCCTGAAGGCACTTTAAATGGTGTAAACCCAGTACTACTATGAACCAAATTGTTATATGCCATCTCTGCAAATGGCAATAGGTTAGCCCAATCATCTTGCTGATAATTTATATAACATCTAAGATACTGTTCCAATACCGAGTTAGTTCTCTCATGAGTCCCATTGGTTTGTGGGTGGTGGGCAGAGCTTAAGCCCTGGGTGGAGCTCAATAACTTCAGGAACTCCTTCCAAAGGTTTGAGGTAAATTGAACACCCCTATCTGAGATTATGCATTCAGGAACACCATGTAACCTATAGATATGTAAAATAAACAGTTTAGCCAAAGTTTTCACAGATGGGATTTTTGCACAAGGTATGAAGTGTACCTGTTTGGAAAACAAACTGTATTTCCACCACTTTCAGGTAATTCCACTATAAAATCCATAGAAATTTCTTTCCATGGAGCAGTTGGTCTAACTACATTTTGTAGCAAGCTCACTGGTTTACCAGGAGGCCATTTGGCTGAGGCACAGATAGGACAACTAGCCACATAAGTCTCAATATCCTTTTTCAAGGTAGGCCACCAAAATTGCCTTTTAACCAAGTGTAAAGTCTTCACAAATCCAAGGTGTCCAGCAGCTTTAGAGTCATGGGCTTGCTGGCACATATAATTTGGCCCCACCCATGCCAATCCATCTCTAACTGTAGAGTTATTTGGGTGAGCTATCATGTTTCAGAGCTTCTTTTAATT
Organism: Bungarus multicinctus; assembly: GCA_023653725.1. Classification (NCBI taxonomy): domain Eukaryota; kingdom Metazoa; phylum Chordata; class Lepidosauria; order Squamata; family Elapidae; genus Bungarus; species Bungarus multicinctus. Next base: position 13,689,701 of record CM042840.1, on the reverse strand, counting down.
GTGCAGATAAGTCATTTGATAAATCAACTTCCTTCTTTTTCTGGGCTCTGGTAACCACTGGAGCCACCAACTGTTTGGTTGGGACAATAGGCCGGACCATTTCTGGGCAGGCACTATTATATTGAGGTAATCTAGATAAAGCATCCACCATGAAGTTCTTCCCCCCTGGAATGTACTTCAATAAAAAATTAAAGCATTTGAAGTACTGCACCCAGCAAACTTGCTTGGGAGATAGCTTCCGAGACATTTTCAGGGCCTCCAAATTTTTATGAACTGTCCACACCTCAAAGGAGTGTGTTGCCCCTTCTAGAAAATGCCTCCAGGTTAACAGAGCCCAGAGAACTGCAAAAGCTTCTTTTTCCCAGATGGCTGATCTTCTTTCAGTCTCAATTAGTTTACGGGAGGTATAGGCACACGATTGCAGAGTTCCCGTCTCATTTGCTTCTAGTAACACTGCCCTGACTGCTATGTCACTTGTATCTACCTGGATTACAAAAGGGGCATCCATGTCCAGGTGCTTAAGCACCGGCTCAGCGGCAAACAGTCGTTTCAGCTTCTCAAAAGTGGCTTGGCACTCCATGGACCACTCCAGTGGTTTACTAGATTTCAGTTTTACCTCCCCTTTGGTTTTTTGGAGATTTGTAATAGGCAGTGCAATCTTCGCAAAAGCAGGGATAAACTGACAGTAAAAATTAACAAATCCCCAGAAACTTTGCAGTTGTTTCCTGGTGTGGGGAGGGGCCCATTCCAAAATGGCATGAACTTTCCCTGGATCCATTTCTATACCATTGTGTGATAAGCGATAGCCTAAATAGTTAAATTTTTTCCTGGTGGAATTCACACTTCGCGTACAGTTGAGCAGCTCAAAGTTTTTCCAGAACTGAATGCACTAGTTTCACATGTTCATCACGAGTCTCAGTGTAGATAAGAATATCATCAAGGTGAATCAGCACCCCCTTGTATAAATGCTGGTGCAAAACCTGATTTATCATTTGCATGAATAGAATAGAATAGAATAGAATAGAATAGAATAGAATAGAATAGAATAGAATAGAATACTTTATTGGCCAAGTGTGATTGGACACACAAGGAATTTGTCTTGGTGTAAATACTCTCAGTATACATAAAGAAGGAACATTCGTTAAGAATCAAGAATACTGCAGGCCCCCCCTGTAGGCCAAATGGAAGAACATTGAATTGGAAACACCCCACTGGGCAGTTAAAAGCAGTTTTCCATTTATCCCCTTCCTTAATTGGAACTCAGTAGTAAGCTTCTTTCAGATTGAGTTTCGTAAAAATTCTCCCTTTGGCTAAGTGGGCCAACATATCCTTCATCAAGGGGAGGGGGTACACGTTCTCCACCAAAATTGCATTGAGGTTCATATAATCCACACACAAACGAAGAGAGCCATCTTTCTTCTCACGGAATAATACTGGGGCTACTACTTGAGGCCTAGCAGGTTGGATGAAACCACATTCCAAATTTTTATCAATAAATGACCACAGCTCTTCTAGCTCCTGAGGTGTCATCGAATACAGTTTCGGTTTTGGAAATTTCACTCCTGGCAAAATTTCAATACTGCAATCTGTTGAGCAAATGTGGGGGGAGCTCATCCAAGGCTTTCTCACTGAATACCTCCTTTAAGTCCCAATATTCTTTTGAAATTTCCCCCTCCCTTCAGATTCTCAGTGCCAGTGGAGGCCAGCTCTGTGGGATTCTGGGGTTTCTGTTGAGATTGCCCCTCCCCTTCTGGAGATTGGTCAGTACATATACACAATGATCTCCTCCAGTCAACTTGGGGGTTCTATTTCCAGAGCTAGGGCAAACCTAGTATTAGGGGACGCTCCATCCCAGGGGCAACAATAAAACACAAAGTCTCTCTATGCTTCCCCATCGTCATTTCTATTGGTTCCATTATGAAATGTGCAGGGCCACCCCTAGCTACCGACCCATCCAGTTGGCAAAATACTATGGGCATTTTTAAAGTCTTTAGGCTCAACACCATTTTCTCTATGACTTCCAAGCTGATTACGCACCTTGTGCATCCAGAGTCTAACAGGGCCAACATTTTCCCTTGAGGTCCCAACATGGGTACCCTTAATGTCACTGGAATGGTCATAGTTTGGACTTACCAGTGAGTCATCTTCCGATTCAGATTCACTCTCTTCAGAAGAGATTGGAGTTCCCAGCTCCTCTCCTTTCGGAGGGGCGATCTCTACAACCTCCTCCGCTTTAAGCACCATTTTGTGAGGCTTGATTGGAGTTTTTCGGGTATTCTTCCTCCTCCTGGTGCCCCCTTTGGCTCTAGCTTGGCATGGCAGTCGGCAGCCCAGTAACCTTCCTTCCCACATCAGAAGCATGCAGTGGTCTTGGGTTTTGCCACCAACCCTCCCTTTTGATGTTTTAAGACTCCTCGAGGGCTGGTGGGGGATGACTTGCTCTAACCAAGCCCCCCCCCCCCCCCCCCGCCCGGCTTCTGTTTTGGGTCAGATCAATTTCCATCTCTGCTGCCAGCACATAACAGAGCTGCAACTCACTGGGGTCTCTTCTAGCAATACAGTTTTGATAAACATTCTTCATTTAGGCCATCTTTAAAAGCTTCTATCAGGACTCCCTGGGACCAGGCTCGAATATGGCATGCCAGCTTTCTAAATTCCTGGGTGTAATTGGCCACTGATCTTTGCCCCTGATTTATGGTTTTCATCCTAATTCTAGCCTTGTGTTCAGCTAGTGAGTCTTCAAATCTGGCACGCAACACTGTCATGAACAGATCATAATTCATCAGCTGGGGAGCATTATCATTATGCAAAGTCACCATCCACTTTGCAGCTGTTCCTTCCAGAACCCTGGTGACACATCTGACTTTGGCTGCTTCCGAGGAAAAATCATCCCCATGTGGCTCCAGATTTGTGCCAGGAAGAAACCTAACTCCTTGGGATCCCCTCCATATTTTACTTCCAATGGAAGACCTTTGGAGTTCTACGCCTTCTGGCAATCACTCCCCCCCCGGGGAGCCCTTGGTTGCTGCCACATATTGCGCTGGCCCAGGTTGATTTATGGGTGAAGCTGCTCTGGCTCTCCTTGGGGCTGGCTCCCCCTCTTCCCTCTTATACCTTTGATCAGTCTGAGTTCCTCCGACAGCTTCGTTTAGAAGATGCAGGCCTTGATTTAGTAAAAAATTATTTCTTTCCTTCTCTTGCCATGGCTCTTCTCTTCCATGCCATCAGGTAGTAGTCACTCTTGGAGGGGGCTTTTCCTCCTGATCCTTCCAGCCAATTCCCAGGGATCATTTGGGCTTTACAGCTGGTTTTTCGTCAAGATGTAGTCCTGCCAACAAGTCAGCTTCCCCTGCCGCTTCTAACAGCAGGGAATCTGGTCCTCTAGTCGTTCCCAGGTCTTCTTGGTCGTTGGCTGGATTAGACATTGTTTTCAGACCCCCCTCAGAAGAAAATTTATTAATTGTCTAGGTGGGCTGGTAAAGAGAGTTTCAGAATAATGTCAGCTGGTGCTGCATTTCAAAATCCAAGAAAGAAATACTTAGACTCCATTAATTAGAGAAGAGATATCTTTTATGGAAATCAAGTGGTAGCATCAAAAGAATTCTGAATCTGAGAAAAAGAGCGCATAAATCACGTATACAAAGTGATGGCAATGTTCCCACCCACAATAGTTCAAATTGTCCATCCAATGAAATGTTGTGTATAGCATCATGTGGACATCTCCAGGTGGTGATGAGGCCTCTGTCCATTGACCTTGACATATTTTGATAAAGAGCTGCGCTTGCGCAAAGCATAGGATAGAAACATAAGCAAGAAACTCCCCCCCCAACTTATACAGTTCTGGTTTGTAAAACCTCCAGCTCGCTTCCCATAACCATGTCTCCCCTCCTCTCCCTGTTACTTATGACAGCCGAAAGATGCAAAGCAAAGGAAGAAAATCTTGAAGGCTGACATAGACATTGGCTAAGCAGATCTGATGACACGAATGAGGGGATAGTGTGTTATCGCACACTGCCGTGCAATTGATACTCACCACTGGCTCTGGGTGTGCCTCTGTAGCACGCTGAGGCTCCTTGGCTGAGGGAGGGTTATGAGTTGTCTGCTGTGGTGGCTCAGAGTCTGGATGTAGAGCGGTTGGGTGCTTGTTGCTGTTGCATAAGTAACATTGTACCTTAGCTCTGCAGTTTTTGGCCATGTGTTGCTTAGACTTGCAACACTTATAGCAGAGTTTGTACTCCCTTATCAAAGCTTTCCTTAGGTGCAGTGGTTTCTTTGCAAGTGCCTGGCACTTGTTCAGTGGGTGTCGAGAGTTGTGTAATGAACAAATCTGGTCTTTCTTTGTTCTCAGTTGGGTTGTCTCTGACGGGTCTTCACCCATATTCTGAAAACGTGAGGTAGTGATCTCCATTTTATGTACAGCTGCAAGGTTCTTTTCTATTGTGATTTGTGCTATACTCTTGAAAGATGTAGAGTTTCGGTTGTGTTCTTTGTCAGTTGGGAGATAGCTATTTCTAAGGTGGAGGTTTTGATAGCTGTTGCAGGACTTTGTTTGGCGGGCAACAAATTCTTCAAGAAAGGCAAAGGGTGGTTCTCTGTTTTGGTTCATGGCCAAGAAAGCATCAAACAAAACAATCCATTGTTCCAGTATCTCTTTCGGTAGTTTGGTAATGATTGCTTCTTGCATTATGAACTAGTCAAAGCAGGGAAGTTCTGGTAGGTCAGAACATTTTTGGAAGTCCGCAGATGCGTAATAATGGTGGAAAATTCCTCCAGCCTTCAGGGTTCATTGAGGCTGAAACTGTCAAGTCGTTCCAAGAGTGAGTATTCCATCAATATGGAATCATCATACTTCTGGTCAAGTGCATCCCACACTTGTTTCAGGGCAGTGCCTGGGTCGTTTAGTAGTGATGAGTAAATGTCTTTCACTGTTTCAACAGACCGTGGTCCCAGCCATACCAACAGAAATTTAAGTTCTTCACCAGGGTGCGGCCTTTCTTGTTGAATGGTACCTGTGAAAACACGCTTCCACAGTAGGTATTCTCTGCCTGGCATGTCGTTAAATTTATACACACTGTTAGCTGCTAAGTCCAGCTTTCCCATCATGGTAATTGTTCTCTGTTTCCTCTCTGTGATGGCAGATCATCTCTTGGTGCAGCATCCTCGTAGGCATGGTGTTCTGGCTTGAAGGTATGTGTTGTAGACGGTTTGTGGTTCTCTTCAGAGTACCTCATGAGGAGGTCATGATATGTTAATACATATGCAAGTAGTCTCTCTTGCTGCGGGTATGGGTACCATATTCATCTTTCCATACATCTGCGTTAGAGTTGCCTTGGTGTGGCAGGAATTCTTTTGCCTTTGGATTGAGTGTGCCAATTGTGGCTGCTTGCATGCCTTCCTGTTGAGAAATCTTTGTGAGCTAATTTGCTTGCCCAGCAGGTCCTGAGTCATTGGGGTAGGTTTGCTGTTTTTGGGAATGGAATCTCAAGTTTTAGGTCTTACCATATCAATTTTTTGACTGGTGTTTAGATCCTGTGGTTGAGATTCTCCCCTTCAATCCCTTGGCTTTAAGAGGCTTCTAACTAACTGTGCTGGTTCCACCTGTTCATGCTGTAACAAGTACTGCTCATCCACATAGGCCTTGGCACGTTTATCTGGGCTTTCTCTTTCCAACTCTCCAAGGTTGAAGTTGAGGGAGGCTGCCTTCTGCAACGCTACGGCCTGTGCTGTTTTTGCTGCCATCTCCTTTGTCGTTCGAGCAACTCCAGTTGGGCCTGAACTTTGGCCAGGGGTGGGATTCTACTGGTTTGGCCCAGTTCTATAGAACCAGTTGTTACAGTTCCCAGGAGTTCGGAGAACCGGTAAATTGGGCCTCTGGCTGGCCCCACCCCTCTCCACCCGTTTCTCTGCTCCCTGCCCAGTCAGTCCCTATTGCGCATGTGCAACATCATGCACAAGTGCGACATGCCTGCAGCCTGCTTTTGCCCACCTGTCAGGCCAGCCATTGCTGCCTGCCTTTCACTGCAGCTTGAAAGCTTCAAAAAGCTTGAAAGTCCCTGGCCCCTCCCTTCAGGATATGGCTCCTGTCTGCTCACAAGTAAGCCTGCAAGTCATGCTAGCCCCTCCTCCACTGTCCCTGGGCATCCCGTGGCCATCTCCGGGACTCCCCGGGCCTCGCCCAGCCTACCTACCTGCCCCCCATCCCCGGCCTCAGCTGGCTGGCTTCCCCACTGATGCGGCTCCATCCCGCTGGTGGTGCTGGCTGGGACCTGCCTACCTGCCCTCCCATCACTGGGCTTGGCTGACTGGCTTCCCCATTGGCATAGCCTCATCCCACTAGCAGTACTGGCTGGATCTCCCTACCTGCTCCACCCAATCCCTGTGCTCGGCTGGCCGACTAAGCCACAACATGGTGCTCTCCCAGCTCTCCCTACCATGTGGTGGCCTCCTGTAAGAAACACCATCGCTGCAGCATCTCCACTGCCTCTGCCACCTCTAGCAGCTTCTTTTTGTTTTGCTGCCGCCACCCCAGCCATCTCTGCCACTTCTACCAGGAGCAAAATGAAAGGAAGAGGGCAGAGGCGGCTGCCTCCCATAAGAATGCTATTGCTGCAGTATCTCTGCCACCTCTGCTGCCTCCACCCACTTCCTTTCATTTTTCTGCCACAGCCGCCATCGCCACCTGCAGACAGAGGTACTAGCGGGCTTGGAGGAGTGCTCCACGGCCCCGCTACTGCTGCATGCCTCCCCACTTCTTCTTTTCCCCACCACCTGCAGCTATCTGGAGCTTGCAGGATTATTTGGTTTGTCCCAGACCAGGTGTGTGTGTGTGTGTGTGTGTGTGTGTGAGAGAGAGAGAGAGAGAGAGAGAGAGGGAGGGAGGGAGGGAGGGAGGGAGGGAAAGAAAGAAAAAAGGAAGAAAGAAAGAAAGAAAGAAAGAAAGAAAGAAAGAAAGAAAGAAAGAAAGAAAGAAAGAAAGAAAGGGAGAGAAAGAAAGAAAGAAAAAGGGAGAGAAAGAAAGAGAAAGAAAGGGAAAGGAAAAGGGAAAGAAAGAAAGAAAGAAAGAAAGAAAGAAAGAAAGAAAGAAAGAAAGAAAGAAAGAAAGAAAGAAAGAAAGAAAGAAAGAAAGAGAAAGAAAGAAAAAGAAATAGGAAGAAATAAAAAAATAGGAAGGGGGAGAAAGAGAAAACTCTGTGCTATTATTTTTAACTGTTCCATTATTTATAATATATTAATATTTTATACTGTCCCTACACCTAGAATGAATTTATTGCCTTTCTTTTGCCCAGGTATTTTTCAGGGTTTACATGTCTATAGTCCAGAGCATAAATACATGTGTGTTTAACAGAGCTGAAAGGGACCTTGGAGGTCTTCTAGTCCAACCCCCTACTCAGGCAGGAAAATTGAGGATGCCAAACTCTGAGTAGAGATCCTGAGAAAGGTGTCAGAATAACAGAATAACACTTAGAAGGGACCTTGGGGGGAACCCTACAATTTCAGAGAAATGGCTGTCCAGTCTTTTCTTAAAAACCTCCAGTGTTGGGGCATCCAGAACTTTCAATGGTCCATGAAAGTACATCTATAGTACATAGATAATAAAGTCAAAAAAAAAAGATGAACAACATTTTTACAAAACTATAGATAAGTTAAGACTGAGTGTGACAAGGAATGGCTGGGAGGGGAGGGGCCAGGTGAAGCACCCTTTGACACAAGTGACATTGAGTTGGTCATGCCCACCCAGTCACATGACCACCAAGCCATACCAGCCAGTCATGTGACCACCAAGCCACACCCAACCAGCAAACCACACCCACCCAGTCACAAGACCACCAAGCCACACCCACAGAACCAGTTGTTAAGAAATTTGAATCCCATCCCTGGCTTTGGCTATTTCTGCCTGCTGTCTGGCTTGAGCTTTGGCCATTTCTGCCTGTTGGCTGGCCATTTCTGCTGCTTGAGCTGCTACTGCCTCCTTTTGCCATGTCACCTCCGTCGTGGCATGTAGATCTGGCTTTGCTACTGCAGCTTTGATTTGAGCTTCCACAGCTCATTCAGCATAATTTGCTGCTTTTGAGGCCTTAGATGCATTGCTGTGATGGGAGGATGCTCTGGAAGGATGGGAAGAGTTAGCGGCTGAGAATTGCCATGAGATGCTAGAACCTGCTTGAGTTCTAGCTGGCTTGGGATGGATGGAGGAGGCTTTCTTAGAATAGTGGGAGAAGGCCACGTGTGATTGAGGGGCTATGTCGGATGTGGTGCTCTCTCTTGACATTTCTTCCAGCTGTAGTGCATTGTAGAGTGCTGCCTGGGGGGAGTCTTTGCCTCTTTGAATGTAGTCCTCGCGTTCCTTGTTTAACTCCTTGAATATTACAGATCTTCACCAGCTCCGACCATGAGTCTGCATAGCATCGATACTGCCTGTTCCAATCCTCCCTCAAGCATGGCTTTCAATGCTGTCTGAGGTCATAGGCTACATTTCCCATGAGGCATTCACTACATTCACCATGAGGCATTCCCTTAAGGGGACAGTTCTCAATTCCCAATCAACTATATACTGTCTGAATGGCACACCCCCTTTTCTTTCTTTTCTCTTCCCCCTTGTACTTCACACTCCTTTTCCCCGTTTCCTTTCTTTCCTTTAATTTCCTATTTTATTTTTTTGTATTTTACGCAATAAAAATTAAAAATGGAAACAATTGTGACAAACAAAGATTGGGCACGACTCACAAAACAATGCTTAGAAATTTTTGGTCCCCATTGTAGTCATAAGCTGAGGACTACCTTTATAAGTGAAAGATTTTGGATACTATAATTTAAATAGAAACCACATGATAAGTTTCCACGTGGGGGGAGACCTCATTCTGTTTTCCAGGCATGGTTCATGGCACAGGTGTCCACAAGGTATGAGCAAAGAAGTCGAGATATTGATTATGTCAGAACTGCAGATAAAAAGCTAATGAAGCTACAATTATATCACAGCTGCCATCTTTACTTGTTTTGGATTTCTTATTACTTTGCATACCGTTACAGCGGTAATTCTTAAATTCATATTATACCTTCGTTTATTTTTTAGCCAGGTTTGAACTATATTGTTCTACAAACAATGAAAAATGCCTTCAAACTGAAGACTGTCCCACGTAACTCAAACAACAAAATTAACATACATTTATAATCACTGTTGACTTGCCTCTAAAAGAGCCCCAAACACTTATATTACTAAATTATACGCTGAGTAATCCTTGAGATTCTTGGCACATTTGTGTCTAAATTGAGACTACAGATGAGAATAAACCCTTTGGAAGCTCTTGCTGTGCCATCCAATGACAAGTTAAAAATAATTTTTCTGGGCTTTATTTAAACAGGATTTTCAATTCTGTTCTTGGGCAGCTTCCAAAAGCTTTGGATGCAACCTCCTGATTTTTCCAGACATTGTTATCCAATTGCCATATGAGACAAGGAGAAAGACCACAGGATTCATTGGATTTTAATTAAATCAAATTTGGTCTCTTCTTGATTTATTACAGGCCCCTGGCACCTGCTTCGTTTTTGAAATTTAACTCTCCAACATAGTGGTCCCTGACCTTCCTGGCTCTGTTACTGGCAATGGTGGCGGTGAAGCTGGAGGAGAGGGGATCACTTCCTGAGCACATTAGCGGCTTGCAAATGCAGTTTTACATGCTTGTGTACTTGTCCACCGCTTGCATGGCCCAATGGGGGGACAGTCCAAGATCGGGCTACGGACCATGGGTTGGAGATCCCTGCTCCAACACACTTTTCAAACTATAAATAAGCTTTGCCATACTTCTCACCTTCACAGAGGTGGTATTCAGCCGGTTCTGACCAGTTCTGGAGAACCGGTAGCGGACATTTTGACCAGTTTGGAGAACCGGCAAATACCCCCTCTGACTGACCCCTGCTCACCCACCCCTGCCCATTCCCAACCTATATTCCATTGATTTTTAGCTCAGCTGATTCGCACAGCAGAGTGGATTGCTGCGCCTCAGCTGAGCTAAAAGACAGCTCACCTCACCGAAGGAAATCTTTGAATGCTGTGCGCATGTGCGAAGTGATCTTTGAGTGCTGTGCATGTGTGAAGTGTGCAAAACGAGTAGTACACAATTTGGAATCCCACCATTACCATTGCTTACGGTAAAAATATGTATATACTTGATTATGGTTAGTATCAGGTTAATTTAGTAGAATTAGTACTAAAGCAGTGTTTTTCGAACTTGGCAGGTTGAAGAGGTGTGGACTTCAATTCCCAGAATTCCCCAGCTGGCTGAGAAACACTGTGCTAAAGCAACATTGGAAGTGGTTTCAAGGCAGAAATGAGAATTGTCTGTGTAGAATATGACTGAATTAATAAAGTTCAGAGTCTCCAGATCTGAACTGCAAGGGTGGAAATAACCATTAGATGGTGGCAAAGAGATATGAAAATTTTCTAGTGCTGCCAATTCAGATCTGACAGCCCGGAAAAACACCATTTATTTATCCATAGAAGCCTTTGGACTTATTCCTATATCTCAGCATGGAGCCAAGTCAGTGTCCACAGCAGTATCTGCTAGGGTGATGTGAGAAGCTGAAGGCAAACAGTATAAAAGCTAATGGAGCTAGCAAGAAATTAAATTATATTTTGATTAAAAATGCTCCCTTCATAAAGTCTTATTTGCTCAGCATTGACCATGTTCAGATGGATCAATAATTGTCATTCATGGCATTCAAATTAACAAGTTAAAATATTGCCCCAAGTTATTACAACTATTGAAAATATGCTTTCCTATGACAGAAATGAACTGTATTGGTGTAAAACTAAGTTTTAAAAAAAACCTAATAACACTGAGATTGTATATAGATTTATTCTCTCCTGCTGTCACTTCTGGCCAAACAGGTTTTGCAGCATATTTATTTATATTTTTCTAGTTCTACAGGTTGATATCTGAATTCGTAATGTGTTTAGGGTGGAGGCAGATTTTTTAAAAAATAACAAAATCTTAAATCAATTTCTAAGAATTTTTGTTTCCATGTTGTATATGCAGGCCTATGGCCATTCACCTTCACATGCCTAAAACTAACTCTACAGAAAACTGACACAACCTCTTTATGGAAGCTAAATTTGGCCTGGATTATGCTCAATCATAGAAATAACAGGACTAGTGCAGGATGTTTTGCTGCTCAGAAAAATCAATTTTATTTTGTTGCAGAGTGCAGTAGTGAGGAAATAAATACCATGACCTTTATTAAATGTTCTGAAAAAATTATAATGATATTCAAGGGTCAAGGGAAATGACCCATGGATAAAGGCTTTGAGGTGGGGAGGAAACAGTAAGAAAAGATAAAGATTATGGACAACAAGAAAACATACAGGTCATGAAATTTATATATTACATTATACTCTTTCTTTTCCTTCAAAGAGTTCAAGGGTCACATTCAGGTAGTTCTTGACTTACAACCACAGTGGAGCACAAAATTTCCCATTGCTAAGCAAGGCAGTTGGTAAGTTATGCTTCGTGTTATGACCTTTTTGCCACAGTTAAGCAAACCACTGTGATTGTTGAGTGAATCATGTGTCATTAAGTAAATCTGGCTTTATCCATTGACTTTGTCTGTCAGAAACTGGCTTGAATCACAAGACCCTGGGATGTTGCATCCCTCACAAATACCTGTTGCCAAGCACTCAAATTTTAATTATGTGACCTGATTTGCAATCCCTATTTCTTACTGAACTACTAAAATGAAACTCATCAGGGAGAAGCACACTTACCCATCCACAGACATAAATTCTCTTCTCCATATTTTATGGATTTGCTTATAGATAAGGGATGGGATATGAGATTAAGAGGTGCAACTGGTAACCTTATAGGTCGCAAAGATTTTTAAAATTTGTCTATAATTATGATGAAGACTGGAAGACACTTCTTTATGATTTTTTTAATCAAAGTTCTTTCTTTCTCTTTTTTTCTTTCTTTCCCTTCCTTCCTTTTTCCTGAACCTTTTTCTTCTTCTTTTTTTCTACGTTTAATTTGTGGTTGTAATCAAAACTATGTTTGATAACTCAGTGTGTATCCTGAAGCAAGCAGTGAGTGGTTTTGGAAACCAAGTTTTCTGAAGAACAATTGAAAGAGTGGGTATGTTTAGGATAATGTTCCTCTAACTTGTTATAATTCAATGTTTAGAAAATGTATGCATCAAGTATGCATTTTTAAGACCATAGGAGTTTATGTTTTTCAGTGGGTAAAGTTATAATTGTTTTTGGGCAAACCTTTGATTTTTGAAGGATTTACTGTGTTTAACCAAAATATGTGTGAAAATTTGAATCCTAAAAATTAACTAATCTCATTTTGTGTGTCTGGTGTTTTAATAATAGCTTAGTATAAACTTGTTTGGATAAACTTTTCAACAGACTTCAATAAAAAATAGGAGTAATAATATGCTAGAAATGATTAGATCCCAAACTCAATTAAATCTCAGTTTTGATAGTTATCATTGCATTTCCTATTTACACCTTTCCTTGTAGTTTGTGTAAGATCACAGATCCACTTAATGGATTCACCTATGGATTTTCATTTGCATAATTGCATTTGAAGCCTGTTCAGTATTGTCCATTTTAGTTGGACTTTAGTAATCACATAACTACTAGACTCATCATTTGAATGCTTCAATAAGTTTCAGTTCTGATCAATTTTGGTAAAGAATTTATGGGAAGCAAAAGTGATGTGGATCTGGTTTGGCCAGCTGATCATGGGGAACAGGTTGAAGTGGTGGGCTGAGTCTGGACCCCAAACTTTTTGAAAATATTTGGTTAGGAGGTATCTTCTAAGCTGGCTGGTGACCTTGGGCCAAGTCACTCTCTCTCAACTCAACCAAACCAAACCAGTGGTGGGTTGAACATTTTTTAACAACTGGTTCTCTGGCTGGGTAGGCTGGCCGGTTGGTCATGTGACTGGGTGGGTGACATCACTCATACACAGCCCCGCCTCCCAGCCACTTGCTTCAAAGGAACAGGTAGGATTCAGCTGGTTGGGGCTAATCCCACCACTGGCTGGCCCCACCCATTTTCCGCCCTGTTTTTCGGCTATTTTCAGGCCGTTTTCCCAGCCAAAAACAGCCTGAAAAACAGGCAAGGGTGAGGCCAGCCGGTGGTCCGACTTGCCGGTTCTCCAAACTGCACAGAATAGGAACAAGGGGTTTGGGCGAACCCGTCCGAACCTGGCAGCAGCCCACCTCTGAACCCAACCCATCTCACAGGGTTGTTGTTGTGGGGAAAACAGGAGGAAGAAATATTAGGTGTGCTCGCTATCTTGAGTTACTCATAAAGTAATAAAGGCAACATTGGATGGATAAGCAAGCAAGCACACAAGTAGATCTTCTCAACTGCTCTGGAAGGTAAGTCTGGAGTAATTGGAAGATAGCAAAGAAGCAGATTTTGGCTAAACTTCTAGGAAAAGCCTCCTAATGGTTATTCAATAACCATGGGGAAGGAAGTCTCCGTGGGAGAGAGATGGCTGTCCTTCACCGGAGCAGACACTTTTAACTCCATCCTGCAAAGTTTGTAGAACTTGCATGGAGAAAACTGACAAGAGAAGACTGACCAACTCAGATCCTTCAGCTGCAGGGTTGTCCACACTGCTCTTCACAACCTAAGCTTACTTTAGAGCGGTTTAGTAAATCTATGTAAATGTAGTAAATGTAGGGATGCCTACTATCGCACCGTATTGCTTCCATATTTATAAAACAATCCGGAGACCGTTTGGGTATAGAATAGATAGTCCATGAAATTACTATCACCATAATCCTGCAGAAGAAACACCAGATGGAGAGTAGCGTTTCTCCATCGCTCCTTTGGTAACGTCTGCCGAATCCCACCGAAGCCGGTGTCATATTAGCGCGGTCCGGAGATGCGTCCATACCCCACCCACCCCCGTTACACGTGTACACAGGTCACCTCCACTCTCAGCCTCCACTCTTCCCCGTGCGCTTTCTCTCTTTTTTTTGTTCCCCCGGGGAGCCTCCCCGTTTCCTCGGGCGCGGAGGCGCGCTTGCAGCTTAGCTAGCCGGCTGGTCAACGGGCCGGGAAAAGAGGAGGGGGTCTTCCCTGGAGGCGCGCGTGCTCCAGCGCCCCCCCGCGGTCCCCGTTGCTCCCAGCCGGGTCACGTGCGCGAGTGACAGAAGCGAGCCGCCCCCGCCGCGGCACCGCAGTTCCTCGCCGCCGCGCGGCCGGGGTGGAGCGAGGGAGAGCGCGCTGCTGCTGTTCCTTCTGCTGCTGTTCCTTCTGCTGCTGCTGCTTCTTGCTTCTGCCGCCGCCGCTGTGCCCAGTGCTTGAAGCCGGGAGGGAGGCAGCGGCGAGGTTGCAGCGGGCCCGCTCGGCTCCGCTCCACCCCGCCGAAAGCTCGCCCAGATCGCGAAGCGGCGTGAAGAACAGCAGCCGCAACAGCAGCCACGCCACCATGGCGGGGCTGAACTGAAGCGGCGGCGAGGGAGGAGGGAGAGCGCTCTGCATACCCTCCTCCAGCCCATCCCTGGTGGGGCTGGGCTGGGCAGGGCTGGCGCTGCGCGTCGCAGGGCTCCTTCCCAGCTGAGCCCGCGCGATCCACTCGGGCACCCGAGCCCGGCGCGCGGGGGTGGGGAGGGCCGGGGCGCTTTTGTGCTTTTGGCCCCCGCTCGATCGCTCGCCCGCCTCTTCCTTTCCCGTCCTTCCTCCGGGGCGGCGTGTTTGTGTGCGCGGGTCGCGAACAAAGACCCCCGGGCGCACCCGGCGCGGCAGAGAAGGGCGCGGGGCGAGCGAGAAGATCGCCTTCCCGGGATCGACTATGGCGGATCGCAGCCTGGAGAGCCTCTCTCTGCCGCTGGAGGTGAGAGCGCGGCTGGCCGAGCTGGAGCTGGAATTGTCGGAAGGTAAGGGGAAAGCCGGCGCGAGATAAGGGGTGGCGGGGCGAGACCTCCGCGGCCGGAGCCCGAGCCCGAGCTTGTTCCGTGGTGCCTCCTCGGGGGCGCACGGCATTGCGCCGGCACTGGGCACCCCCGCGCACCAGGGAGGGAGAGAGATCTGGCGGGAGAGGGAGCGCCCATCTCCCGCTAGGGAATTGGTGGTGCTCCCGAGCAAGGAGAATCGGTGGGGCGGCTGGAGGGCGCGAGGCTGGGGTGCGCGTAAATGTGCGGGGCGCTACCTGGAAGGTAGATCTGTCTTCTCCGCAGTCTGCAGGGTCTCGCCATCCCGCGTGTGAGTGGGTGGGTGGGTGGGTGTGTTTAGATTTGGCGTGTGTCAGTTGATTCTTGTGGGCGTCAGTTTCTCCTGGTATGTGGGTGACATCGCCAAAGAAATGGGGTGTGTATGTGGCGGCGTGTGTGTGTGTGTGTGTGTGTGTGTGTGTGTGTGTGTGTGTAAAGATTTCTGCTGAGATCCTTCTCTCCCCCCCCCCTTCCCTCCCTTCCTCTCTCGCTCTTTCCACTTGGAGCTCTGGGTCCGAGGGGAGCGGAGGCAGCGCTGCATTTATTCTTCGTTCTTTCTAGTTTCTTCAGAAACTGGTTATTAATGTCATTGCGCTGAAATAGGGGGTGGGGGAGGCGGTTCTCGATGGCGGCTGTTGTCTTTGCTAGCACCATTTGGGGTGGCTATGTATTCGAGATATAGGGGGGGTGTTCTGCTCGGTCATAAATGCCATTTCCTTCTACCTTCCTTCCTTCCTTCCTTCCTTCTTTTGGCCATTCTTCCTGCCACAGTGGTAGGAAAGATAGAAGGAAGAGGAGGAATTGTTGGCAGGAGAGATGCTGCTCCAGTATTGTATGCTTTATTACAGAGAATGGAAAATCTTTAGGGCAGGGCTTATGAGGAATCTCATCCTGCCAAAAGGGGGGAAAATACGGTTTTGGTTTAAAGAAATCTCCACAAATGCCATCACCAAAAGCATTTTCCCTTACCTAATGTAAGGACTCATTTGCTCTTGGGTTTATTTAGAGTAGAACATTGTGGTTCCCTATGTAATCAAGTTTTGGATAGACACCATCAGTGCCAGTTGGGTGATTTCAATCTGATTATTCTTATCTATTTCAGAGAAAGAATAAAAAATATTGTTGGGGGCGAGGTTGTTGTGGCTCATTTCCACAATATGATTGAAGATAGTACAATTATCCAATGTTTTGGTTCTGTATCAGATCCTGGGAAGTTCCTTCTGCATGAAAAAAAAAATCTTGCAGATTTCTTAAGGTTGTATTCTTTTTGTCATTTGGCTAATACCCATTGAATGGTGTGATGCACATCTTACGCAAAGTGTGTGTGTGGCTGCATGTATTACAGAATCTTTTCCTGGTTGCCAATCCAAACACTACGTGTTCCGAAGCTCACACATTTTCGATCAGATTTGACGTATTTCCTTTTCCTAGCTGTATTTCTCTGGCTCAAGAGTCAAGATCTCCACTTCTAGCTAGTCTTTCAAGTACTTAAGGAAAGAATGCTGGGGAGGGGGTTTTGTAATTTTTTGGGAAAAAAACCCTTTCTTTTCCTTTTGGAAAAGGTTTGTTCCCATCACATTTTGAAAGTCAAAGAGAGCCGGACATAACCCTGCACCTCTCCAAAATAAGAAATGGGATATAGTTTGACACACAGCCTGCATTTCCTCCCTTTCTCTTCCCAATGTTTTTTTTCCCCTTGTATAACGGCTTCAGAAGGGCCTGTAGCCAGAAAGTTAAAAGCACTCATGCCATTTCCATTAGTGGGAAAGAACTGGTGCATTTTTTTTCTTTTAACACTTTGGGGGATGGGAAATCACTTGGGCTGCAGGAGTCCTATCATAAAGGCGAGAGGAACAAAATTTGCAGCAACTGTATTAAGGAGTTAAAGCAATATTGACTTAATTCAGATGTGGATTTGTTTCTAAACTGACAGGGAGAGGCAAGGAAATGTTAGTGAATTTATACACAAAAAACCACACTTGTAGGTTTGAATAGTGTATGTGTAAAAACAATGTGCTGTGATAGAAGTCACCCTTGTAACCTGTCCAACTTGTAAGTCCAAAAAGATTTTCCTCCCAAAACAAATTATAGGAAATTCTGTGGCGGAGATCGGATGACCATTCTGTTCAGTTTCCAACTTCTATTAATCCTGCAATCCAGCAGTCCTGATGGGGTAGTGCAGTAGAGTGGCCTCTACTCAGAAGTAAGCTGCACTGTGTTAAAAGAGATGACTTACTTTAATTATTCTTGGGTAAATAAATATGTAATAAGATGTTATGAGCAATAAGTAACATTTATTTCAGAGATAAAGATCCTGGTGTGGATTGAGTTTTCTGATCATTTCTACTTTTCTAATGGTAATTAGAAAATTTGATAATTTTTCCTTTTCTAATGATTCTGTCACTTCATTTTTATGCTACTTTTTAGGAAAAACTGACCAGCTGGGATTATGATATAATAGTGTTTTCACTCTTATATGGGCCTGTGAACATGTCATATTTTTCAATAGATTGTGGCATTTGCATAAATCACATTGGAAAGGCATATTGCATACTTTTCTAAATGTCTTGTTCAATGAGCAATAAACTTTATATGTAACATTTCTACCAAAAAAAGTATAGAGCTCTGATTGAGTACTTGTGGTTTCCATCTTGACTTTAAAAAAATCACAACCTTTTTTTTTTCCCTTCCTTCATTCCCAGATGCCTCTGGTAGAAAAGTTTCCATCAACAATATCAAAACTAATTTCTCTTAGTTTTCCCCCAGCCTGGTGTCCTCCTGAATGAGATGGATTACAGCTCCCATAAGCCCCAGCCATTAGGCGTGATAGCACTGATCGGTGCATTTTATAGTCAGGTGATGTAGGTGATATAAATGTTAAGAAAATGAAATTGTAGCTGTATTGCATAGATATAATAAAAATATAGTGCAATGAACTTTTAAGAAATGCTTTAAAAATATTTGAGATTTTTAAAAAAGAAAATAAAATAGGAATGTGCAACTTTGTAAAATAAGTATGCTTATATAAAAATTACTGAAGTAGAAATCTTAAATATAAAGATTTGTTGAACTCATGGGAAACTGTCTTTAGTTAAACTGATGGAGCTACCAAGCTCCCGGCTTCATATATAAGTTTCTGAGTATATTGCTATTGAGTTTGAGAAGATTTTTCTTTTTCTTTTAAAAGCTTGTGATATAACTCCATGATAATGAAGAAATGCATGATTGTATAAATGTGTTTACAGTATATAACATGCTTGCACATCAATGTTTGCATTATTTGATCTTATTTATGTAGCAATACATGGTCCACCATCAGATGGTCCATTCTAGGCCCCATATATAAATCCTCTTTCTGGATCAGTTACCGATAATTGAATTGTCTGGTTTGGTATTACTATTTCTGATTTGCATAGATCATCATCAGGCTTGATCTGGAGAAGTTGCAGGTTGAACCTCTGACTTTTCCAAATCTAGTTTAAGTTCTTACACTGTACTGTGATTTTTCCAGACACTGACATGCTAGTGACCCAAAATAGCTGCAGAGGACTGATAAACGAGGCAGCATTATGTGCACATTAAAAAAAACTGTGTGACCAGCCAATGGGTACCTTCTCTAACAAAGTTAAGTTTTGAATTAGTCATTTGAACGTGACTGTCTATATTGATTGACAGATGTTTAACATCCTACAAAGTGCAACAGGTTGTTCAGTTTTCTCTTTAAGGAATACCATTGTCCTAAATTGTTTAATTGAATATTGTCTGAAGAAAAAAAATCCTTCAGCATTTCCATACTCCTCTTTTCTCTATCAAAACCAATGGATTCCTGCTAGAGAGACATATTTCAAATGTCATTCTAGTTATTAACTCTAAGAATAATATATTTCAGTAAATCCCTTAACTATAAAATAGGAACAATATGTTGTTATGTTCCAGGGGACAAAAATAAAAGCTGTAAGTATTTTGGACCCTGATATTCTTTTCGGTGAAAAATTGTTCAGCTGTTTTTTGTTATAAGCAACCCAAACAGTGTCCTTAAAGAAATATGATGAAGTTACATTGGCAGATCTTATTTACTATAGTTATATAGCTTGTTTGACTTTCTCTTAGCATGTTACGTGAACCCAACCATTATTATTTGTTGAACATGATTTATCGATTGAGTTTATGTATGAAACAGCCATTTTTGCTTGATTAACAAACTAGATTTCTATAATTATGGATAGCCATGTGAAAGGCTCAGAATTGTAGTCTATATCTCAATTAGGGAAGACTAATTAAACAGACACTTGTGTGATTCTTCTGTCTGACTTTGGAGATAGGTGGAGTGTATTTAAAAAAACTGTATTCAAAAACCTGCTAAATCTGAGATTCCCAACATTGCACTCAATGTGTGGGTAGATATGTCTTGTAAGCTTTCTGTTTCTCCATCTCTTCTTTTTTTTACTACTTCTGTACATATTTCATAAAAAAGTAAAAAAAGGAAATTGACCTCCAGAATCATAATTATTCCCAAAGATGATCTTCAATTGCACATACTGTAGGTCTTACAGAGAACTCTTAGAAAATTATGAATGCCAATATTCAGAACTATGGTTATTTCCTTCTGGATTGTGAAAATCCAAACAAGCAGTAGTTGGCAGCAAGAGATAGACAATTCAGCATCCTTTGTTCTTCACTGCCATCTTGTGGTCACCTGCATTTTTTTCACTTCCCAGACATAATAGGTAGTCCAATTTGTGTTTGGTTTCTAACCTTCCTATCTAGAAGAGTTCATAGATAAATTAATGTAGATAGGGAGTATCTCAGGAGATTACAGTGGGTGTCCAGGCAACCCTCAGTTGTTTGTCTCCTAGTAAATTGTTTTTTTCTGACTGACCACAACTGCTGTGGCAGCCATCTTGAGAAAGCACACTCTCCCTACATATGGCTAATTCTAATCCCAAATGCTCCTTTATGTCTACTAAACTTCATTTATGTTACATCATATCCTTAATAAAAGATAAACATTGAATTGAACACAAGGCATAGCCTACCTTACATTACTTGGCAACCTACCTGTGTCCCCAAATCTAATTGCTCAGGAGAAGGAGAAAATGCATTAGATATGCTAAATGCTCCTTCTTCGGGAAAGCACTGAGGCATAATTTTATGACATGGGTGTAAACTTCACAGAAGTTTGTCATCTATTTTGAGAAGAAGGAAGATCTGTAAAACCTTGGATTATAGTACAGCAGTAGCATTATCTTTGAAGAAAAAGTGGTATTTTAATCGCATTACATGAAAGTTAACTCTTATGATTATAGTGGGGTTTAATTTTATGTTTTTACCTATGTGTGGGTATAAGAAGCTGGAAGGAATGATTCTGTTCAGCCATCTGACATCAGTATCTTTTATTTAGTTAGCTCTTTTGCTTTTTTGCCTACTGTACTATCCTATTATAGCAACACCAGTCAACAAGCCATAAAATCATATGTAGAACAGATAACCTAGAAATCCCTTAATAACCACATTAAATTAAGTTGACATAATAAATGAAAAGAAATAAGATGCCAGATATTGTTTTGCTAAGAAGAAAAGACTATTGAGGAGTACTTTTTCTATTTTTTTTTTAAATACCAGAAGTAAGGGTGACAGGTGCATTTGTGAGGGCACCAGTGTGGTGCCTGTCACCAAGGCAGTGTGGTGTGGTGCCTACACCTAAGAAAACCTGGTTTCTGATCCATATCCACAGGTGGTATTCAGCAGGTTCTGACCAGTTCTGGAGAACCAGTAGCGGAAATTTTGATTAGTTCAGAAAACCTCTGGCTGGCCCTGCGTCTGGCTGGCCCCACCTCCATCTATTTTCTGCCTCCCGAGTCCCAGCTGATCGGCTGGGTCTTCTTTGGTTGCCCTGCACAGGAGAACAGAACTGGAAAGCAGTTTAGCGGGATGAAGAGGGAATGGGATTTTGCATTAACCTTCCCCAGGACCGGGGTGGGAATGGAAATTTTACAGTATCCTTTCCCTGCAACACCCATCAAGCCCTGCCCCACCAAACCCTGCCCTGCCCACAGAACCGGTAGTAAAAAAAATTGAATCCCACCACCATCCATATCCCTCTTATCTCCTGTAGAGACTGGGTATTCAATAGACCCAATATAGCCATTGGTATAAATAGAATTGTTTTCTGTTTCTGTGCTATGCTTGGGAATAGCCTTTTTCCAGAAATTCAGTCATCCCCCTCACTAAGGGTTTTTCATAAGCTATTAAAAGATTATTTTTTGTGAGACTTTGTGAGTGTGAATTGATGCCATCAATTATTGATTGATTTATGTGTGATTTTTATTGATTTTTTTATATGCACACACATACTGTGGACACAGTTTTATATTTTTTTAATGTATGTAAACCACTGAAAGTCTGCCTAGGTTGTAATGATGCAAATCAGATATCTAACTGAATAAATAAAGGATAAGGTATTGGATAATGTAGCTCATTGCCATGTTGTAAATGACTTTGGCTAAATGGATTGGGCTTAGAAGTTTATGGAAACGATTGCAAAACAGATGCCATTCTGCAATAGGTTTTTGACAAACTAACTCTATCACATTTTGTACCAACTTAAGCTTTATGATCATTTTCAAAGGTTGCAGTAAGCCATCTTGGTGTGTTTGTTTGTTTATGAAATTTATCTGGTCACCTTCTTGCTCACAGACACTCTAGTCGGCTTACAAGCAATAAAGACACAGTATAGGAAAAAAA
Organism: Bungarus multicinctus; assembly: GCA_023653725.1. Lineage (NCBI taxonomy): Eukaryota > Metazoa > Chordata > Lepidosauria > Squamata > Elapidae > Bungarus > Bungarus multicinctus. The sequence goes on along the minus strand of CM042840.1, from coordinate 13,668,014 downwards.
ATAATACCTCTGGTGACAACACATAGTCAACTGAGCCATTCGATGGGCTCCATCCCACTCTGAAAACTCAAAACCAAGTTTTCAGACCATTACGATAGAGTGTCAAAGTGAGGGCCAGTCTAATTTCTGAATGATGAGATACCAAAGAGAAGGAGCTACCATGGAGAAGGCCCCTCTTCTGAGTCCTGCCAGATATGCCACCTTAGGGAATCTGAATTGCCTCTCTGCTCTAGTGGATTGGGTGGATGTGATTGGCAAAATTATGTATGGTGATAGAGGTACACTTCCTGATTCAGGTATGGTTGTAACTGATGCATCACCTGAAGCTAGACAAACTTCCTGGGAAACTATGCAAATTGTTCTGCAGATTGCAAGGAACAGGTTTTGCCTAATATTTGATAATGGCAATTTGTCAGACAGTTGAGTTTTATCTAAAGAAAAGGGCAATACTGTGGTATAGATTACAAATAGTTTATATTCCACAAATGAATGTTCTTCCCTCTCAATCTCAAACAAAGTAAATCTTTATAATCAGGAAAACTAGATATAGTATATAAAACAAACGTGATAGTGTCATCATATTTATAAACAAAAGGCTGCCTTAGGAATAGGTTTTAAGCTGTTCTGGTTTTCTGAAATTCATCCTTGAGGTGTTCCCTTAAAAGTAAATCAAAAATAAATTCTAATTCCATTTTTAGAATACCTTAGAATTCTTGATTTAAAGCAGCATGTAATTTAATTCATTATCTGGGAGAGAAAATGTTGTTTACCTAGAGATTAGGAATCTGGCAGAATAGCTAGAAAAAATAGCTGGTTTGGTGAATCTTTTGAAGTCCTGTTGGTGCTTTTAAAGTTGCCAGTTGGATTAGCCATATTGGGTAGGAAGATCAATCTGGAATGAAGAAAGTTAGTTCACCACCATTCTAAGAGCCACTGAATGGAATTTCAGTTCAAGATGAAATATCTTTGAACCAGCATAAATTAATCCAGCAAGAATAACCTCTTATCCTTTGTATTTTTTAGAACTAATGTAACTATTATACTGTATTTAGTTTCCCTCCCTTATTTGAAGATTACAATACATGAAATTGGGCCATCGTTATTAAAATTATGATAGTAATGAAAATAGATGCTACTTTCCTTGAGCTCTTTATATTTAATATAAAATAGAATAGAATATTTCCGTTTAAATTTGTTACTCAATTTTCCCCCCAGTGCTGCTGTTATTGTTTTAGGTTCTGTTTTATGTCACAGTTTTTTCAGTGTTTTGTTTTACATTAACTTTTTGGGTGACTTTTAGGAATGGAGTAACTTTTTTAAAAAAATGACATTTCTGTAAGCAGAGGACAGAATCAGAAATCATTACCTATGTGTGTTACACAGTTTAGATTTTTCTTTCAGTTCATTTGTTACATAAATCTCTTGTTGTCCTTCAGTCGTGTTCTTGAGTCTTTTAATATAAAATATTCAATACTTGGAATGCACTCACTCTCTTGAATCCCAAAAGACAACAGCAGTGAGAAAAACAGGCCAGCCAGTTTATCAAACATAGAACTGGTCATAAAATTGTATTTGGCAATTCTCCATTAAATTCGTGGATAGAGAAATTGAGTTTCTCTAGGCCAATGTTCTCAACCTTCCTCACCTATGGATGGCTGGGGATTTGTGGGAGTTGAAGTCCACATATTTTAAAATTGCCAAGGTTGAGAAACGCTGCCCTACCAAAGGAGAAACTTCTTGAGCCATTTCCTAAAGCCAAGACTGTCCATTAGTGGAACTGGTGGCACACACAGTCACTTAAAAACAAGTCAGATCTTCTGTTGGGAATTAATTGAAGTGTGGGAAGCTGGAAAGCTGTAGACTGTGAGAGAGATGCTTTAAAACAGGACATTCTTGTACATCCTTTGTCCATCATATAATTAAATAAGTGTAAGAACATCACACTCCACCTATGCTGGTATCACCACAATTCCCATTAGAAAGAATTTCTAACAGTTAAGTTTCCACAGTGAAATTGAATTAAGAAGTACCAATTAAGGAAAATACAGGAGTATTTTCTGCCTGATGCTACAAAAAATATTAGGAAGATTAAAGTGATTTGATCTAATTACCTTGATACTGTCTGGATCAATGTTTTCCAAAATTGGCAACCTTTAAAGTTTTTTGGACTTCAATTTCCAGAATTGCCCAGCTGGCATTTCTAGACACATTGGATTCGAAAGCCCAGTTGTGATATTTTTAGCTCTTTGCCACCCTATCTAAGTAGTATCGGGTTGGGAAAGGACACTGTAAAATGTTGGGTCAGGCTAGCTGGATTTGACACTTGCTGAAGGAGAAAACCTCACTGTTATGCAGATGTTGTAATTCTATTTTTAGTTTATATTTCGAGCGTCTATAGCCATGATGGCAAACGTATGGCACGCGTGCCGGAAGTGGCATGCAGAGCCATTTCTGCTGGCACGTGAGAGGTCGCCCGGAAGAGCCCCACTGCACATGCGTGTGCGTGCTGCCGCCCGACAGCTGATTGTTGGGTATCTGGCATGTGCACGGGGTGCGGGGGGGTCTTGCGTGCAGGAACAGAGACATGTGACGTGCAGGGGGATCGCGCATACATACACAGATGTGTGGCGCGCACAGAGGGTCATGTGTGCATGCGCAGGGGATGTGAGGGGGGCAGCACACATTGTCTTCTGGGCACTGGCACGCGAGCACAAGTGCATACGCAATTTTCGGCACGGGAGCCGAAAAAGCTTAGCCACCATGGGTCTATAGCCTATTATGTCCCCAGGTTACCCTACAAATTCAAATACATGGATTACATCAAGCTTTACAGTGGAATGTCTGGAGAATCTGTCTCCCCCCCCCCCAAAGCATTTGACCAATTGTGATTATGATTAAAACCTGGACTAAATTTGGTCTTGTATCATTCCCAGAGTGAAGATTTTCTAAATATATGAATTAGCATAGCATGGCCATGTAGGGTGGTTTGTGCAACAAAATATCTGCTACAGCATTATTACATTCAGTGGTTGGCTTTGCCCATTGAATTAAACCACAATTTTTAATTATGCCTCATTGCATAAGTCACAGTTGGGTAGATTTCAACATCACACTAAAACAAAATTATATTATGAATTAATGTGACATATGAGCCCAATTCCATCCATATATATAATTCAGTGTACCTTATTTCCTCTTAAACTTGATTTTTTTTCTGTGTGGAGTTTTCGTTGCATAAATTATGTTCCAAATCTGACTTGTAATACATGAGATTTACAATCTGATATTTCCTTGACATTTAACTATACCTGAATTTAATAGAACAAGTATGATTTAAATGTACCATTGAATAAGCCAGAACTCCACTTGGCATGACATTATACCTATTTGCCTTATGTGTGTGGACACTTCTAATCAGGGCTATGCATTGCTTAGTATACACTCTCTGAAAAGTGTTTTTCAGGATGACTGTAGCATTTTTCTACAACACCTTAGAGTAGCTGCATATTTTCCAGACATGGTGTAGCAGCAGAAGAAAAAGGTACATCCGTTTCTAAGATGTTGCACATGGGTGCTAATATTCCTGCTCTGAACATTATTTGATCATGGAATCTGAAGAATTACATAGTCTTGCTGTTAATACAGCAGAAAGTTGTAACCTGTGAGAATGATAAGGCCCAAGTTTGCACTTACAGTGGTCAAGGATTTTATGCAAATGCTAGGTTAATGTAATGCCTCCTGTCTAGTTTCTGTTAGAATCCTGAATCATATACATCATGAGGCTTGTTTTCTAATAAATATGTTTCAGTAGTTTTAAGGAACTAACTCTATAACCACATTCCTTCTTTTTGAAGCTATAGCTAGCCTATTCTTTAGCTTGTAGGTAGTACCCTGTTTTTCCGAAAATAAGACCTATCCTGAAACTAAGCCCTAGTATGTGTTTTTTTTACATTTGTGCCTAATATAAGCCTTAGCCCCCAAATAAGCCCTACTTAAGAGCCTGTGCAGCCAGCTGGCTACCCATTCCGTCTGATTGCTCACAGTGCCATGGCTACAAGGCAAGGCAGGATGGCGGTAGAGCTGCTCCTTATGCCTAACTCTAACCGGCTTACCTAAGGGCCCCTACAGCCAGGCCATCCATGCTCCAACACCTGCCTGACAATGGCAGCACTAGCAGCCATGTGCAGCAGAAGCTAATGTGGCCACTGGCGCACTTCTGCTTGCTTGCAGCCACAATGGAGCAGGAGGCCAAGTGGTGTAGTGGTGCAACAGCTGTGAGGTGAGGCAGGTGTTGGGTTATGGCCTGGCTGTGAGGGCCCTGAGGTAAGTTGTGCAAGGTGTGTGGGCACTCCACCCCTCCCACCTCACCTCATGGCTGCCTCCTGCTCTGTTATGGCTGCGAGCAAGCAAGCCGGCCTCCTGCTCTGTTATGGCTGCGAGCAAGCAAAAGAAGTGGGCCAGCAGCCATGCAGGCTCCTGCTGGATGGGGTTTCTGGAGCTATGGCGACGAGACGAGGCAGGTCTCTGGGCATGGCTGGTCTGGCTGCAGGGTCCCTGAGGTGAGTCAGTAGGGTAGCTCCATCTCCTGCCTCATGGCGGCACTGGTACACCGTACAACCTCCTGCCCTGCCGTGAGCAAGCAGAAGTGGACCTACCGTGAGGTGAGGTGGAAAAAAAAGACACCCTCTGAAAATAAGACCTAGTGCTTATTTTGGGGCCTCCCAAAAACTAAGACATGGTCTTATTTTCAGGGAAACATGGGTGTACACACACATACACACACACACAAAATCCTTCACATACAACCACCTGTTTAGCAGCCATTCAAACTTACAACAGTGCAGAAAAAGTGGCTTATGATTGGTCCTTGAACTTCTAACCATCCCCATGATCATGTGATCAAAATTTGGATGCTTGGCATTTGGCATGTGTTTACCACAGCTGCAGTGTCCTGGGGTCATGTCATCTCCATTTGCGACTTCCCCAGATGGCTTCCAATAAGCGAATTTGTGGGGGAAGCCAGATTCACTTAATATGATTCACTTAACAATCCCATTTTACAACTTTTCTTATCCCAGCTGTTAAGTGAATCTCTGCACTTGATAAGTTACTAACCCGGTTGTTAAGTGAATCTGGCTTCCCCATTGACTTTGCTTTTCAGAAAGTCACAAAAGAGGATGACGTGACTCTGGAACACAGCAACGGTCATAAATATGAACCAATTTGCCAAGTGATTTGATCACATGGTGATGGAGATGCAGTAAATGTCATAATTGCAAAAAACTGTGATAAGTCACATTTTCCAATGCCATTGTAACTTTGAACTGTCACAAATGAACTGAAGACTACCTGCATATAGTTTTAACACTTTCCAAATGTACTGTCAGAGCCATGATTTTTGGATTACATCTTTTAGCTTCTCTAGAGAGAACAATTTTCTTTTGGAGTCCTGAATTGCTCCAGGTTGGTTTGGCAGTTTTCACTTCCTCTCCTTTCCTCTTCTATTTGTTACGTGTCAGAACTTGTGATTTCTTCATCGATGAGGAAAGTACGTTCTCAATGCACCAAAATTAGTTCTGTCAGCAAAAATAAGAGAGCTGTCCAGAAAGAAACATGGCTGGCATTATTCCATTTATATATGTAGGAAGACACCCAATCCACATGCTTGGATGTATTAACTAGTCCAAGGTAGAGGCCTTAGTTAGCTCTCTGAGACTAGCCAACTAGACCTGTTTTAAGAATAGAAAATGTAAATAAGGTATCATAAACTCAATTATTTGGGGATATAAACTAAATTATTTCTGAAGTTCTGATCTTCCAGCAATGCTCCTTAAATCATTACTTACTTTCCCTGAAAAAATGCTAGAGTAGAGAACAGGTATTATAGTAGTTACATCTTTGAATATTATCATGAATAGTCATGAGTAGTGGTGAAGGAATGCATGTGGATAGATCATATGTGTGTTAGTTGGGGAGGGAGTGTTCAAAGAAATAAATATTGGGCACCCAACTTTTTGCTTTAGCAAATCCTACAGATTTTACTAGACTTGATGAGAGATTCTCAACCATTAAAGAAAGAAATCAGCCTGTTCATTAAACCTGAATGCTTAATCAGATATCCTTTAAGCACAATATGAAGAATAAAAGTACTTGAATAATTTATATGGAAAGTAGATCCGCTAGATGAAAGAGGCTTGCTGCTTCCTATTCGCTAAAAAAAAAACATGGAGATGAAAAATCTATTTTTCACATAATGGTATTATTAATGAAAGGCGTGCATGTGCTGAAATGGTATCATTTAAACCAGAGGTGGGGAACTATGGACCCTTTACGATTTGCAGACTTCAACTCCCAGAATTCCTTTATGCTGCTTCAGGAATTCTGGGAGTTGAAGTCCACAAGTCATAAAAGCGCCATAGTTCCCCATTCCTGATCTAGACTTCCTGTTGGAAGACAGAAAAAGGTTACTATATCTGGTAATAGCTGCATATGCAAGATATACTTGTCTGTACATTACATAGGTTTTTTAAAAATTTGTGATTGATTGTCATGTTTTTTAAATTTGTGATTGTCATGTTGGAAATAAACTGTCCCAAAGAATTTGTTCAGATATCTCAGAACTTCTTAATGATCTGTCAGTACTGCACGGCATCAATAAAAGGGTTATGACCAAGCTTCTAGGAATTATGTCTGTTTTGCATGGTTACTCAAAAAAGTTCAAGTGCCTTAAGATAAAAGGAAATTATGATAATTGGTCTAAGCTAACTTAAAGGTAAATAGTTTTCTCTTTCCAGTCATATCCTACCTTAGTGGGCAGTGCTTATCTCCATTCTTGTCTGAGGGAACCAGCATTATGTGAAGATGCTTCCGTGGTCATGTGACCAGCATGACTCTATACCGAGATGCATAGAACGCTTTTATCTTCCCACTGGAATGGTACCTATTTATCTACTCGCATTTGCATGTTTTGGAATTGGAGGGCAGCAATTGGGTCTCAAATCAGACTGCCAGCTTTCCATTTTATCCATTATTATTTTCATCTGCCACTTAACATCCAAACTATTTTATCCTGGAAAAATTGGTTTACCAGCATAGATGCATTTAAAAACAACATGTTAGTGATAGTTGAAATTATCCAAAGCTTTTGGGAATATCAAATATAGCGAGCTAGACTTAGATTTGTTAAGGTTTGTTTTAGCACCATATTCCCCAAGGGGTTGCCCTCTAGATGTGTTAGGATTCACAATTTCAGTCTCATCAACCATGCTGAATGAAAATTTGGAGAAATGCAATTCTAACATGTTGGATTTGGTAAAAGCTTTGCCAAAGACTTTGGGTTCCAAGGGGTCTTTAATCTTTTAAATGAATGGCATCTTGAGAAATATAGCCTCTTCGTTGTGACACAATTGGGTCCATTTTGTTATGTTGTTCTATGAACATATATTATTTTTCACGTTATATTGATAACTTGAAATGGCATGTTCATGTCATCCTCAACTTAAAATCATTTGTTTAGCAACTATTTAAAGTTAGGATGGTGCTGAAAAAGCAACCTATAACCTGTCCTCACACTTATGACCGTTGTTGCAGTATCTCCGCAATCACATTCAGAGTAAAATTCAGATGCTTGACATCTGGCATGTATTTAGATTGGTTGCAGTGTTTGTCACTTGCAATAAGCAGAGTTGTTCCCATCCAATAAGCAAAGTTGTTGAGAGAATCCAGATTCACATTATGGACACTTGATTTGCTTACCCATGGCAAAAAGGTTGTAAAACTATTTATTATATATATATATATTTGTCAAGCGCGCATTTGATAATTTATATAAGTAAAAACATGATTATTAATACATGAAATAGATATGAATAAAAGGGAACATTAAGACAGGAACGGTAGGCAGGTTGGCGCGCCCCTTACAGACCTCTTAGGAATGGGGTGAGGTCATCAGTAGACAGTCTGAGGTTAAAGTGTTTGGGGTTAGTGGAAGAAAGCACAGAGTCAGGTAGAGTATTCCAGGCATTGACCATTATTAGGCTAGTCACACCAAATTAGGTGTGACTAGCATAAGCACTATCTCGCTTAGTAACGGAAATTCTGGTTCTAATTACGGTTGTAAATTGAAGACCACCTGTAATTAGGATTGTTGATATTCCTTGCAAATCAGTTGTTTATTGCTCATCTTTTAGAATTACAACATAATCGCATATTTATAGAACTCCATGCCATCCTTCTGCTCAGTTGTAATATCATTGGGATACACTATTCAAATAAAATTAGCTTTGTATTCTAAGTGATAAATTAAAATATGCTAAAACTGGCCTGTAAAGGTCCTTTTTCACTGTGTTAATAATTGGGATTTGACCTATTAATTAAAACTGATCAAATGGAAATAATTTGACTTCATTTCTAAGTTGGAAAGCAGTTTTAAAGGATGTATACATCAGTACATATTAAAATGTTTTTTTATATTTATTGGTGTTTCCAGATGAGGCCTGGCAATTTAAAATACCTCTTAGCCAGTCAAAGAAGACAGTGGTAAATGTCTCCCTTAAGGACCATTGAAAAGAGTGTCATGGATAACTTCCAACCACACTGTTGTGTTACATCACCACAATCTGTATCAACAGGATGTTATAGAAGAGCAGATATACATCCCAAAATGTATTTTAGGCCTCATAGGTTTTCATAATAAACCATTTCTCTCTCTGTGTGTGTATGTGTGTGAATAAATCTGTTTATGTGTGTTTGTGTGTACTTGAATTCATAACTCAGAGGTGCAGTATTTCTTCTGGTTTGACAGCTGGGCCAGCTGCACTTCATTCCTTTTTTCTTGCTTGTCTTTCTCTAAAGTAAACACCAAGGAAAAGATTAATGATCAGTATTATTTTCTGATTTAATGTTTGTACATTAATTCTGCAGTAACTGGAAGGCAAGATAATTGGATCTCCTGGAGAAAATGTTGCCCTCGGACATAAGGGGGCATGAAAGACTTTTGAACTCCGTGAAATTATATACGAAGATCTCTTCTTCTTTTTCCTTTAGAAATTAGGGATGTAGACAACTTCCATGATGAAATCTGATACAATATTAAGTCGTGGATGCTTAACCTAGCCACTGTTATTGGGCGGGAACCACAGTTGCGGAAACTTCCAGTCTAGATGAGAACTCCATGCATTCTTCCCTCTCCCCCAAAAAACAATTCATTATCTGGCTGTTGTTTTGGCCAATGCAAACAGGCACCATCAGTTGTGTGTAGTAAACCAACAGGAGTGCCCCTGTTCTAGTTTGGAAAGACATTGTACTTGGGATCCCATAACTGTTTTTCTCGGAAAGCACATTTGTTTAAACTCTTGACAAAGAGTGCTTGCTATTTCATTCTGAAACTACTAGGTAAACGTGATTGGTTCAATAGAATCTGCTCAGAGGCATTTGTACCTAGGATTGTACAGGGGTGGGCTTCATATTTTTTAGTAAAGGGCTCTCTGCCCTAATGGCTGGGTAGGCATGGCTGGGTGGTCAAGTGACTGGGTGGATGTGACCAACTCAATGTCACTTCTTTGCCCTAATTACCTAAAAAAAGATATATTCCAAAAAGTTGTTTATTATTTCATGCATTTAAAACTTAAATAAAAGACTGGTTGAAACCAGGCATAATAACAGTGACTGTGAGAGGGATCTTGGAGTCTTAGTGGAGTTTCTGGTGAGTTACGTGATTCTTATTATTTGGGAATTAATCCCTCAGAGGCTATTGGCTATGTTATCTGATTTTCTCAATGGCTCTCCTTTACAAGCACTGAGTGGATTATTTATCTAGCTTGAAACACTTTTACGAGATGTGAAATGCTCTTGGCTGAATGTGCAGAAGTTCAATTAAGCCTATTAAGAGCTTTCCCTTGCTGCTTGTCTTTCTGAAGTTATTGGGATCTCTCTGAGCCCGGCACAGTTTAGCTAGGAGCTCTCCTGAGTCCCTGCAAGCCCCCAGCAGCCCACCCCTGGAATTGTAGCTGTATAACACCTTATTGATGTTTCAAAGCTTTTTGTTTTATAGGATTTACAATATAAACAGATGAGGTTCATATGTTGAAAATTGTGGAGTCCAAAATCTTTGGTTTCATCCAAAAATAGGTTCCATTCACTGGCCTGCAATTTTTGCTTCCTTCTTCGTAGCTTGTAATATCAACTTTGCTGGTGCATATAATTAGTCCTTGTCTTACAGCCATATTAGGGGACCAGAACTTCTGCTTCTAAGCAATGCAGTTGTTAAGTGACTTTCACCCAGAAGTTGCCACATATTATATGTTATATTAAGAGTTCTGTGTAGTTTCTGTCTCTAGTTAAAAAGAAATCAAATAGTTATATTTTTATCAGATTTTGGCCCTATTTCTATCTTTTCTGTACTGTACAAAAGAATCTAAGAAGCTGGAGGGTTTCTTTCTCTCCCCAAATAATAGGATAAAAAGTAGTTTTTCTCAGATTTTTTTTGGCAAAATTTATCTTTTTTAAAATTACATTTGGAACTGCCAATTGAATTTGATATGGAAGCTACTAGGATACTTCCATATGATTCTTATAGTATTAATGATATCATGGAATAATAAGATAATGGAATAACAGAATTGTAAAGAACTTTGGAGGTCTTCTGGTCTAACATCATGCTCAGCAGGAGACCTTGTACCATTTCAAACCAATTATTGTCCAATCTTTTCTTAAAAACCTCCAGTGATGGAGCATCCACAATTACTGGAGGCAAGCTTGATTAATTGTTCCCACTGTCAAGAAATTTCTCCTTTATTCTAAGTTGCTTCTCTCCTTGATGAGTTTCCATCCATTGCTTCTTGTCCTGCCCTCAGGTGCTTTGACCCCCAGTCCTTTGTGGCAGCACCTTAGACATTGGAATACAGCTATCACATCACCCAGGAAATTAAACTACTGGACATATCCGCCGGCAGTTATCCCAATTAAATCATGAGTCTTGAGCCAAGCTTCCAAAACTATGAAGGATTTATTGAAAATTAACATGTTGGCATGACCTGGATGTGACTGACTCTGAGACATGTAAAGCTGTCATCCTTGACCCTGGTTTTTCCCCACCCCTCTGAATGTATCATAATTCATATTCTCCAATGAAACCTCCATTGCCAAGAGTCATCAATCATATTTTCCAATTAGATTTTTGCTGGCAGAAACTTCAGTTGCCTAGTTACAATCTCTGAAGAAAATATGAATGGAATGCACTTTCGATTCCAAATTGCTGCACTGTTCTTTTAAACTCCTTCCCCACCACTTCTTTCTGTTGGCAACTATAAAATGGGCATAGAAAATGTTTTATGAGTTGACACCCAATTCCTGCAACCTTTCTTCATATGTTTTAACCTCCAGTCCCCTAATCATTATTGTTGCTTATCTTTGCACTCTTTTCTAGAGTCTCATCATCTTTTTTATATCATGGTGACCAAAACTGGAACCAGTATTCCAAGTGTGATCTTACTGTTAGCAAGGCATTATAAAGCAGTTCATATGATCTTGATTATATCCATTTGTTAAAGCAGCCTAGGATTGCATTGGCTTTTTTGGTAGCTGCAGCATGCTGCAGGCTCATATTTAAGTGACAGTCCACTAAGATACCAAGATCTTTCTCACAATTACTACTGATCTGATAACAAAATATCGACAATTGTGCAGATCTTTATCCAGTGAAATATACGCAGTGGCTCCAACCTGTAGGACTTATGACTAATGTGGCTGAGTCTTTTGTAAGTTTTCATTAGTTCTGGAAGGTACAAGATTGAGAAATTTGATCTTGTAAATGAGGCTGCTGACAATTAATAGGGACAGTCATGGACAGAGAGTGCTAATAAAATATTTGTTAAAAGTACAAGACTTTTATTTTGGACCGTTGTCCATATAAATCAGCAAAATGTCAATTTATTCTTTTGGAGCCTTCCAGTGGAAAGAAAATGTGGTGGTATACCAAAGATTAGGTGGTCAATTATATATGAGCTCTAGGGTAGTTATTCCTGGGAATTGTCTTTATTTGTGGCTAGGTTACATTAAATAAATAAATAATTAAATGTATTCATAATCTTCTTTTGAAATGTCACAAATACGTTGAAAACTACTCCTTTACAAACTTTCTAGCTCTTTAGTGAAGAAAGGAATTTTGATCACAATGCATTTGGAAGGTGCCAGGTGAGAAGCATGTATGAGGTATATAAATGCCAAAACACAAAATGCTTCAACCTACACAAAAGAACAGGTTTGTTTTATATTATAATATATTGAGAATTTTTATGGTACAATATTCCTCTTAAGTTTGAGCTGGGATTCTGTAGAAGGCATGTCACTTACCAAGTCTAAAGGCAGTTCTGAATTGAGTTAAGAATGTTTAAATGTGCTTTTTTTGTTAATACTTTCTCTTTCTGAACATTAGGATTTCCAGATGATCTGTGCCACACATAGACGCACCTGCACTTGCAAGGGTTAAGGTTAGGGGTGATAGCAAATAATGAGTATGTCTCATGACATGGTTTGGGGCAGAGTTAATGATGAGATCCCATCATGCATATTTTGTCATGTGAAAACTCTTGGCTTGTTCTGAGCAACCCTATGCACTGGTGATTGAATTATCTGGTAAACCAAAATGCTACGGGTTCTTTGAAGTGGTCTTTTCCCATTAGTTGAAGTAAGAAATACAGAATTAGTATGGTAAGTAGCTTGAGCGTAACTAAGCAACTCTGTAAAAAACAGATAATTACAGGGATAACAAATATTGTAACTCCTGCATACATTTACATAATATGTCTTAAAATGTATTTTGGCCATCTTTGTGGGCATAAAATCTGTTTTTACTAATCCAAAGAAGAAATAGTATAAATCATTGAACCTTACAGGGCCTGTCTTATAAAAATCTTTCCTCAATGACTCAATTTGCAACCATTCATCACAGCATCTCCAGGGTCATGTGATCAAAATTCCGTTGCTTGTATCCTTCCTAGCCAGCTTCTGACAAGGAAAATCAATGCAAAAAGCCAGCTTCCCTTTAACAATTGCAGTGATTCGCTTAACTAAAAGGTCATAAAGTCAGGCATGACTCACTTAACAGTTCTGGGCCCAATTGTGATCGTATGTTGAGGAGTTCCTATATTTATCTTTGCAATGAAAATGCTCATTTTAAAGGTATTTGGGTAGTTAGAAGCTGCCTTTCCAATCTTGTAGAAAATCAGTACCCACTCTCTTAGAAGAATGAAATATTTTGAGGAATATTAAAAAGGCTGAATATTATATTTCCCTAAAGGAAGAAATGGAGAAACATGCTCTTGGAGACAGAAAGCAGCTCCCACCTTTCTTAATAGCCTTCAGCAGATATCAGCTCTTAAGAGATAAAGAGATTATTGAGAACTAGATATTGAAATATAAATATGTAGATATTTATTGCCATTATACATATATATATACAATATACATACAATGAAATTCACATAACACCCAGAGACCAGACTCAACATGTACACACACATGACAATCCCCAAACACCTCCCCACCCGCCAAAATTCCCCACCTTCTAAAAACACATAAACATCCACACAACAGATCAAGTAATACTGACCAACAACTCACTGAAAGATAGCTCTATTTATAAGCAAATACCCTCATTCAAGCTCTAACACAGGGCAAAACTATTAAATCACAATAGGAATTTTCCAACACCCTTTAAGAACAGCCCCTTCATTGCATCACCCTCAGAAACTTCAACCAAACTTAGCTTGGACAAACTCCTAGGATTTGTACTTTGCCTATAGAGCCAGCTATGACCCCTATATAACTCCTACATGGTCCCATGGGAGTTTGACAACAGCCAATAGAATACAGTGTTCTTGCATAGGAACAAGAAGCTCAAGTGCAAAGCTTAAAGAAGGTATAACACACATACCATACTCTCAACTTCATGTGGTCAGCTGCCCAGAACTACGATGGTTCTGCTTCATCCATAAACCATCTTTCCAATCAGCTTCTATGTTTCCAATGTCTTTCTCCTGGCTTGGAATTGAATCAGATGGATATTTCTTTTCACAATCTCATTGGAAGATTTCTGTTTTGTTTTTGCTTCTAGAACACATCCGTATCAGTTATGCTATAATTTGTGGACCCGGTTGATTTGGAAGTCTTCGGCAGATTCTGATATCCATGGCTGATAGGGTTATTAATTTTCTTGAGTACTGTTTTCTCTAATGATAGCAATTATTTAACAGGTTTTTTCCCCACTGTAGTTATACAGGTTCTCTGTTTTCTGTTCTAAAACCAGATGACCAATTTATAAATGATTATGTAAATTTTCATACAATCCATTGACCCTAATGTGTATGCAGTTTGATATCTATTTAATTTATTTGCATATTTTTATATTAATAAATGTCTCTCCGGGGAACAAAAGCTCTTTGCTGTTCCACAAAAAAATCTCTTTGCGGTTTCCCTCCTCCTAAGTGTATTTTGCTTTAGCCTTTATCAGGGATTGAACTGTTTCTCAAATATGAAAACATGCCACATTTTTGCTATTCCTCTTTAGTGTGGCTTCGCCCGAAACCATCTGCACTTTCCCATTTTTGGATCTTTCCCAGGATGCTTTATCTGTACATGGCAGAATGCCATCCTAGTTCATTTTCTGAACTGGTTGGGCCTAAGTTTGTATCTAAAACAGTGTTTCTCAACCAAAGAAAATGTAAGATGTGTGGACTTCAATTCCCATAATTCCTAGCTGGGAAGTGAAATCCATACATTTTAAAATCCCTGAGGTTAACGAACACTGATTTAGATGTTCTGCCTCTGGCAATTAATCCAAATTTATCATCCCTTCTTCTGTAATCCTTTCTCTGCATATAGATTATTGTTCTTGTCCTTGTCATCGGCATTCTTGTCATGTTTTTCTCTGCAGCAATTTGTGAGATATTTATCATACAGTGCAGCATAATGATAGACAATCTATGAGATTGCATTGACAAAATTCAATATGCCCTACCCCTCAGGCCCACCCCAATACGTATGGTGATAGAGCTACAAAACCTCGGCTGGAAAAAAACACAATCACAAAGTCGCAGCAGATAGTTAGAATTCTTTATTTAATGTAGAATTCTCCTATATTCCTTTCTAGAATAGAGTTCTTCAGTACATTTGTGGTATTCTTAGTAGAAGCCCTATGGGAAGCAAATCATTATTACATCCATTAAAATCTCTGTCTCAGTTTTTCAAAAATGCAGATCAAGTGTAGCTATTCTGTCCCCAGCTTTCATTCTTACTACAGGTAGTCCTTGACTTACGATTGAGACCAAAATATCTGTTGCTAAGCAAGGCAGTTGTTAAGTAAGTTGTGTCCCATTTTGCGACCCTTTTTACCACAGTTGTTAAACAAATGATTGCAGTTAAGTGAATCATGCTGTTATTAAACAAACCTTGTTCTCCCTAGGGTTTCGCATGTTGGAAGCCAGCTGGGAAGGTTACAAATGGTGATCACATGACTCCAGGATAGTGCCACTGTCATAAATATAGGCCAGTTGCCAAGCGCCCCAATTTTGATCATGGGACCATGCAGTAATGGTTGTAAATGTCAAAAATGGTCATAAACAGAGGTGGTGGTATTCAGCAGGTTCTGACCAGTTCTGGAGAACCGGTATCAGAAATTATGAGTAGTTTGGAGAACCGGTATATACTATCTCTGACTGGTCCTGCCCCCATGTATTCTCTGCCTCCCGAGTCCCAGCTGATTAGCTGGGTCTTCTTTTGTTGCCCTGCACAGGAGAACGGAGCTGGAAAGCAGGTTAGTGGGGTAGGGAGGGAATGGGGATTTTGCAGTAACCTTCCCCTGCCATGCCCACCAAGCCACACCCACAGAACCGGTAGTAAAAAAAATTTGTATCCCACCACTTATCATAAGTCATTTTTTTCACTGCTGTTGTAACTTCAAATGGTCACTAAATGAATTGTTGTTAAATTGAGGACTGCCTATACTTAAATTCATCTTAAAAATGATGAAGGGATCAACATTTAGCTCCAACCTTCTGGTGATAGTCCCACCCTTCGGTGATATGGCCTGCTGTACATTAACTGATAGAGGATTGAGATGTGGTCTCTGTGATCCAAGAAAAGCTGCAGTTTACAAACAGATTAGTCACCGAGCAGAGTGACTTAAATTGGGGAGGTTGTGACCGTTTTCACAAATAAGATTAATCCCTGGCTTGGTTCATCATGATTTGTGGAGTAAATCACAACTGGCTGAGGTTACCCCCTCCTCCCAGATTTTAAGATTAAAGCTTTGTAGAAGGTAGCACAATTAACAAGGGCTTGCACAATTTGTTTTGCCACATCATAATATTTTAAATGATCTCTTGGTGTTTATACAGACACACCTATATTGTATGTTTTGCAAATGTTTGAGGTTAAAGAAATTGAAGTTTCTAGGTATAATGACATGTGCAAAAGACCTTGGGAGATAGGGAGAGAAGTGATGCAGTTCGGGGAATGATCAGATAAGAAATAAGATAAGGGCTAGCTCTTGACTATACTCTTGCATAATAAGAAGGAAAAGAGACTCAGAAAGGACCTTCCCTAATTTTTTGGATTGTAAAAATGGTATTTGTGCTTTCAGACTTTCAAGATTCTGTTAATGTAGCCTTACAACAACATATAGGTAATCCTTGACTTACAACAGTTCACTTGGTGGCCATTCGACGTTACAAAGGCACTGAAAAAAGTAAGTTATGACCACTGTTCACATTTATGACCTTTGCTGCATCTTCAAGGTCATGTGATTTTCATTTGTATGCTTGACAATTGACTCACATTTATGACCGTTGCAATGTCCCGGGGTCCCGTGATCCCCTTTTGCGACCTCTGACAAGCAAAGTCAATGGGGAAGCCAGATTCACTTAACAACCAGGTTACTAATTTAACAACTGCAGTGATTCACTTAACAAATGTGGCAAGAAAAGTTGTAAAATGGGGCAAAACTTACTTAACAAATTTCTCATTTAGCAACTTACATTTTAGGCTCAATTGTAGTCATAAATTGAGGATTACCTGTAATCTTAGCTCATCTGCAGGTTTCCTATCCGATCTTCTTTGCAAGAGTGATACTAGGATGTTTTAGGAATAGATGAAATGGCTAAATTTATGATCCAGCATGGTTCAGTTTAAATAAGGCCTTTGATTTCCAAGATGCTTATTTAAAAAAGCCTATTATTCTCAGAATAAAGTGCAAGTAATATTTATTTTATGATCCTTTGAGTCTGGAATCATGTTTGTTAAGTGAAGGGGTTATTAAATAAAACCACAACTATACTTACAATCTTATTTCTTATGGATTTCTGAAGATTGTGATATTTAGATGTAAACTTGCTTTCTCGTCACCATTAGGTAGGATAATTTGAATACTACTACTCGCACAATTCAGATTTTCATTGGTATCGACCGAACAGGTATACATTAATCATTTTAGGGACTTGCATCTCTGTAGAGGCAATACTAAAAACAAATTCTGTTTCAGATTTCACATTTATATCTGCATGTCAACAGCTATTTCCTTGTTCAGCAATATAATCCAGATTATGAAATAGCTTTCAATCACATCTGAATATTTATGAAAGCAGCTGCTATGTAATTGGAATAGAAAACTCTCCTATCTCATGTTCTGTGCCTCAGTTTATCAAGATCAAAAGGGAGGATAGAAGAAATAAATAAATAAAGATGATCAATTTAAGCATTTTTAAATACTAAGGATACATTTCTGCAATTGCCTAGAGTTGAATTGCTATGTAGGATATTGACTAAAGATTTGAATAGAACTGATTTATCCAGCACCTTTCCAGCAGTAATCAGCACTCAGATCAGCATAGATTAACTCCAAGGTTAACTTCAGACTTTAGTAAATATTCCAACCAAAAAAACTCTTAAGATCACCCCCACCAACACTGACAGGCAAGCTACCAGAATATAAACTGACACCAAATAACACTCCCTGCTAGCACTGATGATGTTACTAGCTGGGGTAATTAAATGTCTGCAAGAAACTCAAAGCTCAGAGAGCACTAAAGACCCCTTGTTTCATTCCTGAGCCACAAATATTCTCCTTTATTGGTAAAATTGATTTTGCATAATGCTTCTTATTGTTAATTAGTCTTGGATATTAACTGAGTTGCTTTTGATACTGTAGGAAATGATCAGGATGAGCCTGAGAGAGGGAGTCAAATGAATCATAAGTCATGAGTCCCTGCGTGCCCGCAAGAGATCTAAGTCCAGCCCATCTTGAATACTTACTCTTATCTCCTGCTCATTTCCCTTGACCGTTAGTTGGTCAGATCCTTGTAGAGAATTAAGCTTGCAATAAATCTTTACATTCATCTGAACTGCCTGAATCTCCTGATTTCCCCGTGCTTCACAGATACTAGGAAAAAAGTATTCTGATAATATGGAAAAATTCTAGACTGACATGCAGACTTTTGTTTTTCCTTTATTTATGTAGCAGAATATAAATGGGCTACATAATAAATAAGAGTATATTTATTATAATTAATATAATTTATAAGAATATAAATTATATTCTGCCCATCTCACTTAGAGGCTCTAGGCGACTTATTAGTAAGAACAGTGGTTAAATTTTGACTTGGTTTCTAATTGCTTTGCATAAAATAAGAATTCTACCACCTTCTAATAACTATGTTAAAGTCCTAACTGTGGATAATTTTTCTTAGTGATAATGAGGGAGAGGGAAAAATGCAGGTCACTGTGAGAAATATGAGTAATAAACTAATAATATGTGACAAGCTGTTGATATTATGGTTGTGATGTAACAAGTTGAAATAGAGAACTCAAATATATATGGAATTTTGAACTTTCTTCACGTACTTTGAAAAATTCTCAATTGAAATATTCTTTTGAGTTCTTCTGAGTAATCTTGAAAGTTAAATGTTTTCCTTCTTCAGTTCATAGCTTTGTTAGGTATGATACAAGTAGGAAATTAAGCATATTCAGACAGATTCACAATGGTGATTTAATAGTTTATAAAGATAATATTCTCCTTTTTACTATGGAACATGCAGTGTATCTATATGTTTGTAATGAATATTTGCATTTCAAGATATAAATGGGAATAAACATGAATTCTTTAAGCATACATTTCTTTCTTTCTTATTTGAAGAAGCAGAGTTTCTATAGAAGATGCAGCTGTGCAATTCTACCCTGCATAAATCACAAATAATCAGAGTCCTGTCAACTATATTTATGTTCCTATATATGAATTTTTCGCAGAGTCATCCATCCATTATGTTACCTTAAAATGTACTGTGCTTTTTCTTACTACATTATGAATTTTTTGCTCAATCCTTTACGTGTTTTGTTTACAGTATATTGACAATAAGTGGTTAGCTCACTGAGTGGAATAATATTTGTGTTCAGGGTAGAAAGCATATCTATCCCAAGAAAGAACTTAAATCCTGCCCATGTTCTGTTATCTTTCTCAGTGAATTTATTCTTAAATTCAGCAAATTAAATTTTTCTAAATCAATAATTGAGGAATCTTACAATTTTTTGGGATCACAGACTATAGATAGGCCTCAACTTACAACTATATGTTTAGGGATTCTTTAAAATAAAAAGCACATTGAAAAAAGTGACTGTTTTTCACAATTACAACCATTGTAGTATCCCTGTAGTTAACATGATCAAAACTTGGATACTTGTCAACTTGTTCATATTTGCAGTATGAAGTTATGTGTTCACCTTTGCGACTCTTTGGCAAGCAAAGTCAATGGGAATCCAGATTCATTTAACAACCAAGTTAACAATTGTAGTGATTCACTTAATAATAATTCACTTAATAAAAAAGGTTGTAAAATGGGGTAAAACTCATTTAACAACTGTATTGCTTAGCAACTAATTTTGAACTCAATTGTGATATATTGTAGGACAAGGACTACATGTATATGCACCCATATTTACATGGATAAGACCCAAACTAAAAATAATCACTTAACATGGAAAATCACCAAGTAATAAAATGTAGTTAATTATCTTGTAGACATCATAAATGCAATAATTATTGAAACTATTATTATTGGAAGAAATTCAACAGATATGGTTACCAGCTTTTTTCCCCCTACTTCAAAATGTACTGGATATTTTATAATATAAGTGAGTAATTACATTTACATTTTAAATTTGATCTGCAAATTGGATATTTTCAGGTTAATCATTTATTTTGATATCTTTACTCTTATTTTGGCTATGCAACTTCTATTTACATGAAGTTGGAATCAAACTGCACACTATGTCAAGGGCCACACTCTAGAACAGTGGTGTCAAACTCGCATCATCACAGTGGCGTCATGTGACATATTGTGACTTTTTCCCTCTTCGCTAAACCGGGCATGGGCATGGCCAGCCCATGATGCATCCAGACTGCGGGCTGTGAGTTAAACAGCCCTGCTCTGGAACTTACTTTGGAAGGTTTTCAGGAATTTTAAGAGATAAAATGAGTATCTTAAGAATTTTTAAAGGTTAAGGTTTTGTTTCTTAAAAGCCCCAAATGCAAAAAGACTCAAAATTTTTCCTTATTTCATTAAAGCTGGCCGGTGGAACCGCCCTGGAAACAATGAAGGACCGGCCTGCAGTGCCTCTGCCAGTGAAAACTCTGTTTTCACTGGCAGAGGACTGCAGGAGGCTGAAAACGGACAGCTAAAAATGGAGGCCAGGCGGGCCTCCCTGAGCTCCGTTTTCTCTGGCAGAGGGCTGCAGGAGGCTATTGCGGCCGAAAACGGAGCCTTGATGAGTGACGGCGAGCTGACCATGCCCACCCTGGCTCTCCCGTGTTCAAACACAGCCTGACACGGTCCTCATTGAAAATAAATGTCTGTCATACCCTGATTTAGATGGCCTCTAGGATCTCTGGCTCTTAACTATTATATGTCCAAGTGAACCCTACTCTGTAATCTGCATACAACTCTATTTCATTCCTGACTGTCAGCTCCCATTTTGGAAACTTTTGAATTATTTTGCAGTTTACAGAAAAAAAATCTAGTCGAGAAGCATTCTTATTAGGAAAGTCTGCAGAGTTGGTGGATTTCTCATCCCATAATTGTTCACGCGTATTGCTGAAGTTTGTCTCTTCTTTTCCATGTATTGAGGTCATTGCTGGGCTCTCTGACAATTTCAAAATTCTTGCTTTAGGTTGCATCATGTTCACTAAAAACAGCCCATTTTGAGCCAAATTAGTTCTAGTGTTTGATCAAGGCTTTGAATCACACTTTAAAAATGTGAATGCTATCAACAAAGCTAAAGAAAATACCAAGCCAAATTACGTGGATGGAACATTTGCCAGATACCCTGGCAAAAGCTGCAAGTATGTGTATTTATTTACATGGGTAGTGACCATTTTCTTTTGCAACATGAAGCAGCAGTATGAAGTTGGATAAAATATTCTTGAGATCCACAGCTCCTGCAAGGGATGGATGCATTGTCTTCCAAGATTGTTCAGGATCATTGTTTTAATTGAAAGGGGCTTTGACATTGAATCAATTCCTTCTGTCTGTCACTTGGCTCAAAGCTGATTCAAATTTGAAGCTTGTTTGCTTCCCCGTAAGTACTAATCCATTAAGTTGTCTTAGGTGTGATGAACTTGAAACAGTTCATTTGGATAGAAATTTGGTCACTTAGATTTTTTTCTTTTTCTTTTTAATCTGCATTAACCACTCTTAAAGTGACATAGAAGATGGACCAGAAGTATTTTGCATGGATTCCAATTTTGCTTTACAATTGCTGGAGATCTAATCAGTGTGCTGACACGCTCTATATTAATGTCCCAATCTTGACAATTTTAAGATAGGTGGACTTCAATTCCCAGAATTCCCCAGCCAACATGGAGAATTGGTTGCTGGGGAATTCTTGGAATTGAAGTCCACATATCTTAAAGTTGCCATGGTTGGGGAGCACTACTTTATATCAGTGCTTCCCAAACTTTTTCCTTCATTACCCAAAACATGTCCAGATTCATCAAACAGTTCATTTTGTGTTCTTTAAGAAGGCAAAAGTGGAAAATCTGATTTCACATGTATAAGTGCGAAACACAGGAAGCACAGGAAATAATTGTACTACGGCCTTCCCAGCTATCACAAGATATTCATTGTGAATTGTTAACCAGAGAAGCTCCAAAATGGTCTTCTTTTCTTCAGATAACGTTTTGCATTAACTGCTTGACCCAAGCTCAGTCATTTGCTTTGCAAAACCATTGATGGGTTTATACGTTGTTATGCAAAGAAAAACCACTTTTTACCCAATTTTGGTTATTTACTCAGGTTTAGGAAACACTGATTTATATCATGAGGTAGAAACTGCTCAAAAAGGCAGCAAACCATATATGTATGTGGCAAGATGTTCTGGATTAATTTTTCTTTATCTGGATCACTTAAAAAGTACTCTGTAATATAGGGTGCTTTTTAAAAAGAAACTTATTTTTAAAATTCACTGAATATTCAGGCAGTAACTTACAACTATTTGTTGACTGTTGAAATCAATCAGAATAGAGCTGGAAGGGACTTTAGAGGTCTTCTAGTCCAAACCCCTGCTCAAGCAAGAGAAGAGACCAATCTCTTGTCTGAAATGGTATAAGGCAATGATAGTGAACCTTTTAGAGACCGAGTGCCGAAACTGCAACCCAAAATCCACTTATTTACTGCAAAGTACCAACACAGCAATTTAACTTGAATACTGAGGTTTTACTATCTAAAATAATGATAAACAAGGCACAGTTCAGCTAATTGTTCTAAGAAAAATGTGATAAATGCACTTTTATGCCCCTTCATTTCCCCCCTGCTTTTGAAATACTATATTTAGCAACAATAAAAAAGATAAACTTTTGTTTCTCTCTTTCCTCCCTCTCTCTCTTTCTCTTTCTTTTCCTCCCTCTTTCCCTCCCCTTCTATTTCCTTCCCTCCCCCTCTATTTCCTTTCCCCCCTCTGTTTCCTTCCCTCCCTCTCTCTTTCCTATTCTCCCTCCCTCTCTTTCTCTTTCCCTCCCTCTCTTTCCCTCCCTCTTTTTCCCCCTCTCTCTTTCCCTCCCTCTTTCTTTCCCCGTCTCTCTTTCCCTCCCTCTCTTTCTCTTTCCCCCTCTTTCTCTTTCCTTCCATCTCTTTCTCTTTCCCCTCTGTCTTTCCCTTCCTCCCTTTCTCTTTCCCTCTCTTTCTCTTTCTCTCCCTCCCTCTTTCTCTCTCTCCCCCATCCTCTCTCTCCCTCCTTCCCTTTCTCTCTCTCTTTCCCTCCCTCCTCTCTCCCCCCCCCCGGGGGGGGTAGGGTGGGTAAGGAACCCTTGAACTGGTGCTGGGTGGTGGGAATCTGATGTCCAGAGCCCAACAAACCCAGAAGCAGTGTACCGAAGACCAGCTGGCCAGTGGGGAGGCAGGGCATCCCAACACCAGCAGCTTTGTAGGAAGCGTATGAGTGAAAAAGTTCACTCAATCAATTCCAACTTTGCAAGAAAGTCTCACAAACTTGTTTCCCTGCAAACAATGGTGAGAAACACGACAAGAGAAATGCGATGGAGCTGGGTTGGGGCGACGGCATGCTTGCCCACAGAGAGAGCTCTGTATGCCTGGCATGCATGCCATAGGTTCACCATCTATCGGTATAGGGTCTCCTGCTTGAACAGAGGGTTGGATTAGAAGACCTCCAAAGTCCCTTCCAGCTCTATAAGAGACTGTCCCTTCTCCACTGAGCCAAAGGGCGAGTCCAGGATGGGTAGTCTCTAGTCTCCTAGCTCTGCAGACCGAGTTGAAAAACTGAGGACACCCCGCTGGTAATGGTCCCCAGTTCTTCACTCAGTCTCAGCATGTTCAGACCATCCTTTAAGGGCGCTGAATAGTTAGGATTGTAGAAGAATATTCACCCCCTGGATTAAGCCTTTTGTCTTAGAGAGGCTTAGATCAGGTTTGACAGGTAGTCGGCTTGCCAGTTTAGCACTTTGATTTTTTCGTGCCTTTTTTTCCAGTTTGCATTATTTTGCTTATTATTTAATTTTTAAACTTTCCTTGCTGGTAGACTGATTTTTTTCCTTTTCTGGTTGGAATTTGGTTGGAAGTGATCCTGAGAGCCTGTGTGGCCCGGGCTGGGAGCAGGATTTATTTAACTCGCCTTCTCCCGATCCACTTTCCCTTGACTTGGGCTAGCCGCATCTGCGGTGGCCATTTCTTGCATTTTGGGACAATCTTGCAGTTCGTCTCCAGGATTGTCCTTGGGGGGGGGGGTTCTGGCCATCCGGATTGAATCCTGACCCTCTATCCAGTCCCCAGAGCACTGTGGCAACTGCGAGATGCTTGAATCTGCCAGATCATTGTGGTGCAGCCAGCGCCAGCTTGCAATTCAAAAAATCACCCGTTTTTCACCTTTTTTTCTGTGACTCGGCTTTTGAATTGCAGAGCTGGGCTGAGCTCACCACTTTGGGTTGCACTAGTGTCCTAAAGTGGTGGACAGCTACTGTGGCTGTAGCAGGCAGCGTTAGCTAAGTAATTTTTTTCTTTACTTCTGTTTCCCTTTCTGTCCCCCTGTCAAGTGACAGTTAATTTTGGTGGGCTCAAAATGGCCGCCAGGGGAGTTGATCAAGAACTGTCAGTTCTTCAGCAGAGTAGAGAAAAGGCTGTAAAGGGATCACCCAAGTCTAGGTCTGCTGGATTAGAGGCAGCAGCTAGGATTAGAGCCAGGGCTCTAGCCCCTAAAAGACTCTCTAGGGCTGAGGATAGGCAGGTCAGGTGTAGACAAAAAACCATAGATAAACAGTTTGACAAGGCAGTGAGAGATTCCAGGATGGCTGAAAACAGGGCCGCCTCTCCTTTGCCTCCACAAGATGACAGGCAGCTAGACCAACTGGCAGATAGGCAGTATTTGACTGCCTGGTCTCCTGGTGGCTCAAGTACTCAGGATTTGCAGGGAAACCTCCAAATCAGGGCAGAGACCTCTCACAATTTTGCTGAGCTGCCTCAGGGGATCCTGAATGCGGCACCTGCAAGCCAAGTCTCCAGCGGAATCAGACCTGTACCTGCAGCTACCTTTACACCTACAGCAACTGGCTTATGGCTTGAGGAGACCCAGATGCAAGAAATGCCATCCTTCATGAGAGCTGGATCTCCCAAACAATAAGACAGGAATTGCAGGCAGAGGTCAACCAGCTGCGCCAGCTGTCTTATTTGAACACTAACAGAGGCGTCCTTCAGGGGCAGCCTTCTGCAGAACAGCCGATCCACCTCAGAAAGCACTCGGCCTTCCCTTCAGAAAGTAGCCAAATTTATGGCTCTGAGAGGGACCTCGTTCCAGAAAGGGATTTTTTGGATGAGGAGTCAGAGGTAGCAGGTCCCCCCTCCTTTAAGGGCCTTTTCCAGCCACTTCTCTTCAAGACTCTGCTGGTTAAGGCTAAGAGCACGGCTTATCTTAAAAAGGACACGGTCACTCAGGACCTTCCCATAGAGGGAGAGGATCAGGAAGATTACCTGTTCACTGAGAAAGCATCTGTGGTGGACGCTGTACCTGTGCCCCAGATGTTTTTGAGCCTGATAAAAAAGCAGTGGGAGTCCCCTGGGGTGTACACTTGCCCCAGTGGGTCTGAGTCTACCTTATTTAATGTGGATAAGGATCTTTTGGACATTATGGAAGTGCCAAAGGTAGATGGCCCAGTGGTGGCCCTAGCTTCCTCATCTGTCATCCCACCTGATGCGGAGGATGTTTTAAAGGCGGAGGACTGGAAGGAGGAGATGGCCGTCTGGAGAGCTCATCAATATGACGCCTGGGCCATCAGAGCATCGACGGCTGCGTCTTTTTTTACTCGGGTCTCTTTGCGGTGGCTGAGGCAGCTACAGGGCAGAATTTCACCTGAGGACCTCAGGGTGCATCAGGACCTGAATAAGATTATAGCTGCAGCTCAATTGACTACTGATGCCATCCTCACGTCAGCCAAGTTTTCTTCCAGAACCATGGCCTCTTCCATAACAGCACGTAGGCTCCTCTGGCTAAGAAATTGGCAGATGGATGTCAGAACAAAATGGAAGCTGCCTCGGCTCTTTTTAAGGGAGAGAGGCTTTTTGGGGAGGCCCTGGATCCTTTTTTGACGGAAACCAGGGACAAGCGAACGATCCTGCCCTTCTAGGGAAAGCGCTTTGATTACAGGTCACCTCCCTACTACAAGAAGCCCTCCTTTAAACAGGGGAAAGCTAGGGCAGGCTTTCCCTGTCAAAGTAGGCCCTTCTTCCAGAGATCCTCATCTCAGACCGACAGACAGGCCTTTGCCACCAGAGGGCTTCAGTGGCAAGAGGGCAGAAGGTCCTTTAGGGGCTCCAACAGACCCTTTAGGCACAAGTGATGCCCAAGCCTCATCTCCCATAGGGGGCCGTCTGGGACTGTTTTGGCAGCCCCATAGACTTTTACCAAGCTCCTGGCAGCTGTAGTGGCACACCTCAGAGCCTTACTAATAAGGATCCAGTGCTATTTGGACAATATCCTGATAGCATCCTCTTCCCGAACCCAGGCAGAGGAGGATCTGATGTTGACAATCAGGATTCTTTGAGAGCACGGGTTCTCGATAAACCTGGACAAATTCCACCTAGTACCATCAACTCGGCTCTTGCATTTGGGGGCTATCATAGACACCTTGGCCAGCCAGGTTTTTCTTTCACAGGAGCGTCGAGACAGTATCAGGGAAGTCATGTCGCTGATCCTGTCTTCCAGAGAGGCGCCTATCATCTTGCTGTCTTAACTTCTCGGCAAGATGATATTGTGCATCGGGATTGTCCCATGGGCCCACTTCCATTCCCGAACCTTACAGTGGTTCTTGCTCCCTTACCAGAGGGAGTGCAGGGGCGACTCACCAAAGAGGGTTCGCATCCCCTTGCCAGTTTTCTTTCTCTCCATTGGAGGCAGTCTCAAGCCATGGATCAGGGATGCTTCTACAGGGAGCCCCAGAGGATTATCATCACCGACGCCAGTCTGTATGGTTGGGGGGCCCACTTGGGAGTACAGGTCAGCCAGGGCAAGTGGTCATGAGAGGAGCTCATCCACAACATAAATTGGCTAGAGCTCAGGGCTGCCCGTTTAGCACTCAGGATCTAAGGCAGGAGGTGATGGGGAGACATATTCTTCTCCTCATGGACAATGTGGCTACCAATGCCCACATAAACCAACAGGGGGGCACTCGCTCCAGATCTTTAATGCAGGAGGTGACTCAATTATGCAGAACATATCTCGGGAGTGTCCAACGTTCAAGCAGACTGGTTGAGCAGGGCCATGGTTGACCAGTCGGAATGGTGACTGTATCCCAGTCTGTTCCAGGAGATGATGGAATGCTTCGGCCACCCGATTCTGGATCTCTTTGCATCGCCAGAGAACACGCAGCTCCCAAGGTTCTTTGCTCGATTCCCTGCATGGGGAGCAGAAGGGGTCAACGCTTTCCATTGCAGGTGGCCCCAGTAACTATTGTATGCCTTCCCCCTTCCCCTGATTTTGAGGGCAATCAGGAAGGTACTGATAGAGAAGGCGGAGGTTCTGTTGATAGCCCCTTATTGGCCCAGGCGCCCTTGGTTCGCCGACCTGTCAGTCGCCAGACCCTGGAAAATTCCCCTGCACAAGATCTCCCTCAGCCAGGGCCCGATCGAGCACCCTGATCCAGCCTGGTTTCGGTTAACCGCCTGGCACTTGAGCGGGGGATCCTGAAGCGGGAAAAGGGTCATTCAGACCATCCAGGCAGCCAGAAGACTTTCCACGACCAAGATATATAACGCAACGTGGAAGATTTTCTGCAATTGGTGCACTTCTCATCAATTGGAACCCAATGTTGTTTCTATTGCAAAAGTGTTAGAGTTCCTGCAGGACGGGTTGGATAGAGGTCTCGCCCCCAATACCTTGAAGAAACAGGTGGCTGCCTTAGCCTTGGTGATTTTGGTCAAGAACTCTTATTTCTCTGGCCCAACACCCTAGGGTGAAAGTCTTTCTTAGGGAAGCCATGAATTTGAAGCCACCGGTGGTCCACCGCTATTCCACGTGGAATTTGCCTAAGGTCCTGCAGACACTGACTTGTCCCCCATTTGAACCCTTGCGTAAAGTCAGCCTTCGCTTACTCACATGCAAGGTGTCTTTCTTGGTGGCCTTTACCTCGGCCAGACATATCTCGGAGTTGGTGGCCTTATCCATCAGGAAGGATCTGTGCATTTTTCATGCAGGCAGGGTGGTTCTGCAGTTGGACCCTACCTTTCTGCCCAAGGTGAACTCCTTATTCCATCGTTCGCAGGAGTTGATTTTGCCTAACTTCTGTTCAGAGCCTACCCATGCACTAGAAAGTGGCACACCTTGGATATTAGGAGGGTCCTCCATATTTACATTAATAGAACCTCTTCTCTTAGGAGGATGGAAGCTCTGTTCATTTCCTTTCAGCCGTCAACTTTGGATCGCAGGGTGATATCTTCCACAGTGGGTCACTGGCTCAAAGCCTGCATTGCAAAGATCAATCCAGTTCCCACCCGTAGGGCAGCCATCAGCCAGCTTTGGTATGTCCCATCCTGGACTCTCCCTTCGGCTCAGTGGAGAAGGGGTGTTGGTCCTACCTGAACGCTTCTTCTTGGGGACCCGAAGGGAGAGTCCAGTCCCACCCTGTATTCTGTCAGGTCGGAGTAGGGAGGAAATGTCTCTTTTTTCGCAGTATCAACTAAGGTATCAGTTTGAGGATGAGGAGCAGCTGAATTTGCTTCGACGTCGTTCAGAACTGGGGACCGTTACCAGGGAGTATCTCCTCAGTTTTTCAACTCGGTCTGCAGAGCTAGGAGACTAGAGACTACCCATCCTGGACTCTCCCTTTGGCTCCCCGAGAAGAAACATTCAGGTAGGACCAACGCCCTGTCTCTTGTTAAAAACCTCCTTTATTGAAGCACCTACAACTTCTGATGGCAAATTGTATAAGCAAAGTTGTAATGTCACTAAAAAAAAGGACTTTCAACCGGTCGTCACGCTTACAACTGTCACAGAATCCTCAGGGTCACATTATCAAAAATTTGTGCCTTGGCAATCATAAATTTAAAGCAGTTATTTTGAACTCAGAAAGCACCAAAAAAAGAAAAAGTTACTATTTATATCCATATTTAGTCTGAAAATTGGGATTGTTGTTTGTAAAATATAAAACAAACATGCATTTAATGTATATAGAATTTTTCTCATGTGGAATCCTTGGTGTTTAGAGAACAAATTACAGTTATAATGATTCTATTTTTAATCATACTGGTAGATCTTAATTAGTTCTGGCATTTGTGAAAATATTTATATCCAGAAATATCAGAATTTAAAGTTAGAATAATGGTATATTGCATCTTTCTTGATATTGATGGGATTTATTCATTTTGAGATACACTCTAAGTCCACTCAAAGTCGGCACACTAAGTGTATTATGCTTGCTCCATTCTTGCTTTTTTCCGAATCTCATAATACAGTTGAGGAACATATCTAATGATTAGCAAACCTGGTTTCAGTGAAATGGACCTGCCTTTTCTTGTCTGTCCATCAACTCTTAAAGCACCTGTGCTTTCAGAAATTTTACTTCAATATTACTGATCATTAATGAGAAATGACCATGCTTGGCATCAGCTACTCTAATGTTCTTGGGTATCTGTTGTGGTCCAAGAATCACTGCTCTGTTCTGCTTTTTACATTAAAATTTGATTCTCAGAATCGCCCTTTTAATTTTCCCAACTCTCTGGAGAGACACTAGATCATATTTTATGGGACACAGTAGAATATTAACTGGCAACTCCTAGCTATCCTTCTGCCAATACCACTGCTAAGTGAGCACAAGGGTGAAATCCACGGGCAATTTGTCCATGATTACATCGCATTGCACCATTCTTGACATTAGCATTGGTGTCTTCCTCTCAGCTACAGTTCAGTACCATTTCATTTTCTTTAGAATAAAGACATAGTTTCACACTTTATGTTATCTCAAAATCTTAGTGCATTTTTTAATCTGAAAGTGTGAGTTGGCAAACTATAAGAATTAATTCTAATTCAGTACACTTGGGTGGATTATGAAGAGACCTGGTTTATGTTATTCTGATAAAAATAGGTTCTGTATAGTAACAACACAGATAAATGCATTTAATTAAGATTGCTAATTGGTGCAGTCTCACTTCCTGTAATATATGTCAGAAACATTTATCCTAAGCAGTTACTTTGAATTACTTCTCAAATGTTAATTTGGATTTGAATATAACATTTGGGGTTGTTCATAGAACTAAATCATGGGAAAATTTGATATAATGCCATCTGGTGTTAATATAGCAATGGCTTACTATTGTGGGCATAGAAGCCCATACAAATCTTTGCAGTTCATCTTAGAATATGTTTTACATTTCACTGGGACTACAGCTGACCAGAAGTGATTGCATATCCTGTCAAGATGTCCCACATTTTGCTAATGGCTTGAGGGCCCAGAAGCTGAGACATCAGAGGAGAAAAAGGCACACTCACACACACATGTGACAAGAATCAGTTAACATTTTAATGCATAACACAGGATTTATTCAATGGTTTGCACTTGGGGTCCCACAAATACATTTGGGATGGCATCTCCTATATATATTTGGTTAATAAATGCTGCAGAATTAAAATTCCTGGCATCTTTGTGATGATGATGAAAACAAACAAACAAAATTGGTAAGTTGTAATTTGGTAGCATCTGAAACAACACACTTTATGTGATGTTGGTGTTCTCACTTGGATATTTTGGGCACATTCACCAGCAATTGTGCATCCAATTGGATATTCTAGAATTTGTCATAAAGCTGTCTCCAGCTTGAATTGCTTCCAGACAAGCAATTCCATTAGCTGTTCCTCTCAAAAGACGTTGCACAACTGTTCCATCTCTCTTTCTCTTTTTATTTATTTACAGCTAGCAAAAAGCAAATAATGGGGAAGCTTAGGAGGTTTACAAAGGAAAGATGCTTTCTGGACCTCCATAAACATCCTGTCTGTGAGACCAAGGCATAATAAAAGATAGATCTGAAAGCTCCTTCTCTTTCCCCTGCTGCTTGCAGAGTTCTCAGTTGGAGTTGGGGAGGTAGGGTACCCCCCTCCAGCTATTGAATGATTTCAGGAAATAATAAATTGCTCCGTAAATCCCAATACTCTGTGAAGACCATCACTCTGTGGGTTACTGGCAAATTCCCCAACTCAGAAAGGTTAAGTCTGTTTTGCAAGAGAAAAAAAATCTATTGGGATAGACTTGGAGAAGAATTATCCATGTTTTTAACTGGCAAAATTTTAGTACAGAGATGAGTTGACTGCAAGATGCACGTAGCCAGTGAAAGCATGTTTTTCAACCTCTCTCCTGCCTATCATTGTTATTATCATGATGTGTTATGGTTCAAATATAGCAGCTAATACTGTATTACTTCTATGTCGTTGGCAATGTTAGCAGTTGTTTTAAAAGAATGGTATTATTATATCAAGTCATGTTTTTTAATTTTAAGCACAGGCAAACAGTGATGGTTTATCTGATGGATTAATTGAGATTCTCTCTGAATAATTGACAAATGAAAAACACAAGATCACAAATGAAATCTAAGAGGAACAAATAAAGTAGTTGAGAACATGTTTAAAATAACTAACCTCTGTTCCACTAAGAAATATCACATATCCATTTTCATTCTGGCACACTGCTTATTTTTGGCTTAAAAACGCATATTCCCATTTTTGTTAAAGTGGCTTTGAAAATTCCCTCCCTTTGGCATTTATAAGAATAACATTACAAAATCTTAAAATAATGTCTGTTGAAATATATGCTTGAGAGTCTAAATCTTCCTGAAAGGTAAAATAATATCTGTCTTTTGCGAAGAGTGAAATGAAACTCTCACGGATAACTTCTGATCCTAACTTTTACTTGTGAAAATGCAGATAGGTTTATTGGCATCAAAGTACATGGAAAGATGTTCAGCTTGTATGAAATCTGTAGTTTTGTTGCTAAGGCGATTTTTGTCTTGCAAAGGAATGTTAATTTGCAACGGACAATGGATCCTTCTGTATAATATATGAAATGTTCCATTGTTTAGCAGCCTGCATACCATCAAATGGGAGGCATGTGTAGCTATGGTGTCTTAAGTGCTGCTTTCTCTGTTTTCTCTGTGGCTGAGCTGAACATTATTGAAATATATTTTTCTGAGAATATTTATTGAGATTTCCCCCCCTTTCTGCAAAGTGGCTGCATGTCCCTTTTCTTTTTATAAAGGGAATGGTGGTTAGAAGACAGTGTTCTTCTATCCCCCTTTGATTGGATTTCTGATCTAAATCCAATTTAAAGATAAAGAAAAGCTGAGATCTTGATCTTGTCTATAAAACGATTCCTTAGCATTTGGAGAAGAAATAAATTGTTCATATGATCAGAGAACTTTCTACTAGAATGAGAAGTAATGTATTTTTTTTTCCATTTAGTTATTAGATCTGGCATTTATGAACTTACTAGAACATGCAGATTTTATTGTGATATATTGACTTTGTAAATTTCTTGCCCTGCCTTGCAGGTTTTAATAGCATAGAATATTTTTTAAAAATGGTTGATTGATTTTTGTGGTGACTGCTAAGATAAAAGCTTTATGGGAGATGCAGAATGGCTAGGAGCTTAATGTTAAGAGAAATTCACAGCTTTTCTTGAGTGTTCTAATCTTGGATTCCATTTAAAAATATTAAAATATTTATTTACCAAATCTACATTTTATGGCCTTAAAAAGGCAGCTAGAAATGTTATGGGGAGAGAGAACTTTGGCATTTCTGGTTTAACAAGTGTTACAGTGAAATTCAAGTTGGAGATATTCAAGTTGGAAAGAAAGCACTGAACATTTTTGGCTGTTATGACTATGCATATAATGCCAACTCTGCCCATATTTAATAGTGTGTGTATATATCATTATAAAATTAAAAAATTCTAACACTAAAAAGAGGAAGAATTTCAGAATAGAAATGGTAGACATAAATTAAATATTAAAGCTCTCACTTGAACTTTTCTATCTGAATGAATCATAATGGCTTGTAGGCAGTGAAGAAATATTTGGTACAATTTGATTTTAAAAAAGGCCCATGCATGTTAAATACATGCAAAAATCAGGAATAAAATCAGTTCAGCAATTTGGAATCAATTAGTTATTTTGCTGCACAGTTCCTTTTTTTGAAAGCAATTTTACGCATTTTTTTGAATTTATGCAACATGCTGTATACAGATCATACTATAGCAATCTAGAAAAATATGCATCAATAGTGTATATTTCTTAACTAATTACAGCATGCAAAAAAAATAACAACTAGTCAACAAAACATATAAAACAAATCAATTTAAAACTATTGCAGAACGAAAGAGAATTTTTCTTTGAGGCTTATACAATTTGTTTGTTTTATCATTGCAGCATACTTCTAATAGTCTGTTTAGTTTTTTAAATGAATTCACAAACCACTATCAGTATATTTATATTTGTTGATTATGTGTCTTATGTGAAGTATTCCGAATTTAGAAAGTTGTGGCTCTGAACATTTGGTAAGAAAGATGTTCCCTATTGGATTTTGTTGACTTTTAATAATATAAATATTTGTCTCTCCGTTTGGAACACCCTAAATGTAATGCAAGAAACAGTGAGAAGGCAGAAATTTATTTCATTACTCTTTATCTGAGTAACACTACTCTTGTTAACTATTGTCATTCTTTGAAATAGTTAACAGAAAAACCGTTTGAACACATATTAAGGCATGATGTGCTTAGTGGGGATATTGTAGAAGCTGAAAAGATTCAAAGCAGAAACATATGGTATATAAGGGCATCTGGTACAGATCTGACAAACTAAAAAAACTCTACCCTCTTTAAAAACACATTTCTAGCCTTTAGAATTACAACTAATTACAACTAACGGTTATGTTGGATTATATTTTTCTCTCTCTTTTGTATCGTCAAATGGAGTTTTAGCCACAACTGCATTATTTATGAGCTGATTTGACGGCTTCCCCTTTTAACCATAGGGGGTCTATAATGACTGAGCACAGGTAAGGATTTTTATTAAGGATTATAAGAGCCCTTCTTTGAGGAAGATGGGGATTTAGAAATATGAAATATAAATAAATTTGCATCAAGAAGAGCAGCGAAAAGTGTATAGTTGGACAATGGCACCATTTAGGGTGATCCAGTCAGTCCTAAACAAATACTGAAGATATCTTTGCAGAATTAATATAAGGATTGTCCTAGGCATATGTAGTGTCTCAGAACTGCTTGAAATTGGACTCTGATTGGGCAGGTCCTATAAGATTGATTTGAAGAGCAGGTTGGGTCTATTAATCTGAGATTTTTTTTTGGAAACTCTTGGCCCTGAAAAAAGAAATGGACAGAGATCTTGAAGCTTTGGGTTCTTCCATCTGTAGTTTAGATCCATATTCATCCTGGCCAGTTAAGGCATTTGAGAAGAGGACATCTAGTTGAGTCCAAGTGGTGGTAAATACTCCTTTGAGGGATGGTGCAGCCAATTTGGAAAGAAGTGGTGATTTGTTCTCTTCTCAAGAAACTATTGTTAGATCTGATAGAACTGGAAACTTTTTGCTGGTTTTCAACCTTCCCCTTCTAGATAGGCTTGTAGTTCCAAAATATCCTGGTTTAAATCTCATTCAGGCCAGTTTTAGGATAGCTCATAATAATGAGATACCGTTGGTCACATTTCTTGATACTTTGGTGGGCTCACAATAAGGAGGTGTACTGGTTCTGATCCTTCTTGATTTTTCAGAGGCTTTCAGTACCATTGATTGTGGTATTAACAACTTAGAGGGGAGCAGGAAGCATAAGTTTTGAGATCGTTCTCCTTCTGGTTGCAGTCCATATTGACAGGAGAAATCCAATCCTAGATCATTGCATTGCAGAATGGCCCAGGACTTAGCTGTCTCTCTGCTCTTGTTCAACATGAAGTTATTGAATGAACCTATAGAGTGGGGGTGTCAAATTCGATTTCATTGTAGTTGTCCTCTGTGGGCTGGCCGGGAGAGTGGAAAGACGGGATGGACGCTTCCTGTAGCACCCTGTGGCCAAAATGGGGCACAAGGGGCAGTGGGCAGCCCCGCATGCTCCGTTTACAGAGGCACCATGGGCCAATTCTTTGCTATTTCCAGCTGGCCTTGTGGGCCAGATTTAAGCACCCCGCAGGCCAAATCCAGTCCACGGGCCTTGAGTTTGACACCCCTGCTATAGAATGAGGTCTTGGTCATGGCACATGGTTAAGTAATATCAATGTATTGTATCCATTTATACATCTCTGCTCTGAGCTGAGTGTACCCTTCTTGTGAGAGTGCAGTGCACACAAGATACGTTGAAAAGATAAAGGGCTTCAGTCATCCAGTTGGTCCTGCCATTTTCATGGTCCACCACTCACCATCTTAGACACGCCTTATAATTATTGCATGATGATGCAATTCTCTTCTGTTTTTATGCAGACCTCCTTTTCTGAGTGAAAATATAATAGCATTCTCTGGTAAGAAGCGGCTATTTAATTATTACTGCCAAATCTTTGTAACCTGCTTAGAGACGGAAGTTAAGCATTAATGAAAGTAATGGCATGAAATTGAAAAAGAAGTTTAATAGGTGAAAGACTCTCCCATACATATCAGACAACTCATGATTTCTTGTTTAAATGGGAAGTGGAAGGAAAATCTAAAATATATTTGCCATCCCCTACAACCAGAACAGAATTAGCAGGATTTTGTATAAAACGTCATCCCATTGGTAAGTTTGTAATTGGGAAAGAAATCAAATCATTTTATTTAATTGTGTATTGTGTTGTATTGTATTTATTGCATTGTATTGTTTTAACTTTGTTGCCCATCTTGGGGTAATTCTTACACTGTTAAAAGCTATAACACATAAATATTTCTAAAAGCAATAAAATATCATTACAGTCAGATAAAATTTCACACTGTCATGATCATATATTGATATAACATGGGAATAATTACACCTACCATTAATACTTCTGATCATAACAATATGAAAAGGATTTAGGGATGAATGTTCATACAAGGGAAATGGTTCATGTCAAAAGGTATATCTTGAGTTTAGATCACTCATGCTCAGAATTCTTGAAACTGTAGTCAAAAAAGTCCTGGCATTTTGTTCAGGCAGGCTGGTTCCTTTAATAAAATATAAGTTGTGTTTCTTGGTGGTAGTACTGATGGTCAGTATTCTTTCAGGAAACATATTTTGGAGTAAGTAAGTAAATAAGTTATATATTTTAAAACAGTCTGTATTTAATTCTCATGTTGTCAGAGAAATCACCTTGCTGTCCCTGTCTCTTTCTTCATCCTTTCTCAGCTGCAGTGTGATTTTCTTGTAGTATAGGTGTGACTTTCTTTGGAATATCTTGCTCAACAAACAAAGGAGTTACTCTGTGTACACCACATTGTTCACGTTGCCTTATCTATTTGCATGTGGCCCTGTCACAACCTCAATAGAGGGTTTCTCGGTTGGGACCCTGGATGCAATAAGGAATCCACGTGGAACCATGGTGACTCACTAAGAAAAAAGAGGAACAAATGCAAGCATGTTGCAGATGACTAAACTCTTAAAAATATGTGCAAAAACATTAACAGTTGATAACCGTATAAAGTAACAAAAAAAGGGCAAAAGTTGCAGGTGTGCAAAATCCTTTATGCTTATACTATGGTTTGGTCTGTATTAATCATAGATTTGTCAAATGATAAATAATGAGACAACAGACGACAAGAGCCACCTGAATTAGGTGAAAACATATGATGATGGGACAAATTCCATTTTGTGATGATTTCTGGAATGTGTATGCCTGGCTTTTTTCAACTTTATTTATTTAAACATAATGTACAACTGCCTATCTCATTACTGTGACTCTGAGTGCCTAATTTCTTTATTTATCAAATTTATTTGCCATTTATCTTGCAATTCAGGCAAATCTGATTCTCTAATAGTTAGGGTTATTAAGGTGTCTAATAATCTAGTACAGCAAAAAATATTGCAATCCCAAACAATTTAGAACTGGTACAATAGCAATCAATTTACAGAGCCTCTGGAGTTTCAAATAAAATTTTGCATACTGGCAGATAAGTACCAGTAACTTAACTATCATTCCCGGATGTAATTTTTGAGACAAAAGCCATGTCATTAATGTGTAATTGAGAACCAGCAAATTGCACCCAACTCTGGGGGAGTGCAACTCTATTCAGAATTAAAGTCAGGAAGTCTCCATGGCAGGAAGGCTTAGAAACCTATGGCCAATCAAAGCTTGTTCTTCCCCAGATAGTCTTCCAGAGCCTACAGACACTGAGAAAGAATCTTGACAGCATCTCTTGAGTGAACTGGACCAGTAATTCAGTACAATTCATGGTCATCAATAAGTTGATGACACTGAATTATATATTACCTCACCTCTTGTTGGCAAATGACCTCAGCCAGTGACTTGACATTGATGTTAAACAGGAAGGGGAGACAGTAGAATCCAGATATATACTGTAAAAACAATGTCTTGTCTTGCCCAAAAGTCACATGTGAAATGGTGATTCTTCCATATTGAGTTCTTTATTGTTTCCACAGCTATAAGACAGAATTTTGCTAAACCAAAGCACCCTACTGCATCTGTACCTATCATATATCTGAGAACTATTAGGGAGGGTCTGTCTTTACCTCTTTCTCACACAAAATATCCTAATTGAGTTGTTTCTTATTTCTCTGGAATGTGCCCCATCCTTCTTGAGAATCCATCCTGCTACATTCCACCACAGATCTAGAGCTAGATGTCTAGTGGAAGGAGGAGAATGTGAGTAACACCACACCTCTCACTCCCCTGAAGTGACCCAAAAGGATGTTATAACCATGTTTATGAAAGACCAGGATGGATGCTCTGCCTTCATCTTGATTCAGCCAAAGCTTATCAACAAGGTTGTCAGGATTATAACCAGATCTAAAACCCCTAAAAAGGTCCAGATAATCTATTTCCTTCAAGGAATCCCTTCCTTCCTTCAAGAGCCTTAGATCTAATCATGTGTGACTTCCGGCCAGGCTTTAAGTAGAGGAAGATAGAACTAAAACAAAGATGGGTTGAACTTACCGATTCATGAATTTTTTCCACTTCATCACAATTTGTTGTTTGCTTCATCACAATTTCGGTAATGATTTTTTATTCCTGAAATTTGTTGATGTTCTTCCTTTTTTCTATATGGGATAAAATAACATATTTTATGGAATTTTCCTTTTCTTGGAGATTTTTTCTAGGTCTAGAAGAACCACTAGTACTGTTTTCTAGAACATGCTGCTTGAAGTGAAGGCAAATAGTTATGGCTAAGCCAGTAGCAAGAAAATTGTACCGGCAGGAGGTTTTGCTTGCTGTTTTCTTTATGGATTCAATCTAAAGAAGCAAGGGTTCAGTTGAAAAACTAGATTATCTCTTCTTTGCTGAATCTGACAAGTTGTGCTAGGCCAGGTAAAGCACCTTTGAAATAAGTTCTGTAAATAAATTTGGCCCTTTCATTTCATTTCTCTTCATGTATTGATGTTTCTTGCTGGTCTTGCTTGTTATTCTCCTTTGATTGTTGATTAGAACTGATACTCAAGGAACATTGCTATCTGGCCTTTCCAATTTGTATTTTTTTCCTAATTCTAAATGTCTCTAGTGATTACTATTTCCAGAACATTAAGTACAGGTCTCAGGGCCCATTCATACAGTGATGAGGGAAAGATTCTATGATATTTCAAGGAAATAATCATGTTCATCTGTAGTACTAAATTAGAACTGGGCAGTTAATTTTCCTAGAGGGCCATATGAGAAATTGGGACTGTGGTGGGAAGGGCATCCCTAGCCCTCCAATGCCACCGTGGGCCACACAGGGACAGTCAAGTGCACAAGTCTGAAATAAAGATTTTTTATTATATTAATATTTTGTCTCATCCATTTGATTTTAAATTTGACTGATCATTAGTGAAATAAACATCACTGCTTTACATCTTATAGGAATGATTACATCACTTTCTGGACTTTGCCTTAAAGGAAGTTTAGTTATTTTCCATAACTGCTGAGGTGTTTTGTTTTGTTTTGTTTTCCATTTTCCAGAGAAGTGTTATTATTACGGGGAATAGAAATGCATTGTCTCTTTCCAAAGCTTGTTGTGGAAAAAGCCATTTCCTGATATATATTCAGTCTGGGCTTTGGCAGAATAGTTTTGTTCGTTATCAGGCCTTTTTTTGTAGAAGAACAATGCTTTCACTTTACATCATTGTATTTCATGGTATCCTGTATGTCTTGGTTCCTTCATTTAGTAGGATAAGATTTAATTCTCCAAAAGAAATGTCTTGAGTTATCATCACTGCTACGATTCTATCTTGGCTGCTTAAATTGCCAGTGAAAAAAAAACTTAGTTTTAGCTATCCAGAAGTGTTGGAAACACAACATTTTTTTCCTCAGGGTTGAAATATATGTGTAGCCTGAATGTCTCTGTAGCATAAAATTATACAGCCTGAAGATAGATAGGAATAGAATAGTTGGATATAGCAGTCGATCTTAGAAAATGATTACCTCATAATCTCCTTAGAATACAGTATCATATTTGCAAAGAAAAATAATGTAATTCAGGATTCTGGTTTGTACATTAATGCTGGAATGCTGTATATATGTACATAAATAAATAACAGCAGGGAACAATCCACTAGGCAATTCTGCTGTTGTACAGCCTGCATTTATTTGATCCGCATGCATTATTTATAATGTTATTTACTAGTGAATAATAGCATACATATTGTGTTACTCATACTTATTGTGCATAATAACTTGTGCACTATTAAAATAAATGTGGGAATAGCAGCAAATTATTTGAATGTAGCCTTCTGTCTTCCAATTTTTTTACTACCGGTTCTGTGGGCGTGGCTTGGTAGGCATGGCAGGGGAAGGTTACTGCAAAATCTCCATTCCTTCCCCACTCCACTAACCTGCTTTCCAGCTCTGTTCTCCTGTGCAGGGCAACAAAAGAACTCCCAGCTGATTAGCTGAGATTCAGGAGGCAGAGAATAGATGGGGGCAAGGCCAGTCAGAGGTGGTATTTGCTGGTTCTCTGAACTATTCAAAATTTCCGCTACTGGTTCTCCAGAACTGGTCAGAACCTGCTGAACACCATCTCTGTTCTGTCTCCCATTCAAAAGTCAGTCAGTTCTTTAACTATTGAGAAGCCCAATTCTTGTAGGTCTGTTTTTTTTTTAACATTGCAGATTTTTGAGATCTGAAATCTTTGGATAAATAGCATTCCTTTGTATAAATAACATCAATTTAGCTACATAGAAATTCACATTGGAGTTTGCATATTGGAATTGGTGGAAGAAATGAATGCATATTACAGAAGTGATCAGTAGAATCCATAAAGATTCTAAAGGACCACATCATAGAATTTCTTCAGAGGCCTGCTGAAATTTAGGTTATCTCTATAAGAACAAAAATGTATAATTCCTCCAATGCGGTTAGAGAATGGGTCAGTGTTTATGAACCTCAGCAACTTGAAGCTGTGTGAACTTCAACTCCCAGAATTCCCCAGCCAGCATGAGAAACTCTGTGATAGGTTAACTTTGCCCCCAAAAGCTGATGCTAAAATATAGAGTATCTTTGTGAAAATAGAAGAAAATCTACCAACTGCTTGTGTCCCTGAAGTGATTATAGCTATTTACAGATAGTCCTTGACTTACAACAGTTCATTTAGTGACCATTTAAAGTTACAATGGCACTGACAAAAGTGGGTTATGTCCGTTTTTCACACGGTCATGTGATCAAAATTCAGATGTTTCGCATTTGGCTCATGTTTTGCAACCTTCTGACTAGCAAGGTCAATGGGGAAGTCAGATTCATCTAACAACTGTGTTATTAACAACTGCAATGATTCATTTAAGAAATGTAGCAGGAAAGGTTGTAAAATGGGACAAAATTCACTTAACAACTGTCTTGCTTAATAACAGAAATTTGGGACTCAATTGTGGTCTACCTGCACTTAAGGGTTTTTTAATTGTGTTGATTAATTACAGTTAATCATATCTTCTATAAAAAGAAAAATAATTCAAGGGATAGGATTTTAAAGAACCTTGGTGGCGCAGTGGTTAGAGTGCAGTACTGAAAGCTATTCCTACTGCAATTTGGCAGATCGAATCCCACCAGGCTCAGGGTTGACTTAGCCTTCCATCCTTTCGAGGTGGGTAAAATAGGACCCAGATTGCTTTGAAGGGGCTATAAAGCACTATAAAGCGATATATAATTCTAAGTGCTATTGCTATTGCTATTTTGGTGCCATGAAAATCCGAAAAGTTAATATTGAAGACCATGACAGATGACCCTTCTAAGCAATGCATTTCTAAGCAATGACTACATTTAAAGTAGGTTTCTACATGGGAATCAAGTTAGTCTGTAGTATCTGCTAGGGATGTGGGAATCTTTGGGAGATGAAGAGAAGAGAATATTCCATAATTATTCTTCATTAACAGACCTAGCTGACAGAATTCTCCAAAGTAACACATTTTAATGGCTGATGCACTGTGAACATCAAAATTAAATAGTAGTACTCTTAAGTAAACCAACTGATTAATTGTGATAATAGCTTTCACAAATCTGTTTGGATTTCATTACAACAGTACAAATGAAAAAATTAGAATTTCAGAGAAAGTAAACTTACTTGGATTCTTTTTTTAATACAAGATTTAAAATGATAAAGTAGAAAGAGAAGAAAATCCCCAGAAAAATATAGCTCTCATATGCTGATTGATGATAGATAGATTTTATGTATAAATTGTAATGCTGTACTATTACAATTATTAATATTTAATTCAGCTTATTTAAAACTGGGAAAATGGAAAATAAGTCCCGTGTCTGTTTTTGGGCTCATAGGTAGCAGAAAATATATTTGAGTTAAGAGCCAAGCAGGTTGTTGATATTTTCTTAATTCAAATGTATGCAGGTAGACCTCAACTTGCAACAGTTTGTTTAGTGACCAAGTTAAAAAAGTGATTTATGCCCATTTTTTACACTTACAACCATCCCCATGGTCATGTGATCAAAATTCAGATATTTATTTCTGACAAGCAAAGTCAAAGGGGTATCCAGATTGACCTAACAAGTGCAGTGATTCACTTAACTACTGTAGTAAGACAGGTTGTAAAATGGGACAAAATTCATTTAAGAAATGTCTCACTTAGCAACATAAATTTTGGGCTGAATTGTGGTCATAAGTTGAGGACTAGCTGTATTTTGGGATGGTGGTGACTTCATTGCAAGCTTAGGAAATAACAGTTTCTGTAAGGAGAGCCAATTTTAAGCATGCCCCTCCCCCTATGGAAAAGTTTTCGAAGGAAACTATTTCCCTTCTTCCCCGAAGTATAGTACATCCATAGTCATTTAAATAGTTTGTAATTGCTCTCCCGGTGGAGGAATTTGCACGAGTTTTTCCATGATCCATAGAAGGTTTAAGTAACAGTGCATCTTTTCAAAATGGAGAACAGCATCTTGAAACCAATCTCTTGTTTAAAGATGCATAAACTCTAGAGCTGTAGGAGCATTTTCTTTGTTTTTTTGGCCCTGAGCTGGCTGTAGTTATTGCAGATGTGATCATTAGATGATTCAGCAAGCAAGTACCCACAGGCTGCAACCATGTTTTGTGATTTAAAGCTTATGTCCAACAAAAAAGTGAAGAAAATAAGCAAATCGTTGCAAATAGGAGAGTGCAAAATAATGACTGGTAATTCTCCAGACCTCATTGTTTTTGGTGTCTTTCATGTGGACACAGCTTTTCTTAAAATTAAAGTGACTTGAACTGAAAGCTGATCATGGTTAAACAGGACCCAAAATATTCTCTCTCTCTCTCTCTCCCTCCCTCTCCCCCCTTTTCCCTCTCCCTCCCTTCCTCTTTCTCTCTCCCCCTCTCAATGAAAGAAAAAGCAAAAAGTGCAAGAAAAGGAAGAACAAAAAAAAAGAAAAGAAAGAAAAAAGTAGAAGCTTTCCATATTTTTCACAGCAGTTATGCATATAATTATATACCTTAACCTCTTTCTGTCTCTACCTCTCTCAAATTGCATCATAATACCATTCCTTTCATAATTTATTCTGTATAATCATCAAAGCCATAATTCTCAACTTCATTTATTGTCATTTTACCCAAAAAGTCCATTAAAAGCTTTTAGTCACCAATAAATGTAGATAATGGCCTGTGTCAACCATTCCTCCAACCATTCCTCCAAAGTAATGGTGTCAAATATTTCCAACTCTGTGATAGAGTCCTCTTTCAAATTCTCCCAGTTTACTGTCCTTGCTGAGTTTTGTCAGAGTGAATATCTTCGCCTGCTTCCTGTTATTTGCTTAAAGCAGGAAATTTAGTTTTCCTACTACCAGTTAGTGTTACTACTGGGAATGACTTAAGGTCAAGTGAGGAAACTTTATTCTCTGTTGTTTAAAAATTGTTGTAAAAGTTATTTTTTTATATGTCTAATGAGAAAATGGACTTAAGCTTGTAAAATATATATATTATATTTTATATTTATAAATATAAGTGAAGGGACATTAAGATAGTGGAAGAGGTACTGAATAGAAAACTGCAATCAAAGGATCACACAGGGCTTTGGTTTTTTAAATTTGGAGGAAAAAAGATAAAGCAAAATATTCGTGTATTAGTATATAACAATTTAATTGGTATAACCATTTAATGAAGCTGAGTGGGGAGATGAAATGGTCAAAGTTGATGATCTGGATAATTGAATTCTTATTATATTTGCAGATGACCCAAAACTGGCCATCCTAGAGGATGAGATTGCAATCTAATTTGATCAGATTGAAAAATCTG
This sequence comes from Bungarus multicinctus, assembly GCA_023653725.1. Taxonomy (NCBI): domain Eukaryota; kingdom Metazoa; phylum Chordata; class Lepidosauria; order Squamata; family Elapidae; genus Bungarus; species Bungarus multicinctus. Next base: position 13,624,124 of record CM042840.1, on the reverse strand, counting down.
TGCTAGATAGGAACAATAGGCAGAAATATAAGTATTACATATAGGGAGGAAATTTGTAGGGCACATAAGCAGGACTGGTGATTTATGGTGTGCAAGGACTGTATTTAGAAAATATGTAGTCACTAACAACAAGTTAAGTGTGAAACAGTTGCTAGAATAGTTAAAGGAATTTTGATCAATCTTACAAGAAGCATTCTATCAATGAGAGTCCTTATTTCCCTTTATTATCAATTGGTGTGGAATATTAGATACTACTTTTCCAGAGAGATAATGATAGGTTAGAATAGGTTTAGAGAATGGAGACAAAGATGATACAGAGATTTGAAGATATGTCCTACGGCTGGTGTTGAAATGTTTAGTCTGGAGTTTAGTCTCAATTTTGGCAACTTGAAGTTGTATAGATTTCAATTCCCAGAATTCCCCACCCAGCAGTCTGTGCATATTCAAGTTGCCAAGTTTCAGGTTCTGGAGAAAAGAAAACTGATTTGAAACATTCCTGTGCATGGAAGGATTCCAAAGACAAGATGGTTAAGAACTGTTCTCCATTGCCATAGAAACTAGGACAGAAATGATTGCATTTATTGGAGCTATCTAAATTTTATTTAAATATAAATAAAAACTTCCCAACCAAAATATCTGTACAACAATAAAATAGTCTACCAAGAGAGTTTGTAGGTTGTCCATCTTTGGAGGTTCTTCAGAAGAAGCTGGACTATCATCTCTTGAAATTTTGGGCAGGATGAGGCAATGCTAGACTTTTATTCTAATTGTTCAGGGCAATCATAAGTATAATCTTAGAAGAAATACATTTAACTTCAAATCTTTGTCCAGAGAATGATGAAATATTTTCATTTTCTAAGCTGAATCTTCTGAAAGCTACCTTCTTACTTTCTGAACCTTTCTAGATAGAAAGGGTTAAACTATAATTAATAATATGACAAGAGATCTCTAAGATTCTGATTTCTTTAATTGAAAGAAATGTTATAAAGCATATATATATAGATATTTTGACTTCTGAGTTTTATCAGAATGTACGCTCCACCGGCCATTCTTAATCAAGCTTTCATTTATGTACTCCATAAATCAGATACACATCCTACATATTAAACTAATCACCATTTCATTAATGAAAGTATAATGGATGTTAAAAAATCTAGATTCTTGCTAACTGACTCTAAAAAGAATTAACAAGTGCGATCCATCCAAATCAAGCTGGATTTATTGTCAGAGACAAGGGATAGATATACTGAGATGATTAGTGTAGCTTGGTGCTTTAAGTAACTCTTATGATAGATGCAGCCAAAATTAGCTAACTGGATGCATAGAACACTTTCATAAAACTAGATAACCTTTATTTTTTATTTTTTCCATTTTTTTTTCCTTTCCCTTAGGAATTTTTAAAAATTCATTCTTCTTCAACAATAAAAGTGAGGCTGTTGGTATTGTTTTTAAGTTATGTATTATGATGTAGATAGGTTATCAGCTTTTACTGACAAGAATAGTAGTACCATTTGCACTTTAATATATGCAGGTAAGGAATATGAAACAGAGGTAGTCTTCGACAGTTCCATTTAGTGACCGTTTGAAGTAGAGGTGGTATTCAACAGATTGTGACCAGTTCTGGAGAACTGGTAGTGGAAATTTTGAGTTGTTCAGAGAACCGGCAAATACCAACTCTGACTGGAGATTTTACAGTATCCTTCCCCTACCATGCCCACCAAGCCACGTCTACAGAACTGGTAGTAAAAAAAATTGAATCCCACCACTGATTTGAAGTTACAATGGCACTGAAAAAAGTGACTTGTGACCACTTTTCACACTTATGACCGTTGCAGCATCTCCATGGTCACGTGATTTAAATTCAGATGCTTGATAACTGGTTCATATTTATGATTGTTGGAGATCGTTGGATTGTTGGATTGTTGATTATGTGAATAATCATTTGCGATGTTCTAATAAGCAAAGTCAATGAGGAAAACCAATTCATTTGACAATTATGTTACGATTTAACAACTGCAGTGATTCACTTAACAATGTGGCAAGAAAATGAAGCAAAACTATTTAACAAATTTCTCACTTAACATAAATGCTGGGCTCAATTATGGTTATAAATTGAGGACTACCTGTAATCCTGCCATATGTGTGAAAAATGGTCATTAGCCACTTTTTTCAGTGCCCTTGTAACGTAGATAACTAAACGAATGATAGTAAATCAAGGACTATCTGTAGAAGGAACAACAGTGATAAAAATGAAATAAGTAGAAATATTAGTGGGCATCTCTCTAAGATTCAGAAGCATCTCTAGGCAGGGAAGACAATTTCTATATCTAAGTGCTATGCTTCTGTACTTTTAAATCTATGATTAATTGACTAGAAAAAGTATTATGGCATGTCTGTCAGACATCTGGGCATCTTTTTAGATAGATTCAGCTATTGGTGAAACGGTGCTTAAAATCTAATATCTGTTCATATAATGGATTGTGCTGTAATGAATTCTTTTCGATAGAATCATTTCACATGCTAATTATGTCCTGGAAGACTCTTTCGGTGAATAATAAACCCCAAAATTGGAAATTCACAGACAAACAAAATGAATAGTATATGCTTTTATGCTGAGGAAAAAAGATACAATAATTTGGAAGCTTATCCATTTCTCTTATTGATTATCAGTGAAATGCTTTTAAATAAGCATTTTATCCCCAAGAATGGAGATAAAATGCAATTTGTTCAGAAACGTGGACTGCACTTATTGGATTTTATGCTTAATTTTCCATTTTCCTAGTTTTAAATAAGCTGAATTAAATGTTAATAATTGTAATAGTACAGCATTACATTTATATATAAAATCTATCTGTCATCAATCAGCATATGAGAGCTATATTTTTCTGGGGATTTTCTTCTCTTTCTACTTTATCATTTTAAATCTCATATTAAAAAAAGAATCCAAGTAGTTTAGTCCCTGAAATTCAAATTTTTTAATTTGCACTGTTGTAATAAAATCCAAATAAAAATAGAAAGCTATTGTCACAATTAATCAGTTGGTTTACTTAGAGTACTAATATGTATTTATTTTTGATGTTCCCAGTTCATCAGCCATTAAAATACATTACTTTGAAGAATTCTGTCAGTTATGTCTGTTAATAAAGAATGATCATGGAATATTCTTTATTAATTTAAAATCCACCCGTACCTACATATAGGCATTTAGGATTTACTTTCTTTGTAAGGATTAATTAACTATTTCAGCTTATTATCAAAATTGCTTTTTGTTTTGCAATTATTCTATTAACTTCTTTCCACTTGGAGTAATATACAATACAAATTATTGCTTAATAAATAATTTTCTATAAATTTACTGTAACTGCTTTAATCATATTACCAAGGTTTTTCTGTATGCATCTAACTTTTGAAGAAATGCTGGAAGGTATAGTTATGTTTCTGGAGAAACATTTTACACTGTATTAATTTAATAAAAAAAATCACAGGGAAATAATTCAGATTTGTTTTAAATAATTTTATGTTTATACTTGCAACATAGGCATAGTTGAAAAGTAAATGCAATCTAGCCAATTAGACATTTGTTGTGAATATTTGAATGAGGCAATATTCTCTTTCATTGTCCATACAGGAACCTTTCAAGGGAAGGAAATCTCCTAGGACAAATTAGTTGTTCTCATAAAACATTATTAGTTTAGTTATAAAATTAATCAAATGTGACATCAAATATTGAGTACTGGATTCTCTATCCACTTGGGTCCTGTCATCATTGAAAACACTGTCTCAAGTTTGATAACTTTAAGGTGTGGAGATTTCAACTTCCAGAATTCCTCAGCTAGCTGCGGAATTCTGGGAGTTGAAATCCACATATCTTAAGAGTTGCCAAGGTTGGCAAACACTGATTTAAAAGTACATATTTGGAACATGGAATGGGATAAAATCTCATGTATTAATTTATTTCTCACATCATGTTACATAATGAAAAATCATGTATATGCATTATATTATTTAAATAATTATTTGGCAATGATGATGTTGACATATAAAGACATTTTTTTCCTCTTCCATTTAATGGTATCTAATTCTCAGAGACTACTTAGACAAGTCTCTGCAGTTTTCTTGGCAAGAATTTTCAAAAGTGCTTGTTATTGCCTTCTTCCTAAGGTTGAGATAAAATGATTGGCCAAAGGTTATCCAGCTGGCTTTGTGTCCTAGATGAGACTAGAACTCATAGTTTCCTGCTTTCCAGCCTGATGACTTAATCACTGCACTAAACTAGCTTCACAGAGACATTAAAGTAGAATCAGTCAAAATGTAATGACATTTTAACTATGGTTTGCAGAGAGATTTATTTCTATCAATAGATGTTACTCATACAATCTTGACATACATTTTGTTATACGTAGGATGCTACTATTCATTGATACAGTATAAAATAAACTTTGCTATTTAATTCATTGGAGAGAGATTGGCTGAGTGAGAGGGTTGAGTCAAGTGAGAAATTAGTTTGGAATTTCTATTTAGGCAGAAAAAAGGGCAAGGCTTGACTGCCCTTGAATGCCATTGAACTTATCTACTCTGGCCGTAGGTGCAAACCACCAATCTGAGATGATTTCTGTGTTATAGACATGAGCAATAAAATAGCTAATTTGAACTCTTCCCATGTGATCTAATTGTTCACGCCTGACATGTTCAGAAATATTCTTAAATAATAAAATGACATATTAAGATAATAGCAAAATATAGATGTGGGATCTTGATCCCACTGTAAGTTTGGGAATAGCTTATCTGGTAGCTGGTGTTTTTGAGAGGCACATAATAGAGGTAGAGATAAAAATGTGCTGGGAAATTTCAGGGTGATTTGAAGTAATAAAATTGCTAACCTCCATTTAATATTTGGTTTTAGCATTGAAGCAATATGAACGAAAAACTTGTTTGCTCTTACTTCTAATTTCTTTACTCTTCTTATTTCTTTACTCTTACTTCTAATGGATCAGATTATTTCATAGGATCTCCTATGTACCACTGTGGTTAATAAATTATAGGGGCGTAATATCTATGGTAGCGTAAGTGAAAACTAGGAAAAATATACTATGGCTTCACAACACCACTAGTGAATTCATGGATTTTCATCCTGACATTGGATTCAGTTACTTAGGTGATTTGCATCAGGATTGTGCAATGTGCTTTTCAGCATTTGCCCCAACCTGCCCAATCCAGGTGACATTGCTAATTGATAATTGGAGACAGCTCTATGGGCAACAAAGAGAAACCAATGAAGAGAATAAATGTAGAAGCTGTAGCTACCCTGCTCTTTTAAAAATATGTTTGTCATTATAAATTTCTGTTCTTCGTAATCCCTTCTTCCATGAATGTATTGGTAATACAAGCACACTTAGATAAATCTCTGTATTTTGCACATAGGACAGGTGGTGTTTTCCCTTAACAATGCAGAACTGCCATATAAAAAAAGAATGTGAAAATCTGTAAAGAGAGTTTCAGTGCTTTTTAATGCCGCCAGTGTCCTTGAAAAGAAAGTAATAATTCTCAGTGATCTTTTTCCTTTTCAATATCAGTATCATACTACAGTCCCCTAGGCTGTACCCAGTTTCTTCTATATTCTTATCATGTCTTCATCATCTTTCCCCTCTCATCCCTGTTGGCTTCTAACTGCTTCTCAGCCACTACTTTCCATGTTCTTCCCATTACACTTGCCATCCAGATGCTAACAACAACAACAACAATATCCAGGTCCTCAATAGCCAAACCCAGTGTAAACATCTGGCTGACAGTGCAACCAGCCAATCACCACCACTACCATCGTCATGATGTGCATTACAGTATCTAGAAATGGCAGACTAAAAAAAGAAAACTAGAAAAAAAATAACGAAACACAAAGATCTGCAAATAGAAATAGAACGACTGTGGTAAGAAAAAGCAAAGATAGTACCAATAGTAATAGGTGCCTTGGATGTACTCCCAAAAAGCTGTGGAGCACCACTTGAACACTAATGGCAAAATCACCATCAGTCAATTGCAAAAAGCAGCTTTACTTGAAACCATTTACATCTTGAGATGATACTTTTAACACCTTCAGACAATAACATTTACCTATTCCACACCCTTGGGAAGGACTTGATAGATGGATAAAAAGGCCAAATCACAGCCTAATCATCCATCTATGTGACTGACTCTCATAACCCTGCATGCCACTGCTCACAACGATCAAAGAAATTACAATAAATCAAACATAAAAGGTGGTAAGGACAATGAAAGGGCTGGGTGAAGATCCAGGTCATCAGGGTTTTTGTAAACAAGAAACAGGTTTTTCCCAACAGCAGCCCACCTGAGAGTCTGGTTCCAGAGGATGAGTGCTGTTACGGGAAGGAGTGATTCTGGGGTCTTAGTAAATGGATTTAATCAAAGGAACCCGGAGTGTACCAACTCTGCAGGATTGAAATATCCAAGCAGATGTTATAGGAGACGGGCAGTCTCTCAAGCACCCAGGCTTATGCCATATACTTCGAATATCTGGATATATCCAGAAAACTACATATCCCTTTGGTCACGCATTACTGCTTTAGATTTAGGTGCTTTGGATTAAGGTAAATCAGACATCATAGGGCTCTCCAGATGTTCTTTGACTGGAGCTATTATTATCCTTCAGTGGAGGAGGAACAATTTTGCAGACACTAAGGAGCTTTAGTCTTTTTGTGCCATGATGGTAAACAAATTTATTTTTTGGGTCAGGGAGCAAATGTAGCATGGAGCTTTTTAGAGATAGGCAGAAAGGAATTGTATTAAGAAATCGTTTAGATTAATGGTACAATCTGATCACATTAAAAATGTAGAAAATAGGTTGGCCTCAAGTGCCCTCTATTTTGCTAGCAAAGACACATACTACATAACATTGCCTCCTTGTAAGCTATGATGTAGTTAATACAATGCTTTCCTATCTTTGTTAACTCTGTGCTGATGTCAGATTCTTTTTGTCAGGCCATGATATGGCATAATTCTGCCCTTTGAAATGATACACTTTAGGCTAACAACAACAGCAACAACAAAAACAACAGGCCATGTAGAAGTTACAACTGATTCAGAATGCAGCGACACAGGTAATGTTCCATGTTAGCTCATATTATAACTGCTGTATAACCTCCTACACTGGCTTCCAGTTTCCATCCAGGCCGAATTCAGGGTGGTGCTGTGGCCTGTGAGAAGGTCCTTGAAAGCATCAGCCAACTAGGCAATAGTCAGATAAGAGGCAGCAAGAACCCACATAAAGTGGGCAGGACCAACATTTCAGAAGTTTACTTTACTTTATTGTCATTGCACCTTGTACAACGAAATCAAACCAAAAGAAAAAAAGGGACCCCCACTCCAGTTTCTTGGACAGTAAAGATGAGGGGGGACAGATGAAATACTTTGAAATACTTTCAAATTAGCATGATTCTGATAATGAAACCTTACGGTAAAGGTAGTGTAAGTACTTATGGTTGGTGCTCCTTGTATGAGCCATGGTGGTGCGGTGGTTAGAATGCAATTCTGCTCACGGTTGACTCAGCCTTCCATCCTTCTGAGGTTGGTAAAATGAGGACCCAGATTGTTGGGGCAATATGCTGACTTTGTAAACCGCTTAGAGATGGTTGTAAAGCATTGTGAAGAGAATATAGAAGTGCTATTGCTATTGCCTGGACTCCCTCTAACAGTTGACATCTTTAAAGCCCTATATGGCATGGGACCAGGTTATCTGTGGGATCATATCTCCCAGAAGGTATCTGCACATCAGAGCAGATAGGATAGATATATTCCAACAGCTTCCCCCTAATAGTATCACCTTGTGTGTCCTCAACAACATGCCGTTTCTATTAAAGTTCCTGCACTATGGAACACCTTCCCTTGGAAATCCCACAGGCTTTGAATCTTCTGGAGACCACTCAAGACCTTTATAAAGATCTTTTTTGCCATCTCTGCAACATTATCATATTTGGCAACAGAATGAATTTTTGACATCTTCCTAAAACTGCTAGTATTTGTATGCAAATCTTTTGGAGATATTTTCAATCCCCTTCCAGCATTATTTTTTTGTTGTGCTCTTGTAGACCATCTGCGTTGCCTGACAAATGATGGCAGTGATCTCCTTGCTTTCAGCACTACCATCCCTCAATTTTCCTTAATAGGGTACTCCTTAATACACAACAGAAATTTAAATCTGTTGGATTTACATAACTGCCACCACTGACTCAAGCAAATTATCCATAGGATATTCTGTAATTCTCAGATAAATCTATATCTGTAGTTCAAATTGAGAAGCTTTTCAAAATATACTTCGTAATTGGCTGTAGTAAGCTTATTTTGCACCAGTCCTAATCTTGTAAGTTTTTTCTGAACACATTTATTCTTTAGCACCCCTTAACAACATCACACTACCTTCATTGAGAAATGCAGGTATTACTTGATTTACAACAGTTTGCTTAGTGACAATTTGAAGTTACAATGGCACTGAAAATAGTGATTTATGACCATTTCTCATACTTATGATGTTGCAGCATCCTTATTGTCATGTGAATTACATTAAGATACTTGACAACTGAATGACGATTGCAGTACCGTCCAGGGTCATGTGATCTCCTTTTGCGGCCTTTTGACAAGCAAAGTCAGTGGAGAAACCAGATTCCTTTAACGACTGTGTTACTAATTTAACAACTGCAGTGATTTACTTAACAAATGTGGCAAGAAAAGTTGTAAAATGTGACAAAACTCACTTAAGAAAATTTTCACTTAGCAAAATAAATTTTGGGCTCAATGTGGTCATAAGTTGAAGACTGCCTGTATTATATTCTTATTCCCAGGGGTGGGATGCTATCAGTTCTGCCTGGCTCTATAGAACCGGTAGCTCTGAAGAGCAGCAGACACTGAACCAGTTCTGTGTTTGCTGCTGTTTGGCCAACCTGCCCGCCTGGGCTCTTAACCATCCTTTATTTCCTGCTTTTTCAACCTTAGCTGCTTTGCACGGCACAACTGAGGTTGAAAAAGCAGGAAAAAAGGCTTTCCAAACGCTATGCACCTGCGCACAGGGCTTTTCAACTGTCCCGGCGGCACAGCTAAAGGTTTTCTTATACATGCGTGTGTCTGGCATGTGTCTGTGCATAGTATGCATGCGTGCACAAAATGTAATCACCAAACCGGTAGTAACACTGGTTGAATCCCACCACTGCTTATCCCCCCCCCCTTTTTTAAATTTCACAGACAAAACATTCCTCTTGATCTTTCATTCATTCATTAATTTTAGCTCTTCATTATTTACCTCAAGTTACAGTTTCCCATATCCCAGTTATCAACATATGAGCCATAAATGTTGACCCCTGCTACTCCTAATAGTTGTGACAAGGGAGGCTTTTACATAACACTTTTTAGTAAGCCAGAGAAGGTGTGGAGTAGTTGTAACCATGCCAGATGCAGCATATCCTCCCTTGTGATAAAGATGATATTATTTGTCAGTTTTGATCTATTTTGGTCCGCATGCCGCCAGCATAGCCAAAGGCCAGTTTTATCCCAGAGATGTCAGACTGTTTTATGTAAGCTAAACTCTCTATTTCAGAGTACGCTTTACACACTGTTGCTTGGGTCCCCCCAGTTCAGTGGTCTGAGCAGTGTACTGATGTGCACTGTAGGTTGCTAACTGTACATCAGGAGCGAACCAGAAAATTAAGTAGGCTTTGACTGAACTGAACAAGACAAAATTCACAAGAGGTTTCCAGTTAAATTTTCACCTATGTAGCTTGTAATGCTGGTGTCAATACTACATTGGCTCATTGTGTAACAACAATCTTAGACCAGCAGATTATTTGAACTTTATATATTTGTAATTTGTAATTCATTTGTAAAAATTTCTTCCCAGTTACAGGAGACAAAATATGTTTAGGAAGAAGATTGAAGAGAGATGTTTTGGATACAACAACAGCAATAGTGAAAAATAACTTGTAGCACGATGCATCTGTTCATAAAGCAGAAGAGCCAATATTTCTGTGAAATCTTTCTGATTAAACAGAACAAACATCTCATGATCAGTGGATTGTTTTGCTTTTCATTGTTTGAAAGCCATATTAACAATTTTTAAAAAACCAAGAAATATACAATCTTTATATTATTGGGGAAAGCACCTACAAAGGATGATATAAATCCCACCAAAAATTCACCTCAACTTTTTTGTATTTTGCTTTGCATATGCAAGCTTAACACACATTAAAAAGGTGTGAAGTTTTGATTGTATGGTTGTAGCTATCATCCTGTCTTTTCAGACATCTAAAACAGTTGAACAAAATAAAACATATGTATTATGGGCAGTGTAGGTCCTATTTTTGAATTCATTAAAATACATAAAGTATTATTGTAAAAATGATTATTTCTAAGGGAGCAATGTCTGTCAAGAGGAAGAGATTTTGGAAGAGGTAAGGTCTTTGAGATTTCTTCAGGTGTAAAGCATGAAACCAAGGAACAAATAACCAAAGATTCTTCATTCCTTGTTTAGAGGTAGGTGATGATTCTTGAAACTGGTGTTTACTTCTGCTTTCTGCTGAAAAAAAAATACCCCATAGTGAACAATTGACTGACCATGGTATTCACTTTACGACTGCCTCATTTGCTTAATGACTATCTCAAAAAAGTTGCAAAATTGGGTCTGGTTATGTGATGACCTGCTTTATAATAGCAATAGCAATATACGTACTTCTTTCAAATGCCACCATCGGCCTCCTGCCGGCCAGTGCGCTCCCACAGGGTGGGCCTCCTCGGGGTGCCATCAGCTGGGCGATGCCGGCTGGTGGCTCTGAGAGTGCGGGCCCTCTATGTGGGAGCACCCTCCCTCTGGAATGAATTACCCCCGGAGATGCGAGCCATCACTGACCTGTGAACCTTCTGGCGTGCATTGAAGACCCACCTTTTTCAACAGGCTGGTCTGGCCTAGTATCATTGGAGGGTTTTTAATTTTTTTAACTTTTTACTCTGCTTTTATTATTCTATCGTAATTTTTAACTTCAACCACTAATTTAAATCTTTTAAAATCTATTTTAAATTTTTCTATTTGATTGTATTGTTTTATTTAGGTTGTATACCGCCCCGAGTCCCAACTTGGGAGAGGGGGCGGTATAAAAGTTTAATTAAAAAAAAAACATAGACTTATATACAGCGCTATCTAAGTGGTTTATTGAGTCAGCATATTGCCCCCAACAATTTTGGGTCCTCATTTTACCAACCTCGGAAGGGTGAAAGGTTGAGTCAACCTTGAACCTGGTGAGATTTGAACTGCCAAATTGAAGGCAGCCAGCAGTCAGTAGAAGTAGCCTGCAGTACTGCACTCTTAAGCACTGCGCCACCAAGGCTCAGAACTACCATCATATAACTACCACAACTGATTACCACCATAATTGTTGGGTTCAAGGATTACCTATCGTGTTTGTGTTTTACATCAAAGAGATTTTCAGAAAAATTAACCCCTTGAAGCTCATTCTCCCACAAAAGCAAATCTAGAAGATGGCATGTTTTTAAAGCTGGTTGATTTCACTGAGAGCAGTTTCAGCAGCAAAATTGCTTTTGTGAGGAGATGATGAAGTGCATTGGAACAGTGTGATTTCAGCCCTCTGCATAATGAAGAGCTGATGGAGAACCACACACTGTGTATTAATTTTTGTTGGATAAATGAAATGAATTACTCTTAATAATTCAATTCCTGTCTTTAAACGAAGATGATAAAGGATCAGCAGAGGAATTACTCTCCAGTACTTGGTTGCTTATATGCCAGATTTGGTGATTAGAACTTCTTTTTACAAATTAGAGTTGGAAAGGGTTAGTCAGATGAAGACCCCTGACAAATAAACAGCAGTTAATTTAATTGCTCTTTGTTTTACCTAATCTTAGAAAAATCTCACTGTATAAAAGAACAATTTTATAAGGTGAGGCTTAAGGCTAAAGAAATAACCAGTTCAATATATTATGCTGCATTTTGTTCAAAGAAAGTATTTTGCTGTGGGTATAGTACCATGGTGAAGATAATTCTTCCTCCAATAATGTTATAAATGGGATTAAAATTAATATGCACAACATGATTTTCAAATATTTTTTAAATAAATAGCCTTAATCTAGATGGATCTAGTAAAAAAGAATCACTCTTATGAAAATCTATCTGGTATAATTCAATGTAGCAGAAATTTTGAAGCTGAAAGATAATTTTTTCTGAGCATAAGCATTGGATTTTGAGGAGAAGATTTATTATTCCCATGATTGTTATATTGTAAAACTATAAATAAGACCCAGTTAAGACATCAGACTAGAAACCATGAGTTCTTGTCCTATCTTCACATGATGCCAGATGGGTGACTTTAGGTCAGTCACTTTCTCTCAGCCATAGGAAGGAGGCAATGGCAAATCATTTCTGAAAAACCTCACCAAGAAAATTACAGGGACTTGTCTATGTAATCTCCAAGAATTGGACATGATTGAACAGAAGGAAAAAAATATAAACCTAGTGGGCCCAAATTCTGCTTCTTTGTCCTATGCTTTGAGGTAGCCATGCACCATCTAATATTATCATTACATAGCCCAGTGTCATTCAGTTCTTGCTGAACTGATGCATCTACTGTCATATCAGATTCAAAAAAGCAACCAAGTTATTTGTGCCATTTTTCATCTTTTTTCTTTTCAGCATTTGTGTAACCTATTATTTAATATGCTACATTCTGGAACGTGAGAGACTGTTTCTTGGCTGCCTTTTGGGTGACATTCTTTCAGGTATTTTAAGAGTGATATCTTTCTCCCTCAGTCTTATTTTCTGAAAGGCTGATAATTTCTAAAGCTTTTAGTCTTACGTCATGGGATTTTAGAACTCAATTTTCCAACCAGCTGGTCTGTCCTCTGAATTTTCATGCCAGCTAGACCACACAAAGGATTCTCTGTTGATGGAGTAATAACATACAATTGAGATTGTCTTCGGGGGTGCCTTTGATATTTGTATTCATTTTTCCCCATACAGGTAAGCTAATATGTGCATGTAGGTAAGGTATAAATTTTACTCAAACAAACAAGCTGTGCTAAAGTGGAAGTTCTAGATTTTAAGGGAGTACTAGACAGCCCTTGATATTGGATCATTGTTTGTCAATGTTTACTTGTCTAAAAAGATAGAATGACCACACATGGGCAAAGCAGCAGTGGGAGCAAGAGTGACTTCTTACTGGCTTCCTCACTGAATTTGTTTGTGGGGTAGTTGGCAGGGAACATTGGAAATCATGGTCACATGAACATGGCTGACCAAAGGGTTGCTGCAAGCAGCTACAATTTTACATATACAGTTGGTCTGAAGAGCCTTCAAATTTCAATTCCATGGGAGCAATGGATCCTGGAATTTTGTATTCATTTTTAAAGTTAGTAGACTTGAGATATATTGATTCAAAAATTGCTGCACTAAAATGGGCTAATTGAAGGTTAAAAACACACGAAGGGTTTTTAACATATAGAATTTAGTATATAGGAGCAAAAATCTGTTTAAATGCTTTTACACAATCCAGTCTTTGAAATAAATTATATGTGTTCAATTGATAAACATATATAAGTTGATAAATGAACTTTTGAAAAGTCTGTGTTTGTTCGATTCAAGCAAAGTCTTACAATTAATAGGGTACATCTTGCTCTCTGATTTAGAGTGTATGATTAAGTATAAATAGTTTTCAATTTATGATCAGAGTTGAACCCAAATTTTCCATTGTTGAGGCAGTTGTTAAGTGAGTTTTCCCAATTTTACAACCTTTTTGCCACAGTTGCTAATGACTGCAGTTGTTAAGTGAATCATATGGTCATTAAACAAATCTGGATTCCCGCATTGACTTTGCTTGTGGGAAGCTGCTGGGAATGTTACAAATAATGATCACATGACCCTGGGACACTGCAATTGTAATACATAATTGCCAGTTGTCAAGCACCCAAATTTTGATCATGTGATTACAGAGATGCTGCAATGGTCATAAATGTGAAAAACGGCCATAAGTCATTTTTTTCAGTATCATTCGAACGTTCACTAAATGAATGGTGCTAAGTCAAGGTCTACCTGTATTTGCAGGTTCATATGGATAGCACTCTGCTCAAATCAAATCATACAAATCATTTCTTTTTATTGACAATTTTGCTGAAGCCATAATCATTACTAACATAAGTGTGGTTTGTTGGAATAAGAATGTAACTTTCATTCACATATTTTTATGTTACCTAATCACAAGTATTTTTCTGAAATAATTCAAGCCAAGAATAAATAAAGGAGATATTAAGTGCATACACAAATGATTACTTTGAACTAATTGCTAATTTTATTTATGCAAAAAATGGAACATTATAGCATTAGCAGGGGTGGGCTTCAAATATTTTAGCAAAGGGTTCTCTACCTGGTTGCTGCGTGGGTGTGGCCTAGTCGGCCTCTTGCACCATGGCCGGGGGGACACTTTTGCACTTCTTGGGCTCCGGAGGCTCTCTGGATGCTGGAAATGGGCCCATTTCCAGTCTTTCCGAACTTCCAGGAGGCCTGTTTTTCGCTGTCTCCGAGTCTCTTACCTGCATTCAGAACGGGCCACGTGGGGACCTCTGGGAGGGGTGGGGTGGGATGGGCCAGGAGTGGGATTTGGGGGTTCTCTAAACTGCACAGAATCTTAGCTAGGGTCTCTCCCGAACCCCTGCGAACCCCTAGCAGCCCACCCCTGAGCCTTAGTATTATCAACTATTAAGGTGAGAGCTTCTTTCAAATAGTTTTGCAGAGAAAATTTATAAAGACACAGGGGAGGCCTGCAATCAATTTAGAAATAGATGAGGAAACCTGTCTATTTTTAATCAATTAGTTAAGACCAAATAGGTGTGCTTTCTTTTCTTAGGAATTCATTTACAAAATTGTTTAAAATTCTGAGCAGTAATTAATACATTTAGTGAGTATTGGGGGAGACAGGAGTTTTTTGTGAAATGCTGTTTAAATGCCAGCAATAATTACTTCAATTAAAATGTAAATTTAAAAAGTCAGATTAAATTTATTAATTTGTAAGAGTAATTTCTTTTGAAAGAGCTAGAAATAAATGAATTTTGGCAGATTTTTTTTACTGTGCCTGAAGTTTTTCCTCTTCTTTTTAATGAAAATAGCTTTCTTGTTATTTTATCATAGTATTCCTTGATTTTCATCATTTGTTAAAACGGCAGAAGTTATTTTTTTGACTTAGTTTGATGTCCTGTTATAGATATCAATTCATAAAGTTATGAATTGATGTTGCTGTTCTTTTCTACCTGTTGGCCAGAGCCAACACTCCATTTTCTTATATTGAGATAATTTTCTGCTTTATACAAGAAAATAGAAACCCTCAACTCATACGACCATTAGACCATCATCTCTATGCTCAAAATTGTGGAACTTGACATATATTTATGGTGGTTGCAGGTCCCATGGTCATGTGACTGCCATTTGTGACCTACCCAGCCAGTTTCCAAGTAGCAAAATCAATGGAGGAAACTGAATTTGGTTAATCACAGTTAATGACATCATGATTCACTTAACTGCAGTAATTCACTATGGCAAAAATGGTCTCACTTAATAATTTCCTTGTTTAGGACAATTGTCTCAATTGTGGTCATAACTTGAGAACCAGCTGATGTACATGGGGACTTGGAAGTGTGAAATCTGCATTTTCTGGATGAAACTGTCATTTCATGATGCTCTGTATTATCCACATCCAAGAACTCTCCAATTCCCTGCTTCCTGAGTCCCAGCTGATCAGAGTCCCAGCTGAGTGCCTTCTTTCGTTGCCCTGCACAGGAGAACGGAGCTGGAAAGCTGGTTAGTGGCGTGGGGAGGGAATGGGATTTTGCAGTAACCTTCCCCCAGGAGTGGGGAGGGAATGGAGATTTTACAGTATCCTTTCTTGCCACACCCACCAAGCCACGCCACGCCACGCCCACCAAGCCATGCCCACAGAACCGGTAGTAAAAAAATTTAAATCCCACCACAGCTGCAATTATAAATTGATGGATTCAGCATAAAACAATCTTGAGTGGGGAAGAGAGATTTTCCATATTCTGAACTAACTGAAAAAGAATTGCCTGGAGGAAGGAATATTTCTCTAAAAGGTAGTGGGCATCTGAAATTGCATAAAATGAAAAGCAAAATATTTGGCGCAGATTTCACAAGACTATGTTCTGGCTGATAGATTGTGTTATAATGTCATTTGTTTGATGTCTATTACATGAACTTTGCCACTGTGATTTATTAACCACAGTTTATGATTTAGGTTAATATATGAAGTAGACTTCTGAGTCATGTACAAGATAATTTGATTTTGTGAAGTCAAATTGATTTTGACCCTTAGTGATTTCCTCATATCTAGATTTTCAGTCTAACAGTGATGTCCTCATCACCAGTACAACTGAGTCCTTTCACCAGGGTGGCAGTAGTGGGATCCTACTTAATCACTATCAATTTGGTGGGTGATTGTATGTATGTATATTTTCTTGGTTGTCCACAGTATTCTCATGAATGTTCTTCAACACTAAAATTGAAAAACATCAATAATCTTCCTTCCTTTCGAAGTCCACTTGTTCAATGCGCAACTGAAGCACCCAGTTAGCATTATCAAGGGTGAAAAATTATTATTAGATTTTCATCCTCTCTGTATTACTTTATAAATAACTTAAGATGGTGAACAATTTTAATAGTCTTTCCTCCTATTTTCCTCACAACAACAAACTTGCGAATTGAGTTAGGCTGAGAGTTAGTGACTGGCCCAAAGTTATCTCTTTGGCTTACTTGCCTAACATGAAGCTAGAACTCACAATCTCCTGGTCTTTAGGCCAACCTCTTAACCATTAAAATAGTGGATCTGAAATCCATACATTTGGAAAGCTTTGAGATGAGGAATGGTACTTTAGCGAATTGTGAGAGCCACGTTATTAATGTTGACAAATGAAACCAACTAGTTGATAAGAGAAAGAGTCCTTCACAGGATCTCTCAGCATTGCAACTTTAAGATCTGAGGACTTCAACTTCTATAATTCCCCAACCAGCATGTTGCTTGCATGTTATTGTGTAGAGACAGTTTTGGGAAAACATTTTGCTCCTCACATAAGCCAGTACGTTGTATTAATTGTATACATCCACATTTTTCATTTAATTTTTTAAAAATCTAGAAATGTAAACATTTAGATTTCCTCCCCTTATGCCACAAAAAAATCAGACAACTAATTTTTTAAAAATTATTCTTGATGACAATAATTTGGTGCTCATATAAAATGTAAATCTCCTGCTGTCAATTCATGTTACTTGTAAGAGCTGTTGTCACAAAAAATTACTCTTCAAGGACCACAATACAGTTTGTTGTTTCAGCTACAGTTAAAAAGTATTTATTAAGCTAGACACTAAGTAGGTGTCCAGGTGTAGGTGCCAGATGTCGAGAATAGCAAATAAATTCTTTGCAGAGCTCTGGAAAAAAAAAATCCTGAATCTTTGTTCCATTCTCTGAATTTATCTTTGATGTTATAATTTCTTTTCAACTTCAGGTTTCTTAGTGGCTCTGAGTTTTTAGTCTCTTATAGTTAAAGTTTATCTAGTTCATATTTAAATACGATACTATTTGAAGTTTTTCTTTTTTCTTTTAAATCACTTTTATTTATATTTTTATTTATTAAATCTATATGCCATCTATTTCACTGTCATCTTTTGACTTCTTGCTTTCATGGTGTAATTTTCATGCCATCATGTTCAAGTATTTACAGTTGTAGACTCGTAGCTCATATTTCATTCATGCAGAAGGAACCCACAGATATCTGGGGAGGGAATCCTATTTTCTGCAATTCTAAAAGAAGTCAAAACTGTCTCACCCAGAGTAAATAAACTCTTGCAAGTTAATAGCTCTCTAATTTTTTTTTTCATTTTCCATTTTCTTTCTTTCAAGCCTGGATTTTTAATACAGGTAGTCCTCAACTGACAGTCATTCATTTAGTGACCATTCGATAACAAAACTGAAAAAAGTGACTTACGACCGTTTTTCACACTTATGACCGTTGCAGCACCCCCATGGTCATGTGATCAAAATTTGGATGCTTGGCAACTGACATATATTTATGACGGTTCTAACGTCCCGGGGCCATCTTTTGCAACCTGAAAAGCAAAGTCCATGGGGAAGCCAGATTCACTTAACAACCATGTTCCTAACTTAACAATCAGAATCATTCACTTAACAACTGTGGCAAGAAAGATCGTATAATAGGGCAAAACTCACTTAACAATTGCCTCACTTAATAATGGAAATTTGGATCTCAACTGTGGTCATCATACGTAGAAACCACCTGTACTACTACAGGCCTCCAAGCTTTTTGATCAATGGTGGGATTCAAATTTTTTTACTATCAGTTCTGTGGGCATGGCTTGGTGGGCGTGGTGTGGCTTGGTGGGCATAGCTTGGTGAATGTGGCAGGGGAAGGATACTGCAAAATCCCCATTCCCTCCCCACTCCTGGAGAAAGGTTACTGCAAAATCCCATTCCCTCCCCATCCCACTAACCTGCTTTCAAGCTCTGTTTTCCTGTGCAGGGCAACCAAAGAAGACCCAGCCGATCATCTGGGACTTGGGAGTCAGAGAATAGATGAGGGAGGGGCCAGTCAGAGGTGGTATTTGCCGATTCTCCGAACTACTCAAAATTTCCACTATCAGTTCTCCAGAATTGGTCAGAACCTGCTGAATACCACCTCTGCTTTTGATGTGTGGAAGGAAGCTGTGATGAGATAGGAACTAGCAGTTCCCATACTAAAGAGAACTATTGTGTCATTATGAGTCAGATGCCATAAAGATCATCAAGAGACCAGCCGAAAAGCAAGAGGGGAAAAAAATAATACTAAAGCTGAATACCTAGACGGTGGGCTTTGAATTTTACATACTGCTGTGGAGAAATGTTCTACGTGTGTTTAGCTTTGTTCTGTGATAATTGGCCTGAATTGTATCAGGAAGCTTCCTGCTAAGCAAGCCACTCCTTGAATAAGAGGATGAGATTTTGGAGAGCTGGAATTAGTGCCCGGACTTAGTGTGAAGCCTGATACCTGATATGTTGGGTTTCAACTTCCTTTATTTATGCATTTATAAAATCCTGCAGTGAAATGACTCTTAAGTGATGTAGAAAAGCAACCAAAGTAAGCCTAGTAGCTTACTGAAAAAATGTATAAAGACAAAAGAAAACGGGACAACTAAGTCTGGAATTTTATCTTAGATTTTCCCCTTATCAGTTTACATCATTGAGTCGTAATTGTAATAGAGTAAAGACAGCATGTTCAGATAAAAATTCAAAACAATGAGCTGTCTTTCCAAGAATTTTTTGAACACACTGCATGAGAAATTGTTTGCTCATGTCTTAGAGGAATAAACCATGTTGTTACGGCAACAGCATGATACTATCCTTGACTGCTGTTGCTTATGACATAGGTCTATCACAAACAATGATTTGCTTCTCCTTTTAAATATTCATGATGACTCTCAATGTAAATTTTCCAAGCCAGTTTGAAGAACATTTAATTTTCTTTAGCATAAAGCATTTAAGCAGCAGATGTTTGGATTTTTTTTTTTTAAAAAAATTCTTCCCCCTCCCTGCCCAACTCAAAACTGGGAGGATTCTATCAGCAAAATACTATTTTTTCTGAATATGGAGATGGTGGGTTTGTTGAGAGGCTATTTCTCTTGCAATATTTGGGAAGCATTTTGGCTCCAATTCGTATTACAAGATTTTATAGATGTAAGTCTGAGGTCTCATTTAAAATAAGCCCATTAAAAACATGACTTTATATTAATTTTTTTTAGTTCCCAATAAATTCAGGCAGGTTCCCCCCCCCAATACTTTGATTATCAATATTGCTTTTATATTAGTTGTTAACAGGTAGCTTTCAACTTAATGAATGCAGTTGGGACTAGAATTTCTGTTGCTCAGCAAGGAGATTGTTAAACGAGTTGTGCCCAATTTTATGATCTTTTTTCTGCCACATTTGCTAAGTAAATCATTGTGGTTGTAAAAATGAATCAGGTGGTCATTAAATGAATCTGGCTCCCCCCCCCATTGGCTTTGTTTGTCAAAAGGCTGCTGGGAAGGACTCACTGGTGATCACATGACGTGATCCTGGTATACCGCAACTCTTGTAAATGCACGCTCGTTGAATTTTGATCACATTTATTTATTTATTATTTATTTATTAATTACATTTATATACCGCCCTTCTCCCAAGGGACTCAGGGCGGTGAACAGCTCATCTAAAAACCCCACAAAAATACAAAAGTTAAAAAGTAATTAAATATTTAAATCAGCTGCTGACTAAAATTAGGAACATGACTAAAATTAGGAACATGACTGTCGAGATGCTGCAGTGGTCATAAGTGCGAGGACTGGTCCTTAGTTACTTTTTCAGTGCTGTTGCAATTTTGAAAGGTTGGTAAATGAATGGTTATACATCCTGTATGTATCTACAGGAGCTTTTTATGTTGGTCAGTCACTAAGTTGGGTCTGATTCTTCACAATCCCATGGACCATAGCATGCCAGCCCCTCCCCCCCATCTTTCATGCTCTCCTAGTGTCTGCCCAAATTCATCCCCTCTTCATCAGTGGCACTATCTAACCATCTCATCCTCTGCCTTCCCCTCCAATCTTTCCCAACAACGGGCTTTTCCAGTGAGTCGTCTCTTCTCATTAGATTGCCGAAGTATTTGAGCTTCACAGGAAGTTATTTGTCTGTCTGTCTGTCTATCTGTCTATCCATCTATCCATCCATCCATCCATCCATCCATCCATCTATCTATCTATCGTATGGCACGTGTTAGCCAGGGATCATCGAGGGAGCTGGCTGCCTCTGTGACAGGAATTTTTTTACCTACGGGACGCCTAAATGCCAGAAGGCAATCAGGGGAGACTCCTTTCTTGTCCCTCTACTCATGGGAATTGAACCATCGAACTGCCAACCTCAGCGGCACGCAGGCCCAGCATCTTACCACATGAGCCACCATGGCCCTCTCACAGGAGTAGTGGGATATAATGGATAAAGTGCTGGTCTAACAGTGGGGAGACCCAGGCCTCCCCCTCCTTTAGGCACAGAAGATGCCTTAGATGAGTTAGGGCCAGTTATACACTTTACAACCAGTGTAGTGTAATCATGAAAATACTGGATTTGGAGCAGAGCAGCAGGTTTTAGTAAGCACGGAAGCTACCTGGTTGAATCATTTTCTCAGCCCTGGACTGGGAAGTAAGTAAACAACTGTCTGCTTACAAGACCAGTATGGATGATTATAGTCCATAACCATCAATTAAGATAACTGCATCCTGCAGTAGATTGATTTTGTATAATAATAATAGTATACCTATACATTTATGTATTAGACATTATAGATGTCATGAAGTTTGGGGAGAGTTTTCTTCTTTTTTCTGCTACTGTTCATTTTATTCCTTTTTACATGCAAATTGTAACTGAATGGCAACAGAATTCCCCTCTTTCGTGATTACAGATTTTTTAAATGTATATTTATAGTTAATACAATGATAAGGGAGAAAAGGAAGTTCTTTCATATGCAGCTGTAATGCACACGTTTCCACAATTTGATGGTAATACCATACGAATAAAAAGGATAATAGGTTCTGGTTTGAAAATATAGTTAAACGTATATGCACTTCTGCAGGCAGTGCAATTGTGATTCCCAGTTCAGATTCTCGGAAAATAGTTCCCAGAAAAAAGTTGCTTATTTGCATTTTCTTGTTTTTCTTTTTTGGTTTCTTTGAGAAATTGCTTTGATTTTCCCTGTGTTGTTTACAATTTCCCTCCAGTCTGTAGTGATATTTATGTATGCATATATGTGCCAACTGAGAGTAAGACTGACTGCATTTGATAAAATAGATTCTATTCCATAAAAGTTTCAGCCATAATAGGGCTCTTAATTTTTCAAGTGCCACTGGATTCCTTGTTTACTTTGCAATAGCAATATGGCTGTCCTTCAGAGACAGATGAAGAAAGAAAACTACACAGATTCAATGGTACTGTGAGGATCAGAAGACATTTAGACCAGACTGTAAAAGAAACAATTTCCCCTCATTCAGAGCTGTGTTTCTGCTATAGCATGGTAAGTAAGATGTATAAGATAAGAAATATAAGGTAGAATATAGATCCTGTTTAATCTAGAAGTTAAAAGTATAGGCCTAAAAAATGAAGACCTTCTATTGTAGTCCTATCTCAGCCATGAAAGCCAGCTGAGTGACAATAAGCCAATCACCAGATGTCTGTGAGTTCTAGTGCTGCTTTAGGCATGAAATCTGGCTCATATCTTTGGGTCTTTCTCTCTCTCCCTCTTAGCCCAACCCACCTCATAGAAACTAGGAAAGTAGGATGTGAAAGGGATATTAGATATGTTCATTGCCTTCAGTTATTTATAAAGGCATAATAAAAATCAAATAAATAACTCTGATAAGGATATTTAATGTAATGAAAATGAGATGTTAGGAATTTTAATTTTAAAATTAAAAAATTTGCACCTGATTCAGGTAAATTCTGTTTTCAAAATCTACAGTTAATTTTCTATTTTTATTTCTATTTCTATTAATTCAATATTTCACATTTTAAATCTCTATGTGGAATTTCAGTAAAAATGCAGCCTAGAAATTCAGCCCAACCTGAAACCTTGGTGAACCTCAGTTGAAAATTTAGGTTCAAGTATATTTTGAACAAATACATTTAAATATATTTTGATAATTACAAAATTTCTTTGGTCAACAAGCAGCTCCTATAATCATGCAGAAATATGGAAGTATTAAAAGCAGGCCCTGCCTTTCTTCTTACCAATGTTTGAAGAAAAAGAATTAAAATAATTAATTTCTATCCATCCTAGAACAAGACCATCCCTGCACTAACTATATGGGGTAGTTTGGGGTAAGTTTCCATGACTGAGATCAGATTTAAACCGGGATCGCCACAATTCTAGCTGATCACTTTAACCACTATACCAGGAGTGTCAAACTCGATTTCATTAAGGACCATATCAGGGTTGTGTTTGACCTCGGGGGGCTGGGGTGGGTATGGCCAGAGTGGGTGTGGTAAGCTTGATGTCATTCATGTGAGGGATGCTTGTGACAGCCTGAGCACTCTGCCACCAAAAACTGGCTCCCGAGCTCCGTTTTAGGCTGCAACGGCCTCCTGCAACCCACTGCCAGCAAAAATGAAATTCGGGAGGGCCATATGGGCCCTCCTGAGCTCCGTGTTTGCTAGCAGAGGGACCATGAGTCACTCCTTCATTGTTTCCAGAGCGGCCCCGCAGGCCAGATTTAAGCATCCCATAAGCCAGTTCCAGCCCACGGGCCTTGAATTTGACACCCTGCACTACACTATAGTGGTTTCTTGTTTAGTAATGTTTGATATTCATTTAATAATATATTGCATGCATAACCAGATTAAATCAATAGTCCTCCCTACCCAGTCAGATGGTGTCCCATGCACCAAAGTACCAACTTTAATAATTATTGAATAAGAATTCTATAAGATGCAATTCTATGCTGCCCAGTAAACACAGTTAGCAAATACATTGGAATAAATTTTGGACTATAACTTTAACTATTATCTACGTGATGGCATCCAAATGGACTGCTAAAATTAATTTGTCAGACACTGATTCAATATCCAGTGTTTGGCGGTATTTTCTACTGATTTGATAACCAGATTTTGCTCAATGGAAAAAAAAGGAGGGAGGAATTGAGACTCCACAATCAGGCGGAAAGATGGAGGAAGTTTCTGGAATCATTTGTAAAAAAAAAAAAAGTACAGCTGCAGAAAAGGAAATTAGGTTTCTCTGATCTTTGGGCAGGAAGTGATAAAATCAATGACATAAAATTGCATGTCAGAAGACACCAGGTCAACAGGAAGAGCAGTCATTGGTCAAGGTCAGAGATTTAAGAATTCGATCTGCATTGCTTCATTAATCCCACAAAACCACCCTGAACTGTCCTGAACACAAATGGCTGTTAGCAAATAAGAATGCCAGACTCTGTGGCAAATATTTTAGGATCTGTAAATGGATCCAGGAAGGGGCAGCTGCCTCTCTGCCTTTGGTCTCCTTGTGAGACAAGGAATGAAATGGCAGTCAGGAAACACCCAGAGAAGCAGAAGCGGAATACTGCAAGGACTAGGAGGCCATTCTTTGCGCATTGGAGTGTGTCCTTCAAGCTGTCATAGCCACAGGCATAGCTGAAGAGGTAAGTAATTTTCAGCTTCAACGCATCTTTCTTGTTCAGGCATTATGTGACTGCAGAGAAATTTTAACACTTTGGGGCTGGGCTTAGATTTAGGCTTAAACTTGAGCAGATGTTACAGTTCCTGCTTAGCATCTTCTTCAAAACTATCAAGAGGGACTTGTTACAGGATTCATTCTGGATCTGAGCCAGTGTTTTCAGTGTCACCAGATGCCCCTGTCTATTGCTCTAATATTGTAATCTCTGGGTGATTTTGTATTTACAAAACTCGCTAGCTAGATTGGTGGAATATTTCCCAAAGTTGCTTTCTCATGCGATCTTTAAGGCTGGGAATCCATCGGCATATGCAACATATTTGGCATGCTGTACTATTGAGTGGTATTTCCTAATTCTGTTTGTTCAGAAGAATTGAATATAGACTAATTCAGAATACAAGTAATTTTCAATTTACAACCATTCATTTAAGTTAACAATGGTGCTAAAAATAGTGACTTATAATCAGGGGTGGGCTGCACTTGGTTCAACCCGGTTCAGGTGAACTGGTAGCTAATTTTATCATTTTTAACTGCCGGTTTATTGAACCGGTAAATCCCACTTCTGGCTGGCCCTGCCCACCCCTCCCTGCCCCTCCCAGGAATCCCCATGTGGTCCGTTTTGGATGCCAGGGCCTGTGCGGAAGCTCGGGGAGGGCGAGAAACAGGCCTCCTAAAAGTTCTGGAAGGCCAGAAAAGTGCCTCCAGAGCCCAGGGAGGTTGTTTTTGCCCTCCCAGAGGCTTGAGGAAAGCCTCCGGAGCTCAGGGAGGGCAAAAACACCTCTCCGCCATGGCCAACTAGGCCATGGCCACTCCCACCCAGCAACCAGGCAGAGAACCGGTTGCTGAAATTTTTGAAGCCCACCCTGCTTATAACCAGTTTTTACACTGACAACCGTTGCAGCATCCCCTTGGTCACATGATCAAAATTTGGGTGCTTGGCAACTGGCATGTATTTATGACAGTTGCACTGGGCCAGGTCATATGATCACCATTTGCAACTTTCTTAGCTGTCTTCCAGCAAGCAAAATCTAGGAGAGAAGTTGGATTTGCTAAATAACCACACGATTCACTTAACAATTGCAGTGATTTGCTTAACAACTGTGGCAAAAAAAGTTCATAAATGGGATGCAACTTATTTAACAACTGTCTTGCTTAGCAATGGAAATTTTGGGCTCCATTGTGATAGTATGATTAATTGCAAGTTCCCTTGCTCCTTTTTCTATCATCTTTTATATTTTATTACATGGGAAAATAATATATCCTTGATCCTAACACAGAACATTAGGCCAGCCTTTTATTCAGTCTTTATATCTTTTCCAAGTTAGATTTTGCTGAACATGGTTTTGTTGAAACATCAATGGTTCTAAAGCTCAAAGCCATCATCCCTATTCCAGATGGATTCACTTCCTTTTTTGCACAGAGTAACAGTTGAAAATGATTGGGGAATTGCCTAAGTATAATGTTAATTGTAGGAAAAAAGGACCATCAATACCTGTCCATGAAAAAAAAATAGGAATGAGTTGTCTGCTCATTTATATGACTTTATGGAGAGCCAGTGTGATGATGTAGTTAAAGTACAAGACTAGTACTTGAGAGATTATGAATTCTACTTCCCCCTTATGCATGAGGTTTACTGGGAGAATTTGGCCAGTCTCCCTATTTCCACTCTTAGAAGATGGCACAGGTAAACCACTATGGAAATCTAGCCAAGAAAACTGCAAGGACTATTCAAAATAACAAGAGTTGGAAGGTATTCTAGTCCAGTGGCTTATGGGCACCAGATACTGGTCCCATGGAGAGAATTTTTTCTGCGAATCAGAGGGAGCATGGTTTCATGTGCTGCCTGCATCCCATGGATGGAGCTTTGCTTGTTTGTGCAATCCAGTTTCTGACATGCCATGGCCCAGTGCTGGTCCATGGATCAGGAGTTGAGGATTTCTGTTCTAGTCCAACCCCCTGCTCAAGCAGAAGACCCTATATCAGTAATGGTGAACCTTTTTGTTGTTTGCCAAAAGCGCATGCATGCACCCACAATGCAATGCACCCCGCCCTCCCTACGCATGTACGTACAACACCCCCTTACCTGCACTGCACATACCCAGCTGATTTTCAGCCCGCTTGAGGCCTTTTTCGCCCTCCCAGAGATTCAAGGAAAATCTCTGCAACCTTTGGAGGCTGAAAAACGGGCCCATTTTGGCACTTCTGGTTTCGGCATTTCTGGTATTTACGGAAATACCGGAAGTGCCAAAATGAGCCCATTTTTCAGCCTCCAAAGACAACAGAGGCTTCCCTCGAGCCTCCGGGAGAACAAAAAAGCCTCAAACGGGCGTGCGCAAGTGCAGTGCAGGTAGGTTTGGCTGGGGCTCGTGTGCCT
Organism: Bungarus multicinctus; assembly: GCA_023653725.1. Classification (NCBI taxonomy): domain Eukaryota; kingdom Metazoa; phylum Chordata; class Lepidosauria; order Squamata; family Elapidae; genus Bungarus; species Bungarus multicinctus. The sequence goes on along the minus strand of CM042840.1, from coordinate 13,597,452 downwards.
GCACAAATGGTTCTGTGTGCCTCCTGTATGGCACGCATGCCATAGATTCGCCATCACGGCCCTATATCATTTCAGACAAATGGATGTCCAATCTCTTTCTTAAAAACATCCAGTGATGGAGAACCACAACTTCTGGAGGCAAGCCCTTCCATTGGTTAATTGTTTTCACTGTTAGGAAATTTCTTCTTAATTCTAGGTTGATTATCTCTTTGATTAGTTTCCATCTATTGCTTCGTGTCTTGCCTTCTGGTGCTTTGGAAAATAGGTAGACCCCATCTTTTTTGTGGCAGTCCTTCAAATATTGGAACACTGCTACCATGACACTCATAGTCCTTTAACTAACTAATCCTAGGACTAGCTCATCAGACTCAATAATGGATCAATAGATCAGACAAAAAAGGCTTCATAAAAAGGCAAATATTCTTTGAAGTCAGGCTCAATTTATGGTCATAGCTATGTAGCCTTCTTGCCAACATAAAGAAGTGCTTTGCTTTTCCTTTTTCTGTCCCCCCCCCCTAAATTAACTTGTTTATTGATTGATTTATTGGAAGTATTTCTATACTGGCCTACTCTCAATGGCTCTAAACTGTGAAGAATAGAATCAGCTAATACAGTTATAACATCCCTATTTAGAATTAAGTTTGGACCAAGGATCAATGTGATAAAAAGTTTTTGTGGACTGAGAGCTCCCAGTTGTGGTTGATGATTTTATGACTTGAATGTTATCAATTATTTTGTGATGTAAAAGTTATGTGCTGTTGGATAGTTGAATGTTTTGAATAGTTTCAAGGGGCAATAAAAAAGCTAAAAAGTGAACAGTTGCTGAATTGTACACCTTTGTGTTCCAAATATTACAAGCACTTTATGCAGCTAATTAATGTGGACAGCTCTTCTTATCTTGGGTTGGTAAGGAATTTGGAAGAGACTTTGACAGGAAATCTGAGATAAATTCCAATTAGCAGCTCATATAGTTCATCCATTTATTTAAACTTGGTAAATTCAAAAGCTACCCATAAATTTATGTGAATGGCTCAGATTCAGACTACAGTGAGGCCTGTTAGATAAATAAAGCTTTTTAGCACCCCTAGGTCACAGGTGTCAAACTTGCTGAGTCATGTTGCCCTCACATGATGTTTCATGATATTTTTCCATTTTCAGAGCTGGATGGGGGTGGCCTACGCATGATGCATCCGGCCCATAGGCCGCCAGTTTGACAACCCTGAGAGGGTTTCTTTATCACAAATATACATCTGGGGAGGGTTATTTCTTCCTTTTTTTAAAAATATGTGTAGTGCTGCTGTAACTGCAGCCTGATTCCAACTCAAGCTACAAAAAAGTAATACAACCACTATTTTCTCCTAAAGGCTAGCTGTGAATGCAGAATGCTATAGTGCTGCAAGTTTTGAGGACAGGATTTGGAGGATGCAGCTATAAAACCTGTCTCTTTAATCATTCAAAGCCTATTGATTGGGTTGATGTCACAATGATTTACTGAATAAAATGCATGATTTATTGAATAAAATGCACTTGATTGGTTTTATGCAATGTGCTATGCTAAAACCAAACAAATCATATTATGGGTTGGAATGAGATATAAATCAGGGTCTCATTCACAATCACTTAAATGTATAGAGTTGCATCCAGTAATGCATTAAAAAACCCCTTTTTAAGAATTAATTTAGGTATGCAATCTGACTTAATACTGACCAGAATGAGATTTACATCTGCATACATGTAAAATATGTTTACACAATCTAATGTAAATTTGAACCAGTCATAATTCTTCTTTGGATGAATATGCAGCATGGAATATGCTATCCGATTAAACATAATTGTATCAGTAAAATGATAATTAATTAAAAATAATAATAATGTCACCCACATACACTTTAAGGCTTCATACTGATAAAAGATACATTCATCTGAAGTCTACACACATTTGACAGCATAATTCAATTTTTGAGGCCCATAAATCAGGAAAAAGTCTGCTGACTTTAACTTTTAAGGATTCTTTTAAGACTCTTATTATTCCATATTGTCCTTAAATCAGTAATGACCTCTTTGTCACTTTCAAGTCCTTTCAAGATTTTCCCCCTTCCTAATGTTATCCACATTTGTCTCTACCCATGTCTTGGCAAACTCTTTTATAGATTTCTCCAAATGAAGAGGAGGGGTGGGAACACCTGGTTATCTTTCTGAGCCTTCTCAATCTTAACAGCAGCTTTATTTTTCCTCCCCCGCCTCCCCCCAAGGGCACATGATACTTAGAGGAAGAGAAAATGGTAATGATGGGCTTCGAAGGTCATTAGAAGCAGGACAAGACAGAATGATCTCACACCACTAATTTATACATCTGTGTGTACTTTCTATGGGAAATAACAAACCTTTAGGTGGTTCAGATTGTCTTGTTTCCTTATTCTTGGTTTGGGGAAGAAAAGGATGTACACATGTGCACACATGTACACACAGATGTATAAATTAGTGGTGTGAGATCATTCTGTCTTGTCCTGCTTCTAATGACCTTCGAAGCCCATCATTACTATTATTTTTTAAAAAATTAGGATGCATTAATTTCTGGTGTAAATCATGGTTGACACCTGGAATGTCCAAATGATTGACATCAGCTCAGAGATTTGAGATTCTGTATTGAAACCAGATACCCAATAAATATATAAAAAGATTCCAACTGTAAGAATTTCCTTGATAGATAATGGGTTGGCTCTCTTTCCATTCTGTAATTCTGCTTATAATTCATTTAACATTTTATTATTTTACAAAATCATTGTAAAATCACATCGGGGTTGTAATAGTGGAGAATATATATACTTCGAGTTGAAATGTTTGGATCTTGGTGTCTGCTTGATTACCTAATTTGGTAATGGCACATTTACAGAAAGAAACTCAAAATTTTAGCATTTCAACCATAGGTATAAATAATCTCAGTGTCAAAGTGATGGCAACAGTTTGGTAATGAGACATTTGCAAGATGGTGAAGTTCAGCAAATACCCAGACCCAGCATAGTTAATTACAAATTTTTGCCTTCCATCAAATTGACTGTAAAATTAAAGATCTACCTGAACTGAGTTTGACTCCTGATCACTTCAGTGACATGCTCATGATGTTTTCTTGGTAGAAGGACAGGAATGGTTTACCATTTTGTTTTTCCAGAATATTCTTCGATTTTCCAGCCTTATCTGATGTCTCCTGATAATCTCTCACTGAACAGTGGCCTAGTCAGACTATAAAGCACTTGTGGATTTACAGTAAGAAAAATGTCCAGAACATAGAAGAAAATATAGCACCTTCCAGCAAGTCCTTTAAAGCAGCTGTACATTTTCTTGTAGTGAAAACCCAGGGAAAGATGTTTTTTGTTTAAGAAATTGCAGATAGTTATTATGTGGCCGTCCCATATATTCCAAAATATCTTTTGGATTTTAAGTATAAAGTGCTTCTCAACCCTACCATTCTTTGACCGACCATGAGCCCAGATAAGAAAAACACATTAATGAAAGTGAACCTCTTTTAAATTGCAGTGCAAAGTAGGTTGCTGTCCCTACGCCCTGTATATCAATGCACTGTGATTTTATTTTCAAGTTCTATGATAGCCCAGGCCTACAGGTTCTGGCTGGATGGCTGTGATCGACCAGCTACTGCCAATCAACTGGTTTCTCTCTGTTGGCTTGTAATTAAAATGAGCTCTCCCAAATTTCCTCTTTCCACCCCACCTCACAACTTAAATTGTGTAATCCCTTATGATAAGAAATGTCTGTAGAATGTTCTCTCTTGTTCTTCTGTGGGAAAGCTTAGAAAAGAATTTCAGAGTGTTATTGCAAACCAGCATAATTAAGATTTATTGGAAGGTTATTTTCCTTTCTCCTATTACAGGGGTGTCAAACTTGATTGTTCCAAAAGACCCTAAAACATAGTTTTGTCAGTGAGCATGTAGATCATGAATGAAGATGGAACTGATTAAATGCTGATTGTGTTATTGTTACCATGTGTATGGAGGTGTGTGTAGATTTTCTTATGGGTTTTTATTATGTGGTGGATTTTTTGTTGTTGTAAGCTGCCTGGAACACCAACACTTAGGTGTGAGTTGGGCAGCTATATAAATGTATTTAATAAATAATAAATAAGATACTCCAGAAGCTTTAGTCACATAGTTGCCAAATAATGCTTCCTCTTTTTTTATCTTTTTGAGTAGATATTATAGCATATTGCCACCAATATTTGCAGCTTCCAAGCCCAAAGGTAGGTTTGATGCTTGCTATGTTTATCTAGAGTACAAATATTCTCACCGCAGCAAACATGCAAGTATAATTGGTTAGGGTTGTACCATATAGATGTGTATAGATTTATTTAATCTGCAGAAAGAAGCTACATTCTTAAGCTATTGGCCTTTCTGTTTTTAAATAATGACATTGTATACCAGCTGTAAAACTATTGTCTCTCTCAATAGACCTGGTTCAATTGTTTTCTGAAACAATAAATAAAAACTAATTGAAATCCTTGTTGAAAGCTCATCTACAATGCAAATACTCTGCTCTGCTTGCATGTTGAATTAGCTTGAAATTCGGTATCTTGATTATAGCTAAAATAAAAGAGTTATTTGGCTTAGTTTAATTGATGTAATTGTCAGAAATGACCTTGATGAATTGCCTTCAGATGGTGGTAGGAATGTGAATGTTGGAAGCCTTTCAGGGTGGTTTCTTTTAATGAGTGTATCTATGATATAAAAGCATCTATGATGTAAAACCATGTTGAACTCTGGAAAGAGTGCAGAAAAGAGCAATGAAAATGATTGGGAGGCCTAGAAGCTAAAACATATGAAGAACGATTGCACGGATGTCTAGACTAGTGAAAAGAAGGATGACATAATAGCAATGTTCCAGGGGCTGCTACAAAGAAGAGGGGATCAACTTATTCCCCAAAGCACCTGAAAACAAAATAAAAAGCAATGGATGGAAACTAATCAAAGAGAGAACTAACCTAGAACTAAGGAGAAATCTCCTGAGAACAATTAATTAGTAAGATGTAGATGCTGCATCACTGGAGATTTTCAAGAAGAGACTGGACATCCATTTGTCTGATGGATGAATTATCCCGAAATAGTACAGGATCTCTTGCTTGAGCAGTGAGTTAGACTAGAAGATCTCCAAGGTCCCTCTCAACTCAATTTTGTTATATCAATTTTGGACTCATCATTATACATCTGGTTGGCAGAAGGCAAGTAGATTATGAAGCAAGGTAGTGTAGTGGCATTTACACATGGGTAAGATGGATTCAGGATTTCCGAATGATGTGATAGGCTTTCCAAGTACTGGAATTAGGAAATCCTGCTGAAATCCTATTTAATCTATGAACTGAGGATATAGCATGGAAGGTTGACATGAATGCTTTTAAACACATTCTTTCAAATCTAAATTAAGTTCTGTTTTGGTAAAAAAAGATTTTTGGTAATTTTATGAGATAGCTACTAGATTATTTTGGAAGAATATTTGAAGTTTGTGGTTTAATCTCATTGTGATGCTGATGTTACTCTTTCAACTGGAACTATTGTTTGAATCTGGTGGCAACTGAATGTGATTCAATACACTCAAACCAGATACAAGCCAAGCCTTAGTGATAAGTAGACAAGTTAATCACTGCCAAATCACATGGCTATTGAAATCCAGGCTTTGTCCAATGCCAGCTGCTGTATAATAGCTACAGTCCTTTCTAGAAATGATGGAGTTTGCTATAGTGATCTGTGCTTTGGTCCCCTCTGAAGCTCTACATGGAACTGCCCTTGCACAATGTCCACAAGGGCATACAAAGAGTGCAGATTGCAAAATAATATCTGGTTGGCAGATTCTGCAGACACCTTGGTGCCAAGACAGCCTCTTTGGAGATGGAACAGTACAGCAGCAGAGAATAACTTGTCCCAAAGGGATAAGTGAAAAACATAAGGACTTCTGAAAAACATAAGGATAGTATCAGAAGCTTACATAAAAGGAAGTTATTTTCATATACCCAGTCTCAGAACTGTTTAGGTTTTTGACGGTGGGAACATTTTAATTGGAAAAAAATAAGGCCATCATATTTTTAAATGATGTTCAAAATATATGCCAATTTTTATTCTGACATGTTATTATATCACCTAAAATTTCTAAATATCTTCTGTACAGACAAATGTGATGTTTAAAAATTTCTTGGACAAGATGAAACTCCATTGGCAACCAGACACACACTGACAAATACTAACTTATTTATTAAACTACTATAATTTTCAGATTGACCTACTACCAAATCTTCACTTAATTGACAAGATGCCTATAAAGCTCATAAGATCCTGAGAATCAGACAGGAGATTGACGGATTTCCTTAATACGGAAAGTCTAGATAAAAGCCATACTTAAGCTGTTGAATTTTAGCAGGATAACAGATAATCAGAATTGGAAGGGTCCTTGTAGGTCATCTAGTCCAAACCCCCACCCGCCCAAGCAGGAGACCCTACACCATTTTTGACAAATGGCATTCCAATCTCTTCTTCAAAGTCTCAATTTGTGATTGAAAATCTTCAATAAGGGTTAATACATATTTCTTCTAGGTAATAAGTTCAATGATCAGATAGTTCTTACTACCAAGAAGATGCTTTTCATGTTCTCCTAACCTTCAAAATCTCTTCTCCTTTAATTTAAGTTGGAAGAAGCTGTCCTGTTGGCTTTGCTATTATTTTATTCAAGGATGTTTCTTCAACTTACTTGCTTTCTCTACATGGCTTTGACATTTCCTGGTGGTTTTCCTTTCAGGTATCAAACCCTGTTTATCTTTTTCAAACAACTTGGTTGACTAACTGTTACATCCAACTAGCAATAAGAAATGTTTGGTTTCTTAGGTGTTACATTCAGTCTCCATCTAATGCTCTTATGGTACTCTTCTAGCCTGCAGATTAATATCACCTAGTTCTTTCAAGCTCTAAGCCTATTTCAGATTTATTTGTGCCAAACGTAAGCCGCAGATGACACAACATCATTCAGCATGAACAAAAATGAACCCTACCTTTCTTAACAGAATCATACCTATACAGCATGTTACTTAATTAGAAATAGTTTACTCCATGTAAGATTTTTCAGTAATTTATTGTAAGATTGGTTTCATTTATAATATTCCACTGGATGATTCACTAATGATCCTGTTTTTGGAACAGTAGAAGTACAATGACTCATGATAGCCAGAAACATTAGGACTAAAATGGAGTAATATATGATTCAAAAAATAGCAACTTCAGGAATATTATCTGTTTAGTATGATTATTATCTAGCAAGCCATCTGTTACCCTATTTCTATAAATTGTAGTTCCCTGTATGCTTGTTCAAAATTTAATTCTATCTAGGTGAGCATGAAAGGGCAGCTGTGTCTTTTGAAGAGTTATTTATTCATTCATTCATTTATTTATTTACAATTATTTATTTATTGCCTTTATTATTTTTAGAAATAACTCATGGCAGTTAACATATCCAACACACTTTCCTCCTTTCCAACTCCACAACAGCATCTCTGTGTGGTTGGTTGGGCTGAGAGAAAGTGACTGGCTCAAAGCCAGTTTGTTCTGACATTGTAGATAGCAACCCATTTCTTTCCATTTTTCTTCTATTGAGATGTTTTCCTCGGTTATATCCAGTGAGCTTTGCACTATTGGCTTTTGCACTATTGCTGAAGACAGATGTTTTCTTACTTTTTTTTACAGTGCCAAACATTTAGGTCTACCAACCTAAACATCTACCAACCATCATGAATTCCCCCCCTCCCTAAAAAAAATACAATTTGGAACTAAATTTTTAGAAAGGAGGCTCAAATAGCCTTGAAACATTTTGATATATGTTACTTTAATTCAGATTATAGCTGTAGAATATCAGCTGTCTGTTAGATTTGGATCCAAGCTCAAAATTTTACAGTCATGGAATTTCCCTTGATTAAGCTGCTATCTAACAGTCTCTATTCCTTCTGATTCATTACAAATATAAACTTACTCATCTGCAGTTTTATGATTCCGCTTGATTTTTGTGATAGGTCAATCATATAAAAGATTGCATGGTACTATCAACTTTTCTCAAGGATCTGTATTTTTGACAGGCAAACATTATTTGGCTTGAATAGTTGAGGTGGAAGGAACTAAGAGAAAAATCATTATTCATAATACACCCCAAGATTATCCCATCATAGATGTTAACATTCAGAGTGAAGGATAAAAAAATCACTGTGAAGTTAACAATATTCATAAGAATCAAAGCAGTAGCACAATAGGTGTCTCTGTGTATATGTATTGTATATGTGAGTGCTTGTGTGCACGCACAGAGTAGGCATGTATGCATATATATGTATATTGTGAGTATTTGTTAATATTTTGTTTGTGTATACATATCTATATAGACATATATCTACACATACATGCACATATAAACACATATTTAGAAAAAATAAGGTATTTGAGTGGTTTGCTGCATTATTTTGATGTTTTCAGTTTAATATTTTTTTTATTTTGTGGGTTGGAGTTTTCTTATTGTTTAATATAGTTATCTTTTTTAACAGTTTCTAATATCTGTAATAACTATATATTCTAAACTACTTTTGTTATAAAATAGTATTGCAGTTATACAGTTATTTAGCTTTTATATAACGATTTATTATTTTATATAATAGCTTGTTCTGCAATGTTTTCTGAAGTTTAAATACTTTTTTTAAAAAACTAAAGTTCAATTATCTATGTCAAAAGACCATTTTTATCTTGCATATAAAAGAATGTCATATAATACAGACTTTTATGGTCTGAAGGCCAGAATTGATTGTGAGAATATCTCATTTAGTCATTGGCTGTATCAGCTCTGCTTCTTTGGGGAATTCTGGGAGTTGAAATCCACAGTTCTTAAAAGTCACCATGGTTGAGCTGTATTATTTTACTGACTTCAAGATATACAGCAAAGTGTTCATCATATTTTAAATAAAATAATTATTTTTCTTTTGTTCAAGGGAGCAAAGTTGCATTTTCTGAATTTTTGACATGCCAAACCCAAAAAGTCTGCCATCACTGAGTTAAACAGATGTTTTATCCAGTAAGGGAAGTCCACATATCCCACCCACCTTATATGTCCCTGTATGTTTGAAATAGATCACCATTTGCAGATATGCATTTATGCAAAATTACTCCTTTAATCTTCTGGATGTGGTGTGCTATGGGGCTACGCTAGCACCTGTGTCTTTAGAAAACTATTCCACAAAATACTCACTTCTTTTGTGGCATCAATTGCCTTCAGTTGCTTCCCTTATTTGCTGCTTGACATCGTAGACATTCTTGTGGGCCACAAATAGTTTGGGACGTTATTAAAAGCATAAGCTAGGTTTTTCTTTTTTTAATCAAGGGCCTCCCATCAAGAATGCAAAATCAGTGAAAGCAATCTTGCGCTTGTTCCAAGTTAGATTACTATGCAACTCGAATTACTTCAGCTGTTTCCACCACCATCCCTTTTTTTTTTTTTTGCTTCTTGCTTCACATGCTGGTCATGAAATGTTCAAGCTGATCTAATAGCTAAACAACAAGAATGAAAGAGGGATAAAAAAGCATCTTTGTAATTATCAGATTATCAAATTAAATCTGAACACTAACCCATAGGCACAACCTAAAAGGCAGTTCCCCTTCAAAACACTTTTTGGAGTCAAAAGAAGCTGTACAGGTAATCCTTGATTTACAACCACAATTGGGGCCAGCAGTTTGATTGCTATGTAAAGTGGTTGATAACTGAGTTGCACCCAATTTCATGAACTTTTTACCACAGTTGTTAAATGAATTGTTGTAATTGTTAAGAGCATCCAGATTTCGCCCTCCCCCCCAGTTGACTTTGCTTGTCAGAAGCCAATTGGGAAAGTCATAAATGATGATCACATGACCTTGGTATGCTACAACCATTGTAAATACATGATGGTTGTGATGCACCTGAATTTTGATCATGTGACTATGGGGATCCTGCCACAGTTATAAGTCTGAGGACTGGTTGTAATTAACTTTTTTCATTACTGTTGTAACTTTGAACAGTTCCAAATGGATAGTTGTAAATCAAGGACTATCTACACATTGTCACCTCAAGTAAGTCCAATTATGTTTGAGGTTCTATAAGGGAAACTGTGAATTGTAATTGCTTATAGTAATTTCAGTGAATTATTTCATAACTATGGTATTATGAAAATACTTAAGTCTTCCCAACCTGTCCTCTGTTGGTTGATATAGGTGACATCAATTCTTGGGTTGAGTAAGAGGCCAAAGGCAAATGTATTTGAATTTAATAGTGTCTGCTTTCTTCAAAACTCTGTTAAATATATTTGTTTTATTAATTATATATCAGCATTTAGTGCTATGCAACCTTTTCAGGGCCACTTGACAGAAAGCACACACAATGCAAGATAGGCCAATGGTAGCGATTTCTTTAAGGTAAGCACCTTCTCTTCAGAAGAAGAAAATGAGATAGGTTTACAACCTAATCATGTCTTTTTTAATTGTCTCAATATGCAGTTTGCATAAAAAATTTGGGTGTGCTAGTTTTAAACTTTGCAATTTAACATTTCTAACCTAGGGGTTAACTCTTTTTTTTCCGGTGGGGAAATAATGTATTTGTAAAAAGATGTTTTAGGAAATATCCCAAATGCTTCAGTAAGCTCATTAAGAAAAAGTGTATGTTAATAGTAACACCAGTTCAGTAGGACTCTACTTGATTAAACAGTTCCTACCTCAAGCTTTCTGCATGCCACTACTGGTAGTCTCTATAAATGTGTTCTTCTATGTTTTATGCAACAGCTTCTCACTGCATAATTCATTACAGATTTTTTTCCCTTTCATATTGACTCCAGAAAGTCTATACTACATGGCCCTAGACAGAAATAAATTTGCTGTCCAAAACCACTCTTACGTGACATGATTTTAAGATTCTTCCTGTAATCAAAAAATAAAAATTTCAAAAACATTGCATTAATATGAATGGAACAGTTCCTTCCTTCTCAGAGAGCCAAGTCTGTTTTTCATAATTATTATATACTTTTTATGACTAGATGGGTCAAGATGGTGTCTTATTTTTATTATTCATTACTAAGATTGTGGTATTGTTCCATGCCAAAATGGCTGTGAGCCACTCACAAGAAACATGAACAATTATGAAGTGTTAACACACCCATTCCTCTCCCCCCAAAACCTTAGAATAATGTCCTCATCTCCAAGGAACAACTTCAGATAAGTATCTCCAAACTTTGTGGAACAGCCAAGTTAATACACTGTGGGTCAAATCAGCAGGGCAGTAGCAGTTCATATATATGTGGACACCACCCTTCTTCTTCTAGCCATTTCCTTTTTTTTTTAAAAAAAAGATTTTTTAAATCCCAGTTTTATTATTTAGTATTATTATTAGGTAGTGAAAAGTCTATTTCTTCCTCCTCATAATTTCCCCAAAATAGCCTGTAAGGTCGGTCAGGGTTAAGGTTAAGGTTAAAGTCACACAGCTAGCTTTTATGCCTAACATGGGACTAGAACTCAAGGAATCCTAGTAATTGGTCCAAAGACACCCAGCTAGCTTTCATGCCTAAGGCAGTATTAGAACTCACTGCCTCTTGGTTTGGCCTGATGCCTTAAGGACTAAATTATCTGAGAGATAAGCAGGAGTACAGTAGGATCTAGGAAGTAAAGACCACATAAAAGACTGAAAATTAATATAGTTATTACGTGTGTGCGTGTGTGTGTGTGTGCACGCAGGTATTGGCGTGTTCGGGTCTTTTCCCATGTAAGATTGGGAGTATCTTGGCAAGATTCTCAATCTTACATGGGAAAAGACCTGAACACGCCAAGATCTGCATACCTGTACCCGTGAAAATCTATGAAAACATAGTTTTCATAGATTTTTCGTAGATTTCGTTGATATATAGGGAGACAGCAGCTCAGATCATGCTTTGCTCGCACAAGCACGAAGCTGAAAGCACCAGCCTGAAGATGGCGAGTGAGATCTCATTGAAACGTTGCCAAGATACTCTCAATCTTACACAGGAAAAGACCCGAACACGCCAAGACCTGCATATAATATATACATTATTCCAGTATTTGAGGGGCTCTCACAAAAGAAGAGGGAGTCAACCTATTTTCCAAAGCACCACAATGCAATGGAGGGAAGCTAACCAAGGGGAGGATCAGACCAAGAACTAAGGAGAAATTTCCTAACAGAACAATTAACCAGTGGAATGGCTTGACTCCAGAAGTTGTGGGTGCTCCATCACTGGAGGAAAAAGAAATTGGACATCCATTTATCTGAAATGATATAGGGTCTCCTGCTTAAGCAGGTGGTTGGACAAAAATAGAGGTCCCCAACTCCTGGTCCGTGGAGCGGCACTTGGCCATGGCATGCCAGAAATCATACATGGGATGCAAGCAGCACATGAAACCATGCTCCCTCAGGTCCACGGAAAACCTCTCTCCATGGAACCAGTACTAAAATACCTCCAAGTTCCCTTCCAACTCTGTTATTCTGAATAGCAGTTTTCTTGGCTAGATTTCCATAGTGGTTTACCTGAGAACAATTAACCAATGGAACAGCTTACCTTCAGAAGTTGTAGGTGTTTCATCACTGGAGACTTTTAAGGAAAGACTGGACAGCCACTTATCTAGAATATCATAGGCTCTCCTGTTTGAGCAGGGAATTGGACTAGAAGACCTCCAAGATCCCTTCCCACTGTATTATTCTGTTAAATCTGTTAATGCCCAAGCAACTCCTTACCTAAATAGAATTTCTTTTTTCTTGCTGAATGGGAAGACTAATTCTAGTGCCCTGAAATCCTAGGGAGAAATTCTACTTCAGTTTTCCCCAACCCTGACCCCAGGTTTGCATTGAATCATCTCCAAACTTTGGCTATGGGGTAATGATTGTCACAGATGTGAGGGGAATCTTACTAGGAAAGGCTGCTATTGAATTGTAGAATTGGTGAATTATTATATGGGTTCCTTATCCTAGAGAGTGCTACTACATGCACTTCTCAACTTACGACCATTAATTTAGAAACTGTTCTGACCTAGGCTTCCCCAAAAAGCACTAAGCATACTCTTTGTCCCGGCAAAACCCCTTTTATTAAAAGAAGGTGAATTTCTTGCATTCACATTCAGCCATAGGCTTAGCAGACTTTCAAGGGTGCAATTAGGAGCACAGACCTTATCTAGCTTGGAGAGCTGCCAAGTAAATATTTTCAAATGTAGCGCTGACAAGGAAGGACTCGGCACAGAGTCTCTGAGAAGCATAGACAGATCTTCACACTGCTGCAACAAACAAATTTTTTTCCTGCAAAAGCCCCCTCCCCTTTTGCTCCTCTTTTAATCCCTATGAGAGGAGCCATTCGCCGTCCACCTGTGGCTTTACTCCCATGTCAACCCTTAGTTCGTAATTGTTATTTTCTTTTGGCAGCTCTGCCCATGCAAAGGCTGGGAACCAGCTCCCGCTGCTCCCCCGCCTCACTGCTGTCCGTTTCCAAAGGCAGCTGATAACTGCCAGACTGCCCTGGCCCCATCTCTGCCTCTGATGCAGAGCCCTCATCCGAACCTTCTTCAGCCTCCAGGACTGGCCAGAGTTCCTCCCCAACCTCCTCACTGTCCGATTCTGCTGCCAGCTTTGCTAACTGCCAGTGGGCCACAACAGAAACCATTTGAAGTTACCATGGTGCTGAAAAAGTGACATGACTGGTCCTCACATTTACGGTTTTCTTAGCATCCCTACAGGCACTTGTCATATATGTATTTATGTATTTATGACAGTTACAGGTTCCCATGGTCACGTGATCATTGTTTGTAATCTTTCATGATATTTTACATCAACGAAGTCAATAGAGAAACCAAAATCACATAACAGTTGTGTGGTTTGCCAGAAGAGGTCGTAAATTCAGTCACGTTACTTAGTAATGGACGTTCTGGTCACAGTTTTGGTTATAAGTTAGGAATTAGTTGTATTTTAGCTCTTACCTGTTCATAACAATTAAAACAACTCTGAATCTGTAAAATTTCAATAAACTAGATTCCATGGTCTTATTTAATGATCTGATCTTTTATCTAGCTTTCCTGATATTTCCCTTTCATTTAACCTGCATAATCCTTTGTTAATTTCAGAAGCGGCTTATTTTTGTGTATTTCCATTAAATACAACCCTGATTCACCCCACATTTTTTGTTTGTTTTGTCCCTGGGAGGTCTTGATAGGTTGAGGCCTGTATAATCTGATGTTTCGTCAATAGAATAATTTATAATCCAATTATCTTTCTTCTGATAAAAAATACACCTAGCGCACCATATAATTGCTGGCAAAAAAGTCTTAGGTTTTAAGAGCTGGATCTGACATCAATGTAGGCCGTTTCCTGAATTCTGAAGTCATTGGTGTTCATTGTTATAGCAGCCTGTTCTCTAGCTGCAGCAAAACAAGCTACTTGAATATCATCCTTGAATCTACTGTCCTTAAGTTCATGAACGTAAGTTTGCCTTCAGGAGGGAGTTTTATTGCCATTTCCCTGATGAAGCTTTGACACCTTGCTTGTATAAGTGCTGGATTAATGTCAGCGAAGAGCTGATTGTTGATGAGTATAGCATGACTATCTGCCGCAAGGGAGCTTTGCAATTGAAATGTTAATGCAAAGGTTACGATTATGAGGGTATGAGCTTTCTCCTGACATCAGCCATTGGCAAATTGTCCACTTCCCTGAATCACCCGAACGAAATTTGCCATACAGCTAGTCCTCAACTTATGACAGTAATGGAGCTTGCCCATCACGGTCATAAGTCATGACAATCTTAAATCAGGTCCCCTGCCTGATTTTATAATTGTTTTGGTGGCAGTCATTAAGTGAACACCGTGGTGGTAAAGTGACTGCCCTGATCATTAGGCAATTGCCGTGGTTGTTAAGCACTGGTTCGTTATGGGCATTTTTGTCAAAAAACAGAAGTAAATGCCACATTGTAAAATATAGTCATACGATCGTGGGACATTGCCAGGAGTCCTTGGTTGCCGAGCAACCGACATGTGGTCACATGACCTCAGGGAGCCTTGGTTGTTGGAACTTTGGAACTGGGTCATAACAACCTTTTAGGGAGATCTACTAGAACTACTTACTGGGTGTAAGTTTAGGACTACCTTATTCATGGAGAAGAGGCGTGACACAAATGTATTTATTGTTTTAGGAGGCTGTGACACCACGAAGTTTGAAAAGCACTGCCTTAATTTAGAATAATTTCCCCAGTTTTTCTGTTTTAAAAACACTCAAAACTTTCACTGCGTTAATAGTTAAGCAGTGGGCTCTTATATACTGAAAAGGCGGTATAGATACTACAGATAATCCTTGACTTACGACCATTCATTTAGAAACCATTCAAAGTTACAATAGCACTGAAAAGTGACATATGACATTCGGGCAAATGCTGTACTGTGGAAGTTTAAGATGACAGTTTCTGTCTCTGGTCAGTTTGCTGGCCGCATTCGTAAACATCTGAAAATGCAAATTAATAGCAGAGGTTAACGAGATTTTAATAATAGCAGCAAACATTGTATGCTTTCATCCTGGATGCAAATGTTCGGTACAAGTAACCCCAAAGTCAGAGAGTATAGGATTTCATGGTGAATTGTTTTCAATATATAATGAAGCCCTTGATATAATTAAACTGGTTATTATTATTTACCACTTCGAGATTATATTTGGCTGCTTAGCCATTTAATTTATGATGTCTACAGTTTTTGACTTGAGATCGGGGAAAAAAGGGAAAGCAGATATCAATGGTAGTTGAAAACTAATATGGAAAAACTTAGTGTTTTTAAAGCAAAGTCAGACATCAGTGTCTAATCTCAGTGCCCTACCACCACATAGGTCTTTTCTTAATTCTTTGTTCAAGGGATTAAACTTCTATTGAACTAGTTGTTCTATCTCCAAATTAATTTTTACAGAAGCTATATTTGCTGTGGCATTGATTTTCAGAAACTGGGTCAATAGTCAAAGACTTATATAATTTTTTTTTCTCATAGTGGAAATACTTGCTGGGTGATGTCAAATTAATCCCTTTGTAATGGCCAAACAGCACCTCAGAAAATGGTTTAATGTTGGGAATGCTCTAAATGTTCCTGAAACTTAAACATTGCCTTATCTTCAATCTAGCTCATGTGGATTCCCCTCCCTCCCAGATGCCATATTTTTTCTTCTTGTGGAGAAGCCATTTTGTTAATAAATATGTACAAAATGCTTGAAAGTTATTTTCTACTCTTTCCCCTTAGTTTCCTGCATAAATTAGTTTGAGACAGGAGGTTATGTGGTTTGTCTCAACATCTTTCTTTAAAAGAAAACGTGGTTCAGTTAACTCCTTGATTTATAACCAGTTGCTTAGCAACTGTTTGAAGTCATGACAGATCTACCTTTGGGCTATTTACGAGCCAGATTTGAAATTCTAACAATCAGGTCCCCCTCTCCAAGTCACATGACCAAATTTTACATATTAGACAACATTACTGCATTCAGGGCTATTTGCAACATCCCTAGTACTGCAATTTTATGATGGTTTTGCTAGAAACTGGCACTTCCTTTCAGTTTTTGGCAAAACTGTGCCTTAGCAAACCATTCATTTATTTAATAATTGGAGCATTTATTTAACAATCACAGTATTTGTCTAACAATCATCAGAAAACAATTCATAAAATTAGGTAGGTCACATATTTTACAATGGTCATGTTTTGAAAACTACCTGTATCTCTTTTCTGAGCTTTCTACCAGCTGTTCTGTTATTTTTCACACTGTGAAAATCTTTGTTTTACATGAATGTTTGCTATAATTGATTAGCAGCTTTATAGAATACATAGAATAAATGGTATTTTTCCTATTTTTTATCATTATTCTTCAACATGGGAGCCATTCCAGTCACCATGAGTTCTTTTACTTGAATGATATCCTTTTGGGAAGCCAGATGATAATCAACAGGGAAAGATAAATATAATTGTCCCCATGGTTTAAGAAACATACATCATTTCCCAAACATTGGGAATGAGACAGGGAGAAGAGCAATGATGACATTAGAGTTATTTGTGAAGAAGCTGTAATTAATTTCTTACTCTAGTGGCTGAATGTACACTTTACATTAAACCATAATATATTATGTTGTGTCACCTCTGTTGTGATATATCCAGCATTCCTTGGCTTAGCATGATCAATTAGCTTAGCTTTATCAATTACGTGCCCTTGACAGTCTTATAAAGCAAACATTTTTTTAGAGCAGGAATAGGCAACTACGGCTCCTTTAATGCCCTCTGGACTTCAACTCCCAGAATTCCTGAGCTAGCCATAGGTGCTCAGGAAATCTGAGCGTAGTAGTTCACAAATCATAAAAAGACCATAGTCCCTGCTCTCGTTGCACCTTCTCTTCAACATTGTTGAAGCATGTTTTTCTGCATTCCTCTAACAATAAACTTTCTTTTCTTGGAATTCTGAAACCACTTGGGTTTCCCAAATGCCATGTTCTCTCTGATCTATGTTGTCACAAAGAATTGGACATAACTTAGCAACTGAACAACAAGTTACCCTCACCCATTGGGATGAGACTTTAGTCTTAGATTCATCTATTATTACTTGTAATTATTTGAATCTGTCAAATTGTCTTCTACATTCAAATAAACACGATTCATTTGCTTTTGAGGAAGATTTGCGGCTGACAAATTCTACTTTAGTAAATAAGTACATTGGACCGCCTATCAAGTTTTCTTCTTTAAGAGAATAGTGAGTGATGATTTGTGTATTATTGATGTATCATTATTATATTATTATTAATGTTTACACAATTAGTAGAATGCTAATAATAAGCAAGTAGAAGTCAAAGCTATGCTGTCTTTTTAAAATACTGTGAATCTCCAATGGAAAACAATTCTTCCTCATATATTTGTTGCAGGGATATTAATCTTCAAACCATAGATAACTAATTTTGTTATAGTGTCCAAGTAATTGTTGACTTAAATCCATTCATTTAGACCAGGGATGTCAAACTCAGGGCTCAGGGGTCAGATTTGGCCTGTGGTGCTTAGTTTTGGCCCGCGTGGTCACCCTGGAAACAGCAATGGACCAGCCCTCAGTGCCTCTGCCAGCAAAAATGGAGCCTTTGCAACCAAAACGGGGCTCGGGGGCCCGTTTTCACTGACAGAGCACTTGGACCATCACAGTTGCCCCCAACACGAGTGATGTCAAGCTGGCCATGCCCACTCTGGCCACACCTATCCCAGCCTCTCAAGGTCAGACACGTCCCTGATGCAGCCTTCAATAAAATAAAGTTTGATACCCCTGATTTAGACTATTCAAAGTTACATGGCAATGAAAAAAGTGATTTATAATTGGCTTCCATAATAATGACTATTGCAGCATTCCTATGGTCATGCAATCAAAATCTAGGCACTTGGCAAATAACATGTATTTATGACAGTTACACTGATCCAGAGTCATGTGATCTAATTTGTAATTTTCTCAACTGACTTCCGATGAGCAAAATCAGTGAGGGAAGCTAGATTTGGTTAATGACTGTTTTACTTCTGCTGTGATTCGCTTAACAATTGCAGGGATTCATTTAACAGTTGTGGCAAAAAAGGCCATAACATGGGGCAAAACTCACTTAACAATTACCTTGTTTAACAATGGAAACTTCTGACTCAGTTGTAGTCATAATTTGAGGAATACCTGAAGTCCATCTACATACATCTGCAAATTTCTCGTTTTCTCAGAGAAGGTCTCAGAGTGTCAGAGAAGACTTATCATGAAATATGAGTATGAAACTATCATGTATTGCAGTGATGGGAATGGAAAGATCCAGCATAGTCCTTTGGGTGATGGAAACATGAAGTATAATGAATGATCTATTAGATCTGCCTTTATAACAGAAAGTTGTTAGTAATGTGGAATTGCAGAAGAAACTGATTACAAATCCATATGGAGAGAAATATATACACAATTCTACTGAGCACGCCCAGCAGAAAAACTCTTTGGATACCAGCCAAAACTATATAAATTCTTCTAGTAGCTATACCGTATAAGTACACATTAGACTTGTGCTCAATGTAGATTGCTTAAGATATAGGAACATTTTTCTGACTAATATTTTTTTCTGCCTAAAACTTTTCAACACTGAAAGAGGCCTGTATAGATAAGTTCATTATAAAATGACAATGCAATGAAACTTGGATTTAACAGGCCCCAATGGTCATTAGGACAGACTTTGGATGCAATGGACAAATTTTGTGTCCATACAAAATAATAGACAAAGTCTATTGCATCCAAAGTAATCCAGATAATTAATGTAAATTAACACAATTTGCATTGATTTCTGTTGTTATGCAAAGGATGTAAATTTGGATTTAATGGACATTAAACACCTGCTCTTCCTGAATAATCTGTTAAATTGATGTTTCACTGTACTTGTGAAGCAGAAGTGATCCAATTTGTTATACGTACCACAAGTTTTGAATTTTTTTTATATGGATAATTACGTTGTCATTTAAAGCTTGTGAGGGTCTTTATGGAATACTGGAGTCAGCATATTGCAATTTTGTAGCATGTGACATCTTGACCTTTATTAGATTCCAAAATCTAATAAAAATCATTATGAATGAGAAAATTCTCACCAAATTGTTTGAAATTTTGGTACAAATTCTCATCTGTCCACAGAACTTGTATCATTGGTTGGAAACCCTTTAATAATTTTGTATACAGGTTTTCCTCAGTTCATTTAGTGAACCTTTCAAAGTTAAAACAACACTGAAACTTATGTCCATTTTTGTCCATTTTTCACACAACATTTGTAGCATTCCCATGATCATGTGATCAAAATTCAGATGCGTAGCAACTGGTTCATACTTATGACTGTTGCTGTGTCCCAAAGTCATGTGATCACCTTTTGTGAACATCTGACAAGTAGAGTCAATGGGCAAGTCAGATTCACTTAACAACTGTGGCAAGAACAGTCGTAAATTGGGACAACATTCACTTAATAAATATCTCATTTGACCCAAAAATTTTAGGCTCAATTGTGGTCTTAAGTTGAGGATTACTTATGTAAGTAAATTTTCATCACATATTCTCTTCTGGAAGAGGTCTTATAAAGAAGGGTACCCTACAGGAAGAAATGTTATACTTGAAACACATTGGTCTGGTTCATGCTTGCAAAGCCTGTTTATCTTCATCATGGTTTGCTAAATAAGATATGATGAGTGACTTCACAAATTATACAAGATTACATCAAATTTCATAAATCATAAGTGAAAGCATACAAACTTTAAGCCAACATTGAATAAACCACATTATTGTTTTAGTGCAATGTATTAATTTAGTAAGTAGATATAATAGCTGAAAACTACAGGTAGTCCATGATTTAACAACTGTAATTGAAACTGCAATTATGTTTGCAAGTCAGAATAGTCATTAAGTGAATCACCATGTGATAGTACGCAATGTTATCAACTTTTTTGCAATGGTCGTTGAATGAATGCTGCATTTGTTAAATGAACTTATTTTGGGGGAGTTTTTTGTAAAAAACTGGAAGCAAATACTGGTAGCAGTCATGTGACTATGGGATACTGCAAATAATAATAATTGTGGGTTGGGGTTACTGAGTGCCAAAACATGGTTATTTGATTTCAGGGGAAGGAGGCACCCATTACACTTTTCAATCTGGGTTCCCTTCCTTCCTTCCTTCCTTCCTTCCTTCCTTCCTTCCTTCCTTCCTTCCTTCCTTCCTTCCTTCCTTCCTTCCTTCCTTCCTTCCTCCCTCCCTCCCTCCCTCCCTCCCTCCCTCCCTCCCCCATCCACGAAATAAAATAGTGCTATTATATTCCAGGCGAGCCTTCCCAAATGCTTCTGTTGATTTTGGGTATCTATTTATTCAATGAATTGTTCATTGCGATTGAATCATTCTGCTAAATTATGTACGTTTTAAGCAGTTGGCATGAAGTCCTGGCCCGAATAACATATTTTTGCAACATCAAATGGTATACTGTAGCCGAATCCCTTTATTTATTGATCAGTTTTGCAAATAGTTAACACCCTGGTTGAATTATAGTCAGGGTGATGCAATAAATTCAGAGAACATTTATGTTGTTTTAAACTGGATGGCTGTCACTTCAAACTATTTTTTCAAGGCTGTATGAGTTCCTGCCATATTCCTGGACCTTAGTCAATGATAGTAAAGATAAATAAAGTTTGCACTTGGTGGTCATTGGATTTTTTTTATTATGTTTCAGGAAGGATTTGGTTTATCTCACAAATTTATAGTTATTTCACGACTATAAAATACTGTGCAGTTTGATGTAGTGCACTTTCTTACCCCAAAAGATATTCACCAAAATATATCAATACATAGATATTGTGTAATCTGATTATTCCAGAATTGTTTATTGTGAGAGGTGCCACCTTTTTTCTTATGAATAAAGCTCCTTGGTGGCTCTTCAGGGGAGAAAATTCAAGAAGAGAATAATTTCTACAGTAGACAAATTAATTGAGGCAGAATTG
Source organism: Bungarus multicinctus (assembly GCA_023653725.1). Lineage (NCBI taxonomy): Eukaryota > Metazoa > Chordata > Lepidosauria > Squamata > Elapidae > Bungarus > Bungarus multicinctus. The sequence continues at coordinate 13,575,897 of CM042840.1, read as the reverse complement.
TCTATACATAAGGAGGAAGATGTGCTAATGCTTTCCTTCCTGAGCTGCCATTCTTAAGGTGTTCCGTGTTGGTGCTAATTATTTTTTTCTCTCTCTCTGAGAAAATAATATAGTCGGGGAGAAAAATACTCTGTGCATTTGCTCAAAATTAACTACCTCAGACTGATGAAATTGCTTAGGCTAAATTATACCTGTTATTCCATGCTGAAGCTTGATGAACAGGCACAGATCTCCATTTGTATAGCAATTTTCACCTAACCTCCCTTAGATTTTGAAAAAGTCGTGCACCAGCTAAACAGCTTCATGGTGCTCCTCATAAACCTAGCAGTATCATTTGCTGTCTTATGGAAATTCAAACTGTTGTTCAAGCTAAGTCAACATTGAGTGCAATGATTTGCAACCTCCTTTTCAGAGAAGTCTTTTTGCTCATCTATGTGGTAGGGCTGGGATTTAACCAGCTTTCTTTTGCATGCAGACCATTGAAATGTGGATTCTGTATCAGCTTATGGTGTAGTATGTGCAGTTATCTTTGAAGGAAGCTTGCAATCTGTATAGGATGGAGTGGGCTGCTACTTTAAGCCTAATACAAGATAGTAATGAATTTTGTGAGTTATGCATAT